>CM031242.1:955382399-956722399 GCA_018340775.1 Taxus wallichiana var. yunnanensis | reverse complement strand
TGGAGGAAACAATGAACATATGACTCATGAATTTGTAGATGTTATGAAAAGAGAATGTGAAATTTCCATGCTTGGAGAACTATATTTCTTTCTAGGATTGCAATTAAATCAATCAAACGAGGTATATTCATATCATAAGAAAAATACATAAAGTAAATGTTGAATAAGTTTCAAATTGAAAAATACAATCCTATTGGGACAACTATGGTCAAGGGATATAACTTGAGTAAGGAAGATATCTATCATAAAGTAAATCAAACAAAATACATGTCCATGATTTGTAGTTTATAGTGTGTTACTGCTTCTAGAACTGAAATTTTTTTATGTTGTAGGTTTGGTAGGAAGGTTTCAAGAAAATCCAAAGGAAAAAAACTTACAAGCTGTAAAAAGGATTTTTAGACATCTTAAGGGGAATACAGAGTACGGCTTATGGTACCCAAGGAGTGAGAAATTTGATTCGAGTGTCTTTTATGATGATGATTGGGAAGGAAGTATTGAAGACGAGAAAACTAATAGTGGAGGATCCTTATTTGTTTGTGAGTGTCTTGTGTCTTGATTGAGTAAAAATTAATCTTTAGTATCTCTTTCCACATGTGAAGATTAATACATAGCAGTTGTATTATGTTGTGCACAAGTTATGTGGATGAGGCAGACTCTATAATACTACAAGGTGGGATGTGATGGACCTACCCCTATCTACTGTGGCAGTACAAGTGTTATAAGTGTGTCTAAAAACCTTGTGTTGCATTTCAAAACCAAGAACATTCTAATCAAATATCATTTATTCAGGTATCAAGTTAGTGAGAAAATGATTATATTGGATCATGTGTCCACCAAGGAGAAGATAGCTGAAGTCCTAACCAAACCACTCCCGGAAAGAAGCATTTGAGCTCATAAGCCAAAATTTGGGTGTGATTCTTGCCCCTAACATCCTTTGAAAAGGCCAAGACATTAAAGGAAAGTAAGACAAATGAACAAACTTCTTGAAAAATCTATGAAAAGTGTCAAGAAGGGAGTGTTGTGTAAAGATATGAGTATATTGTATCATCTTTTTTATTAACGTTTATATCAATTGAGTGTATGGTGCTTTCAAAATAGTGTACAATATGATCAAGTGTATTTATATTTGATGCTCTATGGTGTTTTGCATGATCACATGAGTTGAGGGGGAGCTAGAATTCTAATTTCGTTTGAGATGTGAAGTAAGGAGTAAAGCAAGACCTATATGGTTGAAGAATGCATCATGACAGGGTATAATGGGATGTTGTGTACTATAATGGTGAGCTACATGTGTTTGAAGACATCATAGAATTGATATTGGTATTCAAAGGGTTTCTAATGTTTTTAAAAGGGTTTTTAGGTAGATTTATTGATTTTTACAAGTATATTTGCAATGGGAGCAAGCCATGAGCTCAATTAGCTGTGATAGCATGAAAATAAGGAAAACAACGTTGAAAATTTGTTTTAGGACCGAGGTATTTGATATGATCCATCTCCATGGAATGTATGTAAGGTATGTGATCTTGTATTTGAATCAATAATTAGAGAATGATGGGTTATTTTCAAGGGAAATAACTAGGTGTTGTTTCATGTGATTAGTGTTCTCCCGTAACAAGGATAAATTTGACAAGATTTATCTAAAGAGGTGATTTATGACTCTTGGGCCTAAACGTTGTTAGTAGTCTATGTATGGTAAGCTCAAATTTGTTTTTGGGTATCTTTAGCTGAGATAGGCCTAACGAGGATTCAAGCATAGTGAGATACTCATAATTAGGTATGTATCATGTGTGTCTTATGATATGGTTCTACCGAGGGGAGCTACAAAGGTGCTCTCACGACATGATGAAGCCAAAACAGAGTCAAGGACAAGAGTAAAAAGAACTTGCTAATTGTTTGATGATTTAGATGATGTTTCCACTTAAGATATGTTATTAATATGTTGCTTAAGGTAAATACTATCTCATATGGGTATGTGCTTTGTAATTAATGTAAAAAGGGGGAGAAGTACTCGATTTTTTCCCATCAACGAAAAAGGGGAGATTGTTAATACATTTGTGATTTTTTTCATTGATGTAAAAGGTGAAATAAAATTAATGAAAAAGGGTGATGTAAGGAGTGCAATAATAAGTTTGAAGTGATGATGACATAGGAAGACAAGTAGTGGCATGGTTCTCAGAGTGAAGAAGGTGAGAATTATTTGGCCTAGCCAAAGATATGTGATGGCTAATGAAGGTTAGAGATGCATGTATTCTTGATAATTATGAAATATTCATTGAGAGAAATTTGGTGATGTGTTGAAACACTCATATATTTTTAGGAGATGAATGCAAGGTTTGAGCATGGTTTGTATGTGTTCATCTAGACCTAGTCTTAGTTCTTGGTGACCTAATGAATCATGAAGGTTAGGTGTAGAGGTTTGTGGGCCCATGAGGGCAGGAAAAGTAGTGAAAAATGTTTTCTCAAGGATGTTATGACCTTTTCAATAGATTTTAAGCAAAGGTATGGTGTTTATCTACTCTTTCTATGCCTAAACTAGAATTATTTCTATGACCTAGCTTGGCAAGTCATGATGGTTGATATGATGAAGAGATAATAATGATCTGATGAGATTTAGAGAAGTTGATAGATATTTTCCTAGATATGTGGGTAATTTTTAATGGTTTTATGTTTAATATTGTTCATGTTATGATGTTTTTAGTCCTACCAAGTTTAAGAATGCATGTTTCCTAGCTCGATATGAGACATATCATGCTATTTAGAACGTGAAAGGATTTTATGGGGACCTGAGTATTTCAAGGATGTTGAGGCATGGAAATAATACTATCTCATACTTGGAATGAATTTAAATTAGGGTCTAAGATTTATGAATGATTTCTAACACGCTAAGGAGGTCATTGCCATCCATATACCCTAGTTAACTAGCGATGGAGTGAATATTGCTTGGTGTGAGCTCAAAATTCATTGAAAAATAAAATTTGATGATTGGATGATGGAAAGGAATTAACTAAATATGATATGGTTGTGGGTTTAAGTATTTACTTTGTAGGAGGATCCCACTTAAATTTACTTATTTTAAGGAGAAAGTTATTTTCTATCGTGTTTTCAAATGAACCCAATTCATAAATAGATGTTCTAAGTAGACGGGAGCTTAGCTGCATGTTTGGTGTTATTTTAGATCTTGGTAAATCCATTTGGATATCTACACATATCCAAATGTCAAGACTGATTTTTAGGCCTAATCGGTTGTTTTAACAGTCATGGTGAAAGGAGGTTACTTTGGGAATGTGTGGCCTAATTTGAAGTTTCTAATATCTATGAAATTATTTTATACATCCAATATGAAGTGATTCATGCTTTGGTTGAGGTATACAAGTCATATTGGTTAGTAATGATGAGGTCACAAGTTGACCTACTTGACAGGTTCAAGGAAAATATAGGGTCTTTGATGAAATTGGTATGGATGACCAATATATTGTTTTAGTTCATGATTCCTATCCATTTGAGAGTGATGAGGTGTTCAAATGGATCTTATTACTTGAATTTAGATGTTTTTAAAGTTTCAACATAGGTGTGAGAATCTCAAGTTTCCAAGACTCGGTTTCTTGGAAGCAAATGTAGCTTGAAGGAAAAAGTTGTTTTGATGATTCTATGGGATGGTTCATGATGTATAAATTGGTTAAAAGTGTTCCTTGTATTAGTGGATTTACAATTAGTGGTTTCATTTCATATTCTAGGTGTTAGAATGAAGTTAGGTCTTCATAGTTGAAGACTGGTGTGCGAAGGTGTTCAAAATGTGTGGGAAACAATCCTACTTGATGGTCATATGAGAAGAATGAAAAATGGAGAGGTTTGTGAGTTGGTAGAAGATTTAATAGGATTTCCTTGACATGTCTGAAGATTTTTGAGGCATGAAAGAGTTTTTTATTCCCTTGGAGTCCATAGAGTGCCTAGTGGAGATGGAACTAGCCTTCTAGGGATAGTTTTCCATGTTGAGTGCCTTAGTACATTTTCGACCTATATGATCCCTTAGTATGTATTTATATGATTTTTAGATGTATTGTTTTTGTTGGTATGACCTCCTTAATGGTCATGGCCTACCTAATGTGTTTGAAATGAAGAGTAGTGTATTTAAGTGCAATGTATTTCCTCATTATGACTAGTTGAGGCAGTACATAGAAGAGAGAGAGAGAGAGAGGAATGTGTGAGCTAGAGGGAAGTTTGAAAGAGGTATAAGGGCTTAAATTCAGAGTTGAAAGAGGGTATGAATGATTAAGAAGAGTAAAATAGTATATGATCAAGGTCACATGATCTAATCAGCATATGAAGGTGTATGTATGATCGAGTAAGAAGAAAGGTAATCTTTAGAAGGTTTTGAGGTGTTGGAGAAAAAAATGATCAATGTAATTTGTAGGTGCACCAATATTAAGTGGTCTTCATCATAAGGTGGTTGAGTGGGTGCTTGATCATCTTAGGGGTAGTATACTCCTTATATATTGTGGGTGATACACTAAATAGAGGTGGGTGCTCCTTGTGAAGTGGATTCTTCACTAAATAAATCTTGTCTAACGATTCATATCCATGAAAGTATTTTGTATTGAGGAATATATTCAAAATTTTCACTGGGTTTTCTTCCCCTTGAGGGTTTCCCACTTTATCTTTGGTTTTTTGTTTACTCTCTAATTGATGTGTATGGTTGATCATGCTTAATATGATCTTATTGGTTGATGTATGTTGATTTTATGTTTTGAATGGTGAATGCATTATAAGTCAACTAATTAAAGGTATTTAAGGGACCGATTCACCCCCACCCTCTTAGTACATTGTGCTTCTAGCATTCTTGATCATTTATTTGACTTTTTAATATTCAACTAGGGCAATAGATCCATCCCCATCTCCAACAAAGGGCATTTATTTTATTTATGGCATTTTTATAAGCCCCCTCTTTTAATTAATTGAATTCCATTTTGTCAAATCCCTATCAAAGGGAAAGTTATTCGCTTCATACAGGTGATGCGTAAATTCTCAAATAGTTTTCCAAATTTTTCTCAAGATTGTTTCATAAATTTGACTTTTTAAGGACAAGTCCTTGAATATATCTCATATTCAATCGAACCAAAAATCATTCAATGTAAAAAAACATTTTATTTTTTTGTATGTATTTAGATATTTCATTTACTTTCTATATTTATTTATTTATTTGAAGATAAATATATACATGTGAGAACTTGGAAAGGCTAGATAGTAGGAAAGTACAATAGTTAATGATATAGATGAATGTCTTTAAAGGGTACATAAATATAGATTTTATAGATACATATTGAAAAAAGGTTTTGTAAAGTTATGGTTATCATGTTTATTAAAATATAAATGATAGTGTTTAAAATATATGTACCAAATATCTAACTAAACAAATTATTTAAATATACACTAGAATCATGTCACATGTTCTTAGAGGTTATGTTAGTAGAGATTCGTAGAGTATTTTTAAATTTGAATGTTTCTAGTGAGGCATTCAAACTAGTAGATAAAATTAATGAAGGCCATGAAGAAAGTATAAAATATCCCATTGATGGTTACAAGGATAGGTCATGTTCCATGGATAATGTTTCAATTTTTGAAGGATCTAGATCTTGGATGTATAATTTAAGGTGAATAATAGATAAAACAATGGAATACAAAAAATATGGAAGGTATTGAGAGAGTGATCCAAAGGATTTATTCCATCTCTATACTTGAACTAAATAAATGTGTTGATTTTTATTAGTCATATTCATTACATTACTTTCCAATTTATGATATATAGAGAAAAATTGGACTTGATTCATTTGTAATATATAATTTAATTAACAATCATTAAATTATAATCATTCACTTTTTGAGAGAAGGAATACTCCATAAGATGTTGATAATCAAAGTGATTTTCAAGATGAGATAAATTAAACTATTTTAAAAATATAAGGGAACATGAGTTGGAGATGGTATTTAGGATTTAACAAACTAACCCATACAAGTAGTAGAAATATACATGTTGGGAAGAAAATATCATTATATACAAGCACCATGGAATAATGTATATCGAGGAGAAGAATATAGGAATATAATGATAAAAGTCATAAACACAATGGAAGATAATGGTTTGATCATAGATGATGAATTATTCCTATATATCAATCATGGAACCTTAGGTGCTAAACAAATATGAGAACTTGATATAATAATTAAATAATATCATCAACATAAAAATATATTTCAATTGCACATGATAATTTAGGAAATAAACTGAAATTAAAAATTATGTATCATATGTGTCATTCAATCAAGCACTTCTAGATGTAGTATTATTAAAGTGCTATCTTTTTATATTACTTATAAAAAAGTGAGTTGTAAGATTAAACATTGGTGCATCAATGATCCATTCATAACATCGAATCGATAGATTTTACATAGTAAAAGGAGAAAGGATTACAAATTTTTGATGGTAAATCGACACATAAATTATAAATTTACTTATTAAAAGAGGCTCGTTGGGAAAAAATTATAGAAAAACATAGAACCTTGACTTCATCAAGCATTTCACGGAAAGGAATATGTGACTTTAAGAGGCATTTTAATGAATTTTGTGGGATTTTTTTGAAATTACCACCTTTTAGTGATAGAACATCATATAATAGTAATTGGCATGAAAATATATTATGCAAAGAATTAGAAATAGTTTTTACTTTTGATAAGATATTTAGATAGGAGAAATCTATAACCAAAAGGATTAAACAACTTCTCACAAATATAAAAAAATTGAATCTAATAATTGATGAGTGAAAGTTATTGATGAACATAACCAATGTTTGATTAGAAAGAGATAATAAATAAAGATTTTTGAAAATATCATTCAGATTTTCTCTTAAAATATTAATAAGGATAAATAAAATAGAAAAATATTGTATCCATTGAAATACACTATTACTTGTAGCCTCGCAACCAAAGAAGGTGTAGATACTTAACTCGTAGTAATTTACTCTTTAAAATAGATGATTTTGACAATGTACTCTTGTTAAGAAAAACACACTTTTTCTAGTCTCACTTAGCACATCTTATGGTATATTGTCTATCTTACTTACTCATACACAACAATATATTGACATATTATAATAATCATATATATGTCGTAGGCAAACTCAAATTAACCGGATGAAAACAAAAAAATATGACTTCATATTTATTTTGTAATTAACTTGAACGCTAAATATTAATATCATTTTAGAAATATGTCACCATACTAATCCTATTAGAAATGAAATTGTCCCTTTAATTTATGCGGAATGCTATGATCACAAAGAGCTTCTACGTAGCTACGAAGCATCTCTCCATAATAATAATCATGTGCCATTATTTTAAAACATTATACAAAAATTTTACCGCTTTTATTCTAAACAAGGCCATGATATGGAAAATATTGCCAAAGGAGGTGAATTGAAGGGGCGAGAAAAGAAGAAAATTGTAGGTATACATGTAAATGTAAATGGTATCCGACAACTTTTGGTGTTGTAGTGCATTCCATAAAATGGTTATATTCATGGACACGTTAACATGTGTTATGTTTTTTAACCATAAGTAAATGTCATTGTATATGTTGTGTATTGGAAGAGGGCAAGGAGGAGACATAGTGCATAAATTTGTGTCAATTTTTTTTGACATGAAATCTATTAAAAATTACAACACTCATCAACATTTTGTACATAAAATGTGCCATATTGATCAATTTATTTCCCTCCATATAACCACACATCGGAGGTCCACTTTTTAGTATGTAATCGTGGACTTGAAGGTGTAATTAAATGCAAGGGTCACTTATAATTGTCCCAAAGATTTTCATATTATTATTTAGGTACTTAATTAATAAAAATAAAAAATCTTGGAAAATATATAAGTGATTTTGACACTCGAACATACTACAAGAATATGAAAAAAATAAGCTAAGGTATAGGTTTAACCCTCATCCCTACAAGTTGAAAACAATAATTTTGTCCATTATTTCAGAAAATTGAGAAGAAATTTTCAATGTACCTTGTACATCTTGTAAGCAATACTCTCCATACCGTAACAACCTTCATACATGTATATAATTCAAATTACTAGGGAGAGACACAAATAGTTAAGCATGGTCCAATTACGAATATAGTACCTAGAATACAAAACACCCAAGAGTTGTCATAATACAAATTTTTTTGACAAGATGAATGAAGGGAAAGGGTATTGTAATTTTTCCCTCATATAAGTTACTAAACATTTAAAAATAACCAATTACATCCTCAACATTGATGATAATTCATGTTCCTTTTGTCTAGTGGTATGATAGGGCACAAGTCACAATGACGAGCAAGGTTCAAAGTCAGATATGCATGCCAACACATTAGAGTGGTTTGGTGATTGTCGCAGAGGAGATAATTTTCAATGAATCTTTAATACTAAGACAATATGTCAAGGTGAAGATTTGGATTTGAATGAGTCCTTGAAAATAATAAATATAGGGGGTGCACCAACCCTTATTGATTTATTGTTGTTAATTATATAGGTATTTTTACATTTGAGTTATAAGTTGATAACATGAATATAGACTTGTGATGAAAAACCAAAAGGTCATCATTGAGTTGTGAATTTATCTTATATAGGTACGAATATGATATGTTGTATTTATTTAGAGTACTTCCATTTTCGGGGGTTATATACGGGGGAACATCATGTGTTATATTTTTAGTTTTTGATTATTAGGCTTGTTGTGATGTTACAAATCATGATTTTTTTTTGGATATTTCAATGTGTGATATTATGATTTGATGTAGATTGTTGTGATATTTTAGATATGCATGTGTGTGTGTGTGTGTGTGTGTGTGTGTGTGTGTGTGTGTGTGTGTGTGTGTGTGTGTGTGTGTGTGTGTGTGTGTGTGTGTGTGTGTGTGTGTATGTGGTATCATCAACTTATGTGTGATTTTATTCATCATAGATTCATTGTATGAAGTGCACTTCAAAAGCCACTTGTTGAAAGCTTGAATGTAAGCCCTTTGGGCACCAATCCAATTGTTGAAACTTGCATGCCAATTGTGAAGCTCATTTTGTAGCTGCATAGTTGCGTGTAGATGCATTTCATTGGATACCCCACTTGCAACAACATGACCTAGATATTTAGCTCCTGAGAGATGAACTTATTTTGTTTTTGATGACAATCAAACATTACTCTCCACATTCTAATGAACCTGCAAATGAAAAATAGGCATTTAAACTTATTATTAACCAAACATTTTCTCAATGCAGAAAGACCAAACAAACACTTCTTTTGCTGCAGAAGTTCACAAAGTTTGGATCAAGTAAGTTAGAAATAAAGCACCTTTTAATCTCCTTATCAAATAAGTTCCTATATTCAGGATGAACAAACAAACACATTACACGATCCTTTGAAAATGATAATACCATAAATAGTTAAGAGTACAAGAAAAATAAAAGCATTCGTAAGTGTTGGGGGTTAAGCTAGATATCTAGAATAAATTTCTATAAAATATTCTTCACCTACAAATACTTGGCATACAAATTGAAATGCAAGAAAAATTAACTAGCCCCAACAATCAATTTTCCTCCCAAAAAGCACACAAACATCATGTCCTAAAAATAAGTCAGATCCATTTTCATAGCATATGCAAGCAAGTTACAATGTGATAACAAACAACCTCGCCAACAAATAGCCTAAACGTCACTCAGAGAAACTACAACTAAAAAATAATATGTTATTATAAAACAAGGAAAATAAATATATATAAACAATAACATTTGTTTTTGTGTAGGTTGAAACTTAAACTTTGGATGGAGGTTATCTTGGACATAAGAGCAATGATAATGTTTTAAGCATAATTAGGTAAAGAAATTAAATTCCTAAAATTTTACAGAACACTTCTCCTCTTGTTCTCTAATTTCCATTCATATTCGGTACAATGCCCGCCCTGTACTCTGCAATGTGCTCAAAAATAGGTTTCGACAGATCAAAGTGCTCTAATGGAGGATTGCACCATCCCCATGCATTGTTGGGTGGGCATAAGTTAGTGGAAGTGACCATAATTGCATTCGAAGGCACCATTCTGGATCGTCGTTGCACTTAATTGCATAGCATGATCCACAACTTAGTCCATTGTTAAACAGGGCAGTGCTCAGGGCTGCAGTGTAGGTGCCATATCCATGAATGTACAGATTTCCATAACCACAAGCCCCGCTTGCATTTATTGTACAACACAAATTTCCCTTGTTATATTATAGCAACCTTGCCACAGAGAAGATTTAAATGCCATGATTTCAAGGAGGATTAAAGGATTCAAACAATTAAGGACTTACCCATAGTGCCGGATGCATCATCGCCCCATAAAATGTGGCATGAGTGCTCATCCATCCATACACGTATTCAAATCTGAGTATTGAGAGAAAAGCCAGCATAAAGAATTGTGTAAACGCCATTGTATCCTGTGATAAACATATAACAATGTTTATTATACACAAATGAATACTTCCATTAGAAAGAATGAACTACGAGACAGAAAGATTGAGTTTATCTCAATCTTACCCACAATAGATGTTAGAGAGTTGTAAGTAAAATCAGGCCTCAAAGTTGACCTTTGCTTCATGATTTTGAACAACTGACCATCTTGAAGTGAGATGATGCCGATAAAGCAAGGCCATGAAAGAGGAGGATGAAATACCAAGAACATGACACAAAAGGATATTTCATACACGTTAGCTAAGAAATACCACAAGAAAATGTTCATTCAACTATTAACCAAGACCCTTGACATCTAGTAACTAGGGAAACAAACACTTTTGAAGACTGTAGAGGGAAGATAATTGTGTTTCTACCATTCAAAGGGTAGAGGGAATTCGTCCTGTGGTTCTCTGGGATTTTACATAGCCTCTAGAAAACATCGCCTATCCCTGCTCAAAAACTTATCCATGGTCGATTTTGCACTTGGAGTCCAAATAAGCTTTGAGCCCTGAGCCTCCCAGTTGAATACCAAAAAAAAAAAAAATCAATAGAAAATAAGAGAATGGTATCCTTGCACATGATAATGATGCTTGCGAACATTTCATCCTCATTTTGGATACACAAAGGTTACATAGACTAGGTCGAACTCTTGTGTCGGCACAGGAGCCCTCCAGGTTAAGAAGAATCTTGTTCATGGGTGTCTATAGTCAAACAAACCAAAACCTACCTTAATGGACAGACCGTGAATCGAGTGAATTTGATAGAACAAATACAATTTGTGTTTTATAAATAATATATCTCTAACATACAAACTACTTCAAAAAAATGTTGGGCACCTTAAAGAGATCAACCGGGCAACCCTTGTTCATCAAATCTCCAATTTTTAATACTAAAATAGACATTTCGATGGAATACTCGACATAAAACACTCATTGTTCTATATTTTGAAGCACTTTTCAGCGAGCAAGAGGACTAATCCTAGGAGATTGTGATTGGATAGAGATGCATTCACATCAGCTATCTGTCATAGTTATTCACATCATCTAGTTGTCAATGCATTAAGAGGCATGGACTACTATCAATTAGGAGATAAGTTCAACAAGCTACCCAAAAAATAAATGAGAGAATATACTTCAATAAAGGGTAGAGGTATATTCTCTTCAAAACATTAGAGAACTTGAAAATAAAAATTAAATTTGTCATGTGGCACAAAGTGATTGGTTGGAGTAAAAATATTAATTGTATTGGTGAAGCCAATATACGTACCTTCGATAGTTTAATAAAGTAAAAGTTTATATAAAAGTGAAGCCATGTATTACACTAAATAGAAGGGGAACCAAGTATAAAATTTAAAATATCAGTTATTCCGACCACACAAGAACATAAAATCATGTCACATTAAAGTAAAGAGGTATTCAACTTTTTAAAATATCATACGTCCTACTCGTAGCAAACTGAAAAATTACATTGACTCGAATTAGGTAAAGAATCTTCTTTTTCCAATATTTTTTCCTTGATGTTGATGGTTTCACAAAATATTAGTATGATTTTGATATCATTTGGGCATTCTCGTCCTCAATTCTCTAACCAGGATAGAGTCATTGATGGAAACCCTATCAATTACAATGTCCTGTCCGTTTCTCCCTCAAACACTAAGCCCGTGTTACGTGAAATTTCCCCTTCATGTCATAAATATCAATAATCTTCTATGGTTTCCATCCCCAGAATGAATGAATTTATAGCTCGACAATGCCTCTTTAGGGGAAGTGAATAATTTTAACTTTGTACAGGGTAAAATACTAGGAAAGTGAGCATGTCATTTTAAAAACTTATAATGAGATGATGGGTTCGTGAAACAAAATAAAGTTGTGATAACATATCACAAAATAGGTGGAGGGCCTCAAATAGTTTGATGAGGTGTTGCGAATGAAGAAACCAATGGAAGTGGTGCAACAAGTTGGCCACCCCTAACTGAACGCTGGATAAGCTTCAAGTCAATTGACATGTATTTTCATTATCATGCCATTTGGACAATCCAACCTAATGATAGATATAAAATTCTAATAAGAAATATATTTTGTAACAAACTTTGTTCCCATCACCTCTTTATACATTGTTAGTCGAAATAGAAAGCACATCAAGGGAATTTTTAAGTTATGTTTGCATGACTAATGTAACTCCGACAAGGCACTTGTGTATAATGACATGACACCTTATTCACTTGTTGGGTGATGGAATTCCTTTTTCCATCATCTTACGTTACTATAATAACCATATGAATATCAAACACAAACCGATTGAAAATATTAATAATTGGAAAATAAAAATAAGAACCTTACAAGATAATTTAACAATTACATTACTTAAAGAAAGTGAAAATTAAATAAAAACCTACCTTGCATGTTTGAAATATTGTCATTGATTTCATATGAGACAATTTGAATTTTTCACGTCATGTGATGAGGAAAACTAGTTTATAGTTTTCCACAAGTTCTAGTAGTGTTCTCGCACATGGTGATAAAGATCCACAAGTGTTTTTGTGCTCACAGATTGTGATAGTGTTTTGTGGTTAGTAAGAGTGATCCAAAAGTATTGATAGATCTTCGCAGATGGAGATAGTGCTCCACGGGTGGTGATAGTATTCCACAGTGTGGTGATAGTTCTTTGTGGGTGGTGATAGTACTCCATAGGTGGTGACAATGTTCCACATGAAGTGGCAAAGTGCTCCAAAATGTTGATAGTGGTTCACATATGTTAATAGTGATCCCTAAATGTTAGAGAGAGGGCCACAAAAGTCATTAAGTCTTTGCTGCATTATGAAAGGATATGCAAGGGAATTTTGAGGAAGGTGTTATTTTCCATGAGATTTAAGTAAGATGCGTGATGGTAAAAAAACCACGCAGTCGAAGAGAAAGCGAGAATGGTCGTGGGATTCGTTGAAAATTCCAGATATTAAAATTTTAAATATGCTAAAGTTGACTCATGATGAATATTCTAAAAGATGTTGACTCATGAAAAGTCATATATGTTCATAAAATGAACATAGTATATAAATAAATTTAATTACGAACTAAACTAGCACTTATGAGAGAAAGGTGTCGATTTGAAAAAAGGAAGAGAGGGAGAAGTAAGGCTTGATTAATAAATATATATCAAAGATGATTTACAAAGAAAGAGGAAGAACAAACTCATGCATATTAGAATGTTGATTTTTTGAAAAATAACAAAGAGAGACTGGAGCATGAAGTAAGATGAATGATAAATGCGGGTGTACGGAAGAAACATGAAAAAGTAAATAATTATATATACGCCATCATCAGTTAAATAAAAACTACAAAGGTGTATTTTTTTATTTATGAATTGGTTTTTTAACTTGGGAATTGGTATCTCCAGTGAGTTGGTGCTCACAAATATTGCTAAGTTGGTGTTTGACCTTGGGGATTTGTGTCTCTGATGAGTTCTTGCTCAAAAATTATTGCTAAGTTTGTGTTTTTCATTAGGGATCGGTGTCTCTAGTATTTCGTTGTTTACAAACATTTATAAAATAATTAATTTTGTGACTAGATTTAGATAGTATCTCCAAGTCATTTTCTTTTCTATGTGGTTTTTCACCGAAAGGGTTTCCACATAATTATTGTGCTATGAAATTTTTATGTCTTATGTAATTGTTACGGTTATGGATATTAATGTTTTAATAAGTAAATATTGGATAATACTAACTGACCCCCTCTCATAATAAGTGTGTTTTCTATAGATCCAAACCACCCTATGAAGGAAGAAGACCGTGTAATAAATTTATTCAATAACTTTGACATCTTAACCTTAAGTACAAGAGGATAGAAAGGACCAAGTACAAACACCTTAGCTACTTTGATAACTTGTGTAAACCCAAGGACCAAACCAATGCAGATGCATATAAGCCCAATATTATAACTAAGGAGACATGTTAGAAAATGATCTCCCCATACCTTACACATGTTCTCAGAATCGAGTAGAATTGATGGATATTGAATTATGATCGAGAAGCGAGGCTTATGCCCTTAATGTGCCAATAATTAAAAATGTAATCGAGTATTATGGAGAGAGAGATAGTGAAACAATTCATGCCTCTAAATTTATGCCAATCTAAGTCTTTCCAGTCTAAGACCATATGAAAATCTTTAAAAATGTTGATAAATAAAAAATTGTTGATAATACTGAGATAAATGCCCCTTGAGTAAAACCATATGGTAGGGTCATAACTATATTTATGGTCCCGACCATTTTATATTTTTCTTACCTTGCGTAGATTATTCATATTTTTGTATCCGAATATGATTCTAAGTGAATTTTATCTATCTCTAAATATTTTTATTCCTAGAAAGATGCGTACACATGCTTGAAATATAGAAATAAACTTGAATGTTTTCCCCCTCTTTTGAGGCATGTGTTATGAAGGATTTGAGCACTCACTCACAAAAAAATATGTTTATTAATGTATGATATTATAAAAATCATGGAGAATATCTAAAATAATCTTGATGTGGTTGGAATCAATAAGAATTTGTATAGATGTAAGGGTGATGCACGTGATATATACTACGATGTAAAATAATAGCAATAATAACAAGAAGCATGTTAATTGTAATAGTGGAAATGCATCAAAATAGTGATGAAAATAGTAGTAAATCATGTGTTAGTACAAAATAAGTGTATACAACATAGAAACAAGTGAAAAATAAGGTAAACAATGTCTCACAAAAGGTAAAATTCTTGCAAACATGGGACACCAACAATATTACAAGAAAATTAAGGCTTGTAAGCCTTCAAAAAGAAATGCACAACCATACACACAAGGTATGATACTACAAACATGGGACCGCCATAGTTTCGTGAGACAATCAAGGCTCTTAGGCCACAATCAATATAGAAAACAAGCATACACACATACACATAACTAGAAATCATATATTAAAAACAAGTATATTTAAATGTAATTAAAAGCACATAGTATGTGATGTATGAAAAGTAAGAAACAATTGCAAGTGTTTCACAAGACACATGTGTTAATCATGTTATTCCAAATGATATAAAATACACAATGTATAGAGATGTAACCAGGCATAATAAAGAAATAAAGTAACTATAAAGGAAACATAGAACCTAAATATGGTATGCGAGTAGATGTTTCCAGAGGTCAATAGTTTTGGTAGATGTTAGGTCGGACTTGTCATCATGTACCACTCTATGTATGTTCTACATCATACTAAGTATACCATGTGAATTCATGTGGTTAAATTAATTTTTTTTATCAAACCAAAGGAATAAACAATATGTATAATGTAAAGTGACAACAATGCATGTCATAGAAAGGTCCTTAATTTGTATTTTTGCAAATATTTAAATATTTTTTTTGCATTTTAAAATATTTCACTATTTTGGATTTTTAGGCCATGTTGATGAATATAGATGATGTGATAAGATATGAGAAGAAATGTTTCCCAATAGTGTGTGTGTGTGTGTGTGGAAATTGAGGTTCATGTATTTATTTATTCCATCAATAGTCCATTTAAACCTATAAACAAAGTGCGTCATTGAGAAATGAAGGGGTGGTATGGGAATTAACCCAAAATAACCTCATGAGGAGGTGAAGTAACTATCAATGATATTGGGGATCAATCCTTCGATGTGTTATACAATATGAGTCAAGTGCAAGGGGAACTATTTTCGTGACATGTGACAAATAAGATTTGTATAAGGAACTATGAAGAGCACAATGTGGAATGGAATACAATGTGTTTTGTCCTGTGAGATGGCCTAGAGGAATGAATCTTCTATAATACCTATGGGAGACTATAAAGTGAGTTGAAAATATAAAAGATATATAGAAAATGTTGTGAGAGAGAGAGCCGGTAGATACATTGTGCATAAAACATGGTATAGAAAAATACTTATAGGTCTTAAAAATTTTAGGTGTAACATGTGAAATCATATCCCTATCAGGATACTAAGAACAATGTGAAGTGGTATGCAAAAATAAGGATGTATCATGAGGCGTAGAAGTACCATAATTGTAAAACATATTGTGGGATATAAGATAATTTTTTGATGGATATAGTAGGAGAATTGATAGAATCCATATAAAGACAAGGAATGGAAGGAGATAAATCGCTAAAATGAATGCCTTGAATAGTGACAACATTATGATGGTGAATAAACATGACAGTGATGAAATATAGATGGAACAACCTTAAGCACATGTTGTTAATGGATACCTAAGTGCGAGACTCTAATAGTAAAATATTTAGCAACCAAGAATGAAATTGACTTACTGACATGGACCAAACATTAATAGGTAGTGTAATATGGTGGAAGTGTGGATCAACATCAAGTGCAATACTCTCAAAATAAGTACCAAGATATTTAAGAAATGGTCATGCAAAAACATTTTCCTTGTTATATGGAGTAACCAAAGCTACCCTAAATAGGAATTTGATGAAAAGAAAGTTTAATGGAGAATGTGTTATAAATAATCATGTCATCTACATCAAAATCATCAAAAGAAATTATCACCGTAAGATATGATGTAGTAGTGATAGTGAAAATCATAGTATTAATTGGGTGATCATAAGAAGGTGGTAGTGGAAAAATAAGATTAGCAAAGTTATGGAATTTTTAAGTAGATATATCAAGTAATATGCATAGAAGAATATTATTGAATATTTTGAGATTGCATTTGTTATTTATAGGTTTAGTAGATTAAAAATACTCATCCCATTCAATTGCATTAGAATCAATAAGGTATTGAATCACATTTCGTAAATTAAAGCTCATATTTCTATTGTGGCCAATACATCTATGATAATCACAATAATCATTTAGATTGAAGCTCTTACCCTAAATATTTTTCATATTAACATCAAATTACGAAGGGAGAGATATAAGGTTACACTCAAGCAATTCCTCTAAAAATCCGCAAAGGGAAAGGAAACCATGCAAAGTTTCATTTTGTAGGTTGTAATTGGACATAGTAGGTTGAGAAACAACATTGAAAGTATGTTTAGAATCAAACTTAGTGTCATTATATTTTCTTGTGAAATTATATTTAATTTGAAACTTGACACTTGATGAGCTAAAGGTGTGATTAATATATTTAAGTTTGTTCATATATAACAACTTTTTTCACACTATCTTAGGGTATGACATATATGGTCAAGGTATTGAAACTAATAAAAAATGACCGAATCATGCAATGGAGGAAAAAGGCTTTGGGTAAAAGGGTATTCAAATTCAACTTTGTCACCTAATATGTTGCTCATTTTAGTAAGGATTGTTTCATAACACAAAACATATTCATTAACATATTTAGCATATCCTTACATGAGTTTGGACTATTTTTATTAAATAATTTATCCCCAATGTTTATTGAAAATTATGACAATAATTGATTTTCTTATGTAGTGAAAGAGCATATAGAATGGGTTAGGAGATCATAAAACCATTCTAAAGGATTGTCCTTAATGCTCATAGGAAATAACTTAATAAGAAGTATATCATCGATACATATTCAAAACAAGAAACTTGCAATGATCTAGGATTATCTCGGGGATCACCTTTTCCATTATATATAGAAATTTTAGGTGCAACCAACCAATTGGAAAGGGATATTTTAAAACTTTAGGTGCAAGTGGATTATGCAATAATTGTGAAGAGTCTATAAGATTAATTTATTAAAGATAGATACCTTTTTACAAATTGTAATATTTTTACTTGTAATCAATAGAGAAGAGACTCAAGAGCTTATGTGTTAGAGAAAGATGGATGGGAGCCATTATGATTAGATATATCAGATGTAATAGTAATAGTGGCTACAAGAATAGGTATGAAGACATTTTCCATAGGAATGTTTGATTTCCCGAAGGAGATATGAATATTAGGGATAGGTATAGTAGATGTTTTCGTAGTAGATAAGGAGGCATGCTTAAGTTTATCTCTCGCATCATATAGAAGGATTTATATGTAAAAGTATTTTCATGTGCAAAAAGTGTTGTAAGTGTTATACTTCATCTTGAAGAAGGTTTAGTATAGGATAATCATAATTAGTGTTAGAAACTTGAACTTGATTATGATCGGTGTTGATAGTCAAGATAGTATGAGAAAAATTATCATCATGAGTTTGAACAAGAGTGGGATGGGAATAAAACGATGTGGCCAATCTATATATTCATAATGATCCCAAAGATTCGAATAATGAATAAAATATAATAGAAACTTTAGGACCACTATGAGTAAGGTTAAAATATTCGATTATAGGATCGAGTTAACAAAATGATTTCACCTTTTGTGGAGCGAATCTTGCCTTTTAGGTTAATATGTATTATAATTAACATGCCTTAAAACATGAATATTCTAACTAGTGGATATTGTGATTTAATTAACTTCCAACATTGATTGGATAAATCATAATAATGTTTTCCAAAGTGAAGTCCTAGCTACTAAAAATATTTAAAAAAAGAGGGAAAGAGTTTACTTAGCTGATTTTGTAGGGATATAGAGGATTTTGGGTGATATGATTACATAAACAGGATGATCTAGAATAGGAAATGCCATGTTAATGAAACTATGATCCGAAAGTGAGCTTGGAAGAAAATGTACAACTCGTCCAAAGTGTGTGTATAGTCCCGACCCTCTACCGTAGGGTCTTAAACCTACTTGGAATCTAGATTTGCAAACTTCGTGTACTTTTTCTTTCTATAAATGAATGTTGATTTATGTCATTCTTCTTCATCAAGTTAAGAATTACTCAGTAACTCTAATAAACCCCGAAACCCTTATAGTACAAAAGAAGTTCCCGCAAATCAAATTTTGATGCGTTGTGGGAATCCCTATACACCACCGATGTATTCAATAATATATAGATACCTAAAACTAAATGTCACTCTCCTAGCATGTGATATCTACCATAATTAAATTAAAACTTGATAATCGCTTTCTTTGACAACGCTTCAACTTAAGTTTAACACTTTGGGAAATTCAGGGATGGGTCCATTAGATTACTTATAGGATGAGCATAGATATCCTAAACCTGGAAGGAGACATCAAAATGGTAGAGGGCTCTTCCATAATGGATATGTATGAGTTATTTCACAATTTTGGGTGTTTTGGGTGACTTTTGTGTTTGTTTTTTGAGGAGTCTAAAACGTTCTAGGTTACCAAATGAGGTATGATTTACTTTCTTATGTAGGCTTCAAGGTTATTACGTAATGAAATTCGATCAATGGGATATTTTAGTCCATATGAAGGTGATGTAATAAGAATAATTGGCCCAAAACATGTCATTCCAAAACCTGTACAATAGGGTCAACTTATAGATTTGGACTAACTAACCAAAATTAATAGTTTTCACCGAGAGGTTAAAAGATAACTTTGACATTATGGGACCAAGGATAGATGTTTTTATGTCATTAAAATTGAAAAATTTAATACAAATAAAATTATAAATATAAACAAGTGACTAAAGGGATATCGGGGTGTGCTAAACAGAGTCGAGGAAGTAAATTTTTCATACAAGAGTATAATGTCCAAATTAGCAAAGTGTCAAAGGATAGATCTCAAAACTTGTGTACCTACAATTACACATGTGGTACATTGTTATAATTTGTAAGGTACATATTTACATTAAATCTATACATTTTAAATATATGATTGAAATATATGTAAATATAGTTTATTATTTGAATATAATTATATTCAAATAGTTCTAATTTAAGTACATGTAGAAAATACATAAAGCATATGTATTGTACATATTAATTACCTTTAATGTTTTATACCTATATTATATTTAGTTATCAATTTATCTAACTATTTACCTATTTAATATTATATCTAGAGCTATTTGATTTTTCATGTACCTATTAGTATTATTCAATCTATTATAATAATCTAAGACTTAACTTAGGTATTTCATGGCTCGAGGATTCTAAACTTGTAAATCTTATGTATTTTATATTAAGATGTAATTTTTATTTTTGTTTCATATTTATTTAAATATTTAATTTATTATCTATTTCTATTTATTAATTTGAATACAAATCTATAAAGTTGAGAGATTGCAAAGGCTATATAGTAAGAAAATATTAAAGTTAATGATATATTGCATGTTTTCAAAGGGTGGTCAAAAATAGATTTCATAGATACATATTGAAAAAGGTTTTGTAAAAATATAGTTATCAAGTAAATTATAATTTAAATGATAATGTTTGAAATATATGTACCTAATATCTAACTGAACCAATTATTTAAGGATATACTAGAACACATAAAACATGTCATATGTTGCTGGAGATTTTGTTGCTAGAGAGTAGTAGGGTATTATTATATTTGAATATTTCCTTTGAAACATTCAAAATAGAAGATAAAATTTATGAATTTGTCCATGAAGAACATGTAAATATTTGATTGATGGTTGCGAGGATAGGGTATTTTCCATGGATAATGTCTCATTTTTGACGCAACTAGATCTTGGGCATATAATCTAAGGATAAAAATAGATAATGAATGGAATACAATAAATATGGAAGGTATAGTGCCCAACTTTAAAAAAGGTCGGGGTGAAGTGTGTTGATTTAAGAGAACAGGTGTTGGTGGAGGCATGTTGTCAGAGTATGGGGCGTAGTTATTGCAGATTGGAAAGAGACACATCATCAATACCTTTTCAATTTTCCTCTCAGAATAATAAATGCACTTTATTTGTCTCCAGCTTTTAACCTCAGTGAAACCTAAGTTAGAATTGAAAATTTAGCAGTATTTGGTTAGTTTCAGCAAAACAAAACACTTCTGACAACCGTGTTAAAATCAGAGCTTTGGAATGGGTTCCTTTTTTTTTTTTTTAACTGCAAGTGCCTAGGTAGAAATGTATGCAAAATGATAAAACATATGTAGGTTATGAACTTTTTGGAAATTGCGTTTAAAATAACGGTAATGTCATGCTAGATGGATATGCACAAATGGATAGATATTCACCTGTATCTGTGTCTGAAGAGGGTTCAATTCTGTAAGAGGAGAAGCAGATACGTTGCCTTCCGTCGGGTTGTTTTTTTTTGCAAAGGAAGAAAAATATTGAGGTTGAGGAGGCACTCCATCCAGGCGTATTATCCACCTGTATTTATTTTTTTCCTTCTGTCTTTTTGCGCCTATGCAGTGTGCACTGTAGCCTAGCTAGCATAGTTCTAAGGTTAGATGTCAACTACCATTTAGTTGTTCCTTCTCCCTATCTATTTTTGAGGAGTTGTATTGATTTAAACACGGGAAGTTCCCTTTCCTGGTATTCCACGTATGCCTCTGCAAGATTATTCACTTTTGTTTTTGTCTTCCTTTGCGTGAAAGCCTCTTCTTATCCATTCTTAACTTATTTTATCAACCGTGGGAGCATGGCATTGGAAGGTTTGGAAAAATTCCTTGAATAAATTCCTCAGCCAGGTGTCATCTCATGGAATGCTATGAGCGTAGGTATAACAAAATTAGATTCGTTGAAGAGCCTTTTAAAAACTTCAAAGCAATGCTTTTGTCAGGCTTAACTCCAAACTCCTAACAGATCATAGTTTCGGGGAGTGTGTTAATCGCAGGATTGACACAAAATGGTTGTGTTTATTAGGCTTAAGAAACTTCCAAGTAAAGGCTATGTCATATGTCCAAATAAATCAGTTTCATTTTCCTAGAGCCTCCTTGGTTGTGTCTAAATGAAGCAGTGGAGCAGCTTCAAGAACCATTTATATGCCTTGGTGTCGGGTTTGGTTGTTTGGAGGAAATGGTAAGTTGGTATTGTATCTCATCTACTGACTTCGGTGACACCATGGAAAGTTTTCAGTTTTTGGAGCTCATCATGCTTCGTCTCGTGGTTTGCACTTGGTGAATGTGGCAAGTTGATGCGGGGATCACGAGTTTTGCGTAAAATGATATGGTTTTCCCCTTTTCACTTGCACTAAATTTTGCTTCATAATTTCCAACTCTTTAAAATTAAATGTTGAATGAAAGAGAATAAAATCCCAATAATTGAAAAAATCTTACCTTGATGCGAATATATATATATATATGATCTCTAAAGTCATCCATATGGAGCGCCACACCCAAACATACCACAAAACTGAAACTCTTTGCATGACCCCTGGTAACATGGAACACCTTAGGAGACATTAAACAAGTTGTTTGAAATTATTTGTGTTTCATCTCGTAGTGAAACATTAAACGCAAATGGTTGTGACATTGTGATTGCAAAATAATATGTGTTTTAACTTTGTCTCTCATCCTTAGTCTCTCTCTAGTACCAAAATGTTAACTATAAAATGAATGTGAAAGCGTGAATGCATGAGAAACTCTCTCTCTCTCTCTCTCTCTCTCTCTCTCTCTCTCTCTCTCTCTCTCTCTCTCTCTTTAATTGAAATTCTTCGCAATGATAAATGTGTGGATTTATTCTTGAGTGTGGGGGATCTCCGTACCAGTTATAGGAATGGCACAACAATGGTTACAGTACTCTACGAACAATAAGTATTAGAGTTTGATATGTTGTAATTAGTGAGTTGTCATTAAGATACGTATATTGATATAAATTACGAATGATGAATGAATGTGAATTAAATAGAATTGCATTATCAAAAGTAGTGTGTTGAAGACTATTCTTCCTCTTAGACTCTTATATTTCAAGAATCTTACATGGAAAACTATGTTGTTTGTATTTGCCTTGTGTTATAGGTGACCTTACAATACTAATAGGAGTGACACATACTTAATGTAGGAACAACTATGTTATCTAGATAAAGGAGGAAGATAGTTGAATTTTGTAAATGTGAAAAAATCATACCGTTCACTTCATAGGTAATAAGCCCGTTTCATTAAATATGGATCTCATGGTTTAGAAGATTGAAACAATCACCTGGCTTATACTTATTTGGGTTCATAGATAAAATCAAAATATTTGGAAGTAACTTATAATTTTTAAACCATATAAATGTAGCAAGTATTTAACCTTTTTCATACCCTCCCTCTCAATCATGTCACATCTAGGTTTGCAAAACCCTAATTTCTTAAGAAATACTTTAATCCTCACAATTAGACTTCTTGTCCTACACTTAAGAAAATTATTCAAAGACCATTTCTATAACTTAAGTTTCCTTGCATGAAGCAACATATCAGTTGAGTAACCTTGTCATTCATAGGGTAAATAGGACTAACACTTCTTGGTGTCATAGGTCTACTCATCTTCATGGACGAGTTAGAGTTCAATGTTCTGTTGGACCTTGGTGTCCTAGTGGTCAACCATATTCTTAAGAAGATAGTTTGGGATACCTTCATCATTGAATGAACCCTTTGTAAGATCTCGATGACACAAGTGGAGTTATTGCACTAGTTGTACTATGTATTAAACTCAAGTTAATGATCTCTTTATATGTCACCTTGGCTAGTAACAACTTTACACCTTTGTCCCTAATGAAGGTTTAATGGGTTAATTATGTTTTCACACCTTAAACTGATCTATAGTCGAATAGAGCCTCGAGTACAATTGGAATTAAACTAAACCCAATGGAACCCTTTATAATCTAATTTTTAAATGAAAGTTAGATATTGTAGTCTTGGAATACCTCAAGTGGCATGAAGGCTTTACAAGACAGGGACATTTGATTAATATAATTTTTTCTTGTGGTAGGGTTTAGAATCCCTCAAGTAGAAATGAATGTAATACATCGAGTTACCTCCTAAGATGATAATGAAAAAAGGAACTATGATGTATTGTTAACAATGATTCAAAATATTACCTTAGAAGGCTTTTGAAACACATAAAATTTTATAACGTTTGCATTTTAACTCCCTTTGTCCCTCTTAGATAATTGTGACCCTTCGTAGAAGATTACCATGTGTTTTCTCGTAGGGAATAGTTTCCCCATCCATGATTGATTTTGAAGTTAATAGATCATGTATCCTCTCTTAAGGGTATTGGTGAAATAAACATTGATGCATTTTACTAAATGATTTAAATAGTTGCTTGGAATAAATTTGAAAAACATATAGTTGTTGGGTTGTCTTTTTATATGCTTTAATACTTGGGTTTTAAGAGTGATGGAATTAGTTATTAGAGTACAGAGTCACCACTCCTTTCAGTCGTGAATCCCTAAGTGTAAATTATGTGTCATTTGAATTACAATTATTCTAAAACAATGCTAATAAGAGTCCAAAGTAACCATGTAAGAGTAATGGAAAACAAGAGTAAGTAAGATATTTGTTTAGGAATAAGTTATGCTTTAAGTAATCATATTTGATTTAGTAAATATCTTTTTGTTAAGAAAAATACGAATTGTTCTTGGAGAAATCAAGAATTTGAGAAAACACAAAATTGTATATAACAACAAAAAAGAAATTTATGACGTGTAAATGTAAAATCTACTTAAACTAAGCTTGTTTAACTATAACAAACCGTAATATGCAAAATATGGTACTATGATGAAAGGATGTTTATGGGAAGAGGTATTTTGAATCTAAATCATCCTTATATCCTAAGAATTCCTTCCTTGACCTAAGGATAGTTTCCTCTTGTCTAGCAAAGGTAAAATTTAATCATCGAATATACGTGTCAAAGAGATGAACCTTAACATCTTGTTAGTTCCTTTTTGTAACAAGGATAAAAATTTAATGTCAATTAAACATATTTTGAGAAACAAACCTTTAACGTAAGAATGAATATTAGGAGGCTTGTAGGTTTTTAAAATGAATTTAATTAGCAAATGAGTTGTGGATAATTAATGGAAATTGAGAAAGGAATTAAAGGTTTCTAAAGGCAAATGCTATATGAAAATAAAGTATTTAAAGTTTTAGAAAAAGGAAAATTTACACCCTTACAAGTTTAATTCACTTTGAAACCTATAAGGTTATATAATGGAAAACTAAATGTAATGAATCAGTAATCCGAAAAAGGCCATGTTGTGGTGTATGCCTATCATGTGTGTCTTACCGTAGTTGGGTCATTGTCTTGGTTTATGTCATTTGAGTAAGACATTGATGTGTACCCTATGTTATATATTGTATGAGTGGGTTCATGTTTGTGTAAGTGTCCTACGTGATGTTGATTTTATTTATTTGGATTGCATGTGGTATTGTGTACAAGTGTAATTAAAGTCAAAAAATATTCCAATAACTTTGTTGTTGTATTTTGTGTGTCAAATATGTGGGTGTTACATTTGGTATCGAGCAGCGGAGGTTCATGCTCTCGAACCTCTCAGGATAGATTGGAGTTGTGATGATGTTGCATGGTGGTGTTGGAGATGGGAATAGTAATGTGATATATGTTGTGATGTGAACACTTTGTTGTAATTGTGATATTATGAACACACATTTTGTGCATGTCACGTAGTGCATATTTTTGTCATGTTGATATGCTTGTGAAGAGAGTATTCTCTCTCCTTTTCATAGATTCAATGACGATGTCACGTGTGAGGTGCCGCCTCATAGTGTGTGAAAAGAATGTTATTGTGGATTGCGGAGTGTTCGAGTGTTTTGGTTACTCTATGATATTTAGGTGTGTTGATTTTTTCTATGACAAAATTGGTGTATAGTGAATTGGATTGTATCGTGATGTTGCCAACATGTTGCAATGAATCGTGTGCATTACCATGTTGTATTGCAATTGACTATATGTTATAATGTTAGTCATTTTTTCCATCATATATAATTTATGTAATATGTGATGGTTCATGTCATGAATTAGGGGCATATGGTGATTGTATGACCCCTATTTTACTGATAATTTCACTTTGGTTGCACTATGTGAAAATGTGATGTATTATAACCCTTGAAGATAATGATCATGAATTACATTGTATATACACCATTGCGTAAGACACTATGGATAATGTTCATGAATCACCATCATGTTAGTAATGTAGTTATGTGGTATGTTTTGAACCTTACACTAACCGGTCCTAAGGGAAGAAATCAATAAAAAGTGTATGTTTGGAGAGAGGAAATGAGTACCATTGACCAGTCACTTGAGCTGAGTATGAGATAGGGGTGGAGTCTTACATAGACTGAAAATCCACCTATGCTTGTTTGGTATGTATGGCACATTGCCCATGGGAACCATTTATATTTTGTTTCGTGAACACCTTAGGCTCAGTAGATGGAGACCTGTACCTTTTTCTCTCTCCCTATATGGTTTTCATATAGATGACCTATGTGTACCTTAACATTGGTGTACTGTTGACCAGTAACTCGAGCCAAGTATGAGATAGGGAGTGGATTCTTACATAGATTAAAAACCCACATTTGTTCATTTTGTATGCATGGCACTTAGCCCAATGAGAATAATGTATATTGTGTTTTGCGAACACCTTAGGCTCAGTGAATGGAAACCTTTACAACCCCCTCTCAGACTATGTTGACACTATGTGCAGCCTTGTGGGAGTATGGAGGGATGATTCAAGCATATATTATGACAGTTGTATTATTTGATATGTTATTTTACTAGGCGATGCTCAATGTTCGATTTTCAAGAACTTGATGAGTACCCCTTTGGTGGTTGTATAAGGCCACATAGTGATTGTGATGTGTTATTTCTCTATACGTATTTTATTCGTAAATTTAACTTTTCTTTTCTCTCCCTTTTCTGGAACCAGAATATTATTTTATTTAACTTTTATTTGAGTTATTGCAATTTTGGGCATCTTATTTGATTGTTGCACTAACACGCGGATTTCGCACTAACTAAAACTATTTAGCCATTTTTTTTTCTTAGTTTTAAATTTTCTTTTCAAATTTAAATTTATTTTAATCTATCACAAGGCTTGGGATTTTTTCCACTTGGCATTTGAAATAGATTGTTATGTTAGTTCTAATGTCATGATGTGGTGGATTAGGGTCATGGGATTCACCATGGATTGGTTGAACGTATAGAACCACTTCGTTGTATGGTCGTATGCCCCAAGGGGGTCATAGGGCCATGAAGTTTTTGAACTATAGGTTACTACACCACTTGGGTGGGGGTGACAAGGCTATATGTTCCTAGGAACATAGGGTGACCTGAACTCATTAAATGGAGAAATAAGGATATGGGGCTCTATGGTTGAGTGACCCGATATTATCGATGGGGCTCCATGGTTGAGTGACCCGATATGGAGAAATAAGGAAGTGACACTATATGGTTGAGTGGCCCGATATGGAGAATTAAAGAGATGGGGCTTTATGGTTGAGTGACTCGTCCTGGTTTTGGCACTATGATTCTTTCTATTTGGGAGGTATATGGAGTTGTTTTGTGATTCTTTTGGAGGTATATGTAGTTGGATTATGCTAGGTAATGAAATTCCACCTCCTCCTACTTACACTAAAAATAACACTAAGGGGAAATTAAATCCTAAAACTTCTAAAACACTCTTTCAGTTTGAACAATATAGCTTTGGTAGGCAGTATGCTTTTCCTTGCACATTTTGTGAAGGTACTAATCATTTTGCAACATATTGTTGGAAGAGGAAAACAATGGTTAAGAAGTTAATTCCTTTTGTGAATGATAAGGTAGGTGCAAAAGACCAATCTCACTCTAGTAAAGTGAGAAATGGCAAAAAGGTTACCTCTCCTAAACAAAGGAATCATTCTCTTAGACAGAGCTCAGGAGATGGAAAAATGGGTAAGACTCCTAAAAACAAGGAAGTTAAATTTTGTTCCCATTGTAAAAGGAATGGTCATGATGTTAAGATGTGTTGGTATGTTCCTTCAGTGCAACATTGGAAATTTGTTAAAAAGGAAAATAATGTCAAACCAAAATTTGTTGATCTAACTCATGTAAATGTTCATTCTGGTATTGGGGAAGTAAAACCACCTAAACAGAGAAATCCAAGTAATTGGATGGGTAAAACATTCCTCAACTTTATGTTTGCATTGCAATAACTGGTGATAGTATGCAAACATTTTCAAAGCTATATTTTAGGGATTTGATCCTATGTTTATATTCATCTTTGAAATAATTTGGAAGTAGTCGTAGAGAAGATTTGAGTGATAGGTTCATCATACTCATATTCATCTTCTCACATTTTGGTTGGTTATTCCATTTCTGACAACAATATGCATGGATATGGGCATCATCGAATGTCTATTTTTGAAACTTGCAATTTTATAGTCTTGTCATTTGTGCAAATATTATGGATGCTTATAAGACCCATTCGGGCACTCGTTTGATATTGTAATAAATAAACAAAATTTTTGTATCCGCATGTGTTATTTGTACTAATTTATAAGACCCTTATTTTGGGAAAAATTGATTTTTGTAACTATCGGATGTGGTTACAATTAGGGTGTAAATTTATTACACGACAAACTAGTTTGCAAAGGCATCGGGTGATCATTTTGCAGATTATGGCAATTCACCAATTTGGGTAAGCATACATTTTATAATCTATCCCTTTATAGTTCAATGTATGGATAGAATATTTGGTCGATTCACGTTGATTCAGATTTTGACTATATCCATTTTTGGCGTTGATGGTTTAATTATTCTGGATAGTGAATATTTTTAGTTGTAATCAACATAATCACAAAGTGTCAGTTGAACACTAGCTTCCATTATAGATGGGTGTTATTATCTGACTTATTATTTGTGATGGCGATACAATGTTTTTGGCAGATTCACATGGATTCAGTTGTTGACTATAGCTATTTTTGGGCATTGATAGTCTATTTTATTCTGGATAGTGAATACTTGCAATTTTTACAGTTTCAGATGGACAATGGGCACTAGCATAATTATGGGCAGTTTAGATGTCTGGTATACTGATCTCTGTTTATGAAATTGTAATTTAAGTAATCGGTTGTATCAAAAGGTGACAGTTGAACACTAGCTTTCCGTAATAGAATGGGTGTTATTATCTGGTCAATTATTTGTGATGGCATTACAATGGGGTATGAGAGTTCACAGTTGTGTGTGTCGAAGTTGGTGAGGGTTGCGGCGTTTGATTGAACACTAACTTAATTGGGTGTTATTATCGATCGGATATGTCACTAGATAATCAAATATTTGCATTTATTTAACCTTTAATGTTATTTTGGGTTCTTGTATGTGTTTTTACAATGCAAGAAGAGATAGAATTATTTATGGGTTGATAAACAACTTTTTGTGGAAAAAAGCCTTCTCAGTAGGGAGGAGTGATTAGGGGATATGTTTCGATGTCAAAAGTTACCTAAACTTCCTAAACAATGTCAAAGCAGTAGAGCCTTCATATATATTTCCGACGACTATAAGAACATGAAAAACAGACACTCTGAGCTCAAGTTATGTCCGATCAAAGTTCAGTCAACAAGAAAGTCAACTCTAGTCAACAGGTCAATAATGGACCAATAACAATGCGACACGTGGCAAAAGGAGAAAAGGGAAAAATGAAGGTTGTTCGAGTTGTTTGCAACCTCGGTCTTCGACACACGTAAAAGCGAGGCCATAACAAGAGGCTCAAATTTTATAACGGAAGGGAGCCCGCCACCGTGAGGACGATTATATCATCGTCGACGTGGTGGGTCCTCAAGCCACCACGTGTTCGTTGTGTATCGACAAGTGGTCTTAATTATCATATTTCAATTGGAATGTAACATTATTATTCATGGTCAAATTTTATATTACTTTGTAATTATTCACCATGAAATTTTCCATGTCACTATATGGTTACACCTCCATATTGGTCGCTTAAGCTATTATTAGCCACACATTATATTTTAATGCATTTGCCATGCATTATTCTATTTGCAAACAACCACGCATTATATTCTAACCAATTGCATTATATGTTAAACCTCCTCCAAGTTCCAACTAATCAAATTCCATGGTCTTGTGGTTATCCTTCCCACCAAAACGGCTCTCTAAGCCAATAAACAATGTATATGCCTTACCATATAAAGTGCTCCTTTATCCATAATGCTAAGAAGGTGGGATTAATCCCATGGGAGTTGGCGGTGGAAGTGGAGATAGGGGATTCGAACCATGCATTCTAGGGTACAAGGATAAGCACCCACCATTGCGTCAAAGAGCTCTAATAATTATAAAAGGATCTCGGTGGTATTTGTAAGGGTGAAGGGCTAGGTCACGTGTAAGGCCAATAAGGAGGCGATTTGAAAAATGCAATTTTGAGGCACTTCCACTCAAAACCAGATCTCGAGTTATATATAAAAGTTGCTCAGAATTTTGAGACGATCACGATAGTGTGAACATTTTTCCGATTTGGATATTTTGTTATAGAATTATTTTCTGTTAAAGTCACACAAATGTGTAGAACCAAAGGGAGACAACGCTATAAGTGGATCAGGAAGGTGAAGCACAAAGGTTGTGCTCCATTAACATCCTTCAAAGTTTTGAAATACAGTTTTGTAGGTTTTTGATTCATTATTGGTTAATGTAAAGGTTATTTTATTTACATTTTTTAACATTATTAATGGATCGGTTCACCATTAACCCGGGAACGTAGGAATTCCGAACCCCGTAAACAATCTGGTGTTGTGTTCTATTTTATTTTCGTTTCGATTATTTTCAATAATTGAAGTTCATAAAAATAATGTGGATGTAATGGTAAATCAATATTTGAAAACTTTGGAAAATCGATTAAAATCAAGAAACAATGAATTTGGGCTTTGATCAAATAGTGAATGTTTAATAAAAGGAATTTAAATTTCAGTTTGAAAACAGTCCTAAATTAGAATTTGATCAATTTTTGGAGTATAAAAGACTTCAAGTTGATTAAAAATTAACAATCCTTGAAAACATTTAAAAGTGGAAAAAAATAAAATACCGTTTTCGGATCACGCTTGCACTAAATTTTGCTTCATCATTTCCAAATATTTAAAATTAAATTTGGAATCATAGATAATGTAATCCCAACAATTGAAAAATATTACCTTTACGGAAACTCTTAAAAAATGATCTCGAAAATCATGCAAATGGAGCGCCACACCCAAACATACCGTAAAACTCAAACTCTTTGCATGACCCCTAGTAACATGGAACACCTTAGGGGGACCGTACATGATGAAAATTTAAATGCAACCTTGAACCACACTCGACCCCCAAGGTTGTGTCGGAGCACCGATGTTGAATGTGTGCGGCTAACTATAGGAGGATCGGTGACTAAGATTTGATAATGTAATCTCCTCGTAGTTGATTTGGAAAAGGGGAGATTTAGAGGCTATGAACGGGTAGCGTAAATTCCCTATGGTTTGTTTGCCTAACTTGGATCTAAGTGTTGATCTAGTATGAAGTGTCCATGTAAAATGAATGAAGTTAACAATCTAAGATAATAATTGAAAGGAAACTAATCTAAACAAATCACAAAACGGAAATATTACAATCAAAAATGAATATTTGCTTTTATTCTGAATGATCAAATCTATTTTTACACAAAAAATAAACAAGCGAGATAACCAGGTATGGCTATTCACCTGTGCTAAGTGTATTGAATCTAAAATAACTTACAACATGAACTTTTCCAATTAATCTATGATATGTAGACAACATCCTATAGATATTATCTCCTTCAAATCCATAGGGATAGGAAAAACAAGATCTGTCATCGAGGGTTGTTATGAAATATTTAAACCCTCTTGGAAATTAACTAATTACTTGTAAATGAAAGAAGATTGATTTCTACTCTATTTGATATGATGTAACAATGATAAATTTCAAGAATGAAGGAAATTGAACAACAAACCCAACTTTGGAATTCACATAATGGAGGTAAATCTAGTTGTATAGTAATTTTTCCCCTCATTTTTCTCTTTCTCTCTCTTAGTGTTCATGTGAGTCCAAGGGATTGGGAATGCAAGAACATTAGCAAGAGGATGGCGCTTGAGCAATGACATCTTGAAGGAAATATAGATGCAAAGTGCAAGTAGATGAGAGATATCACAAGAGATCTAAGCTCGGTTATGCAATTCCTAGCAAGATTTTGGCAGAAATACAATACAAGATACACAAAATTCTCAGGCCTTTTTCTTGAATACAAGAATGAAATATATAGGAATTGGGGCTGGGATGTGCCTTCATGCACAAGGCAAGAAGAAGAAGTTATAACTAATTAAATATATTTTAAAAAATAATAAGAGGGAAGGAGAACCAAGAAATCAAAACTAGTTTTAGACAATTTGGCTCACAGATGCATCCTAAAAGTGAAATTAAGTGAAGTGTTGCATGTTAGAAAAATGCATGACAGAATCTGGAAAAAGCGGGCATGACCGCCACCTGCTGCCTGGGCAAAGCAGTTTTAAAACCACCACCTGTGCAGGCGGGCAGAGTCCCGGCACTAAAGGCCAAAACATGCACAGAAAGAGGCGGGGAGTTGGGAAAAAGTGTAAGAAAGGCTAAGTAAGGATGTCTAGGCTACAAATATACACTGCGAATGGGTTTTGGAGCTCGAACACCTTATTGAAAGGACTTGAATCATCATTGGGGACTTTTGTAACCATTTTCCGACAATGTAGCACATGTAATTTTGGGTGCGTACATATTTCCCCCTCGGAGAAGTGTCTTAGCCATGAAAAGACGTAAAACATAGAGTTTGAGTATGGAATTCCCAAAATGGGGAGTTAGAAATTATACTTAACACGCTCGTGTGTCAAAATGTCTCCATCCAAACTCTCGCTACCTGCAAGAGGAAGAGAAGACTCAAGTGTAGATAGATAAAGTATCGAAAAATAAACACTAAATTAAAATGAAAAGAGGAATTACCATTTGTGCGGGATATAGAAATAAACTGTTGCACTAACGCTCCAAATTTCCACTGCGAACATATGCACTCAAAACGAAGTTATATCTAAACAAACTCATTTTCAAATTCATTTGCACATATCAACTTGGTGATATTTGAGTTCTAGGCCCACGTTGACTATTTTTTGTTTTTGAGTATGGTTGAATTGGAATGGCTTTGGGAATGTTATTTTGCGTTAGGTTTGGCCCTTTATTGTTTGACTGTTTTTGAGAAGAAATCCTAAGAAATTCGTAACTAAGCGGTCATAAGGGGCCTCAGAGAGGTGGATAGGTAGAGTGCCTTTATTTCTTAGTCTCCATTTTGTGAGGCCTATATGATGTTTTGGTATTTCATTCTCATTGCGAGCATTTTTACCACACCTAGTGTGTGATGGCATTGTACAAAACTATGACACACCATGATATGTACATATATCTCTTTTTGGCTCAGTTATTCCTTGAATAGAGTTGAATTCCATTTATGATTTGATTCATGTGTGTACTCTAGATGTTTATAATTTTTGTTTTTCTATGCTTTTCAGAATGTATGCAGTGGGTATGAATGATAACAAAATGATTTCTTTTTGTATTTTATAATGTTGATATATGATGATGTAAACACAATGTGATGTTGAACTTTAGTTTCTTTAAGAAATATTTGGTACTTCATGTTGTCTTGGAAAAATGTGGTGATACAATGATATGATAAGTAAATGTACTTGCCCCACTCCTAACTCCACACAACTAGTAAGATGCGAGGGCTCAACACCAAGAGGCAAAAGGGCGCAAAGTAATGAAAATTTGTTGAATGGTAGTGATGAGAGAAAGAAAAGGTTTGGCAGAACCAAATTGAGATGCTACAACCTTACTCTACTCAAGTTACTTCATAGTTTAGAATGTGAATTACTTTCCAGTTTATCTAGACTTAGATTTGTAGATGGCCACTTGGTTGACAAAATCTGGTTTTGAGGTTTTAAACTCTTTTGGAATTTTGGACATCTAACTCACTTTGTTTTGATTTATGATTTCACAGCATTTGAATGAATTATTTATAACTTTGAAGTTTTTCAAAGAGACCCCCTACACCTTGCCCCATGCTACTAGTAGGAAGTATGGGCTTATCACCGTGGAAAAGCATAGGCGAGTAAGGGCATTTATCTCCTTTCCCAACCCTACATCACCAAAGAAGAGATGCGGGATCAACACCGAAGGTTGGTAAGGAAAAGAAATGTGTAAAATAATATTTTTGTGGATTTTCATTTGACTTATTTATCTGGGAAAATTATTTAGAATGTTCTTATTTCCAAAGAGATGTATACGGGATAGATGCGACACCATGAAGCTTCTGAATGCAGGACCATGGGAAAAGACACCTAATATAGAAAGAGACCAAAATTAGAACCAAGTATGCGAGGCCTTGGTATGGTTATTTGTAAAAATTTTGTCTTATCCTATTTGGATTGATGAAATGATTCAGAAATAATTGATGATACTATGAATATTTGAAGAGATATGATATGAATGTTTTGCCAATGTTTTCAGAAGTTTTTTAGTAATTACTATAATAATAAGTTCCTTGAACAAAAAATTTACAAAATGAAACCGTAGATGAAAATGCAATGTGGATGCAGTAATGTACATATGGAAATGCAAGTGAAACTACATGTCATGATGTCTAAGGTGAAGAAAGTTGAAAAATATCAAATTCTTCACCCCTAAAAGTACACAACGGAGAACCATGATCCTTAAAATTTATATTATCTTGACAAGGCCCTACCACTCTTGGTTTAAAATTAACACCCTTTCCTAGAAGTGTATATGTCCAATCATTAAAATCATTGTCTGAAAGAGGTGTTCGTGAACCTCTTTGTCACATTTTTGAGACACGGTGTGTGGGTGAGCATGACTATGTTGCTCGGCCTCATTTCCCATGTAGAGCGTTGTGTTTACTTGTGACACTTGGTGAATGATGAGGTCTTTCCCCATGAATATGGAAAGCTTAGTTTCGATGCACGTGGATTCAAACTGGGGTTTAAAAAAATAACTTTCAGAGATGGTTTTGATGGGAATTGTTTTAATCTCAAATTTCCCTTCTTCATTTGTTAATTCTACCATGTTTACACCTAGACCTAATTCGTCGGAGGAAGAGATGTTAAACCGTGAAGGTTACCCATCCCCCGTGGTTCAAACTGGAGGAAGATTGGATCATCACTCTCTAAGAGTTTCATAATTTCCATTGTGGATTTAAAGGACATTGGTCCCACAAATATTGATTTACCTCTATCTTTTTTTGCCACCTCGAATGTTTTTGGGTCAACAACTTCAACCTTCAACATCCCAGGGTGATCATAACTAACTCTTTTTAATGGAGGTGGTTTTTTCAATTGATTTACAAGAATTTCATGCTCTGTATGAACCCCTTTCTTCTTCTTGAGGTTTTCTAAGTGTATATCTAAGGGCTTAAGATCCCCTTAAGCGATGAAGACCTTCCCCAAATGGAGGAATCTAATCTCTTGGAATAGGGTAGAAGAGATAACCTTCATTTGATGAATCCGAGGTCTCTCGAGGATCATGTTATAACTTATTTCCTGTCGAAAATGTAAAACTCTGTCAAGATGGTTTTGGACCAAGTGTGACTAGAAGAATGATGGTTCCAATTGAGTTCTATTTAAGACTGTTGTACCCACCGTAACGTGTTTCTTATAGAGGAAATTTTTTCTCCCATATCCCAAATTCTACAAGAAAGAGAAGGGAACCACATTTACAACAACCCCGTTGTCAATCATGGATCTCTTAATGCAATTTTTATAAACCCAAAATTGTAAAAATAAGGTATGATCACCTCTTTGAGCAATTTCAGCGTTAGATGGCATCTTGTCTATATCGAAAACAAACCCAATATCCCTATCATTTTGTCCCGAAGGATGTATGTCAAAGTCAATATGATTTATTTAAGCACTAGGAGGTGGCGTAACATGGATTAAATGACCAAGACCTAGTGCATTGAGCAATGTAGAATGATGTGCAGCTGAATTCTTTAGCAAATCTAGAAATGAAATGTGAGAAAAGGTCTTGTTCAAATCCGATATCAAATTATAGGCTCCTACTAGTTTAGCGATTGTAGGAACGTCATCCTGTGGGAAGGAAAGAGTGGGTAAGGGTTGTGAAACATACTCCTTAATCTGAGTTGCATTAATTTCACACTCAACCTCTAGCTCAACTAATCCCAAGATTTTTGTATTATCATTTGAACCAAGGTTAGGAGAAACCCAAGAGTTGTCAGAAGTTGAGGCTTCATGTTTGTTGTTTCCTATAAGAATACCCTTGTTTATATTTTGAGGATTCACTTGGGAATCCCTAGGACATTTAGGGTTCATATTTTGAGGTATGACAGGTCCGTTACGGGTAGGAAACGAGTTTATTTCAGGATTTTCTAGGAACATGTCTACAAAGAGTTGCCTTTGGTTTTCGGGAAGTATTTTCATAAAATTATCGCAATCATGACAAGTCCTATCATCATGACCTTGCACCTTATGGAAACAACAATATAGATTAGGGTCATAATCTCTTGGCCTTTGATAAGCATCTTGTTGTTGTTTACTATAACCTCGGTTATAGTTTTGAAATTGATTTTGTAACCATGATTCAAAGTGCCCCTTGCCGAGTTTTGATACTGGTTTGGGCCTTGGGTTTGATTTTTATTTTGTGGAGGATGATTTACATCAACTGTGTTGACATATTACATAATGTTAGGGCCTCTTTGATTGCCCTGAGTTATTAAAATCGTTATTGTTGCTGTTTTTGTGAAACCAACATTCTTGACTTGATCAGGAAAGCACTATTCGTGGTAGCACCATGATTGCGATTCACACCCTTAGGTCCCCGGTTGTTAACACCATTTTTGATAATTTGCATTATTTTGATTTGGGGATACTGATTTCACATTGGAACTGTAAGTCTTACACCCACTATCAATAGCGGCTTGGTCAATCCGAAGCGCACCTTCCAATACTTCCTCATAACTACGGAAAGGAAACTTTTGGACTTCCTCCCTAGTCTCTTGATTGAGCGAGTGAAGGAAAAGCTCAAAAATTTCCATCTAGTCCATGTTGGGCGCACTTGTAGAGGAATAGAGAACTTGGCTCCATCTCTGGATGAAATGGGTGGCATATTCACTTTTCTCCTGTTTAATATGCAAGAACTCCCTAATCCCTATATGAAACAAATTGTTCATGTCAAATGCATTGATGAACTTAGAAACAAGTTGTTTAAAGGAATGTATAGAAGCTTCTGGAATACGGTCATACCAATCCAATGCGATTCCTTCGAGAGTATTTGGAAATATCTTAGAAACTACAACATCCCAAGGAATAAATTCACCGATAGCGATGGCATAGGCCTTGATATGAGCATTCGGGTCCCCTTCTCCCTGAAATTTTGAAAGATCCGGTAATGGGCGTGGAAGCATGACACCACATATGGCTAAGTTAAGAGGCTCTTTTAAGTACTCAATGTATGTACCTATTGTATAAGATTCCACCATTGAAGATCCTTGATGAGGAGGTGGAGGAGGAGGAGTTGGATAAGTTACACTATAAGTGTTGACAGGAACGTATGGGGTCCCTTGATATGGCATGTAGGGAGAATGAATGGCGTATGGGTCCATTTGGGGAGATTTTGAATACATATCCATGTAAGGCGAGATAGTTCCAGGATATGGAATAGCGGGCGTAAAACTAAGGAATGTCGCATTGCCTATTGTCACGGAATTTGAGAACGCACTTCCGACCATCCCTTGCGTAGGATAAGCTTGAGAAGGATGAGGACCCATCCCTAATGTTTCTAACCCTATGAGAAGATCACCTAGATTTGAATTAACCGGAAAACCTTAGTGTATACGGGATATTGTGTTGGTTGCTCATTGGAAGGGATGTATCCTTTCTTGTCCAACATGATACCCGTGTTCTTCCCTACTACATGTGTTGGTTTTGAAATCGGGAACTTTCTATCTCTCTAATCCTCCCTACGAAAGTATAAATGAGATCATTGGTAGAGGATTGAGTCCCTTATTGGGGTGCCCGTGTGGCATATGGTTTGATTAAGAAGGCTCATGATACCTGTTATGAATTGTTCAGTGTTATAATTATTGTCTTCCTCGAAGTAAGAATATTAGGATAGGTGTTCGAAATCTCGGAGGTTATAGCCTTCATTCTATCAAAAGAATCATCTATCCGACGAAGAGGATTAGCTATTTGTGAAAATAGATCTTCTATTGATTGCATGGCAATGTGAGGTCTTGAGAAGACTCTATAGTAAGAACCTATCCTATTTTTTATAACAATGTGGTTTGCATTGAGTTGACCGTATTACATGTTTAACGGTTGATCAACCTCCTCCATCCTTAAATAGCTAATGGGGTTTGAAGTGTAACCAGGGGAGGTTTGAATTTTGCTTGTATAATTTTCACCCCACCTCGAAAGAGAAGGGGACTGTTGTGGTTGAACATTGGTGTAATATCTATCAGAGACAAATGGCCCACCAAACTCTCTTCCAAACATATTTTAGAAAGTATTAAATACCTACCAAAATAGGGAATAAATGGAGAGGTGAGGTAATATCAATGAAATAAAAGGAAATAAAAAGAATTAATCCTTCACATGGGATTCACCAATTTGTACGGATGAAAATTGACATGCGAACCTTCAACCACACTTAGCCCCCCGAGGTTGTGTCGAGCAGCCAATGTTGAATATGTGTATCTAACTATATGAGGATCAATGAATAAGATCTGGTAGTGTGATGTCCTTGTAGTTTAGTTTGCAAAGGGGAGATTTAGAGGCTATGAACGGGTAACGTAAATTCCTATGGTTTGTTTACCTAACTTGGAACTAATTTTTAATCTAGTTTGAAGTTTCCATGTAAACTGAATGAAGTTAACAATCTAAGATTATACTTGAAACAAAACTAATCTAAACAAATCATAAAACTGAAATATTACAATCACAAAAACAATTTTCTTCTATTCGAATGATCAAATCTATTTTTACACTAAAACTAAACAAGCGAGATAACCCGGTATGGCTATTCACCTATGTTGAGTGTATTGAATCTAAAATAATTGACAACAAGATATTTTCCAATTAATCTATGATATGTAGACAACCTCTTACAAATATTCTTTATTTCAAACCCACAAGGATAGGAATAAGAAGATCTGATCACCAAGGGTTGCTATGAAAGATTTAAACCCTCTTGGAAATTAACTAATTACTTGTAAATGAAAGATTGATTTCTACTCTATTTGATATGATGTAATAATGATAAATTGCAAGAATGAAGGAAATCGAACAACAAACCCAACCTAGAACTCACATAATGGAGGTAAATCCAGTTGTGTAGTAATTTGTCCACTTAGTTTTTCTCTTTCTCTCTCTGAGTGTTCATGTGAGTCCAAGGATTGTAAATGAAATAACAACAGCAAGAGGATGGCGCTTGAGCAATGGTAGCTTGAAGGTAATCTCGATGCAATGCAAGTAGAAGCAAGATAGCGAAGAGATCGAGCTTGGCTATGCAATTCCTATTAAGATTGTGGCGAAATACAATACAAGATATAAAACATTATCATGCCTTTTGCTTGAATACAAGCATGGAATATATAGGAATTGGGGCTAGAATGTGCCTTCATGCACAAGGCAAGAAGAAGCGAGCTCCATCTAATTAAATCTATTTAAAAAAAAGAAGAGGGAAGGAGAACCATGCAATCAAAACTATTTTTAGACAGTTTGTCTCACAGATGCATCCTAAAAGTGAAGTATGTGAAGCGTCGCATGTTAGAAAGACGCAAAAGAATATGCGAAAAGTGGGTCAGACCACCACCCTTTGTATGGCGACGGTTTCGATGATTGCTGTCCTACTTGGGGGCGATTCGAACCGCCACCTAGGCGGCGGCGTTCACGGCACTAAAGGCCAAAACATGCACAGACAGAGGCGGGGAGCTAGGAAAAACTATAGAAAGGCTAAGTAAGTATTTATAGGCTACAAATACACATTGCGAATGGGTTTTGGAGGTCGAACACATTCTTGAAAGGACTTTAATATTAATTGGGGACTTTTGTAATCAAGTTTTTTGACAATGTAGCACACAAAATTTTGGGTGCGTATAGGACCTTAACCAAGTTGTTTGAAATTATTTAGTTCTCTTGGAATTCGTATTCCTAAACCATCTTAACTTATCACCACTTATAGTGACAAGGTCGTTGTAATAAAAAACTAGCGCTTCATCTTACTACTGCCGCTTAGCTTGAGTGAAACTAAACACCCCTACATCCTACCTCTATCCCGCCAACAAGAGTATCGTAACCCACCTTCATTTCAATTAAATCGCCTTCAAGAAATAATTTTACATGTGGTTTTGGGGCCCACTTGTCGCTATGTGACAAGAGCTACTAACTTAATTACAATAATCGGCCCTTGACTTGCCCCAGTAATCAGCTCTGCTCATCGTAATCAACTTCTGTCAAACACGATGAATTCTCTATATATGGGGGATAAGTATTAATTATCAAAAAAATTAATGAACTTTAAATGAGTGTGTTTGAGACCAAGTTTATAAGCACTTTGTTGTTTTAGACAATTTTCTCAACCTCAACTAGAATCTCCTTTTTTGGTCTCGTTTGACTTCTAGCCATGCATGTGACCTCGTAATACCGTTGCAATGTTATGTATTATTTTATTTGATCTTTTATCTTGTATAAATTAATTTTGAAATGTATGGTGATTTTCTCTCTCCACCCTCTTCTCTCTCTAGAAATGACTATGATACTTTGGTTGATTTGAAAATGTAAATGAATTGGGAAATGTAAATTTGTTTTAAATGAAATTAAAATGGACATGAAATGAAAATGGTTATGACATTGTGAATGGAAAATAATATGTCTTTTAAATTTCTCTCTCATCCTTACTCTCTCTCTAGTACCAAAATGTTAAGTGCAAAATGAATGTGAAAGCATGAATGCATGAGAAACGAACTCTTTCTTTTTCCCTCTCCCTCTCTATTTCTCTCCTCTATATAATTGAAATTGTTCAAGTGATGAATTTGTGGATTTTGCTTGAGTGTAGGGGATCCCCATACCAGTTTAGGAATGATGCAACGGTTGTTGCAGGTACTCTGAATAAGAAGGATTTGAGTGTGATATACATTACGTAATCAATGTGTTGTCATTAAGATATTGTATATTTATCTAAATTAGGAATATTAAATGAAGGTGAATAGAAGAGAATTACATTATCAAAAGTAGTGTGTTGAAGACTATTGTTCCTCTTGGACTCTTATATTTCAAGCATTGTACATGGAAAACTATGTAGTTTGTATATATATTGTGTTAAAACTAACCTTACAACACTAGCAGGAGTGACACATAATTAATGTAGGAACAACTGTGTTAGCTAGATAAACAAGGAAGGCAGCTGAATTTTATAAATGGGTAAAAAGCATACCATTCACTTCATAGGTGTTAATCCCATTTGAATTTAAATATGGATCTGTTACATAAATATTGTTCATAGTGTGAACACTTAGGAGTGGTTTGGGCTATTTGGTAGTAATAGTTTTTAATATTTCTAAAATAATATATGAGTGTGCAAAATAGTTGTAATGCACAACTCATAGTTGAGAGATATTTTGGGATATTAAGAGGACTTAGAGATTAGTCTTGACTCCTTACTTATAGGAGTTCATTGAGCTATTTATATGTAATCTCTCCATTGGGAATTTGTCCCGAATGAATTACAATATCTCTGGTTTTATTATTTTATCATGGTAATGTTTTGTTTTTTTACTTGATTAAATCATGGATATTTACAAGATAATCCCATCATTTAGACAATTAAAACAATTAGCTACCTTATAGTTATAGTTGTTCATAGATAAAAGAATTTTTTTTGAAGTAACTTATCATTTTTAAACCATATAAATGCAGCGAGTATTCAACCTTTTTCATACCCTCCTCTTAATCATGTCACATCTAGGTTTGCAAAACCCTAATGTCTTAAGAAATACTTTAATCCTCATAATTAGACTTCTTGTCCTACACTTAAGAAAATTCTTCAAAGACCATTTCTATAACTTAAGTGTCCTTGCATGAAGCAATAAATCAGTTGAGTAACCTTGTCATTCATAGGGTAAATAGGACTAACACTTTTGGTGTCATAGGTCTACTCATCTTCATGGATGAGTTAGAGTTCAATGTTTGTGTTGGACCTTGGTGTCCTAGTGGTCAACCATATTATTAAGAAGATAGTTTGGGATACCTTCATCATTGAATGAACCCTTCGTAAGATCCTGATGACACAAGTGGAGTTAGTGCACTAGTTTTACTATGCATTAAACTCTTGTTAATGATCTCTTTAGTTCCTCATAGATAAATATGTCACCTTAGCTAGTAACAACTTTACACCTTTGTCCCTTATGAAGGTTTAAAGGGATAAATATATTTCACACCTTAAATTGATCTATAGTCAGGAATAGATACCTAAGTGCAATTGGATATAAACTAAACCTAATAGAAGCATTTATAAGCTAAGTGTTCAATGAAAGTGAGAAATTGTAGTCTTGGAATACCTCAAGTGGCACGAAGGCTTTGCAAGATAAGGACATTTGATTACTCTAATTTTTCTTATGGTAGGGTATAGAAACCCTCGAGTAGAAATGAATGTAATACAACATGTGACCTCTTATGATACTAATGAACAAAGGAGCTATGATGTATTGTTACCAATGATTGTAAATATTACCTTAGAAGGATTTTTAAACACATAAAATTTTATAACTTTTGCATTTGAACTCCTTTTTTCCCTCTTAGATAATTGTGACCCTTAGTAGAAGATTACCATGTGCTTTGTTGTAGGGTTTATTTTCCCACATCCATGTATGCTTTTGAATTTAATAGATCATGCAACCTCTCTTAAGGGTATTGGTGAAAGAAATGTTGATGCATTTTACTAAACGATTTAAATAGTTCCTTGGAAGAAATTTGAAAAGCATATAGTTGTTGGGTTGTCTTGTTATATGCTTTAATACTTGAATTTTTAGAGTGATGAAATGAGTTGTTAGGTACAGGGGTCACCAATCCTTGTAGTCATGAATCCATAAGTGTAGACTATGTGTCATTTGAATAAAAAAATTCTAAAATAGCGCCAATTAGAGTCCAAAGTAACCATGTAAGAGTAATGAAAACATGAGTCCAAAGTTATGCTTGATGTCTTCATAATTGGTTTAGGAATTCTTTTCTTGTTAAGAAAAAAATACGAATTTTTCTTTGAGAAATCATGCATTTGAGCTAACACAAACTCTTATATAACAAAAAAAAAAAAAAAAAGTGATGACGTGTAAATGTAAAATTGACTTAAACTAACTATGTAACTATAGAAATCTGTAATAGGAAAAATATGCTACTATGATGGAAGGATGTTTATGGGAAGATGTTTCTTGAATCTAAATCACCCTTAAATCCTACAAATTCCTTCCTTGACCTCACGATAGTTTCCCCTTGTCTAGCAAAGGTAAAATTTAATCATCGAATATATGTCTCGAAAAGAAGAACCTTAACATCTTGTTAGTTCCTTTTCGTAGCGAGGATAAATTTTTAACATCAATTAAACATATTTTGGGAAACAAATCGTTAACGCAAGAATGAATATTAGGAGGCTCGTAGGTGTTTAAAATGAATTTAATTAACAAATGAGTTGTGGATAATTAATGGAAATTGAGAAAGGAACTAACAATGTATTCTCTTCTAAAGGCTAATGTTATATGAAAATAAAGTATTTGAAGTTTTAGAAAAATGAAATGATACACCCTTATTTGTTTAATTCATTGGAAACCTATAAGGTTATATAGTGTAAAGTCTGAATGTAATAAATATGTAAACCATAAAAGATCCATGTTGTGGAATATGCCTATCATGTGTGGCTTACTGTAGTTGGGTCATTGTCTTGATTTACGTCATTTGAGTAAGATATTGATGTGTACCCTATGTTATCTATCGTATGAGTGGGTTCATGTTTGTGTAGGTATCCTACCGATGTCGATTTTATTTATTTGGATCCCATGTGGTGTTGTGTAGCATGCAATTAAAGACAAAAAAGTATTCTAGTAATTTTTCTATTGTATTTTGTGTGTCAAATATGTGAGTGTTACAAAAGGTATTGAGATATTGTTCCCAAGGACTTATTTCATCCCTATACTTGAATTGAATAAATGTGCTAATTTGTATCAGTCATATTTACTATTGTACATGATTCAAATGTAATAGAATTGAATTATAAAACATTCAACTAGAATCATTGGCATGTTGAGAAAAGGATTACTCTAGAATATGTCGATAATCAAAGCGATTTTAAACATGAGAGAAATTGAACTATTCAACAAAATATAAGGGAACGTGAGTTGTAAATAATATATAGGTTTAAACAAACAAAATCATGCAAGTAATAGACATATATGTTGGGAAAAATTTTATAGATCCACCATGTAATAATGAATCTCGAGGAAAAAAATAGGAATACAATGATAAAATTCATAAATACCATGAATAGTTTGATCATAGATGATAAATTAGCCCCATATATAAATTTGGAACCTTAGGTGCTACAAAGATAGAGAACTTGATATAATAATGAAATTTTATCTTCAACGTCAATAAAAAATTCCATTATACATGATAATTTATGAAATGAAAGGAACTCAAAAATTATATAGAGTATGTGTCATTCATCAAGCACTTCTAGATGAAACATTTCCATAGTGGTATATTATTATATTACCTTTAAAAAAATGAGTTGTAAGATTAAACATTATCGCATCAATAATCCATTCACAACATCAAATACCAATCATAGGTTTTAAAGAGTCGGAAGGAGAAAGGATTACGAATTTCTAATAATAAATCCGACACATAAATTATATATTTACCTATGGAAATAGGTTCATTGAAAAACATTTATTGGAATTAATTTAACCTCAACCTCATCGGGCATTTTATGAAAAAAAGATTTGAGTTTTAGAACTTTTTTTTCTTCGATTTCATGGGATATTTGTTGAAATTTCCTCCTTTTATTGATATAAAATCATATGATAGTAATTGATGTGATAAGGTACTAAGAAAAATATTTAAACATTTTTTTACTTTGGATATGTTATTTACACAAGAAGAATACATCGATAAAAAAGGGATTCAACAACTTCTCACAAATATTAAAGATGTGAATCCAAAATTAATAATTGGAAGTTATTGATGAGCATAACCAATGTTGGCATAAAAAGACATAAAAATGAATATTTTGAAAATATCATCCCTATTTTCTCCAAAAATAATAATAAGGATAACAAAAATAGAACAATATTGTATCCCTTGAAATAAATTATCGCATGTAACATTGGAACCAAACAAAGGTGTAGACACTCAAATTTGGCAATTTACTCTTTAAAACAATTTTTTTGACAATGCACTCTTGTTAATATAAACACACTCTTGTCGACCTCGTTTAGTACATCATGTGTTATATTATCTAGTTTGCTTAGTCAAATATACTTATATGTTCACGAGATATGATAATTAAATGTCTAAATTCATAAGAAAACTCCATTTTACCAAATGTAAACTTTAACTATCTTGTTCACATCCATGGAAAAACTATACAATTTGGTCGAGTTGTTTTCTCGGTCCTCACTCATTTGTATGTTTTTCACCAATGTATCCTCCATCCTTGCTTTCAGTTTGATATTGTTTATTTGGTCCATTACTCCCTTCGTGTCATCCTTTCTTCCATATTTTATATTTAAAACCATATATAAACAAGTATAGAATCTCTTCTTTAGACACTGGAAATCATATGGAACTGCATTGATACACTCACTTCTTATGCTTGTAAAAGACACCCAAGGTTCCCTAAATCTCACGAAATCTTATAAACATTCACTATGGAAAATCTCACTACTGATCTAAAGAATCATATCAAGTTAATAAGTCAAGCTATCTCATTCAAAAACACTCAAACACCCCTTCTCCATGTATTTTAACAAGATCTAATATCAATTCACTCATTGTTAAAGAATTTCAAGTTGGTCAAATCATAGTTGCATTTATGCATATATTTCACAATGGAAAATCTCACTACAAATCACTATGGAAAATCTCACTACGGATGTAAAGAATCATATCAAGTTAATATTTCAAGCTATCTCATTCACAAACACTTAAACATCCCTTCTCCATGTATTTTAACAAGATCTAATATCAATCACTCATTTCTAAAGAATTTCAAGTTGTCAAATCATAGTTGCATTTATGCATATATCACATGCCGTGTGGAGAACGATGTTCGGTTTGAAACCTCATTAGCGTAATTCCAACATTGATGGTGCATAGGAATTCCACTAACCCAAACAATTTTTTTGTAGCTAGGGTTTGAGATATTTTTCATAATATTCAAAAGGATTTGCAACATGATCAACAATTAGGGTTTGACAACAAAAAAATAGTTAGGAGACAATCGCAAATAATTAGAGAACTAAATTTTGAGTTGGTCCAAAGCCGTACATAGGATCAAGACTGTATGAATGGTCCTACATCATTCCATTTACAAGTCACATATCCAAAAATGTGTCATCGGAGTTCATATTCCTTAGTGTAAGTTATCTACACATCTAAAACATCACACGATCATTTGTACCTAGCTAAGCGCACTCATTTGCCTTTTTTTTTTTTTAATTTTTAGCATATCTAGTAAGAGTTGATTGATTTTTTTATATTGTATAATTAATGTTGGATTTTAATTGATAAGAATAACCCCTATATCTAGACTTTACATTCTTAGTGTACTTAACTTGCTAACCTAGATTTCTTAATCTAAAAAAGGGTTTACAACATTTTGGTGAACTCGAAATGTGCATCGAACATTTCGGTTCAAAACCTAGTTTCCTTAAGATTATGAAGGCTTTTTTAAGAAGATTTATAAAGGTAATTGATGTATTTTTGTTGGTAAAAGTAAAGAGTAAACAAATTCATAGAATTATCCACTTGTTTAATTTCAAATTCATCTCGCCACTATTATATTTATTACTTTAAATTTAAATTTATATATAATAGAACTTGAATTTATATTACTTTCGAGTTGTCGGTTTACTCGGTCTTGATCACCACTTTAAGTAGTTTAAATTGTGGACGTTCGTTTTGTATCAAAGATTCACTCTTTAAAAGTACGGGTTATTACTTACAAACAACTTAATTTTTTAAGACTAAAATTAGATAATATTAAAAACATAAAATGCAATGAAACTTCATCTATTAAATTATAAAATTTCATCATCTATCTATCATTCAATTGTATGATCATAGATGTATCTTCACCCACCAGTTCTCATGTCGAACCCCGATCTTATCTTATAATTCTAAATAGGACTATATCATGGCCCCCTTATATGCATAGGGGAGCCATGTCTACCATTAGAGAGAGGGGTTGGGACCTAACCCTTTATTCTATTTGAGGACAGGCAGAAATATAAAATGCTCGCCCCCTAACAAAATTAAAGACTTGTCAATTCTTAATGTTAAATATTTTAATAACATTATTTAAAATATATAATATGTAAATTTCTTCATTAGCCACCCCCACCCCTACCCCACACACATAATGAGTAATGACAATATATAAATATCAAAATCATCCAGATATATTATAGAAAACTTCATCATCCATAACCTTATTAAGAATTTTATCCATTCTGGAAGAACTCTTGTTTTTAAGTATGCATTGTGTGTGATTTTCTGTTCTAGATAACTAATTTTAATATATTTTTCAGATATTATTTTATTTATATAAATAATCTCATGGACATGTTGCAGACAGCTGTGATGACTAGACTTGATTGTACGTGAAAATGAATGAACATAACTTTACGTTTACTTCATACCTAATTTACTGCAACTCTAAATATTCATATCATTTTAGAAATGAATTGGTCCTTTTAATATATACGGAATGTTATGATCATAAAGAGCTTGCACGTACCTACTGAGCATCTCTCCATAATCATCGGTGTTTCATTCTTTAAGAAAACATTCTACAAAACTTTGAATAAATTGGTCCCTTTAATATATGCGGAATGTTATCATCATAAAAATCTTCCACGCAACTACGAAGCATCTCTCAAAAATCATCAGTGTTATGCTTAAAAAAAAATTCATTCTACGAAACATTCACTGCTTTTATTTTAAATAAAGTAAAAGTTAAAAGCGAAGGGGAAGCGAGTATAAAAGCTAAAATATCAGCTATTCCGAGTCCCGACCACACAAGAATATAAAATCAAGTCACATTAAAGTAAAGAGGTATTCAACTTTTAAAAGTATCATACGTCCTACTACTACTTATAGCAAACTGAAATTTACATTTGACTCGAATTAAGTAGAGAATCTGCTTTTCCCAATAGTATTTGTATATTTGGCGTTTTTAAAGTGGAGTGATAAGAATTTGAAATCATTGAAGCGACTAGAAAAAGCAAAAAAAATTAGCTATGTCGGTCGTATAAGAATATAAAATCATATCACAATAAACTAAAAGTGGTTTTTACTTCACAAAATATCACGTGTTCTGTAGTAAAATGAAAATTACATCGTCTTCAATTACTTTATTTTCCCCATCAATTTGTTTTGTAAATGAGTTTGTCAAATCTTTTACTGACAACTTGTGTAGCGTACTCCTGTCTTACTTACCAATAATAGCCCCAGCAATCGCTTTAGGACAATGTAATGAGGATGTCGAAAGGAGATTTAAAACATCTTGGAGATCGACATAATAAAACACTAAAGGAAAAAAATGCAGAGAATTTTAAATGGAAAGATAAATGAATAGTGCGATTGTATTCGTGGTGTCCCCGTCTCCCCGGACATGAAATCTAAATTGAAATCACGTATAACTTATTAAACTTGTTACCAATGCATGCATCATGAGCACAGACTTGTGTCAACGTTGCTACATGGAGATTAGAAGCCCGATATTGATAAAATCCTATAAAATTGAAATAAGAAATTTGGACCTTAGAAAATGGTTTCAATTATAGCAAACAAGTCGTTCACATTCAAAATTATTCTTTTCCTCGAGACAATTGAGAGCTAAGTCTTTTTCTGGATGTTGACGGTTTTAGCAAATATTTGTATATTTGGTGTTTTTAAAGTGGAGTGATAAGAATATGATACTATGTTATCCACTAAAGTGAAAGGGAAGTGAGTACAAAAGGTAAAAATTCAACTATGTCTGCCAAATAGGAATCTAAAATCATATCACAATAAACGAAAAGTGGTATTCTACTTCAAAAAAATCATGTGTTTCATAGTAAAATGAATATCGTGTCTTTAATTACATTATTTTTTCCATCAATCTATTTTGTAACCTGCGAGAATGTATTAAATCTTTTATTGACAACATATGTAGTGTACTCGTGTTGTAATTATCATTGACCCTAACACTAGCAATCAAAAATAGGGAAATGCAATGGGGATGCCGAAAAGGAGGCATATAACATCTCGTAGATCGACATAATAAAAGATCGAAGGAAAATACAAATGCATATAACTTTAAAAGGAAAGATAAATTACGGAATAGTGTGATTGTATCCATGGTGTCCTCGTCTCCCGGACATGAAATTCAAATTAAAGACATTTTAACTTGTTTTTCTGCCTATCGATTTTAGATATATGGGTCCGGCCCAAAGAACAACCTAATAAACATCGATCTATAGATAGGGCCGGCCCAATAACAATCAATACGAGTGTTGCACTCAATATAGAGAGTATAGGCCCGCCATCCAAAGATCACCATCAAGTCAAACATCTATATCTAATATGGGGCGTTGGTGTCATCCTATCCATTACCCACTTAACAAAGATCTATAGAGAAGGTCGATGGTGTCGTATCTATAAAACTGCCTCTACCTATCTATCTATCTATCTATATATCTATCTATCTATCTTGATTACAAGTCCAATAAACTTCCAAAGTGTGGGGGAGGGCCGAAGCCTTATATTTATCTATGTGTGTGTTTACCGACCCAACCCAATCATATATATAGTGTGATTGTATCCATGGTGTCCCCGTCTCCCTGGATGTGCGAAATCCAAATTAAAATCACTTTTAACTTATAAAACATGTCACCAATACATGCGTCGTGAATACCTAAATGTGTCGACACCACTACATGGAGATTAGAAGCCTAGAAATTATAATAACCTACATAATTGAATTAAGAAATTTGGACGGTGGAAAATGGTCTCATTTGTAGCAAACAAGTCACTCATGTTTTTAAAAACAATTGCCTTGAGGGAATTGAGAACTTAGTCTTCGAAAAACAAGACTATGTCATTTGATGGTTGTTTAGCAAGGCCATTTTTAGTGTTTGTGAAGAAATTCAAGAGAGACCGAAAGTGACTCAAAGGAGGAGGAGGAGGAGGATGGAATCCTAATGTTTATGCAAAGTTTACGGCAAAAGGACATGAAAAATATTCAATTGTCCCCTAGGATGCCCATATCTTCTCTTAGCTACATGTTTGCCAAAATCATTCACATTTACGTCTAACAAAAGCTTAGAATATGTTGATGTTCAACAAGGATGGCCGTAGAATGATTGATGAAATGAAAAGGAGGGGCGATAAAGAGGAGGGTTGTGTTTATCATGTTTATATCATAGATGTAATGAGGGAATGCTTAAAAGTTGAAATCCGAAAGGTGAGTATTGCATCAATAATGTAAGGCACATCAAAATTACATTATTTTATTTTTAATATAGGATAATATTGAGTTACACCCTTATAATAGAAATAGAATAATGTGTAGTTGACATCTCAAATTTAAATTGACGATTCTTGCGCAGTGTTACCCATGATATACACATCCTCCCTCTCTGTGAAATAAACTTTGGTGAATCCAAATTTTTACGTCATTTGTAATTGAGCATGTGTTAAATGTTGTGATGTCTCCCTACTAAAGACAAATATTCATTTTATCATGTTGATGTATTGCATGGAGACAAAGCATTTGATGTAGATGAGGAATATTTTTTTAAAAGATAGTGCATGGTGGGCTTCCCTATCATTGTCTTCCTTGAAGATGGTTTCGATATCATTTGGGCATTCTCATCTCGAATTCTCTCGACCACGATAGATTCATTGATGAAGACCCTATCGATTCAATGCTCAATTCATTACTCCCTCGGATGTTATTCCTTGTTGCATAAAACATCCCCTTTATATTAAAAACATACATAGTCATCTATGGTTTCCATCTCTAGAATGAATGAACTTATAGCCATACAATGCCTCCTTATAGAAATGAATAATGTTAGCTTTGTTAGGGGGAAAATACTATTACAATGAACATGTAATTTTAAAACTTATAATGATTTTATGGGCTAGTGAAACAACATAAATTGGTGATAACATCTCACAAGATAGGCGAAGGGCCTCAAATAGTTTGATGAGGTGTTGCAAATGGGGAAACAAAGAGAAGTGGTGCAACAAGCTATCCTCCCATAGATGAATGATGGATAAGCCTCATGTTAGTGGCCTTGTAATCTCACTATCATGACATTTTTACAATCCAACATAGTGATGCACCAAATTAAACTTATAACAAGAAATATATTTTTAGAAAACTTTTCTCCCATCACCTCTTCACAGATGCTTAGTAGTAGAAAGAAAATTCACATGAATGGAATTTTCTAGTTGCATTTCAGGATGAACATGACCTTAAAAGGCACTTTTGTACAATGACATGACACCCAATTGATGTGAATCCAAATTGGAAGATGTTGAAATACCTCCAAAACACACATAAACAACTTTTAAACTAAAAACCAAGAGTTTCAAAATAGCTTACTTCTCATTCTAGTAATTCACACAAATCTATTACATCATTACAATCCTCCTTTTATTTCAAGACTACTCTAAAAACCCTAAAATGCCAAAAATTACCTACTAGCAAAACAACTCGGATTGACCCCAAATTTTGTGTGCCAAATATGCCTTCATTAATTAGGGCTCACACGAAATTTGGACTTATTCTAACAAGCACAACAAAAGTTATTAAAGTGCTAAGACCTAGTCAAAAGCGAAAAAACATTCAGAACAAATTTTAGGCCACTAGATGAAGGAATCAAGCCCGAAAATGTGCCAAAATGGGCACAACCTTGTATGATAAGTTAATCCCAACATAGTACTAATGTATATCTAACACCCCGTAAAATTTCGGGATGATCCAACGGTCGAATCAAAAGCTATGCTCCCGCATCACTAATTCACTTATTTTGTAATGGAATTTTTTTCCCGTCATCTTACATTCCTATAAGAACCATATGAATATCAAATAAAAAGTGAATGAATGAAATAATATTTTGAAATTAAGAACTAAAAAACCTTCCAAGCTAATTTAACAAACAAATTACTAAAGGCAAGTGAAAAATAAATAGAAACCTACCTTGTAGTTTGGGCCGCTCTCTAGTGTTTCTTCTTTGGTTGAAATTTAATCTTCCCATCGTTTTTCAATAGACATTTCTTTCTCATCATGAAAAATACTATTAAAAATTTGTATTGTTTGCGATCTTAGGATATTTGGATAGGTTATTGTGTTTTGTATGTTAATTGCATAAATTAAGCTAATATTCATATTCCCTTTATAAACCCTTAGATTTGTGAATGTTCCAACACTAAAAAAATCCACATAGCCGAAAAAGTTCCCTTCTTTAGGATATTTGTACATAGAACCCGTTATCTCAAAGCCTCAAATGCTCGTGATACAATATATTGTGTTTATAACCCTTGAGTAATTTAGTAAGATATAGTTCAATAGGATTCAATGTAACGAGGAGTGGGTTTTCAAATTGGTGGGAAAATGCCCACTATGGCTAAGATTCTAACTTTGAATTTGGTATCTAAAATTGTCTTCAAGGGATCCTCACATTACATTTGAGTCTATTTATAGCACAACAATTTATTTGATTCATGGTGGCCCCACATTTTCACCCTTTTGCGATTACATAGCCCACACCTATTTCAAAGTTTAGTTTTTCATCCACAAATAATATCTTATGTTGGATAGTTGACTAAAGCTATAGGACCATAAAGACAACATCCAATATTTTTTAAAATGTCATGTATTATGTGCATTGGTTTAATTTGGAAGAATTTATATATGCGGGGGGTTTCTCAATCAAACCATTAACTTGTTCATCAATTCTAAGGTGCTAAAAATTGAGCCTTACATAAGAGAAAGAAACAATGTTTTCACAAAAATATGAAGAAAATGGGCTTTCCTATTTATTAATTTTACTTTTATGAAACAATTACACTTAAATGGGAAAAAACAAAAAAACGGGTGAAATCCAATAAGTTCTATTTTTAAACTCGAACCACAATGATTGTTTCTTGTACCGCTTTTTAGGGCCCATTTATGTTTTTCAGGTATAGTAATTGTAGGAAAACAAAAGATGCGTTGAAGAATGTTGTTGGTGGAAACATAATAAATATCACTAGTGGTAATGAAAAAAGGTTCTTATGATGACGTACATGCCTAATGGCTTCCCGTATAACATTAATTTATTAATTGCAATGTGTGACAAATAATAAACCATTTTGACAAGTTAAGAATATGAGATGACTATGATTAAAAAAAGTTACAGAGACTCCTCCCCTTTTCCAAAAAGAAAATATTATTTAAATTAGATTATGTAAATTTCATTATGGAGGAAAAAATAGGGAGATAATCTTTAAGGGGCAGATATAATGAAATATGTATTGAGCATCATGTGTCTACTTAATCATCAAATTTAAGAACAATGATGAACTACCATAACTTTTATGACAGCCATTAACTACAATACATGTATGTCCCACATTGTTACCTTTATGTCCCACACAAAGGTAACAATGCTTACATGTCCCACATGTGTCCACCACACATTTCCACCACATCACACAAGACTCTCCATGGAAATAGACAAACCCGTGTTATATTCTTCTGACCATATGAGTTATGATGTTGTTTTGAAGCAGGTTGTCGAGGACAATGTTATTTCATCTTATGTTATGGTAAATGCTTAATTGGGCATAATTTTTTTTTATCATAGAGGAGTTTTTGGTTGGCGCTTCTACTACGCTTAGTGGAATTATATCCAACCATGTGTTGGAAAGGTTTTCAAAATTTTATAAATGACATTTTGTGATGATAATATAACATGACATGGTTTTGGAGGTTGAATTTAACATGCATCTTATAAACAAAGTCATGTCACATGATGGTTGATTTATAAGGTATAAAAGTATTGCACATATTCATGAAAACAAATCACATGTATGGAAGGGAGAATTCGATGATATATGGGATAGCTATGAAAGCTTTCATGATGTGACATGATCTAATGATAAAATGTAGAATGAGTTGTAAAATATTATGGAATCTACAAATATTTCACATTAATAGCACGTAGTATAGGAACATTACAAGTTATGGAGCGAAACATGTTCCATTATGGATTTGTAATGATGCATGTGTGGTGAGGCTTGTGCATAAGACACATGATATTACATAGATAAAGTTAAGAAGGTCCCATAATTCTTACAAATAATGATAATTTCTCGGAAGATGCATATAGTTATAAATATTTGCATGATGATGAAAAATAGGTTTACATGATGCTCCAAGGTCAGGACCTTTTTGCAATATTGTGTGATGTTATGGAATGTTTCATCATTGCATGGAGGAAGTAAACCACTGAGGAATTCCATGTAAAAGTACATCAACAATGCACAATATTGTAAGGAAAGGAAAAATTCATGCAAAAATAATTGTGATGTGAATTCGAAGTTCCACAAGAGGAGTGAGGTGGTGTGCATAGCTAACAGCTATTAGGAGTAAAGATACTAGGCTAAACATAAACCATTATTTTTTAATCAATGGTCTCCATTATGTTAGAGATCAGCTTGGATAACTGAACCCGAAGTCACTAATGTTTTGACCACTTAGCTTGATCAACATACTACTTGAGCATGACAATTAGGAGAAACTAATGAATTTCATGGTGGGTATGTTTGTCTGTCACATCAATAATATGGTCCTTATCTATACTATTTAAAATTTTAGGGTCTAAATAAAAGGACAGTGTGACGTGAATAGCTCAAGAAGTAGAAGTTCAACAATGAAGAATGGGTACATGCCTAAGTACAAAGGTAGACAAATAAAATATATTTCTCATGAGCTGCGTGAATAATATGTAATGAGCAACGAGTACTGAAGAACATAAAATATTTATAGTTAATTTTGTACAAGTATGTTTATAATAATTTATGAATAGTTATATAATATTTAATATCAGTTTCAAAAATATCATTTGGCATAATTATTATCTATCAAATATTATTTGTCTGAATCTATGTAGCCTAATTATGTAGATATTTGTGTATAATAACATAAATATATCACTTTTATTAAACAATTAGTTTCATCATTAGTATAAAGTTGCACATCATTATACGTATATGAATTCATTAAATCATTTATTATTTAGGAGGACCCAATATAACCCACTATAGCTATAGATATCTAAATTTTACAATTAAAATTTAAGTAAATATAGTTTATTAGAAATAAGAATGTAGGTTTATAATTAATTTAAGATAAATTAGGTACAAGTACCTATTAATATTACATATAATTAGATAATTTTATTGGGTACCTAATTTAACTATTTAAATAAATTTTGGTGAATCCTATTATCTTAAATGGTTATACTTTTTATTGGAACCGCCCTTTATATTAATAGAAATATAAAAGTTACATTGGCGGGGGTGACCAGAGAACTCATGGTCCTACAAAAACGTCACGTATAGATAATGTGTCAATCATATGTACTAGCTTCTGATTTTACTTTTTATGGGGTGAATATCACCTTTTAGGTTAAGATATATTATAATTAACATGCTTAGAAAGATGAATATTGTAATCGGTGTATATTCTAATTTAATTAACTTCCGACATTAATTGTACAAATCATAATATCATTTTTCAAAGTGACTTACTACTAAAAACAGATGAAAACAAAAGGAAAGATTGCAATTCGTTGATTCTATAGGGATCTAGAAGAGTTTGGGTGATCTCGAGTGAAGAAAAATGTTTATATGGAAATGGAAATTCCTTTTCAATATTATTGTGATCTAAAAATAATCCTCGTGAAAAACATACAACACGATTTAAAGCATTCCTACAACATGACTCTAATGTACGTTCTTGACCTCGCTTGGAATCAAGTATCACAAACTTATGAGTACTCTTTCTCGCTTAGAAATGAAATTCATTTTCTATTAGTCTTATTCAATCACATTCATAATAACTCTCTAAACTCTAATGAAACCCTAAAACACTTGTAGTATGAGAAAGAGTTCTTTTAAAACAAATTTAGTTGGGTTGTAGGCCCTCCTATGCACCATTGGCATATGTAATATTCTTAAGAGTCCTCAAATCACATGTCCTTCTCCTAGCATGTGATGTCTACCATAATGCAACTAGAACTTGGCAATTGTTACTTTGACACTCCTTCAACTTGAATTTCACACTTGTCAAAATTCTTACGATGGGTCAACTTACTTTCTTATAAAGTTAGAATGGAGACTCCTAAACATGGAAGGAAGCTTTAGACTAGTAGAGCAGACTTCCCTAATTCACAATTTTGGGAGACTCAGGTGCCTTTTGTGTTTTCTTTTTCATGAGGAGTCAAGAAAGTACCAGTTAACAAATGAGGTCTAATTTACTTACTTATATAGGATTCGAATGTTGTTATCTCTTGAAATACCGAATAAGGGGATATATTAGTCTATATAAAGGTGATGGAATTGGAAGAATTGGCTCAAAATTTTTTTGTACAAAAGCTGTATAATAGGGTTGACTTATAGATTTTGATAAACCAACCAAAATTAATGGTTTTGAATTAGGGGAAAAAGATAAATTTGACTTTATGAGACTCGGGATAGATGTTATTAAATTTTTATGTCATTAAGCCACACAAATTGATGACCTAGAATTGTGTACAGATATATAAGTGACAAAAGGTCTATCAAGGTGTGTTAAGCAAGAGAAAATATAGTGCATTGATTATACTAGTGTAAAATTTCAAGATTAGCAGTGTCGATTGATGGAAAGAGGATGGATTTCCAAATTTGAGTTTCTACATTTTCCCCTCTTTAAGTATGAAATTGTAAATTACATGCTTAAATGAAAAACATACCTTAGTGTGTATACAAACTTTGTCTTTTCCCAGAGTAACATTTTCTTTGCGGTGTCCTGTTGTATTAGTGTTGGCATGCTCTAAGACTCGAAACCGCAACACAAAGTGTATTCAATTCTAAGAATAGGAAATTGAACTGTAACTCTAATTTATTGAAGGCAATGTTTAATAAGAAATTTCAAAAGAGATGTAAAATATGTACGAAATATACCCTTTTGTTTTGTGAAAGGAGTGTGCTCTTGTGCTTTGGAGATTCTAAATTTTATGAACTTCTAATGGAGAATTTTGGTGATCAATACCTAATTGTGGTGAGAATATTTTCGATGCATTATGTGTACCACCCAACACATGAACTCGAAGAGAAGAACCAAAAGTTGAAAACATAAAGAAGCCCGTGAAGGAATAAGACCATGAATCAAAGTTGTTTAGAAAATTTTATATCTTCCCCTTAAGTGAAAGAGGATAAGAAGAACTTCCTACGAAGACCTTAGCTACTTCAATACTTTACGTAACCCCAAGTACCACAAAAATGTAGACGTATATAAGCCCAATTTTGTGACTGAGGATATATGTTAGAGAATGAGGGCCCTCATACCTTTCACATGTGTTGTAAGATGAGTAGATTTGATGGATTGGAGAAATGAGACTCGTTTCCTTAATGTGCTAAAAATTAAAGATAAAAATGAGTAGAGTGGAGAGAGTGATAGTGAAACACTTCATGCCCCTCAATTTATGCCAATCGGTCATTTTGAGTCTCAGTGACCATGTGAAAATACTAAAATAATGATGAAAAATCTAAAATTATTGATAGTACTAAGATAAATTCCCCTTGGGGAGAATTATATAATAGGGTCATAACCATCTATATGGTCCTAAACATTCTACATATTTTTGACCCTATGTACATTTGTCTAATTTTTGTGTTTGAATATGATTCTATGTGAATTTTATCTTTCTTTGCATATGTATGTTCTAAGAAAGATTTTTGTGTGTGTTGAAATGTAGAAAAAATTGGATGTTTTATCCCTCTTTTGATGCTCTTAAAATAAAGTATTTGACCATGTGAATCGAAAGAAAATATTTTTATTAATGTCGGATAGTATACAAATTTGTGGATAATATCTCGAAATACTCGATGTGGTGGCCATCGAGAATAATTTTTATTTACAAGAAAGATGCACATGGTGTAGGCCACGACGTAAAATAAGCTTAACAATGATTTAAGAAGCAAGATAATTGTAGTAATGACAATGCATCAAAATAACTTGATGATAGCTGTAGTAAATCATGTGTTAGTAGAAACCAATTGTATACATTATAAAAACAAGTGAGAACATAACATAAACAATGTCACACAAAAGGTTTTCAACACTGCAAACATAGGACACCCACAATGTTGTAATTTAATCAAAGCTCACAAGCCAAAATATAATAGATGCACAAACCACACACAAGTCATGATACCATAAACATGGTGTTATCCAATTTTTCCCATTAGGTGAAATTAGACAAAAAAGACCTCATAGAGAGAAAATGGAAGGATCGATTTGGCCATGGGAGCTTCCATTAGCAAGTCGAGGCTCGGATTAGTGGGAAAATGAAACGAAATGATCATAAGGGGTCGACTCGGGTCAATAATGACTTGTTAAGCCAAAGGCGGGAGGATTTAGTAGTGCAAAAATGTCGATATGTGGAGGAGTCTTGTGGAAGATACAAAGACTCGAGCTCGAGCCGAGTAAACAATTCGGAGAGAAAAAGGCCCGAAGTCTGAAATTTTTAGACTTGAGGGATTGAGTGATTCAGATTTTTTGCCGCACAAAACGTAAAAATGAGCCAAAAACACGAAACCCCAAAAGCCCGAAGTCCGAAAGGGCTTGGGGGTTTTAGAGGTAAAATCCCCTTTCGGGGTCAATGACGTAGGAGCTTCGAGATCTCATAAATGGAAAAACTCAAGATAAAGAGCAAACAACTCCTAAATTCGAGAGGTCAACGATTAAAAGGCGGGTTAATTTCAAGGATTTTGAGTCTTGGGAGCTCACGGTGAACAATGTCATGCGGGAGAAAAATAATTGTGAAACCCGAAGTCTGAAATTTAGACTTCGGAATTTCAGGATTTTGAGGTTTCATGGGTCCAGTGAGTGAACAGTGAATCGAACCTCGAAAACGCAAAGGTCTCAAAACACAAAGCCCAAATTTTAGACTTCGGGGTTTGAGAATTTCGGAACATTAAGGACCTAGTGCATGCAAATCATAACTCTAAGCCCAAAACCTGAAGTTTTAATTTTATACTTTGGGGTTTCAGCATTTTGGAGGTTTCATGACCTCAAACAGATGAATAAACAGATGATCTCTCAAGTCAAAATTCTCGAAGATATGAATCCCGAAACTCCAAAAGTTTAGATTTCGAGAGGGTGCAATGCAAGGTCGAAGTCCAAGAGAAGACCAACCTCTCGCATTTATCATGGTATGGCACCCTCATATTCGGTAGCCATAAATTTTTAATGGGAGCTCTCATTTGCACAAAATCAGAATTTTAGAGGAATGGTTCCAAATTTCTCACCTACCTAAAATGATGAGGTATGGGATTCCTTTCTTCCCCAACAAGCAAGGTACAATGGAGTATGGGCTTTGTAGAATTTCCCATCACTCCTGTAAGGACAATGATGGATTTTGTCAGAGATTGGAGTGCAATTTCGGGTTTCATTTTCTCTCTCTCTCTTGCAAAATTCTTTTATAAACAATGTAAGAAGTTGCACATGCAAAATGTGGATCATATTTCTTTTCTCGTGCAACCAATTTCTCTTGGAGCTTCAAGCCTTCCTTAAATTCTTGTAATGGCTTCATGTGTTTTCCTACTACAACATTACTGACCGTGTATATCCATATGGAGTAATAAATTGTGTCTCTTTTAATCTCTCTAAATCTCTCATGATTCATTTTTTTAATTTTTACATATCATTGTGCTTACAAGATCTGTGTATTCTCTTGTCTATTACGGGGGTTTAGTGGTTGTTTTTACCATGAAATGGTGAATGTTTGCATTTTGGGTTTTTGTTGAAGTTGTCCAACCTCCCCTTAGTGCATTGGTGTGATTTTGGTTTGTGTTGCATCTTGTCCAACCTCCCAAAATTCACCCTTTCTCCATTTTGTAGGGTTGGATAATTGATTAGCAGCGATCCTTTTCGGTGTATCACCGCTTCTAGTGTACGTTTCCTTGATGCATTCCTTCTATCCCTATCCCTTGGAAGTATTAGATTAGGATTAGTGAGTAGTTTTCCAGCATTAGGAGTAGTTAGTGACATGTAAGTTAAGAGAAGGAACCATCCTTCTGCAGAGAGCTATCCCATTTCGTAATGTCCCACACTCAGGATAGATCCATGTTATGCAATCACGCCGAATGCTCCCATCTCAAACAGGAAATTTGGGGTGTGCTATGATTTCAACAAAATACATGGGACACCTAAAGTGTCATAATAAAATCAAGTATCTTAGTCCACAATCAAGGTAGAAAACAAGCATACACACATACACATAACTTGCAATAATATATAAAAAGAAAGTATAGCTAAATGTAATGAAAAACACATAGTATGTGATGTAATGAAATTAAACAACAATTTTACATTTTAAAATAGATGTGTGCTTTACTCATGGTATTGCAAAATATTGAAAATACACAATATATAGAGATGTAACCAAGCATAATGAGGAAATAAAGGAAGTATAATACAAATATAGCACTTGAATATAATATGCAAAAGTAGATGTTGTTAGAGGTAAAGAATATCAATAGAGATTAGGCGGGACTTGTCATCACGTATTGCTCTATCTATGTCCTACATCATTCTCATTATACCATGTGAATACGTGTTTGTAAATAAAAATTTCTCTCTATCAAACCAAAGGAATAAACAATATGTATGATGTATTTTGAAAACAATGTATGCGATAATAACAAGTCTTGAATTTGTATTTTTGTAAATATTTGAAAGTTTTTTCATTTTGAAAATATTTCGGTGTTATGCGTTTTAGGGCATGTTGATGAATATATATGATGTGTGAAGATATGGGAAGAAATCTTTCCCACCAAAGGTGTGTGTGCAAAGTAAGGTTCGGGTATGTATTCATTCCCAGAGCAGTCCATTTAAACCTATAAACATAGTGCATCTTTGAGAAATGAAGGGGTGGTATGAGAATGACCCCAAAATAGCTTCACGAGGATATAAAGTAACTATTAACGATAATGGGGGATCAAAACTTGGATGTTTTATGCAATATGGAATTGTTTTTGTTACATATTAAAAACAAGGCTTGTGTAGGGAAGCTGTGAAGATCAAAATGTGGAATGTGATGCAATGTTTTTGTGTATGAGATGGACTACATGAATGATATCTCCTATGAGACATATGGTTTACTATAGAGTGAGCTGAAAATCTAGAGGATCTATGGAAAATTTTGTGATAGGGTGAGTCACTAGAGACATTTTACATAATATAGGGTCTAGAAGGAGACTTAGAGGTCCTAGAACTATATGGTGTAACATGTGCAACCATATCTCTGTTATGATACAAAGAATTATTTGAAATGGTATGCGTAAATAAGTACCTATCGTGAGGCCTAGAAGTACCAAAATTGTGCAACATTGTGTCGAGATAAAATACTTTTCTATCTAGATTTACTAGGATGTTTGATAAAATGCATAGAATCACAGGGGGATGCTTTAGGACAAATCCCTAAAATGAATTTCTCAAATAGTGAAAATCTATTGATGGTGAATAAACTTGACACGTTGATGAACTATAGATGGAACAACCTTAAGAGCATGTTCTTAAGGGATACCTAAGTGCAAGACTCCAATAGTAAGATATTTAGTAGCCAAGGATGATATTGATGTAGTGATGGAACCAATAGTAATAGGGAGTGTAATATGGTGGAAGTGTGGATTGGTATCAAGTGAAATGATCTCAAAATAAATACCATGAGACTGAAACAATAGCCATGCAAAAACATTTTCCTTATTATATGGAGTAAACAAGATACCCTATAAAGGAATTTGATGAATAGAGAAAAGAATGGATAACGTGTAAATCATGTGTTAGTAGAAACCAATTGCTAATTGTAGTAATGACAATGCATCAAAATAACGTGATGACAACGTAGTAAATCATGTGTTAGTAGAAACCAAGCTAATTGTAGTAATGACAATGCATCAAAAGAATTTGATGACAGTGTAGTAAATCATGTGTTAGTAGAAACCAATTGCATACATCATAAAAACAAGTGAGAACATAACGTAAACAATGTCACACAAAAGGTTTTCAACACTGTAAACATAGGACACCCACAATGTTGTAATTTACTCAAAGCTCAAAAGCCAAAAAATAATAGATGCACAACCACACACAAGGCATGATACCATAAACATGGTGTTATCCAATTTTTCCCATTAGGTGAAATTGGACAAACAAGACCTCATAGAGAGAAAATGGAAGGATCGATTTGGCCATGGGAGCTTGCATTAGCAAGTCAAGGCTCGGATTAGCGGGAAAATGAAACGAAATGATCATAAGGGGTCGGACTCAAGTCAATAATGACTTGTTAAGCCAAAGGTAGGAGGATTCGGTGGTACAAAATGTCCGAGATGTGGAGGAGAGCTATGGAAGATACAAAGACTCGAGCTCGAGCGGAGTAAACAATTTGGAGAGCGAGAAAAGGCACAAGTATGAAATTTTTAGACTTCACAGATTGAGTGATTCGAGTTTTTACCGCACAAAACACAAAAGTGAGCCAAAAACCTGAAAACCCAAAAGCCCGAAGTCCGAAAGGGCTTGGGGGTTTTAGAGGTAAAATCCTTTCGGGTCAATGACGTAGGAGCTTGGATCTCGAAATGGTGAAACCCGAAGATAAAGAGCACACAACTCCGAAATTCGAGAGGTCAATGATTAAAAGGCGGGTTAATTTAAGGGATTTTGAGTCTTGGGAGCTCACGTTGAACAATGTCATGCGGGGAGAAAAATAATTGTGAAACCAAGTCCAAATTCAAACTTCGGATGTTCGAGGATTTTGAGGTTTCATGGGTCCAAGTGAGTGAACAGTGAATCGAACCCTCGAAAATGCAAAGGTCCGAAACACGAAGCCCAAATTTCAGACTTCACGGTTTTATCATTTCAGAACATTGAGGACCCAGTGCATGCAAATCATAACTTGAAGCCTGAAACCTGAAGTTTTAATTTTATACTTTGGGGTTTCAGCATTTTGGAGGTTTGATGACCTCGAGATAGATGAATAGTAACATGGAAATGATCGGGACTATGTATCTATGCAACATGGAAATCATCGGGACTATGTATCTATTGAAATAGGTTGGAAACAATGTCGTAGAGGATTAATGAAGATTCGAAGTGTATAAATATGAAGGACAAAAATTCCCACATGAGGGCGGGAACACCGTGGGTGCTTTAGTGTCTTCTTAGATGCTCATGTTCTTAATTTTTCTTAATTGGAAGGTCTTCACTCCCATATTTTTTTGTCACTCCAAATTTATTATTGGGGTTATAATCGCACATATAACTGTAAAAAATAGATGACTACTGGATATGTCCACAAACCACATAAAAGAAAATTAAAAAGATGTAAAATGTGGATTCAGATGACCCTAATGGTTGCTTGAAGAGTGAAATTATGACTGATCATTCCAGTACATCTCAAACTCCATGTAGTTATCCATACTTTTATGTGTAATGATTTCCTAGGTTTCTCTTGTGTAAGTTACATGATGATAGCACGCTAGATCTAGAATATACCAAGTATGTGTAATGTATGTGATGCAATAGACTAAAGTCCCATCTTATATTGTGTATACAAAAATATGGAGCCATTGTCCCTTGTATGAGTGTGCTATATGTATGCCTTGTAGTGCTCATGTTCCTTTGATGCCAACTTAGGTGATGATAGATAACGCTTATAGTTCTTGGCCCCTTATTTGAGAGAAGTAACTAAGTAAATATATGATTCCCTTATTTTAATTTCATGATTGACAATTGAAAGGCCGACCAAAATTGTAAAAAGTTAACCAATAAGTGAAAAGGACCCAAAATAGTAAGAAGAAGCAAGAGAAAGATGGGGAACCCGGAATGGACAACACCTTGGCACTTCTATCCTAACTAGGCACTTGTGTTCGAGGCCATAAAATATAAATAAGTAAAGTTCTAGTAGAGTTGTAAGATATGTAAGGCCAATAAAAGTGCAAGAGATGAATAAAATGGCCCAAAAGAAGTTATCACCACTAATTTTATTTCTTATTAAGAATTTATACATTAGTATGCTTTAGGTCCTAAAAATGTACCCAAACGCATATATTTTTTGTCTAATGTTTCCCCACTTTACGTTGTTAAGTGAATACTAGATAACATAAAGTAGATAGAATATTTGTACCTTGTAATTCTATAGAGAAGAGTGTAGATGATGGCATGTCAAGTGGAAAAGTGAAGCATTGAAACTAAGAAAGTGAGGTAGACCATACAGGTGAATCGTGTGTGTAGTCATGTGTTGTTGGAGCTTTTTCTCACCGATGTGAGTTGTTTCATGTTTCTTGTAAGGACACACCTTCAAAATAAGAGAAAAAGAGTAGTCGAGTCCCGTATATGAAAAAATAATAGTAATGCATGTATATTTAAGTAAAAAGTGTGTAAAAGGAAATATTGCACCTAGTGTGTGAGAAAGTAAAGGATAAAAAGTTATCTTGTTTTCCTTGGAGAAGTTGTTGGATTTGATTTCTTATTACTAAGGGTGAGGTTTTGGTCGATATCACACCAAGAGAGAGTTTTTGGGTGATCTCATGCCAAGAGAGAGTTTTTTGGTGATCTCACACCAAGAGAAGAGTGTTGAGGAGAGAGGTTTGTTGTTATCTCCTTCCATGATGCGTCCCCAAGTTCCACCGCAGATGACACGTACTTGATTTGTAACGAATTATAACCATTTTAAACCGAATTATAACTGATTGACTAAATTATGTAATGGAGACAAGTTCCTAATAATGTAGAACTATACTATAAACTATTGGAAATTGTGTTGAATTGAGAAAATTTCTATTTTTACCCCAAGAAACAAGTTCCCATCATTCATATCTAATACTCGATGCTAGTGTCTACTCTATGTTTTGGTCCAAGTCAAATTTTGGACCAATATTTTACTATGTACTTTGGCCAATTCTATACTTCATTTTTTTTCTATAGATATGATATCTTTGGAAGGGTTATTTATTCACCCAATAGATGCCCCTCACCCTATTTGGGGATCATGCGAGGAAGGTAGGAGGAGGTGGCCCAAACAAGAGGACCTAAAGTTGATATGAATATCTTAGAGTGGATACTTTTACGGGTAAGGAATGTGTATGGTAGAAACCAAGGCACATTCAAAAAGATAGGCTATAAAAAAGCGTTAGTGTAAACAAAAATAACACGAAATTGAAGACAATGTAGCAAGAAAATATGAAGATAATAGGTCTTGTGAAAATCGGGTTGAAAACATGGGGCATCACTTATAATGTCACAAGACAATCAAGGTTGAAAGAGGCCATAATGAAACAATGAACAAGCATGACATAGGGCATAGCTGAAAATAATAGAAAACAACAAGTAAGCATAAGTGATGGATAACTATGGTTGTATATAATCTTGAAAAGTAAATGGTACACATGAAGCACCCATTAGCACGTTAGAAAGATAAGAAGTATGTCAAAGCATGTATAGCACAAAAAAAAGTAAATGATAGTGATAAAAAATAGTAAGTATTGAAGTGTAGTATGAGAGTATGAGAGTATAAAAGGTGAATGCCTCCGGAAGACTCGATGGGACTGGTAAAGAGCGAAGGTCTTATATCATGCATCATGTGAGAATATATAAAATTACTTCATTCACCTCAAGATACCATGTGAATACGCATGTGTGTACAAAAAAATATGATGACATACTACGTATCCAACTAGCATAAGAAACAAAGTGAAACATGTAAATAACATAAGCTAGCAAGAGTAAATGCAATGAATATATACAGATGTTATGTGAAGATGATTGTATGATACGATGTGGATTATGTGAATATGGAAGAAGCCACATTTCCCTCAGCCTATGTGCATGAGATAAGATTCATTAAGAAATTCTCCCTCAATAGTCAATTATGAATCGTAGAACAAAAGTGTGTCATTGGGTAATGAGGATAAAGTATGTGAACCATCGATGTGCTAGTGCTACGAAAGATAGTCCATCAAGCATGGAGTGAGAGAGAGTAGCTAAGATGTGGCAAGTGAGGTTCATTTATGAATTGTGCCCTAAATAGTCAAGTATGAACCATAAAACAAGATTGTGCCATGGGGTAACAAATGTATTGTATGCAAGTGGTAGAGTATGTAATAACAACATTGTGTTGTATAGATAGGAATATTTAAAGGCATAAGAAATAAGTGAGGAAGAGGAAGTATGATGCCCCAAGTGTGTATAGCGAGAGCTTCTTGAAAAGAGATGTTATCATTGTGAGGAAGAATAGTGAGAGTACGTATAGTGAGAAAAAGGATGTATACCATATGTATAAAGTAGTATGTGTATCAAGAATGGTAATCATGAGGAGAAAATCATGTATGGAGTGTCATACAGTATAAATGGAATCAGAATCGTAGATAGATGTAGCAAGGTGTTATCATATTTTAGATAAGAAAAGGTGTGTTGCTAGCAAGAAGATTTACTTGAAGTGCAAAGAAAAATTAAGTTATAAGTGTTTATGTGAGTAGCATGAATATGCAACTTCTAATTAGAATGTGCAAATATGGGGGAAATTTTATGCCCCCAAGAGTGTAAGTGATGGAAATATATGTAATGATGCAAGAGAGACCATGTCATAGTGGCGAGATGTTTAAATGTGTCCCAGTCATCGATATTATAATTATCTTGATCGATAAGAGGAATTATACATTAAATTTGAGGATATTGGTGATGGATATTAGCTTGTGGCGAGGGAATTGGATCTTATTCTTTTAATGTTAGTTACATATTTTGGATTGGTAATACTACAGATGACACAACAGGAGGAGGTAATGGGTTAGGTACTTCTAAGTGTGTTATCATACTAGGTTGGATATGTGGCTCTTGAATTACCAGAGAAATAACACTAGTAAGTATGACATGATTTTCATTAGACATAGAGGGATCAGATTTGGGAACCCATTAGGGTTTGGTAATTGACAATGTGCATGTAGAAAAATGTTGTGTAGAAAATGAAATAAATATTTGATACAAAATTTTCCTTATTCTTCATTTTAAAGCATAACAATCACCGACACGATGTCCATTAATTCTATGACAATTGTGAAAAAGGTGACCTTTGTATTTTGTAAACCACAAAGGAGGGTAGTAATGAGTAGGTTGTGTTGGTACCAAAATTGATTCTCCCTTGCAAGATGAGAGACATCACAGATTTGGCATGAAGCTTAGAGATAGACAAATCATCAGGTATGTCATTTTATAGCCGGGAGGCAATTTAGCTGGCTCTCTGTCACTCAGAATGTTGAAGAAATGGATAGCACCTTCATTGAGGATTTGATCTATCCTCACTACTTTAGGTTGTGCCTTTTAACCAGGGTGAGAGGACCCTTTTTTTAACCTTTTTGATGAAGGAGATGAAGATATCCTTCTTTTGCACAAATTTTATAAAGAAAACCTTGGGAAAATATGATCAATGCTCCACAATTTAACTCTCAAGAGTTGTCACTTCTAAATAATGGAGATATTTTCAAAACAAGGTTAAGGTTACTAAAGACATTATGGAATCCTGATTGTTTTGCATATTTTAGCAAGTGGATTTTGTTCTTTTGTGGATATACAGGGAAAAACAGGGGTACTTCAGGTGGGATTCATTGTTTTTGAATAATTTTTGGTGGGAGATTCAAGCAGGACAAACTTGATTTGCCAGATCTTTGAGGGCCTTAACAATAATTGGAAAACTTAACAACAGAAAGCTTCATAATAGTAAAAATTTTCCTTCAACCAGAAGGTGTGCATCAATGGAGGCCCAGATCTACACACTTTCACACAATCTTCAAGAACTTAACATGAAGGCTCGAGTTAAAAGACCAAATTAAACATTATCAATCTCTAGTTTGTCATGCCTTAGATACCCTCGAGGTTTACAAACAATCTTTATTAGCAAATGAGAGTAAGGTGATTTTAAATTGTTTATTTCATTATCAGATGAAAGATCTTCTAATAAATGAAATTGCAAATTCCACCAAACATTCAAAGAGATAAGATCTTGTGTGATTCACAAAGTTTTCAATGTAAGATTGCAATAGGAACAAGAAAAACTATTTGCTGACATTCTGAAACGAAGAAGACACAAATTTTGCCCAAGATTAACACAGATTAATTCAAAATCTCTTAGATTCTTTAACGGGAAAGTTATTTTAAACAATATCATATCTTGTCAATGGTTGTACACTTGCAACCAATTTGACATGATAGAAATCCAAAACACAAGAAATTAAGCAGGTTTCTCAGATGGTCACTCGAAAGATGGGCTTTCTCAAATTTTCACATAAATTTCAACCCCAACCTTTTGTGTGTCTAAAGCATGCTTTTATAACATTCACATTACATCCAAGCTTTCCCACCAAGAAAAGAATATTCAAAGCACCTTTGTTTGTTACATTTTTATCATAATTTGTGAAAATGACGTTTAATGATTTGCAACAAAAAGTTGCTAGTTGTTCAAAAAGGTGAATCGTTTGAATATCTCCATCATTGTTCTAACTAGGATCTGGCATTTTCATTTTTACAGGGAACTGAGCAAATTCGACTTCAAATGTTCAACTTTTTACATCCTTAGATAAACAAATCGAGCTCAATATCCATTCAATTGTAATTTGCTAACAAAAATGACAAGGAATTCATAAAAATCGATGAAAAATGATGTGAAATCGCATCTCCGAGAAATATTGGAGTAAAAATGGTGGTAAAATCAGATTCAATACATAGCTACCGTTGATTCTTTCCCTTTTACAACTTAAAATTAGAGCCATCCACGTGGAAGATGGGTTAAAATGGGCCTAAGGGCACTTTTTGCATTTTATAACTTTTGGAGAAAATGCAATATTTTGACATTTTCCCGCCCTCGCCTTTGAAAAACGGTCTTGACACATGGCTTATCATTTGCCTTGGCAGAATCGCTACTCAATTATGCAACTTTACCCTTTTTACAAAAAAGGAAAATTTTCCAAACTTCCTGGCGCTCCGCACTCCCACTTTTAGCTTTTGATGTGGGTCCCAGTGGGACCATGCTTCATTTTTATACCTTATACTTCATTTCTCAAAAAACCAAAATTTCCAAATATTTTCCGATGGCTTTGCACCTCTGCCTTTGACTTTTCAACGCAAGTTTTAACTGCTCTCTGGCGGGGCTGCGCTTAACTTTCATACTTTTATCCCTTTTCACAAAAAGGAAAAAGTTTCAAAAACCTTCGACGGCCCGACTCTCCGTCTTTGACTTTTCAATGTAGATTCAAACTAAACTTTGGCGGGGTCACGCTCCACCTCGTGACTTTACTTCATTTTCACAAAAAGACAAAGTTCTTTAAAATTCTCCTAAGACCTGCCTTCCCACGCTGATTTTTCAATGAAGGCTTTAATTATTCTCTGTCGGGGCCGCGCTAAAATTTTACACTTTATTCCTTTTCATAATAAAGCTAAAAGTTTCAAAACCCTTCGGCGACACGCCAATCCGCATTTGAATTTTCAAAGCTGATTTGTTCCTTAGTGGAATCGCGGCTCATTTTGTAATTTTACTCCTTTACAAATCAAAGCCAAAAAAATTCAAAGTGTTCCTCGATCCATCTCCCCGCTTTTGACTTTTTCAACTTGCAACATGTCCTTCTCTAGTCCCCAAATGAGTTGCGGTTCACTTTAAAAATTTATTCCTTTTACAAAAATAAAGCTAAAAACTTCAAAGGAACCCAACGATCCGCCATTCCATCTTTGACTTAGAAGCTACCACGTGTCCTTCTGCGGGCCTTAGGCATTTATTTTCATTTTTATCCTTTTTCCATAATTCCTTAAAGCACAAAAAAAGACCTACTTTTCCACAACTACTCAATTTTTTGACATGTGTACACCTTCGGGGAAAAAATAGGAAAATTTCTCTGCCACTTCAAAATTCTAACCAATCAGGATCCAACGGAGCCACGGGACCAATTCAATCTTTTGCCAAAGTAGCCAAAAGTGACAAGTTTATAAAATAAACCCGCCAAGCCTCATCCAATCAAAAGAGACCACGTATTAGCGAGATGATGAGATAGAATTTGTGCGGGAAAAGATGCATGTCAAAATGTAAAATGTAGGGGAACTTCACCATTTTCACCTGAATGTGAATTTTTCACCAAGGATGGAGAAATTACAAATAACACATGGCTTGGTAACAATTTACGACCATAGAGAATGATTTTCAATGGCATACAAATGCGGAAGAAATATTTTCATGCATCAAATCAAGGAGATAGAAAAAATGACGATAAAGCACATAGATCGAAGAATTTTTGGGATAAATTAGGGAAAATGGTGTGAGATCAAAATGAGCACCAACAGTTGCAAGAGGTGATTAACTTGTGATTGAGGAGATGGAAGAGAATATCATATTTGCTAACATTTATATTAAACTTGAGAGTTGCTTATTCTACGTAAGACATTAACCTCACTTGTATGAGCACATGTAGTAGACATGGGATCAAAGTGAGGTGTACAAGAAGAACTAACATGGGAATGAAAAGCATCCTATGTTTTATTTCAGTTATGAGGGATGTAATTTTGGTTTGCATAGCTTGAAATTTATCTTTAAAAAATATGTAAAACTTAAATTGACTCGAAGATGGACTGATTGGCTGTGTTATCAAGACTAATAGGGGGTCAAAAATACAATTGTAAATTACACTTTCTTGTGAAGGTGGTGTATCGTGAGGGAGGTACATTATGTTTAGGACCTTTTTGAAATAATATTTGCAAACCGGGTACTTTTCAAGTAATTGAGACAACAAGACTTTAGTAATCTGTAGAGGTCATGATATGAAAGGAAAGGTAAGTTTCAAAATAAGAGCCCTAGAAATTGACCTAGAGGATAGGACCAAGGATGAAACCCTAGAAATAACTATACATATCAGATATATATGATAAAAAATATATGGAAATATTAATCCTAATGTAACAATGGTTGGGGTTGGGAATGGAAAGTCCAATAAAAATAAGATAAATGATGATTTGGGTGGTTGATCATGAGTTAGGGTTCACCAAATGATTTAATCTAAATTGAATTAAATCTAATTTCAGAGTAACTACTCTAACTAATGATATACAAGTAGAAAACAACTCTAATGGAAAAAAATAAACATTAACAAGATTAAACCCTAAGAAAATGAGAGAGTAGGATGAATTAGTTGATTTTGTGCAACCTGAACACGGAAATGATCGATACTATATATCTTCTAAAATAGGTTGGAAACAATGTCGTAAATGCTTGATGAAGATTCAGAAGTGAAAAAATATGAAGGATAATAATTCCCACGGGAGGACAGGAGCGCCTGGGCGCTAGTGTCCTCTTAGATGATAAGGTTACAATTTTTCTAGGTCGAAGTTCTTCACTCCAATATTCAATTTTTCACTCTAACTTCGGTGTTAGGGTTTCAATCCCACATGTAACTTACAAAATAGATAACTACCTACACATTTCCATAAACCACATCAAATATAATAACAAATATTTAGAATGTGGAGTCAGACTGACCTCGACAGTCACACAAGAAGTAAACTTATGACAGAGCACTTTAATACATCTCGAAATCCATGTAGTTATTCATGATTGTGTGTGTAATACTGCCCTAGGTTTATCTTGTGTAAGTCGCAAGATGATAACATGCTAGATCTATAATGTACCAAGTATATAGAGTGTGTGTGATGGAATTGAATGATTTCCCCTCGTATGTTGTGTGTACAGATTGTTTCATCCCTTATCTCTTGTATGAGCATGCTATATGTATGCCTTGTAGTGCTCTTGTGACTTTGATGCAATCTTAGGTGATTATAGATAATGCTTATAGTGCTTGTCCCCTTATTTGAGAGAAGTAACTAAGTATATATATGATTCCATTGTTTGAATTTAATAATTTACAACTAAAAGGCTTACCCAAAGTGTAAAAAGGTGACCAACAATTAAAAAGGACATAAAAGAGTAAGAAGAATCAAGATAATCACAGGGGGCAGCCAAAAGGTTTAGGAGTGTATGTGCGCTTCTGTCCTAGTTGGGTGTTAGTGTCTAAGGCCATTAAACATAAATTAGTAAAGTTATAGTAAAGTCAGTAAGATATGTAAGGCCACTAAAAGTACAGACATAGAGCAAAATGTCCAAAATAAGTTATCAACACCTAGTTTTATTCCTTAGAAATAATGTATACATTAGTATGGTTTAGGATGTAGAAATCTACCCAAATTCATAGATTTTTTGTTTACATAGGTCTTTAATCACATGTCGTAACTTAAAGAATCTATCGAGAATGTGACCAATGCATATATGATAATCAAAACTAACATTTAAATTGAATCTCTTACCCATAGTCTTTCTCATATTAACATCAAATGGTGAAGGGAGAGAGAAAAGGTTATAATTAATCAATTTTTTAAAAAATACATAGAGGAAAGAAAACCATATGCATTTTCATTTCCTAGGTTGTAATTGGACTTATCGGGTTAAGAAACAACATTGATGAAGTGTTTTATAACCAACCTTAGTGTCATTAGATTTGTTTTTGAAATTAGATTTACTTTGAAAATTGACACTTGATGAGTTAAAGGTGTGAGCAATATATTTAAGTTCTTTCATATGTAATAACTTGGCTTCATGCACTCTTGGGGTATGACATATATGGTAAAAATATTGAAACTTATCAAACATGATTGTATCTTGCAATGGAGGAAAATGGATTTGGGTAAAAGGGTCTTCCAATTCACTATCAACTAGTATGTTGTTCATTTTAGTAATAATTTTTCATAACACAAAATTTAGACATTAATATGTTAAGGAGTTCCCTGTTGAAGATTGGAAATTTTTACATAAGATAATTTATACCCAATGTTGATTGAAAATTATGACAAGAATTGATTTTCTAGTGTAGTAAAAGAGCATATAGATGGGTGAGGAGATGATAGAACTATTTGAAAGGAATGCCCTTTATGCTCATAGGAAATAGCTTACTAAGTAGTAAATCATTGGATGCGAGTCAAAACAAACAACATGGAATGATGTAAGATTCTCTTGGGGATCACCTTTTCCATCAAGCATAGAAAGATTTGGTGTAACAAAACTAATGGGTAAGGGATATTTTACAACTCCGGTACACGTGGATTATGCATTAATTTTGAATATTCCATAACATAAAATTATTTAAAGATACCTTATTACAATTGTAATATTTGTGCTTGTAAAGAATGGACAAGAAACTCAAGAGCTTGTGTGTTGGAGGAAGATGCATGGGAGCCATTATGATGAGATAAAAAATGCGTAATAATAATAAGTGGCTACAAGAATAGGTATGGAAACATTTTACATATGAATGTTAGGTTTCCTCGAGGAGATATGTATACTAGGGATAGGTATAGTAGATGTTGCCATAGTACATAAGGAGGAATCCTTAAGTCGATCTCTTCGTAAAGTACTTATTACTTTACCTTACATTTTAGAATATACAAATAAAAATTGGACTTGATTCAAATGTAATAGAATTGAATTAGAAATCATTCAATTATAATCATTGGCATGTTGATTGAAGGAATACTCCATAAGATGTGTATAATCAAAGTGATTTTCAAGATGATATTAATTAAACTATGTAAAGAAAGTATAAGGGAACATGAGTTGGAAATAATGTATAGGCTTCAACAAACCAAATCATGCAAAGCAATAGAAATATATATGTTGGGAAAAAATATTTTTATAGACAAGTACCATGGGATAATGAATATCGAGGAGAAGGATATAGGTATATAATGATAAATATTCATAAATATCATGAAAGATAATAGTTTTATCAAAGATAATGAATTAGCCCCATATATCAATTATGGAACATTATGTGCTAAAATGTTATGAGAAATTGAGATAATAATGAAAAATTATCATCAACGTAAAAGTAACTTTCAATTATACATGATAATTTAGGAAATAAAAGGAACTATAAAATTATATGTAGTATGTGTCATTCATCAAGCCCTTCTAGATGCAAGATTCTCGTATCTTATTATATTACTTGAAACAATGAGTTGTAAGATTAAATACTGGTAGAAAAATGATCCATTATCAACATCGAATATGAATCATAATTTTTAAAGAGTTAGAAGGAGAAAGGATTACAACTTATCAATAATAAATATGATACATAAATTATATATTTACTTGCTAAAAGAGGTTCATTGGAAAATTGTTATTAGAAAACATAGAATCTTTACTTCATCAAGCATTTCATACAAAATAAGATGTGATTTTTAGAGATATTTTAATGATTTCAGCGGGATTTTTGTAAAATTGGCCTCTTATTATTGCTTGAACATCATATGATAGTAATTGATGTGATAAAATACTATCCAAAGAAGTTGAAATAGTTTTAACTTTAGATAAGTTGTTTAGGCAAGAAGCAAAAGTTTATATAACCAAAAAGGGATTCAATAAATTATCCTGAATATTAAAGATGTGAATCCAAAAATTAATTCTCTAGTGTACAACACATGACAATATACTTGTGGTGCTTGATCCCAACCTCCATTGGCAACTGCCCACTGCCACCTTGTGGTTTCACTAGTCTAGTTTTCGACAAGGCGACAATAGAGTGGTGAGAAGATTAGATAAAGTCAAGTATTGGCAAAGTATAATCTTTTCACATCTGTAAATAATCTTAATCGCCCCAATCAATGTGGTTCTTGGAGTGATTCTTTCATACTACTTCCCCATTAAATTTGGCATTAAATGGCCAACACCCCAAGTTAAGGTCAAACTCCAATGTTACCTTAATATTGTTTACCTCCAACATGAATGGATTTATGGTCATATCATTTGAATTTGGATCCTTTCCCCTTGGCCTAGTGAGGAGGTTGTCTGGATAGTTTGGTGGGGGATTGCAATTTCTCTAACTGCAACTTTCCTTTATGCATACAAAAAATAAGCAATTGATTTTTTTGTGAAACCCATGAGGCACCATATTGTGAACACCTTCAATTGTCATGAGTTAGAGGTCTTCTCTTAATTATAATTTATAAAATGAGGTTGTTAAGTGGAGGAATAAGCTCAAGGTAGAAGAAACCTATCGAGATCATGGCACCCAATTTCGTGCTCATATGCATTGGTTGAAAATTGGAGAATGAACTTTTAAGGAGCTTTTCTCCTTTAGTCATTCCAAACAAGTTTTACATAGAGTGAAGGAAATCTATGATGCCAATCAACCCATAACTAAACTTCTAATATCTTGAGAGACTTTGTTTCTCATAACATGGAATTATTGCAACTCAACCATCAACCATAGCTTGCAAATTCCTTGAGGAAAACAATTGGTATGCAATCACTTATTTTCAATTGAAGAGTCACAAGGAGAAACAAAGCACGTGGTTTTGAATGAAACCCATGGAATAAGAGTGAATCACACAACCCAAAGTTCTAAATTCAAGTGTATTTATCAAGAATATGGCTTAAGAGTGAATCACACAACCCAAAGTTCTAAATTCAAGTGTATTTATCAAGAATATGATGCCTCTTGTGATAGAAGATGAGCCTCCTTTCATAGTATGGGGGAAAATATTTACCAGATACAAAACAAAACAGCTAAATAGTATGAGGCAAAGAAAATATTTACCTAAGAGCCCTGTTATTCTCTGAAAATTCTTCCTCTGCTTACCTTCCACACCTTTGGCTCCCTCTCTGGCTTCTAATGGCGGTAATGTGAATGTTTGTGTTTTTATTGAAGTTGTTGGCCATAGAAAACGTGTTTTTGGCGGTGAATTGGCGTGAATTGGTTAGGCGTAGCCGGTGGCGCCACCTACCCCACTTAGTGTTGTTAATACGGTGAGTACAACCGCAACAAAAGGGGAGATTTGTAATAATAAATCAATTTTTGTTTTCTTTAGGCTTTTTATACAACTAGTTGGATAAAAGAACCAAACCTTTCTTAATGAGATTTATCTCAATATTCTAGTGAACAACATTTATTTTCCATTCAAGATCTCTAACTCTTTGATTAACAAATTGTTAATGTATCTCCTCAACACAACTTTTGTTTTGTGAGAGTTTAATTTCTATTACAAGGTCATTACAAAGTTCACATGCCTATGAAGTAGTGTAAATCACAATAAACCCTTTTCAATAATGTAAGAAATCACATTCAATAACCATTGGTACAATTTACAAGTATTAGGATCATAATAGCACAAGATGCATCTCTCCAAGCCTTTCTCCCACAAGATCGCCTTCTTCATTGAGTCCACAACCTCCATCAAGCCAATAACACAACACAAAAATGGGGAGTAGCCAACACTCTCAACCCAACCAAAATATCCAATGAGAGAGAGAAGCCTTCTTCCTCATTGTCCCTCGAGCCCCAACAAGGAAACAATGATGGCTATGTAGAAAACCATGGCAACTTGAAAATTTACTTCCACATACACATTCAATCAAGTCATTCAATAAAATAAGATAATACCAATTTTACCACAAATACACAAATTTCAAAACACAAAGGCTTCATAGTAAATCCATGGAGGAGAAAGGAACATGGGGGTTCTTCTTATGCCTCCCAAGGGTTTGGGTGTCCACCTATGAGCTTCCAAAAATTCCATCACAATACATATAACACTCTTATGCCTCCCTCCAAGAAGATACACCACTCTTATGTCTCCCTCGATAAATCAACACACTCTTATGCCTCCCTCAAGATAATAACAAGATAAATACAAACATACTTATCAACAAGGTGGACATCCCAACCCAACCAACAACATTTATCTTATGTCTCCCTCAAGTTTTAACCCCCATTTCCATTTCTCCGACAACCTAAGAATCAAGTCAATTTACAACAAGCATAACTAATGTAACAATCAACATCTACACATAAGAGCACCACAAAATAACAAGGTAGAACAAAGGTGGATATCTACCTCACAAAATGAACAGTATCAACACACAACATCTTCAAGACTTCTAAAATCCTAAGCAAACACCATCCATTCCAATTTCCATTCACCATTCTCAAGCAAACTCTCCAAAATTCCAAGCATTCCCCATAAGAAAATGATTAAGTAACCCCTAAAACAACAATTAAACATGCATATAAAGTAAAAGGGAAAAGGAGGGTGAGGTATCTCCATGTAGGATACCACATCACTCATCTTCAACTCCACATCAAAATTCAAACCCATACCCCAAATCATAATTAATAAGTGGTTGAAGCAATGACAATTTACTTACACACACAATCAAAACCCACACCCCTTAAGGACTAAATAAATAAATACGTGTAAGAAAGTGCAATAAAAATTTACCATTTATCTTCCCAAAACACATAATGGGGTCTATTTTTGACACCCCAACCCATAGGTAGGGTTGGTATAGTAATTTAAGAGGTGTGGGACAATTTTAACTTGTCCCACAAGGCTCCAAAATTGGCCTTTAAGGCCAAATCCGAATTTCCAAGAAGAGGTGGAGTGTACAACATTATTTTGTACCATCCATGATTAGTTTAGCACCATTATTAATTTACTAATCTAGACACAAATTAATTAACTAATAAGAGGGAAAAATACATCACTATAAAATATCATACTCAAATTAAATAAAGGAGACAATTTAAAAGAACAACACAAAAACCCCTTGGTCACAATTTGAGGTACCTTCCCCCATGGGACCCCCTAACAAATAACAATACACACACAAAAACATACGTTGTCATAATAACCATTTGCCAATACCCCACATTCCTTTATTTTTGGTCTCCTACCCTCGTAGTTTATTGTTGTGAAATAATTACTTGTAAAATCACACAATACCTTTCTCGGCCTCATGGCCATATTAGTGAGATCGAACTAATAAAAATTCTTATATCTAAATATCAATTTCTGCGTCAAAAGTCATAAATACTATTTCTAAGACCAAGTGATTCAACAATTACTCTCAATTTCCAACATTTCGATTCCACTTAATACATCGAGTTTGCAATTAAGATCATAACCAACTAAATAGTCTAATTTAAGCAATACTTTCACTTGTTCACCATTTTCGTCAATCCTTATATATCAATGAAATAAAAAAATGACTTTGGCCATCCTAATAAAAATCATTACAAAGAGCATTCAAAATATCAATATATATCTAAGCTGAAAAGACATCATTTTCTTAAATACTAAAAGTCTATCAAAAGTTAATCAGTTCAATTAGAGATTTGTATCCTTCAATTTCCATACCACAATGTGTTTACTATCGCGTTCCCATTACTATTTACATGTATAATGTACAATGATGTCTATTTGTTCAGTCACAGTGTTAGATTAAATATAACAAAACAATATCGAAGAGTAATGATATCACAATCAATTTATAACAATGCATCAATTCTAGCTAATTATCTTACCCTTAAATGCCCCTCAAGGTCCATAGTATGACATAGATTCAAGGTAATAATAATAATAACTATAACACAATAGAGACCCTGATGTCCACACCTTTTATTTTCATGCTAACTAGAATACAATAGTCATGTTTACGATTATAAACAATTCGGAAAAGATAATCATGGTTCATTTAGTGTCAAAGAGAAGTGGGCATTACATCCCCCTCCCCTTAGACTTGACTTCCTCCCGAAGTCAAGGAGAAAGAGGTAGGAACAATGCAAAAGAAAAGGGATCACACCCTTTCTGGAATTTTTTTGTTTCAAACAAGTGTGGGTCTACAGAACCCAAGTTTGGTCCAATGCAATTCAACAAGAATAAGGAATATTGTAAGGGATGAGTTCTAAACTTTCTTCAAGTAAGGTTGCAAACATTTAATTATAAAGAGTAACTCTACGTGATCAACCAAGCTATAACACATAGCATTAAAACATGAAAAGGTCAAAGGAGTCTCAAGAATAACCACTAAGTAAAGGAATACATGGAGAGTTTCGTGAATCTCGATATGACCACATAGTTTTCCATGGATACAACTTACTACAATAATAAAAGTTAATGTTTCCACTAAGGTTGAGTTACACTTCCAATTTCATTATTTAGATGAGGCTAGCAACTCAACCATGACCAAAATTTGTATGAGAAACAAGTCTACTCAAAGGTCTCACAATTTTGAGATCACACAAGATGAGGTTTGACAAGGAAGGAAACTTAAATTATCCAAAACATTTACAATCGAGGAACTATTCATGGGAAGCACTTATATAACTCGAGAGGGTAACATTATATTTTCATGGTAATCCTAAGAAAAATCATGATAAAAGGTTTCCTATTGCTTGATTTGACACTTAAAAATTGAACACACACTAACACTAACCTACTTTATAAACGTCAAAACCAACATACCAATACAAGAAGCACCACTCACTATAACACAATGGGATTCATTTATCTTAAATCTTGTTCAAGCTCAAAATAACCATAAAGAGAGCACATGCATAAATCATAACACCAACGAGAACTCAAGGGAGCTAGAGAGAAGGAAAAGTAACAACTACTACATCTAGGGGTGCATTGTGCCAAAAAGTGAGTAACAACTTACGAAAAAAATACACTTTCCTTTCCCAACGGATAAAGGGGGCGACCAAACAACAAGGTGTCACAAGAAAATAAGAAGAAAAGAGGACTTCCCAAAGTTATGTCATATCCTTAACATATGTTTCCTTAAAATTACAATAACCTAGGTCACCAAGGATTAAATCAGCACACAAGGAGGTTGCTTTTCTTAAAAACAAGAGATAAGACCCAATCCTAAAAGGCCACAACTCACACTCATCGAGCTACGAGGCAACAAGGGTATGATGACCTAAAACTCCTACAAGATACGGGTACACACATCTATGAACAAGGGAGTACTACGAACTTAGAAAACATCACTACCAACAAGGGGTTTCACCAAAATCCGGCAGTAGTGGAAAACTAAAGGTTCAATCATACATTTCCTTCAATACACTTACATCTTACTCATTTTATAAACAAAATATTAAGTCAAAAGTTATAGTTTCTCTTTCTAAGCACTTTCCTTACAAGTTTTCTTAATTAAAATATTCCTTTTATTATGACATCACAAGTTTGTGTTATAAGGAGTACCACTAAGGTGGGCATGATATCACGCCATTCTACGTATAGGTAGAAAAATCATTTTTTTACCCCTAGAGAAGGTAGATGGACATAGTTCCTTTCTATTCTTCTACATGGTTTTTATTTATTCTATCAAACTACCAAGGTTATAAAGAAGGACCATTTTCCATTTTTCTATGTTCCAGATTATTTGTTAAGTTTCAAGGTCAAATCTCCTCAATTATAGTTTTATGGATTTTGGGTGAGTCATCTTAACAATTAAAGTTTTAATGGAAAGGAAGAGTCAAACATATCACATTATTATTTTTATGGGAGAGAGAGATGAATATACACATCACATTTTTATTCTATAGGAAAAGAGACATTCAACATAGCAAAACATCATTCATTTTGTAAGACTAGGAATCCATCCATCAACATGCATCACACCAATATTTCAAGGGTTTACCAAATAATTACAAGCATCCTTAAACCTTCCTAGTGGATGTCCACAATTCTCAAAGGAAGTTACAAGGAAAGACCCATTATAAAGTATATTTTTACTTTTACAAATTTAAGAGGTTTAACAATGTTTTTTGTTTAAGCTCAAAAATTTTACTCACATAATAGGACAAGGAAAGTTTTCAAATCAACACTCATATTCTCACAAGATACCACCAAAAAGGCAACAAAATGACAAGGAAAAGCTTACTCCAAGGACACCACATTCCCATTAGAAGGTATCAAATGTAATAGGAAAACGAACTAATATACCCAAACATGGACTTTACGACCAAGAGTTATATTTTTAAAAGAAGAAGCATAAAATAAGCACCACCGAGATTAAAATATCAAGATCTACCAAACTACATTTCTAATAGCAAGGTCCAAAAGACCCAAAAGCATCCATAAGTGTCTCCACGTAACCCAAAGATTAATAGGTCATAGAGTGTTATTCATAGAAATTTAAAACGTTAAGGCAAGGGTAGGCTTATTTATAGGTCAATGTGAGAAAAAAAAACACACTTAATTAAACACATTGCCCGAATGGGCTTAAATATAATCATAATTACCAAGATACCTACAATCCACAAGTCAATACTTTTATAATGAAACAAGGAAATCATGATAAAACTTAGCATGCCATTGATGAAAATCCACTACCAAACAAACACTTTTCCACTAACATCCACAGTAAACCAAACGTCAATTCGATCCTTAACACAATCCATGAACCCATAACCAAGCACATCTACTTTGACGAGGATAAAATCTCTTACCAGATTGTAAGAGCATCACCACCACCACTAACAGTTTCCAACTAGACCACACTACACAACGAACTCTCCAAGATCCTAGACACACTCAAGGTTCCATCTTTCCAAAACCAAGGCATAACTTAAAGCACCTAAGAAGACATTCAAGGCACTTAGGGTGTACCCCCATACGATGAAATGTCACAATACAAACAGCGTAGAACCAGCTCAACAACATGTAAGAAGGAATCACGTAACATTTAGCTAAGTAGCCAACAAATAAATGAGCTCCAAGTCACCAATCAAAGTAAAATCCAAGAAATATTGGTAATCAAGAAAAGTGGCTAAGTAGTTGCATTGTAATGTTTGAAAATTCTCGAAAAATATAAATAACTAAAAGAGCCTCAGAGCTTCTCAATCCAATCATAAAATAAGATGTTGGTCCTTGATAAAATAACACAAGTTTACAAATATAAAATACAAAAAGTCAACATCACAGTCACTTCGTAACCCTTCATGGCTGCCAATAGGGGTACTATGCCTCGAGCTCAGTTCTAAGAACGCATACGCAAAACTAGATCAAATGCGACACCAAGACCTAATATCCACTTACTCACACAAAGATTAAGTCACCAAAGTGGAAATCAAAACTAACTCATGTAACCACTGAAGGAAAAAGGGAGCTTTAGATGACCAAACCACTTCTAATTTACTCAACCTCACCCCTGAACACAACCACTAATGTCCAACCACAAGAATCACACCATACAATTTATCATTCCAACGAGGAATATTCTCAAAGGGTTTATCGCATCATATGACCAAAGAAAGAGTTAGGACTCATTAAACAACATCTTAGCAAGGGAACAAGTTCCTGATACACCAGAAGTTCACAAAAATATCAATCTTGTTTAACATTTATAGTTACCCGGGTTCGACAAAACGCCACTAGGTGAGTACAACAATTCAAACAAATTTATTATTTTATTATTATTTTAATCATGGAGGTTCAAATTCTGCTAACTAGTTTTGGGTTTCAAAGTCGGCCCAGGGTCCAAGCGTTGAACCCACGGCTCTGATACCAAGTGTAACGCCCACATTTTCTCCACTTAAATCCTCGAGAAAACTCGATAGCAAACATGAAAAATTATGGAATAATTTTTTTTTAAAGGTTCAAGGCCTTAGTTAGGATTTTAATTAAATCTAATTCATAAATTTTAAACAATTATATGGTAGTCGAGACTAATATAAAGACTAATATTTTAAACCCAATTTCAAATAATGTTACAGTTTAATTCTTTCTCTTCTAGAATTAAATATTTTGTTTAAATAATCCTCATTTAGCTCTTCATTATTTAACTCAATTAATAGCTTTTTAAAAATAATTTATTTAAGGTCCAAAAACAATTTTATTTTAAAACACACTAGTATAATAATCTTGCATTGTTAGATGCATGCAATTTATAATAAGGTCATTATTCTAAAAGGGCAAGGTGCACAACTTAGTCTAACCCCTTAGGACCCATTTAACATTACACAAACATACATCTTTTATCTATTACATTCCCACTTAAAATACCCCATCACTTAAGTGATGTAGGGTTCATCTTACACCCTTAGATCTAATATTTCTCAACCCTTAGATTTAGGTTTGGCAAAAGTAACCCTAGAAATCCTTATGGATTCTCATATATTCTTTTCTTAGACCTATTCTCTCATTCTACTTGTTTTCACTTGCACGTTAAGGGAGAAGAAGGGCCAAGTAAGGGAGCTCTAAGATTAGGGATGGATACACACAAGCCAATATTTGTGTGCATCCCTCTTCAAGAGTTTATTTTACATCTATTTATCATTTGTATTTTCTTATTATTTTTTTTTGTTTCCTTCCCTATTTGGGTTGTGGGTATTTACCCATTTCATTTAGATCTAAACAAGAAATTTATTTGTGTTGCAGGCCCGTAAATCACCCTTGTAAATACACCATTCAAGTGTGCATCTAGATAAAGATATATATATATATATATATATATATATATATATATATATATATATATATATATATATATATATATATATATATATATATATATATATGCCAATGGGGTAGGAGTGGTGCGATCAAGTCACATGGTCGTGTGCTTGCCCACACAGTTCAAATCCCCCTAGGCACGATCCTCCTGGAGGTGGTTTCACCATTGAGGTGGCTTCTCTATGTCTTGTATGTATGTTGTATGGTGGTTGCTCCTCGTTGCTTGACGTTGGTGGCTCTCTTCTCACCGCTATGCGTTGTTAGTTGCTCCTCTTGTTGTTATGCTTTCTTCCTCCTCTATATATATCTTATGGTGCTCCGCTCACTTTTATGCTCTATATCATGTCATATGGTGGTTGTTCCGCTTATACTATATTATTCTTGGTGGCTGCTCCTCTCGCTGCTGACGTTGGTGGTTGTTCCTCTCACTCCATTCATTGATAGTTGTCCCACTCGCTACGGCCATTGTCATTGGTCGTTGCATCTTCACTATGGTTTCATGGTTGCTCCAATTGGGTTCCTAAATAGTGGTCCCCTTCATTGTAACCAGGTTGTGGTTCCTCTCAAGAAAAATCCTCAATTGTATGAAGGATGCGGGTCCTCCTTTTCAAACACCCTCAATTTACCTTGAACAAATATATATATATATATATATATATGTATATATATATATATATTCTATGTATATTAAAATATATATATATATATATATATTTTTTTACCATTTAAATACTAATTCAACCAATCTAAAACCGTATAATTATATATACACACACACACACACACACTTATTAAATAAACGTTGAAACCGCCTAACAAGGTCACAGTTTAGGGTTATGACAGTCACATTTACGATCAAGAAAATGCTGCAAAAATTTTGGAATGGCCGCTTTGATAAGGGGAAGGGTTAAGAAAAGCTTTCAACCGCAAATAATAGAGGGTTTAAGGAATTTGAAGGAGGGGCATCGACCCCACCCCCACTCCATAAATAGTATATGGGTTGGGGGTGGGGTTGGCACCCTCCCCTCAAACATACTCACACAAAAAAAACACACACTACGCAAGGGGGTAGGCAAACCACTAGGTCCTGAGAGAGCCCAATTTTTTTAATTTTTTTTAAAAAATGAGACCCCCCCTCCCTTCAATGCACGAAGGAAATAATTTAAAGGTGGTTACTAATATTTGTTAGTATGAATATATTTATTGTAATATGAAATATATTAGTTTTTTTGTTATTAATGAATTATTTATACAATGATATTATAGATAATATAAAACAATCAACATAATATTTATATATATAAATATATATATATATATATATATTAACTCTAATAATATATATTTATTTATAAGTTGAGTCTCCCCTTGAAATAGGGAATGACAAGTAGTGAGGGAGAATTATAACTTGGTAAGGATAAAATTTACATAAACCTAGGCAATAGTAGAAGTGCACAAATTGTGTATTTACAAAGTTCAACAACTTATCAATTTAAATTAAGGGTGTAATTAGTTGTATTTCACTCATTTTCTTACAATGATTCCAATTGCAACAAAAGGGGAAATTTGTAATAATAAATCAATTTTTGTTTTATTTAAGATTTTTATACAACTAGTTGGATAAAAGAAGCAAACCATTCTTAATGAAATTTATAGCAATATTCAAGTAAACAAATATCATCAATAATCCAATCAACATTTATTTTCCATTCAAGAGGTGTAACCCTTTGAGTAACACATTTTCAATGTATCTACTCAACACAACTTTTGTTTTGTGAGAGTTTAATTTATATTACAAGGTCATTACAAAGTTCACATGCCTATGAAGTAGTGTAAATCACAATAAACCCTTTTCAATAATGTAAGAAATCACATTCAATAACCATTGATACAATTTACAAGTAGTAGGATCATAATAGCACAAGATGCATCTCTCCATTTGTGTTTCTCCCACAAGAGCACCTTATCCATTTATTCCACCACCTCCATCAAGCCAAGCACACAAAAAAAAAAGGGGAGTAGGCAAACTCTCCACCCAACCAAAATATCCAATGAGAGAGAGAAGCCTTCTTCCTCATTGGCTCCCGAGCCCCAACAAGGAAGCAATGAGGGCTTTTTTAGGACAACCATGAAAACTCAAAAATTGGCTTCCACATACACATTCAATCAAGTCATTCAATAAAATAACATAATACCAATTTTACCACAAATCCACAAATTTCAAAACACAAAGGCTTCATACTAAAGCCATGGAGGAGAAAGGAACATGGGGGTTCTTATTATGCCTCCCAAGGGCTTGGGTGTCCACCTATGAGCCTCCAAAAATTCCATCAAAATACATACAACACTCTTATTCCTCCCTCCAAGAAGATACACCACTCTTATGCCTCCCTCAAGAAATCAACCCACTCTTATGCCTCCCTCAAGATAATAACAAGATAAATACAAACATATTTATCAACAAGGTGGACATCCCAACCCAACTCCCTCCTAAAATCCCAATAACATTTCTCTTATGCCTCCCTCAAGTTTTAACCCCCATTTCCATTTCTCCCACAACCTAAGAATCAATTCAATTTCTAACAAGCATAACTAATGTAACAATCAACATCTAAACATAAGAGCACCACAAAATAACAAGGTAAAACAAAGGTGGAGATCCACCTCATAAAATGAAGAGTATCAACACACAACAAGCTCCAAGCCTTCCAAAATCCTAAGAAAACACCATCCATTCCAAGTTCCATTCACCATTCTCAAGCAAGCTCTCCCAAAATTCCAACCATTCCCTAAAATAAAATGAGTAAGTAACCCCTAAAATAACAATTAAACATGCATATAAAGGAAAATGGAAGAGGAGGGTGAGGTGGCTCCATGTAAGATGACACATCACTCATCCTCAACTCCACATCAAAATTCAAACGCATAACCCAAAGTATAATTAATAAGTGGTTTAAGAAATGACAATTTACTTACACACACAATCAAAACCCACACCCCATAAGGACTAAAAAAATAAATACATGTAAGAATAGTGCAATAAAAATTTACCATTTATCTTCCCAAAACACATAATGGGGTCTATTTTTGACCCCCCAACCCATAGGTAGGGTTGGCATAGTAATTTAAGAGATGTGGGACAAGTGTAACTTGTCCCACAAGCCTCCAAAATTGGCCTTTAAGGCCAAATCCGAATTTCCAAGAAGAGGTGGAGTGTACAAACTCAAGATCTCAAGCACTCAATTTAAAACACATAAAACAAAGAGCCATCTAATCTAATAAATGAATTATTTTGTCCCATCCATTATTAGAATAGAATCATAATTAATTTACTAATATAGACACAAATTAATTAATTAATAAGAGGGAAAATACATCACTATAAAATCACATACTAAAATTAAATAAAGGAAACAATTTAAAAGAACAACACACAAACCCCTTGGTCACATTTGGAGGTTATCCCCCATGGGGACCCCCTAACAACAAACAAGACACACACAACAAAACACAAGTTGCCATGGTGACCCTAGTTGCCAATACCCCACATTCCTTCGTTGTTGGTCTCCTACCCCACGTAGTTTATTGTTGTGAAATAATTACCTACAAAATCACACAATACCTTTCTTGGCCTTGTGGCCATATTAGTGATATTGAACTAATAAAAATGCTTATATCTAAATATCAATTTCAACGTCAAATTTCATAACTACTATTGCTAAGACCAAGTGATTCAACAATTACTCTCAATTTCCAACATTTCGATTATGCTAATACATCAGTTTGCAATTAAGATCATAACCAACTAAATCATCTAATTTAAGCAATACTTTCACTTGTTCACCATTTGGTCTATCCTTCAATATCAACGAAATCACAAAATGACTTTGACCATGGTAATAAAAATCAATAAATCATTCGAAATATATATTATAAATATATATATATATATATATAATATAAGCTAAAAACACATCATTTTCTTCCATACTGAAAGTCTATCAAAAGTTAATCAGTTTGATTAGAGATGTCTATCCTTCAATTTCCATATCACAATGTGTTACTATCATTCATCCATTACTATTTACATGTACAATGTGCAATGATGTCTATGTGTTCAGTCATAGTGTTAGATTAAATATAACAAAACAATATCGAAGAGTAATGATATCACAATCAATTTATAACAATACATTAGTTCTAGCTAATTATCTTATCCTTAAATGCCCCTCAGGGTCCACAGTATGACATAGATTCAAGGTAATAATAATAATAACCAAAACACAATAGAAACTCTGATGTCCGCACATTTTATTTTCATGCTAACTAGAATACAACAGTCAGGTTTACGATTATAAACAATTCGGAAAAGATAATCATGGTTCATTTAGTGTCGAAGGGAAGTGGGCATTACATCCCCTTCCCCTTAGACTTGACTTCCTCCCGAAAGTCACGAGAGAGAGAGGTAGGGAACAATGAAAAGAAAAAGGATCACACCCTTTGTGGAATTGTTTTGCTTCAAACAAGTGTGGGTCTACAGAACCCAAGTTTGGTCCAATGCAATTCAACAAGAAGAAGGAAGATTTAAGGGATGAGTTCTAAACTTTCTTCAAGTAAGGTTGCGAACATTTAATTCTAAAGAGTAACTCTACATGATCAACCAAGATACAACACATAGCATCAAAACATGAAAAGGTCAAAGGATTCTCAAGAATAACCACCAAGTAAAGGAATAAGAGGGAGAGTTTCATGAACTCGATATGACCACATAGTTTTCCATGGATACAACTTACTGCAATAATAAAAGTTAAGGTTTCCACTAAGGTTGAGTTACGCTTCAAATTTCGTTATTTAGATGACACTAGAAACTCAAGTGTGACCAAAATTTTGTATGAGAAACATGTCTTCTCAAAGGTCTCACAATTTTGAGATCACATAAGATGAGGTTTTATAACAAGGAAGGACACTTAAATTAGCCAAAAAATTACAATCAAGGAATCTATTCATGGGAAGCACTTCAATAAGTCAAGAGGGTAACATTAGATTTTCATGGTAATCCTAACAAAAATCATGATCACAAAGTTTCCTATAGCTTGATTTTACACTTAAAAAATAGAACACACAACACGAACCTAATTTAGAAACGTCAAACATTAAGAAAATATTTCCACTAGAAACTAACATATCAATACAAGAAGCACCACTCACTATAACACAATGGGATTCATTTATCTTAAATCTTGCTCAAGCTCAAAATAACCATAAAGAGAGAACATGCATAAATAGTAATACCAACGAGAACTCAAGGGAGATAGAGAGAAGGAAAAGTAATAACTACAATCCAAGGGTGCATCGTACCAAAACGTGAGTAACAACTTACGAAAAACAAATACACTTTCCTTTCCCAATAGAAAAAGGGGTGACCAACAATAAGGTGTCACAATAAAATAAGAAGAAAAGAGAAATTTCAAAAGTTATGTCATATCCTTAACATATGTTGCCTTAAAATTACAATAACCTAGGTCACCAAGGACTAAATCAACACACAAGGAGGTTGTTTTTCTAAAAAGAAACAAGAGATAAGACCCAATCCTAAAAGGCCACAACTCACACTTGTCGAGCTACGAGGCAAAAAGGGTATGAAGACCTAAAACTCCTACAAGGGAAGGGCACATATGTCTATGAACAAGGGAGTACTACGAAATTAGAACACATCACTACCAACAAGGGGTTTCACAAAAATCCGGCAGCGGTAAAACAAAAGGTTCAATCATACATAGAACTCAATACACATACATCTTACTCATTTTATAAACCAACTATTAAGTCAAAATTTATAGTTTCTCTTGCTAAGCACATTCCTTACAAGTTTTCTTAATTAAAATCTTCCTTTTATTATGACATCACAAGTTTGTGTTATAAGGAGCACCACTAAGGTGGGCATGATATCTTGCCATTTTGTATAGGTAGAAAAAGTATTTATTTTACCCTAGGGAAGGTAGATGGACATAGTTTCCTTTCTATTCTTCTACATTATTTTTATTTATTCTATTAATCTACCAAGGTTATAACAAGGACCATTTTATTTTTCTATGTTCCAGATTATTTGCTAAGTTTCAAGGTCAAATCTCCTCAATTATAGTTTTATGGAGTTTGGGTGAGTCATCTTACCAATTAAAATTTCAATGGAAAGGAAGAGTCAAACGTATCACATTATTACTTTTATGGGAGAGAGAGATGAATCAACACATCACATTTTTAATTTTATAGGAACAAGAGACATTCAACATAGCAAACACATCATTAATTTTGTAAGGACTAGGAATCTATCCATCAACATGCATCACACCAATATTTCAAGGGTTTACCAAATAATTAAAAGCATCCTTAAACCTTCCTAGTGGGTCTCCACAAGTCTCAAAAGAAGTTACAAGGAAAGACCCATTAAAGAAGTATATTTTTACTTTTACGAATTTAAGAGGTTTAACAATGTTTGTTGTTTAAGCTCAAACATTTTACTCACATAATAGGACAAGGAAAGTTTTCAAATCAACACTCATATTCTCACAAGATACCACCAATAAGGCAACAAAATGACAAGGAAAATTTTACTCCAAGGACACCACATTCCCATTAGAAGGTATCAAATGCAATAGGACAACCAACTAATCTACCCAAACATGGACTTTATGACCAAGAGTTATAGTTTTAAAAGAAGAAGCATAATATAAGCACCACCGAGATTAAAATATCAAGATCTACCAAACTACATTTCTAATAGCAAGGTCCAAAATACCCAAAAGCATCCATAAGTGTATCCACGTAACCCAAATTTTAATAGGTCATAGAGAGTTATTCATAGCAATCTAAAACGATAAGGTAAGGGTAGGCTTATTTATCACCAATAAGAGAAAAACAAACATACTTAATTAAACACATTGCCCGAATGTGCTTAAATCTACTCATAATTACCAAGATAGCTACAATCCACAAGTCAATACTTTTTATAATGAAACAAGGGAATCATAATAAAACTTAGCATGCCATTGATGAAAAGCCACTACCAAACAAACAATTTTCCACTAACATCCACAGTCAACCAAAATTCAATCCGATCCTTAACACAATCCATAAACCCATAACCAAGACATCTACTTTGATGAGGATAAAATCTCTTACCAGATTGTAAGAGCATCACCACCACCGTTAACAGTTTCCAACTAGACCGCACTACACAATGAACTCTCCAAGATCCTAGACACACTCAAGGTTCCATCTTTCTAAAACCAAGGCATAACTTAAAGCACCTAAGAAGACATTCAAGGCACTTAGGGTGTACCCCATATGATGAAATATCACAATAAAAATAGCGTAGAACCAACTCAACAACATGTAAGAAGAATCACGTAACATTTAGCTAAGTAGCCAACAGATAAACGAGCTCTGAGTCACCAATCAAAGTAAAATCCAAGAAATATCGAAATCAAGAAAATTGGCTAAGTAGCCGCATTGCAATGTCTGAAAATTCTCGCAAAATATAAATAACTAAAAGATCCTCAGATCTTCTCAATCAAATCATAAAATAAGATGCTGGTCCTTGATAAAATAAAACAAGTTTACAAATATAAAATACGAAGTCAACATCAAAGTCACTTCACAGCCCTTCATGGCTGCCAATAGGGGTACTATGCCTCGAGCTTAGTTCTAAGAACGCATACGCAAAATTGGATCAAATGCGACACCAAGACCTAATATCCACTTACTCACATGGGGATTAAGTCACCAAAGAAGCAATCAAAACTAACTCGCCTAACCACTGAAGGAAAAGGGGAGATTTAGATGACTAAACAACTTCTAATTTACTCACTGACCCCGAACACAACCACTAATGTCCAACCACAAGAATCACACCATACAATTTATCATTCCAATGAGGAAGATTCTCAAAGGGTTTATCGCATCATACGACCAAAGCAAGAGTTAGGACTCATTAAAAACATCTTAGTAAGGGAACCGAGCTCCTGATACACCAAGGGTTCACAAAACAATCAATCTTGTTTAACATTTACATTTACCCGGTTCGACAAAACACCACTAGGCGAGTACAACTATTCAAACAAATTTATTATTTTAATCATGGATTTTCAAATTCTCGCTAATCGGTTTTCGGGTTTCAAATTTGGTCTAGGGTCCAATTGTTGAACCCACGGCTCTGATACCAAGTGTAATGCCCACATTTTCCCCACTTAAATCCTCGAGAAAAACCGATAGCAAACATGAAAAATTATGGAATAATTTTTTTGAAAGGTTACAAGGCCTTAGTTAGGATTTTAATTAAATCCTGATTATAAAATTTTAAACAATTATATGGCAGTCGGGACTAACATAAAGACTAATATTTTAAACCCAATTTCAAATAATGTTACGATTTAATTCTTTCTCTTCTAGACTTAAATATTTTATTTAAATAATCATCATTTAGCTCTTCATTATTTAACTCCATTAATCCCTTTTTTAAAATAATTTTTTTAAGGTCCAATTTTTTTAATATTAAAACACACTAGGATAATAATCTTGCATTGTTAGATGCCTGCAATTTATAATAAGTACATTATTCTAAAAGGGCAAGGTGCACAACTTAGTCTAACCCCTTAGGCCCCATTTAACATTACACAAACACACATCTTTTATTTATTACATTCCCACTTAAAATACCCCATCACTTAAGTGATGTAGGGTTCATCCTACACCCTTAGATCTAATCTTTCTCAACCCTTAGATTTAGGTTTGGCAAAAGCAACCCTAGAAATCCTTATGGGTTCTCATATATTATTTTCTTAGACCTATTCTCTCATTTTACTTGTTTTCACTTGCAGGTTAAGGGAGAAGAAGGGCCAAGGAAGGAGCTCCAAGATTAGGGATGGATACACACAAGCCAATATTTGTGTGCATCCCTCTTCAAGAGTTTATTTTACATCTATTTATCATTTGTATTTCCTTATTATTATTTTTTTGTGTTCCTTCCCTATTTGGGCTGTGGGTATTTACCCATTTCATTTAGATTTATTTTTGTTGTAGGCCCGTGAATCACCCTTATAAATACACCGCTCAAGTGTGAATCTAGATGTGAATACATATATATATATATATTGTTTTTTTCACCATTTAAATACTAATTCAGCCAAAGGTAAAACTTTATAATTACAAATAGTATATATCTATATATACTACTTAAATAAACATTAAAACCACCTAACAAGGTGGCGGTTTAGGGTTATGGTAGATCACATTTATGAATGAAGAAAAGGCCACAAAATTTTTAAATGATCGCTTTGATAAGGAAAGGGTGTGATTTCCGCAATAATACAAGGGTTTAAGGAATTTGGGGGAGGGGCACCGACCCCACCCCCACCCCATAAATATTATATGGGTTGGGGGTGGGGTTGCGCCCCTCCCCCAACCATACTCACAAAAAAATATCACACACTGCGTAAGGTGCGGTAGGCTGCATGGTCACTAGGCCGGAGGACCCCAATTTTTTTGTTTAAAATTTTAAAACGAGACCCCCTCCCTTCAATGTGCCAAGGAAAGAATTTAAAGGTGGTTACTAATATATGTTAGTATGAATATATTTATTGTGGCTCCATGTAGGATGCCACATCACTCATCCTCAACTCCACATCACAAGTCAAACTCATACCCCAAAGCATAATTAATAAGTGGTTGAAGAAATGACAATTTACTTACACACACAATCAAAACCCACACCCCTTAAGGACTAAAAAAATAAATACATGTAAGAAAGTGCAATAAAAACTTACCATTTGTCTTCCCAAAACACATAATGGGGTCTATTTTTACCCCCAAACCCATAGGTAGGGTTGGTATAGTAATTTAAGAGGTGTGGGACAAGTTTAACTTGTCCCACAAGCCTCCAAAATTGGCCTTTAAGGCCAAATCCGAATTTCCAAGAAGAGGTGGAGTGTACAACACTCAAGATCTCAAGCACTCAACTTAAAACACATAAACCAAAGAGCCATCTAATCTAATAAATGAATTATTTTGTCCCATCCATGATTATTTTAGCACCATGATTAATTTACTAATCTAGACACAAATTAATTAATTAATAAGAGGGAAAAATACATCACTATAAAATCACATACTAAAATTAAATAAAGGAATTTTTTTAAAAGAGCAACACATAAAACCCTTGGTCACACTTGAGGTGCCCCCCCCCATGGGGACCCCCTAACAACAAACAAGACACACACAACAAAACACAAGTTGCCATGGTGACCCTTGTTGCCAATACCCCACATTCCTTCATTGTTGGTCTCCTACCCCCCATAGTTTATTGTTGTGAAATAATTACCTGCAAAATCACACAATACCTTTCTGGCCTCGTGGCCATATTAGTGATATCAAACTAATAAAAATGCTTATATCTAAATATCAATTTCAACGTCAAATGTCATAACTACTATTTCTAAGACCAAGTGATTCAACAATTACTCTCAATTTCCAACATTTCGATTCCACTAATACATCAGGTTTGCAATTAAGATCATAACCAACTAAATCATCTAATTTAAGCAATAATTTCACTTGTTCACCATTTCATCAATCCTTCAATATCAACGAAATCAAAAATGACTTTGACCATCCTAATAAAAATCAATACAAAAATAATTCAAAATATCAACATATATCTAAGCTGACAACACATCATTTTCTTCCATACTGAAAGTCTATCAAAAGTTAATCAGTTCGATTAGAGATGTCTATCCTTCAATTTCCATATCACAATGTGTTACTATCGTTCGTCCATTACTATTTACATGTACAATGTGCAATGATGTCTATGTGTTCAGTCACAATGTTAGATTAAATATAACAAAACAATATCGAAGAGTAATGATATCACAATCAATTTATAACAATGCATCTGTTCTAGATAATTTTCTTATCCTTAAATGCCCCTCAGGGTCCACAGTATGACATAGAGTCAAGGTAATAATAATAACCAAAACATAATAGAAACCCTGATGTCCACACCTTTTATTTGCATGCTAACTAGAATACACAACAGTCATGTTTATGATTATAAACAATTCGAAAAGAAAATCACAGAGTTCATTTAGTGTCGAAGGAAGTGGGCACTACAAATATAGTCTCTTATTGGAAGAATTTTCTTCCCCGTCATCTTATTCTCAAAGCAATTGTTGAAAATTCCTTATAAACATTATCTCATAAGTCCAAGAACAAAAGAATTTCAATTTGGTGTGAAAAATGAAATATGGGTATGAAGTAATATTTTGTGAATCTTACAAGTCGGTGACCTACCGCATTTTCCTAGCTAAAATATGAAAAACAAATTCATTTTTAGGGTGTAGTACTCACTACTACCGTAGTAGTTTTGGCCAATCAAGATGATTGAAGTCAATTTCCATGGAGTTGTAAACCTTGAGGATATGTGTGACATAAATGCCTTGAATACTTGTGTAAATGGAGGAGAGAATCCAAAGAAGGTACTTAAACCTATTAAATGAATATTGAATCCCAAATAATATTGTTAATGATGATTGACCAAGTAATACTTATTTTAATCGTTGATTTTTATTTTTAGTAGTTTCCTCATGGATTGACTAGGTGCAACCAATTTTTTTTTGTTTCAAGGCTTGATATTTTTCCTTTTTTATTTTTTCCTACATTGAATGGTCTTGATTATTATTATTATTTTTATCTAAAATCATAGGTTCTCTCTCAAAATCCCCCATTTCCTATTAAACAAAATATTATGATTAATATTTTTATATTAAACAAGTAAATATAATATATTGTTACACACTTAATTTTGACGACACTAATTTGTCATTATAGTATTGTGTATATTTATATTTATAAAAATTTAATTGATATATTATGCTCTTGTGGAAACATGTTCCTTGTGTTTTTCTAACCTTTAACGTGTTCCCTATGTTCATTATACTTATTTAAAATTCCCTTTTCATGTTATTTTAGCATGTCTTTTCATCTATGTTTCTTGTCTATTTTTCATGATTCTTTTCTACATCCTAGGTATATCTCTTTACCCCTTTATCTTTATAGTTGTATTGGTAGACACTAAAACATGCATTTATTACTATTACATTACAATTTTAGTATGTTATCATATGCTTGGTTTCCAAGAAATAAGATAAGACATTAGTGACACAACTCCTTATTTTCTATCACTCTTAATTTATCCGAGATAGTGACTCTTCATGGTTTTTCTCGGATTTCTTACCCTTCTTTTGGTCATGTTACAAGGATTTCTATCATCATGTCTTAATTGTTTTATTTTCCAAGATTTTCTAACCAAAGCGTATGGAATGGGCCATAATGCCTTCCATAAGCTTTGGTCCCACCTTATTTTCCTCTGATTCTTTTGCATTGGGCTTCTTCATCACTATTTTCTGATTTGAATTGTCACCCTTTTTTCATTAGTATCAAAATTTGAGAAAATAAACTCATATATGTTTATATATATAAGCATAGATATATATGATTTTCTTTTCTAAAATTTTAAAACCAATGACACAAAAGGTTGACAAATTAAAATAAGAAAACACACACGCACACATGCACACACGCACACGCACACGCACACGCACACACACACGCACACACGCACACGCACATGCACACACACACACACACACACACACACACACACACACACACACACACACGTGCGCGCACGTGTCATGTGCGCGAGGGGCGGCACACACACAATTTACTAAGAGAATTAAAAAGATAATTATTACTATTTACTATCATATTTTGAGCACAAGAACAAGATAAAGACTAATTTTCGGTTGTATTACCACAACATAGGAAGTGAATATATTTTTGAATTCCATACTACACATGCATTGGAGGAATAGTAGTGTAGCTCGTTATTTTGTGTGATGCGCACAAGGGTAAACCTAGCTTGATGGGACACAATTGTAATCACAAAAAAATATAACTAAAGAGTTTGAAATGTAGTGCATCACTCAATATAATCCCATTGGGGTGATTTTCAATGTCAATTTGACTCAAGCATGTGCATTTATTTTTAGACTAATGTGTGTTCAAGTATTATGCAGAGTAAATAGGATTCTTTTAGGGATAGATATGAATATTAGGGTTTAGTAAAGTTAGAGATATAATTTTGAATGAGGGAGTAGATAATCATATCTAAACAGTCTAAAGGGATAAAAACATACATAAATGGTCATAATGGGGTACACATTGGGTCACAACATACGTATTGGTCGAAGAATATTTCTAATATAGTTTTAGTAGCAAATATTAGTCGGATCATTTACTGACCTTTTCATGTCATCGTCATCCCAGTCAACACAAAAGTCAAAATATAGGATAATTCTTCTTCTCCTCCTCATTACTACTACTTTTTTTGCATTGTCTATCATTATTAGATTTGTCCAATGATTATTCTTGATATTGTTAAAATTATCCTTGTAAAACAATTGATTACGATAATCTACCATTAGTTATTACCCTTAAAAATTTACCATTTAGATTAAATCGGTTTCTAGAAATTTTACAAGAATTCTATCACCATTCCATTTTTTTGGGTTCTTTTTCACCCTTTTATGCATTCCCACAATTTTTCATCTTTCTTTGTTGTATTTTCTATCTTTCTATATTCCATAATATGCAATGATAGGATTACTCTTTGAATTATGAAGTTAATAAAACACTTAATTACATCGGTACATTTAGGATAACCGGACAATTTGAAAAATCATCAATAAATGATACTTGGGAAGGAAAACTATTTATTTGAAGGATATTCTCATTCAAATGAAGACTAGCATTTAGATAAGAGTTTCTAACATTTACTCATTACATATATTGAAAGGAAAAGGGTTCGGTACACTTGTATCATATTGTATTAATTGATGAATTACATTATACATGGTTTGATGGTTTCCAAACCGATAAAAATTATAAGGGATTAATATCGGTGATGTGAAAACACGGGATCCTATTATCTCTTAATTATTTTTAATTTTACAAAGTGTTTCCCAAATATTATAGTTTCAATGAAGGAGAGTGGTTTCTCAAATACTGGTTTTGAATTCTCTAAACATAAGCCCAAGATTTTTGGAGTGGGAAAGTATAACATAGTTGTGAAATCAATTTTACATTGTTTGAGACTTTTTAGAAATATAATAGATAGGTTTTAGTAATGACATTAACGGATTCATATGATTCTAATTGGCCACTTATTGGGATTCTCTATTTTTTTCTCTAGTTCACCTTGATGTATGGAATTATTTTCATGATAAGTTTTGAAAATTTTCTAGTGAAGTGAACAATTATTTTGATTGAAATATAAAACCATATTTCTTACAATTAGATTGATTATTCGTATTTTCCTACACTTTAGAATTTTTAGATTAATTAAGTTAATATTACATTGTTTATGTACTATAGTCGATTATACCAACCATGCGGGTGGTATATTTTTCACGATTCCTTTTTTAACTAATTCCTCCCTTGAACTATTTCTCTCGTGTATAAATTACACCATTTTCTTTGAATAAAATATACTATATCTTTTGTCCAACAATAGTATAGGAGCACTTATATCCCTTTGGTGTTCTTGGCTTTGGAATTTTAGAGCAGCAAAGGATATGCTTTTGGAATTTTGCTGTCCATTTTTCCTAGCTCAGACAGTGGATAAACTAGGGACCTACATGGAGAGTGAAGGATACATTGAAGGAAATGTGGTAGAAGAAGTGTTTGGCATGAGAAAGAAGCCTTTCGAATAGACTATGTTATTTTTTCTTTTGGTTGTTTGCCTTTTTTGGCATTTTGTTATTGTTTTCCTATATATTGCATCCTTGAACACTTTCTAGGAAAAGGTGAAGACTGGCATATAATTGCGGACCTTTTCCTCAAATTTGTCCAACATTTGGTGCCCAAAAATAAATATTTTGGCATGAAAGTGTGCCATACTCCCAACAATTGAGCTTCCTATAGAAAACATGGAGGAGAAAACTAATCCTAAAAAGGAGGAGAGTTTCCATTGACACGGATATGAACACCCAATATTTTATATTCGCATGGAACCTTCACTTTGTGACCCCATAAGTGAGACCGAAGTATATGCCAAACATTATAGAAGATGAAAGTAGTGTTGTGAGAAATAAATGAGATGTATCACCATTAAGAGGCCAAGATCAAACACTTGAAAGAAGCTGGATTATAGTTTACATTGCTCAAAATTCTTTATAACATGTAAAATATCCTATTTGAGGAGATAGTGCATCAAGGAATACTAGATTGCTTTTTGTTCGACGTGCGTTTCCAAGCAGAGAGAAGATATGTGCGAAGATTAAGAAAGGATACGAGGCAAATGATGAACATAAAATAGAAGCGCCACACAATACATTTCATGTCACTACACAAGCATACCAAGATCACCTTCATTCTCTTTATCAATAAGGCTTTGTAGATTTGAGCGTCTGATAATAAAAATTTTGTTTATGACATCATGTCTACTCCCAAATTATTTCTATTTGATGATCAACTTTTGAAAGGGCTTAATTATGCCACCCTGGAAGAGTACGATGTGCAACATTCTATAGTTTGAGGAGCTTTGGGAACTCCTCACTAGAAAATTCTCTTGTGCCACTAATGCAAATGAGAAAATAGAGTATGAAAATACTTGATGCAAAAGCCTTGATATTGATCACTCTCAACATTTCTGATGAGGTATAACCACACATACAATATACGACAACATTGAAGGAGGACAAGGATGTTCTCTCCTCCATTTATTAATCAAGTAATTTTACAAAAATCCTCCATATCCAATCGATATTCATACAAGAATTATGAAATAAGGCGAAAAAGTAGAGGAATTCCTATGTTGTGTGGAAAAACTATGAGAAAAGCTTGTAGGACGAGAACAAAAGCTGAAAGATAAGTTTCTCATTTATCTCACACTTTGAGATTTCTTCCTTCCTAGTTCGGGAAATTCATGACCACATTTACCATCTCAAAAAATACGTGACCTTTTCCAAACTAGTGAACTTTCTACGGTGAGGAAGAATCCATCCAGACAGGTGCAGAGGAGTTTGAAGAAAAATAATTGATTTTGAGGTAGCACAAGATTCACAAGACTCATGAGGGACAAAAAGAGAAGCATTCTAAGAAGTAGCCACTAAAGCAAAAAGAATCACAAGTCTCTCGAAAGTGAATCAATCATGTCACATCTACAATATGCATGACAATGTGAACTAGTGGCATAATGGTGTTACACAACACAATTCTAGAGAAGAGTGCACATTTGGTCGTGGTGATTCACGAAAATCAAAACAACATCCTCACCAAAAAAATTAGAAAGGACATGTTGTGACCCATCGATATGATGACTTAGATGTGGAATTACTAGAATTAGCAAATTCATGCATACAAACATGTTTTTCTAGTCTCCTAAACATTGCAGTCATCACATATTGTTTGGTTGATAGAATCTAGCACCAACAGAACATGCAAGGTGATATGAAGCTATTTAATTAATTCACTCATCAACCCACTTAATATCATTTCGAATTATAGACAACAATGAGTATGTTGTAGAAGGAAGGAAATGTCACCATTCCTCTCGGGATGAGAATTTGTACTCTCACGAAGGTGCTCTATGTTTACAGGTTTGACCACAAATTTCATGTCTCTCTATTGGGTATTGAATCACAAGTTCAAGGTGGATTTCATGGTCCATAAAGGCATCAAATCATTTTTGATCTCACGATAAGGTATGATACTTGCTAGATATTTTTAAGGATCATTTATTTTCATTATATTGTAGACATAAAATCATGTACTTATTACTATTACTATACCACCAAGTATGTTGTTTTATATATGGAAATTGCGTAAGAAAATTATTCCTTGATGACACACTTCCTAGTTAGTATTATTGTTTTGAGTGTCTTTTATTGTTTCCATCTATCACTTCTCTCTCTTCTACACCTATTTCTAGGTAGGTCATAGGGATCCCTGTCAGTCAATTTTCTCACCTTTTTCATCATTTGTCTTTGGAAACTAGCATCTAGGATTGGACACTAGTGCCCAAGAACTCATGTCCGTTCTGGGCACTCTTGTCCCTTTTGTTCTTGATCTTATTTTTGACATTTGTAGTGATTATTTTTTATTTCTCCTCTCCTAATCCTGATGTCCTAATTGGCATGTCATGTCATTAGTGTCAAAATTCAAGTAAGAGATCCCTATATAAACACAACATACATACCATTATATGGGCGATAATTTTTATCAAGGGATATCTATCTACATATCTCAAGGAACCTCATTTGGGCACATTTTTCTACATACACACTGCATAAGAAGGTAAGTTCGGAATTCATCCCCACATTTTTGCATTTTATTTAGCTACTTCCCAAGATCTTAGTGTCATTGGGGTGAGGGAAACCTAGAAGCACTATTGCACACACAATCACATAGGACTACATTGGGTATGCGATGAAGTGTAGTGCTCAGTCATATGTTAAATGTTGTGACAACAGAGGACAGTCCAACCCCTCATATTGCATCTTTTTTTTTCAATATTTGATGTTGTTTTGAGAGTTTTCTTTGCGAGGCTATTTGTATTAAAGTTTTATAGCTATTCTTGCGGTCAAAGTGTGATTTTCGGTGATCATTTGTGAAAAAGTGTGAATCCTTAGCGACATGTATCAAAACTAGATCCCGAGATTTTCTCTAGTGTATAAAGTACGCCAAAGGTCTAGGGCACCCACAGAACCGTTTCCCCTATCCGGACACCCGTTTCTAGACATTGTAAGCATCTCTTCATTTTTTTAGCCTTATTGCAACACTCTATGCTCTTGTTTCATCACATTCTCTAGCCTAGACTCACTTTGGGATAATAAAAATTAAGATAAGTGTCCTATCTCTTGTATTTACTTTCATATTAAAAATAAAATAAATTCCACAGGCATTTGTATTTAATTGTGTATCATTTATAACATATCTTTCCTTTCGATTTTACTAAAATATTCATATGTTATTAAATCATTTTAGTGAACATGTAGCTTATATCGCCTTTCTAGGATTCATGAAAACCCTAATGGCTAAGGATAGCTCTTCTCCTCCTATTCTAGTCATGCATCATGTGATTATTAACCCTATCTATGATGAATCAACCATAGCTAAACTTACCACTCTATATCGCAACACTATTCTTCTAGATGATACTCTAAGGCAATTATTATCTAATGAATGCAATGTTCATACTAGTTTTTTTCATTCTACCTTTAGCATTGTTTCTGATCCAGAAAGCTTTTTTGGTTGTATACCTTGTTATTCAGTCATCCACACTCCACCTTCTATTATATCTACTAATACTCTAGATGATGTTATTAACAATTTTACGCCTAATTTTGATGATGATGTTTTAATTAAAAAACAAATTGTAAATAATACATGACTTGTTGAGGTATCTATTACAATAGAACCTTAATCAATCTCGTAGGATACTTGTTTTATCGATCTATCTATCTATCATACACTATCAAATCACTTCTCAAAGATGCAATCTTGCTTTTGTTTCATCCTTGACCATTTGAGTGGTCTTATATAATTAAACCTCATCATCCACACCTTTGGGGGCATCAATATTATCCTCCCCCTCTTCATCATAATAACACGCACTTAAGTACACTTCTATGATCGTCTCATTTACATACTCCTCTACATCATCTATACTCTACAATTCATCACATCATTACTCATACAATATACTTTTACATCATCTATCACATGACATCATTATACTATAGATTTCATATATTTGATACACTATCCATTATCACAAATGTTATTTCATCACTTATCTATCTATGATCAATATACACAACATTATCCATTATTCAACATTCACAATGAAAATTAAATAATCAAATACAAAATATCATATATCAATACAACATGTCAAACATGATACACTGGTGACAATTATCCATCTCTATATACCATCAAAACATCAATGCTACATAGTATAATCATTGGGCATAATTCCCTACATAGATATACATCATATCTCATCATCACTATCACTATCTACAACTGCGAGAGCTCTAAAACTAGAAGCTTCACCGCTCACTCTGCACCACTAGTTGTGGACCCTATATCTCTCCATCTTCCTACGTAATAATGTAAGCTTGATCAAATGCTTTGAAAAATGACCTTGTAGCTCCATGAATCTCACAAACACATATTTTGCTAAGAGACTTCCACCCACAATCTCTATATCCCACTATCCCTCTTGCTTGATAAGAATGGACACATCACCAATGCCACCGCCACTTGATCAAACATATTTTCATGTTCACCTACATTATCATCAACCTAATCTATCATCCAACCTATTATTTGTACATCAGTGGGCACATTCCACATCAAGGTATGGATTTAAGTATCCACAATCAGCTACCAATAAGCATCCCCTGCAATGATACAAAACATCTTATTAGTTTATATACATAAGATGAAAAACTCAAAACAACCAAGTAATAATCTACAACTACTGATATTTATATACTCATGCCCCGCTATCAACGTTGTATTAACATCACCACTAGGGAAGGTTCCCCCCCTACTCCTTCTCTTGGTAGTATTCTCGCCACATCCATGATGAATGGGTATAATATCAACCATCGATGTGCTACCCACCATGTCTTTATACTCCTCCGTACAACCTACTTCATCCACATGTGTCATCTCTATGGCCACATTTGAATCCTCTCGCCCAAAGGTATTAGCAACAACCATGTGGGTCTTGGCCCCACTCTATCCCTCCTCAATGACCTTGTAGCTCTCACCCATATATAAGGCTCTGGGGCACATCCTAGCCATACCAAACTATCGTGACACGTGCACTCTTTAAAATAACTCTAATACCCTAGAAAACCTTTCCTCTAGCCACATAATGTTCAATACGCCGAAGCTCCACTACATCCTCGAGCCATCCACCATAGCCATGATACGACCTCTAGATAATGGTACCTTACGCCATGCGATCCAACATAGATCTATAGGTATCAGTCTCCATCCTCCTACCACATACATCTACCCACCTCTCATAAAATATACTCGGTCCAGCTCACTCTCCACGTGGCCCACCTAGGGGCCTCAATATACAAATGTTCTCATATTCCCACACATGTAACAAAGTGGTGGCACCTAATCCACACTGATGTTCCTCTTGCGTGAATCTATACAATTCCTGTACATGTGGGTTAGCACACATCATTTCCACACATATCTCATACCATCCTCCTTAATACAATGGAAAATGGAATGCATCTTATACAATATACCTACACCACCACCCTTGACTGCTATTGAAGAAGTAATAATAATGGAAATAAACTTCCGAATCACAAAACCCCTCACCTAAGTATAACATCCAAACTAAAATGAACCTCGGTAGGAACTCTTGTCCCTACAAAGTACCATCTAGTGGCCCTCATATGTCTATAGGAATCCTCTATAGCCATCACGTGCACCCTCTCACTAAAGGAAATCGCAGAATGTGATATACATCCTCTAGCGTCATTGTCATCTCCCCATAGAAAACTAAAATATGTGGGTATTTTCACACCATATTTTGCATAAAGCTATGATCATTGGCATATTATTGGGCACATCCTCCATCTCGCTATGTGCCGCAGTTGGCACATGGTCTCTAAACATCCCACTCCTCATCATTCAACCCCGATTCTAGCAACGTACTTAAATGACAACCACCATCAACTCTCATGAAATGAATATGCCTCTACACGACACCAAACAATGAAAAAAGTATCAATATTACATGATATACATGTGAAAATGATGGCCATCAACACACATAAATTTACACATTTACAACACTCTAGGCTAAAACTAAGCCTTATAGGTCACTAGTGCCTGGGAGCAGGATCTGGCCGCCCAACACCAAGTCACTAGCGCCTATGCCTAGGTACTAGTGTCTCAGAGGTAATTAATGCTTTCTTCGCTCTTTACCAAGTCAAAAACAATGAGAAACTAAAAACTTAAAATTCACAAAAATTCACAAAATATAGCTCAATTCAATAAAATTGTAGAAAAGTGGCACACTTACAATCTCAACTTTCATACGTGATACCACAACTATCACCCCTATGACAAATCAGCTTAATTTTTATGCTCTCACTTATGGCATCTTCACACACTCGGATCTCAGTAAATCACACTAGTGAAATAACAAAATGAAATTCCTATTCACTTTTTCCTATTCCTATTTATTGTAACTCTTGATTAATTACCTTCTATAGTCATTATTCGTGCTCATTATCCTAATTAATTCACATCACGCCATTTCAATCATATCTCGAGCATCACTAGTCTTATTATTGTCTCATTGGCTTCATTATATTTATAATTTCACCTAATTTCATATCAAAAACATGCCATCAACACTATATTCCTCCTTGACATGGTTTGAACGCAATATTTACACTATTTTATGAAATTTATCACATTGCATTTCAATCTCACTTATAACATTTTGCTTCTACTTTCAGCTCAACATTCATTCTCATCATCACTCCCCTTTCTTGGAGAGGGAGAATACAATTAGAGGCACCCCATAATCCCCCTCACACCATTACATGATCATTCTACATTTCTAATTCACCATTATCTAAAATTTTAACATACATCATGCGACATGTCACAACACTTTCTAGAAACTTCCCTAATGGCCTAACCTAGGAGAAACAAGTGTAAAATATCTCTATGATTAATCAATTAATCAAAACGTTAAAATATGAACAAAGAATATTTTACATATCAAAATCAAAATCAAATTAATTGACACAATACAACGTATTCGTCCTCCCAAATGACCTAACTTGGGAATTCTATCGCCACTTTCCCAAAGTACCTAACATGGGAAGTTATCTCCACATTTTGTACCACTTCTAGATGACCTAACATGGAAGCCATTTTTATACATGTTGTGGTACCCTTGGAGTGAAGGAAATCAGACATCATTTCCTTTCCTATACTACTCCTATATGGGTTATTCACATTTGATCAAAATGAATAATTTTTAGTCTTTTTCTATCTGTAGCGGCTAGCGCATTTGAGGATGTAGTTAAATTTGGAGGGTAACACTATACCTATCTCCTTACACTCTTCCTCTCTGCGGCGGTAGGATGCCCAAATCCTCGGGTTTTTTCAAACACATGAAATTGGGTTGGGAACTAATCCCTCCTTACCCGCATTGAAATCTCCATCAACAAAAAATTGAAATTCCCAATCACTCACAATCAAATCATAAATCTTGCTAAGTGATCCTCTTCATGGTTCTCTATATCTGTTTGCATCACATGGATCAACACGCTAATCTATGGTTAATCATGCTATATACTATTATTTTGTGTGCACTTCTCTGATTGTGCTTCTCTAGAATTTCTCACAGGTATGTTCCTTACTTCCTTTATACTACTTGAATTTCCTTCAAATAGCATAAATGGGAGTAAATGTAGACATAAAATCACACACTTACTACTATTACTATACCGCCAAGTATGTTGTTTTATATATGGATCTTACGTAATAAAAGTATTTAATGATGACACACTCCCTATTCGGTATTCTTGTTTCAAGTTTCCTTTATTTTTTCCATCTGCCACTTCTCTCTCTTTCTACACCTATTTCTAGTCAGGTCACGATTCTGACGATTCAGGTTTATCTCCTTTTTCATCATTTTTCACTGGATGCTAGCGCCTAGGATTGGAAACTAGCGCCTAAGTGCTCTGTCCAATCTGGGTTTTCATGTCCCCTTTTTTCTTAATCTTTTTTTTTACATTGGTAGTTAGAATTTTTATTTTTCCACTTCTATCCTGACGTCCTAATCAACATGTCATGTCATTAGTGTTGAAATTTAAGTAAGAGATCCCTATATAAACACAATATACATACCATTATATGGGCGGGAAATTTTTATCAAGGGCTATCTATCTACATATCTCAAGGGATTGCATTTGGGTGCATTTTTCTACATACACATTGTATAGGAAGTGAAGTTTTGAATTCCATCCCACACATTTACTTTTTATCTAGTTGATGCCCATTATCTTGGCATCATCAGCATTACAGAGACCTAGGAGCACTATTACACACACAATCACATAGAACTACATTGGGTTTGAGATGTAGTGTAGCGCTCAGTCATAATTTCACCATTGTGAAAGTTGAAGACAGTCTGACACCTCATTTTGCATCTTTATTTTCAATATTTGATGTTGTTTTGAGGGTTTTACGGAGGATTTTTATATTGCAGATTTGCAAGTATTCCCACATCAAAGTGCAAATCTTTTAGGTGATCATTTGTAAACAAGTGTGAAGCCCTAGTGACAATATTACAACCATATCCCAATATTTTCTCCAGTCCACAAAGACTGGCACCGCGAAAGGTCTAGGGCACCTACAGTGTCCCTTCCCTATCTAGTGCCCATGTCAAAGCATTGCAAGCATATCTACCTTTTTCTAAGCCTGATTGTAGAATCGTATGTTATCCTATTTCATCACATTATCCATTCTAGACTCACTTTAGGATAATAGAAATTAAGATAAGTTCCCTATCTCTTGTATTTACTTTCATATAAAAGTTAATTGAATTTCCTAGCATTTGTATTTAATTTACATAAATTATAGAAGATATTTGCTTTCGAGATATTATTAAATCATAGATGTAGCTTCATCCTCTATAGTTTCTTTATCTACTTTGAAAAGGATTTTATTACACCACGACATTATTTATATGGAAACCTTACGGCTAGCTCCTCCTATCATCTTAGTTCTAATAAGATGATACGAGGACTTTCTCCACTCTCCCATTCATTACCTCTTTGTTACGGATGTCTCATGGGAAAAGAACATCGGGATCCATTTGAGTCGGTAGCTTCTATAACAAGAATCATCTTAAGGTCTTGCATATCAATTTGTGCGGACCCTTTCCTACTAAATTTCAGAGATTCCATTACTTTCAGTTGTTGATTGATGACTATTCTCGTAATACATGGGTGTTCTTTCTCTGAAGAAGAGTGAAGCATTTTCTAATTTTTAGATCTTATATAAGCGATTTGTTCAAGATTTGGGTAACACCTTCTTGTCCTCCACTTAGATCAAGAGGGGGAATTCAAGTCAAACAAATTTTGGGAATGCTTAAAGGAGCATGACATCACACAGACTCTTTACTATGCCCTCTACTCTCCAAAACAACGGCATTACACAACATCGCAATCGAATGTCATGGAGATGAATTTTTTTATGCTTTCCACTATGAAGTTGGAGAAATTTTTTTAGCTAGAAGTATTCCAGATAGCTATATATATTATGAATTGGGAACCTACAAATATCTTACAGGAAAAGACAATGGAAGATGTATGGAGTAACCATAAGCCTTTGATATCCCATTTTAGAGTTTTTGGTTATACAACATATATGCATGTCCTAACTAATAAGAGGAATAATATCGATGCAAAAATTTCCAATGTATATTTTTGGGGTACAATACTACCTCAAAAGCATATCATCTCATGGATCATAAGATAAATAAGATATATGAGAGTAGAGATGTGGTTTTTGACAAGTCATCATTTGAATCATTTCCACATAAAGAAGAATCATTATCAATCTCCTCTCATATATTTCTCTCATATTCAAATGATGAGCATGAGGATTATTCACACAAGAAAGATGAGTTGCAAGGAGAATTGTTCATTGATCTTGGTAATTTGGAAAATAATTCTTCATAGAAAAAACATCAACATCCAAAGTGGGTCCAAATAATCTGTCAAGGAATTACACTCCGAACTCTCTTCCAGATACTTCATCAGGAGTCAGAATGAGAAGACAAGTGAGAAATGAGGTAAATATCACACTCATGAGTTTAGTGGTTGATAGCACCAAACCTAATATAGTTCGAGAGGAACTTATTCAACCAAAGTTGAAGAATTTCATGGATATATAATATGACTCCTTGATTTATAAATAGACATGGGAACTCGTCAATATTATTGTAAGAAAGAAAGTCATTGGTTGTAAGTGGACTTTTAATAAAAATACTATGCATATGGATCTATAAAAATTACAAATCATGGATAGTTGCTAATGGATATGCTCGGTAGGAGGTAATTAACTATGAGGATACCTTTGCACCCATTGGGAAGATCAAAACCATCATAGTTTTTGTGTTATGGAAGCACAAAAAGGATGGAAACATTAGCATATGGATGAAAAAATGATTTCTTGATTGGTGATATTAAAGATTAAGTACACATGACCCATATAGAAGGGATTTTCAATGAGAAGTATCCTAAAATGGTATTTCATCTGCTTAAGTGTCTTTATGGAATCAAATAAGCACCCAAGACATGGTACATTAAAATATATGATCAACTATTGCGGTGTGGATTCAATCATAACCCCTTTTATTGAAATTTGTATGTCAAAAAGATATTCACGAGATATTTTCATTTTGGTTTTGTATATGGATGATCTTGTAATCACAAGGATTTCATAAAATATTGTCAAAGATGTTAGCAATGATTTGAAGAAATAATTTGACGTGACATATTTGGGGATACTTCACTATTATCTTGGCTTAGAGATATGGAAAAAGAAGAATCATATTTTTATCTCCAAGATGAAATACACCAAGACACTCCTAGAAAAGTATGGCATGTATGATTGTAAAGCTATGTACACTCCAATGGAGATAGGTTTACAACTTTATAGATTCAAGGATACGCCTCGAGTACATGGCACTCAGCAGAGACAAAGTTTTAGCAAAGATCATTTACTTGACTTATACCATACCATACCTTTAATTTTTTATGATCTATCTTTCCAAATTCATGTAGGATCAAGAGAAATGTCATTCGATAGCAGTGAAGCATGTTTTAAGATATGTTTGAAGAACAGTTGATTATGGTTTACAGATCATAAGAAATATCAAATTTTTGGAATGATTTATCCCTTATGAATGCATCAAATAAACCTCCCTAAGAAGAATCACCTCCTATTCCTTGGATTGCAATCTTAGAATCATGGAACCCATCTGCATCTCTATACTTTTGACTATCTCGTCAACTTTCTCGGTCACATCCCATGTTTTTCCTCTAGGTCCTGCATCTTTACCTCATATTCCTTGACTTGAGATCTCATATTCTTGTTGCTCTTTTCACCATGGTTCAATTCAGTTTGAACACACATTAACTTAGTGTCAATATCATCTTCTTGTTCTTAAAATTCCCTACAATATTTTGATATGAAATCACCCAACAGTGTGGAGCCATCACTTCTAGACCTCATGGAATCCTTGGTCATGAACAACACCTCATCACCTACATCTTCATGCTCTAATTCAGATTTAGAATCTAAAACACCATCACAACTACTTTCTTTAGATGAATAAGCCTCTTCCTTTGAGTAGAAACTCTTCTTAAACTTTTTCTTGGTGTCAAACCTTTTGAAATTCTTCTTTCCTTTATCATACTTGTGATTTTTCTTGTCATGATCATCTTCATGGTCTTCATCACTTTATTTTTCATGCCTATGAGGAAACTTAGTAGAAAAATGACCTACTTCACCACAATTGAAACATTTAAAAGGAATCTTACCTTTATACTTTCCATAGATAACCTTCAATCTTCTAGCAACCATTGCAAATAGTTCTTCATCATCAATCTCAATAGAATCAGCACCATCCTTAAAAAAATTACATTGGTCTTCATCTCAATTTTTAAAGCAATATCATTTTTAACGGGTTTAGAGTCTATTTTCATGCTAAATTTATAGCATAAAAAGCTGAAAATTATTACAATGACAACCAAGCCCACACTCAAAAAAACCCTCGGACCGGGTAGGTAAACCTACCCTCCAACCAAGTCCTCGACTATGTAAACCCCATTATGGATGAGAGGGATTTGATAAATGGATTTTATATTTTATTTCATGTGCACATAAAGTGGAAGGAAAAAATTCATGGATTCATTCTCGACTCGCTTTGAAGGAATTGCTCTCAGAGGCCTAAAAAGGCTTATTTTCACTATTCTTACACACAGTAAGCATCCTCAAAATATGTCCTAGAAGATATAATTCCTCCAAGAATAATATGACATATATATGATGTCATTGGATGCATTTTTGGAATTTCTATAAGAAGAAAAAATTTAGGGAAAAATTTTGTAACACCGAGCTACTTGTAGCACACTACGGGAAATGAAAGGAGTGAAAAGGATAGTGACCTTGTTTCAAATGATTTAGGATCCTTGGGTAATTTTTTTAAGTTACCAAGAAATCATTGGAAATATAATAAGGAATACTTCACACTACAAAAAGCTTCAGGAGATGCTTTTGTCGGTATTTTAAGATATTAACTTGAAATTGCAAGTCAAGATACTTGATCCCATGAAGATTAAAATGAACATTCTAGTATTTCCAAAATGAGTTAGAAAATGATAAAAAATGTAATTTAATTTAATTCAAACCTCTACATGCCTCATGTTATACATTATTCAAAAACTAAAGTTTCTCTTCGATGGTGTGCGGCGAGAATCAAAAAGTGGACAAAATTTTGAATTACATGAATAAATGGCTCCTAAAAGTGGTACCATTGATCCCATAAGTTATTTTCCAATATAATTTTTTTCCATGAAACTTACGGGTAAGCTCCAAGGGTAAAGGATCACTTTTCCATGTTTATTTCTTGCTTTTGGTGAATGCAGGTTACTTATAAGCGTCAGGTTGCACTTTACAATGCGGAAATCAATTTTTCACATTTTAACCTGGTGAAAATGTGCAAATGGTGTAAAAATTTGTGATCCCAAGGAGGAAATAATCTTACAAACATGACCCTTGGCACGTTTTGCAAATTTTTTGTGTAAATTGCACCATTGCATCATTGTACTGGTGAAAAGTTCGGACCCTTAGAGGAAGATTCATTTCATCACTTAAGTGACCATGTTGTGCACTAGGTAAGTGTTATCCACCTCACAAATAAAATACACCCCATCCCCATGACAAAGCTTACCCTTGCATTGGTGCAGCAGTGTAAATTACACCATTACACCATTGCACCTGGTGTAAAAGTGCATCAGGTGCTGCAAAGTGCAACCCCTTGGCATCCCTCCCTCCTCTGAAACTTGATATCACAACTTTAATGTTATAAAATTGTCTTTACCTCACCACAATGTGTAAACAAGTCCCCTTTCTCATTAGAGTTGACCCTATAACACACTTTGTAATGCTACGATGTAAATTCGACCATTGGACCATTTACTAAATGTGGTAAGGTGTAATAGAGGATCACATAAATAGTTAATAAATTATTCACTCACCCATAATTTTAATATTTAAGGTTCAATGGAGGCTCATATACCTCATTTATACATACCTCACTCACCCCTCAACCCGGGTTAAGCCATAGGTTACCCACGATGGTTTTGAAGGTAAATGAGTTAATTGTAGTTACAAGATTGCAATGTTGCGGTGAAAATTTCACCATTGAACCATTTACCAAATGTGGTAAGGTGTAATAGAGACTCACTTACCTCATTTGGAAAGTCTCAACCCACTCTCAACCTGGGTTAAGGAGAAGAAGTGCATGGAAACCAAGAGGTGGGTTTGGCTTAACCATAATTGGTGTTTGAATATTTAAATGATCTCAACTATTTTTAGATACATTTTTTAAAATTAAAATTCCCTCCATTGTTTTTGCACATGTACACACTCTTATTTTACAAAGAACCCATCCTCCCAAAATGACAAAAATGCTCATATCTCCCTCATTTTAACTATGTTTTTCATGAAATTTCATCTGAAAAATCCTATTGAAAACGCCTTTAAGAAGATAAAAGAATCATATCCATGGATTCCATACTCCACCTTATAGGGAAATTAGAAAATTTCAGCCATATAAATCTTCTTTCTCGGATATCCCTAGTTTCAAGATAAGCCAAACAAGCTAAAAATTGGAGCATGAGATCCTCAAAATTCATCTTTCCAATGACCCATTTCTTGCCTCATGAAAATGAGTTAAATTAAATCATGGAGGAATGTTATTTTCCATAATTATACTTTATTAGATGAAGAACACCCAAACCTACAAGTTTCCTTGTCTAAATCGCAAAGATCCGGAGGAGAAAAAAGCCTAAAAATTGGAGCAAAACATCCTCGTGAGGAGTAGAATTTTTAGAGACCTTTTTCTCCCAATCTGAAACCCCATACCCAATGTATATTTATAATTCCTATTTCAATAAACTTAATAAGTATGGTATGTCTTAAGGGATGATGAATTCATGATACTATTTTCATTCTCCAAGAGGAGAAGTTCTCAAAAGTGACAATTCAAGTAATGTTTCCAAAACTAGTCACCCATGAAGAACTTACAAAAAAAGTAAGTGTCTAGAAAAGGATCAAAATGGTCATGGTTGTTAATCCTCCATTTCCCACTTATGTCGACCTTCATAGATAACTAACTCATTCTTTCAAAATATTGAAAAGTGGCATTATGTCTCAAATGGATAAGAATCCTTCTCAATTCCCAATTTTTCTCACAGTGGAGCATTATGGTCTCGGTGTGTTTCTCACTTCAATAGATGGGTCAATCATAAGTTTTAATAATTTTTCTGATAGATATTCTCACCTTCATTATTCACATGGTTGAGGTACTCTTCACCTCATCTCATGGATGGCTCCATTTTTCAAAAGCATCAAATCATCATTTTTCCTAAAGCATCATATCATTAGTGCTCTTGTAGTGGTAGAATCAAGATATAGGTTGTGTGAACAAAGTACATCTAATTTATCCCATGTAAATGGTTGATCATGAAGATGTGATAGTGTCTCAAGTATCAAAAGGATGTTATCAATGAGGGAGTCATCCTTCATGTTTCTCAATGGTCTACTCATTAGTGCTCATCAATTTCCATCTCGGTGCACCAAACAGTGATTTTGGAAAGTCATCATTTGAAGGAGTCTCATAAGAGAAATTTTTTTCCAAAGGAGCAATCTTCATCATCAAATAATTTTAGGGTTGTAGAGATACATCATGGAGCAATTTTTCATCTTAAACATCTTTGGATTTGATCTTCATCAAGGGCGTAAGTGTCTTCATTCATGTTCGGGAGCATTCTTCCTCTCCTCTCTCATTATTTCTCACTCTCCTTCTACCCCCTTCATTATAATTCCTCATTTTGCATGATCATGAATTTTTTATTATTCATTAAAGTGACTATGTAATACTTATACAATGTAAAAGTCCCTTTTGTAATTATAAAAAGGGGACTAATTTGTTCTTTCCTAGGATAATGAAAATTCACAAGATGAATGGGAACATGAATAGTCATGTGGGGGTAGATGAAGAGATGAATTGTATAACTATAAAAGAGATGACCTCCTCATTTTAAAAGGATGGTTAATCTTGTTTACTATCTCCCATACTCTTTCTAGAAACAAGTGATCAAATTTCCTCTATTTCCTTTTCTTTTGTTTCCTTTCCATCTCAACTACAATCCATAAGCAATGTACTTGTTCAATATTATGCATTAAGACTTTGTGATTCGTGTGTTTTGTTCCTTTTTGATTATCATGTTTTCTTCCATGCATATGTTATTTTTAAGATAAAATCCCTTTTCATACTTTCTCTCCTCACCTTCCTCCCTCAAATTTCCTCCTTTGTATTCCACACAAGTACTTTGCCACAGGTGGTATAGGGAAGTATTCTTGTGTGATACCTTGTTGTAAGGCCACCCTTGTAATTATAGTAGTGTATATATGTTTCCCTATTTTCAATAAATGGAGATGCCCCATTAAAGAAGAGGTACGTAGTACGAACGTTAGTGAAATCCCATAATTTTTCCTCATGACAAATTATTTCACCAACAATTTTTAGCGCCCACCATGGGGCATATTTCACATATTTTTCACCCAATATACGAACCAAAAAATCCTAAAAATACATATTAGAAAAATAAAATAAAAACAAAAATCTAAAAATCCTTAAAATAAATTCCCACATAGTCAAAAAAATCTGCAATCCCTCTAAGAGAACTTGTTAAGAACCTTTCTTAACTCATCCCTTGTTCCCATTTCTAAAGTTCCCTACAAACCGGATGAAATTTGATATACTAGGATGATATATTGAGAGGAATTGTTGACCGTAATTTTGAGGCTATACAAAATAAGAAAGACAAATCAAAGATAATATGCACTAATTATCTCAAGATTCATCTCCATCCAATTCATCAATTGGTACTCTTGAAAATCCTATCCAAAATCCTATTGATACTCCTCTTGAAAATCCACTTGATTCTCATACCTTCCTCGCACCGTTGAACTTTTAATTTCTAGAATAAATAGAAGAATAATAATAATAAATGGAAGAAGAGAGAGAGAGAGAGAGAGAGAGAGAGAGAGAGAGAGAGAGAGAGTGTAACACCCCGAATCTATCAAGTTACTTTCCCGAGCATACAAGTGTTGATATGTGATTTCTTGTAAAAGGATGTGTTCCTCGATTTAGAAATCATGCTTGATATGTATCTGTAATTTCTTTGCAGATTGCAGATCTTGGTAGAGTCGAAATATGATTAGACTCTTTTATTTATTTCATTTTGCATCTAAGCTTAATCTGATCTCGGAATGAATTATAAAGATATCCATCTATAAGATCTAGTCTTGGATAAGAGGAATTGATCCAAGTAATGCTTAAAGTTTGTTCATGATCACAGACCTTGAACAGGTTGCAAGGTTTAGCAGCATTGAATAAGCTAGTCAGGAGTATGACTCAGGCTGATCAAGTGAAATGGATTGGTTCCCGATATCGAAGAATATCTGGAAGGTCTCGATCGTGGACCAGGTAATAATTCGGTTACATACGATTCTGCAGCAGAACAGGAGCTAACCCTGTTCAAGAAGGTATGATATAGGTCTTTTCTGAGTATACAGAATGTAGACCTAACTGGAATTATTAAATGATTAGTAACCTAAGACTAAACCTAACCTAGGGGTTAGATTAGTGTCAATCTAACCTAGACCTAGGCTATGTGTTAATGTCCTAAGTTAGTATCTATGTTATGGAAGTTAGATTAGGTATTAACCTAAATTCTAACCTAAGATACTAACCTAACTATTAAACAAAACGTATGGGGACCTATGGAGGGGTGCGAACCATGGGCGGCGTTTTCTATGACATTTAATACATGAGATAAGGATGAAGGACAGTCTTGGCGGAGGTGTTGGAAACGGCTAACTTGTGCCGACGTGGCAGGTCGCCAAAACTAATAATGAACTTGAGGTTTCATTTGACTGTCGCCAATTCTGGCGGTCGGTGGAAGTGGCGTTTGAGCGGGAAAGTTGGTGTAATTGCATTCAATGCGCTCGATAGTCGAGCTCAGAACTCGCGTGAAGGCATGCAAACAGGAAGTTTCTTGGTTTGTTTGGCTTATCGCGATTTTCGGATTTCTCTCTGCCTGTTCGCTGGTTCTTCGCACCAGTCTTCTTTGTGTTGCATGGCGAGCATGAGGTTATCTATCTCTTTTCTCTGGCAAGGAGAGTATATATGTTTTGGAGATAGCAAAATTTTGTTGGTCGCTCTAACTTGGAAAAGGAAAAGGAAGTCTGAGCTCTTCCAGTGGTCTGCTTCGGAAATTTGAGCAAAAATCCAGGCATGTTAGGCCCTAACCTTTAAAAATCTTGCTGTCTTTCAAGTGATTTCATTAGAACAACTCTGTTCAAATGATTTATGGAATTAGATGTTTATCTATGGATGTCTTGTGTGATTTTTCTTGGTTCAGTATCTCTTCTGGTTCGAATCTTCATTTATCCTTTGTTGGGTGTTTATTAAATTCGAACTGTGGCATTATTTTCTTGTGTTTGCATTCTGGCTTAATTATGCGAAACATGTGAAATGTGTGAATGCTCGGCCTGTTCGGCGTGAGCCCATGAATCGTTCCTGTGATGGGTATAGGCCATTGATTGTCTGTCGAGTCTTGGTCGTTGTATCTTGTTTTGGAAACAGTTGGAAGAAACATTGATGGAACTGTTTGTTTGTTCAGTGTTATGAAACCTTTGTAAGCTCTGTCGTGGGTTTTAATGACAAGTGGCTAATGATACTTTTTGGTTTCGTTCAATTTTCTTAAATTGTTTAGGAACAGGTAACTTTTGTGTTGACGCTTTTCCTTTCGACTCGGTGGTAGTTGTTTTTCCTTGTTATTTGGTAACGGATCTAACCCGTTGTGAGTATAGTATGGATATATGTATTTTATTCGGACGACTCTGTTGAGTCCATTGAATGATTCATATTGTGGACCACTGTTGAACTTCGTTTGAATATCTATTTGGATACTGGTAATTCGATTTTGTACTCGAAGAGTAACGGGTAGCACGACCTTTGTTATTTTACCTTTGTGTTGCAAGAATTTGTGGTTTAAACTCCTTGGATGAAATTCTACGTTTCTTTCCTGTGCCATCTTGTGCGAAATGTTGGTAAGGGTACCGTTGGATTCCTTGTTTTGGAATTTCAGTATTCTGGTTCGTTTTTGCCTGATTATAATGTTGCCATTGTTGGCACGGATGGATTTATCATCTTACATTATTTTGGTTACTGTTATTAGGACTTAGTTGAATTCTTGACAGATGGACAGTGTAACTGTTTCTATTAGGACTGTTGGGTTTATTCTGCTGTTTGACCTGTGGAGGGTATCTTGTTTCTTTTGGCTTCGTATAAGCTTTGAGATTGAACTCGTGATGTTTATTTGGCCTTGATGAATTTCGTGAATAGTTTGACATCTAGTATATCGGCTATATGATATAGATCATGGATAATAACCCGTAACAGTATGCAATTGTTTGACTTGTTACCACCGTTGGAATCATTTGAATTCTTGGATGGTATCTTGTATTTCTGTCTCTTATTGAACCTAATACTTGGACACTGTCGTTTGTCACTTTGTTTGAGTTCCTTGAGTATGGATAATTATTTCGTGTTCTGGCTCTGTTGAGGTGAGTCGCGAATACCATACTTTAGACTTGCATGCGCCAAGGTAAGAATAGATTGGTTGTATTCCTTTCCATTTACTCCTGTCTGAGTGAGACTGGTCATGTATTGGAGATTCTGTGTGGTCGTCTTGGCATAGTCTTTAGGAAACCTCAAATTGCTTAATGCAATGAAGTCTGTTGTTTACAGCGTTATGCTAAAAGTTCCTTGATTTCAACTTGTGTCGAAAAGCCATACTGTGTATAAAAGGAACTAGTATTGGGCTTAAGGTTGATATATGGGATTGTTGATGTATTAGCTACTGTTCAGGAGTTTTTGCTGTGTTCTTTTATTTAACATAGTGATTCTTCTTGTGGCTTGTCGGACTTGTTCGTATACTTACCAGATGAATGTTTTCCTTATGTGGAGACGGTACAGTAGTGAACTTGTGTGGAAGGAAGTGTGAATGATTGGTTTCCTTCTCTTCTATTACTTTAATACATGTTGATATCTGTATTAGTAGGCTGTTTTAACATATTGATGTAATCAAGAGTTGTTATGATATTTCCTTTTCGGATGAAAGTAACGATCTGTCCAATGTTGCTGATCTTGGATTCAAGATGATTGTTCTAATACTTTCGTTCTTTGATTCTTAATATTTGATGAAATATTAGAGAAGTGAGTAAGACTATTTTGTAACGATGATAGAGTTACACATTTGTAGACATTTTGTATTACAAAGGCATAGTCTGAATATGTTTACTTGTTTGATAATTGATCTCATTTAAACAGGGTGTTTAATGAAAACAATTGATGGATTGCAATTGTTTTAAAAGTTAGTGCTTATCATGCTCAGTTCATCGAACTGACTCATGTTGACTATTTTTGCAGATGGTTTCCGTAAGTGGTAAAAGCAATGCAGATCTGACAGGATGATCAGATTGTTAATTTGATTTATAAGGAATTTCAGCTTGATTTTCTAAATGTACTATATGTGGAAAGATGTTTCTTTTCCGTTAAGCATTGTATCAAGTATGCTGCTTGCATAAAATGTATTTGTATAGTTATGAAAGGAATGGAAATAAGTATTTGTTACTTATGTGTTGTATTCTATTTCTGATAGTTGACCTTCTTCGGTTTATATACCAGAATGGCAATGTTATCCTTGTGTAATTTGGATGCTTTTGTGATTGGCAATGAAAACTTGTAAGGAAATGTGATTGAATTCATATGAGTGTTTAGCAGATCTTATTGTTCTAGTGAAAGCAATATAGTATTTAAATAATTGTCTTTCTAAAAGATAGGTTAAAAAATGAACCTAAGCAGAACGCTAAACAAGCTGGATTAAATTACTAATCCCTAGTCATGAGTATGACAGGACAATATTAATTTGGATTCTTAATCATTTATATCTTTATACTAGTAAGTATGATATAAATTCAGTTAGGAGAACTGAAATAAATCTAATGGGGTTCAGATGGCAATCTCAAGTAAAGGTTATGAGATATTGTCCAATTCTGTTGTTTTAGAATCATGCATATTCTAATGACTCCTTGATGAGACCATGACCTTAATAACTTCACCATGTAATGGGTTTTATTGAGAAAGGTCGTCTTAAGACGAAGAATCCGAGGGATTTAGGAAGGCTAACCTAAGGGGGAAAGTCTTAAAAGTAATTTAATACTCAAAGTGCACAACGCATATAAATAAGTAGATCTTTTCGAGGCGGATTTAAAGGTTGATTTAACAAGACAATCGAGGTTGTACCTCAGGAAAGATTAGGATCTTCTCGAAGTTACAACAATGCAGGTGACTTATGACGACACCCTTTGCATTGATCGCTAAGATTTACATTTGTGACTGGATTAGTTACTCAGGGATTGATTAGGAATGTGGTCAGGTTATAAGGCTGCCTAGGAGGTTCGGGGTATCTTGACACATTGGTCTAACTGTAAGGTTAAACCAGTATGTCACCGTATCCCTAATCCTCTGGATATCCATATAACATTATCACCTTGTTAATCTATCTCCGAGTGATTAAGTTGTGAAAAGAAGGACTGACAGTAGTCAGTATAGGACATTCTATATAACATATGAATGGGGTGAAGGACGTATTCAGTTGGACGAGTATGCCGTTAAGGAATACGAGACATAAACAGTATGTTTCAAATCTTTGGCCAAAGTATCGCAAGCTGCTGATTGCGTTGTCCTAATTCACCTAGTCTAAGGGATGAGATGCCGATGAATAATGGTAACAATTATTCAGTTAGGTTCCTTGGACAGAGCATTCTGAATCCTAGAGTAGGGAAGAGAACCGCAAGAGTAAAGTGTTAACTAAAAACACCAACTCTTATTACTCATGAATAGATCGGTAGATTACCGAGTCATGGAATGAATAGATCGGAAGTACTCCGAGTCATTACAGCTGCATATGGTTGTCTGTTATATGAATGGTTATTTGATTTGTGAGTTCTAAATTATGTATTTAGAACCAGGATGCATTTATCAAAAAAAAAAAAAAAAAATCGACTTGTTCTATTGTCTAAAATGAGGATGTTACAGAGAGACCCCAAACAATTTTTTTGTGGCGAAGGAATACAGTCTAATCTCTCTTACAATTCCTCTTTGTACCTAGATTTTATCACCAACAACCAATGGTGCACTTTGACACATCACTCATCCTAAAATGAAAACTCACCAAGCATGCAAGGGTACCAGTGTTCCACTTTTTGTCACTTGTTCCGAGAAGTTAACATGATTATCCAAATATTCAAGATCCATAAAAGATAAACAAGTATATTTTAGGATATAACTAGATCTATATCATAACATGTGCAAGAATGACTTAACAAGAATCAAGATAAAATCCATCATGTAATAACCGATTATAGACATGATTACATACTAAGTAGTATATCATGACAAACCTCTAGCCTATGTAAATCATACATATATATAGGTGGCGGGACTTTCCCTTCACCGCACATGAATCTCAAAAATAGGATACATACTAATAATAATAATGCAGGCACCCTTTACATGATAAATACAAAATCATGCAAGTGCTAATAATACATCATGTAATAATATAACAACAGTCTAATCTTATTAATAGCCTCAAAATGTGCATTGCGCTTGATATTTTACTTGTCCAATAGAGTCTTGCGTGCTTTCTAAGTCTTCTCCAAAATGTGATCCGCACTCCACATCCAAAATTATCTCTTCGATGAAAGCAGCTAAGTCCTCACTCTTCACTTTCCCCGCGCACACCTTGTTCCTCTATATTTCCATGCGTATCCACATGCCCTATACCGGTGCACCCAATCCTCTTGTGACTTCATTTATGAGGCACATCACTCATCCTTAAATGAGCACTCACATGAATCATGCAAGGGTACCAAATTCCTCTTTTATGTTATCTTGTTCTAGTAATTATCATGATTATCCAAATATTCAATATACATAACAGATAAACAAGTATATTGCATAATATAGCTAGATCTAGATCATAACATGTGTAAGAATGACTTAACAAGACTCAATATTAAATCCATCATGTAATAACCAAGTAGAGACATAATTACAGACTCGGTAGTATATCATGACATACCTCTAGCCTATATGCAAATCATACATATATATAGGGGTGGGGACTTTCCTTCACCACACATGAATCTCAAAAATAGGCTATATGTTAATAATAGTCGAAACCTTACATGATAAATACAAAATCATGAAAGTTCTAATACTAAATTATTTAATAATAAAACAACAATCTAATCTTATTAATATCCTAAAAAATGTGCATGGCGCTTGATATTATACTTGTCCAAAATAGTCTTGTTTGCTTTCCAAGTCTTCTCCAAAATGTTCTCTGCACTCCACATCCAAAATTATCTCTTCACCGAAAGCAGATAAGTCCTAACTCATCACTTTCCCCGTGTAAGCCTTGTTCCTCTATATTTACATGAGTATCCACATGCCCTATACTGCGCACCCAATCCTCTTGTGCCTTCAGTAATTAGGATCATATTTTGATAGCTCAAAATTATCCCACACTAAATTCATTTTTGTCCCCGACAAAGGGTAATCCAACTTATATCTCCATGAATAAAATAACAAGGAATGACTGAAAGAATATTTTTACATAATAATTAAAGAGTGTTTGGGCCCTATATACATCTACATGTAAAATTAACTCTCGATATTCACTCTTGATCTCTTCTTCAAGCTCATTCCATTCACTCAGCACTTTACCTATTTCATCTAGAATGTCTACAAAAATTGTGTTTATTTCCTTGAGGATCATGTCCTCACCTTTATTATAAAGAACACTAAGAACATTATCCATACTCTAAATCATTCCATTCATGAAATGCATTTGTCACGCAACGAGTTCCCAAATCTCTTTTATTTTGTCCTTGTGAGGTGTTTAAGTGGTTGTAAGAGCGTCATGCTTTCCTTCTACAATTTTAAGCTTCTCTACATGCCCAAGTGCTTCATTATTCTATTCTGAAGGACTTCATATTCTTCTACCATAGTCCTTTTATTTATTATAACATATGGGTTTGCATACATATTCAATGTCAAATGGGATTTCTTTAACTCATTCCTCAAGGTCTATAAAATTGTTTCAAGGATATTAATTTTCCACGCTATAGTCGCCATGGCCTTCTGTGCTTGTTCTGCATGATCCTTTAGTTTCGGTATCCCCATGGACCCTTCATCTATACAAATGTGAAGCAATCTATGTAAGTAATGCAAATCAAATGGAAACTCTTCAATCTCATCACCAATTTATTTGGGCATGATTAGTATTGAACCTCCATCGCCTCAACTATCTCTTTATCTTATATCGAACTTTATTTATGTTTCTTTTTCCTTATCATCAAGAAGTACTCTAATAATTTATGCTTTATCTATATTCTTTCGTAACCTTAGTAGATATCTTTCTTGCTAGAGCATTTCTTACCTGCTCATTTGACATAATAGGGGGCTTGACATTCATATGCTTAGAATGGGGTACCTTCTTCTTCGTTCTGCGTGAAATACAAGATTCCTCACACATGTCGAAATATTTCTCATGCATATGATTCTACATAGTCCAAGATAATTACATGCATGTATGTGTGTTCACCATTTCCACGTCCATAATCCCCATCCATATAAGTTCTCTTGCTCCAAAGTTATTTGGAACCATGGCCGTATGATTTTCTTGTGTAATCTACATATCCAATAGATGGAGTATCATATATTTCATCCTCCTTCCCCTTCCTTGATCTTTTACCTTTTGGAATCCGAACGCCTATATCCAAAACCGGTTCTTCACCTTCTGTGCTATATGAGGTCTCGCTAGATAGCTCACTTTTATCTCTGTTTGTTCCTCTGTCTCCTTGATGCCTCTACATCATTATTTATCTCTTATTACCAAGGATCATCTATATCCTTAGTCTATTTTGGAGTAGCCGACGTGTTGTCCCCGGATTCATCTTCCTCAACCTCATTTTTAGGAGTATACTTGCACCTTTTCTTCTTTTAAGGCTCTCTACTTTCATAGGTGAAGTCCTAGGTGACCTCCTAAGGGGTTGTGAAGTCCCCGCACTCTAATTCCTTATTTTCTATAGCACCCTTTTGAATTGAGTTTCCTCAGCTTGTTCCACATCAATCTCCATATCGCATGTCTCTAATACTTCATCGATCGGCTCTTTCAATGGAGGATTCACCTCGCTCTTTTTATTCTCACCTACTACTGGTTGTTTCCTTCTATGTATAAGACAAACATCTTCAAGAATTTATTCTTTCTCTCCTTCTTCTTCTTCTTCTAAGGGAAAAGTATTTTCTTCATCCTCCAAAGTGCCCACAGTATGTTTTCCCTTGGACACTGCAAGAAATTTTAATTCATTCTCTAGATACTTCCCATTTTACATCTTAGGCTTTAGGTATATGTATACCGGATCCACACCCAACTTTATAATGGCCAAGCTCATATCCTTAATGTTAATATCATCATAAATTAACCTCTTAATATCGTAGACTTACCTCGGATTACCGTAAGTCTTCCTCAATATGTGGTAGTCACACTCCACCTTATTAGCATTAAAGAATAGTAGGCATGCATCTAAAATCCTATTTACAAATGCTCCTGAAATAGCACGAGTGAAGGAATATAGAAGCTTACACGAAGGGATCATTTTATGTCCTTCATCCCTAAGCACCTAATGTAAAAGTGTTGATACACTAAAAATTATACTTGATTATCCAATTCTGAAGGTAACTCCTTGGTTATTATTCACTTCTCCTCAAATGTAGCGTGCAATATCTCATACCACATCTTTTCCCTTTTATTGAAGGGTCCACTCATTAAACCATCACATGTATATTTGGAAAATATTTCTTCCAGGGATTTCTTCTCTTTCGGTTACTATAACAAATTATCTTTTGGCCCATCAAGCACTCCAATTTCAAAAAAAAAAATGAAAAAAGTATTGCACCAAAGCTATTCTTCTCACCTTTATGTGTTTCCTCAAAGATTATTTTAGAAACAAATTTTGATAAGTTGTATATAACCCCTTCTTTCATCTTCTTCGCAACATGTAACCAAGCCTTTTTACCTAAGACCAATGCTCTTGATTGTTTATCTTCGTCAGGAGATGGTCTACTTCTGAATGACTAGATACTTCTACAACTTAGGGATGTCCATCCCACGCCATTCCTTAGTATATCCTATCACTTTCTTAGTTTCTTCTATGGCCTCTTTATCGGTGAGGTCTCTTCTCATCTCGAGTCCTCAAACTCCTTATCCTTGTCAAACTCCCAATCAAGGGCACGGTGATCCTTATTCATCACTCGGTAAAATATAATAATTCCTCATGGAATCTGCTTATTATCCACTGGTATAATTTTAAAGGTTTTCCAAAATAGGGGATCTCATACAACTGCAATCTTTCCACCTTTGCTAAAAAAAAATCACCCACATCATCATAAACAACCATGTCATCCTTTTTTGTCTTAGATGTCTTCACCACAAACAACTTCTCCAATTATTCCTTGGTATCTTTAATCATGTGGTTGTAATCACTAACCTTCTAGAATTGAATGAGAAAATCCCAATCACGACCTATGAAAACCTCATCTAGGTACTGCATTTAAGAAAATCTTCTCTTGGGAGCATCCTCCACTTCAATCTAAACCTCCTTTTTCTTCTTTCCCTTCATGGCCACTCCAAGTGTTTTATTAGGTGCCATGTCAACTATAAATGTGTATTATTTTAACTTATTCTATCTATGAAACTCAACCCCACATGTCCTAGCTCAAATCCACACCATAACTGTCAATTTTATTCCTCGCACACCTCTACTTCACTTAAACACTTCTCCAAATGGAGCATCAATCACCCTGGTCCATAAATCTAACAAATTCAACTAGTTTGTATCTCTCTTCACTTCACATCTCATTTGTTATATCTCTCATTAAAAACTTGCTTAAATTTTCTTGATCGCAAAGTTAAAATTGATCTCATAACACCACCTTATATAGATTTTCAAAAAAAATATTCATTTATTACTCTCTACCTACCAACGTACTTAGCATTAACTTGGTGTTTCTTTCCTTTTTACGTGCTAATTTTTTCACACCAAATTTTCTACGCCACAGTCATAACCTTGTGGTGCACCTACTACTCTTTGGCCATAGACCTCCTTTCACGCACCTTCAAGTGTCGAACTACTAATCTACTATTCCTTTTACCAAGTAGTTTCAATCACTATACCTTTACTTTACATTACACTATGTGTCCATCCATTCACAAGTGGTCTCCAATTAGAATAATGTTTTTCTATCCACACCTTTATTTCAAGCACCAATATAATATTTTTCTATGCATACCAAGTGTCTAGAGGACATTTACATCCAATCTAAGTATCCCGCATATATTCCACCCCACACTAAGGGTATGCACGGTCCTTTGTAAATGAATTCAATAGGTAGTAGTCAACTTTTTGTGGGAAAATGTGCTTATTACAAAAAAACTAAACTAAATTTACAAATCATAAAGCAATGATGAAAGGAAACACATATAAAGGAAATGGATTAATGGAAACCTAATCTAATGGAAATACTTGTCTTATTACAAATATGAAGAAGACTTATTTATCGTAGGGCTTCATCCTACTCTTGTTAAAGTAACCAAGAAACTGTCCCATCTAGCACTTCTAACTGGAAAGTTCCTAAATCAATTATATACGTTACAATATATGGTCCTAATCAATGCCCTTTAAACTTTCTAGGGTGGACCAAAAACTTTGAATCATACAAAAGAGCCATCTATACAACTTCAATCTTTTTATTCTTGATATGTCTCTGTTAGTGCGTAATCACAAAGACCCCTAAATGACCTCTCGGTTTGTGGTTTAGAAATGGGTCACTTGGTGTGATTGCACAACATGGAGTTTTCCTAAAGTGTGGGACTTTGAAAATTTGGGAAAACTCTCCAGTTGAGGTGGTTCCTACTCCTCTATTTAGGTGTATGCATTAAATTGCAGAGGTTCCTAAATCCTACTCTAATTTTCCAAGGAGACAGAGTTAAAGGATGTAAAAGAGAAAACAAAAAAACAAACAAGGTGATACACCAAAGGAGTGATGAAAATTTTCTTTGCTAGGTAGACACAAACCATAAATTTTGTATGTAATTACTAAGCACATGACATGACCATTTTGTAATGGAAGATCACTAAGAGCAATGAAAATAAGAAAAGGGTGTAAAATCACCCACAGACATATATTATTGCCCCTGCAGATTTGATACAACATTTAAAATGGCCAAAAGATAGAATCACATGTAATTTTAATGGAAGGTATGATAAAATCCATGAATTAACTTGCCAAAGGGAAGAGGGGAGCCTGTAAAAACAAGAAAAATGTCCAACCCTTTACAAATGAGCCAAAAATCATATATCGATGAAACAGAGAACATAGGAGAGAGAAACATGGGAAATTTGAGTTGAAGGTTCAACCACCTAACAAGATTCATTAAAATGGAAAGGGCACCCTCATAATTCCTTTTTCCAATACTTTTCGACCATGTTGAAGAAGAATGGGTGACATACTTGCATTAACATTTGGTGGTTGGATGTCGATTCTACGTCTTTTCCATGCCGAGACATTTTTCCATTTTCCCCATCAATCTTGATGAAAATTCAAAATTGAAGCATCCATGTTAAAGAGGGTGTTAACGTCTTTCCAATGATACGAAAATCGATGAAAACCGAGCTCTGGTTCAAAATATGCCCCTTGAAGATTTAGGGAAAAATTAGGGCCAAAATTGGGTTCGCGGGCCCAAAAATTCCTTTTACCTATTTTCCACAAATTTGCAAAAACCCAGAAACCTCTGCGATTTTGTATCTCCATTGTGACACGTGGATCCTTCTCATTGGTCGATAGGTTGAAAACAACATTTTACCCTTTCGATACAAAAGTGCAAAAATTTCAAAGTCTCCCGATGGCCCACTTTTACACCATTGATGATGTGTCTCAAAGTGACACGTGGCTTCTTCGATTGGAGAAGGAGATGTGGTTCATTTTTACTTTTGCCCCTTTCACAAATTTGGCAAAATCAAAAGTCCTCCTAACGACCCGCCTCCCACTGCCGTTGTTCTCTAGACACGTGGCCTTCTCTCATTGGTCGATCGGGGATCACGGCTTCATTTTTTGCCTTGAAATTTTTTTGACAAAAAGAGCCAAAAATTAACTTTCCTCCATCGCCCACCTTAACGCTTGCCTGATGAGGACTAGACACGTGGTGCCTTCTAATTGGTTGTGGAGATGCGGTTCAAATTTTTCCTTTAGTTTTTGACAAAAGAGCCAAAAATTCCAACATACCTCTGTTGGCCCACCTTGGTGCTGATGGCCATGTGTCATCTCCTGATTGGATGCGGAGGTGTGGCCCAATTCATCCCTTTAAAATTTTTGGACAAAAAGGGTGAAATTCCTTAAGTTCTTCCGCATCCCCAACTTCCACGATGACGTGTCACCTTCTAATTGGCTATGGCAATTTTTCTTCCACCTTTATTTTGCTTGGGCTCAGGATCACTTTAAGTTTTTAGCCCAAAAAGGCTAAGTGTCAAAACTTTCCCCTTGGCCCCACAAGTGCACTTTTCCTTAAGTTTTTACATCTTTTAAAAAGGCTAAGTGACAAGTTTTTCCCCACGCCCCCTGCCGATGCATTTTTAGAAACCTGCTCGGGCTTGTGGGCCCAAAGTTGACTTTTGTGCATTTTGACAAAAATGCCTAAGTGTTTAAAAGTCTTCCACCACTCCACCGGTCCGCTTCTTCATGGCCACGTGTCATCTCCTGATTGGCTGGGCCAAAAACTTCCTCCTCCGTGGGCTCGCGGGCGAGAATCGACTTTAAATTTTTAGCCAAAAAGAGGCTAAGTGTCGAAGTTTTCCCCTTATCCCCTCCTATCTACGCCAATTTTCCTTGGCAAAATTTCTTTCCTGAGTCCGTCAACCCACCTTGGGCAAAAATTCTTCCTAAGGCCCACTAGCCCATAACTTGAAAAATACAAGGAGTTAGGAGGACTTCTTTACCTTTCTAGAAAGGGGAAGAAATTTCCATCTGATGAAGCCATTTCTAGAAAAATTTGAGTGCCTGAAATGTGTGAAATTTGATATTGAATCACAAGGAAGGAAAAAATGGAGGTAAGTTAACCAAAATAAGCATGGGCTTATTTTGGATAACAATTTTGGCGACTCAGAGGGGTCATCTTCCTGCTAGATGAAGTGATCAACTACTTGAAGCATCCATTGGGCATGGAGTCATGAGTGATAGCCTATTGATCTTTGATATTTACTTTGAAACCCTTTAGAACTAAACCTCATCAAATGCCAAGTCCAAAACATTGCATGAGAGCAACAAAATAACACCACAAAACCATGTACAAAAGTAGAAATCATACATGTTCCAAGTAGAACATGCAGAGTGTGCAAAGCACTTAGGAAGAAAGCAACCTAAACTACAACAAGACAATGTGCACAAGCACTTGGAGGAATTGAAAATCTAAACTAATATGTACAAGGGTGAGACTCTTTCCTTTTAGTAGCAATGTTTGAGGTAGATCCCATTGACTGGAATCTGAAATTCTTCACCATCCAATGTAGACAATTGAAAGGCATTGCTACTTTTGCATCCTGTGACCATGTAGGGGCCACTCCAAATGGCATCAAACTTTTGAATGTCTTCCTGGTTTTTCCCGGTCTGCATCCCATTTCAATACTAAGTCTCCAACTTGAAAGTTCTGGCCTTAGCTTTCTTATCAAAGCTTTTCTTGATCAATGCTTGATATTTTTCTATTGCTTGGAATGCATGCTCTCTAATTTCTTGGAGTTCCATCAACTCTTGCATATCTAACTTCCATTGGTTCAAACTCAAACAATTCCAGCTGCTTCATGAGTTCCAATGTTGGAAACTCAAGTGATATAGGCAACACTGCCTCTTTCCCATAAACAAGTTTGAATGGAGAGTTTCTTATAGACCTCTTGGGTGTTATTCTATCAGCCCATAGAGCTGATTTGAGCTTAGTATGCCAAGTTCTCTAATTTTCATCAAGATTCCTTCTGATAATCCTTAGTAAGTTCTTGTTTGTGGACTCATCTTGGCCATTACCCTGAGGGTAATAGTTTGATGAAGTGCTCAAATAGATTCCATTCTTAACAGCCCATTCAGTGATCTTAGAACCTATGAATGCCAAGGCATTATCTGATATGATGGTGGATGGTATACCAAACCTGGTTATTATCCCTTCATAGAAGTCTAGTATGCTAGATTCATTAGCTTCTTTGAGTGCTACTACCTCAGATCCACTTAGTGAAGTAATTTGTTGTTGTTAGAATCCATTTGTGCCCTTGGCTTGAGTTTGGATTGATGAATCCAATGAAGTCCAATCCCCATTGCATAAATGGTTGGTAAACTGAAATTGGATGCAATGGAAATGTTGTAACCTTTCTTTACCTGTAAAAAATGCACATTTTTGCACTTCTTGATCCATGCATAGCAGTCACTAAATACCTTGGGCCAATAATAACCCACCCTCATGATCTTGAGAGCTGTTACATGGGGAAAATGACCTCCAGCTACTTCATCATGGAATTCTTGCAATACTTTCTCAATTTGATATGTCCCAATACACCTCCGTGGAGAATCCATTGATATCTTTTCTAAATAGAATGCCATCAATAAGCACATATGGAATGGCCTGCAATCTAAAATACCTCCTCTTTACCTTAATCATTTCTGGAGGGCAAAGGCCTGTCTGTAGGAAATGTATTATACTCTGAGTCCAGCAAGGAGCGGGCACATCATCATTTTCTTCTTCTTGACCATTACTTGCAGATCAAAACGCTTCTTCTTCATTGTTTGCTTCAAACTTGTTGACCCAGGTTAATTTCTCGCATAGACCTTTCCCACAAACAAACTTAGTGACTTTGATCTCAATGTCATACTCCATGATGTGGGTTATCCATCCTGCATGCTTTTCATTTAGGTCCTTGTTGAGAAGGAAGTCTTTAACTCCCGCATGAGAGACTAGCAACTGGATCTTATTGTTTGAAACTAGGTGCTTGAACTTTTTTAAACTTCTAATCACTGCAAGGACATGTTTTTTAATGAAATAATATCTTACTTCATAGTCTTCCAGATTTGGATGAAGAAGGTGATTGGTTGCTCTGCATGCATCTTTCTTTGTTCTATTGTACTAAAATTGCAAAATTGTGTCACCACCACCAAAGGCATAGAGGATGAAATCCTTGGAGAAATATGGGTTTATGAGAGTTGGAGCCCATGAAATAGCCTCTTTGATTGCTTCAAAACTTTCCTTGCCTTCAGCTGTCCATTTGAATGCCATACTTTTCTTTAACATCAACGTTATTGGCTTGACAAGGGCTACAAAGTTTGGAACAAACCTTCAGACAAAATTGATTCTTCCTAAGAAGCTTTGAAGAGCCTTCTTATGGCTTGGCAATGGAAATGCTCTAATTGCTTCAACCCTCTCTGGGTCAATTGCTAACCCTCTTTGGAAAACAATATGGCCTAGAAGTTTACCTTCATGGGCCAAGAATATGCATTTTTGGGATTCAGAGATACCCCAAATCTTCTACATCTTTGAAACACTTGTCTCAAATGAAAGAGATGGTCTACTGCATTTTTAGAGAATACAGTGATATCATCAAGGTAAATCAGAACTATTTTATTGATCAATCCCTTGAATGCCATATCCATTTCCCTTTGGAAAGTGGCTCCAGCATTAGACAATCCAAATGGCATTTTCTTGTAGGCATAGGTTCCCCATTTGGTGGTGAAAGTTTTTTTGAACTGATCATCTTCTTTCACCATTATCTGATTATACCCTAAGTAACCATCTAGCAATGAAAACCTCTCAAAGCCAACTACAACTTACAAAATCTGCTCCATTGAAGGGAGTGGGTAGTGGTCCTTTGAGGGATGCTTTGTTCAAGTCTCAAAATCCACACACAATCTAATTTCTCCACTCTTCTTCCTGATTGGGACCAAGTTTGTAACCCATCTTGAATGCTTGATTGGGAAAATAATACTTGCCTCTATCAACTTGTTCAGCTCCTTCCTCATAAGAGGCTCAATGTGTGGGTTGACTGCCTTTTCTTTTTCCTAATGGGCTTAGCATCTGGATCCAGTTCAATTGTGTGTTGTGCTAGCTTGGGATTGAAACCTCTTAGGTCCTCATAGCTCCAAGAAAATACATTTGGGAACTCTTGGAAAAGTTGTATGAACTCATACCTTTCTTTCTCGGTGGCCACTTTGCCAATTTGAAGTGTTTTTCCTCTCCAATGGAGATGGATTATGAATCTTCTCCTTTGACTTGGATGTTATCTTTTTCCTTCCTAAACTGATCATTAGGATTGAAGATAGATTCCAAAGTCACAAGACCTTTTGGAAATTTATTTGTTCTTAGATTGCACCACTTGATCACCATAATGTTGCTCTCTAATTTGTCTTGATTTCTAGCTGAGAACTCAGCTTCCTCTTGCAAGAAATTAACAATTTGTTGATCATTTTCAAACACTTTCCAACTTGTGTTATTGTCTGGAAGATGGCCTCACAATCACATGGATGTGTGGTTGCATTTTTCTCTTTTGATACTCTCCACAACATCAAAATTTCTCCAAATGCTGCAAGCCTATCAAGCTTCATTCTCTTTCCTAGGGATGGAATTGATGCTAAAAGCTTCAAAATCCTCAATGAGATCCCATACCCTATTTTTGTAGCTCTTGAGAAAGGTCATTCTTTGCAGCATGTTGTCCTTTTACTTGATTAACAATCATATCACTATCACAAAAGACTTGCAAGTTTCTAATGCCTCTCTTCCTTTCCCAATGAAGTCCATGGATCAAAGCCTCATATTCAGTAGTGTTGTTTGAGCATGCAAACTAAAATCTGAAAAGCTGAGTAATACTTAATGCCTTGAGGTGAAACAAGCATGGATCCCCTCCTCCACACCTTGTCTACTTCTTGAGCCATCAAAGAAAAACTGCCATACCTCATTGTCATCTTTGTGGTCTGGCTTGGTGATGCTAGGGAGAGGATGATTTTATTCATGCAAGCAATAGACTCCTAGCTCAGATTCTTCTATTTCCTTGTAGGGGTCAAAAGCATGTACCTTTCTTTCCCATTCATCAAGAGTCAAGTCTGGAATGCATCCAACCTTAGTATCAGCTTCATGAGTGCTTGGATAATCCTCTTGATCAAAAGCTGAACAATTTACATTGATTGGGCTTGGTGTGTGAGGCTCAATATGAAAATTTGCAATTGGCTCAGATCTGATTGTAGCCTTAGCTCCATATCTTGTCCTAAACAACATGTGTGACCAATCAGTAGACAAATAGCCCCAATTTTGGTAGTGAAGTCTCTTGACAAACACAAGGCAAAGAGTGGTGGAAAATCTATCACTGACACATCTGCAAGATGGTGACATTGGGGCATGCATGCAAGGTAAGGATCAAATATTTGATTACCCCAACTATTGTTACTGTTGTCCCATCTAATTGCACCACACCTTTGGAGATAACTTCATACTGAAGGCCTAGTTGATCAACTATTTGCTTTTGGCATTATAGAACTACTTGCCCCAGAATCAATCATACAATTATGTACCAATTTATCCCCAATGATCAATGAGACATAGAATGGAGGGGGCTTCAAATTTTTACTTGGTTTTCCTCCATGATTCCCTTCAGGATGAGTTGCATTGGTGAGCACTTTTCTTGATGATTGGATGGTGATTTGATGTTGACCAATTTTCCATGGTAGCTTGCAATAGATCCCTTTGTCCTGGGATAGCCAATGATTCCCACATTGATATGTTCACATTTGTCTTCTTCATCTACTCAATGATGTTGAAAGGGAAAGAGTTGTCTCTTTGTTGCCCTTTTTTCTGCACATTCTTTTCTTGCACATGGGCTATTACAGCTGGCATTTGAGCTGGTCTAGAAGGTGGCTTGGGCTGACCTTGCACATTGGGGTTTACAATTTTCTTGCTAACACCTTGTGGAGAAATGGAGGGTTGTGAATCACTTGAATTTGATGACTTCCCTTCTCCAATGTTCCTCTTCTTTGACCATGTATTAGCTGCTACACTTTGAGAAGGTGTTTGGTTCATCCCACAAAAATCTTCAGCCTGCCAATTCACAAGTGTGGTCTCATTTGGAGTTGCCTCTTGTTGAGATGTTCCTTGTTGTTGGTTTGCTTCTTGACTTGTTTCTTGCTCTACACCAGTTTTTGTCACCATCAAGGCTTGATTCAAAGCACCATTGAAGCACATTGATTGGTTGTGAGGTTGATTGCATGGGAAACACCAATCATATTCTTGAGCCATGTTATTTTGCACTGGCACCAAGGCTCTAGATGTAGATGCAACATTAGGATTATAGTAAGGCTGGAATGGTCTATTGGCAGGAGGCCTACTTGATTCTTATTTGTAGTTGGGTTGGGTGGCCTATTGGGCTGATATGGTGGTCTATTGGGTTGAGTTTGAGGCTGATAAGAAGGTCTAAAATTCTGAGCTTGTTGCCTCTTAAGTGTTACCAACTCATTACCCAAATTTTGCAATTGTTTCATGACCTCTTGGAGTTCATTTGAGGCATTGAAGATGAAGTAGAAGCTTTAGCTAAACTTTGATTTCTTGGAGTGGGAATAGGAGCTAAAGTAGGTGCTTGGCTAGTACTTGATTCCCTAATTCTAGATATAGAGGCATGGGTGGTCTAGGTGCAAGTTTACCAGCCTAGATTAAACAATTCTCAGCTCTAATAGAAACATTATAGGTTGTAGGTAAGGTTACACCTCCCATGGATTGAATCAACATTGCAATATCAGAAATTTAAAGCTTTGAGAAAGTATAGAAAAGCACCTTCAGCTATTGGTCTCATGGCCAATGGGATTCTATCCCATGTTCTTTGAAATCTAAAGTTGAAGTCAGTTAGTTGCTCATTTGGAGCCCTCTTGATGGTTTTCAGTTGTTTCCAATAGAGACAAGTTATCTCCTTTTTCTCCAAATTGGTTATGGAGGGTTGTGCATAGATTGTCCCAAATTGTGATAGAGCTTGATTTTAGACTTCTAACCATTGCAGGGCTTTTCCTTTGAAGGAGGATGCCAACAACTTAACAACAATATCCATTTCCATAATTTCATGGATTGCACAAACATTAGCAATGTCTTGGACGTGGTCACCAGGAGTGGTCTTGATTTTCTCCAGTGAAAAATGGATGCTCTTCAATGCTGCAACTGGAACTAGATTTTGTGCATTGAGGGAAAGTGGGCTGCTGCCAGTAAAGTTGACATAAGGATTTGGTTGTGCCATTCTGATTGGCCTAAGAACCCTTGTTGATTGGATGAAAGGCCTTCCAGGTGGAGGAGTTGAAAGAGTTCTATTTGGTGGAGATGGAGATCTTTGAACTCTTCTTCCTCTTCTTGTTCTTTCTGGGGATAAATGTAGATAAACAAACAATCCCTCTTCTCTAGTTCTTGATCTTGTCTAGATTCTTCTCATGAATCTTCCAAACTTAGACTACTGCAACCAATGGATTCTTCCCTTTTGGAGTCACCAGATGTGTAATTAAAGCTTCATACAAGTTGGAAATTTACAAAAATACACATCTATCTTGTTGCAATGAAAGTGAAGACCTCTTGGTCCCACCAAGCATGCCAAAACTGTTAGTGCAGAATCACAGCACCCCCAAATTGACCTCTCGGATCTGTAGTTTAGAAATGGGTCATTTGGTGTGATTGCACAACATGGAGTTTTCCCAAAGTGTGGGACTTTGCAAATGGGAAAAATCTCTAGATTGAGGCTGGTTCCTACTCCTCTATTTAGGTGTATGCATGAAATTACAGAGGATCTATCCTAAATCCTACTCTAATTTTCCAAGGAGACAGAGTTAAAGGATGCAAAAGAAAAACAAAACTAAGCTAACAAGGTGATACACCAAAGGAGTGATGAAAATTTTCTTTGCTGGTAGACACAAACCATAAAATTTTGTATGCAATTACCAAACACAGATAACCAATTTTGCAATGGAAGATCAACTAAGAGAAATGAAAATAAGAAAAGGGTGGAAAATCACCCACAAACATATATTATTACCCCTACAGATTTGATACAACATGCATTACAAATGGCCAAAAGAAAAATCACATGCAATTTTAATGGAAGGTCTGATAAACTCCATGAATTCACTTGCCAAAGGGAAGAGGGAGAGCTTGCAAAACAAGAAAAATGTCCAACCCTTTACAAATGAGCCAAAAATGGCATATATCGATGAAACAAAGAATAGAGAGAGAGAGAAACATGGGAAATTCATTTGAAGGTTCAACCACCCAAAAGATTCATTAAAATGGCAAGGGCACCCTCACAAATCCATTTTCAATGCTTTTCAACCATGCTTTGGAGAAGAATGGGTGCCATACCACATTAAAATTTGGTGGTTGGATGTCGGTTCTACGTCTTTTCCCATGCCAGAGACATTTTTCCATTTTTTCATCCCATCAATCTCACCAAAATTCAAAATTTAAGCATCCATGTTGAAGAGGGTGTTAACATCTTTCCAATGATACCAAAATTGATGAAAATGAGCTCTGGTTTGAAAGATATGCCCCTCTAAAGATTTAGGGAAAAATTAGGGCCAAAATCGGGTTCGTGGGACCAAAATTTCCTTTTACCCCTTTTCTAGAAAAATTTGAAAAAAACCCAAAAACCTCCATGGGCCTCGTAGCTCCATTTGTGACACGTGGCTCCTTCTCATTGGTCGGTGGGTTGAAACAACATTTTACCCTTTTGGAACAAAAGTGCAAAAATTCCCAAAGTCTCCTGATATCTCGCTTTTGCATTGATGATGATGTGTCTCAAAATGACACGTGGCTTCTTCTGATTGGAGAAGGAGATGCGGTTCAATTTTTACTTTTGTGCCCCTTCGCAAATTTGGCAAAAATAAAAAATCCTCCCGATGGCCCACCTCCCGCTGCTGCCCTGGACACGTGGCCCTCTCTCATTGGTCGATGGGACTGCGGCTTCATTTCATGCCTTGAACATTTTTTGAACAAAAAGCCAAAAACTTAACTTTCCTCGTCACCCGCCTTGGCACCACTACGGCCCACTGAGGGCCGGACACATGGCACTTAATTGGTTGTGAAGATGTGGTTCAAATTTTTTCCTTTAGTTTTTTGACAAAAAAGCCAAAATTCCAACATACCTCCGCTAGCCTTGCCTTGCACCGATGACCACATGTCATCTCCTGATTGGATGTGGAGGTGTGGCCCAATTCATCCCTTTAAACTTTTTTAACAAAAAGGGGAAAATTTTCTTAAGTTCTTCCACGTCCCCAACTTCCACCGATGATGTGTCACCTTCTGATTGGTTATGGAGCCTTAACCATTTTTCTTTCACCTTTCTTTTCTAGACCCACGGGCTCAATTTTCACTTTAAATTTTTATCCCAAAAAAGGATAAGTGTCAAAACTTTCCCCTTGGCCCCGCAAGTGTGCTTTTCTCCCTTTGCACGGTCCCGTGGGCTGCCAATTGAAATTATGTCTTTTAGCCAAAAGGGCTAAGTGAAAAGTTTTCCCGCACCCATGCGATGCATTTTTAGAAACTTGCTTTCATGGGCCCAAAGTTGACTGTTGTGCATTTTGAAAAAAATGCCTAAGTGTTTGAAATTCTTCCACCACTCCGTCGATCCGCTTCTCCTGGCCACGTGTCATCTCCCGATTGGATGGAGCAAAATCTTCCTCCTCTCGCGGGCTCGCGGGCTAGCTGTGAAGCCGACTTTAACTTTTTATCCAAAAAGAGGCTAAGTGTCAAATTTTTCCCCTTATCCCTGCCTATCCGCCAATTTTCCTTTCCAAATTTTTTTTTCCCGAGTCCGCTAACTTGCCTTGGGCAAAAATTTCTCCTAAGGCCCACCATCCCATAACTTGAAAAATACAAGGAGTTAGGAGGACTTCTTTACCTTTCTGGAAAGGGGAAGAAATTTCCCATCTGATGAAGCCATTTCCAGAAAACTTTAAGTGAATTAAATGTTTGAAATTTTAGATTGAAGAACAAGGAAGGAAAAATGGATGTAAGTTAACCAAAATAAGCATGGGCTTATTTTGGATAACAATGTCTGTCATGCCATGCCTTCTTCCTATAATTTTATATCTTCTAACTCCCTTATGCTATGGCACACCTTTCATCTAATTACATTAGTTTGTCGATAAATTATTCAATTGCTTTCTCATCGCTAAACTTCCTACGTGTGTAATACACAGAGAAGGTAACATGAATTCCACTAGTAGAATGACATCCGCACAAAACACCAATTGAAAGGGTGTGTCCTTATTCAACCTTTTGTATTTTTTCTTGTATGCTAAAAGTATCGAAGATACTTTATAATCCCATTGTTTTCTTCCATTATCACAAATTTTAGTCAATTTGTGGCTCAAAATATTGTTGAAAGCCTCATCGGTTCCATTATCCCGAGGGTGATAGAATGTTGTTTTATGGTGTTCCACCATAAATTCTACCAATAATATCCTAATGGTCTCATTAAGGAAATGATTACCCCTATCACTCGTTAAACTCAAAGGACATCCATACACGATGATAATATTTTCCCAAAGAAACCTTGCTTCGTAGTTGTTGTGTAATCATTTTTAGGCATTGCTTCTTCCCACCTTGTAAGATATTATGTATAAGTTATAATATAGCATGATCCGGTCATGTACGCAAGTGGGGAAATAGGACCCAAATATTCAATTTCCCACTTCTCAAAAGGTTCTCGCACTAGAAATGGGGCTTAAAGGCTTTTCATATATATGCTTAGGATTTTCAAGGCATTCACAATGATCACATGCCTTACAATATTCTTTCTAATCCTTATTCAAGTGTTTCCAACTATAGACCGCCAAGTAAAATATGCCATAGAGTGTAATCTTCTACATAATGTCCACCTGCAATACCACCATGAGCCTCCTCCATAATATCTTCACACTCATGCTCAAGTACACACCGACGTAAAACTTCATCCCAACATAGTTTGTATTAATCTCCACTTATCAACATATAAGGCACGACGCATATAACAAGTTATTTTTTTTCTAGAATCTTCATTCCCTCAGGTGTTACACATGTTCACAAAAAGACAAAAATATCTTCTAACTCGGAGGGTACATGATTCAATCTTAATAACTATGCATATGAAATTATATCCTCAATGCTTTACGCATCTTCTCCGAATTAATCTTTAATAAGTGGTCTGGTCCATAATTGCTTTTGGTTGGATTAAACACCACCATAAAATCATATTCCTGAAATAACATAATCAAACGACATATGTGCCCCTTCAAAACTAGCTTGTTTACCAAGTAATTCAACCCCATGTGATCTATCTAAAAAATAAAAGGTGTTACCAGGTAAGTACTTTTGAAACTTATGCAACGTGTAGACTATGGATAAAGCCTCACACTCTATAGTTGTATAGATTTGTTCATCTCGGTGTCAACATATTACTTTTAAAAAATAGGATGATCAACAATACCTTCTCCCAATCGGGATAAAACCGCATCAATGGCCATGTCATAGGTGTCCACATGCACGTGAAAAGGTAGATTCCATGAAGGAAAGTGTAGAATGGGCATTGTAGTAAGCCTTTCCTTCGAGTGTCTCGGGCACGCGTGTTGTTGTGCTTCACCCCAATGGAACTTGGATTTACCCTTTAATAATTCTTCTAAGGGCACGATAATCTTAGCATAACCTTTGATAAACTTCTTATAATATCCTGTGTGCCCCAAGAATCCACACACCTCACTCTAGTTAGTTGGTATCTCTAATCCCAAAATAACAACAACCTTAGGAGGATCCGCTTATGAGCCTTCTTTACGGATGATGTGTCCTAGTAAAGTCTCAAAAGGTGTAGCAAAAAAACACTTCTTAATATTCAAAGATATGATTAACTATCTATAGCACTCAAACATGAAACTTAAATTATCTCGATGATCTTTCACTAGCTCATACAATGTCTAGTCATCCAAGTAAACATGTAAGAAATTATGAATGAAATCCATGAATGTTTGAACAACAATACGTAAAAACACTACAAATGCATTCTTCAATCCAAAAGGCATAAATATGTATGAAAAACTTCCCCATTCTCATGGTGATAATTGTCTTTGGCTAATCCTCTATAGCAATCCAAACTTGGTGATATCCAAAGAACCCATCATAAAGGAATAAATCTTGCACCCTACTACACCTTCCAATATTTCTTACAGAAAAGGTGTGGGAAAGGATCTATTACATAAGAAACATTCAATTCCTGTAATCCACACATATCCTTATTCTTCCATATTTATTAATACCGATCACCATCGAAATAACCCACTCGATTCCTCTCTGGGCTCAATGATTCCAGATTTCAGCATCTTATCAATCTATTCTTTAACCTTGACGTGTAAGTTAGGATTCATCTTGTAAGTCCTCTTCCTAACCGAGCGTGTACCTTTAAATTGATTCTCATCTCACCCAAATATTCATGCACTCCTTTCAACTCATGATAGCCCCTAGGGAGCAAGTCCTCATAGTTTCACAATAGCTCAATTATCTTTGCAACCTTAGAATCAGACCAATAATCTTCGATGATGGCCTCCTTAGGTTCAAAAACTATCTCAATATTGACCTTATTAGTTCTCATATGCTCATGGTAGGTGTGTGCCTTCTCATCTACACTATCTAATACCTCGTGCGTACCCTCTATATACTACACATCTAGATTCCCCAATTCTTCATCATCAATTTTGTATACCATCTTACCCTTTTTCTTTCTAGGTAGTGTTAGTACAAAATCACATCACCCATCGAATGGCCTAATTTTGAATGGGGCATCTGATGAAACTTGCACAACATTCGACCATCTCTTAAGCTGTAGGATTTACGAACCTGAGATGGACCTCCAGAGAAAGCTGGTTCTTGTTCCTAAACTACCTGCCACAATCTAATCTAATGTAGGAAAAACTAATCTATCCTAATCTAACCATTCCAAGGAACCAAAGAGAAAGAGAGAGTGAGAGAGAGCCTACACTAAAGTGGTGATACACCAGAAAAGGAAAAAGATGAGATACTCTGCTGAGGGAGGATGAAACAAGGAAAAGGAGATGAGGGAGGTCGATAGAAATGACACAGACCCAGATCCTAATCCACCATCAAAACTCCATGAAACACAACATCTTACACCTGCAAACGTGAAATACATGCACAGAAATGAACACAAAATGGAGAGGCACAGAGAAACAAAAAAACATGAGAAAGGGTTGAAGAACACCAAAAAAACATGATTTTATTGCTCTATGAGGTGCACGACCATTACATGGATGCTCAGAGGCATAAATCCACTTGTCAGGCATAGGATAAGGCTTACATCTCAATGGTGTTGAGAAATAAATTTTACAGAGTTTCCCCACACCCAGAATATCTCTTTTTTCTCAAATGAGAAGTGTTTACAATATATAGAAGGTCGAGGTGAGAGAGAAAGAAGAAAAAATCAGATTCTACTCTGAAAGCTCAACCACCAACCATTAATGCCCTGAAAATCCACCTATAATCTGTCAAGTTTTGTTCTCCATGTCTTCTTGGCGTGTTGGAGAAGGAAGGATGGCAGATCAAATCAAATATGGGTAGTTGAAGCAATCAAATCACATATTAATAGAATCAAATAATTTTTCCATATCCCCACCCACCAAACCTAGCAAAAAATAATATTTTAGGCTTCCATGGCATAGAGGATGCCGAGACCTTTCAAATGGTAGAAAATTTCTTAAATTTCGTGCCTTTGGATCGAAAGTTATGCCGATTTTAAATTCTGCATCGAATGCGTACAAAAATGTTGAAAATTCAATATTTTACAAAACAGATCAATGGGCTTGAAATTACAACTTGCACCTTTTGTGGAAAAACGCAAAATTATAAAAACCTCTCGCAGCCCCACAGGCCATAAATTCACTTTTTCCCAAAAGCTCCGTGGACCCAAAATTGAAATTGCGCTTTTTGCACAAAAATGCAAAATGTAAAAAACTTCCCACAACCCCGTGACTTTGCAACTTTGCATTTGGTGAAAAAACCTTCCTCAAGCTCGCAGGCCCACACTTGCAAATCAAAATTTGCGCAAAAGTTTTAAAGTGTGAAAGTTTTCCTCAATCCTGCAAGCCCACAACCTTCCATTTTTCCATTTAGCAAGAAATCTCCCATGGTCTTGCGGGCCTACACTTCACATTGTGCTAATTGTAAAAGTTGCAAGAATGCAAAACCTCCCGCAGCCCCGCAACTTTACATTTGGTAAAATGACTTCTCCAGAGCCCGCGCCCCCACATTTTCCACTTAGCAAAAGAAATCCTTCCCGGGCTCGCGGGCCCACAATTATAACTTGTTCCTTTTGCGAAAAGTGAAAAATGCCAAAATATCTCCCGCCACCCGCCGGTGCGCAATTTTCCCATTTGGTGAAAATTCTTGCCCAGGCCCGCTAGCCCACATTTGGAAAAATATCCTTTCCAGGTCCATCCGACCCGCCATTTGTAAAATATGAGGAGTTAGAAGGACTTATTTATATTTTTGGAAAGGGGAAGAAATTTCATATCTGATGAAGATGCTTTCAAGAATCCTTAAGTACTTGGAATGTATGAAAAATCGGATTGAAGCACAAAGGGGGAAATGGTGTTAGTTGACCCAAAAATAAGTGTGAGCTTATTTTGGTCAACAATTTGGTGACTCATGGGGATCACCTACCTGCTAGGTGAAATGATCAGTTGCCTTGAAGCATCCATTGGGCATGGAGTCATGAATGATAGCCTGATATTGATCTTTAACTCTAAAATCTTATCCTTGAGCCACTTGGAACACCATTGGAACCGAAGCTGATCTCACCAAATTCTACTTCCAATGAAATGTGCACGAGCAACAAAAAACCACCACACAAATTATGTAAAAAAATGGAAATCATACACATACCAACTGGGATATGCAGAGTGTGCACAAGCACTTCTTCTACTGGCAGTGAGACCTCCTACTCTATGCTAACCAGAAGGAAAAGGGAATTCAAACAAATGCTGTAATTGCCAGGGAGAAGTAGCTTCCCTTTCTTAAAAAGGGCAGCCATGCAAATTATTTGACAATGAATATGGTTGCTTGTATGAGTGAAAAACTGAGTATAAGCCGATCCTCCACCCAAATCATCAAGGTGTTAATCTGAAACAAAACAAATACCTCTTTTAGTTTCTCTGTATTTGGATTGAAGAGGCATTAAAGTTGATTCTTGGTACTTTGATACTCATTGTCATTCCCTAAAATGGACATGACCGGTTTTGGCTTCTCCCTTAGCTCTAGTGAGGCCAAGTATTGTTATCTCTCGAAAGTGTACCACAGTAGAGAGATGGCTGCAGTTTTCTAAGCTTGCAAAAATTGATCTTTCTCTTTCGTAGATACAATAGAAACACATCATGTCTCGTGGGTATACCTATTTTGAGGTGAGTCTCGGTATCAAGGCCGGTTCCTTATTGATGTATCCTAAATTGATTTTACGGGGTTAAGGGAAAGATGATCGTAAAAGATTTAAAAATGAGGTGATACACCAAATTTGTATGAGGGCTTTGACCGAGTATATGCATAGCTGATATGTGGAAGAATTCTTAAGGCATGAACCAATAGTTTTCTACAAACTATTAAGGGTAAATAGTTTGGTGTATTGATGGAAAAAGATCACAACAATAATGTTAAGTTTTACATACAAATTAACATAATGCGAGAAATCACTTTGAATTGGTAGCGAGGTAAGATAATTAACCAGGAATTTGCATTCACAAGACTAATAGACACATACACAAGACTGCAAATAATTGGAAAGGCCAAAAACCTTCACATTCGAGGGGAAAAGCGTGACAAAATTTGCTTCAAAAAGATACTCTATCTCCAAAAGTCCTCCTTTGTGCTTTGTCAAAGCACACAATATATAGCAAAATAAATTTTCACCCTCTTCCTAAAAATAGTCTAAGGCTTGTACTCACCAATGCATCCTATTTTTATCCTTGATTTAATAATAGATAAAGGAATAAAAATAGAACATGCAATTACTGAGATAGACATTAATAGCCTTGATTACATTACGATCAAATTGAAATTGATTGCTTTTATTTTAAAGAAAAATAAAGGTGAATAATTCGCTAATAATAAGGTTGCTTCTTTGGGAAAGTCTCTTTCCTTTACGCATTTGAATTCATCTTCTTGTATGTTCTATCCTCTTGTGAACCATGCAAAAATCAATTCCTGTTTGTGAGTAAAATAATTGAAATACTTGCAAAAATAACCATCCACACATTCATTTGATGGGGACCACCTCCATGCTCAGATTTTGATGTTGACATTCCTTGTCTAAGTGGTCACATGGGTGACATACTACAGATCATCTTCAACCTCCTTGCAGTGGGGACCACCTTTGCACTCTACTTGGTTTGGCCACCTTTATGGACTTAGCAATTTATAAGGTCAACCACCTTTGCACATTGCACATGCCATACTATAGTCTCCACCACCTTTGATTAATACATGCATTATATATCCTCATCAGATTTTGCATATTTGAATAACACATGGTTTGAATTTCACCTTTTTGGTGATAATAGTTGGCATGTATGATGGCACTTTGTATTATTTGGAGTTGGACTATAGTTCGGACTTTTAAAAGTCAAAAAATGCAATGATTATTTTATTGATTATGTGGGCTAGCCCCTTACGCACGATGACTCACCCTTGGCATGTTGGTTGGTGGCAATTTAACCCAACCCTAATTAGGGTTTTATGAAAGCTTACCATGTATATGCATTGTTTAACCCTAGTTGGGTTTGGTCCTTGATGAAGACCGTCGATCTCTATCCTTCATTCTTTCGATCGTTGATCTTTGAAATTGTAGTTAGGGTTTTAACCGCGGCATTTAAGGCGATCGGTGGTATCGACCATGGTTGTTTTCTTTGAAAACTAGAGATCGATCTTAAACCATCGATCTTGGCACGTTTAATTCTGGACTATTTGATCACTAACTTCGGATGAGTTAGGTTAAGCCATGGTTTATCGGGTTAGTTAAAAGTAAGAGCTCCATCATTTTGGTCATTTTTTTTTGCTCATGGAGAGTGGCGAAGCCCTGACAAATTTATTGCAGACCTCCATTTTTGTTCGAGCTCTCTGTAACTCCTTATGTGTTGGATTTGAGCTCGGTCTCTGTAACATCCGCCATGGTTTGAACTCCGAAACTTCGGTTCTATGTGAGCGTTTAGAGGATTCCGCCATTGTTTGAGTTCGATCTCGGTCATGGTCATTTCTGCCTTCTACAGAGTTATGTGAGTTTTTGGGTCCTCGAGATCTTCACATTTTTCCCTTAGCCACAACATTGTTATGAACTTGAATCTCGACTATGCATCATCCTTTAGCTTCTGCAAGACTTTCTTTAACACGGCCGCCACTTTGTGAGTTCGAGCTCGGTTTTGGAGGTTTGTTTGGATGTTCATTTTTAGTTTGAGCTCTCTGCAACTCTTTGGGTATTGGATTCAAGCTCGGTCTCTCAGTATTAATTCTATGGCCGTAATTTTTGAATCTTTCAAACTCTCTGTAACTCTTAGGGTTGGCGTGAATGCTGGAAATGGTAAGCTTCTTTGTCCTTGAACATGAAAATTATTTCATTCTCGCTATTGTTGTGACCATGCATACTGATACTTAGTTCTTTATTTGCATTTCTTGTGTTTTTGTGGCTCGCCATGGCCGTTTGAGTTGAAACCCATTCTGAACTTGATGATTCTTCAAATTTATTCAACTTCAATACCAATAAGTATTTACTTATTACTCAATTTAATACCCATTAATGGGTTTTTACTATTAAGGTTGGAAACTGTGCTTTCCAAGACATGGGTATTCGTAGATCTGAGTTTTCTAGAAATTCCTCAACTCGTGTAAATACATCTCAGTAAATTTTTTTGAAATATTGTTTTCCAATATGCACTTTAATTGCATTTTGGTTTTCTTTGTATTTTCACGATTCGGCCATTGATAAAATGAACTTGAAAGACTCTGTGATATTGTGTTTGCTGCTATGTAGCTCTGAATAACTTTGTATGAGCTCATTTTTATTTCATGGCTCCATTTGGGTACTTGAACATTTTGATAAAATTGTAGTTTTACGGTTTTTCTGATCATCTTCATGTTGTTGAGCTTAATTTGAGAGCCATTTGTGTGCAACCTTTACTTTGTATTCTCCTTCATTGCAGATTCAAGTTTAAGGTGTTTGTGACTTCTGTAGCTTTCATTGTTTCTGGTAGTAGTATTCTAAGCTCGAAACTTCTCCTTTATTGTTGGCAAGTCTATTATTGACCTCTGTCTGAGTTTTCCCAAGATCTGTATCCTCGTTGTTTTTTCCATTTGATTCTGAAACTGATAATAAGATTCCTTCTATATGGTCTGAAAATTTTGCATATTTCTACTGAAACCTTACCATAATTATGTAGAGATCTGTTATAAAAGTTTCTAGTAACTTTTCTGTTCTTTATTTGACTTTTTTTTCATTCCAAGACTTAAATACTTTGGTGCTTTTTTGAAGAACTCAAGTCTCACCTTTTGGGTTGATTCTCAGAACTTGATATGGGGGTTCTCTACTTGAGGATAGATGAAGAATAAATGCTTCCCTTTGCTTATCCTTGACAGTCTGAAATATTGCTTTCTTTAGATGCAAAACAAAGCTCTGAGTTTGATAAAACTGTAAAATGAAAGTCTGAAACTTGCATTCTTTTGTATTTCTTTATTTCAACTTCTGAAATGATCCTTTGTAATCTAAATTTTCATACTTTGATTTTGTGACTTGTTGGTATATCTTTGTAATCTTGTTTCTTTTACTTAGATTCTTTATTTCCTTAATAGTAGTATTTCTGGCATGCTAGAAAATTTAAAATGTTGATTTTTCATGGCGAAGCCCTGGCAAAAATTTTCCATAATTATTTCTTCCTTCCATTTCCAGTTGTAGTAGTTGTATTTTTCTGATTTAGAATATAGAATGTAACACTTTTCTATTGAAGCTGATTTGGTAATTGAAAATTGAAACATAATAATGTTTATCTTGATCATGGCATGTTTTTCTACTTTTCTGTATCACTTACTTGATTTACATAATTATTTTAAAGCATGTAATAGTTGAAAACAACATGATGAAAAGTTGTAAATGTCCATTTTACATGGTGAAGCCTTGTCAAAATTTTCCCAGAATCTTCTCTTCATTCTATTTCAGTTGTAACCCTTTCTTTCCAATTAACTTTAGCTTCTTGAAATCTGATTTTTCTTCTTTAGTTGCAAACTGAAAAGTGTACTTCTATTTGCTAGTCTTTTTTATTTAAATTCCAGATCTGTACATTACTTCTCCCATTTGCGAATAGTTCTTTGAAACCTGAATTACATTCTTCATTCATTCTAACATGTACTTATGATTTTCTATTTCTTCTTGGCTACAACTTGTACTGTGCACTTAAGAAAATAGTTAGGAAATACTTGAGGCTTTTTGGCCTCTCTTATGTCCACGGTTTTTCTTTTCTTTTCTCTTTCTTCTTCCTGAGTGAGTAAAGCATGTATGCAGTTTGATCTTCAAGTAAACTATATCTCATGTTGTTAAGATATTCATATGCACAAATTAGGATAGTATGGGAATATGAATTGATCCCTGAGCTCGTAACTAATAGTTCTTCCCTTTTCTTCTTTTCAGGGTGACTTCTACAATGAAGATGAAGAAGGAACAAAAGCTAGAAATGGAGATGTTTCAATCAAAGAAGAAAACCCCCAAGGTAATGATGGGTTCATTCATACTCCTTTACTTTATTTTTCATGCATGTGTACCTCTTATTCCAGTAGCTATACTTTACTTTTTAGTTACATCCCACGGCTTCTGTGGGAAACATTTGAAATTCATTATGAATAAAACATTGAATTCTGAAATTGAGTTGTGTATTTATTTCTGCATTTCAACTTTCTGTATGGATTGTATGATGAACTAAACAACTCAGTAATATAATTGAATGTCTTAATCATGAAGGAAAGAACATTAAATAAAACCTGTAACATCTAGTAATGAACTTTGATTTCTGCAATCTACACTTATGTTTATTGTTCCAAAACTTAGCATTTCACATATTCTTTAATTGAATGTCTTCATCAATACAAAAAAAGCTATCCTTCGGGGCCTTGTGTTCTTTTGCTGAAGATAGTCATGAAATTGTAGACTATGTGATCTGTTACGTTTTGTAACAACACACATAGTTGTAGATTTCATGTAATCATTTAACTAAATCAACAAAGAATAACATTATCTCGGAAAAATCTCCCCTATCTTAGGTATACTTCACCAATGCTATGCATCGTAACGAAGTTTCAAGTTGCCCATTTTTGCACAAGTGTAAAAATTTTCAACATTTCAAGCGATCTTGCGAGAAAGTCACTTACTAGCATGTAGACCAGTGCCTTGCTCTTGTCCATTGGGCATGGAGTCCAAACATATAACCAAAATATGCCTTTACGAAGGTCCAACCTTTCCAAAACAAACTAAAACTAGGAAAGGATTTGGTAAACTAGATCACGTGCACAAATGCACTTATTGAATTGAAAAACAATGCAATGTGCAGAAACTACACTTATTAAAGGGAAATCCTACTCTAACAATCACTGTAATATTTTCAATAATAGTGTTTGAGAAACATACCATTCACAGGAATGGGAATTTCCTCTCCATTCAGCTTTGAAAGCTGAAAAGCATTGTGTTCTTTGCAAGCTGAAATCATGTAAGGGCCACTCCATATTGTATCAAACTTTGTGTGTCTTCCTGGCTTTGCACGATCAACATCCCACTTTAACACAATATCTCCTTCATTGAAGATTCTAAATTTGGCTTTCTTATCAAAATTCTTCTTTATCTATTTCTGATTCTTTTCCATATTCAAATGAGCTTGATCTCTTAGCTCTTGTAATTCCATTAACTCTACATAACGAACCTACAATGGTTAATTCTCTAGAAGCTCCATTTGATGATGAAAATATAATGCAGAGTAACTCGATTGAAATAGGCATTCTTGCTTCTTTTCCGTACACAAGTTTGTATGGCGAATTTCCAATTGATCTTTTAGGAGTCACTCTATCAGCCCAAAGTGTTGAATTCAACATCATATGCCAAGCTCTTTGATTATCTTTGAGTGTTCTTCTGATGATCCTTAAAAGGTTCTTGTTAGTACTTTCAACCAAGCCATTACCTTGTGGGTAATAATTAGATGAAGAACTTAAGTAAATTCCATGGTTGACAACCCAATCTGTTATCTTTGCACCAAGAAATGCTAAAGCATTATCTGATATGATAGTTGTTGGAACACCAAATCTGCAAACTATACCTTCATGAAAGGAAAGTATTGAGGTTTCGTTAACATCTTTCAAGGTTATTTCTTCACCCATCATGTAAAATAATCAGATGTGAGTTAAGATCCATTTGTGTCCTTATGATGAAGGCGGGTTTATCATGCCAATAAATTCAAGACCCCACTTGCATAAAAGGCTGATCAACTGAAATAGGTTGTAAAGGCAGTGAAGCTAAACATTTTTTTCCAACAAAGAAAGCACATTTCTTACACTTTTGATCCATTCAAAACAATCCTTGAATATGTTAGGCCAATAGTAACCAACTTTCATAATTTTTAAGGCTGTGGTACGTGCTGAAAAGTGACCTCCTACAGGTCCTTCATGGAATTCTGATAGTAATTTCTAAATTTTATCATAGTCAACACATCACAACAAGATTCCATTTATATCTCTTTTGAACAACACACTATCAATAAAGATATAGGGGACAACTTGTAATCTGAAATATCTTCATTTATTCTTGTCCATACCTTCCGGATAGGTGCCATGTCAGTAAGTAGTTAACCAAATCAGTCATCCATCTTGATTCCTGAATCTCTTGAGCAAGTTTAGGTTGCTGATTTTCTTGTTGGACCATGATGTTTGATTGTTGATACACAATTTCAGCATGTTGTTTTGAATCTTCGGGTTCTGCAGCTTGTTTTTTTCCATATCAGCAATTATATTTTCACACAAACCTTTACCTCAAATTGTCTTAGCAACCCGATATCAACATCATATTCCATAACCTTCATTATCTAGCTTGCTCTTTTCTCATTCAATTCTTTATTTAACAAGAAAGCTTTCACACTTGGATGAGAAACAAGAACATGGATTTTATTGTTTGAAAGCATGTACTTAAAATTATTTAGTCCCCTGACTACTGAAAGTACTTGTTTTTCAAGAAATGTGTACCTTGTTTTGTAATCATGCAAGGTCTGTCCAAAGAAAGCAATTGGCTACTTAATATTTTTATCATTAACTTTGAGTTAATATAGCTAAGATTGTTTCCGCTCCTGCAAGTGCATACACTGTAAAATATTTATCAAAATTTGGATTTGCAAGAGTAGGAGCCCGTGAGATGGCTATTTTGATTTCTTCAAAACCTTCTCTCCCTTCATGGGTCCAAGAAAATGTTTTATCTTTCTTTAACATAGTTGTCAACGGTTTAACCAATGATGCAAAATATGGAACAAATCTTCTGACAAAGTTGATCTTTCCAAGAAAACTCTACAATGCCTTCTTATGATGAGGCAATGATAGTTGTGATATGGCTTCAATTCTAAAAGGATCAATTGCTAAACCTTGCTTAGAAACAATATGGACAAGTAATTTACATTGATGTACTAAAAATATAGACTTCTTGGGATTCAAAGATATTCCAAATTACCTGCATAACTGAAAATTCTGCCTTAGATGCATTAGATGTTCATCAGAATCTTTTGAAAATACAATAACATCATCTAAATAAATAAGGATGCATTTATTTAACAAGCTGCAAAAAGCCATGTCCATTGCGTTGAAACGTTGCACCAACATTTGAAAGACTAAAAGACATTCTTTTGTAAGCATAAGTACCCCACTTGGTGGTAAAAGTTGTTTTGTACCTATCTTCTTCTCGGACTAAAATCTGATTGTATCCATTGTAACCATCTAGAAGAGATAGTCTATCTGAACCAGACTGTTCTCAAAATCTGATCCATATTTGGTAGTGGGTAATGATCTTTTAATGAAGCTTTGTTAAGATCTCTAGAAATCCACACATAATCTGATTTATCCATTCTTCTTCCTAACATGAACAAGATTTGCTACCCAACTTGAATGCTTAACTGGAAAGATAATACCTGATTCAATCAACTTGGATAATTCTTTCCTCATTAGAGGCTCTATTCTAGGATTTACATGCCTTTGTTTCGCCTAACTGGTTTAGAATTTGGCTACAATTCGATAGTATGTTGTGCTAAAATGGGATCAAACCCTTTCAGGTCTTGGTATCTCCAAGTGAAAACATCTTTAAATTCTTTGCAAAGATTAATAAATGACTATTTTTCAGCTGAGGAACATACCTTTCCAAGAAATAAATTTTTCCCTTCATCAACTGAGATCTCTTCATAGTTATCAGCATGTGTTGACATCTTAGTTTTGTCTTTTATTAACTGATCATCAGTACTGAATATGTCCTCTAATGTGACTAGACCTCGAGGAAACTTATATGTCTTTAATTGAATAATTTGATTGCCGTATAAATGTTGTAATTTATCCTGATTTACTGCAGAAAATTCAACTTCTTGCTGCAAAAACTTACAGATTTGATCATCATTTTAGAAAAACCTTCCAATTCAAGTCATTATTAGGTATAGGGCCTGACAATTAGCTTGATATGAGGTTGTATTTTGTTGTTTTCTATCTGTTCCAGCACTTCAAAACTAGTGAAGCATTTGCAAGTCTCTGCTACATGCTTATTTTCAGATTCTAGGAATGGACTCGAATATTAATAACATCAAAATCTTCCATTAAGTCTGAAACTCTATGTCTCAGTAAGACTTCATTAATGGATTCTTACAAACATTAAATTTTTTACTTGATTGATAACCAACTCGAATCATGCAAAAAGATTGTAATGTGTTGATACCTCTCTTTACTCCCCAAAGTAAGCCATGAATTAATGCTTCGTATTCAGACTACATTACAGTGCATGAAAATTGGAGACTCAAAGTTGATAAATACCTATCGTTTGTTGGGGAAGTGAGCATCAAACCTGCTCCTGTCTTTTTTTTATTCTTAGCTCCATCAAAATGAAGCTTCCAAATCCCTTCTATTGAATTTTTTTCTTTAGATAGCAAGGGAAGTGGTGTATTTTCTTCATGCATACAATACACACCAAACAAATGTTCTTGAACTTCCTTAAAAGGATCATGGGCAAGTTATTCAATTGTCTTTTCATCCATAAACATGTTAGAAACACCATCTAATGCTGAAACCTAATCTACATCATTAAAATCATATTGATGTAAGGTCAATAATTAGCCACCGCTGCGAATTGAAGAGTGAGACTCAATATGAAATCGGCCAAAGGTTCTAAATTGATAGTAACTTTAGTGCCATAACACGTAGTGAAAATAATAAGGACCAATCAAGAGAGATAACCTCCTATTTTTGTGTAAAATCTCTAGATAAGCATAAAGAAAAGTATGGAGGTAAATATACAACAGTAACATCTTGCAGAATAGAAACATTTGGGAAAACATGTAATGTTACCTCTAAATTTCTGATTATACCAACTGTATTAGTTGTAGTCCCATCAAGCTGTAAAACACTCTTTTCTGTAGGCTCATACTGCAGGCCCAATTTTTCTGCAATTGCTTTTGGCATAACTGTGCTACTTGCACCGTTGTCCACCATGCAGTTATGAACTAGATGTTCTCCAATAATTAGTGATAGATAAAATGGTGGTGGATTCTTGATATCATGAGAGTTTAAGAATTTTGAACCATCCATTTAACCTCTTTCATGTGGTCTTGTTCAAACATTTCAAGGACCATGTCTACCTTTTGAATTTCTTTTCTCTTGTTTTGGAAGAAATCTGCAGCTTAACTAGTTCATGAGAAAGAAAATCTTGTTGTCCTGGAATACTTAGAGCATCCCACATTGAGATGTTAACATTATTCTTTTTCATTACATCAAAAATGTTAAAAGAAGCAACAATTTTAGAGACAGATTCAACTATTTTAGCATAGGCCTTAGTAAAAATTGATTTTGCTTCAAAGAACTTTAGATATTTGAGGTATAAATAATCTTCTTGGATCAGGTCGTAGCTATTTTTGATGCTCTTTACTAGTTGGAACACTTGCTTATTTTTGTGGAATAACAGATTGTTAGCTGGTTTTGGGGCTGTAGATGTTTTATTATTAGTGACGGTGGGTAGAACAGGCCTATTTCACTGTTTTTTACTTTCAGCAGCATTTTCTTGAGCTCTAGTGGTATCTGCAATGAAATCATCCTTATTGAAACTTACTAAATTTTGTAAAGGTGCTTTCTAAACATGAGTTTCTTGCTGCCCACTCTCAATTTTAGGCATGACCAATGCTTCGATTAAGGTTGTGCAATAAGATTCGTGTTCTCGAAAAGCATTTGGGTAATTTGCAGCAGAATGAGGTCGATTGCAAGGTTGACACCACTCTTTTTATAGCCATGTTAACTGGAACTAAAGCATTAGATGAACTAGGAGTATTTAGATCAAATTTTCTTTCTTTGATATAAGGCTGCTTATTTTGCTGATTTTGTTGATAAGGAGCCTGATAAGGTCTACTAGGTAATGCAATTCTATTTTCAATTGAAGTCAGCTTATTTCCCATAGTCTGTAAAGCTTTAAACACATCTAGAGATGGGGTTGTAACAACAGGTTCTACAATTGTAATAGGTTGTAGGATATGGGCTAAATATGCCAAAAATGGCATTGAAGGGCTTGGTGCTAATTTTTTAGCTTGAATAAGGTTGTTTTCAGCTTTTATAGCAATATCATAAGCATCCAGAAGAGTAATACCTCCCATAGATTAAATCATAGTTGAAATATCACTATTTAATGCTCTGAGATAATAAAGGAAAGTGTGATCAACTTGAGGCTTAGCAATTGCTGGGATTCTTTCCCAAGTTCTAGCAAAATGGTTGTTGAAGCTGGACATGTACTCATGAGGAGATATTTTAATAGTAGACATTTGTTCTATGAGGGAAAAATGATCTCGAATTATCTTGGAACTATCGAAATTTTTCACCTAGGTTATCCCAAGTTCTTATGCTCCCAATCTCTAGGTTTCTATACCATTGCAAGGCATGTCCTTTAAAAGATGCAGCTAAAAGTCTCAAAGCTACATATTCATGAGTGATATTATGGACTACACATATGGATACAACATCTTTAATATGTTCGCATGTGTAACTTGATTTTCATGGTGAATGATGGAAAAAATTTCATGGCAGCATTAGGAATATCATGATAAACTTGAATTACTAATGGGCTGCCATTAGTAAAGGGCAAAAAATTTCTAGGTGGTTGAATAGCCATTGGAAAAATGGGATAGTGATAGAAAAATTGATACGTGGTGAATGAATATCAGGAGGAGGGTTATCAAAACCAGTTCTATTATAGGGTAAAGTATTACCAACTCTTCTCCTTCTAGCAAAATTCAATGGTAAAGAAACAAACTCAGGAGGAATTCCTCTTATTGATGATCTTGTAGTCACTTTAGGCATGGAACATGCTACAATACTGGTTTGAAATCAGATTTACGGAGTCGCCAAAAGATCATAAAATATTTAGAATAAATTACTGCAGCTTGCTCCCGAAAGTAACTTTTGTAATTATTGTAAATCTGTTGTAGATCTGATGTAGAATTTGTAACTTGCATGCAGATTTGATTCGTTGTACCAATGGGCGTGCCAAAAACGGTTATCTCTCGAAAGTGTACCCTGTAGAGAGATGGCTCTATATTTTCTAAGCTTGTAAAAATTGATCTCTCACTTTCATAGATATAATGGAAACACCTCGTATGTGGGTATACCTATTTTCAGTGAGTCTCCTAGATCAAGGTTGGTTCCTTTTTGATTTATCATAAATTGGTTTTCATGGGGTTAAGGGGAAAGATGACTATAAAATATTTAAAAATGAGGTGATACACCAAATTTGTATGAGGGATTTGACTGAGTATATGTAGAGCTGATATGTGGAAGGATTCTTAAGGCACGAACCAACAGTTTTCTTCAAACTATTAATGGTAAATACTTTGGTGTATTGAGGGAAAAAGATCACAACAATATTGTTAAGTTTGACATACACATTAATATCATGCAAAAATAACTGAATTGATGAAAGGGTAAGGTAATTAACCAGGAATTTGCATTCACAAGACTAATAGACACATACACAAGATCAGTAAATAATTATAAAGGCAAAAAAACTTCACATTCAAAGGAAAAACTGCCAAAATTTGCATCAAGATACTCCTATATCCAAAAATTCCTCCTTTTTGCTTTACCAAAGCACACAATATATAGAAAATTAAATTTTCCCCTCTTCCTAAAAATAGTTTAAGGCTTGTACTCACCCACGCATCCTATTTTTATCCTTTATTTAGTAATAGATAAAGGAATAAAAATAGAACATGCAATTACAAATAGGTATTAATAGCCTTGATCACATTATCAAGCAAAGTTGACTGTTTCTATTTTTAAGAAATATAAACATGAATAATTTGCTAATAATAAGTTTGCTTGCTGGGCAAGTCTCTTTCCTTTGTGCATGTGAATTCATCTTCTTATTTTTCTGTCCTCTTGTGAAGCATGCAAAAATCAATTCCTTGTTTGTGAGTAAAATAATTGTAATAATTGCAATATTTACAAAAATAATCATCCATACAATCATTTGATGGGGACCACCTCCATGTTCAGATTCTGATATTGACATTCCTTGTCTAAGTGGTCACATGGGTGACATACTACAGATCATCTTCAACCTCCTTGCAGTGGGGACCACCTTTGCACTTTACTTGGTTTGGCCACCTTTGTGGACTTAGCAATCTATAAGGTCGACCACCTTTGACTATTGCACATGCCATACTATAGTCTCCACCACCTTTTATTAATACATGCGTTATATATTCTCATCAGATTTTGTGTATTTGAATATCACATAGTTTAAATTTCACCTTTTCGGTGATAGGCATGTATGATGGCACTTTGTATTATTTGGAGTTGGACTATAGTTCAGACTTTTAAAAGTCAAAAAATGCAATGATTATTTTATTGATTACGCGGATGGCCCTTACGCACGATGACTCACCCTTGGCATGTTGGTTGGTGGTAACTTAACCCAACCCTAATTAGGTTTTTCTATTTGCTCACCATGTATATGCTTTTTTAACCCCGGTTGGGTTTCGTCCTTGATGAATACTTGCGATCTCTTTCCTTCGTTCTTTCGATCGTTGATATTTGAACTTGTAGTTAGGGTTTTAACCACTGCATTTAAGGTGGTCACGTGATCGACCATGGTTGTTTACTTTGAAAACTAGAGATCAGTCTTCATCCATCGATCTTTGCATGGTTGATTCTCGACCGTTTGATCACTAACTCCGGATGAGTTAGGTTAAGCCATGGTTTATCGGGTTAGTTAAAATTTTGAGCTCCATCATTTTGGTAATTTTTCTTTTTTGCTCACGAGAGAGTGGCGAAGCCCTCAAAAATTTTTTTGCAGACCACCATTTTTTATTCGATCTCTCTGCAACTCCTTCGTGTTGAATTCGAGCTCGTTCTCTCGTAACATCCACCATGGTTTGAACTCTAAAACTCAATTCTGCGTGAGATTTTAAAGGATTCCACCATTGTTTGAGTTCGAGCTTGGCCGTGGTCATTTCTACCTTGTGCACGATTATGCGATTTTCCGGGTCCTCGGATCTTCACATTTTTTCCTTGGCCGCCACTTGTTATGAACTTGAAACTTGACCGTGTATCATCTTTTAGCTTATGCGAGTTTTCTTTAACACGACCGCCACTTTGTGAGTTTGAGCTCAGTTTTGGAGGTTTGTTTAATGTTCATTTTTTAGTTTGAGGTCTCTACAATTGGGTATTGGATTCAAGCTCGGTCTCTGTATTATTTCTATGTCCACCATTGTTTGAATCTTTTGAACTCTCTGCAACTTTTAGGGTTTTCATGAATGTTGGAAAGGGTAAGCTTCTTTGTCCTCGAACATGAAAATTATTTCATTCTTGCTATTCTGTGACCATACATATTGATACTTAGTTCTTTGTTTACATTTCTTGTGTTTTTCTCGGCTTGGCCATGGTCATTTCAAGTTAAAACCCATTTTGAACTTGATCTTCTTCCTATGAAATTGATGATTCTTCAAATTTATTCAGCTTCAATACCAAGTAAGTACTTACTTATTACTCTGAATTTGATACCCATTAATGGTTTTTTACGATTAAGGTTGGAAACTGTGCTTTCCAAGACATGGGTATTTGTAGATTTGAGTTTTTAGAAATTCCTCAACTCGTGTAAATACATCTGTAAAAGTTTTTTGAAATATTGTTTTCCAATATACACCTTAATTGCATTATGGTTTTCTTTGTATTTTCACGATTCGGCCATTGATAAAATGAACTTGAAAGACTCTGTGATATTGTGCAAGCTGCTATGTAGCTCTAAATAACTTTGTATGAGCTCATTTTTGTTTCATGGCTCCATTTGGGTATTGAAAGTTTTGAGAAAATTATAGTTTTGCGGTTTTTCTGATCATCTTCAGATCTTTGAGCTTAATTTGAGAGCCATTTGTGTGCAACCTTTACTTTGTATTCTCCTTCATTGCAGATTTGAGTCTGAGGTGTTTGTCACTTCTGTAGCTTTCATTGTTCTGGGTAGTAGTATTCTAAGCTCAAAACTTCTCCTTTATTGTTGGCAAGTCTATTATTGACCTCTGTTTGATTTTTTCGAAGATTTGTATCCTCGTTGTTTTTTCCATTTGATTCTGAAACTGATAATAAGCTTCCTTCTATATGGTCTACAAATTTTGCATTTTTCTACTGAAACCTTATTCCATCATTATGCAGAGCTCTTTTATAAAAGTTTCTGGTAACTTTTCTATTCTTTATTTGAGTTTTGTTTCATTCCAAGACTTGAATACTTTGATGCTTTTTGAAGAACTTTGAAGTCTCACCTTTTGGGTTGATTCTGTAACTTGATATGGGGTTCTCTACTTAAGGATAGATGAAGAATAAATGCTTCCTTTGATTATCCTTGACAGCTTTGAAATATTGCTTTGTTTAGATGCAAAACAAAGCTCTGAGTTTGATAAAACTGTAAAATGAAAGTCTTAAACTTGCATTCTTTTGTATTTATTTAGTTCACCTTCAAATGATCCTTTGTAATCATTGTAGTTGCATACTTTGATTCTAAAGATGATTTTGTGACTTGTTGGTACACTGTAATCTTGTTTCTTTTACTTAGATGCTTTATTTCCTTGATAGTAGTATTTCTGGCATGCTAGAAAATTTAAAATGTTGATTTTTCATGGCAAATCCCAGTAAAATTTTTCTAGAATTCTTTCTTCCTTCCATTTCCAGCTTGTAGTAGTTGTATTTTTCTGATTCGATACGAGAATGCAACACTTTTCTGTTGAAGTTGATTTGGTAATTGAAAACTGAAACATAATAACTGTTTATCTTGATCATGGCATGCTTTTCTGCTTTTTTGTATCACTTACTTGATTTATATAATTCTTTTAAAGCATGTAATAGTTGAAAACAACATGATGAAAAGTTTTAAATGTCCATTTTACATGGCGAAGCCCTGTCAAAATTTTCCCCAGAATCTTCTCTTCATTCTCTTTCAGCTGTAACCCTTTCTTTCCAGTTAACTTCAGTTTCTTGAAATCTAATTTTTCTTCTTTAGTTGCAAACTGAAAAGTGTACTTCTATTTTCTAGTCTCTTTTGATTTAATTTCTAGATTTGTACTCTAACTTCTCTCATTTGCAGAATAGTTACTGAAACATGAATTACATTCTTCCTTTATTCCAACATGTACTTATGAATTTTCTATTTCTTCTTGGCTACAACCTGTACCTGCACACTTAAGAAAATAGTTAGAAAATACTTAGGCTTTTTGGCCTCTCTTATGTCCATGGTTTTCTTTTCTTTTCTCTTTCTTCTTCTTCGAGTGAGTAAAGCATGTATGCAGTTTGATCTTAAAGTAAACTATATCTCATGTTGTTAAGAGATTCATATGCATGAATTAGGATAGTATAGGAATATGAATTGATCCACGAGCTCTTAATTGACGTTCTTCCCTTTTCTTCTTTTCGAGATACAAGTGACTTCTACAAGAAAGATGAAGAAGGAACAAAAGATGGAAATGGAGATGTTTCAACCAAAGAAGAAAACCCCAAGGAAATGATGGGTTCATTCATACTCCTTTACTTTATTTTTCATACATGTGTACCTCTTATTTTAGTAGTTGTACTTTACTTTTCAGTTACATCCCACGGCTTCTATGGGAAACATTTGAAATTCCTTATGAATAAAACATTGAATTCTGAAATTGAGTTGTGTATTTCTTTCTAGCATTTCATCTTTCTCGTATGGATTGTATGATGAACTAAACAACTCAGTAATATAATTGAATGTCTTAATCATGAAGGAAAGAACATTAAAGAAAACATGTAACATCCAGTAATGAACTCTGATTTCTACAATCTGCACTTATGTTTGTTGTTCCAAAACTTAGCATTTCACCTATTTTGTGATTGAATGTCTTCATCAAGACAACACAACTGTCCTTCGGGGCCTTGTGTTCTTTTGTTGAAGATAGTCATGAAATTGTAGACTATGTGATCTGTTACATTTTGTAACAACACACATAACTACAAATTTCATGTAATCATTTAACTAAATCAGCAGTAACAACATTATCTAAAAAAATCTCCTTATCTTAGGTATACTTCACCAATGTTATCCATCGTAACGAAGTTTTGAGTTGCCCATTTTTTCACAAGTGCAAAATTTTTCAACAAGTACCTAATTGGGCATGGTCTGATCCGTGAAGTTTTCCCATTGCCCTGAAATTCAACTCCAAAAATGGAGTCTTCCTACAGACCTTCCTGAAAATAGAGGTTGTTTGCATGTTGATTTTTATTTTCATTTCCTCTGCAAGCAACTTATCCTCTGCACTAATGACTAATATGCAAAATGTGTCATCATTTTTTCCTTCTTCCTCCAGTGAAGAACATGGAAGATTTGGATCTTCCAACCTTGGTTCCATAAGGTTGTTGTCAAATGCATGTTGATGTAATTGAATTCCCTCCTTCGTGACAACAATCTCATGTTCTTGGAAAGTGGATGATGGAGGATAAAATGATGTGATCTCCATGGGATCCTCTTCATCAAAGCAATCCTCTAAGTCAGACAGATAATATGCCTCCTTGTTGTCTTGTTGCATGTGCTCAACCTCCTCCATGGTGTCTTCCTAATCTGAAACTTGCTCACCATGGTTCCCCTCATCTTCAAACATGAAGTTTGAAAGCTAAAACTCTTCTTCAACATTAGAGCTTGAAGGGGATGAAGTGGGAGGAAGAACTGAAGGTTTTTCTATGGCTTGCTCTGTACTCAAAACCTCTTGAACTATATGGTTCTCCTCCATAGCCAGAATACACTCCTCCTCTTTTGGATTTGGAGTAGATTCTTCTTCCCTCACTTGGAATGATTGTGTGGCTTGAATTGGATCAACATTCTATTCAAATAAATTTCCAACATGGGCATTGCATTCAGAGAAAATTGATTGTTGATCATCTTGTTCCACTTGCTGCTACAAAATCAGCCTTGGCCACCACTGGCTCTTCAACTTTGACCTCCTTAGTAGGCTTAACCATCAAGGGGATCTTTGTAATCCTAAATTTTAGAGCCAAGCTCACCAAGTTTCTAGTCTTTTCTTCTTCTCTTGGCTCTTCTTATTTCTTCTCTCCTTGATTGCATTTCTGAGTCTCTTCCCAACATGGACTTGGGAAAGTAGGAGGGGTGGTGGGTGAGGTATCCATTATTTGTTGGTTTATTTGTGATTGATGGGAAGGTATTGCTTTTGGCTCTTGTGGAGGGGACTTGGATCTGGAAGGGAAAAGGGCAGAGGAATTGAGGTGGGATGGAAGACTAGGGGATGGAGAAGAGGATTCCACAACGAAAAACAATGGATGGATGGGCTTGGAAATTGAAGCTCAAGTTGAGATGTTGCTTCTTGGGGAATGGAGAAAAATTACTAGATGGTGTAGGACTTACCCATTGACAAGGTTGTCTTTCAATTTTCTTATATGCCTCAATATCCTTAGTCCATTGTGTAAGTTGGGGCAGCATTTCAACCATGAAGTCAAGCTTCTCCTGAGGGTTGTAGTGACTTGGAAAAGGGCCTTCCCATGGACAAGGTTCCCTACAACCAATTCTGAATTCCTTCATTTGTGTTGTAGTCCTTGACTGAACCATGTCAGCCTCCATCCTTTGAATCTTCTCCAATGAGATCAGTGTTCCCCATTTGACTGTTGTCATTGTATGCATACCCTTTTTCCTTGTAAGCTCCATAGCCAAACTGATTTTGGCATTGTTCATATGGGTAGGAATAATGGTTTTGAATCTGATCAAGATGCTAATCTGGAGGAGTTGTGAAATACATTGGAGGTGGACTGCACTTGCTGCAAGTGTGAATTCCAAGATGGGAATGAAGTCATGATTTCACAACTTCATGGAATGGAATAATATGAAAGATGTGGAAAGAAGAATGGGTGGAAATGGATGGAAGGAAATTCTACAACTCAGAGAATGGGTTGTTGACTAGATGGAGTTGTCAGATGTGCTTTGCATGTGCCTCCAAAGGCTAAAATTTTAACAAGAACACACCAACCTGCCAAAAATGAAGTCGTAAGGTGCTTTAAATCTGTCCCACCAGGCGTGCCAAAACTATTAGTGTAAAATCACAGCACCCCCCGAATGGCCTAATTTTGAATGGGGCATCCGGTATAACATGCACAACATTGTACCATCTCTTAAGTTATGGGACTTACGAACTCCGAGATGGAACTCCGAGAGAATTTGGTTCTTTTTCCTAAACTACCCGCCACAATCTACTCTAATATAGGCCAAACTAGTCTATCCTAATCTAACCATTCCAAGGAACCAAAGAGAAAGAGAGAGTGAGAGAGAGAGAGAGCCTACACTAAAGCAAAGTGATACACCGAGAAAAGGAAAAAGGAGAGATACTCTATTGAGGGAGGATGAAACAAGAAAAATGAGATGAGAGAGGCTAGCGGAGTTACATAGACCCGCATCCTAATCCACCATCAAAAATCCATGAAACATGACATCTTACACCTATAAATGTGAAATACATGCATAGAAATGAACACAAAATGGAGAGGCACAAAGAAACAACAAAACGTGAGAAAGGGTTGAAGAACACTAAAAAAACATGATTTTATTGCTCTATGAGATGCATGGAACATTACATGGATGCTCGAGAGGCATAAATCCACTTTCCAGTGTGGAGAGAAGGCTTACTGACTTAATGGTGTTGAGAAACAAATTTTACAGAGTTTCCCCACACCCAAAATGTCTCTTTTTCTCAAATGAGAAGTGTTTACAATATATAGAAGGTCGAGGTGAGAGAGAAAGAAGAAAAAAATTATATTCTGCTCTGAAATCTCAACCACCAACCATCAATGCCCTGTAAATCTACCTACAATCTATCAAGTCTAGTTCTCCATGTTTGTTTGGCGTGTTGGAGAAGGAAGGATGGAAGATCAAATTAAATCTGGGTAGTTGAAGTAATCAGATCACGTATTAATGGAATGAAATACATTTTCTATATCCTCACCCACCAAACCTAGCCAAAAATAATAGTTTATGCTTCCATGGTGTAGAGGATGTCGAAACCTTTCCAATGGTATAAAATTTGTTAAATTTCGTGCACTGGATCGAAAGTTATGCCCATTTGAAATTTTGCATTGAACCCATACAAAAATGGTGAAAATGCAATCTTTTGCAAAATGGATCTGCGGGCCCAAAATTACAACTTGTGCCTTTTGCGAAAAAATGCAAAATTATTAAAACCTCCCGCATCCCCGGCCCAAAATTCACTTTTTCCCAAAGCTCCATGGGCCCAAAATTGAAATTGTGCTTTTGGACAAAAAATCAAAATGCAAAAAAATTCTCGCAGCGCCGCGGCTCCGTGACTTCGCAACTTTGCATTTGGTGAAAAAACCTTCCTCGAGCTCACGAGCCCACACTTATGCAAACCGCGACATTTGTACAAAAATTCTAAAAGTGTGAAATTTTTCCTCAAGCCTCGCAACCTTCCATTTTCCATTTGGCAAGAAATCTCCCACGGGCTCATGGGCCCGCACTTCACATTGCGCCAATTGCAAAAGTTGCAAGAATGTAAAACCTCCGTCACCCTCTGACTTTACATTTGGTAAAATGACTTCTCCAGGCCCGCGCCCCTACATTTTCCACTTAGCAAAAGAAATCCTTCCTGGCTTGCGGACCCGCAATTATAACTTGTGCCTTTTGCGAAAGTGAAAAATGCCAAAATATTTCCCACCGGTCCATAATATTCCCATTTTGTGAAAAGTCTTCCCAGGCCCGTCAGCCCGCATTTGGCAAAATATCCTTCACAGACCCATGACGCCGGCCCACCATTTACAAAATATGAGGAGTTAGAAGGACTTCTTTATATTTTCGGAAAGGGGAAGAAATTTCCTATCTCATGAAGATGATTTCAGGAATTCTTAAGTACTTGGAATTTATGAAAAATCAGATTGAATCACAAAAAGGGGGAAAATGGTGTTAGTTGACCCAAAAATAAGTGTGAGCTTATTTTGGTCAATAGGTAAGCGCGCCCAAGTTATTTTGCATCGATATCTTCTTCTTCAATGCACGCCTCAAGTATGATACACTTAGTAACTCCAGAATAAATTTCTTAACCTCTGCACTATCTCCCATAGTCGAAAGATTCATAACTGTAACGCTTCATTCACTTTGGAGGCTTAGTGGAAAAATAGTCAAAGGTCTAAGCCATACATGTAGTAAGTTCTTGTTAGTTCCTTGTTTCTCTATTCAACTCGACATAAACATACCATCTACGTGCGTAGCCTCATAAGGTGTAGTATAACTAGTACAACCACAACGAAGGTGGTAAGGCCTCTAACCCCTCTGTCCGGATTCTCTCACACTGCTTTGTTGAACATGGTGTTGAGGATCCTTCCCATGGAATTCAAATATCTTAGTAGGTGCGTTACTACAGAGAAATATTGCGAGAGAAGGTGATTCTCACTTTTCTCCACTCCAAAGCATATTATCCTTGTGAACCATCCACCAATGTGTTTCCATCCCACGCAAGGTATAAAATAGCACATTCCTTCTTTGCACTTGATATATCCATTGAAATTCCATTATGCACAAGAATACTTCCAAATTTCCTTTACCAAAGGTGTACCTTGGTACACAGTTCTTAACCGCCTAACACAATACAATATGCTTACGTGCATAGCTATACTCCTCACCTTGCACCCAACCATTTCATAAGTTCAATGTGCCTAGTTTTCACATATAACACTTGTAGTATCACCCATCAAATTTACATCATCCCGTTGGAGGACTCCTTCCTTTGATGGCTCAAGTACTTCAGGATCCCTAATGGTGTGCACATAAATTATGTTCAAATCCACTTCACTCAAGGGATCTACAAAAAGTGGTAGCTTTCCCATCTATCAAAGGAATAATAACACGCTATTACTTGTTCTCAAAAATTATATATCCTTTGTTGAAGTGCAGATCAACATTAATCGCATAACACCAAGGGCACCCATGTAGTGATTGAAAATTTTCTACCTTGCAAGCACCAAGACCTCAAAGTCCCTAGTAAACTTGGTCCCTTGAATAGTAATACTAACATTCTTCAAAATTCCAATAGGCATAGATTTAGTTCTATTTTCCATAAAATTAGCATTCAAAGATGGATGAAATGATGGTGTCGCCATATCGAATCCATGCATCTAAAGTGATTACATTTACTTTTGCACGCTTATCAATCAAATTATTACTCAAAATCCATACATCAACAACAACATTCAAAATGATCTCCTTGTCATAATCTAAACTATGAGGGAGGTTAGAATGAAAAATCTATCTTTTGCACTCAACTACCACGTCATGCGAGTCTTCTCCCTTAAACATTCCCCCAATAAAGGAATGATGTTCTCTTATTGTAGTGGCTTGAAAACCTCCCTTACGTCATCAACATCATTTTGGGAAACTTCAGTTGTTTTCTTCCGCTCTAACCTTCATGACTATTATTTCAAACATTGTATCTCACCCCGCAAACTCCTAATATCTTCTATGGTTTCTCCGCATATTTCCTTCTTATGTCTCAGGTTATATATAATTTGTATGCAATACTTCCTCCTTAGTAATTATATGCTTTTGTTTTGGAACTTCCCCGACACGCGTAGCCTCGATGTGCATAGTGACTATGCATAGTGACTAACAAAGGTACAAACTCGGGATAAGGCTCTAACTTTAGCATCCACCGATCTTCCACAACGCATCTGCGGTCTAACCATTCCTATTCCCTTTTCTTCCTTGTTATTTTTACTTAAAGTTTCATACAAGTCCATAAATTCTTCATAATTTTGGTTCTTTCCACAAAAAGAACAAATAATATTCTAAGGGCATCCATGCCTGTAATGATTAGGGCATATGCATGTATAACATGTTCCTCATCGAAATTCACTCCTTCCACCACCGTGACCTCACCTCACTCCTGAATCCTCCATGGTAACCTTGACCTCTACTAAGGCCTCCATCAGAGCACCCTTCATTATGATTATGCTCATGATGCTCACCTTGTTCCTTAGAATTATTTGCAATGTTGGTCTGATGTACACCAATATCAATGGCATTATGAATCGATCAATCAAACTACAATTCTCTCGTATCATGAGTATTATACTTGCAAATCTTGTAGTAAGAGTACACATTCTTCCTTATCGTGTGTTGCAACAAAGGGCACCTACTTGAATCATGACCCAAGTGATAGATCTCATAATCTAGCAATATGGCGTGCACCGATCTATGGGGAAAACTATCCTTAGTATGCCCTTCTACTTCACAATTAGTGCACTAGATTCAAATGCATGTCTCATGTGTCGAATTAGCTGATAATTTTTCTAACTATTTTTTCATAGCTGTAATTTTAGCCTCAAAAATGGGCTAACTCGTGTGTTTACACTCCCAACCACCTCGGTGTACGAACTACTTCAAGTTCCTCACGCGGATCTGTATAAGTCTTTTGTGTAAGCTCTATTCTAAAAGCGTGATCGGACCTCCAATGAACCATTGAGCATGATGACTCGGGTGAATATCATAATTTAAATTTGATAAAAGGGTTTTGAAATGTGCATCATACTTCCAAACACTCTCAATCATTCCTTGCTTGATGTATCTCGGTGTATTGATGCTCTTCTACTCAAATTCGGTATGTGAAACTCTGCTAGGAAATCATCATGTAGTGCAGTATAATCTACACAAGTTTGATTCGGATCACATTTTTGTACCAACTATACATGTGCCCTTGCAATGTAGTTACAAATTCAATTTCCTTATGCTCAAGAGCCGTAATCCATTTGCGTGCCATATTATCTCACACATGTGCACGTGCTTAGCTTCATCTTATATTCCTCTATATTCTGGGAGATGAAGATACATCTCCATATAAATTTATTGGGGCTGGTGCGGACCATTCCCATAAGTTCTAGAGCCCGTGTTACCTCCATTTTTCATCCAACTTTAGAACCACTAGATCTGCTAGATCTTGAGCCATGTGATCCTCTTGATACTTCCCATGTAGTAGGAAATAGAACAAAGGATATGCTTCCTTGTGTTCTAATAACTATTCTAAACCCGAACTCCCATGGTATGTGAAGTGGTGATAATTCCATACGTGATACCAATGTTCTAGGAATTCACGTTTTGTCTTTGATGAAGCTTCGAAAAGATACCTCAAACCGGACCTCCAAATAACACAGAAGATGTTTGACCCGCCATAGACAAATATGCTACCTAATTAACTCTTGATTTTCATGGTAAATTTATTCTGTGTGGCTACTCTACTACCCATAATATCTTGTTGATTAATGACCATCGTAGAAACTAGAAAACCAAGTGCAAGTGATATGTCTCTAGGAGGGAACAAATGTGTGTCGAGGTCTATGTCATCTTCATTGGAACACTCTCATCCGAGGTTGAAGAGGGTTATCTACCATGCTTTCCCAAATGGGGGAGTTCTATATGCTTCGGCTCCACGTCCCGTGCATGATATCCAAATCCTTCATGAGCCATATCTCTCCACAACACCATTTGTTCCACAACTTCACACTGCTTCTCTAAATCCCTCTCATACGCCTCATTGAACTTAATCCACCTTTATACTCTCTGCCTCTTTACTTCTCGAGTCCACCATATTTTACCACACCTACTCCCGCCCCCACATCTAGGGTCATAATCAATATCTTAATCACCAAGGGAATACAAGACAAAGATGATCCTCTGGGCTCACGCAAGAACTGGAACTCAACAACTTCGGATAAGAATAAGTAGAATCCGCATACTCCAAAATATATCTATTCCAAACACCACTCCACCAATGATCTACATCTCGCATCCAAGTCATACCTGCATCATATAAATCCTAAAATACCTCCATTTTCTCTTTAATGCGTAAGAAACCAACCACTCGTGCAGTGCAGTAGGAAAAATAATGAAGAACGTCTCATAACACTTGTGATATAGATTCTATTCAACCCACATGCACGCATCAAAATTAGGTCCAATACCAAATATGATAGCATATTCTTCCTCTAAATTATCTAACCACTCTTTAATACTTGCCAATGTTAACCAAGACTTCTTCATCATGCAAAGCATCATGGAAAATAACTACAAAAGAGTTCTCGAAAATGGAACAAAAATATAGACTAGATTTTATCACCAATAGCCCATCACGTGTTGTCACATCACTAAAACTAAACTAAGTGCTCACCCAAAGTGCACAAGGGTACCATCTTATTTTATGTCAGCTTGTTCCAGAAGTTAGCATGATTATGAAAATATTCTATATCCATAACAGATAAACAAGTATATTGCAGAATATAACTAGATCTAGATCATAACATGTGCAAGAATGACTTAAACAAGTATCAAGATTAAATCCACCATGTAATAACTAGTAAGAGACATTCTTATAGCCAATATCTAGTCACAATGATCCATTATATTGTTTACTATGACCCTAAATCTTCAAATATACATAAGGTCATCGTAAGCTATACGCACTCAAGATATTGTGGCATAACTCTATTACAAACTCGTAGTATATCACGACAAACCTCTAACCTATGAAAATCATACATACATACATATATATATATATATATATATATATATATATATATATAAGGGTGGGTAATTTCCTTCATTGCCCATGCATATAAAAAAATAGGCTACATGTTAATAATATGCAGCACCCTTACATGATAAATACAAAAGCATGCAAGTGCTAATAATATAGTATCTAATAATACAACATCACTCTAATCTTATTAATAGCCTCAAAATTTTACATGGAACTTGATATTTTACTCATCCAAAATAGTCATGTGTGTTTTCAAAGTCTTCTCTAAAATGTGTTCCGCACTCCATGTCGAACATTATCTATTCACCGAAAGCGGATAAGTCCCAACTTTTCACTTTCCTTACACATTCCCTATTCTCGTAATATTTCCACATACATCCACGCGACCTATACCTGCACACCCAATCCTCATGCGCCTTCGTACCTTCAGACTTAGGCTCATATTTTGACAGAGACCAACAATTTTCATAATCTATCGACAAGTTCATCTAAGAACTTTCCTAAGTTCAAAGTTAATGGCATACAAATTCTCAAAGAACACATCCCTTCCTTCATCACCTCTTGCGGAATTCTCATAATTGAACATGAATATCTTATTGTGTGATTTTTGTCGAATATCTACAAGAAAAGGTAACATAATGGTTCTATCTCCTACCATTTGGATCCATGGAAAAATGGAATGACATAAAAAAGTTTTGAAGAAAGGTTTAAATCTACCAAATATTTTTAGGACCTCATAGTTCATTTGGTTCAGATGAACAAGGATCACAACAAGACTATGAGAGACTTCATAGCTCATTATAATAGGTTTCTCGGAGGAAACCCTTTGAAGCTTTTCCCTCTAAGGAAAATGTGAAAATATTCTTCATCAATGCTCAATTTCCCAAGGTGGGATTCATTCTCTGAAGAGTTCAATCAAGGAATTTAGACCATGCTAAATAAATTTCCATTGAAGTAGAAGATGACCTCATCCTATCGGGAAATATCAGGAACCCTTGAATGAAGGATAAGACCCAAAATTCCAAAAATTATAGAACCGATTCATTGTTACAAAAATTGGAAAATTAATTAACGATGTTGAATAAAGATGTTTCCCAACAAACATCCCATCAAAATCATCACGAAATTAGATTGTAGGAGTACTCCAAAGGATTTCCTTAGAGGCTCCACCTATCAATGAAATTTTTAGAACTCAACAAGATAAAGAAGGAATTGAAAAAGAAATATAAGACAGTGATTTCCTAGAGATTGAAGAAGTAGAGAATGATGTATAAATCAGATTTTGTAAATATTATGCAGGTGATGAAGATGATGAAGAAGACATACCCAATTTCTCATGTGCGGTATTCACCCATTCTCGCCTCAAAAATTATCTTCTTCTTCGATCTTTGTGAAAAAGAAGAAGATTGAAGATCCTCCTGTGGCGACTCTACAAAATAAATAAAAATAGTCAAGGATCTCCAGCTTCTACCATCCATGGAGTATGCATTGGAGAAACTGAATCTTGTTGAAAGTAAGAGTTCATTTTTATTCCAAGTAAGTTTCAAAATGCTCCTTATAATTCTAATTCTTCTTCATAAAATCTATTCCTTCAATTGTCTCTAATGTACCTTAAAAATTAGCCTTTATTCCCCAACCATCTACTCCAACTTCCAAGCCTATTGTGACTTAGAAATCGGTTTCTTCATCCCACCTATAAGCATCTTCTTCATTTGATATCATAGAACATGTGAAAAAATATAAAATGCATATTTCTAAATATGAATATTTGTGGACTCAGCCAAAACAACTTGAGAAACTTATCTGTCATATCAAGCGTAGTAGTTTGTAGCCCAATATTATGAATCCTAGTTGTAAAGGACTACTACCAACCCCACATACACCTCCATCATAGAACATGTTTGTTATGAGTGCATTAAATATTGTTAAAATTTATCATATCTATGTCTCTATTATTATTGGAAGATACCAGTTGAATAATTTCATAATATATTTAGGTGCTTACGAGAATGTAAATCCCATAAAGGTGGCCAATGCTCTCGACTTGCCTTAACATAGGATAATTGATCATATTACTCCATTGAGTTATTGGAATTTACACTTAAATGGAAGATCAAGGATACACAGTGGATCTCACCAAATTTCCAAACAAGAAGGTGTCATTGAATATATTGGCAGCATAAATTCTAGCTTCATTTGGAATGGTGTTAATTAAAATCTTCTGTCGAAACTTGGGAGGTAAAATACAAATGAATTGGTCTTTTCTAACCATTCCGGTTGAGGGAGATATGGAAAATTTCCTTCTAAAAAATTATTAAAAGTCGGGAAACCCATGAGCTAACATCTTGTACCAAGATACTGGGAATATGGATCATTTCATAACATCCAAAGAGGAAGACGAGATTCATATCTTGTTATGATGAAGCATTCCTTTCCAATGGGGTATTGATCGTGAAGAAGTATGGAGAAATATTCATTTGCAAGAGGACAACCTTGAGTGTTCAGATGATGCAAGACATGAGGAAGATGAAATGGTTCTTAATGAGTAACAACCTAAAAATCCACCAATGTGTTTATTCACGATGAAGAGGTATTCTCATTTCCATTTGAAGATGAATATTCTCTTGATTATGTCATCTAAAAAGAAGAAATTTTAATTTGTGACAAGCCTTTGAAAGGTATGAAAGAATAATTTATTCAAGATATTCGAGATCTGTGGAAGAAAAAAAATATCCTCAACTCAACTATGAATTCTTAATACAATCCATGTAATTATAATAAATGTAATAATCTAGTGTTGGATTCTCAACCGATTCAAAAATTAGCCATCATGATTTTTATCAAAGTTAAAAATTTGATATCCCTCCTAAGATAATGATTGATGGATGTGTTTATGATCCGAGAGGATCCTCGCCAAGAAACATTAATCCATAATATTCTTAAAATAATTCACATGATAAGTTACATTGCGTAGAGAAAAATGAGAGATTTTTGACGATATATTTTTGTGAAAAATGGAGCACATATTCAAGAGATGTAGCTTGCTGAATTTTTGGCCAACATGTATAAATATGGAATGCACACAGTGACAAGCGTGCACATCCACCAAGTGGACGAATGAAATTGCAACACGTGACATAATGGGAATGAAGTAAAAACTTTATTTTATAACACATTTCTTTGAAACACGGTTGGGGATAAGTGGGCCCAACTATGTGTTGGTTGAGGGCCCTCAACCAAGTTCGACACACTCGATTGTGGAGGGCTCCCTTAGCCTTCAATATTCATAGCACCATTGAGGAGATTATGTATATATATACTCCTAATTATATTAATAGGGTGAATGTGATACTATTTTTATTTCATTATAAACATTATGCATTTGGTGGTTCGGGACAGCCCAACTCGACAAGCCCAAATGACCCATCTAACTCGAGTCGACCTACCCATCGACCTCACCTTCTTACCACTTAACCTCCAACTCATATCCTATTCTACTATTTCTACCATTCGTATCGCCATATCACCTATCTCCTTCTCCAACCACCTTATCTCATTAGTGCCTATCTCCATATCCTCCAGTGATGCATGTCAGGGAAGTGCTTACCCTCCATACACCCAACTTAGCCTATATCCAATGGACACACAACCAATGGAAAAAAAAACATCTCATAAGACAATTAAATGTAGTCAACACCCTATTTAAACCACTTATCTATTCATAGTCCCACGCATGTAGGATTTTATTACCAAACTAAGCCAAGGATCTCAAACAGTGTTCTTAGTAAGGTTTGAAACTTGGCTTCCATGGTAAAAGATAAGGGGCTCGACAACTATTCCCATTGTTTGGAAATAATATAAGGGATCAGGTTATATTTGAAGGGTAATGTGCGAAAGGACTATGTTTTATTTTAAACGCTTATTATTAGAGCCATGAGAGGAATTTTTGAAAACTTCTAAAGGAGACTAAGGATATTTTTACAGGAGGAACACAGTGAGAAGGTCTAAATCATTTAATAATTTTTTAAGTGTTATTTTGTTATGATTTTAATAGATTAGTCCCATTAATTAGACTCATAGATGTATGCTACAGGGTTCACTTTAAGAATTCTCTGGAAAAAAGGAGATGGAAAATCCCCAACGAATATTGCTTTGGCCGCATTCGCCACAAAGGAAACTTTTCATAGGTTTCTGCATGAAATATTCACCTCGGTATTTTTAAGAGAAAGTGGGAAATTTGCGTGGCATCAAGGTGTTGTTAACAGGTGTCAACAACACCTTGGTGTCATGTAAAAAATATTGTTGACGCATGTCAACAACACTTGTTGTCATGCGACAACAAAATGTTTTTGAAGGGCATCAAAAACATTCTCATTGTCACATAATAAAGTCATTATTGATGCCCGTCAAAGAACATCTTGTTTTTACGTGGATAAAGAAGGTGTTTTTGACGCGTCCAACAACATTTTTCTATCAAGCCGCTAGTTGCTGCTCAAGAACACCTTGTCACGCGACAACAAAGCACCTTGCTATCGTGTGACAACATAATGTTGTTAATGTCATGCGTCAACAACGCCTTCTTGTCACACGACAACAAGGTGTTGCTAACGGGCATGAACAACAAGAAACCCTAATTTTCCTTATAAATACCAACATGACCCCTCATTTTCACATTCTCATTTTCCAGATACCATATTTTTTCCTTCTCCGAGCACTTCTTTCTATAAGTACCATACGTCGATTTCAATCGAATTCATGGCTTCTTCTACCCAAGGTGGACCTTAGGGTCCAACACCCAGAGCCTCCAAGGGAAATATTCAATACATAAGTGCTATGTTCACCCACATAAATGTAGTTATGGAAATGAATGCAGAATACAAGGATTTAATAATAGTATCTCGAATTCCAAGGACTTGTTAGCATTCCCTAGTTTGAGGTTGACCATCGATTCTTAACTACCTTCTTTCACCATACAATACAAAAATAGTACGTTTATTGTTACATTTGAAGATCATCTTACATTCTCCTTTAGTGTCAAACATATTGATATCCATCAATTAATAGGCCTCCTTTTTAAAATGTGCCAATAGTAACAACCAAAGCAACCCTAATTGAAAATGATAATATTTTCCTCGAATCTAGTTATGGTTTAAATGTTGATTGTAAGTATAATTGTTATCCAAAATAAGCCCATGCTTATTTTGGTTAACTTACCTTCATTTTTTCCTTCCTTGTGCTTCAATATCAAATTTCACACATTTCAGGCACTCAAAGTTTTCTGAAATGGCTTCATCAGATGGGAAATTTCTTCCCCTTTCTAGAAAGGTAAAGAAGTCCTCCTAACTCCTTGTATTTTTCAAGTTATGGGCCAACGGGCCTTAGGAGAATTTTTTGCCCAAGGTGAGTGCTGGTGGACTTAGGGAAGAAATTTTTCCAAGGAAAATTGGTGGGTCGGTGGGGCCGTGGAGAAACTTCAGCACTTAGCCTCTTTTTGGCTAAAAATTTAAAGTCAATTGTCGGCCCACGGAGGAGGAATTTTTGTCCCACTAATCGGGAGAGGTGACACGTGGCCAACAAGAGGCGACCAGCGAAGTGGTGAAAGACTTTTAAACACTTAGGATTTTTTTTCAAAATGCACAAAAGTAAACTTTTGGCCTACAGGCCCGACAGTTTTCTAAAAATGCATCGGGGACGCTGGGAGAACTTGTCACTTAGCCTTTTTTGGCTAAAAGGCACAAATTCAAATGCCGCCCATGAGCCAAGAAAGGAAAGAAATGGAATTGCGGGGCCAATGAGAAAATTTTGGCACTTAGCCTTTTTAGGCTAAAAACTTAAAGTGAGTTTTGAACCTGTGGGGCCCGAAGGAAAGATGAAGAAAATTGGTTAAGGCTCCGTGACCAATCAAAAAGTGACACATCATCGGCGGAAGTTGGGGATGTGGGGAAACTTAAGAAATTTTTCCTTTTGTCAAAATTTTTAAGGGTTTGAATTGAGCCACATCTCCACACCCAATCGGGAGGTGACACGTGGCCATTAGTGCAAAGGTGGGCCATAGAGGTATGTTGGAATTTCTGGCTCTTTTGTTAAAAATTTGAAGGAAAAACTTTGAGCCGCGCTCCTGCACCCAATCGAAGGTGCCATGTGTCCGGCCCTTGTCGGCGGCACTAAGGCGGGCGACAGAGAAAAGTTTAAGTTTTTGACTTTTTCTCAAAAATGTTCAAGGAAAGAAATGAAACCGCGGTCCCATTGAATAATGAGAGAGGGCCATGTGTCGAGAGTAGCAGCGTAAAAGTGGGTCATCGGGAGACTTTGGGAAATTTGGCACTTTTGTTCGAAAGGGTAAAATTTTGGTTTCAAACCCCGCTAATCGAAGGTGACATGTGTCACAATGGAGCTGCGGGTCTACAAAGGTTTCTAATTTTTTTGCAAATATTGTGAAAAAGGGAGAAAAGGAAAATTTCGCCCGCAAACCCGATTTTCACCATTTTTGCCCTAATTTGGTCATGCGAGAACTTCAAATGGGCATATCTTTTTTGATTCCTTAGGCAAAATTTAGTGAAATTTGTACCATTGGAAAGATGTTAACACCCTCTTCATCGTGGATGCTTCAATTTTGAATTTTGGTCTAGTCTGGTAGGAGAAAAATGAAGAAATGTCTCTGCATGGGAAAAACACAACCAACATCCAACCACTAAAATTAATGGAGTATGGGTCTCCTTCTTTGCTCTACGAAGAAATTACATGGAAGCATGAGATTGGTTATGGAACCCATGATTTTGTAGATAAATTGAATGCCTTTGGATGTGGTTGGACATGAAAATTGAATTTCCTATTCCTTCCCACAATTTTTCATCGATACAAGCCATTTTTGGCTCATTTGTAGGGGTTGGTAATTATTTTCTCTGCCCCCTCTCCCTTTCTTCTCCAGGGTCAAATGTGGAGTTTAAACCTCCTCCCCTGCTCTATAATGGCATTTTTCTTGCCTTTTTCCTATAATGATGTACTGTGTGAATTCTTGAGTAATAAAACACATTTTTGTGATGCATTTGTCCATCCTTGGCTCATTTTATTGTCTTTTCTCTCTTCTCTTCATTGCAGTACTCAGTGCATACTTTTGATGTCATTTGCAGGTTCTGGAAGCCATTTTTAATGGGTTCAAAGTGGTTTTCTATGTGAAATTTTATCTTTGGTCTATGATGTGTTTTTCATCCTCTCTATTGCTCAACTCTCTCCATTTCGATAGTTAGATCTATTACCAAAGACTTTCCTTCTCTAGTGTATTACCGTTTTAGTGTAGGCTTTCATTTTCATGTTTTCTCTCTTCCCTTCCCCCTTGGAATGATTAATTTAGGTTTAGATTAGTTGGCTTGCACTAGAATAGCTCGTGGCAGGTTAATTAGGAAGAAGAACCAACTTCCTGGGGAGGATCCTCTCAAGTTTGCAAGTCCCACACCTTAAGAGAGGATCCAATGTTGTGCAATCACACCAAATGATCCATTTTTAAACTACAGATCTGAGAGGTCATTTGGGGGTGTTGTGAATTTGTACTAACAATTTTGGCATGCCTAGTGGGACCTACGAGGTCTTCACTTTATTTTGTCAAGATTGATGTGTTCTCGGTAAGATGCAGCCTTTGGAGGAACATTCAAAACACATATGGTGACTCCATCTGGTTTATAACCTATCTTTGAAGTTGTAGACCTTTGTCTCATTCACTTTCATCCATTCTTCTTTCCATCTCTTTCATTATTTTCCATTCCATGAAGTTGTGCAATCATGACTTCATTTCCATCATGGAATTCACATTTGCAACAGCAAAACAATCCACCTCCAATATGTTTTACAACTCCTTCAAATCAGCATTTTGAGCAAATTCAAAATCAGCATGTCTACCCCTATGAGCAGCAGTGCCAAAATTAGTTTGGCTATGGAGCTTTCCAAGAGCAGGGGTATGCAAACAATGAAGAAAATCAAATGTAAGATGTTGGTCTACTAGAGAAGATCCAAAAAATGGAGATTGGTATGGTTCAGTGAGAGCTACAACTCAAATGAAGGCATTCAAAATTGGTTAGTAGGGCACCTTGTCCATGGGAAGGCCCTTTTCCAAGACACTACAGCCCTCAAGAGAAGCTAAACTTCATGATTGGAATGCTGCCCCAACTTACACAATGGACTGAGGGGATAGAAGCATATGAGAAAAGTATGAATCAACCTTGTCAATGGGTAAGTCATTCAACACTCCTTGTCTTTCTTTTTCTCCCTCTCAAGCTTTATCATTGCAGTAGTGCCAAGTTTTAACCCAAAGCATATGCTGCCCCAAGTGTGAAATCCATCCCTCCATCCCCTAGTCTTCCATCCCATCTCATTTTTCCACCCTCTTCTCTTCCAAATCCAAATCCCTCCACAAGATCCAAATGAAATACCTTCCCCTCCAAAGAAACAAGAAGTTTCACCTCCTCCACCACCACAAACAAATGCACAACTGGTTGAATCCCAACCCACTCCTCCTCTTGCCTTCCCAATTCCATGTGGTGAAGAAGAAATTGCAAAAATCAGTCAAGAAGAACAACAAGAAGAAGTGAAAAAAGAAGAAATGATCAAGAGCTTAGTAAGCATGGCTCTCAAATTTGGGATAACAAAGATCCCTTGCTGGTTAAGCCTACAGAGGAGGTAAGTGTTGAAGAGCCAGTGGTGGATATGGCTGAGTTTGTAGCAGTAGAAGTGGAACAAGAAGATCAGCAATCAGTTTGCTTATAATGTAGTGTCCATGTTGGCACTTTGTTTGAAAGGAACGCTGATCCAATTCAAACCACACAATCAGCCCAGGAAGAGGAAGAACAATCAGCTCCAAGTCCCATTGAAGAGGAGCAAATGGAAGAAATCAAATCAGAGTTTGTAGTAGCAGAAGAAGAAGGCATCATTGGAGATTTCTTTCTTTCATTCGAAGGGCCTGATTTGGTTAATGAATCCATGATGGAGGAAAGCTCTAAAAGAGATCTTGCAGTCCCAACTAGTCCTCTAGAGCAACAGATTGAAGAGTTTGATTTGTCAAACTTCATGCTAGAGGAAGAGGTCACTCAAGAGCAAGATTATATTCAAGAAACAGAGGAAGGATAAGCTGCTCCAAATCCAAAAGAAGAGGAGTGTATTCTAGTTGTGAAGGAGAAAAATGTAGATCCTGAAGCTTTGAGCACAAAACATGCCATAGACGAACCTTCAGTTCTTCTTCTCACCTCATATCTCTAAAACTCTAATGCTGAAGATATTTTTATATTTCAAACTCAATGATTGAGAATGAGGGAAAACATGGTGAACAAGTTGCAGACCAAGAAGACACCATGGAAGAGGTTGAGCATTTGCAGCAGGACAACAAAGAGGTAGATTATTTGTCTGATTTGGAGGACTGTTTTGATGGAGAAGAACCAGTTGAAATCACATTGTTTTCTCCTTCATTATCCACCTTCCAAGCACATGAGCCTACTATCATGGAGGAGAACTTTCAATTGCAGCAGCCTGCATTTTATAGCAGCTCTTTGGAATCAAGTTTGGGAGATTTAAACCTTCCATGCTCTTCACAGGAGGAAGAAGAGAAAGAGAAGAAAAGTTCCACCATTCCTTCCACACCATCCATCCTAGAATGTCTACAAAAAGACTCCATTGTTGGAGTTGAATTTCAAAGAAATGGGCACATTTGAAGGACCAGACCATGCCCTATCAAATACTTGGCTTCATTGGAGCCAAAAGAGGAGTTTCCACCAGTCATGCTTGCTTCTAGGCATGAGGATGATATGCAAGGTACCAAGGATCAATTGCAATGCCTCTTCAATCTAAATTCAGAGCAACTAAAAGAGGTATTTGATTTGTTTCAGTTGACACCTTGATGATTTGGGTGGAGGATTGGCCTCTTGTCAGTTTTCCACTCATCGTAACAACCATGTTCAACTCCAAATCATTTGCATGGCTAACAATTTTGAAGAAAGGAAGCTATTTTGTACAACCACTGGAAGGTTTGTTTAGCTCACCTTTGATCCCGCTTAGAGTAGGGTAGGTAGGTTTGATTTCAAAAATTAAGTGCTTTACACACTCTGCATGTTCTACTTGGAACATGTATGATTGTCGATTTGTACATATTGTGTTGTGGAGTTTTGTTGCTCTCATACAAAGTGCATTTTAACTTGGCATTTGGTGGGCATCGGTCTCGGTTCTAATGGAGTTCCAAGTGGCCCAAGGGGGTAGTGTTTCAAGTAAAGATCGAATGTGCCATCACTCATGAATCCATGTCCAATGGATGCTTCAAGGCAGATGATCACTTCATCTAGCACACAGATGACCCCTCTGAGTCACCAAAATTGTTATCCAAAATAAGCCCATGCTTATTTTGGTTAACTTACCTTCATTTTCTACTTCCTTGTGATTCAATATCAAATTTCACACCTTCCAGAACTCAAAGTTTTCTTGAAATAGCTTCATCGTTTGTAAATTTCTTCCCTTTCTGAAAGGTAAAGAAGTCCTCCTAATTCCTTGTATTTTACAAGTTATGGGCAGTGGGCCTTAGGAGAATTTTTTTGCCCAAGGCAAGCTAGCAGACTCGTGAAAGAAATTTTTCTAAGGAAAATTGGCGGGTCGGCGGGGCCATGTAAAAACTTTGGCACTTAGCCTCTTTTTTTAGCTAAAAATTTAAAATCAATTGATGTCCCATGGAGGAGGAAGTTTTTGGCCTAGATAATCACGAGGTGACACGTGGCCGGAAGAGGCAGACTGACGGAGTGGTGGAAGACTTTTAAACACTTAGGCATTTTTGTCAAAATGCGCAAAAATCAACTTTTGGCTGCAAGCCCGGCATGTTTCTAAAAATGCATCGGCGGGGATGTGGGGAGAACTTGTCACTTAGCCTTTTTGGCTAAAAGGCACAAATTCAAATACCACCCGTGGTCCCGTGAAGGAAATAAATGGACTTGTGGGGCCAAGGAGAAAATTTTGGCACTTAGCCTTTTTGGCTAAAAACTTAAAGTGAGTTTTGAACTAGCGGGCCCATGAAGGAAAGATGAAGAAAATTGGTTAAGGCTCCGTGACCAATCGTAAAGTGACACATCATTGGCGGAAGTTGGGGACATGGGGAAACTAAAGAAATTTTTCCCTTTTGTCCAAAAAGTTTAAGGGTTTGAATTGAGCCACATCTTCGCACCCAATCAGGAGGTGACACGTGGCCATCGACATAAAGGCGGAGCCACCGAGGTATGTTGGAATTTTTAGATCTTTTGCTAAAAACCTAAAGGAATAATTTTGAGCTCCACTCCCGTAGCCAATCAGAAAGAGCCATGTGTCTAGCCCTCGTTAGCAGCACCAAGGAGGGTGGCAGAGAAAAGTTAAGTTTTTTGAATTTTTGTCGAAAAATGTTCAAGGCAAGAAATGAGCCCGCGGTCCCATTGACCAATGAGAGAGGGCCACGTGTCGAGAGCAGTAGCATAAAAGTGGGCCATCGGGAGACTTTGGGAAATTTTGCACTTTTGTTCCGAAAGGGTAAAATGTTGGTTTCAAACCCCACCAATCAGAAGGTGACACATGTCACAATGGAGTTGTGGACTCATGAAGGTTTTTGATTTTTTTGTAAATTTTGAGAAAAAAGGGAGAAAAGGAAAATTTCAGCCCGCGAACCCGATTTTCATCATTTTTGCCCTAATTTGGTTGCAAAACTTCAAATGGGCATATCTTTTGATTCCGTGGGCAAAATTTAGCGAAAGTTATACCGTTGGAAATATGTTAACACCCTCTTCATCGTGGATGCTTCAATTTTGAATTTTGGTCAAGTTTGGTAGGAGAAAATGAAGAAACGTATCTAGCATGGGAAAAACACATAACCGACATCCAACCACTAAAATTAATGGAGTATGGGTCTCCTTCTTTGCTCTGTGAAGCAAGTACATGGAAGTATGGGCTTGGTTATGGAACCCATAATTTTGTAGACAAATTGAATGCCTTTGGAGGTGGTTGGACATGAATTTCAAATTTTCTTGTTCCTTCCCGTAATTTTCATCGATATATGCCATTTTTAGCTCATTTGTAGGGGGTTGGTCATTATTTTCTCTTCCCCCTCTCCCTTTCTTCTCTAGGGTTGAATGTGGAGTTTAAACCTCCTCCCTTGCTCGTAATGGTGTTTTTCTTTCCTTTTTCCCGATAATGATGTATCTGCGTAAATTCTCGGAGCAATAAAACATGTTTTTGTGATGCATTTGTCCATCCTTGGCCTGTTTTACTATCTTTTCTCACCTCACTTCATTGCAGAGTGCTTTGTGCATACTTTTGATGTCATTTGCGCTTTAAGGAAGCCGTGTTTAATTGATTCAAGCAATTTTTTTTGTGAAATTTTATCTTTGGTTTGTGATGTGTTTTTCATCCTCTCCATTGCTCACCTCTCTCCATTTCGATAGTTAGATCTATGACCAGCGCTTTCCTTCTCTGGTGTATCACCGTTTTAGTGTAGGTTTTCATTTTCACGTTTTTCTCTTCCCTTCCCCCTTGGAACGATTAATTTAGGTTTAGATTAGTTGGCTCGCACCGGAATAGCTCGCGGCGGGTTGATTAGGAAGAAAAACCAACTTTCTCTGGAGGATCCTCTCAAGTTTGTAGGTCCCACACCTTGAGAGAGGATCCAATGGTGTGCAATCACACACAAATGACCCATTTCTAAACTACAGATCTTAGAGGTCATTTGGGGGTTCTCGTGAATTTGCACTAACAAGTAATTTTCTCTCATTTTAATGTTTTTATATTAATTCAAATTGATATTAATTAAGATAAATTTTGCAGCTCATGTCAAAGAAATAAAGATGAGGATTGAATACGCAAGATGTTGCACACTAATTTCTTGTTGCCTTGATTTCTTTGTTTCAAGCCATAATTATTATGCAAGGTCGATCAACCGACATTCCAAATTGGGTTGTTGCTTACATTCTTGCAACAATCGGATATCAAAATTTTTACCGTGCACATTTCTATCTAACAAGACAAAGGTTGACATTAGTAATGCATCAATTTCATAAAAACCAGTTATTCATTCAACAAACTATATCCTAGCTCTTTATTATGAGGCTTATTATAATTTAAAAGATGAACCAACTCCAACTTGCACAAACGAGACGATGAATAATTTGTCAATTCCACTTGAAGAGTAACAGGTAAATTGTTCATATTCCATCTTTACAAAGGGTAGTATTTTTTATGTTTTTCTCATTCTAATTGAACTTTGTGCACTAATATAATGTAATTCTGATTTCACTTCCACAAAAATATTCTAGAGTCACTTCCACAAAAAAATCAAGCATCGAGAGGAAGAGGCCAACAACATGCCGAGGCCTCGGAGAATCACAACTGATATCGAAGTTCACTCATCACTGATGCCCAAGTATTTGCATTGATGAAATGACAGAGATGTAATACCATTAACATTAAAATTAGGGTTGTTTACATTTTGATTTTACAATTTAATGATTTATCATATTGAATTGAAATCTAGTTCCTTCACTTGCAGGGACTTTGGACTACACACGTGCTTTAAATAAAGCATCGACAACTCAATCAAGATATCTCATGAAATTTTCAAATCTCAACAAAAATTACCACCATCAACTCCAACCCAAACAATTAAAACTCTGTCATAGCCCCCCAGGTTACACAATCAATACATACCGCAACCAAATCCCACTCAACAAGGTATGAATTCATTTATTTTGTGATTTTTTAAATAATTTTACATATTATTTAGTATTTACTAATGATTTTGTTCTTTCTGTTCAAATTTTATAGAAATCCTTTGTCTTCTACTAAAAATCTGCAAACCCCACTACTCAATAAACCCCGCGATTATGATTCAAAATGGCAACCGAAGGTTCGGGACAAAAGACCATTGGTAAATGCATGCTGATGATTACGTCCCCTAGCGGGACACTAAAAATTCCCCGTCATTCGCTATTTTGAACCTCTCTCTTACTAGTTGTCCCACCGCAACAGGGAAATCAGTTTTGAATCAAATAACTTTAGATGAAGATTACTTGTGAAAATATAGCAGCTTACCCAACTGGTTTTTTCAACACACGTGATATGATTCAGGCATGTAGGTATGTTTCCATATCAATGTACTTTTAAATTTAATTAAATTTTTAACATTTCAATTTAAATTTTAATATTAATTTCTATTATTTCTATTAGGATCAGTTCTTCTAAAATAAAAAATATGCAACAAACATTGCTCGAGATGAAATCCACCATACTTCTCCTTCAAAATCATCCTTTTCGATACAGATAATGATTACTTGCCAAAATTTCCTTTGGAGAACTTGATTGGCTATGATTTTCAATCCCACATGAATGAATTTATCACACCTCAAATCAGTGAGTTTATTCAATGGGAGCGAAGGGAAAAAGTATTAATATCTGAGATAGTAAGTCATTATGATAACCATTGGCAAAGAGAGACCTTATTTGCAACAATCAAAAATCAACCTGTGAAGATGAATGCATTATTCATCAAAGATAAAAGTGGGACTATTGTATATAATATCACCTATAACAATAATATTTTAGATAAAGTATTAAATAGATTGGAAAATATCACCCTAAGGCCTAGGCCTATTTCAATAAATGGTCTAAGGACAAGGAAATGGTGGTGATTGAAAACGTTGAACGAGATAGAGTTATCATAAGTATAATCAGTTTGAAAAAAGATTTTTTATTAATTTCAATACGTGAATTCTTTTTTAATATGTTTAATTGACTTCACTCTTTTGTTGTAGCTGAAATATGAAAATTTAAAGAGTCAAGCTAAGGTGTTCCAAGTTCACTTGAAAACAGAAAAAAAAATTTTATCCGCCGTAATTAAGATGAAAGAAAATATTGTTTTGGTTAACAAACAAAACAATAGACTTAAGCAGATAATTAAAGAGAATGGCTATGACCACGAGATTTTATTTAAAGTAAAGAAGACGGAAAATCCTTATTTGAAATCCCATAGAGATGCTACAAAGGAAGAAGAAGCAATTGTCAAACACCTAGACATGATTGTTGAGGATCTAATTAGTTCAGGGAATAATTGAGGCAAGGAATACGGTAGAGTCTCGGTGAAAATGTTAATGATTGGGAACCTCAAAATTGAAACTTTAAATATTTTATGTATAGAAGATTGAAAGTTTATACTTGAATATTTGTTTAATTTGAAGTTTTTTTAAACTTTATGCAATATTATCTCTACTTGTAATGATGGTGATAGTTACATTTATCATTAGATGTGGATGTCCTGGATAATGAAATTAGAGTAGATGTGTTTATAGTTATTATTAATTTATTTAGAATATGGTTTTATTTGTACATTAGGTGTGGATGTCTAGATAATGAAATTAGAGTAGATATGGATAATCATGATTCATGTGGTTATATTTTTGTATAGAATTTCTATATTGTATATGGTGTGTATGTTTGATTGATAATCGTGGATTCATGGATTTAAATTTTATGAAATATTATATCTTCTTGCAATGATGGTCATGATTACATTTTTCATTACAGGTGGGTGATGGCATCTAATATGTTTGATGACATTAGAATAGACATAAAATTAGATCATCCATTTATTCATTTAGAATGTTGTGTTATGTGGATAATGAAATTAGGGTAGATATGGATGATGATGAATTTATGTGACTAGATGATGATAATGGATAATTGTTTTAAGAAAATTAAGAATGTGGTGTGATAGATACATCTTAATACAATAAAATTTTCTTCTCTCTATTTTAAATTTTGAACTCTTTAATATGTATATCGTTTCTTCACATTTATTTTCAAACCTTTATATTGAATTAAAATGACAAAGCTCAAAGGAAAAAAATAATGTCGTATGACACGTATATCTTAATGCGTTAAACTATTCTTCTCATTTAAAACTATGGCTAAGATAGGGTTTAAGGTACCTCTTATCTTCTTAAGCAAGCTAGACGACCTTAGATTCTCGAGAATCTAACACGAAAAATGGATAAGGATTAGAATAAAAATGGGTGAGTTTCCTAAAAATATCAGTCCTAAGAAGCCGAGCTTCCTTGGATGGATGCAAATCCACATTTTTCATAAACATCAATGAAATGAAGAGAAATTAAAATGCAGAATCTAGATCTAACATAAGCAAATTAAAGCAAACAAAAATCTGTTCATATCGAAGGTGACACAAATATCAAGAATACACTCGTAGAGTGGACAAAAATTGTACTGCAGGACATTAAGCATGGCGTAATATGTTGAATCTAGATCCGAGATTTGAATAACTTGTAAAATACAATATCAAAGTGGTTTGAAAATTAAAAATACCAATGAAATAAATCCGATTTTAATAAATAGTAATATTTGAATAAATGTAGATATACATACCCGTAAAATATTTGATGATAATTACGTATCAAAAATAGCCTCCTCACTCAATATTTGCATCTGCAAATTACAATGGTATATATGTAAAACTATAAAAAATTAAATTATAATCTATTAATATGAAATTGAATAAATAAGAACCGTTAAAGTGTAGTGTCAAGGTGATACCTATTTAAAGTCGAAACAATCCATTTTCAATAACGTCTTCATATTCAATATTTGCATCCGCAGAGTTTGAAGATGCACCACTCCCATCTCATCGTTGAGATTACTTGGACTTGTAGAAGTATTATTTACACCTCTTATTTCGGAAAGGGAATTCTAATGCGCAATAGCTCAGTCAAAAGGAAAGGTTTCTAAAGAGTAGCGAGAAACATAACACCTTATGCAAATTTTGAGATTTTTATCCAACTTGTTTCTCAGTTTTGATATAATAAAAGATAAAGCACTAAAAACTCTTTAATCCTCCACAGATCTCAAAATCATTGTTTGCAACAACTCATACAACCAAAAATATTCACTAATGTCTTCTTGTAACACACTACTTTGGTAGATTTTTCTCCAGAGCCTTGTAATAGCACCTCTCTCGAAGGTTCGTCTAAGAGTTTATACTATGACCTCATTGTTTGTGCAAAATTACTTGATTGAGTCTTTATTAAGTCAATATTCACTATACCTTTCATTTAAATACCCTTGAACTTTGATGTCTTGCTGAAATGATCCAATATTGTACCCATGTATTTATGGAAAATATTACTTACAAAATCAGCATGACCACCTTCTGTATTCCAAAAATTTGGATTAATCACACCCATGGCTTCAAGAGTTTTGTCTTTTAAAACTTTCTCTAATTTCGATGCTAAGGATTCTGAAATTTTTCTGAGCTTTATTCTTGTTGCAATTACTACAGAATCAAATAGATTTCGTGTCACAGGAACTTCTTATTTTTCCATTGATGTAACATCTTTACTTTTTTGCAGAATGTCATGGATACAGAGGTGATCATGGATATTAAATCTCAAAAACTAATTGGGATGGTTAAGATCCAATAACACTTTCTAGTTATCAAAAACAGGTGTATCAAAACTATCTAGGGAAGTGTACAGGTATCAAGACTCATACATATCATTTTTCTCATCCGTATAAAATCAACAATATAGTTTAATCTCCCTTGTGCATGCTTCATCAATGTATTGATCTCCTGAACATTGGAGGAATGCCTACCAATGTAAGCAATGTATCCAAATCAGTTAGACGGAACAAAATTCCCTCTCCTTGTCAATTTCATGATGATATTTGTGCATGAAACCAACCAATGAAGGATACTCCTCACGTACTCTGCATACATGCTCATACAATGAAATCCACCTTGTATCAACATCGTTAAGTAGCTTTTTTCCATCTCAGTAATTCCTATGGAAAATTTATGAAACTCAAGAAATTGCTTTGGGCTGCTTGCCATATAGGCATGTAGTTCTCTTATAAGGTCTTCTACTTTTGCAGCATTTTCATATTTGCTAATGATTATATATGCTAAATTCATTATGTGATCCATACAATGAATTGCTAGTATATAAGGGGCCATCGATGTTTGCTGAATCGAACTCACAATCGAGTTCTATGACCTGCATGACCGATGCACCATATGATCCCACACATACCAACTTTGTAGCGATTTTATTCACAAATATGCCAACAATTTATTTCAAAAGAGAAATAACGAGTTTATATAGGTTTCTACATTGCATTTTCAACCATTTTATGAACTCCTAACAGATGCAAAAGTCCTCATATGATGTTTTAAAGTGTAAACATGGATACATACACATGCGGTGTTGTCAACAATTGTCACTTCATCAATTGACAAAGAGATAAACATTAAATTTTTTACACACTCTTTCAAATCTTCCTTCTCAATCATAGCAAGGCATTTATCCATTTCCCATGCACTGTTGTTTTCGACCAATGAGACTAGGGAACATTCTTCATTCCATTATATTGATACAAAACTTTGAAATCGATAAAATCTGAAATTGGTCTTCCTTTCTTAAGGATGTGGAATAAAGTAGAAAATTGTATGAGTTTAGCATGTAAATTTGATTGATTCATCTTACCAATTTGCGATGTGATCATTCCGCCATTTTTGATGAGAAGTCTGCGTCTTTTCGATCTCATCACATATTTCACATGCATATATTCTTTTTCATTTTTCTATCTGTGTGTTTTTATTTTCTGGCCATCTTCCCCAATTACAGTGAAATATTGTTTTCCAAAGTGTTTTTCAATTGTGTCCAACTTCAGTTGCATTTTTTTCTACCTTCCCAATTTCCACGTACATATTGTACATGTACATTCCGATGAAATTTCTTCAAAATTAGCTGGTTGTACAGGTTCTATAAATGGAAATTTTGCAGCCCAGTCAAACTTGTATGTCCTCCCAAGTGTCCACATATTCTTGTTCGTTTTCACAGTTTTACTTTTACGTGCAAAGCTTTTAGGTATATCACGATCGTTAGGTTTCCTTTTCTGTGAACCACTATTTGCATTTGAATTTTGTGTTGCATTTTGCACTCCTTCTTGCACTTCAATGGGAATATCTTCAAGCTCTACCATCTCAACTAGAATATCTTCAAGACCTATCATGGTATCATTATAGGTGTCATTTGGTTGATACTGAGCAGAATGCATGTCCACTTCAATAACACCTTCCACACAACTCTGTGCTCTGATTGATTTCAGTGGGAGCTCTATGGGTGTTAGCGGTTGTGGTATCTGAACCAGCAGAGTTTCCAAAATACTTGAACAAAGACTTTTGATTTTTTTGGTAACTTGTTGGGTGTTCTAAGCACTAGTAGCTTCCATTGTTATGAGCGTGATAAATTCAAGTCAGATAAGCCCCTGGTTGTCAACAAAAATTCCCTGTCACGCGTCGTAATGTATTCTTGTCACCCGTCAATAGATCCTTATCTCCTGTCAATAGACCCTTCTTGTCACCCGTCATTAGAGCCTTCTTGTCACCTGTCAACAGATCCTTCTTGTCGCCCGTCCCCAAAGCCTTCTTATCGCTCATCAACAAAGCATTCTTAACGCTCATTAATAGATATTTCTTATCATGCATCAACAGAGTCTTCTTGTCACGTATTAGAAGGCTATTCTTGTTTCCTCTCAACAGAGTCTTCTTATCACATGTCAGTTGAATGCTTTTTTAAAAAAATTGTACTTTTGTGTACTGGCCTTTGTTGCTTCACAAGTTTTTGTACTTGATAATAGATATGCCCCCAGGTGGTATGAGTTAGCAAGTAGTGTTCTACCCGATGAATAATATAGGATTATATAGGGGATATTTTAAAGAGGTAGGTGAAGCCAACCCCTAAAAAAATTAAACTTTAATTTTTAGGCGAACATGTCAATGACCCACGCCAGAAAATTCACCTTTTCAATTTTTTCTAAAATGGAATATTCATCATATTATGAATATACACCACTAAAAAAATCCCTGGTAGGCTATAAAATTAGAACTCCATTATCATAGATGATGTCAAATTCTAGTCAAATTTTCCTATTTTATTCTCTGATTTACACAATACTCATAGTTTTTTCAATTTTAATTAAAAATACAAGAAATTCGTAATGTCGAATTTAATCTAAAAAATCATTGTTTCAATCTAAAGTTTGGATGAACGTTGCAATTTTTCTTATGATTTTGGATCATTTGGTACCATATCCATTCCATGATCAAATTAATAGTGTTTGGATTGCAAGCTATGTGAATGATAACAAGGTCTTATTCTAGAAAGGGTGAAGGAGAACTAGAAGAATTTGATCCTAAAATTTGTACAAGATGATCTCAAAAACCAAGGATGGCCGAAGAATAAGAAGAAGAGTTGTGATATTCATTCCTTAAGATGAAAGAGATGGTGGAATAATTGTACTGAGATAGGAGAAGAAAAAGGTAAAAATAAGCTAGAGGAGGTAAAAAGGAAGAAAGATCTAGTTTTGATTCTGATATTCCTAAAGGTGAAACACAAAAATATAATTTTATTCCTTCATTAAAACTAGATATAAAGTTTGAATTTCTAATGTATAATGGGGAGCTTAATGAAGAGAATTTGGATAACTAGATCAAGTAGATTGAGGTATATTGCAGGATTCATAAAATTGTTGATGATGAATAAAAATTCATTTGGAAACTCTTCAAATGGGTGGAATAGAACTCATATTATGGGAGATTTTATGATCTAAGAAAAAAATTCTATCTTCTCGAGATACATTGGAAAATTTTGAGACAAACCGAGGGACAAAATGATCAAGATTTTACATAATAGTTTAGGAAAAGGGATCTTATTCTTGGTATTTCTCTCCATACACAAGAAACACTACTTAAATATATTGGTGGATTACATAGTTATTTGAGACATATGATTCTCATTTTTAATCCTACTAATCTTGATGTGGTGTGTGTGCAAGATACACATTTGGAAGAAAGAGGTAAAATTACTAAGGAGTATTCCTCCTCAAAACAAAATAACAATAAATTCAAAGGAAAAGAAAAAAATTGAAAGAAAAACAAAAAGGAAAGGGTAAGCAAAAGACAAACTCTACTATTAAGAAAGAAGATGAAAAACCATTTTGCAATCATTGTAAAAATAATCATGATGAATCTAAGTGTTGGAAATTACATCCGGAAATGAATCCTAAATGGATGACTAATAAGAAAGGAAAAGAGAAGAAAATGAATATTGTGGTCCATGATCTTGGGTTTGATTCAGGAGATGAAACCAAGATCGTGACCATCAGTTTTCATTGTTGTCATTCTTCCTCTTCTTCTAACACTAGTTCATCAAATTTTGCATCTTCTTCTAAACAACAATCTATGCATGATGAAAAGAAAATAAATGAGCTTTTCCACCTTAGAGTTGTTTCACAACATACAAAAATTGACACTCTATTTGATAGTGGATCTCAAGATAATCTGATTTTAGAGGAGGTTGTGAAGAAATTGGGACTCAAAACTAAACCACATCATAAGCCTTATCCTTTGGGTTGGGTTTGTGATGATGCAAAGTTACAAGTAAAAAAACTTGTAGATTTAAATTTTCCATTACTAGACAAGTTTGTTGATGAGGTTGATTTGGATGTTGTTCCTTTAGATATTTGTTGTGTTTTTTTGGGAAGTCCTTATCTATATGATCGTAAAGCAATCTTCTATAGGGAAGAGAATAATTACTTTCTTATTAAGGATGGGATTGAATATATTGTTAGAGATCATCATGTGAAAACAAGTCTTTCCTTAGTTACTGTAGGGTAGATGAAAAGGATTGTAAATTCAAGAAATAATTTTTACTCATGGTGATCAAAGCCAAAGCGAAAGATCATGAAAAGGATATTGAGGATTATGATCTTAAAAATTGTAATGAATTAGTTAACATTTTTTTCTAACTGTGATGATGTTTTTCATGATCCACAAGATCTACCTCCCAAAAGAGGGGTTCAACATGAGATAAAATTGTTATATGATGGACCTCTTCCCAACATTAGTATGTATAGATTGTCCATGGTTGAAAATAGTGAAATCAAGAAACAGGTGATGGAACTTTTGGAAAAAGGCATTATCCATCCAAAAATATGTTCTTAATGAGGTGATTAATCTTTCATGTTTCTCAATGGTCTACTCATTATTTCTCATCACTTTCCATCTCGGTGCATCCAAATAGTGATTGCGAAAAGTCATCATTTCAAGGAGTCTTGCAAGGGGAAAAAGTGTCCAAAGGAGAAATCTTCATCAACATAACATTACAGTGTGTTGTAAAGGACCATCATGGAGAAATTTTCCATCTTCAACATCTATGGATCTGATTTTCATCAAGGGCGAAGGTGTCTTCATTCATGTTTGTGAGAATTATTCCTCTCCTCTCTCATTATTTTTAAATATCCTTCTACTCCCTTCATTATAATTCCTCATTATGTGTGATCATGAATTTTTGTCTTATAGATTAAAGTGACTATGTAATACTTGTGCAATGTAAAAATGGGATTGATTTGTTCTTTCCTAGGATAATGAAAATTCACAAGATGAATGGGAACATGAACAATCATGTGGGGGTAGATGAAGAAACAGATTGTAAATCTATAAAAGGAGATGACCTCCTCATTGTAAAAGGATGGTTAATCTTGTTTACTAGATCCCATACTCTTTATAGAAACAAGTGATCAAATTCCCTTTATTGATTTTGTTTATGTTTCCTCTCCATATCAACTATAATTCATGAGAAATGTATTTTTTCAATATTATGCATTAAGAATTTATACTTTGTGTGTTTTAATGTTGTCAAACTCTTCATATGTTATTTTCAAGATAAAATCCCTCATACTTTTTCTCCTCACCTTCCTCCCTCACAATTCCTCCCTTGTGTTCATCAAAAACACTTTTCCACAAGTATAGGGAAGTATTCATGTGTGATCCCTGATTGTAAGGCCACCCCACGATTAGAGTAGTGTATAAGTTTTTCTCTCTGTTTTCAATAAATGGAGCTTCCCCATTCAAGTAGATGGACCTAGTCCCATAGAACTTGTGAAATCTAACATTTTTTCCTCACAACAAATTATTTAAACAATTGATTCAAAACCATCATTTAATATCCAATCAAGTTTCCATGCAATTCACCAATTTTAAAGAGCTTCAATTCCTTGGCTTCCTCAATAGAAGATACTTTTGAGTCACATTTAGGAGTTAGAGACATAAATACCTTTTGTACCACAACTTCTTCCTTCACTTCTTAACCTATTCCTTTCATGGTATTGACAACATTATCAACTGTAAGCAAATATGTAGCAATGAATTCCTCTTAGCTCATATTTAGACCTTTAAATTTATTTATGAAAGTTTTGATATTAGTTATTCTTACCTTGGAATCACTTTCATAAATGACCCAAAGTTTCTCCAAAATTGATTTTTCTAATGTGTAATGCATGACCTTCACAATTTCAGGTTCAACTAAACCACACATGATTACATTCATATCCTTAAAATATTCACTACTGATATTATTATTTGCAACAGTTGTTGGAGGAGTTTGAGAAATAGTATATCCATCCAAATTATATTTCTAAATATCCAACCCTAAAGACACGATGTTTTTCTTCATCCTAAGACTTCAAAACATCATAATTTTTCCCATCAAATAAGGGTTCCTTGTTGGCGGAAGTTCCACTCTGTTGACTTGTCATTTTGTGCTTCAAAGGATCTCCTTTCAAGTGATTAAACTTCTCCAAAAGGACCTTCTTTGATACCAATTTTTGAAATCAAAATGGAATGAGAAGGTAGGGGTGAATTAGACCTTTCAAACCCTTAACCAATTAAAATTAACTTTTATAAACCATTTAATATTCAACCATGCATTAATTTGACTTTAATAATATATAACAACCATCCACAAGAGAATAACCTTGAGAGAGTACAAAAGAACAAAATGTGTAAGTGGGAAAACCTCAACCGTAAGAAAACCCACTAAATGTTTTATTATATTACACAAATAAAATATAATTTAGTGAAGCACCAACTTTACAAAGAGCACCTACCCCTAGTTTAGTAGAGCACCGACCCCTAGAATAGTAAGGCACCAACCCTAAAAGGAGGATAAAACCCCGTAAGGTTATCAAAAAGCAACTCAACCACCCGAAATGAGTGAGAAATTATGATATGTTGCTAACACAACTGATAGTGATGAAAGCTTCAACTCATACACCTTCAAACCCTTTTCAAATTAAAGTTCTCCTACTTGGCTCAAACTTACTCAAACATGGAATGAATTATAAAAATTCCCTTACAAAATAGCTATTTAAAAATTCTCACACATTCACACACTCTCTCATCTCTGTCTTGATGCATTTGAACCACTTTCACTCTCTCACCTAGCTTGCATTTTTTCCCTCTCACAACACTAGTTCAAAATGAACCATTACATGCACTTTTATACATTAATCAAATTTAAAACATAATTAGGTCATCCATGATGATTATATTTCAATAATAATAACTAAAATATATATATATAACACCATTAAAAACATCATGAAGGACCCTCATGGATCGACAAAACACCAAGACAACTAGTAATCCCAACTAGGCTCAAAACAAGAAAATATCCTTCACCGAGCACTCCAAGACCTCCAAACATTTCATCAAAAAAATTCATGACTCCAAAGGATTAAAAATTTCCATAATACCCTTAAAACATCATCCATAATCTCACAATACTCTACACCAAGAAATTTCATCATAACAATATCAAGTAGGATTGTCTCCTACTCAAATCAGGCACCTCCAGTAAAAAGTCTTCATTAATGAAGATCATTATCACAAAAAAATCCTTTAATATGCCATGTAACCACTCATGGTAAATACACTAAACTTTATAACATCACCATGCATTTTATACCTAATGAAACAATCAACAATGCAAATAGAACCACTTCTCCTCTTCAACAAACAAAATTGTTCGGGAACCAGTTTTGGAAACTCAACTATTTTACAACCTTTATAACACATTTAATACCTATTAAATAATTCATTAGGAAAAAAATTAATCCCTATTAAATATTTATTGTAAATATAACATCATCTAAAGCAAATCATTGGTTTTTTACATCAATCTTCTCATGAAAATCGTGTTGTCTTAAACCAGTCAAACTAGGTCAACTTGTGACCTCAATCATACTACTCACTTGACTTCCAAATAGAAAAAATTATCCAAAACATCACATGATATTTCTAAAAACATCTAATTCTATTCAACTTTATCACCATACTCACAAGTACTCAATCACTTCCATTCACCAAGCCTCATTAAAACTATCTTTTGGCCCAAAAACTAGTCAACATGTTTTAACTTGTGTAGATCATAAAAAAACTCAAAAATATATTAAAATACTTCATACATGTATCTTACCTCCCATATATATCATAACACTAAATTAGACATAGGGTCTAATGGAAAACATGAGAGAAAATCCTTCCTTCCTAAGAACTAGGGGTTTTGAGTGAGCTATACTAAGTGTCATGAACCGAAACCATAACCATCTGAAAGATGGGAAATTTATTACCATAATCCAATCATCATATTTTATAATACAATGGTACCAAAAATCAATATTTCTTCCATCTCTAGCAAACTAGGTTTTGGAGCGTTTTGAACTTCTTACCTTATTTACATTAGTTCATAACAAATAGAACCTCATTTAACCCCATTATAACTCTAAAACATTATTATATCCATGATCCATCATCCATTAAAGGATGAAGGGCTCATGCAAATGTTACGCATGCCAACCAAGCAAATTTCTCTCATATCGAGATGGAAAGCATGCTTTCTAAAACCCTATTTTAGTTTAAACACCATATCTTGCAAAATATTCAACATGGTAACCTTAATTTTTCCCACAAGACAATGACACCCTTTGATAATATATTTAATGTTCACTTAGTCATAAATGGTTTTTCATTTATACCACCACCATAAGTTACATGACTAGGCCTTAGGATTTTGAATAGTTTAGGGCATAATAAATTGTTCTAAGACCAAAAAGAATGAAACCTATATAAATGCCTCTACTTGCTGAAATATATATAACATACCTCCATGCACATCCTTAATGTCTCACACACACTTTCAAGTGACTATCATGCCTTATTAGGCGTCCATGCACTAGGATTAGGTTTAGTTTAGATGTAGAGCAAGTAGGAAAACACCGCTCTTCTACTTCTGAACTCTCCAAAAGGACCTAACACACTTGATAAAATATTTCTCAAACCCCTAAATGATTATATGATCTCACTTATCTCTACACCTCACTCTCATGCTCCATTTGGCCTCTAAGCACCTAGACTAGGTCTAGATGAGCACTTGTAATTGTTTTCACAACTTGTACCTATGATCTAAAGCTCATGTGAGTGTCTCAATACACTCATATAATTATATCCATAAATATACCATGTTACTCAAGCCATCATGCAACTCTATCCACCATTCTCTATCACCTAGACTAACTAGGTCATCTCATTAGGCCTACTAGGCTAAGCCATTCTCACTATTTTCACTTATGCCATCATGATACAACCTCATTAACCATGTCATCATAATATTAAATATCTTATCACTCTCTTATATCATCCGATTTTTCATTAATTATCTTTTACATCTGTAATAACACTCAAACTCACTCATGCGAACATGTTGGATATGTTGATATAGGAAATACACTACATGATATATTTTCCATCTTGTATATGGATCTATTTTGTGGATTAGCAAAAAGGAAACTATTTTCTCTCTCTCATCCACTAAGGAAAAGTATCATTTCGTATGATGAGATACGTGCGAATCGATTTGCTACGTCATATTCTAGCCGATATGGTAATTCCTAAAGAAACTCCACCCATTATTCATTGCGACAATTAGGATGTGTTGAAGCTTGTGAAGAATCCACTTTTACATGAAATCATAAAGAAAGTTAAGGTAAAATTTTATTACATTAGAGAACAATTCTTGAACCACCACATCTAGCTCTAGTATTTCCCAACAACTTCTCGGATACCTGATGTACTCATTGAGTCTCCTAAGCAGGTGAAATTTGAATTGTTTCAAGGGTACATTTGTAAAAACAATGTAATAAGGGGGAATATTAGATTAATTAAGTTAATATTACATTTTTATGTAATGTAGTTGGTTATATTGATTAACTAAAATGTATGTATAAATATCCTATAGTTGATATAATCTAGAGCGACATGTAAATGCAGCAAATAAATACGATAAAAAGTATGAAAATGACCCAAACAACTAATTTAACGAAATTAGAGACCACTGATGTGTAAGAGAGAATAGGAAAGAACACAGTTGGTTTAATTATCTTTTGGGACTATGTCACGAGATATGACTGGAGAATATTAAAATAGGAACAAATGTGCGTAAGTCCTAGAAAGGACAAATCTAGACTAATCCTTTGGACCGGGGTGCCTACGGAAGGAATTTGGGGTGCCTACGGAAGGACCGGGGCACCTACGAGCGCTCGATCTACGAATGGGTGCCCTATTTTTTGTAAAATTTGTGGAACTAATCTGTACATGTTCATCGGGTAGTTTGAAAACCTCACTATGTGTCGCTAAATTCATTGTACTACGCCAGGGGTCGTTGTTAATCCAAGATGAATGGAAGACCTGTAAAATCCTAAACAATAATCAATCACTCAAAAATAAAAATTGCATATAATAGGGTCAGGTTGACCTCAACTGCCAAAATATTGGACTTAATAACTAAGTGTTTCACTACATTCAATACCCAAATGTATTTGTGTGTGTGTGTGTGTCAGAAACATGCCCTAGGTTGCTCTTGTTCCAGTCACACTTTGTGATGTAGCGAGGTAATTATCTTTCGAAAAATGTAATAAATTGTGGATGGAATAGAATAAAATCCTCCCCCTATGCTTTTGTGATATAGATATTTAAGCTTTGTCCCTTTTTGATGGAGCTATGTGGATTGAATTGATCTCCCAATGTAATAGATGGATGCAACTCTACATGGATGATAGTTGTGACTAGTGCTTCATCCATCATTATGGTCTCATAACTTTATATTTATAGGGTTCTCTTGATCTAATTTCATAATTAACCCCGAAATTGTGGACCACAAAAATATAAAGACCTCAAATGGCTAGAAAGATCCCAAAAAGTGTCGGAAAGTTCAAAAAGGACCGGGTACACCTAGTGGGACTAGGATGTCCGAGTACTAGCTTGGGAACCCTAGTCAAAGCTAAAATGATGGGAAGTGATAAAAACATTTACGCATGTATGTGGTGGAGGTTAGGAATGACAAAAAAATCAAATAACAATGATAAAGAGACGGTGGTTAATTAGTACTTTCTTCACTCAAAAACCTTCTAAATAGTAGTATGAGACCAGGACTAAATATTACCCAAAGTGCATGATTTAGTGACTAAATTTACCCCCACTTTATGTTGTTGATCGGAAAGCTTAGTAACATGAATTAGATAGAGATGTGTACCTGATGTCACTTTGTAGAGTGATGCAAAAAAATGTCGAGGGACTATATAAAGCGTGGAATGAAAACAATATGGCGGTGCATGGAAACTAAATATGAAAGTGCAAAAAAATTTGATGAGAGTGAACCTAGGGTGGAAACACGTTTGTTGATGCTATTGATGTGTATGATGTACCTCCATGGTTAGTATTGTGTGTGCTGCCACGAAATTTTGTTGTTGGCATTGTAGTTATTGTTGTTATTTCCATTTGACTTCTTGTTTCTCATACGGTCATACCTGCGAGGATAAAATGATCAATTAGTCAAATATATGTATATGTGTGTAAAAACGCAATGTAAATGATGCATATATGTAAAAATCATGTGAATGTAAAATGCAAAAATGAAAAATGTAAATGGAACATGTGCACCTAATCCATGTTAAGAGAAAGAGTGTAGAAGGATATCCTATACTATCAGGGTTTTTAGGCAATTTGACACCATAGGCCAAAGAAGTATAGGGAGGAATTATGTTGTATCGTCCAACCTTTAACTACTTGGTTGAATATGTGTGAAGAGATCTCTATTTGTCTTGGTTTTTTGAGCAATCCGACATCGGTGGTAGAATAATTATTCGGAGGAATTCCACTTTGTATCCTCCAACCGTTAACTTCTATCCCAAATGCTAAGGAAAACCATGTCCTATAAAATTCATTGTGTATGGGGTTCATAGATTGGTTTGAACCCACTCGTTGTATATAACTGAATCAATCCAGTGTAGAATCTCTATGTAGAATGTAGAAAACCCAAATGATGCCCCCCTCTTAGCGGGTGCATGCGTTGTCGCTGATAGGAGAATGCAGCCCCAAAAGAGGACCAACCACATGAAATATGAAAATATTCCTTGCCAGGGGGAAAGGAATGTGCTTGGTAAAAAGCAATTAGTGCACAAAAATGCATAGCCAAAGACAAATGTTAGTACAAATAAGCATGTATGTAGAAAATAATGTGTAAGTTACACAATCGGTGTATAAGCTACCAAACAATGTAGTAATGTAAACACACCAAAATACAAAATTCGAGACGCATAAAGAGGGTTACAAACATGGGACATCACTCATTATGTTGCAAGACATGCATGGCCATAATGATCATAAACAACAAACAAGTGTGTACACTAAACATAGGGTCAAGACCAAAAATAAGAGAAAACAATAATAGACAATGTAACAAACAAATATGGAAGTAAATATCCATGCATAACAAATGTTGCACATGAAGCACCCGTTAACATGTTATAAAGATTAAAATTATGTCAAAATACTTTAGAATCAATTAATGTGAAGTGATAAGTAAAAAATGAAACAATAACACCTAAGAGAGATGAATGTGGATGCCCCGGTAACCGATGTAATAAGGGTAAAAGGAAAGCATCTATGCTAAGTGTAAGAGACTTGTATCTGCGATCACACTAGAAAAAGATGTGAACAAGCATATGTGGATGGTATAGATAAATAACATACAAGTAATCTAGCTAGCATGTGTAATAAAGTGACTATGAACGAACAAAAGTAAGCAAGAGTTAAAGAAATCATAATATGCATATGTTGTGGATGGGTGGAATGGCATGCAATATGGAATGATAGAATTCGTGTTCCCTAGAGTGAATGGAAATGTATGCAATGAAGTTCATTTTTTCCCCCTCAAAGATCAATAATGAATAGTAAATGAGAATGCGTAATCGGGAAATTGTCTAAGTGTGTATTGTGTCTAATGTGGTGTGATGAATGTGTATGTATATTGATGAGATGCTACCTAGAAATGATGTGTGCATGAATCTTATAGATGAAGCATGTATCATGTATGGATGAATGAAGGAGTGATGATTTAACCTAATCATATATCAATATAAGATGAATGGAAGGGAGTGGTGGTGTATCCTAAGGTGTATACCACTACCAAATGATAGAATAGGTGACGATTTAACCTAAAGCATATGTCACTAGCATAATAATTTCGTATGATAAAAGGTAGAAATGATAAATGCACGGTGAAGATAAGGTCCATTTGATTTGTAAACCCTCGACTATCAAGTATGGACCGAGGAACAAAAGTATGTCATAGGGTAGTGAGTGCAGCACATAAAATATGATATAGTATAGGTGATGAAGATGATAAACGACCATATGAGGTGTATGTAATGTGTAGTATGTAGGACGTCATGATAGATTAGTATGATGAAGACTAGTATAATATATGATGTATAAATGTGTAAATTTCAAAATGTGTTAGACTTTTCTAGAATGTATACCATGTGATGTATGATGAAATGTAATATGTGGTGTCTATAGTGTAGTGTTTGGGGTTAATTTGTAGTAGTCCCTCAACATTCAATTTTTAAGCTGAAGCACAAGAGTGTTTCATCGGGTAATGATGATGCTAAAATGTGTCATGAAAATGCCTATATGAAAAATAAAATATGGTTTATGCCAACGTAAGTAGGGGATATAGTATATTTAATGCCCCAAGTATATATGAATGAGTAAACTAACCAATGATAGTGAAGGATGAAGGTCCTCCATCGATGCATGTGGTGGTGAAAGCATAGGACCATGCTCTACAGTGGTGGTATGGTAGACAAACATTTTGCTAGTGAATGATTTTTATGTGCATGTGATGGATGAATATATGATGAAGGTGTAAGTGCAGGTAAGTGCAGCAACAGACTAACACACAATAATAATTTTCTAATTCAATTTCATGCAGAGCAGGTTACACATATATAGGAATATGTATTCCTAAAAACAAGGAGGCTGTTCAACAACACTCCCTCAAATCTCTCTCTCAACACCTATATACGTGATATTGTTTTAACTCACAACAATATCACAACTATCAAATAATACAGCCAAATATGTGAATAATTACTCACGTAATTATTCTCTTTACAATATCAATAATAATGGAGCACTAATAAATTATATTTCCTAACATTCCCCCCCTTAGTGCGAACATGGGGAAAACCTGCCTTTGTACTTGCACCTGCTCATGATCTGGTGATTTTCACAGGATGATCACAAACCTCAGGGATGGTTTTGCAAACGGTTGACCACAAACCGAGAATGGTGGTTTTGCAATTGGTTTACCACAAACCACAAAGTGATGGTTTTGCAAATGGATTACCAACAACCAAGAATGGTGGTTTTGCTATTGGTTTACCACAAACCACAAATGAAGGTTTTCAAGTGGTTTACCTACAACCACATCATGATATGCAAAGTACTATTCTCAGCCCTCATCACATCTCACTGTAGGGAATAACATAGGAAATTCTGCTGACATCTGTTGCTCATACATACATAGAAAAAGCTGACATAATGGAAATGGAACATTGGAATGATGTTCCCCCCCTCAATGTGAAATTTCCACTTATTGAAAACAAGATCATTGCAAACTGAGGCACACCACACTGGAAGCACTAGAAATCAAACTGCACACACACACTGTCACCAAAGCTGATATGCGGCCCCGTCGTTGGTGACTGACGAGAGGTCGCTGAATGACCTCCAACCTCCGATTGCCTCCATCCTCCAGTTTCATGCTCAGAACAAGAAGTCTTCAGAGCCACTGTCTTCATTTACTTGTTCTTCCTCATTCTCTGATCTTTCTTCAGTAATAAAGTTGGCCTCAATTCCTTTGAGTTTTCCACTAAGTATATCTTGAGCTCGAGCTCTACAAAATGAAGTTGTATGCCCCTTTTTCTTACAGTAGAAACATTCTCTTTCCTCTTTATATTTAGAAAAAAATTTGTACTTCCTTTTTACATACATTGTTGTTTCTTCTTCTATATCTTCTTTGGTCCGTTTTTCCTCAGCTAGGAGAGCTGATATCATATCTTCCAATGAGTTAGAAGGTATCTGACCAAGAGTGAAAACAACATTACTGTATTTGGGTGGTAAACTATTCAGCAGAATAGCTTTTGCATCCTCGTCATCTACTGGAGCTTTTACTTCTGCAAGTTGTCTCAGAAGAGATCGTAAATTGTTGATGTGACTAGACATTGTATCTCCATCACTCATTTTTAGCTTGAACAGCTGAAGTTTCGGGAAAACTTTGCATTGACTGCTTTTGAACCAAATAATTTGCTCAGATTATCCCATATGTCCTTCGAGTTTTTATCTAGATCAACATAATGTAATTCAGAGTCTGAAAGGGCAAGGCCAATAATGGCTTTGGCTTTATCATCCCGTGTTTCCCATTCTGCCAATCTGGTCGGATCTGAAGGTGCTGGTTCTTTTCCATCTACTATCCTCCAAAGATTTTTGTTCATCAACTGCATCTGGATCTTGACTTTCCATGTGTGAAAGTTGAGACCATTGAATTTTTCTAGTGGAATGTCCATTATACCTTAGAGCGTCGGTTTCAACCGAAAATGCACTCTTTAGGGGAGTCGGCTTCAACCGATATTGCTCCCAATTTACACTATATATTTAAAAAGTAATAAAAACAAATTACTTTTTAAATTTTACATGGATATTTACTAAAGACTTAAACTCAGAAAGTAATATTTAATTACTTTCTATATTTAATATTTGACTTTAAACCATTAACTAAATCTATTGCTAAAAGCATTTATAAATACCACATCCTAAATAAGAGAAATTTTAAACCTAACATACCTATTCTTAATAACAAATAGGTGAGATCTGATGTGGAGCTCAACGTGTATGTATTTCTTGCCGGCTGATTGAGTCAAAGCCAATGCAAGATTTGTGGATGTCGAGCAGTATTGAAGGAGCATATAAATGCAGGTTTTGAGAATGAAATAACAACTGAAGAGTAAAGGATAGGCGTCCAAACTGAGCAAAATTTATCCTTTCAGAGATCAGAGTAAATTAGGTGATATACCCGATTAGATTCAGATGCCAATATGAGTATAAATTTGGCACTTTCTCATAAACTGTCCTCAAAGTGGTAAGAACAGATCAAAATAGCTGCATAGGTTGAATTGATAAGTGTCTATCCTCGAAGACCACAAATTCCATTAATTTGCATGCCCAATGAAAATAAAACTAAATCACAAATACTACAGGTCAGATCTCACTCCCATTTTAAGTGCGTTACAGCTTTTGGCTCGGATCAGATATTAATGTTGTCTGCAACAACATTTCTCAGTCAATATCGATGGTGATTTCCTTCAGATTTTGAATAGATGATACCGATTTAATTCTGTTCACTGCAAAGGTAATGAAGGATCAAATATAGCATGTAATGCCAAACTGGAAAACACGTCCTCTTTCTCTGCAAACGTCCTTCAGAAATTTCGCAGCCTTCATATATTTTTGGAGGGCAGCGTATTGAGTGCCAAGAAAAATACAATTGATACTTAAATCAAAACAGATGAATATGGTGGCGAGGAGTCCCAGGATCAACCGAACACTAAACAAATCTTCTCTATTGAATGTTGATGGCATGTGTACAACTATTGACTACACAGCCGCATAATATGATAAATGACATCCGAGTTTAATATATCTTTTACTATTGCGATGTCATCACTGCCCTTTGGCTCACCATGTTGTATACACTAATTACACAGAAACAAACACACATCTCCAATCGAATACCAAACCTTCAATTTCCACGTTTAAAATTGAAATGTGGAAGATCTGGTGTAATGTATGCATGAAATAAGAAAAAAATTGTGGGTAAATGGTGCTATACAGTCTGCGATGCAGGAAAAGACTCAGTTACCATTGAAGATATCACCAAGGATTCAACGCTGCCACAAGCTGTAAAATGACTCTCATGCATCCTTGCTCAAAGAATGGAGATCGCACTTATGGAAGAGGCATTTCTGGATCTCAAGCGCTCTGACACCAAATGTAAGTGTAGGTAAGTGCAGCAACAGACTAACACACAATAATAATTTTCTAATTCAATTTCATGCAGAGCAGGTTACACATATATAGGAATATGTATTCCTAAAAACAAGGAGGTCAGTTTCAACAACACTCCCTCAAATCTCTCTCTCAACACCTATATACGTGATATTGTTTTAACTCACAACAATATCACAACTATCAAATAATACAGCCAAATATGTGAATAATTACTCACGTAATTATTCTCTTTACAATATCAATAATAATGGAGCACTAATAAATTATATTTCCTAACGAGTAAGGTTGTGGCATAGTAAAATGTTTTGATGATGGAAATCTATGTGATGTTGAGTGTGAAGGTTAGGAATAGTTTCGTGGAATAAAACAAGGTGGCGATCAACATCGAGATGTAATGACTGTCCTAGGAATTTTCCTATGTCGATGTGTAGGACTAGTAAAATGATTTTTTCATACAAATCATGATCAAGTAGGTGAGCTAGGAGTAGAATGTGCTTTGAGGAACATAGAATGTGATATGAGAGAAGAGGGAGATGATGTGATAATTACTGTGTGAGGAGATGGTAATTATGGATTAGATGGAGGTACAATGTCAATAGAAATGACCTGTTTGTTATGAATAAACTAGAGTCATAAATTATTCATAGAAATGATAGATTGAGAGTGACGAATCTAATTAAGGACAAGTATCATGTCACATCCATCAACTGTGTTTCCAATAAGGAAAGGCATAAGTAGTGTAAAAGGACCAACTCTAACATGTAGTTTGACAACACCATGGGTTTTGTTAGTAGGATATTCAATTTGTGATGGTAGATAACCAATAGCCCTAAGAAGTGAAATAGAGCATGCTAACGAGCTAGGATTGGTCAACCTTAGTGTTGTTTATGGATGTTGAGCCAACGAGATACCTTGATATGTGAATGATTAGATATAATTTTTTCATGATAATCGTGATCGGAGAAGAAAATTATCGGTGACAAAACATTAGTATTTGCAACTAATAAATCTAGAGCTCCTAATCCAAGAGGAGGTACCACATAATCGTATGTCTTCTTTTCATATTATTAAGATTCGTTGTTAAAGATTTTGATTTTACCCTTATTATTGCTCACCGTAGAGTTAGGAGACTCGGAAACTCGATTTTGTTATCATCAATTAGATCTTGGATGATTGTTCGAGTTTGAAACATATATTTTTGAATGTCCCACACATCGATGATAATCATAACGAAATTTCTCATTGTAGTTCCTACTTTTTGGTCGTGATGGGTCTAACTCGAGTGATGGAGGAAGGGTAATAAGGTTGATCTCAAGAATTTTCTTCAATATAATATGTGGAGCCATTGGAAAGTTGTTAAATGTGCACCTAGGTTGTTGTGACTAAACCTCTTTAGAAGGATTAATTGCGTTGTGATGTGATTTTAGTATCACCCAGGATTATTTGTAGATGGTTTGAATGGAATCTTGTTTTGAAAATGAGTGGAAGACGAAGCTCTGTTCCTAATACTTAAGATTGTCTATGGATATAATTTTGGTCTCATGAAACTTAAGAGTATGTCAGAATTGATTCAATGAAGGAGAGGTTTAAAATAGAACACTCTCTTGGAGAGGCAAAAAAGAATCTGAATAAACAAGTCCTGAAGCTCAGATTCTGCAAGCACATTTGTCATCTTAGCTAGATTGTTCTTATACCTTAAAACGTAGTTAGCGAAGTGTTCATTGGATCCTTATTTAAGTTGCGCTAGTTGAGCGTAAGAGATCTTAGAGAATATATTAATTGGGAAATGTGTAAGAAATGCATCAACTAGATGTGTGAATTAAGTTACCGATTGAACAAGAACATCGTAAAACCAAAGCATCGCATACATAAAGACTACAAGGAATATTTTAGCTAAGAGAATATGATCGTCGACAAAATCTCGACAGTGACATGAAATTCTCTAAGATGATCTTGTGGGTCACCATGTCCATTGAAAATGGGAAGCTTAGGGGTGACAAAGCTAGGAGGAAGCGAGTAAGTAGAGATGGCGGTTAAAATAGAGTATTCAATAATAAGGTAAAATCTAAACACGATGATACATGTAAAGTAGCTTGTTGTGACTTACATATTTGAGCTTGAAGTTCATGATAAAAATAAGTTAAGTCTTTATTTCCAACGGATGAAACATGTCATACTTGAGAAACTAAGGATGGCGTAAAATGGGTGGTAGGAGTATTGAGAAAAACCCAAATAGTAGAGATAGGTAGAAGAGTGGAAGCAAGCGGTTGAGTGGTAACAAAAGTTTCTAGAGCCATAGAAGTGTTGAGTTCTACCAAATTAGTAGCTTCCTCACGAGCCACATGTAAAATTAATTCTAGATCTTGAGGGTGCTCAACAATATGATCATTAATGGCCTTAAGATGTTCTTTAGTAAAATCAGTATGAGAGTGAGCCATGGTGAAAAGAGAATAAACCCTAGAATGAGAAGTGAGAATCATGGATGACCGGGTTCACAAAAATTATTAACTAAAATGTGGAAATATCCTATAGTTAATCTAATCTAGAATGACATGTAAATATAGTAAATAAATGTAGTAAAGAAGTATGTAAATGACCCAAGAAACTAATATAATGAAAGTAGAGACCCTAATGTGCAAGAGAGAAGAGGAAAGAACTCATTGGTTTGATGAATTTGTGGGATTGTTTCACATAGGTGACTGGAAAATATGGAAGTAGGAAGGACTATGCGAGAGGCCCTAAAAAGGAAAAATATGGACTGATTCTCTTGATGGGGTTCCTTGAGAAGGACTAGGATTCCTACGAGTGCTTTGATCTCTAAAATGGGTTCCCTAGTCTATGCAAATGATCTAGAATTGATATTCACATATTCAAAAGGTGGTTTGAAACCCTCATTGTGTGTCACATCATATTTTTGGTACTACACCAGGTGTAAGTGTTAATCCAAAATGAAAGGAAGACCTTCAAAACCCGAAACAAGAATTAATCCCTAAAAAAATAAAATATGCATATGATAGGGTCGATGATCTTAAGCTGTCACAATAGTGGAATTAATAATCGAGCATTGTATTACATTCCAAACCCAAATTTAGTTCTTTACGTGTGCCTCGAAACATGCCCTAGGTTACTCTTGTCGTAGTTGCACTTTGTCTTTGTAGTGAGCTAACTATGTGTAGAAAAATGTAATAAATGGTGGATGGAATAGAATAGAATCCTCCCCCTGTGCTTGTGTGATGAAGATATCCCAGCCTTGTCCCTTTACGATGGAGTGATGTGGATGAAAATGATGTCCTAATGCAATAGATGGATGTAACTCTAAGTGGGTGATAGTAGTGGCTAGTGCTTTTCCCCTCATTATGGTCTCATAAATTTATATTTATAGGTTTCTCTTGATCTAATTTCGTAATTAACCCCGAAATGGATGACCAATAAAAATATAAAGACTTCAAATGGCTAGAAAGAGCCCAAAAAGTGGAGGGAAAGTTCAAAATGACTGAGGTGCCCTTGGTGGGACCAAGGCACCCATGGGCGCCCGAGTACTAGCCTAGGCATACCAAATAAAGCTAAAATGACAGAAGTGATAAACACCGACTCGGGAATGTATGTGGTGGAAGTCGGGAATGAAGATAGAAATAAATTAAAAATGACCAAGATATGGGGATTAATTAGTACTTTCTTTAGACTTTCTAAATAGTAGTATACGATCGAGACTAAATATTACCCAAAGTGCGTGATTTAATGACTACAATTATACCAATCGAGAAGTTGAAATATTTTTCATGGTTCCTCGTTTAACTACTTCTTCCCTTTAACCATTTCTATCATATATAAATTGCACCATTTTCTTCTAAGAAAATATGAATAAAATATGGTATCTCTTGTGTCCAACAAGAATATTTTGATATATAAATGTTTTCTTGATCACTTGTGATCTACTTACTACAATAATTTAACCATAATTATATTAAATGTGGTTACCTATAGTGTGTTTTAAATAAAAAACCACTTTCCACATATATATTTTGGTGAACCTACTTTTTTAACACACACTTATAATTTCATATTTTGGTGAGCCCATATTTTGTTGCACAACCCTTATGGTTTCAAATATTGGTGAAGCTTGGTTTTATATAGCCTTATAGGGTTATCTCATTTCTCTTTGGTAATAAATTTTATCTTCCTAAGGATTATTTCATTCATTTTTTTCAAATATGCTAGCCTTGTATATTTTATGTTATATTTATTGCATAATGGTCTTCACATATTATAGCCTTTGTGTCATTAGAAGCGATTAAATATAAGAATCCAACTATAGGAAGCTCCCAAATAAATTATAATATTTTCATGTTGATCTATTTTAAATTCCTGTACTTAATTGTACCATTTGTTTGAAATAAAAGGTAACTTTAAGTATTTCCCATTTTCTTTTAAATTTATAGTTTCTTTTCCCATTCACGATTCTTTGAATTAGAATGATGTGCATGCCTTGCAAATATTTACTTATTGTAAAGGTGGTGATGAGTAATAAGTTTCTTTACATGCCCATGAAAAATATAGTTTGGTGATGGCATTACACAATATTATTTAGAATACCCAAGTGAAATATATGAATTCTCAAATATGTCAATAGGAATTCAATCTTTAAAAATTTGCAAGAGACTACTAATGTCTTTGTTTTACAAAATCAGACAGAACCCAAGATGCTTTAAGTTAAGTAAATATCATAAAGAAGTTAAATCATTTATTTCTTTTCCTATTCATCTAGTAATTTCTTATATTATTCATAACATTATAACTTCGTATGCTTCTATTATTCTTAATGTTTCATTTGTTTCTCTTGCTCCTTTTATTGGTTCTCATGTTTCTCATTTCTTTTTCTAATTCTTAATATCTTCAAGCTTCTCAACTTTATCCTCAAATTCCTTCCATTTATCACATGTTTATTTTGCTAATGTTTATATTCAAATTTATTTTATTATTACTCATGCTCCTCCTTCTAATGTAATGAAAATTCAAGTGATAGGGTCACTTCTACCGATATCTTACTTAACCAAGATTACCTAAGACTCCGGGATGGTAAGACAAGATTTTGGGATGATAAAAATTATAAATTTTGGGGACCACATGGGACAACTAGTTAAAATATATATAAATATTTAAAATATAAAAATATAGTGACTAAAATACATAAATAAGCTGAAATAAAATGATTTTAGACTTAAATAGGATGAAATAAAACCATTTGAGATTTAAATAAACTATAAACATGAATATCAAATAAATTTAACTTATTAATTAATGTAATATAATAAAACCATTTCAATTTGAGATTTAAAAATTAAATGACATGAAATAAATCATAAAACCATTGTGATTGATCAATTGAAAATAGTTTATATTCATGTCATCAATTTTAAATTCAAATACACCAAAAAAATTCAATAGTTAAAAAAGGACAAGTTTTAGCCTAAAATTAGAATCAAAACATGAAAAAAATAATGAACTCCTTTTTTGAACTATCTTCCTCATCCTCAAAGGAAATCACAATCAATCCCCATTGCATAGTATTTTCCTCTTCTACTTTTCTTGCCTCTTCAAGATCTACATCCCACCGTAATGTTGGGGTCTAGTTTTACTTATTTATCTTGTAATCCATAAGACACCAAACACTATGTAAAAGTATAAGATTATTTTCTCTTATAGAGGTAACTTTGTTCCTCTTGACATAGTGGATCTAACCATATGTAGACTAATTCCTATTAGAGGAAGAGGAGATAGAAACATGGGAAATGAGGATAATTGTAAGTATTTTTGCATCCCGGATGCCCATATAATTTCTACCAACTCACCAGAGTTTCATGTGAAATTTTTCCCAATTCCATCTTGAATGAAGTTTTATACTCATCAAGTTTAGTGAATTCGAGTCACTCCGGCTTAATCTGTGAAGCCTCCTCTAGACTATATATATTTTATAAACCCTTTACACAAATATTCTTCACCTCATCATAACCTAAAGGGATAACTTTACATGTCCTCTCCACATACCATTTGGGATTCAATGCATATGAAACCATATGAATTGGGGTGTTCAACTTCTCCCATCTATGTTGAATGATGGGTTGGATATGTTCATGGTATAACTCCATATTGGTGGTATCTCACCTAAATATCCGGCTTCATTGTCTCAAGCATGTTGTCAATGCACTCATATATATCACAAATATTAGGGATTTTAGAATCCTTATATTTTATGATGGTAAAAATTAGAGATATAATTGATGTGATGTATTTCACATCAACCCAAAATGTTTACCACACCACCACTTCATTCACTCTCTTTCTTTTCTCTATCTTGGACTCATACCACCTAGTCCAATCTTCTTTCATAATCATAACTTATAGGGTCTCCTATAAATCAAACATCATATCCAACAAAATAAAAATGATACAAATTGGCTGGAAAGTGGTTTTATAAATTCCTTCTTCAAAAATATTTGAAATAGTGCTAATGATGTGTGTGATAACATATGAAATTCTATACATCCCTATCCTCGTTCACTATCTTGTTCACCCACTCAATCTTCCTTGTGTCTATCAAGTACATTATTTGTGACATGCATACAACATAGGGTCGAGATAAATATGACTGTAAACAAGCTCAAATAGTTTTCCTACTTCTCTCTACACATAAGCTTCATTTTTTATGAACTATAAAACATTTTAAGGTGTAACATCATCAATGGAATCCTTCGACTTTGAAATTAGAACCCAACATATTTCTTCTTCCCGGACAATCAATTTCTCTCAATAATTGCATTTTAACTTTTCAATAGACAATGATATTGACAAGTGGAAGGTTCCTAATATCAGTTCACCCATATATAATAATGTTGAATTTTTTGTACACTCATGTGACCTTCATATCCTCCATCAACATGTTAACCTTAGAATAGTATCTATCCAAGATTTTGACCTTAGTTTGGTGTCTATTGTAGACACATAGATTATACCTTCTTTTTCTACCTTGTCCATAACCTCCTTGTAATAAGGAAATCAAGCGACATGAAATGAGATCCCAACAACATAAAAACATCTGATAGCATCAGCCACCTATTCTCTTTCCTTTAAATCAAGCATGTCTACAAATAGATTGCAGTTTTCCCACAACCTTTCTCTTACCTCTTCTTTGCACTTCTCTCATTCCAAAGCTAGAACAAACCATAGTATTGATTCCAGACCTAAGAGAGATCAAATTATTGTTAGCCTCATGACTAGTACTAAAAACTTCTAGAACATTGTCTATGATATTTCCATTAAAGGAATCACCATATATTCTCCTTGATATAGTGAAATAGCCTTACGTGAAAAAATCCCTTCCTATAAGGTGTAATAATTATGCATTGACCCTAGTAATACCTCTATGTGAATTAAGTGCACATAACATTGTAATTCCATAGTTTTCTCCCCCTCCGGGCTTGTGGTTCTCAAGTATCCGAAAAAATTGTTGCAATGGATTCTTATTATCAAATGGTCTAATGGAAAATGTGGATAACATTTAAGAGGTACAATTGGTAGCACTACCAAATGAAATAACAGTTGTCGTTGGCACTATATTTTGTGTCGCTTCTCCACCTCCCCCAATTATGTCATCACCAACACTTCCACCTATCTCAAGTTCAACCCTCTCCTCCTCTGATTCATAACCACACTAAACAATATTTCATGGTGATGATTGTTGGGGATTTAATTAACTAAAAAATTTCCATAACTATATGCAATGAATTATAAAAAAGTGATAACTATAGGCAATGATTATAATTTTAATTTATAAACAAGTAAAACAACCATAACTATATGTATTATGCAATGAATTAAAAAAAAAGATAACTATATAGTATATGCAATGATTAAGAAAAAGTAAAACATTCATAACCATATGCATTGTGCAATGAATTAAAAAACAACCATAAGTTATAACTACATGCAAATTGCAATCACAATGATTTAAAAACCATAGGCTATTAGGCCCATAACTATATGCAAAAAAAATAAAATATTTTTAAAAACAAAAACATCAAACATAGCCATAAGGGTATTGTTTTTTCATTTTTATATCTACATTAATGTGTGTCAAAGTTTTTATATTCCCGATGTTATTTTTTCTAAGAATTTGTACCATATTATCATGGTAAATTTAAACCTCGAAAAACTTGTTCAATGAATCAACAATCAAGAGTTTTAGATTTTAAGAATTTTTAAAAATCCACCCTAACCATTAATAACCAAACCCTATGCAATATGCATTTTTTAAATCCTCGAAAACTATTTAAACATGATTATATTAATTATTGGTTTAATTTTATGCATGGATAAAATGATCATTGGATTGGTCTTAACTTCTAGATTTTGGGGTGGTACAAGGGAAGTAGAAAGTTCTATAAATCCAACCATAAATCTTCTAGATTCACTTATACTTGATCAATCAATTCCGAATTCAATGATTTCACCTACCGTAAAAGATCTCTCAAATTGGTAAAGACTCTCTAGCTCAAAATCAGCAAAAAAATATTCTTACATTTATATCAAGCTCCCGAGGAGGCATTCAAAACTTTTTTGAATTTCTAACCAAAATAAAATGATAACCTTAAATTTTCCTCACCGAGATAGAATTAAACGAAAGAGAGATTTTCATCATTAATGGATTACTCGAGATAAATCCAATATCCCATGTTATTGGATTCTTATATAACAAGTTAATACAATATTTATATATAATGCGAGTTTCTTACAAATCATAAAAACAACAAAAATATACTACACCCTCTAAGTTTCTAGAGAACAGATATGGGAACCATTTTTTATCTTCTAGGTAGAAGATACTTGGAAAGGTGGTCGGGGAAAAGGGACACGGTCATAAATTAGTTCCACTACAGCCGTTCTCCTTTCCCATTGGAAAAATCCATTCATAATTCATACTTCCATCTACATTTTTTCCCGGAGAATAAAAGATCATAACTGTTCATTCGACAGAACATCCAATCAATAACCAAATATTAAATTAAATCATTTGAACAACTTCAAATAATTGAAAGATCCACTTTCAAAATCCCCCTCAATTTTCAATATCACAATATCTATCCTAGAACATTAAATAGAAGCTAAATTTTAAAAATTAGACACTATTATCAAGCATTGTAAACAAATAAAATTATAAATATCTCTTGCGTGTTATTACTCTTTCTCTTACCATTCTTATTTTTCTTCATATTTCTCTTGCTCTCATCTTCTTCTCTTTGATCTCTTTTCTCAAGTCTAAATATTGAATGTGATATGGAATAATGCCATAGGGTCATTTTATAACTTAGAATGTAAATTTTATGGTTAATGTAATGTTGTTATGTTTTTTATATTATTATTAATTTCCATTAAAATTTTCAAAAGATTTGTTGTGACATCAATGACGTCCCTCAACCATTTCGGGGATGTCCAGACATCCCTAACATATCTCGAGTGTCCCCTAACATTTTTTAATGTTTCGGGAATGTTTCCCTTCTTCTCCAACATTGAGAAAATGTCAATGGGATGCTTTCCCCATACCGGTATCCCTGGACATCTAAGATATCTCGAACATTTTTTTTCGAGGACGCGTCCCTGTGTAACATTGTACTTAATCCTTTGGTTTAATAGATGTTTTTCCCCTTCCTAATAGTTTACTTTCATCCAAATTTTGATCCATAAAATGAGAAAGAATTTTTATCTCACCATATATGGTCATTTTATTCCTTTTATTTTTTTTCATATAATGATAAAGTATTAACCAATTTATTTATTATGATTTTTTATGCAATCACAATAAAAAACTGAATAAGAATGGATGCGCTACACCTCGAAACCTTCAACCAAAACTCCATTTACACCGTCATATCCCTAGTGCCTTGTGTAACATTTGTATTTTTCATGTACAATCCCATGCTCCCTTCACTTGTGTGTTCTCCAAACCTTAGTGGGTTCTCCATATATAATAATTGTGTGTGTCATATCCAATCACTTTTGTAGGATTATCCCAATATTACAAAATTATTTTCCATCTTACATGCATGGTTTACCTTGGATGCTCCATTCCTTCCTTAATGATTTCTACATAACATTTTCGTGCAACACCTCTAACATACCTTAGGTGATTGTATCTATATGCACTCCATCATCCTTTATGTTCCTTAAACATAATATGTAGAATAGGATCCTATGCTCAAAAGGTTGTTATTTCCAACATTTATCTCTTGTTGTATTCCTTTTATTTTTTAATCATTCTTGTGTATCTCAAGATTGGTCTCAAGAATAAATATTCAACTACCAAATTACTTATATTTTCTTCTTATCGTCTCTTCTTTATTGGAACTCTCCTTCTTGGTGCATCTCCTCTAATTTCACACTTAATACCTTTGCCTTCAATATATATCCTAATTATACACCTCATGCAATCAATCAAGATTAGATAAGAAAAATAAAGTCTAAAATTACAATAGATTGTTGTCAATGGGTTTGGGGTTCTTGATATGTCATAATTGAGCTCACTATATTGTAACTCATTGGATTGGTTTCACTCGTCTAAGTAAGTTAGGGAATATCAAGTTTGTAATGATTTTAGGTTGTCATAATTAGATTTACATGTGTCTATATTCCCTAATGGAGTTTCTCATGAAGCCATTTGGTTGATTGGATACATGGTGACTTAATTATGGTATATTGAGTCTAAATTACATTAGTGTTTATGAAAATCACACCACCCCCGAATTTATCGTGTGTGAATGGGGCATTTGGCATGATTACAAAACATGGAGCTATCCTGAGTGTGGGACATTGTGAAATGGGATAGATCTCTAGAGAAGGCCGGTTCCTGCTCCTAACCTACCTACCACTAACTACTCCTAATGTAGGAAAAATACATACTAATCCTAATATAATGCTTCCAAGGGGATAGGGAAAGAAGGATGCATGAAAGAAACCTACACTACAAGCGGTGATACACCAAGAAAGGAGTGTTAATCACTCTTCCCAACCCTAAAAATGGAGAAAGGGTGAATCCTAGGGAGGTTGGACAAATGCAACACAAACCTAAGTTCCACCAATGCATTAAGGGGAGGCTGGATAGCTGCAATATAAGCCTGAAATGCAACATTAAAATTTCATGGTATACACAACCACCAAACCTGCAATAAACAAAAAATACACACCGATCCTGTAAACACAATGAGAGGTAAGATGAAAACAAAAAAACATAGAAGCTGGAAAAAATGCAACATATATATGTTTTATTTCTCCATATAAGTTTACACAACACATTTCTATAGCAGGAAGAGGCATGAAGCCATTACAGAGTTTGAGGAAGTCTTGAAGCCCCAAGAGGAATTGGGTGTATGGGAGAAGAAAGGTGATCAACATTTTGCATGTGCAAACTCCTTACATATTTATAGAGGAAATTTTAAGAGAGGAGAGAGAGAAAATAAAAATATTAAATTCACAAAAACCTATAAAACCATTCTTTTATCTCGCAATGAGTGCTTGAAAATCCTTAAAAATATCTCCTTCATTAATGGATTTGTCTTGTATTTGAAGTAACTTACTCGATTGTACCTAGGTGTAATATAGTTCCCTATAGAATCATGATGACCTTACCTTTATACTAACCTTCATTAATGGCCTCACCTACTACTTCATCTCTATAATGTTCAAAGGTTCAAAACCTAAATAAAAAATATGATGATCCCATACTGTGGATCCCGAAATCACCTTTTCGATGACTATAGATTTACAAGAAATGGGTGAGTAAAATGGAATATATTGAATATTAGCTCTGGATGTTTCTTTGTGTTTCAACTTCAGCTATTCCTCTCAATGGCAAACTATATTTATCATTTTTACAATATTGAGATCTTTCCAAAATTCATATTTTTCTCAAATCCGATCTCCCACTAAAAGTTATGGCCATCGAAGATGAGGGTGTCATTCTGTAAAAAATGGGAGTTGATCTTCCTTTTCGGACTTCGAACTGCATCGTAACCCACAAATCTGAAATTTTAGACCTTCAAGGTTTGGAACTTTGGGCTTTGTTGCTTCGGCACTCGTTGGAACTGTCACCGGTGAATCGGCTTAAAAGTTATGAAATGTTGAACCTCCTAAGTCCGAAATTTGGACTTCAGAGTTTGAAATCCAATTTTTTTTTGTGTGGCCCACCATTCATCCGCCAAAGCCACGAAACCTTCGAAACTCAAAAACTCAAGTCTGAAATTCGAGACTTCAAATTTCGGACCTTTCTTCTTTCGGGTTAGCGACACTATTCTCTTGACCGATCCCGCCGAGATATCTAAAATTTTGAATGTCCAAAGTATGAAATTCAAACTTCGAACCTTTAGCACTTTTTAGACTTTACAAGTCCAAATTTCCCACATCGTTGACCCCAAAAGGAGTTGACCCGAAAAACCCGAGCATTTCAGACTTTGGGGTTTCAAGAGTTTCAGTGCCTTTTTATTTTTTTTCCTTGCTTGTCCACCGAAACTCTAAATTCTGCCTCCAAAGTCGACCTCCTAAATGGTTGACCCGAACTCAAGTTTGATCCCAAAAAATGAGCCCTTTCGGACTTCGAGGTTTTAGGGTTTCGTGGTTTTAGGTATTGGCTCATGTTTTTTTCCTCGGCGAAGACCCCGAACCTCCGAACCACTAAATGTCCGAAGTCTAAAATTTGGACTTCTTACTTTGACATCCTTTGGATATTTCACCTCCAAGCCATGATTTTTTTGTTTGTTTGGCGAGAACTCTGAAATCTGAATCCCTGAAATCCTGAAAGCTTCGGGGTTTCGGACCCCAAATTGATCCTCCCTTTTGCCACGAGTTAGCTCAACTTGACTTTGGGCCTGGGTTCTATCTTCATTGAGTCCGCCATGGCCGAGTTGAAGCGAAATTTTCTGAATTCATTCAACTCGGCTCATTCTGTGATCTCCATGCCGCATAGCTCGGTCGATGAGCCATATCCTACTAATCTTGAGGCCGGGGGTCATTTTTGCACGCAACGAGGACCATAAAATAGTATGACCCCGAATGGCCAAATTACATCCTAAACATTCCAAAACACTTGAAATTACTTCCCAAGACCTTAAAAACACCTATGATCTTGCTTACACCATGTGGGCCCACTCGAGAGCATGTAACTACTTCCAGATTCTATTAGGCAATTTTTCCCTCGAGGGAAAAAAATTGTCAACAATTAGCTTGTCATAATTCTATTTAGGGGGATTCATATTCCCTAATTGTATACATCATGTAAATAATTAAGATATTTTTGCATAGATAACTCAAACTAATAAAATCATGTCATTAATTGTTTTAGGTTTTGGCAATTATGTTTAGGGTTGCGGGATTGATATGCCCTCATTTATTTACCTATGTAACTAATCAATTTAATTGGTTGCATATAGCACCAGTTAAAATCATGTATTAAATGATATAAGTGTGTTACAATTGTGCTTAGTGGGATATAAATTCCTTGATTGTGTACCCCATATAATTAAATGGATAAATAGTTATACAAGGAACCATATTATGAAATATGTAGTATGAAATTAAACAAGGCAAGAACATGTATGTTTAGGGAAACAGTTGGTACATCCTAATTGTGTGCCTCATTTAACAAAATTAATGATAGGTTGCAAAAGGAAACCAATTTTGGCATATTGAATCTGAATTTACATTAGGTTGTCACAATTAGGTTTAGGGTGCTTGATATGTCATAATTGAGTTCCCAATGTAACTTGTGAAGTGATTCTTAGTTCATATCGATTGATAAGAATAAGAACTTAGTTTATATTTTGTAAAAAAATTATCTCTAAAATAACTATTGTTTTGTTTCCCTTTACTTTTTTAAAATCTATTTATCACATAAAATATTGTGAAATTTACACTTGGATAAGTTGAAATTGATTATTTTATTAGGGAATTATAATAATAAGAAAGGATTAATTTATGTTATTGAAAATGACCGCCATGATATACTAATTTTATTTCATCTTTTTGGCATCTTGGATGTGAGTATCACACCTCTCTAAGATAGAATCTTCTTGAATTTTAGGTGATTTCTCTGCTTTGTATTTGTTAACAAGTTTTCATAAACATATTTTGAATATTGAATTTACATGGACCTCTATATATGACCAAGATTAAAAATATTTACTAAATAAAAGTGCTCATGCGAAGATATATCAAAAACTAAGAAGAAAAATGTATTATAAATTTTAAGACTATCACGATAACGAAGCACATTGATAATCCAATTCAAAGTTATAATTTGTAGGTGGTTGATTGTTCTTGGATAATTATTTTATCATGTAAAATATTTTTTATATTGTTTTTCATGTTGCCTTAAAACTCTAAAGGACAATTTAATAAAAACTAAATTAAATCTAATTTCAGAGTAACTAATATGATAAAATATAGTAAATATACAAATACTAAGAAATCAAGCAATGTGAGACGATAAGTAAATGAGAGAGATAAATGACTTAGGTTAATCTGTGTAATCTAGAACTAGTTTAGGTAGTGTAAAGTGTTGAACCGAATTAGAACAATGTCACAACTACTCCCCAGTAAATTTTGGCACTTAAGAATGATGTTGTACATGGGCACTGTGCTGGAAAAAGGGAACTTTGGGTATTGGTGACTATTCTTGGGTGCCGGTGACTACGCAGAAACTTCGGAATTTAAATTTCCCGTGTCGTTAGGGTTTCATTGTTATTTTTCGTTAGTTTTCACTAGTCGCTATTTTATTGAGGATACTTGAACTCCGAAAGACAAACCCTAAATACCTAAAAAATCTCACAAACACATAAAATTAGAATAAAATATGTAAAATGTGAATTTTAATGACCTCGGTAGTCACCCAATGAGTGAACTTATGACTGAGCATTGCACTACATACCAAACTCCATGTAGTTCTTTGTTTTGTGTAAAATAGTGTCCTCGTGTTTCCCTCATGCCAAATGGATGGTGAGATAATATGATATGGATAGATAAGATTTAAATGTTTAATATGGAATCAATAAATTTCCCTTCCCATGCATTGTATGCAACACAAAAATGCAGTCCCTTTGATGGGACTAATAGTATGTAGATGATTTTTCCCTTTAGAATTTATAGCCAGAGTAAAAGCATGTATGTAATATAGCTATACGATCTCTTGTTTGAATTTTGAAACTAGTTACATGAAAAACTAACTATGAGCTCTGGATAAGGATAAGAAAACTAGAAAGGATGAAAAAATGTAAACAAAAATAGATAGAACAAAATCACCTAGAATGTACGTAAGAAATTGTGAGCTAGTGTCCGAATGGGCACTAATGTCTGGGATAATTGACAAAAAAATGTCAAAATACAAAAAGACAGGGATCCATGTTACCTGACCAAAACATGATACAAAAATGACATATTTTAGAAAGAAGGACAATAGAAATAATCAAATAAAGTGGATGGAAAAGGGATTGTGTCATCAATGAATGATTTTCTTGCTCAAGATCCATGTATATAACAACATACTTGATGGCATAGTAAAATAGTATTATGTGTGTGATTTTGTGTCTAGCTCCCCCCCACCCCCTTTTATGTTATTTGAATGAAATTAAAGTAGCATAAAGGAAGTAAGGAACATACTTGCAAAAATTATGGATAAGACATGTTGCAAAGTGCACGTAAAGTGTAGAAACTTATAGCATGGTGAACCATGGATCAACATTTTGATCCATGTGGCATAAGTGGAGATAGAGAACCATCGTAAGGAGCACTTGGAGAAATAGTTTAAATGATTGGATATTTTGGATATTTTGAATTGTTGCCAAAGGAGATTGAAAAGGTAGGGAGTGACCAATTCACAACCCAGTTTATTTTGTAAATGGGAGGATTTGAGCAGCATGCCACTAGAGGAAGAGTGTTATGGAGAGAGGTCTAGTTTTACTCTCTAGCCATGAGTGCTTCCCAAAAAGGTCCAACCACTGTAGATGGATAGAGACCAAATTTAGTTCTGATCATAGAACCCACATAGGAGCAGTATAGGAAATGCCATGCCATCTCATTTTCTCCACTCCTACGATAACGAGTGTTCTGATTTGAATAGTGTTTGATGGATTCCAATTTTGGTCATCTGGGATCGATAGTGAATGTGCTTATTGTATCAATTGATTGATTTTGATTTAATTGATAGAATATTTTTCTTGAAATAATATGTACTTAGTAGATTACTCATAGAGAGGTTTTTGTTTTCCCCTAGATTAGGTCATTTGGGGGAATAGATTTAAAGTAGTAAAAAATATTGATTGTAATATAGAATGATTGTACCTTTGTTCAAATGGGTTCGAGTAAGTATGATAATAGTATGCTAGGAGTTTCAATTGATTGTATTATATCCTAAGAGGTATTATAAGATGATCTTGATTATATGCCCCCTTTCAAAGAAAAAGGATGGGGGAGAGAAATGAACACCGAGCCAAAAGTAATATGTATAAGATGTTTGCAATATTGAATGAGAAATAATATGAGATAATGCTAAGAAATTATGAGTATATATTGAGTAGTACATGTTCCAGATGTGAATAAGAGATTTTTAAATTTATATGATAACATGTTAGATGAAATTATGATTAGTTTGGTGTAAATAACTTAGACAAACAAAGCTACGAGGTTCAATATATGAGCGTAACTATGCAACGTGTATTAATTGTAAAAGTGGGTACAAGTCTTTACTAGAGTATATAGTAAATAGTGATTAATATATAGAATATGGAAAAGTGAATATTAATTTGATTTGTACTGAAACCAAGTGAAATTTAGAGCTCTAAGCTATTAGGATACCATGTGTTAGAGAAACAAGTTTGACTAGATTCATGAGGGTAGTGATGGTCGTGGCTTGAGACAACTAATGAGTTGGTAAGATTGCTTATTTTAGGAAAATATTGTCGAATATGCCTATTTTGGGGATCTTTGGAAAAACATTGTTTATGTATTGTTCTTAGTTTTTGACCTAGACGGAGGTGGAGAACATGTTACTTGTCTTGTGGGACACCAACTCCCAATTCTAGGTGCTAGCGACTTTTTTTTGGGTGCCCTGACCTACTCCTATGCGTTGGTATCCAAAAGCAAAGTTTCAACATTGTTTTATGGAATTCTAATATTATGAGTGATTCGATGCTATGAGAAGTGATTTTTACAAGATATATAATGTGATAATAGGAGAATTATTTTGTTATTTGTGTTGTGTATAGGGATATACACTCGAGATAGTTTTAGATGGGCCCTCATTTGACTACTTTGCTTACATTAGGATTTCTAAGATGCAAAGTGGGATGTATTAGACCATGTTGGCCTATGGAACATTTATAGATTCAGGGAAGTGCCCCATAATATGCCTATATTGACTATTGTGTGTGATATATTGTGAATGGACATGTGTACAATATCGTTGCCTATTGGTGAGATGATAGTGACCATAGAGGATGTGTACGGGATGTTACGATTTCCTATTATATGAGAGAGGGTACAGTGATGACTATAATGGATTCCTAAAGGCTGATGAGGGTAGCGAGGTGGTGGGTTATAGCCACATGAGTACATGTATAGACTCATGTCAAGATAGATATGATATTGATATCTAATGTTCTATGGTTTTGGAATTTTATTGCAGCGATTATAGCGTGGTTAGTAGCGGTGGAGGGTGGCGAAGGTGGCATATTATATAAGATGCATGATATTTTCCATAGGATATAAGATCATGGGATGAGGTATACATGTGCATGTTGTGTATTGGACCATTTTTATAGGGACTTGTATAGATTCACCGGAAGGATCATGGAGGTGGACTAGGAACTACTACATTATCAGGTGTGGGCATATGATCATATTGTGATATTAAGGCTATTGAGCGGGCCACGATATGATTAGGCAAGACTCAAGATATTTATTACAAGGTGGGTGGGTACCCATAGCATGAGGATGGACACACCACCTACAAGTCGATGATATATCGGATGGGTCATGGGGCCATTATATGGAGGCCATATAGAGATTGTGGCTGGTGAATGGATGATGATGTGGAGTTATGGTGCATTCGGAGCACCATGTGGCTAGAGTACCAATTTTCTGCATTTGATGAGTTATTCCAAGGTGAGAGAGTATTGTGACAGCTTTGATATGACCCAAGAGGTTCCCCCGTATCCATGTATATGGTTGAGATCTACTAGAGTAGAAAGATGAGAAGGGGATAGGAAAGGCTCGACAGGAGCACAAATAGTACATCTTATTCCAAATGAGGTAGATGTGGTGATAGATCCGATACATGTTAGTGATGTGGGGTACACCTGGGCTTACAGTGAGGGGTGGGTGATGCACCAAAAGGTGTTGTTATTTTTGGTAGTGGTGGATATGACCAATGGACTGGAAGTTGGAGGAGTAGATAGGCATTAAACTGCTCCCGATGTAGATGATGTAACAACAATATGAGCAGAGTGAAAGTATTATCTATATGATTGTTTATTATTATTGCTTTATTGATATAATGTATGTAGATAATGTTGATTCTGGGATTATATGTGATGCGTATTGGTTGCTAGTTATGGACACTTTCATACACACATTGACTTGAAACGTGCCCGAGATGTACTCATGGGAGGTGGTATGCTAGAGTGGCTTGATGCTATTACGGGTGAGTAGGCCCATTTATTTGAGCCAAATGGATATAACAACAACAATGTGGATGGTGTTATTGAGCGAGTGCGATGAGGTTTGTGTTGAGGTAGAATGAGCGAGAGAGGTGGTAGGTGGAGGAGGCATAGCTCGAGATATTTTTCACAATATGTGGAGCTAAAGGGTTGATATGAAAAATAGGCTATGGAGATTTCTATGTTATGGAGTTAGCTAGAGATTCATAGAGGTCGATATAGACGGTGTAGAGTGAACTCAAAGCATCTATTTCTAGAGCTCTTGCGATTGTATATAGCGATAATGATGATGATATACGATGTATTGAGGTATCCGGCTTTCCCGTGATTGTATTTTGAAACTTATGATTTTGGTTCATATATGTATAGATGGATGTATATTTTGTATTTGTTTTTATGTTTCTTGTATATAACGTGATGATGATGAAATTTTTCTCGGTATTTAGTTTTATAGATTCCATATGTATTGCCGATATGGCTAATCGGATAGATATTTGTTGATAGTGAAATGTGTTATGATGTGGAAATAATAGTCAAGTAGATGAAGTAGATGAATAATGTGTACATATAGGAATATATAATATATCATGTAAGGAGTATAAATATATGGATGTGATGTAGTATGGGAGATAAATTACATTTGTAGTAATAATTATGTATTGATAATGTAATAATTGTGAGATGTAAGATAATGTTCTTAATGGAGTGCGATGAGGATGAAGGGGAAGAAGAGTGTTTTCCCCAAAGATAAGAATGAGGTTCATTTATAAATTCCCCCTTAGCATTAAATAAATAACCATAGAAAAAGAGTTCATTATCATGAAATGGGTTTTTCATGTGCAAGTGGTCATAGGGTAATGAAATAGATTTCATCTACCCAAGATTCAAAGGCTTGGAAGGCATGGATGGGACATGTGAAGTAACAATGACGTAGTTAGGTAAGTGCCAAATTGGATGCTACATGGCATGTGACAAAGAATATAAGATTTGGTGGGAGGAACTGCAGAAGTGAGAGGCTTAGGAAATTTATGAGGTATTGCATTAAGATAAGAGGAATGATAAGATGTGAACATAGTTGGATTAGATAAAGGACGCAAATGGATAATGACCTTAGGAGGTGGGTGAATGAATACTTGGGGTTGAGGTGAAGGATAAAATTGAACAAAGGGGAATCTCACTTATGGGGAATAGGTGAGAGAGAGAGAGAGAACTCGAGAAAGCTAGAGTAGAAAAAAAAACACCTTTTTCTTTTAATTATTGTAATAAATCATGAAGATCATACCATTCATTGTCACGATGGCCATGAATGTGGTGAAATTTACAAAAAGGAAGTTATGTTGATGTTTTAGGAAGGGATGTGGATGATGTGGAGTAGAAGGTAAATTTATCGGGGATCATTTTTTATTTCAAAAGTTCCCTGAACATCCCTAAATGGTGTCGGTCGCAGAAGATCATCTTGAGAGCTGTCCATCTACCGTAAGAACGCAAAAACGGACATCGGGAGCTCTACATATGTCAGTCAAAGTTCATCAACGGGAAAGTCAACTCGGTCAACTAGTCAACATTGGACCAATGGCACTGCGACACGTGGAAAAAAAGGCAAAAGGGAGTTTTTGTTGGTTTTGATCACCGATCTTCGACGAGCGTAAAAATGGTGCACGGGAACAAGAGGCTCAACTTTTATTACGGAGGAGAGTCCGACCACCGTGTGGACTATGGTATTATTGCCGATGTGGTGGGTCCACAAGCCACCACTCATTGAATTCACTTGATTTGCCTATCGGGAGATGACAAGTGGACTACATAGTGACCGAGTTAATTATTTTCTATACCCCATGGTATGGGTCAAATTTTTATTTACTTGGTAAGTCCATTTACACACCATTCTAAATGCCACGTATATATATATATATATATATATATATATATATATGTGTGTGTGTGTGTGTGTGTGTGTGTGTGTGTGTGTGTGTGTGTGTGTGTGTTCAAACATTAGTATAAACCACAATATTCCACCTTACCCACATAATCTCCATAAACCTCCAACATACTATACTTCCACGTGGAGGAGGAGTGAAGGTGGTGGGGAGCATGTTTAATATTAAGTCATGTGGAATCTTCCATGTAAGGAGTGGGGACGGTTATGCTTAAACGGTCCCATGACCACTTTAACCAATGTGTGGGAAAAGGCTTTAAATCCTTAAACAAAATTCATCCCACCATATGTGGGATTTACCCACTTCAAAATCCGCCCAATGGGGATGTTAATCCCATTTCAAATGCTAAGCACCCAATTTGGGATTGTTTATCCCATTAAAAATGCAATCTGCCCAAATGGGAATTTTTATCCCAAATTACATGGTACGGGTTTAGGCTAATATTAGCCTAAGATAATAGGGAACCCATTCTATTGTAATACACACACAAACGCAATGGAGAAGCTCATTCCTAGAGCTCGGAAAGACGAAGAGCGAGCCAAGAGGAGAGTTAGTCGCCATGGGCATAGTTGTGTGAAGACCTAATTATTTAGGCATTGATATTTTAATTATTATTGACCTATTATTTTTAGGCAATAATAAATTAAATTATTGTAGCTAGGAGTTATTCAAACTACCTAGTCAGCCCATAGTGCCACAAAGAAATTATTGGGAAGCCTAGATATCGATCAAGAGCCATATGGCATTGTATTAGTGTCTGGAAGGCCAATCGAGAACCGGAGGTTTCGAACAAAGTGGAGCTGGAGCCATAGAGCTTGTCGAATACGCCAGGAAAGTGGAAGTCGGGTGCTATCTTTAAAACTTGTCTTCCGAAGTCTGGATATTCTTCTAAGCAAGTTCTTAATAGTTTCCATTAGGTTTTCTTGTGAAAGTACTATTGTAACTTACAAGTTTTGACTAGTGGAATGGTTCGATAAGAACCCAGAGACGTAGGCAATTTCCGAACTCCGTAATCAATCTGTGTGTAATTTTCATTATTGTCTTGCATTATTTTAAATTGATTACTTAAAAGGAGCAAATTGTCGGAAAATAAACTAAAGCCTATAAGGGTCCGAGATTAGGTAGTAATAATCTAATTATTTTCGGATCAAGTTGGTATTAGAGCAGGTGATCGCCGCTTGCAAAGTTGCTAATCTACGAGAAAGTTTGGTATCGAGTAGGTGATTAGCACTTGCAAACTTGCTAATCTCTCGAGAAAATTTGGTATCTCGAGTGGTAAATCTAATTAATGTAAATGATTGCTTCAAGTTGGTGCAGGTTGGTTCGAGTTTGTGTGAACAGGTACAAGTGCACTATGGGAAAGATGTCTAAACAGTGAAGCTCGATGAGATTGAAGCATATAATCACTAGATCCATGAAGATAATTCTCTCCTACAATCAATGTATTACTCCCTGGAAGAGTAGAATGCTCGTTTGAAATTGGAACTGAAAACCAAGGATGAGCTCTTGGAAAGGTTACAATGTGGTGATCGAGAGGAAGGAAATATCTTCAAATTCGGATGCGAGAGGCCATGACAGTGTGATTGCACTATAATTTGTTCACCACTGGAATCTTCTTCTTCTTCCCATTTAGTTTTGGATTCAGTAAATGAAGTATTTGGTTTGTTTGAAAAGCATACTAGAGGCACTGGATCCAAGTTACTAGATAAAATGGGATTTGATGGAAGAGGCCTTAGTAAATATGGCCAAGGCATTGCTAACCCAATACAGGTCGAGGATCATCCTCATTTTGTAGGGTTGGGTTTTTATAGTGTGGGAATGGATATTAGAGAATGCTCTAAGAACACTGATGGGAGACAAGCTTCCGAAAGAAAAGAGAATGCCCCACTAGTCCCGCAAAAATATTCGAGCAGAAACTTGTGCTTTGTCGTTACATGAAGGATATGGTAGAAAAAATCAACGAAGAGGTAATGAGATTCCACCTCCACTTTCTTACCATAATCATAACCATAGTAAAACTTCTGATCCACTTTTTCGGTTAAGAAGTATGGTTATGATTTTTAGAAGATGTGGAATTCCTTTCCATGTACTTTTTGTGGATTACATAATCATTATGTGGCCGAGATCTTTGGAAGAGAAGGACATTGATGAAGAAGCTGATGTTGTTTGTTAAGGACACTACAAATCGTAAAGACCAATCTCATCATGTAGAGTCGAGAAATGGAAGGAAGATTTCCTCATCCCAGAAGAAGGATATTAAGAGGAATTTTTGTGCTCATTGCCGAGCGAGGAATGGGCACCAGTGGAAAATTGTTGGAAACTACATCCATCTCGCCATCGTAGTCATGGAAAGCCAAAGATCGGAAAAAGAGGTTTCTACTCCACCACCGATTGATAATTCAACCCAAGACTAGGTAATACCTGAAAGTTAAAGTCCTTTAAAATGGGTAAGTCAACAATTTTTCAATTATATATTGCATAATTCAGATTGATGAATTATATGTAGTATGTTGGAGATCGATTTTGTGAGAAAATGCTAGAGAGAAAGGTTTACCATACTCAGTGGATTTTTTTACTTAGAAAATTTGATTAATGCTCCAAATATATCTTCTAATCATCCTATGAGTACATGTTACAACTTTGATACAAGAAATAACTCATATAAAGCTTGGAGATTGATCTACCATTTGTGCGAGACAATAGAGTTCACATGAGTCACTTGAAACTTCATTCGTGTAGAGGCATTTTGACCGCAAATGTAATGGTAGCTAAATCATCATTGGAATTGACGTCGGGTCAAAACTTCATTCTATGTAGAGGCATTGTGACCGTGCAGCAGAGTGGTACCTGATATTGTATGTCAACAAGCGGAGCTCTCAAAGGATCAGCTTGGAACATCATTTGGTGTCAAGGCATTGTGACTGCACATTCGAATGGTAACTGATCATTAGAATTAGCATCGTGCATTGGAGGCTCAAGGTCTTGAAAGAGGCTTAGCATCATGCATTGGAGGTGTTGATGTCTGAAACAGACTTAACATCATGCATCGGAGGCTCGAGGTCTTGAAAGAGGCTTAGCATCATGCATTGGAGGCATTGAGGTCTGAAAAGGGACAAGGAATTGTCCATCATCGACATCGGATCAATCATAGCTCTACGTAACATGGAGTTCCTTCAAACCAGTTTGGATTCTACGGAATCAACTAGGAGTCGAGAACTGTGTTATAGAGTAAAAGAAGATCCTTGTTGTCGATACTTGAAAGCTTAGCACCACAAAGTGGGAGTATTGAGGTTTCATTCAGAAACTTATCACTATACAAATGGAGGTATGTAGGTCTTCTTCAAATATCGAGAGAGCGCAACGGAAGCATCGTGGGCCCATAGCTCACAGGTCCCAAGATCGGAGCAAGTTGTTAAAGTGAGGAGGTTGTAGAGGAAGAGACCACAGGGTCTACTACAGCAGAACTTCTGAGGTGGCAACAGAGTTTCCAGATTCAGGATGAGATGGAAAAAGGTTCCAATATAATATTTTTGGGACAAAAATCCTTCTCAGTGGGGAGGTGTGATCAGGGGATCATTTTTTATTTCAAAAGTCCCCTAAACATCCCTAAATGGTTTAAGTGTAGAAGATCATCTCGAGAAATTTCCATCGATTGTAAGAACGTGACAATGGACATCGGGAGCTCTAGATATGTCAGGTCAAAGTTTAGTCAATGTGAAAGTCAACTCTAGTCAATCGGTCAACATTGACCAATGGCACTGCGACATGTGGCAAAAAGGCAAAAGGGAGTTGTTTGTTTGTTTTTGATCACCGGTCTTCGACGAGCGTAAAAATGGTGCATGGGAACAAGAGGCTCAAGTTTTATTACGGAGGGGAGCCTAACCACCATATGGACTATGGTATTATCGCCGACGTGGTGTGTCCACAAGCAACCACGTGGCTTGCCACCACTCGTCAAATTTTCTCAATTTTCCTATCGCGAGATGACAAGAGGACTACATGATGACCAAGTTAATTATTTTCTATACCCCATGGTATGGGTTGAATTTTTATTTACTTGGTAAGTCCACTTACACACCATTCCAAATGCCACGTATATATAGATTAATGTTCAAACATTAGTATAAACCGTAATATTCCACCTTACCCACATAATCTCCATAAACCTCCAACATACTATACTTCCACGTGGAGGAGGAGTGAAGCGGTGGTGGGGAGCATGTTTAATATTAAGTCAGTGGAATCTTCCACGTAAGGAGTGGGGACGGTTATGCTCAAACAGTCCCATGACCGCTTTAACCAATGTGTGGGAAAAGGCTTTAAATCCTTAAACAAAATTCATCCCACCATATGTGGGATTTACCCACTTCAAAATCTACCCAATGGGGATGTTAATCCCATTTCAAATGATAAGCGCCCAATTTGGGATTGTTTATCCCATTAAAAATGCAATCTGCTCAAATGGGAATTTTATCCCAAATTACATGGTACATGTTTAAGCTAATATTAGCCTAAGATAATATGTAATTGTATTTTTCAAGGGCCATAAAATTGTATAAATAGGGAACCCATTCTATTGTAATACACACACAAATGCAATGGAGAAGCTCATTCCTAGAGCTCGGAAAGGCGGAGAGCGAGCCAAGAGGAGAGTTAGTTGCCATGGGCATAGTTGTGTGAAGACCTAATTTATTTAGGCATTGATATTTTAATTATTATTGACCTATTATTTTTAGGCAATAGTAAATTAAATTATTGTGGCTAGGAGTTATTCAAACTACCTAGTCGGCCCATAGCGCCACAGTAAATTATTGTGAAGCCTGGTATATCGACCGGAGAGCCATAGGGTGTTGTATTAGTGTCTGGAAGGCCAATCGAGAATGGAGGTTGCCGAACAGTGGAGTTGGATCCATAGAGCTTACCGAATACACCAAGAAAGTGGAAGTCGGGTGATATCTTTCACCCTTGTCATCCGAAGGTCTAGATATTCTTCTAAGAAAGTTCTTAATAGTTTCCATTAGGTTTTCTTGTGAAAGTACTATTGTAACTTACAATTTTTGACTAGTGGAATGGTTCGATAAGAACCCGGAGACGTAGGCAATTGCCAAACTCCGTAATCAATCGTGTGCAATTATCATTATTATCTTGCATTATTTTAAATTGATTACTTAAAAGCGCAAATTATGTCGTGATGAATCCTTATTCGATGCAAAATAAAGTAAAGCCTACAAGTGTCCGAGATCGGGTAGTAATAATCTGGTTTTTTTCGATCATAAATGGATGATCCAATTATCAAGTAATGTGTGTAGAACATCATGTGGCTTGGAATTATAATATAATTGTAATGGTGCATGAGTGAGATATGAAGAAGATGTAGGTGAACACCAATGCGGTGGAGGGTAAGGAAGACACTTACAAAGAGTTGGATATGGAGAATGTGCAAGAGGGTCAATAGGTGGAAGAGAGGAAGACTTAGAAGGCATAACATGGGTATAAGAAGGAAAATAAGATGCATGAGTAGAAGAAGTATAAGGGTGAGATATAATATATGTAGATATTAAATCTTGTTCTAAATCAATGACTTTATAGCATAAGAGAGTAAAATATTCACATGTGTCATATAATAATTTTTCTTTTAATGCAGGAATTAAGCCACAAAAAAGATAAATTTATTTTATAAATCAATGGGCTGAAACAATAACTAATGCATGCAAGAATTGAAGCGTAAGAAATAATATAAAATTGGTTTATTCTTTTGTTGGTGCAAAGAAGGAAAGCATTCATATGTAACTCTAGGTCCATTGTTATAAATAAATTGCCTTAGAAAATCATCTTCTATATCATAATAAGTACTAATGGATCCATAAGGAAAATGAGTATACCATTGGAGAGCATAATTAATACGACTATGAAGAAATTATTTAAGTAACAAGTGATTATTAGAATAAGCATACATGGTTAAATGATAATTCTTAAGTTACAAATAAGGATTTATAGTACCATCAAAACATGAGAAATTATGCACGATAAATTATTTTGGGAAAACATAGTTGTGAATATATTTAGGGATAGGATTTCCATGCAAAGAATTATTTTCAATTGAAGCATAATAGGCTTTACTTTTGAGTGTGATTGTATGGACTTGAGATCTCAAAGTTCCAAAAACATGCATGAGGGATAGAATATCATGTGAAGGAATGATAGGTGAGGTGAGAGGAATGTTTAGGGGTTGGATTTTTGCATTATGAATGATCATAGGAATATGATAAGAATAGTAGATGTGGAAGGATGAGAAGGAGGTGGAAGTGGAGGAGAATAACATCGAGGCTCTATCGAATGCTAGATGTAGATTTGGGAAATATAATGAGGGTTTTAATATTGGTAGGGGTAGAATCATCATGAGTAAAAACTTCAAATGAGTAAGAAAGAGGAGAGGTAAATTCACATTCAAAAGTATTAATATAAGTAATATCATTGCTAACATTTTCATGATCAAAAGCATAATCGTCATCACTATCACCATATTTTCACAAGCAAGTATTTCATCAAGACTATCATCATCATAGAAAGAAGTGCTAGGATTGCTAATATCATATTTAGGATTGCATTCACAGGAATCGTTTTCAGAAATAGAAAGAGAAGAAAATATAGCTTTACATTAATTTTGAATACTAATAGAAACAACATCATGCACATTTTTATTTTCAGCATTAGAGTTAGCATTATGGTATCCATATTATCACAAGCAAGAACATGATCAATCAAATAATGTACATTAATAATATCATGTGCTATAAGAGGAGGAGAAAAAGGTGCAACAACATGAGTGACTACAGAAGATGAGGGAGGACATGAAGCAAGGATTTGGTCATGGCGGACTATGTGAAGATTTGGGTGTCAAGGCTAATAGAAGTATATCTTGTAAATAAATCAAATTTTTGAGGAATTTGTAATCACAAGTGAGGATTATAGTAGAGGTCGTGAAATTTAGATTCTACGGAAGTATTATCAAAAATAGGTTACATGCATATATGAGGCATATTATTCTTAAGGGATGAGGACCTCTTCTTTTATGAGGGTTTTGGGATCCTATGGAAAGGAGTTCGAAGAAGAGCGAGTTCACCAAATTATTTAATAAAAAATAAATTAAATCTAATTGCATAGTAACTGATATGATAAAATATAGTAAATATAAAAATGATAAGCACTCAAGAAATGAAAAATTGTAAGTAAATGAGAGAGATAAACAACTTACTTGAATCTTGTGTAACTGGAACCTGCTTCAGGCGGTGTAAATTGTTAAACTGGATTGAAAGAGTGCCATAGCTACTCCTCGTAAATTTTGGGATCTAATAATGATGTTGGAAACGGGTGTCTAGTATTGAAAAGGGCACGTGGGATACTGGTGACTATTCTTAGGTGTTGGTGACTAAGCGAAGCTCAAAATCTACATTTTCCTATGTCAATATGGTTTCACTTTTATTTTACATCAATCGAATGCTACTCACTTTTTTATCACCGAGGATACCTGTAACCTTCAAGAAACCATAGATACCTACACAAGCTCAAAAAAACATCAAATTGGAATAAAATATACAAAATGTGATGTCGATCGACTTGCCAGGTCACCCAATGAGTGAACTTATGGTGAGTGTTGCACTACATTTCAAACTCTATGTAGTTCTTTGTGTTTGTGTGTGAAATAGTGTCCTTAGTTTTCCCTCATGTGAATATTGCTAAGATATTGGGCTATGGATAGATAAGATGTAGATGTGTGGTATGGAATTCAGAACTTCCCCTTCCTATGAAGTGTATGTAGCCAAAAATGTATTCACTTTGATCGAAGTGATAGTATGCGAGATGAGTTTTCCCCTTAGAATTTCCATCCATAATAAATGTATGTACGTTGCATATATATATGGATCTCTTGTTTTAATTTTGACACTAATGACATGACATGCCCACTTGTGAGCTTTAAATAAGGATAAAAACTAGAAATGCCAACCATAGATGTCGAAATGTAAACAAAAATAAAGAGGACGGAAGTGCCTAGAATGGACATGAGTGCCTTGGTGCTAGTGTTCGAATGGATGATGGTGTCCTAAGATAAATAAGGAAAATATAGAAAATATAGAAAGACAGAGATCCTTTTGACTTTGACTAGAATCTGGTATAGAAATGAAAGATGTGAGAGATAAGAACGACGAAACAATCAAAGCAAGTGGATGGACAAGGGATTGTGTCACCACCGAATACTTTTCTTGGTTAATATCTCTACATATTAAAACATATTTGATGGCATAGTAAAATAGTAGTATGTGTGTGATTTTGTGTGTACAAAGGGTCACCTCGGATCCATATAAATATAGAGGGTTCTATTTTAGATCCAACTAAATTCCTATAAAAATCATATGGAGGGGAATAAAAAGGAAATGATGTATATATGGTATAGCCTAATCACACGACTATATATTTTTCATATATTGCTCGACTAATAGGAATCTAGATAGAATAGGGAGGGAGATTCCCAAATCTCTTCCTTATAGATATAGATATGTGGGGCATGTTGTTGTGAGCCATTTTCCACATCATCAGGTGAGTCATCTCGGCTTAGGTGAGATTGTACGTCCTATGTGTCATTTAGGGGTCATTTTGATATCCCCTTACACATTAGTATGTCAATTGCATCATTGGGAGTTACTTTCCATTCTGGGAATGTAACTCCCCTCTCTACTTGATTTTTCATGATTACAACACCGGGATTACTCAATGCCCTTTGTATGTACACCCTTCACTTTCTATGAGATAGTGTGGATATTTTTCCTTAATGAGGTTCTTCCTTTTTTAAATATTTGCATGCACATTCGGCCAATGATGTCTCCTTTCAAGATCTCATCATGTTGTCATTCACACATCCATGGATGTTGACATCGTCCCTTGTGAGCCTCACACTTCGTGGTTTTTGCACCCTCTTTCATGGTATCGTAGATTATGTTTTGTAGATCCGCATAACTCTTCGTGGTTTTTCACATATTTTGTGGCTTTCCGATGTGATATACATGTCTTTTACAATGTTTGTTGTAATGGTTATTCGTTCGTTCTCTACTTGCACCTTTGATTCTTCATTCATACCTCTATTCATGGTTCATTTTTTTAGTTTTCTATTTTTATAGGTTTACATGTGTGTTTCTAGAGGTTTTGAGGTGTTTTGTAGGTTTTGGTTGTTGTTTTTAAGTTACCGTGCGGTTTGGTTGAGCGTTAAAGTGTTGGTTATGTAAGGTTGTGAAGGCTGGTTTTAGCTTAGCTCGGCCCCAACACGCCAAGTTGGAAACTGATTTGGTTGGCTCCACTACCGCAACTCCCGGCTCGCCTAGTTACTCATCGAGCTTTGTCTTTGACTTAGCTCGCCTTTGTATCACTTCTACCTTGTTCTAAGTTTCACGTGTTCTACATAGCCATGATCGATGTGTGTTGGCTTCTTTTATCTCCTTTGTGTATGGTGCTAGTTGTGTGCACTCTCTACTAGCTTATTTGGTCACTTTTGCAAACTCTATCTAAGCCTTGCATGTTCATTTTATCTCGTTCCTCGACACGGGCCTTGCCTCTCCTATGCTTGTCACTCTTCCCTATGCTACGTTGTGTCTCTATTTGAGCTTTGTACCCCAAAATTACCCTAGTTCGCATTCTAGCCCAATCTTGTTTGTTCTCATCATCCTAGTTTTTCCAATCCATACTTTGCATCGGATTTCCACCGGAATTCCTACTACGCTTCCCTCCTTGGCCCTTGGAGCTCCCCGTGCCGATGCCTCGTGTCATCCATTGTCTAATGCACCTCATCACTCACCATCCCTATCACTGTCAACTCACCCATTTCATCACTCGGTCTCAACGCTTTAACTTGACTCTCGTATTCTTGGTAAAAGCCTATCTCTCATGCAGGTTCACGAGGAGATAAGCGGATTTGAACCGGTGACCTCTAAAATAACATCCAAGAGGCCCACCACCATGCCACAACATTTATTTAGTTATATTTTGACTATTGTTAGAGAAATGTCCCCCAAATGTGCGTGAGGGATAGGTAGAACAAGATTTTTTTGTTCGAATCTCTTCGATCCCAACACGCAAAGCACCCTCCAACGGTCACCCCAGGTCCATTCTCCACATGTCTCTTCGAACTCTCTAAATCGGTGAATAGATCACCAACAATCTCACCCATGGTTTCCAAATTTTCACCCTCCACGTGGACATCGTTGCATTCATGACCGACCCAACCCTACCTCTCCCCACTCAACCAAACGAGCTTTCCTTTGGATTCAGGTGAGTCACCCATTTTACACTTTTGTTACTCCTCCACGTAACTCACCCTAATCATCGAGCTACTCATCAATATGGCTCTAGCTTGTTCATACCCTTGAGCATCGGACATACCTTGACCCCTGTTTTGGGATTTTGTGCACTTTTTCCATTTTTATGCATTGATCTTGCACTTTATGCACTTGTAAATGGGAAAAAAATTAAAAATTCATCTATACAAGGGGATTATTTTTGTTCGGGATCATTTTATAGTGAGATTTGGCTTTCCAGTGCCACTTTTTCTCGGTTCGTGCATTGTAATGCTCTTCTTTTCTTGTAGCTAATGGATGCGTCCACCACATCATTGCACCAAGAGAGCCTTAATTTTTGTATGGTAAGACACCATTTTTCTCACATTGAGAAGTGTACCCTATTTTTGCTTTCTTCTCTTTTTTTCTTGATTATGTGTGTTCCTCTACTTCCGACATAGGAATTCATTATGGCCTCCACTCTTGCATGAAATTTTGCTTCCTATGAGGTGATTAGTTAACTATCGACATCACATGAACACACCCTAGTGTAGTTAAGCACTATTTATAAAGTGTCATAGATAATGGGTTATCACTATTCTTTTCGGGTTTCATGTTGCTTACGGATGCATTATTGGCTACATCTGACATCTTGCATTCTTGCACCCTTCTTCTTGTGCACCTTGCACTTCTTCTTCCGCATCATGGAGGATGTTCTTTCCATACTTTATCATCGTGGATTGCGTTATAGCCTTCGCCACTTCTTCTTAGGAGAGATAAATATTCATCTTGGCATGCTTCCATGGAACGTTACTTCACCTATGTGATGCTTTCACACTTATTACTTAGGAAAGTTATTGTACCCACTGATTCTAGTCATTTTGAGGAATTTCTCGATGATTGGAACAATTTTTCGTCACTTTATGTTTTCCATCTCCGACCTTTCTAATTTTACATGGCGAGACACATATCCTCCCCACCGTATCTGGAGCATCTTTCAATCCCTATTTTGAGATTCTTCACATAGTTCTCGCCATTGTTTCTTCTTCCGTTGATCAATTTTTCTCCTCTTCTTCATGTGATGGAAGTTCCACTAACACGTACTCACTTAATTCTTCTTCGACGATGAGGATTGTGCACTGAGTTCCAATGTCGAGAGTACTATAGAGGAATCCTCTTCTCCTTCTCTCCCTATTCCAGAGAGTGTTTCCACATCCCACATCTCATCATACATTGAAAAATATCCATCTTCATCTCATATATCATTGCACCACCTCATTTCCACTTCCAAAGTGTTCGAGTCGCTTTCCACTTTTCTACCTTCATTGGATGACTTATACCCGTCTCGACATCATTTTTCTCTTTTATAGCCCCCTCATTGGGACGAGTATCTACCCAACCTTACTTGTTTTTTTCACAGAGCCCACTTGTGATGTACTACAAGTTCCTAATCCATATTTTTGTGTTTTGGAGGATTTATTCATCTCCATTGTTAAGAGTTCCCCTTCCGGGACTCTTATCACTTAAAATTTTTAGATGATTCTCACCGATCCACCCTTTCCTATGGATCCCTTTTACATTATGGGGTTGTTGCATTTCCTTCACATCACTTAGGAATCCTTTATGTAGATGTTCCTCTTCTTCACTCGATAGTTTTGCACTCATGACATTACCTTCGGTTTATTGAAACTCATTTCCTAATTTTATGTCACACTTCCATGGACCATATTCGAGAGTTGTTCATATTATTGCCTTCAATTTCCTTCGTGGAGTGGGCGTACTTCCAAGTACACCATTTATTTACTTCCTAAGGGAATGCATATAGTTTGGTGTGGTTGGATCTTATTCACCCCAGAGGCGAGAGGACCACGTTATCAAAACTCTTCGGGATAGTTCCTAGAGATTTAGAGTTCATATCCTTCCATGGCATCTTCTATGTTCCTCTCGCATCCCTCCTCTTCTCTCTTATTATTATTTCAAAATATTACCCTTTTCTACATGGGTACCTTATGAGGCTTGTCGGTGGCAGGACCCATCTTTGTCATCTTTCTTACATTAGAGTGTTTTTTTCTCTTGTGGTGCATGTTTTTCCCACTTTGGGTTTTCCTCTATTGCTTGGGATCCTTTTCTTGTGCATGGGTACCTCATCGATTTTAAGCCGGACCCATTTCTCTTTTCGACTTATCACCTCATCCAAACTTTTTATGAGGGGGGTGTTGGTGTGATTCATTTTCCACATCAGCGGGTAAGTCATCTCACTTAGGTGAGATCGTAGGTTTTCATGTTATTTAGGGGTTATTATGATATTCCCTTATGTGTCACTACGTCGGTTACATCATTGGGAGTTAATTTCCATTCCGAGAATGTAACTCCCCCTCTAAACTCGATTTGTCATGATTTTGGCACTAGGGGTTACTTAAAACCCTCTATTTGTACACCCCTTTAGACCTATTATATAATGTGAACATTTTTCCTTAACGAGGTTATTCTGTGTTTTGAATATTTGCATACACATTTGGTTAATGCTTGGTCCTCTCAATATCTCATCACACCACCATTCACACGTATTTGGATGTTCACATCATCCGATGTGATCCTTGCACTTCAGTCTTCACACCCTCTTTCGGGGCATATCTAATCTATAGTGGATAGGAATTTATCTGATTTTCCCTAGGCCATATCTATATATGAGCATCATATGAACCCCCTTCGATGCAAATGATAAAAACTATAATCATCATTAGATTATTTTGTGTGTGTACTTCAAGAAAACCTTGGTGATTATATCAACAATTTGATCCTTTGTTATCACATATTCAATGACAAAATATTTATCATTGACCATGTCTCCAATAAAGTGATGTTTGAGATAAATGTGTTTAGATCTAGGACAGAAAAATGAATTCTTGGACAATTGTATTGCTCCAATGTTATCAGAAAATATATATTTAGGCTAAATTTAATCATCTTTTAAATAAATTAACAGTATCCTCAAGTACATTTGTAGTGTGAAATCTAATTTTAAGGGCTGCATATTCATCTTCAACAAATGATAATAGAACCATATCCTTTTTGTTTCAAGTCCAAGAAAACAAAATTGCTTTCCAATGTGAAACAATAACTTGAAGTATAATTATTTTCTTCAAGAGAACCCCCAATTTAAATCTAAGTCACGAAAAACACATAATTAACTTTCTAGTATGAATTTAATACCATGATCATAATTTCCTTTCACATATCTAAAAACTCTTTTCACAACTTGCAAGTATTTGAGTGAAGGCTTTTCTCGTAAATATAGAAGCTATTGAAACCCTATAAGTGATATTGGGTCGAGTCATGTAGTGAGATACATCAAACCTCCTACCATGCTTCTAAATATCTTCTCATCAACTAAAGGGATTCCATCCTCTCTCATTAGTTTTTCTCCACTTATAATTGGTGTATTTATAGACTTAAACTATTGAAGATTGAGCTTCAACTACATATCTAGAATATAACTTGTTTTACAAATACATATTTCTTATTTCTTTTGATTGATATCCATACCAATAAAATATTTCATAATTCCAATTTCACTTTTCTCAATTATTTATTTCATAGCATCCTTGAAGCTATACAACATCTCCATAAATCTACCCATAAAGATATGATCATCTACCTATAGGAAAACATGAAAAACATTAGAAATTAATATATGTATGTAATGAGTTAGCTCATTTTGACTTCTTAGAAGGCCTTATACCAAAAACCAACTATCAATTATTGGGTACCCAACTCTTATAGCTTTCTTGATCCCATAAATATTCTTCTTCAACTTGTATACCCAAAACTACTTACCCTTTACCTCAAAACCTTGTGTCTACTCCACATACACTTATTCTTCAATAAATCCATTTAGGAATGCACTTTTTACATAATTTTATGTAAATTCCAAAATTTATGATAAGTAACTAAAAACATTAGTATTATAGTACTTTATCTTGCCTTTGGGAGAATAAGTATCCTCGTAATCAATACTAATTATTTTTGCAAATCCTTTTGTAACAAATCTAGATTTTAGTTTATCGATTGTACCATCACCATTTAATTTGGTCGTTTAGACCCACTTGGAACCATTGAAATTCTTATCAAAAGAGAATGAATAAGTTTCCAAGTATCATTCCTCTCAATGGAATCCATTTCAATTTTCATAGCATCAACCCATTATTTCCTTTGATTAGCTTCTTCAAAACTTCTAGGTTCACTAGCCATAAAAGACAATGCAAAAATAGTATTTTCATCATGTATGCATCATCAAATAAATTAATTAGTTTAGGTTTCACCATTTTAATCCTTCTCTCATAATTTTGATCGAAAATTTGATTATACGGATGCGGATTCAAAAACTATTTTTGCTTACTTGGAGTTGTTGCATATGGATGACTAGTCAGTTGTAAAGAGATAATATTTATTATAGCAATCAAAACTTGTGTGTGATTTTGTAATATATTAAATTATTCTTCAATGATCTTCCCTACTTCAATAATGACCCTTTTAGCTACACGATCAAGGTCAATATACCTCTTGAATTCTAAAAAAATACAATCCCTCGAAATAACTGAAATTTTACTAATATGATTATATAACTTGTATGGTTTGTTTTCATCATTAGGTAAAAGAATATAAGTGTGTCCCACTTTTTGGCAAAAACATATTTTAAAACTTTACTAGTAAATAAATATGTCGATATAGTTTAAAAATGAAAAAAATCAAGAAAATTACAGATCCCCTACATCATAGTATATTTAAGCTCTTAAAAATACATGTTTGGTCAATTTATATGTGCTTAGTGAAGTTTTGGTTATGGCACATATTTTTTTGATGGTACAAAAAGTTCACAAAAGCGGGACACTATTATATGTTAGAATCTTAGGATCCAATATTTTCCTCTTTTGATCAAGAAAATGAACAAAACCAAACAACCTAATACCTTTAAATGAGATACATCTAGTTTTGAACCATACCAAGCCTCATAAGGTGTCTTGTCTTTGATTACCATTGTAGGACTCATGTTTATGATGTAAACTACAACCTTTACTAATTCATCCTTACTTGCTTCATCCCATAAACATCTTTTCATGTATTTATTTTCCAACATAGTCCTTGTTAATTTCATGATAGACCTATTATTTTTCAAGACACCATTTTTTATTGTGTGTTTTGAGTTGTTATCTTCCTCTTGATTCCTACAAAAATAAAATTAAAATTAAAAAATCAATAGAAAATAAATTCCACCTCTATTTGTTCTTATCGTTTTGATGGAATATCCACTTTATTTTTGAACCAAATCTTTGAAATTTATAAAAAATTGGAAAAAATTCACCCTTCTCTTTTAAAAAATAACCTAAACATTTCAACATCATCAATGAAAGAAATGAAATTCAAATTATTACCAATACTTCTGCAAGACATTGGTCCATAAAAATCTAAGTGGATTACCTCTAAAGGTTTTCTTTCTCTCTATTTACTAATAAGGAGGGACTCCATATGATGTTTTCCAATAGTACATGACTTGCATCTAACATTTTTTTAATCTATCTTGGGAAGACCCTTTGCCATGTCATTTGTGTCAAGAATATTACCATATCTTGAATGCCACAACATGTTAATATCGTTAAATTTGTAAAGAGAAAAGTACTTCCATTAATCACATTCATCCTTAGTGGAAACATCCTATTCATTTCCATGTAATATTTTCCAATCAACTTGTTGACAATTTCTGCACTTGTGCAGAAATGGGCAACTTGAAACTTTGTTATGATAGATAGCATTGGTGAAGTATACCTAAGATAGGGGAATTATATCAAATTATGTCATTACTACTGATTTATTTAAGAGATTACATGAAATTTTCAGCTATGTGTGCTGTTACAAAACGTAACAAATCACATAGTCAAGCCCCAAAAGAAAATTGTGTTGTTTTGATGAAGACTTTCAATTGTAGAATAGGTGAATTGTAAAGTTTTGGAACATAAAACATAAGTACAGATTGCAGGAAATTAGAATTCATTATTGGATGTCACAGGTTCTTTAAACTTTTCCTTCATGATTAAGACATTCAATTATGTTATTGAGTTGTTTAGTTCATTATACAATCCATACAAAAAGCAGAAATGTAGAAAGAGATATACAACTCATTTACAGAATTCAATGCTTTATTCATAAGGAGAATTAAATGTTTCCCACACAAGCCGTGGGATGTAACTGAAAAGTAAAGTACAACTATTGAAATCAAAGCTACACATGCATGAAAGAGAAAGTATAAGAGTATGAGTTAACCCATCATTGCCTTGGGGTTTTCTTTCTTTGATCAAAGCATCTTTTCTCTACCTTTTTCCATCTCCATTATATAGAGGCCACTTGTACACGAAAAGGGAAAAGTTAACTATCGATTCTGAGTTCAAGGATTAAAACATATTCCTACACCGTCCTATTTTGTGCATATGAATTTCAAATAAGAGGATATATTCTACTGGAAGATCAAAACTGCATACATGCTTTATTCACTCAGGAAGAAGAAAAGAAAAGAAAGAAAGAAGAAAACATGGACATAAGAGAGGCCAAAAGCCTAATTATTTTTCTAACTGATTTCTTAAGTGTGCAGGTATAGGTTGCAGCCATGAAAATTTGACAAATCATAGGTACGTGTTGGCTAGAAAGAAGAATGTAACTTGAGTTTTCAGAATCGGTTACGCAAATGGAAGAAGTAATAGTACAAAGGAGAGATTGAAAGAAAGAAGACACTTGTTTCAAGTTTCAATAGAGGAGTAAGAATCAAATTTTAAGAAGTTGAGGCTAGATAGAAAAGGGAAAACAACTGAAACAAGATGAGAGAGAAGATTCTGGGAAAATTTTGACAGGGCTTCGCCATGTAAAATGGACATTTACAACTTTTCATCATGTTGTTTTCAATTACTACATGCTTTAAAATAACTATGAAAATCAAATAAGTGATACATGAAATAGAAAAGCATGATATGATCAAGATAAACAGCTAACATCTTTCCAGTTCTCAATTTGCTATATCAGTCCAGCAAGAAAGGTGTCATTTTCTATATTTTGGATCAGAAAATACAACTGCTATTTCTTGAAATGCATTAAAGAAAAGATTCTGGAAAAAATTTTGCTAGGGCTTCACCATGAAAAACCAACATTTCAAATTTTCCAACAAGCATCTAAGTGAGAAGCAATTGCAGAAAGGAAATAAAACATTTGAATCAAGGTATATACCTTGGAAATAATATCTGAAATAGTTAAGATATTGTTCCTATTTTCCGAAAAGTAGGTACAAATTACATATTCATAGATAGAAAGGATGCAACTACTTGCTTATACTTTCACAAATCAATTATTTTAGATCCGAGTGAACTGAAGAAAGCATCAAAGGGAAGTACATTATTTAAGCAAAAATAAGAGTACAACATCTTTCAGCAAAATTCCTAAATGAAAGGTTATGCTTTCCAAATGGTGTTACACAGATGATCCATTTAAAGTTTCTAGAAGGCCACTTGTAAGGGACAAAAAGATAACTAGTTGCTATAGGCAATTTTTAGTTGCTTCTGAGATGTATACATGTTACAACAAAGAAGAAAGAAGCATATACATGCTGAAAAGGACCAATGTAATTGAAACTCAGATATTTTCTACAAATGGAAGAAGATTTCAGTACAAAACAAAGTATCCAAATCAAAGCTTATGCCTGATAATTGCATCAAAATAGATCAATAATTGTTCAAAATTACTGCAGGTATCAAAGAGTATAAGTGCAACTACAGGTTACAAATAGGCATTTCAAAAATGAACTGAAAGAAGAGATATACTCATATAGTTTCTTTTGCAATGAGCAAGTTCCAGTCAAAGAAATCAAATGTGGATAGAGGAAGAACTCTAGGGTGAGGAATAACAATACTAGGGAATGTCAAATACAAGGGATTTTGCATATACCAGATCAACGAAATCAGACAATGCAAAGTACAGATCTTGAGTGTATCAAAAAAACCCATCAACAAGTATCAAGAAGTCGAGAAACATTAATAGCTCACCGTTTGAAACGAAACTTCTCAAATCCTCAAAAGTTGTAAATCAGACAACGAGTCACAAAATGAGTTTTCAAGCTTGAGATCTTGAAGTTACACAGGGATGCTAGAAGGAGACAGACTACCATTATGCCTCCAATATCAAAGTGTTTGTAAATGAGGTAAAAATCATGTACAAAAGAGATCAAACTGAATAGCGTAAACGCTCAGTTTGAGAAAAATGAATCTCAGAAAGATGTAAGCGAGCTACAGTTCAAAAATCTTAGAAATCCAAATGTATTAAGAAAACCCAAGCTCAAAATAGTCACAATGACGGCCAACCAGCAGAAAGAAGCAAACAGAAATTCCTAAAAATTGTGTTTTAGTTATTCAAGTTCCATTTCAAATACCCATTTCTTAGAATATACAGATCTACAAGTTTAACAATGGCAGTCATCATTCTAAGTAGAGAAACAAACTTCATGCTCAGAAATGGATATTGACAAGTTTCAGGTAACAAATCGAGCTCGAAGGCTCACCACAAAGGAAAATACGAAAGTATAGCTCAAATGAAATGGTATTCGAACTCTAAAATGGCACTTACCAGAAAATTCGAGACATGCAAAGTCTTCGCAGAGCTCAAGCACGCAAAAATGCAGACCCAAATGAGCAACCAAAACTGAGTTCGAAGTAAAGGACGAACTAAGAGATCAACCAAATATTGCTCAGGAAAATATTGCAGGACAAAAGATGAAAATACGTGTATAAGGCTTAACAAAGCTAGATTTACAGAGTTCAAATGGAACAACCTTGGTAGCTACCTCAACAATGAATTCATAGAGATCATATGCCAATACTCGAGCTCATTTCAACTTCCAGACCTCATAAATACGCAAATACAGAGATGTCGGCCATTTAATCTTGTTGAGCAGACCAAAAGAAGCATGAATGAACCGAGTTCAGAAGACCGAAGCCGAGATAAAATCAAAACAATGGCGGTCTACAAAAAAATTGCCAGGGCTTCACCCGCAAGCTCAAAAATGAAATGAAAATGATCATCATGCTCAAAGTTTACTTCTACAGCCAACTCGAGAGTGGAGTTAACAAACCCTAACCAATGATCAAGCATCAACAATTAAGTTGCAACAAGTACACAGATCAAAGGTTGAAAGCCATGCACATAGATCAAAATGAATAACCATAGTTAGCCACCACCAACCGCATTCAAAGCCAAGTTAGAAACCCTAACCGCAGTAAAAATATCAACGACGTCGAAATGCAAGTACATGATCAAAGGCCCAGGTTCCTTTCCAAATATCCAAGCTAACTCCATTTGAGTTAATTTTACCACCGACCGTGTTTCCCAAGGGTGAGTCACCATGAGGATAGGGACAGCCCACGTGTCCTCCAAATAATCATTGTCAAGACTTTTAAAAGTCTAACTATAGTTCGAGCACATAATCAAAAGCCGACCACTTTGTGCCCAATGATCGACGAAAAGGTGGTTTTCAAATTATATGCATGTGTATATTATCAAAAAGGTGGTGAGTATGGTTAGCATGTTCCATGTAAAATGGTCGACCCTTTTTTATATGCTAAGTCCACAAGGTGGCCAAACCAAGCGAGTTAAAGGTGGTCCCCACAAGGAGGTTGGAGTGGAGTTGCAAAGTGTCACTCATGTGACCACTCAGGAAAAGATGTAAATATCAGAACATGTGCACATAGCAGGTGGTCCCCACAAGAGTAATTATTTTGCAAATATTGCTAAGTGTTGTAATTATTTGCTCACATACAGAGATCAGTATTGTTGCATGCTTCATAAGAAGACAAAATAGAGAAGATGACGAATTTGCATGCTCAAAGGAGGAAGACTTGCCTAGCAAGCAATTTTATTATTAGCAAATTATTCACCCATTCTTTCCTTAAAAATAGAACAGTCAACTTCAGTTTGACTGTATTGTATTTAAGGCCATTAATGCCTATTTTTAAATTGCATGCTCTAGTTTGTATTATTTTATTCCTTTATTTATTATTAAATAAAGGATAAAATTAGGATGCATGGGTGAGTACAACCTTAGGCTATTTTTAGGAAGGGTGAGAAAAATTATTTTACTATATATTTTGTGCCTTGCAAGTATAAGCAAGTCTTTTTGGATATAGAAGTATTAAAGCATTATGCTAGTTTTTACCATATGGGTATGAAGTAATATCTTGCCTTACCAATTATTTGTAGCTTGTGTTTATTTTTGTTTAGTCTTGTGAGTGTAAATTCCCTGACCAATCAACTTACCCTGCTGCAATATCAGTAAATTCTGCTTAATTTTAATGTGCATGTTGACTTATCAATATTGTTGTGATATTCTTCCCTCAGTACCACCAAGTTTTTCCATTAAATAATTTGTAGAAAATTGTTGGTTCATGCATCAAGAAAGCCTTCTTACATCAATTGTGCATATACTCAGTCAAAGCCCTCACATAAGTTTTGGTGTATCACCTCAGTTATTTATTTTACAACTTTTCTTACCCTAAAACCCCAAAGAATCAATTTAGGATACATCAAGAAGGAACCAGCCTTTTAATCCTGGAGATTCACCTCACAATAGGTATACCCATAGACTGAGGTGTCTCCATTGTATCTACGAGAGAGAGAGAGAGATCAATTTTGCAGGCTTAGAAAATCTGCAGCCATCTCTCTACAGGGTGCACTTTCAAGAGATAACAGTTTTTGGTACGCCTGGTGGGACCACGAATCAGATATGCATGCAAGTTACAGATTCTAGAGAAGATCTAGAGCAGATTTATAGCAAATAAAAGTTACTTTCAGGAGCAAGCTGCAGCAATTTATTCTAAAGATTTTATGATCTTTTGGTGACTCCGTAAAGCTGATTTCAAACTAGTATTGCAGCATGTTCCATGCCTAAAGTGACTACGAGATCATCGGTAAGAGGAATTTCTCCTGAGTTTGTTTCTTTAACTTTGAATTCTACTAGAAGGAGAATAGTTGGTAATACAATAGCCTATAATATACCTAGTTTTGATAACTCTCTTCCTGATATTCCTTCACCACGTATGAATTTTACAATCAATATCCCGATTTTCTAATGGCCCTTGAACCACCTGAATTTTTGTGACCTTTACTAATGGCAGCCCATTAGTAATTCCAGCTTTACCATGATATTCCAAACACTGTCATGAAAATTTTTCCATCATTCATCGGTGAAAATCAACTTTCACATGTTGAACATATTAAAGATGTTGCGAGCCATATGTGCATCCATAATATCACTCATGAATACGTAGCTTTAAGACTTTTAGCTGCATCTTTCAAAGGACAAGCCTTGCAATGGTATAAAAACCTAGAGATTAGAAGCATAAGATCTTGGGATGATTTAGGTGAAAAATCTGCTGAAATAGTTCTAGGATAATTGAGACTATTTATCCCTCATAGAACAACTATCTAATATCAAAAGAGCCCCTTATGAGTATGTGTCTAGTTTCAACATCCGTTTTGCTAGGACTTGGGAAAGAATCCCAACAAGTGTTAAGCCTCAAGTTGATCACGCTTTCCTTTACTACCTTAGAGCTTTAAATAGTGATATTTCAACTATGATTCAATCCATGTGCGAGGCGATACTCTTCCCGATGCCTATGAAATTGCTTCAAAAGTGAAAACAACCTTATTTAGGTGGAAAATTAGCACCAAGGCCTACAATGCCATTTTTGGCAGATTTAGCCCCTATTCCACAACCTATTACAATTGTGGAGCCCACTGTTGCTGCAACCCCATCCCTAGATATGTTTAAATCCTTACAAACCATGGGAAATAAGCTAAAATCAATTGAAAACAAAATTGCATTGCCTAACAGACCTTATCAAGCTCCTTATCAACAAAATCAACAAAATAGGTAGCCTTACCAACAGAATCAGAATTATAGGCAGCCTTATCAGCAAAGGCAATTTGATCCTAACATTCCTAGTACATCTAATGCTTTGGTTCTAGTTAATATGGCTACAGAGGAGTGGTGTTAACCTTACAATCAGCCTCATTCAATTACCGCAAATTGTCCAAATACTTTCTGAACTCGAATCTTGTTGCACAACCTCAATCTGAAGCATTGTTCATACCTCAAATGGAGAGTGGGAAGCAAGAAAATCATGTTTAGAAAGCTCCTAAATAGAATTTGGTTAACTTCAATGAAGAAAATTCATTGCAGCTTACCACTAGAGGTCAAGAAAAGGCCACCGAGAATAAAAAACAGCAAAATAGACTTGTGTTGCCCATTACTAATAATTCAAAGCATCTACAACCCCAAAACCAGCTAGAGTCATGTTGTCCCTCAAAGAACAGCAAGTTTTGCAGCTAGTAAAGAGAAACAAAACAAATACACAAATTGATCTAAGCGATTAATTATTCCTCGATATCTAAAGTTCTTTGAAGCGAGAATCGCTTTTACTAAGGCTTATGCTAAAATAGTTGAATCTATCTCTAAAACAGTTGCTTCTTTTAATATCATTGATGTAATGAAAAAGCATAATGTTAACATCTCGATGTGGGATGCACTAAGTATTCTAGGATAATAGGATTTTCTCTCTCATGAACTAGCTAAGATGTAAATTTCTTCCAAAACAACAGAAAAGGAGGTTCAAAAGGTAGATATGGTCCTTAAAACACTTGATCAGACCACCTGAAAGGGGCTAGATGGATGGTTCAGAAAGTTTTAAACGCTCATGACATAAAGAAACCACCACCATTTTATCTATCACTGATTATTGGAGAAATTCTAGTTCATAACTGCATGGTGGATAGCGGTGCAAGTATCACAGTTATGCCAAAAGCAATTGCTAAAAAATTGGGCTGCAGTATGACCCTACGAAGAGAGTGTTTTATGATTGATGGAACTCAAATTAATACAGTTGGTGTAATAAAAATTTAGAGGTAACGTTACACGTTTTCCCGAATGTTTCCATTCTGCAAGATGTCACTGTTGTGGATTTACCTCCATATTTTGTTTTGTGCTTATCTAGAGATTTTACAGCGAAAAGATGAGGTTATCTCTCTTCAGATTGGTCCTTCTTGTTTTTTACCACACGTTATGGCACTAAAGTTACTACCAATTCAGAACCGTTGGCCAGATTTCACATTGAGCCTCATGCTCCAAATGCAAAGTGGCCAATTATTCAAAGATGTTGGATTAATCGATTTCGATGATGTAGCTCAATTTTCGCATTAGAGGGTGTTTCTAACATAATTATGGATGAAAAAATAGTTGAAGAACATGCCCATGATCCTTTTAAGGAGGTTGAAGAACATCTTTTCGGTGTATATTGTATGCATGAAGAAAATGCAACACTTCCCTTGCTATCCAAAATAGAAAATTCAGCAAAAGGGATTTGGAAACTTCATTTCGATGGAGCTAAGAACAAGAAAGGACAGGGAGCAAGTTTGATGCTCACTTCCCCAAAAAATGAAAGGTATTTCACATCTTTGAGTCTCCAATTTACATGCACTTGTAATGTAGCTGAATACGAAGCATTAATTCATGGCTTACTTTGGGCCAGAAAAAGAGGTATCAGCACATTGCAAATCTTTGGCGATTCTGAGTTGGTTATCAATCAAGTAAAAAGCTTCAATGTTTGTAAGAATCCATTAATGAAATCTTACAGACATAGAGTTTCAGACTTAATGGAAGATTTTGATGCTATTAATATTCAGTCTATTCCTAGAACTGAAAAGAAGCACGCAGATAGACTTGCAATAGTTGGTGCTAGTTTCGAAGTGCTTTGGAGCAGATAGAAAACAACAAAATTAAGCCCCATATTAAGCTAATTGTCAGGCCCTCTATACCTGATAACGAATCAAATTGGTAGGTTTTTGAAAGTGATGATCAAATCTGAGGTTTTTGCAGCAAGAAGCTGAATTTTATACCGTAAATCAGGATAAATTACAACATTTATACGGTGACCAGATTGTTCAATTAAAGACAAATAAATTGCCTCGAGGACTTGTCACATTGGAAGATATCTTCAGCACTAATGACCAGTTGAGAAAGGACAAAACTAAGATGTCAACTCATGCTGATAATTATGAAGAGATTTCAGTTGATGAAGGAAAGAATTTATTCCTTAGAAAGGTATGTTCCTTATCTAAAAAACAGTCTTTTATTAATCTTTGCACATAATTTAAAGATGTTTTTGCTTGGAGATACCAAGACCTGAAAGGGTTTGATCCCAGTTTAGCACAACATACCATTGAATTGCAGCCAAATTCTAAACCAGTTAGGTAGAAACAGAGGCTTGTAAATCCTAGAATAGAACCTCTTATGAGGAAAGAGTTATCAAAATTGATTGAATCAGGAATTATTTTCCCAGTTAAGCATTCAAGTTGGGTAGAAAATCTTGTTCATGTTAGGAAGAAGAATGGAGAAATTAGATTATGTGTGGATTTCAGAGATCTTAAGAAATCATCGTTAAAAGATCATTATCCACTACCGAATATGGATTAGATTTTAAGAACAGTTTCAGGTTCAGATAGATTATCTCTTCTAGATGGATACAACAGATACAATCATATTTTAGTCTAAGAAGAAGATAGATGCAAAACCACTTTTACCACCAAGTGGGGTACTTATGCTTACAAAAGAATGTCTTTTGGTCTTTCAAATGTTGGTGCAACGTTTCAACGTACAATGGAAATGGATTTTCATAGCTTATTAAATAAATGCATCCTTGTTTATTTAGACAATGTTACTATATTTTCAAAAGATTCTGAAGAACATTTAATGCATTTAAGGCAGACTTTTCATTTATGTAGGAAATTTGGAATATCCTTGAACCCCAAAAAGTCTATCTTTTCAGTACATCAAGGTAAACTACTTGACCTTATTATTTCTAAGCAAGGTTTAACAATTTATCCCTTCAGAATCGAAGCTATATCACAGCTATCATTGCCTCATCACAAGAAGGCATTACAAAGCTTTCTGGGAAAAATCAACTTTGTTAGAAGATTTGTTCCAGATTTTGCAGCATTGGTTAAACTGTTAATACTGTGTTAAAGAAAGAGAAAATGTTCTCTTGGACCAGCGAAGGGAGAGAAGGTTTTGAAGCTATCAAAATAGCTATCTCTCAGGCTCCTACTCTTACAAATCCAAATTTTGATAAATATTTTACAATGTATGCACTTGCAGGAGCTGAAACAATCTCAACTATTCTAACTCAGGTCAATGATGAGAATATCGAGCAACCAATTGCTTTCTTTGGACAAATTTTGCATGATTATGAAACAAGGTACACATTTCTTGAAAAACAAGTACTTTCAGTAGTCATAGGACTAAAGAATTTTAAGTACATGCTTTCAAACAACAAAATTAATGTTCTTGTTTCTCTTTCAAGTGTGAAAGATTTCTTGCTAAATAAAGAATTGAATGAGAAAAGAGCAGGCTGGATAACGAAGGTTATGGAATATGATGTTGATATCTAGGTTGCTAAGACAGTTTGAGGTAAAGGTTTATGCGGGCATCTAATTGCTGGTATGGAAAAATAACAAGCTGTAGAATCTGAAGATTCATAACAACATGCTGAAATTACGTATCAACAATCAAGTATCATGTTCCAACAAGAAAATCAGCAACCCGAACCTTCTCAAGAAATTCAAGAATCAAGGTGGATGGCTGATTTGGTTAACTATTTATAGCATGGCACCTATCCGGAAGGTATGGATAATAATAAACGAAGGTATTTCAGGTTATAAGCTACCCCTTATCTTTTCGTTGATGGTGTGTTGTTCAAAAGAGATATAAATGGAATCTTGCTACGATGTGTTGATTACAATAAAATTCAGAAAATATTATCAGAATTCCATGAAGGACTTGCAGGAGGTCACTTCTCAACACGTACTACATCTTTAAAGATCATGAAAGTAGGTTACTATTGGCCTAACATATTTAAATACTATTTTGAATGGATTAGAAAGTGTAAGAAATGTTCTTTCTTTGTTGGAAAAGAATGTTTAGCTTCGCTGCCTTTGCAACCTATTTCAGTTGATCAGCCTTTTATGCAGTGGGGTCTTGACTTTATTGGCATGATAAACCCGCCTTCTTCACAAGGAAATAAGTGGATCTTAACTGCTATATATTATTTTACATGGTGGACTAAAGCAATAGCCTTGAAAGATGCTAATGAAACTTCAATACTATCCTTTTATGAAGGTATAGTTTGTAGATGTGGTGTTCGCAACTATCATATCAGATAATGCTCTAGCATTTCTTGGTGCTAAAGTAATAGATTAGGCATCAACCATGGAATATATTTAAGCTCTTCATCTAATTATTTCCCGCAAGGTAATGGCTTAGCTGAGAGCACTAACAAAAATTTGTTAAGGATCATCGAAATAACACTCAAGGATAATCAAAGAGTTTGGCATCGATGTTGAATTCAAGCACTTTGGGTGGCTGACAGAGTGACTCTAAGAGATCAAATTGGTAATTCACCATACAAACATGTGTATGGAAAAGAAGCAAGAATGCCTATTTAATTTGAGTTACCTGCGTTAGGTTTGCTGCATCAAATGGAGCTACTTAAGAATGAACTATTGCAGGTTCGTTATGCAAAGTTGATGGAATTACAGGAGCTAAGAGATCAAGCTCATTTAAATATGGAAAAGAATTAGAAGCAGATGAAGAAGACTTTTGATAAGAAATCCAAATTCAGAGTCTTCAATTAAGGAGATATTATGTTGAAATGGGATGCTAATCGTGCAAAGCCAGGAAGACACTCAAAGTTTGATACACTCTGGAGTGGTCCTTACATGATTTTAGCTTGCAAGGAACACAATGCTTTTCAACTTTCAAGTTGAATGGAGAGGAACTCCCCATTCCCGTGAATGGTATGTTTCTCAAACACTTGTTATTGAAAATCTCACATGATTGTTAGAGTAGGATTTCCATTCAATAAGTGCGCTTTCTACGCACATTGCATTGTTCTTTTTTAATAAGTGCATCCGTGCACGTGATCTCAGTTTTCTAGATATTTTCCCGCTTTATTTTGTTTTGGAAGGGTTGGACCTTTCCGGAAAGGCATATTTTGGTTACATATTTGGACTCCATGCCCAATGGACAAGAGCAAGGCACTTTGGTATATAAGCTAGCAGGCACTTTCCCCATGAGATCGCCAGAAATGTTGACAATTTCTACACTTGTGCAAAAATGGGCAACTCGGAACTTTGTTACGATAGATAGCATTGGTGAAGTATACCTAAGATAGGGGGAATTATATCAAATTATGTCAAGTTCTTTGCCGATTTATTTAAGAGATTACATGAAATCTGTAGCTATGTGTAATGTTACAAAATGTAACAGATCACATAGTCTGTAATTTCATGACTATTCTCGACAAAAGAACAGAAGCCCCAAAGACATTTGTGTTGTTTTGATGAAGACTTTCAATTGTAGAATAGGTGAAGTGTAAAGTTTTGGAACATAAAACATAAGTGCAGATTACGAAAATCGAAATTCATTGTTGTATGTCACAGGTTCTTTAAACTTTTCCTTCATGATTAAGACATTCAATTATGTTACTGAGTTGTTTAGTTCATTATACAATCCATACAGAAAGCAAAAATGTAGAAAGAGATATACAACTCATTTACTAGAATTCAATGCTTTATTCACAAGGAGAATCAAATGTTTCCCACACAAGCCGTGGGATGTAACTGAAAAGTAAAGTACAACTACTGAAATCAAAGGTACACATGCATGAAAGAGAAAGTAAAGAGTATGAGTTAACCCATCATTGCCTTGGGATTTTCTTTCTTTGATCAAAGCATCTTTGCTCCAGCTTTCTTCATCTCCATTGTAGAGGCCACTGTACTTGAAAAGGGAAAAGTTAACTATCAGTTATGAGCTCAGGGATTAAATCATATTCCTACACTATCCTATTTCGTGCATATGAATCTCAAATAACAGGAGATATATTCTATTGGAATATCATAACTGTATACATGCTTTATTCACTCAGGAAGAAGAAAAGAAAAGAAAGAAAGAAGAAAACATGGACATAAGAGAGGCCAAAAATCCTAATTATTTTTCTAAATAATTTCTTAAGTGTGCAGGTATAGGTTGCAGCCATGAAAATTTGACAAATCATAGGTACATGCTGGCTAGAAAGAAGAATGTAACTTGAGTTTTCAAAGAATCGTTCAAATGGAAGAAGTAATGATCTGAAAAGGAGAGATCAAAGGAAAGAAGACACTTGTTTCAAGTTTCAAGTAGAGGAGTAAGAATCGGATTTTAAGAAGCTAAGGCTAGATAGAAAAGGGAAAACAACTGAAACAAGATGAGAGAGAAGATTTTGGGAAAATGTTGACATGGCTTCGCCATGTAAAATGGACATTTACAACTTTTGATCATGTTGTTTTCAATTACTACATGCTTTAAAATAACTATGTAAATCAAATAAGTGATACATGAAACAAAAAAAGCATGATATGATCAAGATAAACAGCTAACATCTTTCCAGTTCTCAATTTGCTATATCAATCCAAAGAAGAAAGGTGTCATTTTCTCGTATTTTGGATCAGAAAATAGAACTACTATTTCTTCAAATGCATTAAAGAAAAGATTCCAAATTTTTTTGCAGGGCTTCGCCATGAAAAACCAACATTTCAAATTTTATAGCAAGCATCTAAGTGAGAAGCAATTACAGAAAGGAAATCAAACATCTGAATCAAGGTATATACCCTGGAAATAATATCTGAAATAGTTAAGATATTGTTCCTATTTTCCGAAAAGTAGGTACATATTACATATTCATAGATAGAAAGGATGCAACTACTGCTATACTTTCACAGTCAATTATTTTAGATCTGAGTGAACTGAAGAAAGCATCAAAGGGAAGTACATTATTTAAGAAAAAATAAGAGTACAACATTTTCAGAAAAATTCCTGAATGAAAGGTTATGCCCTCTAAATGGTGTTACATAGATGAGCCATTTACGGTTTCCTAATGCCACTTACGAGGACAAAAAGATAACTAGTTGCTTCACGGGAGCAGTCACAAAGTTACAACAAAGAAGAAAGAAGCATATACATGCTTTGAAAGGACCATGTAATCGAAACTCGGATATTTTCTATAAATGGAAGAATATTTCATTACAAAACAAATTATTTGAATCAAAGCTTATGCCTGATAATTGCATCAAAATAGGTCAAGAATTGTTCAAAATTACTGCAGGTATCAAAGAGTATAAGTGCAACTACAGGTTACAAATAGGCATTTCAAAAATGAACTGAAAGAAGAGATATACTCATATAGTTTCTTTGCAATGAGCAAGTTCCAGTCAGAGAAATCAAATGTGGATAGAGGAAGAACTCTAGGGTGAGGAATAACAATACTGGAATGTCAAATACAAGGGATTTTGCATATACCAGATCAACGAAATCAGACAGCAAGTACAAATCTTGAGTGTATCAGAAAACCCATCAACTGGTATCAAGAAGTCAGAGAAACATTAATAGCTCACCAATTGAATCGAAACTTCTCAAATCCTCAAAAGTTGTAAATCAGACAACGAGTCACAAAATGAGTTTCAAGCTCGAGATCTCGAAGTTACATAGGGATGCTAGAAGGAGACAGACTACCATTATGCCTCCAATATCAAAGTGTCCACAAATGAGGTAATAATCATTTACAGAAGAGATTATTCCCGAATAGCGAAACCCTCAGATTACATAGAAAAACGAAGCTCAGAAAGATGTAAGCGAGCTACAGGTTCAAAAATCTCAGAAAGATGAATGTATTAAGAAAACCCAAGCTCAAAACAGATCCAATAATGACGGCCAACCAGCAGAAAGAAGAAAAAAAAATCCTAAAAAATTGTGTTTCAGTTATTCAAGATCCATTTCAAATACCCATTTCATCGAATATACAGATCTACAAGTTTAACAATGGCAGTTATCATTCTAAGTAGAGAAAGAAACTTCATGCTCAGAAATGGATATTGACAAGTTTTAGGTAACAAATCGAGCTCAAAGGCTCACCACGAAGGAAAATATGAAAGTATAGCTCAAATGAAATGGTATTCAAACTCTAAAATGGCACTTACCAGGGAAAATTTGAGACATGCAAAGTCTTTGCAGAGCTCCGAAGCATGCAGAAATGTAGACCCAAATGAGCAACCAAAACTGATTTCAAGTAAAGGCCGAACTAAGAGATCAACAAAATATTTCTCAGGAAAATATTGCAGGACAAGAAGATGAAAATATGTGTATAAGGCTTAGCAAAGCTATATTTATAGAGTTCAAATGGAACAACCTTGGTAGCTACCTCAACAACGAATTCATAGAGATCATATGCTAGTACTCGAGCTCATTTCAACTTCCAGACCTCATAAATACACAAATACAGAGATGTCAGCCATTAAATCTTGCTTGAGTAGACCAAAAGAAGCACGAATGAACCGAGTTCAGAAGACCAAAGCCGAGCTCGAGATCAAAACAATGGTGGTCTATAAAAATTTGCACATGCTTCTCCCGCGAGCTAAAAATGAAATGAAAATGATCATCATGCTCAAAGTTTACTTCTACACCCAGCTCGAGAGTGGAGTTAACAAACCCTAACCAATGATCAAGCATCAACGATCAAGCTTCAACAAGTACACAGATCAAAGGTCAAAATCCATGCACAAAGATCAAAATGAATAACCACAGTTAGCCACCACCAACCGCATTCAAAGCCAAGTTAGAAACCCTAACCGTAGGTAAAAAGATCAACGAAGTCGAAAAAGAAGTACACAGATCAAAGGCCTAGGTTCCTTTCCAAATATCCAAGCTAACTCCATTTGAGTTAAGTTTACCACCGACCGAGTTTACCAAGGGGTGAGTCACCATGAGGAAGGGGACAACCCACGTGTCCTCCAAATAATCATTGCCAAGACTTTTAAAAGTCTAACTATAGTCCGAGCACATAATCAAAAGCCAACCACTTTGTGCCCAATGATCACCGAAAAGGTGATTTTCAAATTATATGCATGTGTATATTATCAAAAGGGTGGTGAATATGGTTAGCATGTGCCATGTAAAATGGTCGACCCTTTTTATATGCTAAGTCCACAAGGTGGCCAAACCAAGCAAGTTAAAGGTGGTCCCCACAAAGAGGTTGGAGTGAAGTTGTAAAGTGTCACTCATGTGACCACTCAGGAAAAGATGCAAATATCAGGACATGTGCACATAGGGGGGTGGTCCCCACAAGAATAATTATTTTACAAATATTGCTAAGTATTGTAATTATTTGCTCACATATAGAGATCTGTATTGTTGCATGCTTCACAAGAAGACAAAACAGAGAAGATGATGAATTTGCATGCTCAAAGGAGGAAGACTTGCCTAGCAAGCAATTTTATTATTAGAAAATTATCCACCCATTCTTTCCTTAAAAATAGAACAGTCAACTTCAGTTTGACTATATTGTATTTAAGGCCATTAATGCCTATTTTTAAACTCGCATACTCTAGTTTGTATTATTTTATTTATTATTAAATAAAGGATAAAATTAGGATGCGTGGGCAAGTCTGACCTTAGGCTATTTTTAGGAAGGGTGAGAAGATTTATTTTGCTATATATTGTGTGCCCTTACAAGGCACAAGCAGAATTTTGGATATAGGATCTTGAAGCATTCTACTAGTTTTTGCCTTCTAAGTATGAAGTAATTTCTTGCCTTACCAATTATTTGCAGCTTGTGTTTATTTCTATTTAGTCTTGTGAGTGAAAAATCCCGACCAATCAACTTACCTGCTGCATATCATGTAAATTATGCTTAATTTTAATGTGCATAATGACTTATCAGTACTGTTGTGATATTCTTCCCTCATCACCAATTTTCCATTAAATAATTTGTAGAAAACAATTGGTTTGTGCATCAAGAAAGCCTTCTTACATCAATTTTCCATATACTCACCAAAGACCTCACGAAGTTTTGGTGTATCACCTCGCTTATTTATTTTACAAGTTTTCTTACCCTAAAACCCCAGAGAATCAATTTAGGATACATCAAGAAGGAACCATCCTTTTAATCCCGAATATTCACCTCACAATAGGTATACCCACAGACTAAGGTGTCTCCATTGTATCTACAAGAGAGAGAGGGATTGATTTTGCAGAGGCTTAGATAATCTGCAGCCATCTCTCTATAGGGTGCACTTTCGAGAGATAACACAACCTATTTCCATATTTTTATCAAAGATTGAAAAAACTCCATATTTAATTAAGGCAATTTACATATTCTCTTGCTTTCAATTTGAATGGTTTTTCATCCCCTAAATGCACTTGACTTTTAAAGGTGTATGATTAACAAATATAGAAATACTAAGATGGGGAGATAGGGTAGTAATCGTAATCTAATTAGGAGGACTTAAAATGATGTATAAATAAACTAAAAACATATGGAATAATAGTAACTAAATTATTCTAAGAGATATAAACCCTAAGTGTGCAAGATAAGGGAAGTAAATGACTAAGGTGATTAAAGATATTGTCGCAAGTTGTCACAAGTCTAAAAATAGAATCGGAAGTGCGAGATGATCACTTAGGGACTGTGAAGCCCAAATTCGGAGGGATTTGAACTGAATGAGGTGCATGGGGTGTCTTGGGGTGCCCAGGGTTCCCGGTCTCTGATTAGGTGCCCCGATCTCTATAAAAGTTCCAAATCTGAGTTTTGTATGGTTGCAAGTTGATCTAAAACTCTTCCTATCTATCACACTGTATTCGTTGGATGAGTTGAGAAATGACCTGTAATACAAAAGGAAGTATCAAACCCTATAAAAATATAAATGAAAATAAATGGGTCGAGAATGACCTCAGCCAATAAAAATAGTGGAATTATCATTGAGCGCCGCAATACATTTTGGACTAGCATATAGTTCTAGTGAGTGTGTGCATGGCGTGCCCTAGGTTCTCTCATGCCGGTCACACTTTTTGAAGTAGAGAACAATAGTAACTATAGAAAATGTAAATAATATATGTGCATGGAATATAATAGAATCCCCCAATGAAGTTTGTATGATGCGGATATCCTAACCCTTACGCATGGCACTATGTGAATACAAGTGATGCAATGGGTGCAACTCTAGATGGAGTGATTGTAGTATGTGATGATAGGACCTTCATTATGGTCTTATAACTTTATATTTATAGGGTTCTTAATCTTAATTTCGTAATTAATCCCGAAAAGGCTGATGAGAGAAGGATAAGGATGAAAAATGGCTAGAAAGGCCCCAAAAAATTGGAAAAGTATGTGCATGTATTGGGGCGCCCAGTGGGACCAGGGTGCCCAAAGTATAGGTTGGGGTGCCCTGAGTTTGGGCTAAAATGACAGGGAAGTTGTGAAATGGATGGGTAAGTGATAGAAAATATTCGGAACTAAAAAACAAAACATAAAATAAATATGGCTAAAAGGTGGGATTAATCAAGATTTATCCACTTGAGAATATTCTAAATATTAGTATAAGACCAGTGCCAAATTATGTGTAAAGTGTATAATTGTTTGTCTATATTTTCCCCCACTTTATGTTGGTGAGCGAAATCTCGGTAACATAAATTAGATAGAGATGTGTACCGATATCTATGTAGAGTGTAAAATTAGACGTGTCGATGGACTAGATTCAAGTGGTTAATGAAAAAAAAATGTGAGGAGCGTGGATTCTAAAAATGAAAAATGCGTATAAAAATTGATGACAGTGAACGTAGGGTGGAATGTGTGTGTAGCTACTTTGTTGTGTTTAGTATACCTACATGGTTTGTAAAGGAAAATTTCTATAGCAGTGTGTTGTCATTTTTGTTGTTGTTATTGTTGTTGCCCCCAATTTGACTGCTTGTATCTCATACGATAGACTTGTAAGGAGAAAACGATCAAGTATTCAAATATGTATGTACGTAAAAATGCTATGTAAAATACACATGTATATAGAAATGTGTAAAGTACACAAATGTAAAATACACTAGAAAGAAACATGTAAATGGAACATTTTCACCTCATCCATGTCAAGAAAAATAATGTAGAATGATATATTGTCTTAGTAGAGTTATTTGTGTGATCTCATGCCACCTTGGCTGAAGAAGTATAGGGAGGAAATGCTTTGTGTCCTCTAAATTTAACCACTTATGTGAAAATGTGTGAAGAGATCTATATATTGTCTTTTTATTTGGGAAATCTGATGTAATTAGACGGTGAAGGTGAACTGTATGCAGAGGCACGCCCACCGTATGCGCCCAAGCCTCGTAACTTCTCCGCATAATTTCGAAGGACACGATGTCCTATTGATATCATTGTGTGTGGAGTTCCTAGACTTGTATGAACTCACTCACTTTGTGTGTGTGAACCAAAGTGTAAATACGTTGTCTTAGTAGAGAAACCCATAATGATGCCCCCTCTTTGGGTACACATACAATGACCACCGGAAAGAGAATGCATCCCCAAAAGAAAACCAACTGCACTCTGACCTGTAGAACACTTCCCTACAGGGGGGAAGGGAAACACTTGGTAGATACCAAGGCATGCAAAAAAGGGGATGGCTATCTAAAACACATGTTATTCCGCAAACACATGCATGCAATAAGACAAGTGTAAAATACACGAGATAATGTGAAAACTACCAAGTACATGAGTGTAAACATGCAAGAAAATAAGTAGACCACACAAAGTGTATTTCAAACATGGTACATCACTCACGATGTAGTAAGAAATGCAAGGCCATCATAGCCACAAATAATAGAAAAGTGTGCACACAAGCAGGGGAAAAACTAGCATACAATGGAAAAAAACACATACAAGTATAAACAAAGAAGTAATCATGGAAACATGTAATCTGCCAAAATAATTGTTTCACATGGAACACCGTTAGCATGTTAGAGTGATAACCAATGTGTAAAAACATGTATGAACGAGTAATATAAGATCTAAGTACAAAATGAAAAAATAGCACTTAGATAAGTCTAATGTGGATGCCCCCAACAACCAAAGATATATGAAGGGTATAAGGTGAGCATCCATGCCATGTGTAGATTCCTATATTTGTAATCACACTAAACAAATACGTGAATGCACATGTGTGTATGATAATGACATATAATAAATTGAGCTAACATGTGTATTAAAGTGAACATGCACAACATTAATAAGAAATAGTATACATCACCAAGACAATGCAGTATGTTGTGGATGGATGGAATGGAATGCAAGATAGAATGATAGGAGCAAAGTGCCCCCCGAGTGTATGGAAGTGTATGCAATGAGATTCATTTTATTTTCCCCCTCAGCAATCAAAAATGAATCGATAAACGATCGTAAATGCGTCATCGTAAAATGGTCGAGTGGTGTTTGTTGTATCTAGCGCGCCATAATGAGTGTGTATATGTAATGGTGATGAAATACGACATGTAGAAAAGTGTGTTTGAACCCTATAGCAAGCGTATATCATGACTTGTGGAATGGACAAGTGATGATTTAACCCTTAGTGTATATCACTATAGAATGAGTGAATGGGAATGATATATATTGGAGGATTTGTGTGGACCCTAAAGTATAAGCATGTACAAATGACTTGTTGAATGTAGGAGTAATGATTTTAGCCCTAAGAATATATCACTATGGAATGAAAAGGATGAATATGGGTGACGATGTAGCCTAAAGCATATGTCACTATGAGATGAATATAAATGGATTGGTGATGTAACCTAAGATTAATGCCACTAAATGGTGATAAAATGGGGGGTGGTGATTTATCCTAAAGTGGATACTGATACAAAATGATAGAGTGGGTTGTGATTTAGGGCTAACCAGATAACACTAGAATTTTGAAATGGTGAAGGGAGTGTTGACTTAACCTAAGGTGTATACCACTACAAAATTATATGAGAGAGGTGGTGATTTAGCCTAAAGCATATATCACTATGATATGGAATGATGGATATATGTGATGATTTAACGTAAGGTGTATGTCACGAACGTGGGAAATGTTGGAGTATAAATATGTCGCATAATGAAAGTAAGTTCCATTTGATTGGTAAAACCTCGGAAGTCGATTATGGATCGAGGACATACAATGTGTCATAGGGTGGTGGGTATAGCGCGTAGAACATAACATAGCATCGGTGAACAAGTAAGGAGTAGGGTATATAAATGCTCATTGTGGGGAATGCAATGTAAAATGTATAATGTATATAGGATATGTAATGTAAATGGAAATGGAATATGCAATGATGATAAAATGAGACCCATATCTAATGGAATCTAGTGTAACATGTAGAATGTAGATTATGGATAGATGTGCTATGTGGTGATGTAATATCCGAAATGTAGGGTGTGTAGAGTAGGTAATATGCAATATGTGGTGATACGTGTAAATAGAAATATAATATGTAGTGATATAATGTAAGGCTAGCCCCATGTACAATGTGACCTAGCGTAAATATGGAATGTAAGAAAGAGATGTAAGACTAGACATAGATGATATGATGACTAGTGTAGCGTGTATGATATAGATGATGTATAAATGACTAATAGATGAGGTATGTATAGGATAATGTAGGATGTGTGGTGTGTGGGGTTTAGTGTAATGGTAATCCCTCAACAGTCGAGTGTGAACCGAAGCACAAGAGTGTGTCATCGGGTAGCGGGGTACTCGAATGTGTAAGAAGTGTACATGTATGTAAAAAGGAATGTAAAGAGTTGAGATGCAACGATGATAATATGAGGAATTGGAGTGGGGAGTGTGTAGTGGTTATTCCCCCAAGCATAGGAATGGTAAATAAATCAATAAGGTCTAAGGACGAAGGTCCTTTGGCCAATGATGAAAGTGAAGGACCATAGTCAAACATCGGGGATATGGTAGATAAAGTCAGTTACAGTGAACAAAATATATATGTGTGAAGGATGAATGAATGAGGAGGATTGGGATATAGGAACATGTTATATAGTGATAAATTTTTTGAAGGCGATGGTGAATGATTTACTAGAGGTTTTAGTGGAATTGATATGTGGGTAGCGCGGGCGGGAATGGACGAGAACCTAGTGATTGGAACGTAGAATAGGAGGAAGTTATATAACAAATAAGAAGAGGCCTAACTATTAGATATCTCTAATAATATGGATCAAAGTGCGGAACAAAACAATATGATTCTCGTGAATGCGATGATAGTGGAAAAATGGGCGAGCACGGTTGTGCAAGGTAGTTGTGAAGGGGATAATGACTTTTAGAGGGTAGTGTAATGAGTTGATGATGAAGAAGGTGAGCCCAAATGTCCCATGGTGTAGCATTGGAAGGAAAGATAAGGGGTGGAGGTAATGGTACAATTGGTGGATTATTGAAGGGAATTGTAGGGGATGTGGATGACATAGGAACTATAGGGGTAGTAGGAGAATGTGAAGTAGATGCATTCTTAAATTTCCTTATCTCGGGATGGGGAAACGTAATTGTAGCTTCCATGGACTAGCACTTGAACTTATAGGGCTTATATATCCTCCAATAGGTGTATATTAGATGCAGGATCGCAAAGGTGAGAATCAACAAGATAGCGGTGGAAGATGTAGAGCCTAGTGGAGACAATGGTGGATTGATGTTAACACATAAAGGAGATGGAGGATAAAATTTCTTCCAAAGGATCATCAATACAAGTATCGAAATCATATTAGACAAAGCATTAAACTTGGTAAGGAAGGGTGTGTGGTTGGTCATCTAAGTAACCATGAATGCATAAGATGTACATGACCATGGCATATTGTTCATCCATAAAGGGAGGTAATGGACATCCTTAAGCATACCAAATAGTGAAGTTCGATGTATAGAAAATAAAAGAACTACTAAAAATGTGAGTTGTGCCAAAAGGCATGGAGAATGTGATATCAACATGATCAAGATCAAGTGTGCCTCTAATATAATCTAACCAAGACTGGCCAAGTGTAAGTGGAGAAGTAGTAGGATAACGTGCGAGGTGGACAATGTGCAAGGTGGAAAACTAGATGAAAAACGTGCGAGGCCATATGAGGTAGTGAGAATGACAGAATCATGATACAAATGTAGATTTTATAAAGGAGCATGAAGGTTATAAAATTCAAACCCAAGTTGAAGGAGACCATCAAGGGAACATATGGTGGTCGTACATGATGTGCTTAGTGGTTTGTGTTCCCAATAATATTTTTTATGAATGGATTGCAAGTGAATGGTAGGAATACTAAATAGGAGGATGATGGCGAGAGAGGATTGTATGAGATTGATAGATGGTAAAGCTCCCGATGCGACATAATAGTGGCAAGTGGAACAGATGGTGGAGAAGAGAATTTGTTAAGATTGTGAATAGTGGCCACAAATGGCATCTCGTAGAGAAAAGGGGATAGGGGAGGAATATGAAAAACAACCAAGTATTGTGGAGTAGGCTTGGTAGACATGTAGAAGGTGTTGGTAAGAGCAGGAGTAAGTGGTAAAGTAGAAGGGACCATATAAACCATGTAGATGGTAGGAACTAGGTCATGTGGAGTTTCTTGAGGTTGAGAACCAATCGTGGGTGGAGAAGAATCAAATGTAGGTAGTGGTAATGTAGCATTAAAGTCATTGATGTCCTCGAGAGGGAGGGCCTAGACTTACTGCTACAATCGAGCTAAGGAATTAGGATTAATGATGTAAAAACAAGTGGGAACAACATCTTCAATGTCATGAGGATCCATTACAGAAGATGGAATTTGAATGAAATAAGGAAAATGGCTATAACAAGAAGTAAAGCAATAGGAGTGTCGAAAAAAGCACGACCATAACTATTGAATTGTAGAGTAGCTAAAGACTTAGAGGATGAAAAATTTCTATGACATTTTCCCATGATGGGAGTCACAAATGTAAAACCTTAGAAGGTTCTAGAAAGAGACGTCAAGTTCACCAAAATGATTAACAAAAATAGAAACCCTAAGATGGGGAGTATAGGGTATCAATGCTAATCTAATTAGGAGGACTTAAAATGTTGTAAAAAATAACTAAAACCATATGGAATAATAGTAAATAAATTATTCTAAGTGAAATATACCCTAAGTATGAAAAATAAGGGAAGTAAATGGATTAGTTGAATCGAAGAGACTTTCGCAGGTTGTTGCGTATGCCGAAAACATAATCTAGAAGTGCGGAGATCACTTAGGGACATCTGCGAAGACTAGATCTGGAGGATCTGAACTGACCAAGGTGCTCGGGAGTATACGGGGGTGCCATGGTCTCAGATTAGGCACCCGATCTCTCAGTAAAATTTCTAGATTTTATTTTTGCATGGTCGCAAGTTGATCTCGAAACTCTTCTTGTCTATCAAATTGGATTCTCTAGATGAGTTGAGCAATGACCGATAATATAAAAGGAAGTATCAAACCCTAGAAAAATAAAAATAAAAAATGAATGGTTCGAGATGACCTCGGCTTCCAAACTAGTGGACTTATCGCTCAACATTGCACTAAATTTCAAATCGGTATGTAGTTACGGTGAGTTCGTGCATGTCATTCCCTAGGTGATCTCATGTCGGTCACACTTTGTGAAGTAGCGAGAAATAGTAATTATAGAAAATGTAAAAGTATGTGTGCATCGAATATAATAGAATCCATCCCCCTATGAAGTTTAAGTGATGCATATCTCCTAGCATTGATGCATGACACTATGTGGATGCAAGTGATGCAATGGATGAAACTCTAGATGGAGTGATAGTAGTATGTGATGCTAGGACCTTCATTATGGTCTTATAACTTTATATTTATAGGGCTCTCAAGATTAATTTCATAATTAATCACGAAAAGGCCGACTAAGAAAAGGATAAGGATGAAAAATGGCTAGAAAGGACCTAAAAATAAGTAGGAAAGGATGTGCATAGATCGGGGTGCCCAGATTGGGACCGGGGGTGCCCAAGAAGGGCTAGGACGCCTAAGTTTTCCTAGAATGACAGGCAATTGAAAAATGGACGGATAAGTGATGGAAAATATTTTGGAAATGTGAAATAAAATATAAAATAAATATAGTCAAAAGGTGGGATTAATTATTACTTTATCCACTTGAGAACCTTCTAAATAGTTGTATAAGACTGGGCCAAATTAAGTGTAAAGTGCATAATTTTGTGTCTACGAAGTGTCATCTATCATGTTAAGACCCTATTTTGACTTATCATGTGATTTGAGCAACCTTTGAATCAAGAAACAACATATTATTGGCATCCTCTTTTCCCAAATTGCATGTGAGATGATAATTAGAGTCATATATTATCTCACTTTGTTCAATTTGGAGTTCCTTCTTCTCACCTTATTGATTAATATGATTATTTGTTGCCAATATCTGGTAATTATTTATAAAGTGTTCAATTTTTTTACAATAATGACAAATAAATCATTTCTTACTATTTTATGTGTAATTTGCTTGTTCATTCCCCTTTGAATTATATTTCTTTAAAGTTTTTATTTTTGTTTAGTGTCTTTTTCCCTTGGATTTGAAACTCTACCCTCGGTTTCAATTACATGCTCTAAATTTCTGTATATATATTTAATTTATCCTCGTGTGAAAAAGAGGACCTAATAATTCATCAAAACTTGTAGTGTCCATGTCCTTACACTTTTCAAGAGTGATCACAATATGTTTCCATATTGCATCAAAGATCTCAAAATATTTCCAAAAATTATTTTATCTTAAATGGTGTCTCCATAAAATCTCATTCTATAAACCATATCATTTACTCTTATGCAAAAATCGTGTACACCTTCACTTTCGACATTGTTAAATTTTAAAAATTCATTTGAGTATTTGGATTTTTACTTCTCTTACCTTAATAGATTATTGATATGAAGTATTTAATTTATCTCATGCTTCATGAGAATTTTTATAACCAATAATTATAGGGTAGATGCTAAAATATATAACACTCTAAAGATAAAAGAAGGATTGAGCATTTTCCTTCTCTTCATAATTTTTCACTCTTTTATGATCTTGAGAGAGAAAATTCCAATCAGTAGGTGGTTGATACTCATTGACAATATTTCCTTAAACTCTTGTCCAAAACTAATTCTCTTGATTGATCCCTCCAATACTCAAAGTTGTTTCCTTTGAAAATAAGGATATTAATAAAAGCAAAAGTGATGAAAGCTAAATTTACTTGTAGAACCAAAATTTGATACAAAATAAAAGGATACATAAATTATTGTGAAAGGAGAACAAAAGTAGAAACATGAAGTGTTGATCAACCTCATAAATAATCTAAAAAATAAGTTCTATATCATCAAAACAAGTCCCACAAAAACTAGCAATTAAACCAAAGAAATTACTTGTGTACTTGATGATCAAATTGTGCAATTGTATGCACCGTTCAAATTTTATAAAAATATTTGTAAGCTCACCGGTTATTAAATATGAATACATGTAATTAAAATCAAACAAAACTTACAAAAATTATAATTATGAATCACTTAGGCACCTTCCTTTTGGCCATGTTTTTATTAACACAAAATAACTAAAATTAGGAATTACAACTCAACTTGCAAAGCAAGTTAAACTCAAAATAGAACCACTAATAATAGAAACACACTCCTAAACTAATTTTAGATATCTGGAAAACTTAAAAATAGGTTCATGCACTCCATGGACAAAGTGAACATGCAAGAATTTTTTCCAGAACAAAATTATGTAAGCTATGCATGTTTTAAAGGTTAATTATAGATATCTTCAAGAAAATTCTCACAAACATACTTAAAATATAGAGATAATCAAAAAATTATCATATTTACACTTATATTAACTTAGAAAGTGTTCCTCACCTCTTTGCAGATGACTACACAAGAAATTATGCTTACTCAAAAATTGATAATTAACAATCTATTTTTAGCTTTTCCAATTATTTTTAGAAAATCAAATAAAATCATGTATCTGGTCTTACTTGACTAAGAAAACATATAAATAAAATAAATAATTCCTAAAACATCATAAAACTCTTTTTTATTTTTTTTCTAAAAATATAAATTGTCTAAATTTAGCAGAATTTCATTTAAAATAAATACATGGGTCCCCTTCTAGATATCTTAACTATGTGGTAATATCAAGTGAAATTATATAAAATAGAATGGAATAGAATAAAGAGAGAGGCATATATTTATCGATAGGTCTTCATCCTCCCTTGAATGTATAAGGATCCCAATTCTTTGGAGGCCAAGCCTCCCCTCTCTCAATATGATTTAGCCCCTTGGAGGTGGAGGGCTATTCTAGATAATTAGGTGCACAACAAACTCTTTATGATGATGGATTTACATTACAAAAAAACAAGGCCACAATATGGAAACTACTTCCAAATTTGATGTATTTTGAAAGAGGAGAGTAAAACAATAAATAAGAAATTTGTGAATGTGAAAGTGAGAGTTAGTATTTGGTTTTTCATTATCATTAGGTGACCATATCTTAAATATTGTAAAGAACAGATTACACAAAAACATTGAGGCATTAGTGAAATACACACATGAGGATCATAACATCCCACCAAGAGTTTGTAGCTCGTAACCTAGGATAGATTTACACCTATATAATGGGACCACACCATGCCCTATCAGAGCCTTGTGTGAACACTGCAATGCTGATGTAGTCACCCATGTCGGGACTCAAACCTAGGTGGTTTCTCCGATACCAAATGTAATGAAACGTTACACCAAAACCTCAAGGAATTATTGAAATCCGCACATGAGGATCATAACAAATATGGCCATGTTGAACTTTACAAAATCAAGTTTAAATATGACCTTTATCCAATTTTCATTTCCACCACAATTGGTTATGGTTGGCATTAATTTTTTCTCACGTTATTTTTTAAAACCTTGTCAAAAAAATAGAAAAAGAAACACAAATTACAATAAGCATAAATTGAATGCATATTGAAATTCTTTTAAGAAAAAGCAATAGAAGCCATGAAACTTACTTCAATAGGAAATTCAAATTGAAAATGTAAATTTAGATTGATAACACATATTCTTCATATCTTAATTTTCAAATCTATTGTAAACTAAAAAATTAGAAAATGATGTTTATGTAATTTTCACATTAATGAAACAACGTACAAAAATTACTCAAGTAAAATGAATAAAATAAAGAAGTAACACAAGTGCAATGTGAATTTGATCAAAGAGATATACCCAAATCTACCTTAGTGTTGGAAGCTAGCTTGAAGGAAACAATAATTTACCATGGTCAATAAAAGAACAAATGCGGTTATGCATAATAAAAAGTGTATATGTTCAAAAATGTTTGCTAATTTTTGACTCGAACGTATATGTTCAAAAAAACATTGCTAATTTCGACTCAAAATTACACCTAGGGTTCATTTTAAGACCCTCATCCCAAAAAATATTATAGAAAGGGTGGTGAATCCGATGAAAAAGCCATTAAAATCGTAGGCAAAAGCACGAAAAGCGGGTTTCTTGACGGTAGCGAAAGGAATGCATTTTCCAAAATATAGTGGAAATATAAAAAAATAGTGAAAACTTGTATGCGTTATCGATCGGTAATGGTTATTTGTGTTAGTGGTCAGTGACATGGTAACACTTTTTTGTGTTACTAATTGGTACCACAAACAAGTGTTACTTGGGCTGAAACACTTTTCGTGTTACCTATCGAACACTATTTAGTGTTGTTATTGGTAAACACTTGTTGTTACCAATCAAGAGCACTTGTATTTGTTGACGACCGCAACAATATCAAAGTTGCCACGTAGTAACGTGTGATTTGTTTTCCCAAACAATAACACTCGAAAAGTGTTCTGGAATTTACTACGACATGTTCCTTCCGCATTTAATGCACTTTACCTTCCTATATATATAGCCATCCTTATACGTTTTGTCTCATTTTCACCTGCAGGTTTCTACGAGAGATGTTTTTAAGAGACTTCTAGCCTTCTCATCTACTTCCAGTCTTCCATTATTAGGGTCAATCATCAAGATTCAAGGCACATCTGTCATCATATACAAGTATCTTAATATGCAATTTTCCAACCTCTTATTTTTTCAAGCAATCAACGTTAAAGAATAATGGCCCCAAGGAAAAAGACCATTAAACCAACTTCATATGTTTACCAAAACATTTTATATCCCTAGTTGCTTTGTAACTACTCAAAGACCCTCAAATAATTAGTCAATCCAATTGGATTAAAAGATCAAGATTCGATGGTCTTATTAAAATTCCCTAGTATCAGACAGAACACAAATTACTAAACAATTTAATGCAAGTGTATAATCATTTTGATGGTACTTTCATAGTTTAATTACCCTCACACCAATTTATCATCAAAATAACACCTGAAGACATTCATCGTCTAACAAACCTACCCCATCAAAATGCATTGTTTATAACCTCTAAATCCATTCTTCTTGATGAGAAAAAAATCTTTTAGAGTCTCATTACAATCTCTCTATTGAGGGTGTAGACACCTATAATTTGTCCCAGAGCAATTTAAATACTTAAATTGCGCTAATTATCCCTTTCCAAAATTGACAACATATTGTCAATAGTGCTCATCTCCTCGTCTATCACCGTTAATTAATTACATTACGATAATTAATTAAGTCTCATTAGGATAAAATATTATTATCCCGATATTAATTATGCATTATATGATCTATTATTTAATTAATTTTATTAATTAAATAATAATGGTTATTTTGTTATGTATTGTTGGTTCATAAACCATATTTGTCTTTCATACATGCTGTTATATTGTTTTGAACAATATATTTGTTTGTATCTAATTGTTGCTTCCCGGATGTTATTGGAAGCTTGTGCATTTTGGAATTTGGTTGCACCTGTGCAACTTAATCTCCCGTGTGTATTTGGCTGTGCAATATCTATAAATATTGCAGCCCATTCTCTGTAATTTTTGGTTGATTGAGATTAATAAATTATACAGGCTTCCGTCCCTGTTTCTCAATCTACATTTGGTACCAGAGCGAATTGAAGCTCCTGGCAAGGTTGGAGAAGGTTGCAGAAGAAGGAGAATTCATGGAGAAGAAATCTGCAACAAAAGGAGAGCCAGTGCTTGCCTCCTGCAGCTTCCCAGAACCCCCTGCAAACCCACAACCTCCTGTTCAGTTCCAGGTGTTTGGAACGCAAATTTTTTTTTGCACTGGTGCACTCAGCACCAGGAAAAATTTCTTGCAGTATAAAGAATTAAAAAAAAAAATCCCCATTAGGGGTTTTGTCTCTAATTTAAGAGAGGCTATTTAGTCTCTGCTACATTTTAGCAGACCACTAGATTTGGAGGTCTGTGTGTATGTGGACCTGTATGTGTATGCATTTGTGAAATTTGTGTAATCTCCATCAGGCGGCAGGGGATGTTGACAAATGTATTGGCGCAGAAATCCTGTCACTAATAATACCTTGGCTCAAATCTATTCGGCCTTGCATGACAGTTTGATACAGACAACGATTTCCGCAAGGGTAATCCAAGGTTTCACGGTGAGAATCTGGAGCGTAACCACGAGCTGTTCCAAAAGCTAAGTGATATACTCCAAAGCAGACCTGTACTATACTCCACGCCAAAGCAGACCTGCACTAAATTCTTTCACGCCAAAGCACACCTGCAATAGACTCCACGCACCTGCACACAAAAAAAAATGGTGGAAGAAGCGGCCAAATCAAGATCAAAGCAAAAAAAAAAAAAGCGGTAGAAGTAAAAGGCGTTTATCAAAGCTATGAAGAGCAAAAACAAAGCGGTGTAGAAGTTTCAGATGCATTTTTCAAGCAAGAGAAACCCTAAATCAACTTTCTCTCCTTTGCAGACACGTGGAGCATCTACCAGGTCACATTTTTAAAAAGTAAGTCGATTTTCCCTTTCAATAAATATTATTTGCTTCATTTGTCTACCAAGCGCCCATGTGCGCCAAGTTGGTTAGTGAATGCGCCTTGGGAGTGAGAGGTGTGGGGGTCGAATCCTGCCCCAACAAACAAAACTCATTTTTGAAATTTAGTGGAAAATTTGGTGGTAAAATTTGAATTTAGTTATAACTAACTAAATTTAGCGGAGGAATCCCTAAGTTAGGGCAAAAAAAAATTCTCCCATTTGGTCTGTTTTTTCATTTCGGACATTTTTTGCAAAGGGAGACCCATCTAAAAATTGCATCTTCAGCTTTTTTTTTGCAATTTTTAGCATTTTGGATCATATTGGGCTCAGGAGGCCACCAGACCCGAAACAGAAATTTTTGCCTGCCATTCAAATTTTCTAGTTTTTTTGAATGTAAATTGTATACTGTTGCATATTGTACTAATTTGCAGGTTGCCATAGTCAACTGCAAACTTTGTAACTGCTCAGAAACTGGCAGAATTGTAATAAAAAACAATAAAAAAATTGGTTCTGTAACACTCACGAGATCCTAGATCTCATTCGCAGCGTTCGGTATATACGGTGCCTCTGGGAAGCGCTTACGGGTAAAGCCGTCGCGACTACTACTGCACTTAACGCCTAATATAGCTGCAACAACGTCGTCTGGGCATCGTCCCTATAAATCGACAAGGAGTAATAAGGTCATAGTGCACACACTATGAACCATCCCATCCGTCTGTGAACGATTGCATGACATAAATCCGGACTGAGAAATTATCCAAGTATATAGCGAAGTTACGCGCGTATGAGGATATTTATTTGAGCCGGTGTCAATAATCACACAGACCCCATCAGTATTGTCTTGGTACCACGTATTGAATTCTTTCACGTACGTTAACGCCTCTTTCACGTCTGCATGGATATATAGAAAGGGTGATCTTCTTCCACGTGCAAGACGAGTATATCGGAAGGGCGCGTATATAGAAAGGTTCGGTATATCGGACTGATGGTATATAGATTGGGAGACCTAATACCTGGAGTGATAAGAGCCAAACCCTATCAGTGATCTCTGCAAAATGGGCACCAATGCCCCCAAATTTTTTCTTCCGGATTCACAATTGCTCAGAGGAAGCAACTATGCTGCATGGAAGACAAAAATAAAGACACAACTTGAGTTTGAAGAAATCGCTGTTGTGGATCGGTACTCTAACCGAGATCACCAACCGATACAACACAACAATGACAGTTTGATAGAGCAGATCAGAAAGCAAAACTCATCATCTTGTTTGGAGTGTCCGATAATGTGCAAGCCCACATTCGAGATGCCACAACATCAAAATAAGCGTGGGATAAGCTAAGCACAATATATGAGGCCAAGAACAAGAATGTCATACTAAATTTGCAGAGTCAGTTACATACATTGAAGTTCAAGCAAAATGAGAAAATTGAAGCTTTCCTAAGAAGAGTTGTAGAGTTGAGGGCTTCACTTCTAGCCCTAGGAGAAGAGGTCAAAGATGAATCTCTCGTTCCCATTGTTCTGAGAGCTCTCCCTTCTTCTTACCGCATTTTTGTCACAACTCTAAACTTGTCAGATACGACAATTAGTTTTGACAAGCTGGTAAACCTACTTAACAAGAGGAAGCAATGCACAATAAGGATGATGAAGAGGAGCAGGAACTGTCTTCACATCAAAAATGGAAAGGAAAAGGTAAAGGAAAACCTAAATCCTATCAGAAGTCCCAACATCAGAATCAGTATCATGGGGACAATCAACAGAAGAAGCAATGTCCAATTTGCAAAAGAGGACATGACTTAAAAGATTGTTGGTATAACACTTATAAGAAAGGTTCATCAAGAAACTCTGGACCACAACAACAACAATCTTACAAGGGACATTCTAACAACTATCACGGGCAAAAAAAGGGGAACTGGAAAAGAAGACCCCACCAAAGAAGGTAATATTCTTTGAGCAACAAGAAAACGATCGAGACAATGAAGACTTCTTGTTCACTGCTCGATCAAGTGAACCATCCACGTCATCTAGTGATGTCTGGTATGTTGATTCGGGAGCCACTCGACACATGACCGGCCACAGAGACTGGTTTATTTCAATGAAGGACACACCATCAAAAATCATGTTTCGTTGGGAGATGATTCTTCATATACAGTTTAGGGGATTGGAAACATTTCTCTACCCCTTGGTTCATGCAAATGCAAACTATCAGATGTCCTATATGTCCCTGGGTTGACAAAGAATCTTCTTTCAGTTAGTCAACTCCTAGATCACAACCTGAAAATTGACTTTGATAGTCAATCCGGCAAGAAAACGTGTTTGATTCGAGATAAATCAAGAGGCTCGAAAATAATTGCAAAAGCCTCAAATGTGGGACGTATGTTTCAACTTGATTTCATTCACAAAAACGATCAAGCACTTGTGGCTAAAAACTCCACCTCAGCCCAGTTGTGGCATCGGAGATTTGGTCATGTAAGTTTCAAATATCTCGAAACACTTCACTGGTGTAATATGGTACATGGGCTACCATCTCTTCAGAAGGATACAGACAAGTGTCCTCATTGCTTAGCAGGAAAACAACACAGAGTTTCATTCCAGAGGAGTACATTCCGAGCTCATGGTAAACTTGACCTGGTTCATACCGATCTTTGCGGTCCACTGCAGCCAAGTCATTCTGGGTTCCAGTACTTCATGCTTTGTGTTGACGACTATTCACGGAAAATGTGGATTTTTTGTCTTCGCAAGAAAAGTGAAGCATTTGAAACCTTCAAAAATTTCAAAGTAGCAGTTGAGAAAGAAACTGGTCATCACATCAGAACTCTCTGCTCAGATCGAGGGGGGGAATTCACCAGTGATGAGTTCAGAGACTACCTACAAACTCACGGGATTCGTCGACAAATGCCTCCTCCTCACACACCACAACAAAATGGTGTTGTCGAGAGAAGAAATCATACTATCATGGAAATGGTGCAATGCATGATCGATGATTCCGACTTGCAAAGACATTTTGGGTAGAAGCAGCAAAAACAGTAGTGTATTTGTTGAACAGAGCGCCCACAACTACTCTTGATGGAATTACACCACAAGAAGCATGGTAAAAAGGAAACCATCCATTGCACACCTCAGAGTATTCGGGTGCAAAGCAAGCATGCACATACCCAAACAGAACAGAAAAAAATTGGACATGAAGTCACAAAAACTCATCTTCATTGGGTACAGTGAAGAGACTCTTGGGTATAGATTGATGGATCCTAAGACCAGAAAAGTCTACACAAGTAGAGATGTTGAGTTTTTTGAGAAGAAGGAAGCAGAGGCTCCTCCTCCTGACTCACATGATGTAGACATTCCACCAGTTATAAAAACAGAAGCTGATGTTCCCTCAGATAATGAAAGTGATGATGGGGATGATGGTGGTGATATGATAGAACCACGACCCACGGGAATAGCTCAGCGTATGCCCAAGTGGTGTACTAGCACGTTACGAGATGCAAGAATGGATGTTCCACCGGATACATCCACCCCTGGACCACGGACTCGCAGTAAAGCAAGAGAAGAAGTTAACTTTGCTTTGATGAGTAGATTTATTGAATCAGATGAGCCCTCTACGACCCAGAAGCCTATGGTCAAAAGCTTGGAAAGATGCCATGGATTCTGAATATCAATCAGTGATGAAAAATAACACTTGGCAGCTTGTTGATCTTCCACCAGGGAAGAAACCCATTGGATGCAGATGGATATTCAAAAAAAAGTACAAAGCAGATGGGACAATGGAAAAGTACAAAGCGAGACTAGTAGCAAAGGGGTACACACAAAAAGAAGGCATTGACTATGAGGAGACATTTTCTCCCACAACTAAGATCAAAACGATCAGGATGATCTTTGCTCTAGCTGCATAGTTTGGTTGGAAAGTCCATCAGATGGACGTAAAAAGTGCCTTCCTAAATGGAGATTTACAAGAAGAAGTCTACATGACTCAACTTGAGGGATATGTTGTACTTGGTCAAGAAACAAAGGTATGCAGACTCAGAAAATCTCTGTATGGCCTCAAACAGCACCCCGGGCATGGTACATCAAGATTGATGAGCATCTCGTACAACATGGATTTGTTAGAAATCCATACGATCCCAATATCTACCTCAAAAAGCAAGGGGGGGAGATGGTGATTGTTGTTGTTTATGTCGATGATCTAGTCATCACTTTGGCGATTCGAGTGAAGATGATTGATGCAACGAAGAAAGATCTTAAGCGATCATTCGACATGACAGATCTCGGGCTTATGCACTACTGTCTTGGACTAGAAGTATGGCAGAAAGAGAATCACATCTTTGTTTCTCAGATGAAATATACCAAGACTACGCTCGAGAAGTTTAGGATGATGGATTGCACACCAATTGCTACACCTATGGAGAATAGATTACAGTTATCTCGTTCAGATCCATCTCCTGAGGTAAGTGCCACTCTCTATCGGCAGCTGATTGGGAGTCTCATTTACCTGACCTACACTAGACCAGATATCAGCTTTGCAGTGAGCTATCTATCCAAGTTCATGCAGGAACCCAAAGTTTGTCATTGGAAAGCAGCAAAGCACATTTTGAGATATCTCAAAGGATCAGTGGATCTTGGTCTAGAATACAAGAAGAATGAAAACTTCTTCTTGACTGGATATTCGGATTCAGATCATGCAGGTAACATTGATGATAGAAAATCCACTTCTGGATTTGTATTCTTTATGGGATCTGGACCAATATCATGGGGAAGTAAGAAACAACACTTTGTTTCTCGCTCTTCCATAGAAGTCGAGTATCGTTCTGCAGGAAGCCGCATGCAGAAGCGATTTGGCTACGTCGCATACTGGAAGGACTTGGAATACCACAGGACAAACCGACCACCATGTATGTTGACAATGAAGGTGTTCTCAAACTTGTTCGCAATCCAATTTTTCATGAGAGAACAAAGCACATTGAGGTTCAGTTCATTTCATACGCGAACATGTGTTGAAGCACAACATCCAACTTCAATTTTGTCCAACCTGGCCGAACAACGAGCGATATTTTTCACAAAGTCACTTGCACGTGACAAGTTTGAGTTGTTCAGAGAGTTCCTCTCCTCATCTCTTCAGACAATGCACAATTAAGGGGGGGAATGTTAGGATAAAATATTATTATCCTAATATTAATTATGCATTATATGATCTATTATTTAATTAATTTTATTAATTAAATAATAATGGTTATTTTGTTATGTATTGTTATATGGTTCATAAACCATATTTGTCTTTCATACATGTTGTTATATTGTTTTGAACAATATATTTGTTTGTATCTAATTGTTGCTTCCCGGATGTTATTGGAAGCTTGTGCATTTTGGAATTTGGTTGCACCTGTGCAACTTAATCTCCCGTGTGTATTTGGCTATGCAATATCTATAAATATTGCAGCCCATTCTCTGTAATTTTTGGTTGATTGAGATTAATAAATTATACAGGCTTCCATCCCTGTTTCTCAATCTACAAAGTCGTATATCCAACAAATGCCCTAATTAATGACCTTTCGTTAATTAATCCTTATTTCTATCTAAACTAATGAATTATTATTAATTAATTAGCTCCCCTTTCATTAAATCAATAAATCATTATTCATTTGATTTAATCCTCCTATGGTCTAATCATGCTAATATTCCGCTAAAAGCTTCTATAAGCTTGCACACATATTAATTAATCACTTGGATTAACTAATAAAACCCCTTTATCCACATGAGTCACTAAAGGACAAACTAAACTCTCCTAAAGTTAATTCAACCCTTTCTAAACCCCCCTTATCCATAACTAACTCAACATCCCTATTATCCCGCTTGCAAAGGGATGTGGTGATTCCTTTATCCATTGGGATATATAAAGAGCCCTCCTCCTACCTTTACACTTACACCTAATTCTTGAGAAACAAAAGTAAGCATATAGTAAATACATTATAAGCCTTTTGTCATTCTTGAGCATTTCACCATTAGAAGAGCTAAGCCTCATTTCTTGCATTTCATTCATCCAAGTTTTTGGGTCATATGGAAATAATCAAAGTGGTCTTGTAGCCATGCTTTGATGAGCTTCCATTCCTAAACCCTTGAAGATCAAACAATCAACTTTGATTGCCATGAATCTACCTAGGTTCATTTAGTTATTTTGGTGATCTAAAGAGTAGAGGTTCTAATAATTAACATGTTAGTTTGATTTCCATTTCAAAGTTCTAATGCAATAATGTTGTTATTTAATCTTTCTTAGCTCTTAACATGATGGTGTTTAGATTTTGATTTAGCTTTGTTATAGAACTATTAGGTGTTAGTTCTAATCTTTTTAATTTAGCTAAACAAAACCATGCACACAGAGGGTGAGATAAGTAATTCACCAAAAGAGGCATTAACTCTCAATATATCAAAGACCCCTTTCTTCTAGCCATGGTGTAATTTTTCCATTCCCGTATCGTGTTACAGGGAAGATACATCGGCATTCCTCATTGGGCAATGCACTTGCTTCTTCAAACAATGTCCGGAATGAGATTTGATTGGTGCACATATCTTGCATCAAAGATTCATTCTAAACTTGACAACGCCAAATTCAATCCTACTTTGTAATTATTTATTCTTGTTATGTTCTTGCTTTATATTATGAGGGTTTTTATGGACTCAAATCCACAGCTATTCCAAATTATCTTCATGAGAAGATGGAAAAACATGGAATTCCTATGGACCAACAGTTGGTGATTATTTTGTTTTAAAAGCATTTAATCTTGATTCCTTTCAAAAACAAAATCATTGTTAAATTAATTCTTGTAAATATGTAATTTGTAATTCTATTTTGAACCAATGAATAGGTGAAAGAAAGTGAAACATTGGAACACCATAATAAGGCAATCCACTTGCATAACCCTATTAGGCTTGAGGGGTTTGGTGACAACAATATAATTGATATCATTTGTGTCCGATGACTCTTTGACTCAAGAGTCAAGACCAAAAAAATAGATGTGTGGTTCTTTGGATTCGTCATGCTTGACCCGTTCCCAGAGAAAGCACTCTTCTTCTTTCCAACAGGAAAATCAAGGTTTTAAGTTTTACATACTACATAATCATTTCAATTTTATTTAATTATTTTACAGACTTATGATAATCTAAATCTTTAATTCTCTACAATGTCATATTTGTAATTTTAATTATCCTAATGTGCAGCCTTTTCTAGCATATTTGCATCACCTCAGAGAGAGTCTTCTCATATTGTTACAAACACCACATACATATTTGAGAACGAAGAGATTCAGTCTACTGCAGTAACCCACCCAGGATCTTCAAGCTCTAGTACAAAGCAACTAAAAAATAGTGAATAAATATTTATTTATATTACTATTTTGAATTTTCTTTTACAAGTTTATCATTCGTTTTAATTGGTTTATGTTCAATTTAGTATTTTTATAACGAGTTCTGTGCCACCACCACCCTTTCCCCATTGCGAAACCAATATTTTTTTACTACAAACAACATTCACAAAGTGTAAAGAATTCTTATTGTTCACTTGTTTGTCTTTTAATTTTAAATTATTAACATATTGATCACCGAATCTCATATCGTTAAAGTATATACGCTTGCATATCTTTTGAAATCTCTAATTATTCCTGCACCATGCCCATAACCACCACCTTTTCTCTGAATCCATTTTTCCCCTTCTACCTCTATCATATACTTATGATATAGGAAAAAAATTATGCTCCCTAACGTTGAAATGAGTATGAGTAAGGGAACTCAAAATTTCACAACATCTGATTTCCCTAGTTTTAATGTTGAGGGTGTGTCGAGTGCCAAAGGCACTTCTATTTTAAAAAATATAGATATGGATGAGGAGTATCTTAGGTTGGACAACTATTATGAGATGCAAGAGAGCCGGGAGGAATACCAGGATTTGACATAATCTGTTCGTAAGAAAATGCCACAACTAGTAGGCTCTTCATATCCTCCTTCCCCAACTGGGAAGCCATAGGAAAAAAATTATGATGATGCAAAGACTATATTTTCACTTGAAATCCTTATGTCAAAAAATTCTATAGCCTTTTTCATAGAAAATGTTATTCCTTACCTTAAGGAGATGAAGATGTGGGAGATCAAAGCGAAAGCTCTAATAAAAGAAATTAATAATAGATATCATAATTATGAAAACATACGAAAAAAATATTGGTTAAAAATCAACCATTGGTTATTGATGGTATTCTTGCTAGAGCACATAAAGGAAATGCACTCACCAACAACGTTTACAATAGGGATGAATTTTTGACAATAATGTTGAACAGATTGGCTAATTTGAATTCCGAGGTGCAAGAATACTACAACAAGTGGAATTGTGATAAGAATCTTATCATTATTGCTAATGCAGAAAAAGACTTGGCTGTGGTAAGTTATAATTTTTATAGATTGTTAGATAAATATATAGTTATTCTTTATCTTATTCTAAATACTAATTATGTGATTTTTAATTGCATTCAAAATACCAAACTTTGAAGACAGAGGTGCAACTATTGAATGAGCCCCTTAAAAAGTGAGAGAAAGTGTTAAAGGGGCTATTGGTTTTAAAAATATGTGTTTTGTTATATAAGAAGAATAGTACTTTGTAGAGGATTATCAAAGAGCATAATATAGATCCGGAAATTCTTATGAAGAAAAAAATTGATTAGGATCCTTTTATCCTTTCAAAGCATAGGGAGATGTAGCTAGGGAAGATAGAAAAATTTTAGAAAACATTAATGCTACTATAAAGGAATTAGTAAATTCTCGTGCAATATCTTATAGTTCAAATGTTGCGAGATGTTGTTGAATCTAATAATGGTCAAGGAAAGGGTAGAATAACATTTGATTAAAACTTTAAACTATGTTACTCTTGATGAATTCGGTATTTGAAATTTGGAATGTGAAAAAATTATCTTTATGTGAAATTGTTACTTGTTGATCCTTTTATTTCTGTCATGGGTGTTGTCGAATGAAAACTCTATTCATTTATTTTTTCAAGCTTCTACCGTTGATTAATAGTACACATTGATTCTAGAATATGGATTTACATTGTTCAATTTAGTTTCAAAAATGTATGAACTCAATAATTAAAACTTGTGTCTTGAAAGTTGCATGTGCATGTTGTTGTCAATCTTGATAGTTGATTCTTGAATCTTCATTCTTGATTCATCATGTAAAGATTATATCTAATAATGATGCATCAAGGATGGATTCATAGACCACTATGTTTTTTTATTAATCCTAATAATCAAAATGTTGTTACATGTATATCATATATGGATTATAGTTTATAATATATTTGCCAACAATTGTGCCTGTGGAATTGAAAGTGAGAAATCAAAGAATGAACATGCTTGATTAGTAATGAAATTTAATTTAATTATATGAACATCATCCAATTTACATATTGCACAAATTTGAACTGTCCACCATTTATAACTTGTAAAGTTCAAAGATTATTCAAAATATAGAAGGGGGTAAAAGCGAGAAAGTTGGGAGACAAAAAAGTGGACATGAAAACATGAAATTAGCGTACCGCGATCACATACTTTTTATTCGAGTTCAGAATTTCCAAACCTAAAAGCTGCGATCACGGTCCTCTGAGACAAAAATAATAGACCCGCGACCCCCCATTTTCTCCCATTTTTCCCTGCGAACCGTGATTTCTCCCCCACTTTGCTTTGCACTCATACTTTGAATTCCCCCTACAAATTACTCTTTGGACTTCTGGATCACAAAATTTTCAACGATGTCGCCAAGAAAAAGAGATAAGCCCTCAATTGTGATCAAATTTCTTGTATTTTAGGTTTATTTTGTGATTTTCATTGTTTTCAATTTTTTTATGTATATTGTTTCTTTTTTTTCAATTACTTGGCAAGGTGGTAGTCCTCCAAACCATCCAAATATTCCTCCAAACCGGATAAATATTCATCAAAACCCTCCAAAATTCCTCAAAGCCCTCCTCTAAATGTTCATCCACCTCCTGTGGCTATTCTTATCCCCACAAAACCAGTAGGAACATAAGGTGATATCATTGGAATAATATGACAAAATACAATTGCCATTGAGAACTTTATTCATACAATAATACAAAATAATGCCACAAATACATCTTGCATGACTTTAGCCAACACACTGCAGGACATTGATTGGCGAAGTCAACTCCGCAACCAACCAAATAGACATATGGAATACCTTTAGAGTTGATTGTAGGTGTTGGTATGCGATAAATTATCCCATGTGGATGTAAAAGGAAAAAAATTGCAAAATACTACATTTTTTCATTATTTACTAACTCGAGAACTAATGCCCCATGCGACTACTTACAAATGGTTCCCAATCCATTAGTACTACAACGACCAAATCAAGATAAATTTTTGGCATCGATGGTGGATGGTATTTGATTATCCACCATGCAACAAAAATGAGGTTCCTCTCTATGTTTTGAATAAATTATATTGCAAGTTTGTGCTTAATGAGGCCCCAAATTATTTTGACTTTTCTTAGTTTTACAAGTTAGGAGGTGACTCTACATAGAGTAGAATAGGTGCACGTGTTGGTCAACCTAGGATCCCCCATGAACCTAAACCCCCACTACCTTCGATTATCCCTTCTATAGTGAAGGATATTGTGGAGATTGACACACTACATGCATTGAGGGACCTCACTAATACTTTAACCCAACATAGTAGTAAAATTACATCTGGTGATGTTGGTAGAGGCACCGATTATAGAGCACCACATGATTGTGGATCATGTGGTGCCATATGTACTGCGGACAAGACATCATTTTTTGGATCATAGGATTTCTTTTCTCTAAATGAGATGATGGAAGATATTTTTAGAACTGGTGCAAATGATCTTGGTCTTTCATAGGTAAATGTCAAATAAATATAATATATATACAATAGTTTATATTTTATTTGATATTTTAATATATATGTATTTTATTATGTCATATATATGTAAAAACTAATATTATTTTGATTTTAAACAACAAGATCCGGTGAAGGACACATCCAAAGCATTAACATGCTAGTTGTTGAAGTTGGGTGTGTTACACGTGTAAGTTTCAAGTTACTTACATTTCAAATTTCATTTTATTACACATTTATTATTAAATACATATTAATTTTTTTGTATACTTTTTCATGTGTACATGTACATATTAATATGTTTGTCTTTTATATACAAGATCCAAGTGGGTCATCATCTGCGTTGGCACTTTGACGCTATCTTGCACGCCTCACGTGACTTTTACGCGAGTTAGTTTCTTACACATTGTTTCTTAATGTGGAATTTTATAATTGGAATTATCTAGTAGTTTGCAATCACATAACTCTAGCCGGTACAATTTGATCATAGCATTAAGCTCTTATGATGCAAGGGTTAAGTAAACACTCTCCTAGATATACAAACTCTCCTTTTATCGTGATCATGGAAACTTACCTCTATGATAGACATGTTTCTAGAGCACTTCATCTCTAATGATTTCTCCCTAACATCCCTTTCCTTTGAGGATCTCTTTTAGCTTCTTAGGATGTATGCGTAACTGACCTTGCCAACATTATTAGTTCTATGCAGTCTTTATTAACCCTCTTCTCTCTTAACAATAAAGAGATGACAATATGGGATAAGTTACCTACACTTTTATATATCATGGGTCCCTTGGTTCATGTTTATCACCAATACTCCCTATGCAATTCTATACACCCAATCTCATATTATATGTGTTTTTCATCAAATTCTCTATATTTGCATTCTCATGTACAATGGATATAATTTGGTGAGGCCTAGAAAAAGTTCTAAATACCAAATACGTTCCACATATTTAATGAATAAATTCTTAAATATGTTTAATACACCTTCTCTACTTTATCATAAGGTGTTTAGAATCTTGGTTCACCATACACTTGCAATCTTACATAAATCTCCATTTTAGGCCTTATTGCTACTAGTCCTCTTCTCATGTTAATACTCGTGTATCTCATTTTTTTGGACTAAGCGGAGGAACATACATATAGTGTTAGAATTTGAGGATTATAATAAATATGGATTTAATCAACTTACATATTACATAATGTTACAATAAATATTTAAATAAACATTACATCATAACATAAGTAAATAAAGAAATACTTACATGAAATAAATAACACATGTGACACAAGTATTTATAGTGGAAAACCCCAATAGGATAAAAACTACTTTGAAAATAACCTTTTATTTCAGAGAACTTATTTTACATCTAGTAAGATCACCTCCTCCTTTAAAACCCTATTTACCAAGGGTAAAACCAAATCACTTGATTTGCACACCTTTGATATATTTCTGAATATATCAAATGAGGACTTAAAATCCTTTTTATATAAGGTGATTGGGTATGTCTCCCGACCCACCTTTTAAACCTAAAAATGGTTGACACGTATACCTAAGTGAGTGTATTTAATAAATATAAACATAAATGATTCACATTATTAAATACTTACCTAATGTATATTACTTAGGTATGAATATTTAATAATAGAAAAGTATTTCATATTATTAAATATTTAACTTATATAATAGTGATGGACCCATATTAATTAAGGGTTGGCCAGACCACTTAATCATTATGTTCCAACACTCCCCCTTAATGTTAAGTGGGATAACATATGCCAATAGATTACCTTCTCGTGGTACACTACAAGATTTACAATCCTTAAACCATAAAGGTTTTAGGCTAGCATATCGGGTGAAGGAATTATAACACCTTCATCATACTCAAGTTACCTTTTGGTACAAAAAGATTTGAAATCTCAAATATCATCCCATGATCAGTGGCTAAGTATGATTTGTGAGTTTTACATATTCTCATATGTTCTCATAAAAGGTTATTGAACTCAAGCATATAGGATCCTTTTATAACCAAGGACCTTCTTAATAATATGCTTGTACTGAATGTTTACCAAGAAATCAATAGCACTAAATATTTTACTTGAAGACCACCTATAAGATCTTTGAAACTTCTTTCTAAAAAATAAGCCAAGGAGGTATACATACCCAAATTTCTTTTTACATTTGCCTAAAGGTCTTTTTACAAATGCCCGAAGGTATTTTATAAAAACTAAGTTCCATTAGGAGGTGACATTATCATGCACACTCCCTCAATGGAAACTCCAACAATCCAAGATTTTCACGAAAGTGAAAAACTTTCAGACACTCAGTGCTTTGTGAAGATATCAAAACTTTGCTCTTGATCAAGCACAAACTTGAGATCTATCTCACCACTTAGCACTTTCTCACGGATGAAGTGTATATGTATCTCAATGTGCTTCGTTCTCTGATGTTGTATTAGATTATGTGCAAGAGTTATGGTGCTTTTGTTGTTACAAAACAAGGGAAAAATGTGTGGATCCTTCATCTTTATCTCATTAAACAACCTCTTTAGCCATAGAGCGTCTTTTGCAACTTTCATTGCACTTCTATACTCAGCTTCTGTTGAAGAGATAGAAACAATTGGTTGTTTTTACTACACCAAGTAATGGCACCTGCACCAAATTTAAACACATAACCAGAAATAGATTTTCTATCTAATACATCACCAACATTATCAGAATTAAAAATACATATAAGTTAGCATTTTCATTCTTAGTATAATGCAACCCATAATTGATTATACCTTTAATATATCTAAGAATCCTTTTACAAGATTCCAATGATCTCTATAAGGTTCCTACATAAACCTAGAAGCAATTCCTATTGCATAGGAAATATCTAGTCTAGTGATAGTTAGATATATCAAACTACCAACTAACTTGCCTATATAAAGTAGGATCAAATTTTTCACATGCAGGTTTAGGATCAATTTTCAGTCCAACTTCCATAGGAGTAGAAATTGGTTTACAATCAATCATGTTAAAAAAATTCAGTACATTGGTTGCATATTGTTCTTGAGAAACAACAATAGAATGTTTATCTTGAAATACAACCATGCCAAGAAAATGATGTAAGAGACCTAAATCAGTCATTTCAAAGTATTGTTTCAATTTTTCTTTAATTCTACAAATTAAAGTAGGATTATCACCAGTCATAAGCAAATCATCAACATATATACAAATAATGATAATATGTGATCCTTCTTGCTTAATGAATAGATCATTGTCAGAAGAACAATTAACAAATCCTAACTATTTAAAGAAAGAATTAATTTTCACATACCAAGCTCTAGGAGCTTGTTTTAAACCATATAAGGATTTTTTCAATTTAAAAACATAGTTTTCATTATCGATTCTTCAAATCCTTTAGGTTGAGACATGTAAAGTTCTTCTTTTAAATCACCATTAAAAAAATTTTTCACATCCATTTGGTGGATTTCCCACCCAAATTGAGCGGCAATTACAAATAAGGTCCTAACAGTACTCATTTTAGCTACAGGGGCAAATGTCTCAACATAATCAATACTAGGTTTCTGAGTGAAACCTCTAGCAACAAGTCTAGATTTATGTTTTTCAATACTACCATTTGTATTATATTTTACTTTGTATAACCACCTAGACCCTATAATACTTCTTTTCTCTGGAGGTGGAACCAACTCCCAAGTTTGATTTTGAATTAGGGCATTATATTCAGCTTGCATTGCATTGATCCACTTCTCATCCTGAGAAGCTTCTTCAAAACTTTATGGCTCAGGTTCATACAAGGTCATTAATGCATGGTATGTATGATGGCTTCTGGTCATTTTCCTAAGATCAATAGGATTAGAACTTTCTAACACATATTGAGCCCATTTTGGTTTCTTAACTAGGGAGTTAGGAGATTCAGAAGCATCTATAGTATCAACATAAGAAACATCATCATGACCATTTACTATATTCTCATTATTAGAATCATAACCATCATTAGAAATATTGACAGAGTTAGGAACATCTTTACCATTATTAGATGAACAAAAGCATTTTTCTAAAACCACCACATTGCGGTTTTCAGTTACTTCCTTTTTTGCAGGGTCATAAATCCTTAGACATATAGTGTTAATACCATATCCAATGAAAACAAAAGAGAAAGAAGTCATATCAAGTTTCTTTCTTTTCTTTTTAGGAATGTATAAAGAAGGACTACCAAAACTTTTAGATGAGAAATATCAAGTTTTGATTTGACCATTTTTCTAAAGGAGTTGAAATATGAATAGCTTTGGTGGGAACCCTATTTAGAATGTAGACTGTTGTGTTCATTGCTTCTTCCCACATAAATTTGGGAAGACTAGCATAATGAAGCATAGTGTGAGCCATATCTAAAATAGTCATATTCTTACGTTCTGCAACACCATTAGATTGGGGAGAATGAGGAGAAGTTAATTCCCTTTTAATACCACAATCAATACAAAAAAATTAAATTTTTGCTAACATATTCACCCCCATTATCTGTTCTAAGTCTCTTAATTTTATAATTTGAAGAGTTTTCAACAAATGCTTTAAATTCCTTAAATTTCCCAAGTACATCAGATTTATTTTTAAGAAAATATGACCAAATCATCCTGGTGAAATCATCAATGAAAGTCACAGCATATAAATAACCATTTAATGAAGCTACTTCAAGAGGTCCTCTAACATCACTATGAATAAGTTCTAGTGGGGAAGATGAACTCTCTTCAAGATGTGAGTGAAAGGGTTTAGTGAATTATTTTGAGCATAAAAACCCTTCACACACATCATGAGAAGAAGAAAACACAGAAAACCTTTCACAAGATTATATCTAGCCATTTCATATAAACTTCGATAATTAACATGTCCTAATCTTTCATGCCATAGTTTTGAATTATTCAAACTTTGAGAAACAAAACAGGATGCAAAATAGAAATCATCAAAAATATACAAGACCATTTCTTTGAATTCCTTCAGCTATTATATTATCATTACTATCCTTGATATACCAATTATATTTCAAAATTTGAATAGCCAAACCATCATGAGTTAATTGAGAACATGATAAAAGGTTCTTTTTGAGCTTAGGAAAAAATAAAACATTATTCAACACACCATTAGAAAATTTTACTTTTCCTTTCTCTATTGCTTCTAAAGATGAGTTATCACCAAGATACACACATTCATTGATTTTCACAACATAAAATAAAGAATTTGAAACACTAGTCATATGATTTGATGCACTTGAATCTAGAATCCATTCAAAATTAGAGGAAGAATACAACATAGCATGAAATGCAACAATTTTAGGAATATCATTAGAGCTATCTTTTTTCCTTAAATTGTATTTAGAACAAATAATTTGTTTTTATTTTTATGGATAGGTTTTTTAGTTTTGCAATCTTCCTTTTTATGTCCAAATTTACTACATTTGTTACATTTACCACTAAAGATAACATGCAATTGATCAGAAGAAAGACTTTTCTTATCAACAAAAGAAGATTTAAATCTAAATTTTTGATCTGAGAAGGGCTTGCGAGGTTTGAACTTTGAATTCTAAGCAAGAAATTCATGAGAGGCATTCTCCTTAGAGTCAAAGTTCATCATCACTTGTTCTTCCTATATCAGAAGTGAACTCAAGGTATTTAAATCAGGTAGATCATTTTCATTCTGATATTTAGAGTTCAAGATAGAAATAAAATTCCTAAATCTTTCATGTATATTTAACTGAACAATAAAGTAGATTAATTTTTCACCAATTAAATCACAATTGCATCCATCTAATTGTTCTTTAATATTTTTAATTTTGACTAAGAAATTAACTACTTTTTCATCTCCTTTCATAGGAGTTGTAAGCAATTATAAAACCAATTTAATAATTTTAGATAAACGTGTACCTTCATGCATGGATTCTAGTTGCATCTACACCTCTTTCGGATGAACTTGAATCTAGTAGACAAATTAAAAAACTTCAAAGAAATATATTCCAGGACTCGAGCATGTAAATTCATTCTAATGAACCATTAGAGTCATATCTAATCTAAATAGAAAACAACATTTCTTCACGATATGAATCTTGAACCTTCTAAAGAATCTTGTTATTAGGCCTTCCTCGATATTTAGAAAGTTGAATATTTGTCGCTAGAACTAAATGTGAATATAAGATTATTATCTTGTGTGTCTCAAGTTCTTGAAACACCCATAGAGAGGAATTTTTAATGGATAATGTCGAAGCCAAGTTCTAGTAACTACCATTGACCACCTAGGGGTACTCAATATCTTTTCCATCTATAACGGGAGAAGGAAAATTATTTCTTTCCTTGATGCATGACATAAGAAATAGTCTATTCCTTCTTCATTGTCTTTTGTTGCAATAACTTCAAACACATGTCCTACAAAAAAGAATAGAGGTTTCAACTCAAATTTAAATTACATATTAATTTCAATGGTCATATAACTCAATACAAAAATTGTAAATAACCATTTACCTTGTTGCAACAAAATAGAAATGTCATCTAAGTCCTTGGATGTTGCAACTTCATCGAAGAAACAAGTCATGATGACCGTGGAAGTTGATAAGCTGGGAAGCGGAGTTATAGGCCTAAAAATCCGTCCATCCACCAATTCTTGTAAATCACGCTTAACAATGACAAATTTCATACAATATTCACAAAAAAACACTAATTTTCTTATCCATGTGGCCCACGAAGAAGCATTTGAGCTGCAAAATGAGTGTAAATCAACTTTGGACCACTGTGAGTGTCATACAATCCTCATAGTTCAAAATTTTTTGTAGCTCTATCCACCAAAAATATCTACTTAACGTGGAATTTTTCTTGAGAACCACGAGCCATGTTTTCAATACACCATTCCACTATGCTCTTTACATTTTTAATTTGACACCATTTTTGTACTTCACACTTCTCTTGCAAGAGCATTTTTCACACATACCCCTGCACCATCATGCTCTCTTTTTCCATGTCCAACCTTAGTGAAACTCCAAATATGTTGCACTCCCATCTTGACATGCATCCTACTCATCCAATAAAACATTTATGCATTCTTAAATTAAGATGTGCAATTATCTGACCATATATAATGTTGATTGAAGCGGATGTCCCTATCAAACAAGTTTTCATAAAATAGTTGGAAACATCCTTGCACAAACTTAGTAGAATGAGTCTGATCATCAATGATATAAAAGTGGTAATCTCTTAAAAAAATTTAACCATTCTCTATGTTGTCGGGATAATGTATAAATTTTATATGCACAAAATTGACAACATGTACTTGAGTTGTAATATTGCGATTGAACCTCCATTTGTGGTTGCGATGTATAATTCTTTGCAAAATCGACCCACTTTGAAATAATAGTACCAATAAGAAATGTGTCTTTGCATATCTTAAATTTTTTATCTAATCATTGAGCTCTGTGTGTATGCCTAGCGTACTCATAAACAATTTCATCTTTAAATTTTCTCATAAATTGAAAAATAGATATATGTTCTGTAACTAGCTCACATCATTTACACTCATTTCCATCTTTCAATTGGTATGGTGCGTATTTATATTTATTAAACCCAACTAAAGTATGTCCTATTGCACCTTTAATTTTTTCATGGATACAACTTTCCCATTTAGGTAATCCGATGCATGTATAACAACTTCCATCTAAACAATCTTGACTATAAAAAAATTTCTAACTTCTCTTTCACAAAATATCTTAGAAATAAAATCCCTAGAAGATATTGGTGGAAATTGAACACCGCATTCCGGTAACATAGTTTTAGAATGAAAATAAGAATGAATACGTTAAAAATTATCATAATGCGTTGTAAATTCAACATGTTTCCTAAAATAAGAAGTGGTGCGAGTGGTTAATTTACACATAGAATGGTTTCAATATTTCGAAAAATGTTGACCAATTTTAATTTCTATATGCTCTTGTTTAAACTTATGAAAAAAATGATTTTGAGTCATATCTAAGAAATGCTTTAGATGTGGTTCATGATTAGTATAACCAACTCTCCATTTTATAACATCTCGTAAATTAGGTGAAACTATAGTGTTACCATGCCAAAATTGAACAACTTCTCTTACAACATTAGATATATCTTTTTCTTTATGTGGTGTTCAAGCAAAAAATGCCCAAAAAATAGTGTTATTGGGTGATTGAAGGATATTACGCCTTGGAATTGTTTTTATTATAGTTGTTTGATTAACTTTCAACATTTGGCTTGTTTGGTTAATCAAACATTTTTTTATTGATTCACTTACAACATTGGTAGCAAGTACATGACGCATGAAATTACTATTCAGTATGCGTCTCTTTACACCAATAGTGTGATATGCATCATGTATGTTATCAACAATTGCAGAGAGGTTTGACCACGTATGTTAGAGTTTTTCAATCATAGGGTGTTTAATTTAGGTCACATTTTATTCAATTTCATGAAACTAATTAGCAATCGACATCTTTGGGAATCATTTAAAATTTCAAAATGATTATCCCAAATTTCGATGGTTTTTCTTTTGATTTGTCATTCAAAAGTTTGTTAGACAAAGGGTTTCAAAAATTTTCTCATCAATTTCAATAAAATAATTAGGTCTCTTTCGTAAAATTATAGAGGTTTTTTTGCCAAATTTTGGTTTTCTATGGTTTCAAAATGAATTTCTGATTCACATTTTTATTGTCTCCTTGATTTCAATATCAACTACATCACGAGTATTTAAGTCATCTTCACATTCACAAGTAAAATAATTACTTGGTTCCTCATTTTTACAATAGTAGGGTTTGAAGATGAACTTATTTTTTATTCACGATGTTTCCACATTCACTCTATGTTGGCTAGATTTTCACTGGCCGAAAACCTAGGCATTCATGAAATAAATCTCCCTCATTTACCGGTGAGGCTCCCATGTATGATTTTTATCAATTATGGATCTGAGTAATTTTTTTGGTTTTTTCTTTAATTACAAATCTCATGATCCATAGCTAGGAAATTCTTAACCAAGTAAGTAGTTATAAAGAAATATTTATAAAAAAGGGAAAATATTTGAACCCCGGAAGAAAGCAAAGAAGATGTGCAATCCAACTAATAGTTCACAGAGTTGGTCTCATGTACATAGATGAAACAAATAGATCTCACAATATAGAATTTAAAGAAAATGAAAGTTTCAAATCTAGATATGAGATAAAACAAATTTTATGCAAAGATCTACACAGAAATAAGAAACAAATGCACTGTTGACACAAAGTTCTCTAAAAATTTGCCTCCTTTCAATTCCTTAGCTTTGAGAAAAATATCAAGGGTTTCAGCTCAAAGTCTGGAACACATGAATATTGATTAAAAATTATGATCCTTTAACTCGTAGGTTCTTCCTTAATTTATAGTGTATGAAGGTGAAATTACAAATAGAAAACTACAATTGAACTAGAACAAGTGGAATCTCAAAAGAAAACAACTGGAAATATTTCTCCTAAAGTTCCTCTCTAAGTGACATGCATCTGGAAACTAAGTCAAGGTTGTTCACATTTGTCTCTTATCTTAAAGAACATTTTCAAATAAATTAAAGTAATGGCTTTTAAACCAATAACTTTAATCTTACAATTTCATCCGGGAACATAAGAAAGAAAAGAACAAAGAAGAGAAGAAATAAGATCTACCAACTGTAACACCTTATGCTTTCTTTTTTTTCTGATATTGAATATAATTTTTGAACACGTAATTCAACATTTTCCCATCTGTTTTAACAATAGCCTCTTTCTCGGTCATAAACTGTAGACAACCTTTAGAAAAAGTATCAATGCTTGCTTCCACTTCCCCCAAACTAGGCCCAAACTCTTTAATATCTTATTGAAGTCTTTTCATCTTGATAATTGAATTCACCATGAAAGGCATGAAATATTTATCAATCTCCTTCGAACCATCAAAAGAAATCCTTCAAGAGAAACAAGTAACCCGTTTGGAATGTTTCTTATATAGTGAGAAATACCCCACTACTTCTTCCTCGATGAAAGCAACTACATTTTCTGGAAATGAAAATATCTTATCGTCGAGCAACTTCATTCTTCTCGGCATGATGAGTTTAAGAATCTCCATGCAGAAAGAAACTGCAAACTCCAACTACTTACCCTTTTCCACCAATCCTTCAGAACAAGTTTCTTTGTAATCAAAACATCCTTTGAAGTGAATTTATCTTAACCAAGATATCCAGGTTACTCTCAGCCACTATATTCTCATCCATTATCCTTGTCATTAATTGCTTCAATTTGGGATAGTGCCTCTTTCATAACTTCTAGAATAGTTGGTACCTCTTTGATTTTTTTTGAAGCTTGATGAATAATTTGTCTTTTCCACTCATTAATATCCTTGACTTGGTTACTTGCATCCTCAACTTATTTAATCAAATGATTAATCACTTGCTCATGTGCTAATATTGGCTAAGAGGAAGGTTTGACAACCTTAGCAATGATCTCACACAACTCGGAAATCTGTTCCTTAGGTTTGGCTTTCTCTACCTTCCCTTTTTCAAGCTTGATGAATAAAGTGTTTATTAATGTCTTTGTATCTTGCTTCAATCCTTTCATGGTGGCATGACCTAATGAAACTTTGGTTCTTGATATATATGCAGTCATTGTGAGTTCTCCCTTCTTCTTTCCTTCACTTGAGTGACAACTCAACAAACTTCCACCTCGATTCTTCAATAATCAACCTTGAAGTTACCTTGGCAAGTTTAGGTCTTCTATCCTTTCCGCCTAAAGTCATGAGTAGCTGTAAGTCATGTTCTTCCAGGTTTATCTCTTCTCTAGCTTCTGGGACTGTCTATAAAGCCAATCAGGATGAAAAATTGCTTCTCGGGGGATGAGAATTCACTGAGTGTACCATCATCTCATGCTCAGACTCATTTGTATCTAAATTTACAACAGTTTAACGGCTGTCACCCTCTAAATTATCCAAAGACAATGCTTTTTTAAACTCTTCCATTTGTGCTTTTAGCTTCTCTCGTAGGGGAGGTGAATATCCGAGTGGATGAGGATAAAATACAAATGATGCTCGATTCAATGGAAGAATGATAAAATCTTCCCCGGGGTTACGGGGCTTCAAGTACTATGAGTTGATGTTGGAGAAGCTTCGTTTGAAAGTAGTACTGGTATGATAGATGTAGACTTAACTTTCTCAAGTACTGTAACTTCTTGTATACTTTAAGCTTTTCTAGTCTCCTGCTACTTTCACCCTCATGCTTTTTTTTCTAGAGTCTCCTGAAATGAATTTACCTGTGATTTGATTCATCAAAGCCTTGTCCATGCAATAGCCATTTGTTAACAACCAATTTGAGTTGTTAACTAGAACTAGAAGACCTTTCCTCAATCGTCTCGACAACTACCTATGCTCTCTTGAAGAGAAGATTTATCTCCTCCCATTTGATGGTATGTGTCAAGTACCACATGTCCATCATCTGTGAGATTTGTAAGTATTTTTTCTAAGCCATAATAAAAAACTTGTTGTGCTGATAACTTGCTGAAATCTTTCTTTTTGAATTCATACTCACTTCTGCACTTCATCTAAAAGTATTCCAAAAAAGGTACATGTGAATATTCCTGGGATATTGTCTTCTTTGCTCTCCCATATGGATCAAATTTAAATCGAGCTGGGAAGAACTCGTGCTCATATCCAGAAAAAATTTCTACTTCGATTCCTCTAGCTTTATGGATGCTCTGACAGCTATAATAACCCACTTTGACCGAAAGCACCTTGTATATTTGTTCCTCTTTGATTGTAAATCATGCATCTCCACGAGCTTCTGGATAACTCCATGATGACCCAATTATTTCTTGGATATCTCGAGAAACTTAACTGGTTCTCTGAAAAACAATCGACTCAGATAGGTGAAGTCCAAAACTGGATGAAGATACAACCATGTTGAGATACAGCTTCCCAAGCTTCTTTTCTCACCTTGTCAATCTTCGTCACTATTTAATTTATAGATGAATCCGTAGAAGAACCCATTGTTGACCACCCCGTAATCTTTGTAGCATTCTCGAACTGTCAATTGTGGTAATAACTCAAAAATATGATCTTTTCACGAGATGTCATGTCTATCCAATTTATAAAATATACCTGCGAGGCTACCGCATATACTAGGTATGAAGTCATTTTGAAGGTGAACGTTTTCCTCGCACTTGAGCTACTCACCGATGTTTTCACCGATGATCTCTCGCCCAATTGATGATAGAATCATCTTTTTGATCTCAATGGTTCTCACAGAGGCATACATCCATGAGTGGAAGCTATTGTTATTAGCTTCTCCATTTAACTCTAAAGCAATTTAGTGATATCATCAACTTCCCGCACAAGATTCGATCGTGGAAGAGTCCTTGAGAACTTTGATGGAGATCCGAGCTTCTTCGTATCTTCCATTCATTATGCCAACACAATCGGTTTTTTTTTTTCTCATCTATTGTCGGCATCCAAAGATGCTAATTACGCAACCACCACTTGTTGTGTTGGAATCTTCGTAATAATTAATGATTTGTGCATCCAACCTAATTATTGTCTTTCCTGCAACATCTTGAATTGTTATGGAAAGAGGATGATAATACACTCGCACATTTCATAACAAATTTGGGAAATTGAGTTGGATCGGAAATGCCAAGCTTGAATAATCCCGCTACTTTTAATTACCCGCATGATAGATGTCCTTCCAGATCTGGATCTATCAATTAAAAGTGATGGGTTTAGGGCCTACATTTGTATCATTGACGTCAGAAAATATGGAAGCTATGCATGACTCTGATGATCCTTCTATTTCATCATGCTTCATCATGCCTAAAACAGTCTTTGTCTGAGCTCTTTTTCTTTTAATTTTGCTAGAATCCTTGTAATTGGATCAATTTGTGTAGATCTGGAAATTTATTCTGATTAGGAGGATATATTCAATGTATCTAACATTTATTTGGACCTCCTTTCACAAATATGAGCACATGTGATGAATACCTTTAATTAATTGAGATAAATATGGAGTCCATGGCATGAATACTTGATTTTTATCACCAAAATCCGCATATAAAGCCTATTGCCTTAAAATTTAAGACTTTGCTTGCATACAAAGCAAGAAAAAAATTATTTAATTCACTTGGGAACTTATAACAACATACGACACTTAGAATAACAAAAATCGGGGTATTCCAACCATAGTCATCAAAGCCTGAAGCTTCCCAACAAGTGGAAAATATTCTTTATTGCAAAATCCTCCTTCCCTTGGTGCCAAAACCTTTCCGGGCTGAAAAATTCATCAAAAATAATTAATTCCTTCTCCCTTATGGTATCTCGTGCTTATAAAGCCATCTACATGCTATTTTTAATAATTACCTTTCCCTATTTTTGGCAATTTAACTAATTAAAAGCCACGCTTCTTCTTCCAATTTGGGCGCCCAAGTCTCGCATGCATCCTTGAATTCTCTTTAGCTCATCCACTTGCCTAGATTTTCCTTCTATTTATGACGCCAAACTTGTCTAGAAATACCATTAATAAATATCATTAAATACATGTATTAATGCCAAGGTGGGTCACACTTTTTGGCAAGGGAAATTGCTAAAAATAGGAAGTCAAAGGAATGGGAATTTACACCATGCAATGCAGCTCCAAAAATCCCATCTTCCACTTAAGTCATTTGACTTTCATAATGGGAATTTTCATCTGTACAAGGTAAGAAATTCTGTCCTGCCCTTATGCAAAAATTCACACCTTGCAGCTAAATCCTTCCTTCCAAAAAGTGAGAATTGCATGGAAAATAGCCTTCTTCTTAAAAATGTGACTTGCATGGGTGAATCAACCTCTTTTATGGAAAAATTCAACCTGCTAGGAAGGCAAGAAATTCCCGCTAGTGCTTTAAGTGATTTTTCTTTCATAATGGGAATTTTCACCTGTTAGGCATGCAAGAAATTCCCTTCGCTGCTGTCACCTCTAAAATTCTCATTGGCAACTTAAGTGATTTTGACTTGATGGGAAAAAGTAACTCGCTAGGAAGAAAATAAATTTCTACCTTCCCGCCACTTTGCCAAAATTCTCACTTGCACTTAGATCTATTATCCCAAAAGTGCGACTTTCCTAGGAGAGGCTTTTTCTACTTAAATTCTTCTTTTTGGGTCGGAAGTCGGTGACTCTATGATTAATTCCTCCCATTGAGCTGAGGTCGTGGATGACTTCCTAATGTTCCAGGGAAATTAAACAGCTATACAGAACAAAGAATAGATCAAGGGGAATTTAGTAGACAGACTATGGAGAAAACGAAAACAAATGCAAAAAGAAATAAATAAAAACAAAAAAATGTTTCCTAGAAGTTGCAGACAATTACTCTGAATTCATTCTTGGTGAAAAACCTATTGAGATGTGAGAATAATGGCATGAAAAACTTCAACAGGGTTCAACCGGAGCACAATTTAATTTAAACGAGACTTTATTTATTTAATAAATAATTAAATAAAATTCCCACAGAAAAAGTCCGACGAAGGGATAAAATGAGTTTTAGCATGTGGGTATTTTTCGAAATTGGCTCATATGATTCAATGGGAATATCTTAACGTAATAGAGAAATCTTCAGAAATAAGAACACAAAAAGACCCGTTATTTTAAAAAGAACAAATTTTTTTAAAGGGGTGGTCCCAAATTTCGAGGGTGAAATGTGGTGACACCACTTTGAATCTTTCAATATTTTTGCCTCTAATTCCTCTCGGTGTTTTTTTACTTATTAATTTCCTTTTTGACTTTATTTCTTGTCTCCCATGATGTTTCAATCAATGTAGGAAAACTCCAAATGATGTAGGGCACCTTAAAAATAGTAAAAAAATAGCTTCCAATGATAAGAAAAAGAGTAGAAGGTGGTAGAATTTCGTAGAGAAATTCATATAGTCGTCGAGAATAAAATCACATGGTGAATTGGATGTTGGGATTCGTGTAAATATGATTTTAATAACCACGATCGTGGTTCTTTGATATAGATCAATTTACAACCGTGATCGCGGTTGTTACTATATCATCAAATCCAACCCTCAAGGCTAGGGGAAATCTTTGTTTTTACCGAACCATAGCTTTCAAGGTCATTATGGCGTGTGAAAGGCAAAAAAATCAAGTTTTATCTTCTGCGAAATTGAACCATGCGGAAAAATAAAAACATGTCACAAAAATGGTACCATCGCATAGGGGAGACTGTTAGCTTCATAGAAATATTGATTTTAAAGTGAATAGAATAAGATAAATATCATTTTATAATTTTTTACTAATAGTATGTCTTTAAGACACTTCTTCTCGTCGATGTTCATGTCTACATTTAAGACTGCAACTTTTGTTTTGCTTTTTTAGGACCTATAACATCCCAAGCGTGGCGAGAATTCTATACATGTTCAAAAGAAAGTATTGATTTCGATATTTTTATATAGTTATGGCGGGAAAACGGAAAGTGCTCCATTTTCTAAAATTTTCAGACCACTTTGCTCAAAAAATACAAAATAAAATGCATCTAAAGATAGACAAAGGACGTCCTAACTTTTCACCAAAGGAAAAAAATAACAAGTTTTGGTCATCCAAATTGCGGGAAAACAGACTACAATCTTATAGGTTTTTTTAAAAAAATACCAAGTCATAGAATTTTGAGTGTTTAATATAGATAAACTTGTCTGTTTTTTAAAAATTTAGTAGTTTAGAAACTAGATTCCGGATGCTACGATTCATATTTATATAACATTTTCTAATTTTGAGTGCGCGTATTGCTAATAAGCCATGCAAATTGAGATTTCGTTGTTTTTGCAATATGACATCCACTTATGACCACTTTTTGTCCCACAACTTGCAGCACTTACCCGTGGGATTAAAAAAATTCCAAACATTATATGCATAATATATGTGAATAAGAAAAATACTTGAGTAACAATTTACATTTCGTAAAACAAATACAAATAATCATTAGTAGAGTCTGAAACAACCCTATCCTGGATGTTTCCTCATCACTTCTTATATCTGTTGCAGTATCTTATTTAGCAGAGTGCAAGTCAATTTCACCATTATTAGAGACTTCATTATTCTCTATTTGATTAACAACTATATGCTCTGCAAGAGATGTCCATGTAGTTAGTGCTCTTTCAAATGGAAATGTGTCCACCCTATATCTTGAAACATAGATTCTCAAACAAGTTTCCAAATTCTTGTCCAATATGTTGCAAAGTTTTGATTTCACAAATGTAAGTGCACTAAATACCATTTCATCTTCAATAGACCCAAGAATCATTGTCTATATGAGTTCATATAGTTTTAATTATTCACTTATATTCTCTCTCAAAATGCTACTTTGATGCATCCTTCTCCACAATAGAGTGACAACTCCCATTTCTGTTGGGTCAACAATAGAATTATATTGATCAGACATTGTAAATCCAAAATGTTGTGACTGGGATATGAGTAATTTTCATCCAATATACCATTTAATTCCTCTCTATCAACATGTGAAGCTTTGTAAAACTCCTCCATCGGTGCAGATCATGGATTTTGTAAAGTTTGTAGCTATGTGTTCTTCATCAATCATTGGGTTCCATAAAATGGGATTTATGAGTCCCATGGCCTCCAAGAGATCATTTTTTAAAACAATATGATCTCATAAGATAGTGTTTTTTATATTTTCATCAATTTTTACATACATCAGAAACTGCAACATCAAAAATACAACTAGTGACAGGTACTTCGTCAAGTTCAGAACCTACTACATAAGGATTTTTGTATAAAGTGTGCATTTTAATATTTTCACCATCAACAGAAATTAAAAAATGACCACTGGTATTGAACTTTAAATAGTTGTTCGGATATTTGGTGTCTATCAAAACCTTGAAGCTGCTAAAAATTGGCTTTTGAATCTAGTCTTGGGTGATATACAAGGTATCTAAAATCATACATACTTGTCTCTTTAATTTTAGAAAATCAACAATGTATATGGATCTTTCCTGAGCATGTTTCACCAAGTTGTTTATTTCCTTTAGCATTGGCAAAATACTACATAAAGTTAATAAGGTCTCTAAATATTTCAAGCGATACAACAGATCTTTAGCCTTGTCCACTTGTCTTCGATGCTTGAACATATACCTTGCTAAAGACCTATATTCCTAAAAAATCCTACAAGTTGGTTCATACAATGATATCCATCTCGTGTCAACATCTTTTAGCAATTTTTTACCATTTGTTATTCCAACAGAAAATATCTGAAACTCCAGAAATATTTTAGGACTGCTTGACATATATGAATGCAAGTCCAGTATCAGTTCCACCACCTTAGCAACATTTTCAAAATTACTAACAATCTTTTCAGCCAAATTTATTCGATGATTCATACGGTGACTAGGACTAGGTATCATGTAAGGGGCTACTCTTGTTTGCAAATGAATACAAAGTCCAATTTTGTGACCTTACATGATAGATGCGCCATCAGATCCTACACAAATCAAATTTGCAGAGATTGAATGATCATCCATACCAGCTTATTTCCTTCAAATTTTTAATAACAAGTTTGCAAATGTTCTCAGCATTGCAGTTCTCCATCATTTTGTGCATATTTAGTAGATGATTTTCCCTGAAATGGTTACTGAAACTGAAAGTGTAGACATGCATGCACACCCAAGATGTATTATCTACTGTTGTGACCTCATCAATCGACAAAGTGATAAAATTTGCATTTTTACCTTCTCTCTCAAATCAGTGATTTCTATTTCTCCCATACACTTTTCCATCTCCCATGCACTTGGTATTTGACCAATGTGTTGTTGGTATATTTGGAAATCCATTAGATTGAAACAATGTCTTATAATCAATGAGATATGAAATTGGTCTCGCTCCTTTTTTAAAATGTGAAATATTGTTCTGAATTGAATGAGTTTAGCTTGAAGACTTACGTCAGTAGCTTTTTCAAATCTATCCTTTATAGTTCCACCTTTCTTAACTAGGTCCTAAAGATTTTTATGATGATTATCATATTCTACAACATATCTCATATGCAAACAATCTTCCTCAGTTTTCCATCTAGTTATTTTTATAATTATTCCATCATCTTGCTTTTTAGACTTGTATACCTTCCCACAATGTTTCTCTATTGTGTCCAACTTCAATTGCATTTTTTGGTCTCTACCAAGTTTCCAACTACAAATAGTACATCTACATTCTATAGGAGTATCAATACTATTTTCAGGTTCAATAGGTTTAATGAATGGATATTTGGTTGACCATTCAAATTTATAAGTCCTTCCTATAGTCCACTTCCCACTCTTACGTTTTTGATGTGAGTTTCTGAATGTTTATCAGAAGTTTGATTTGGATGGGAAATGGGATTATCAATACTATCAATTTGAATTGTATTACTCTGGTGATTGGAAATTTCATCTAGAGTAAGGTCATTGCTAGGGTTTTCTACATTTGAGAGAAATTGGTTTGCTTATAGCTTCCCTAAGTAAATAAAAATAAAGTAACATTATCATAGTAGAAATTGGTTTTCTTACCTCTTTCCACTGGGGTTACTTTATTTGATTGAAATATTTTGAAATTTCCATATTGTGTTTTCTTTTTCCTTGAGTTATTTTCTCATTTGTAATAGGGGCCATCGAATGGATGATTTTGAAGTCTGCACATGTGACAAAAACATAGAAATTTCAAATATTGATGGCAACAAAGCTTTATCCAAACACAAACAACACAACTTAATAATTACGGACGACAACAAAAACAAGCACTCTAATGGAAAACCAATATATAGGATGGTCAGCAGAAAGCACTACTACCAGCCAGTAACACTATTAATTATTACCAATCGGTAACACAAATATCTGTTACCTAAAGATAACAGAGATATATCATCATATCATTGGTAATATGAGATATATTTGTTACCGACAAGTAATCGATATATTTGTTACCATTCGCAGAACACATATATCGGATATCTGTACACGCCAAGAACACTTATACATGTTTCCTAAAATGGTAACACTTGCACATTTTCCTTGTCGTTCATCAACACAAAATAACCTTGCCAATATATAGACAGAGTTCTCTTTTTCACTTACCTCTTGATTCTTTCTCTTTTTCCTGAATCCTTCAGCTTGTGGTCTTATACTTTTAGATTTTTCACACACTTATAATGTAAAAAATAGGACTATACTATGGATAATTAATCATATATATATATATATATATATATATATATATATATATATATATATATATATATATATATATATATATATATATATATATATATATATATATATATATTTATTTATTTATTTATTTTAGAATGTTATAACATGAAGGTGAATATACTAACATTAGTCGGCCCTTGGTAGAAACACGAAGGTGAAATTATATTCAATTTTTTTAGGTCCCGTAAAATTTTGGCGAACATGCAATCCGTACGGTAGTACAAAATTTGCCAAATTCAAAATTCAAAATTCCTTATATTCGCCTTTTCATGAATTCACAAATTACCTCGTTCTAACCTAATGTCCTACTTTGTTTCTTCTTCTCATTTTCCTTTTCAAAATAAAAACTAAAATTTAGTAGGGAAATGGCGAATATAAGAACACGTTGGGATATGAAATCTCTAAAAAAGAAAGAATTCAAAGCTGAAATGAATAAAACAATACAAGCTCAAGGGTAAACAAAAACTACCTCAAACCCCCAAGCCACCACGTCTTTATAGAGAATGGGGATGGTTATCGATGATGGAGAAATTCACATAAGATGAGCTAAAGTGGTAAAAATATTTGAATGTCCATAGCAAAACCCCGTGTTCAAATATGACAACTAAATCACGTAAAATACAATATCCAACTCATTGGGTGTGGTGTATCCAGTAGAATAATCCATTGCAACACCTAAGTGAATTTGACTAAATAGACATGCCTTAGTCGTGACATATAAGCCAAATGTAAGGATAATTTACCACATATTTAAATATTGTACCCAATAGACAAGGCCACTACAAGTCCCGAGTTAATTTGACTCAACAGATCTCCCTTAGACATGGCATCTAAGTCAAATGAGAGTAGAAATCACCAAAAATTGAATAAATGGTGAATGAAGAAAAAGGAGAAATAAATAGTGAAACTCTATGGTATAAGTTAAAGCACCTATTTATACTTTCTATGCCTCTTTCCATCAACATTTTCGATGAAGAATTGGATAGAGAATATATTTGTAAGCTTAGCACCATACCCATTCCTTCCACCTATGGTTTTCTTGACATTTTCTTCATTATTGTTGGAGGAGAGAAAATGGCCAAAGATGAGCTCGGGCACATACACACGCTCATGATAATGAATCTCCACAGAACATTGTCTCCATCATTAAAGACATTGATCCTATTGTCCTCTACATTGTTATCTACCTTCACATTCTTCAAGTGGGGTCCCTCTCCTTGTTATTAGCCTCATTGGAAAGAATCTCATTGAAGATCTTGTATAGCCTCAACACATATTCAATCTCTTTTTGAACCATGGTATCATACTTATGCACCGACATAGTTTTTATGCCTCTCAATAGACTCGATGTATATGTTGAGACAAAGCAGATGTTTTATAGCTAAATCTTCTTCTAGTATGTTTCTTCTATAGTCATCTAATGTCCGTGCCATTTCCATTTCCTATGAGAGTTGCACGAATAAGGATTTTAGTCATATAAATCAAAGCTTTCATTTAGACTTAATTGAAAATCTTTTTAACTCCTAATTTTGCAAATTAACCTAGGCATGCAAAATTTTCTAACCCAATGCTAGGAGAGGAGAGAGACATCCAACCTTGAGCCCTACAAAAATAGTCAAGAAAAAAAAAAGCCACAAAAACTAATTTGTTTTGCTCAAATGAGGAATAAAAGATCTAACCAATAGCATTTAAAGAAAAATAATAATTTGCATTATAAAAGTTTAGGTAAATATTATCCAAACACACATGACAATATTTGATTGAATTTAATCAATATGAGTATTTATTAATGTGAAGACTATATAATGGCTTTGCCTTCTTTTTCCTCTAATCTTTCATGGGATCTAGTTAAGAGTCTAAGAACCCACTTTTAATTTAAAAAACAGCTGTAAAATTAAATAACTTACACCTCTGAGTAATCTTTAAATAAATCATTGGCATAAAATAAATGTGTATTCTTGGGTGCTTTCTCTTTTACTGCATAATTATTGTCCTTGTCGAGAATGAAGCCAATTTCGGTTCTTAGCATCATAAAAAGCATGAACGATATTTATGTCTATGTTCAAACATACCATTCGACTAATTGAATGTCACGCTTCTTCTTTTTCAATACTATATAAGTGAATAAACTGTCAGCAGCATTGTTTCACATTGAAAATTGTTTGTTGATTGTTCCAAGGGAATACTATGCCGCCCAATATCAAACTCAAGTTCAGGAAACTACATAGGTTCTCCTATGAGAGAATACTATTGCCAAATGGGTACCGTTTGGCAACGGTTGAAGAAGTTCGAAATAATTTGCACACCATTACACGCCTCAAATTAGTCGAGAGATTATACGATAGCCCAATGCTTCTTTTGGACGGGTACATCTTTCGTGACTCTCCAATTGAACGAGCTCCCGATGAACATTGTGATTGGGTCCTTGTGGTTAGGGAAAAAGAGTGGAATGAGGATGCACGAATTTGGAAAAAGAAAAAATCAGGTAGAAACACGGATCTAATCTACGTAGCGGCTATGTTTTTTTTTTCTTTTTGTCGTGTTTTCTTTTTCAATCAATTGAATTTTGTTTGCTGTAGATGTTATTTTTTATTTATTTTTAATATTTGGTTTTTTTTTTAATTAATTGAATGTGATCTATCCAACCGTTTTTTTAATTCATACGATTAGTCAAAGTCATATGGATGTCAGAGCTATTGGGAACACCAGGGGATCGAACTTCTGATCCAAGAGCCATCCATCATTTTTATTTATGATTAGGCAACATTCCTCAGACAATATAGCTGTTATTTTATTTTTCTTATTAATTTTAAATTGTGTATTTTAAATTCATCTCTCTCTTTATTACAGCTTGCTATTCATCAGATGGTATTTTGTTGAGAACGCAACTCTATGATGGAATTACTCTCTCCCAACAAGCTAGAGAAGCTGCCCTCCACATTGCTTCATATTACGAACAAACGGAAGAGATATACTGGCTGCTCAAAACTACGAATCCAACAGAGTTGCAAGGCGTCGGGAATGCCTTCAGAAAGATAATCAGATACGATGGATATTCTCGCATGGTGGGAAGGTTGTTGGCTTCTAAGTTCCCATTACAGTTGCCCCTTGAAAAGGATGACGATGGCAACACAACACTGGATTATGTTATCCGAGTGCTACAAGATCATCTGCATAAGGGAAGTTTTTGTATTCTCGTTGTTGAGATGCTTATAGAGTTAAATTCTGTTAATATTGTTCACACCCAAACTGGTGAGGGCGTGTCCCTTTTGATACAGCTATACAGAATGAATGGATTCCCGTATTGACAAAGCTTCTATCCATATTATCCCAGCATCCAGTATCAGGATTACAAAATCAGATTTCTAAGATTAAGCCTCGCTTTGGAGATGTTTTGATTGAGGCAGTTGAAAGAGGATATCGACAACTGGCAGAAGATTTGTTAGAGTTACAAGATTGCATTGAACAAATCACCGCAGATGTCTGTTTAGAGGTTTTAGGAGGGGCCGTCCGCAAAGGCTACCTGCAATGCATGCAAAAGCTGTTAGAACCTGTGTTCAAAAAAAGAGTTGGAAATGAGCTCCAACTAGACAAACATGGAAAGACGCTCTTCCATTATGCAGCCGAAACAGGCAATTCAGAAGTTTTCCAATTACTTGCTAAATCATATCAGGATGAGTACAAAGAGAAAAAAAAGGGATAAATGTGGAAGAAACTTCCTTCATTGGGCAGCACTCAATGGAGAGGCTAACTATTGCAAAGTTTGTATTGATGAATGGAAGTTAAAAGCAGATGCCAAGGATAATTGGGGGCAGAATTCATTACATTTCTCCGCAAAAGGAAACAATGGGCATCAAGTTGTGGATATTTTACTAAAATTGTCCCCACCGGCCTTAATTTATTCAAGGGATGGTAAGGGGAGGACGGCATTGCACCTAGCATCTGGAAAAGGTAACCTAGAAATGGTTGAGAAACTATTTCCAGGTAATCTTTCTCAAATGAGAACATACATTGAGCAACCTGACGGGTTCGGTAGGACAGCACTGCAAATGGCAGCACGTGGAGGTCATCAAAAGATTGTCCAGCTGATTTTAAATAAAGACTGTGACCTATTGAAACAGCGTGATATCCATGGACGCACAGCATTGCACTATGCCACTCAAGTGAAAAATGCAGAGGTTGCAGTAGACATCTCCCAGCGCCTGTTAAATAAATATAAGGATTCAAGCGAAAAGAAATCACTTTTGTTGTGGGCCGCAGCAGCCGGCATTGGCAGTGCAGAGCAGACAGAAGAGGTGCATCCTGCTGTTAAGAAATTTCTACTACGCGAGAAAAAAAAGAAATAACAGACATTTGTTAAGAGCAGCAGCGAAGAATAATAATGAGGAAATGACATGGGAGCTTCTAAATAGAGGTGCAAAGATCGAAGATATTTGCAATGACGGCTGGAAAGAGGAACTGGAATGGAGTGAAGGGGGACAAACCAGAAAGAATGTCGATAGGGGTAGGTCTGCTTATGTTATGATTTCGTTTTCTTTGACTTAATTTTGGTCATTTTATTAATTGTTTTCAAATATTAATTTCTTATGGCAGTAATAAATCAAATTGAAATAGCCAAGGAGCAAGGAAGTGATAAACCAAGCCAGGAGGATAATCTTGGTAACGTATTATTTTAGTTATTAAGCCCATCTATATATTATGGATCATACCAAATCAACATCATACAATAGAGCACTATGTTTCAATTCGTGCAGGGAGAAATATATTTGCTGAAGGTCTAGCTGCTCTATTTTTGAATAAATTTGTTGAATCTCCAATAACAGTGGGCATTTCTGGTGAATGGGGCATGGGAAAGTCCAGCCTCATGATTCAGGTACATGTTTATTTTTATATCAGATAGAGTTCAACTTCTTCTTTGTATGGAAAGAAAATTTATGTTAGGTGAAGAAAGTTTAAATCTTTTAAAAGTGTATGTGTAGACTGAAAACATACTATTAATGGCAGCGTCTCAGTTGGCATTTCCAAATCTCGTCCGTTTTGAAAATTTTGTTGGAGCAGAAAAGATATCTTTGAATACAAGAGGTCGAAAGATATATCGAAAGATCAAAAATGGAGTATGTAGTTTATTAGCTCATAGAGAGGACACCTCTGGACCCGTAGGACTTTTCTCTGGCTTGGGGGATACATTCGAGAGATATATGAAAGGATCGGAAAAAGAAAGGACAGAAGACGGGTAGGCTACATTAATATGACATTTATTTTATTTTCTCAAACAAGGACAGCTGGATATGACAAATTTTTATTTCATATTTAAACCCAAAAAACCTACAAATTGATAGCTCAATCTCTTTGTACAGAATCGACTAGTGGAATTGTTGGAGGAGTATTATCCCCAATACCATGTCATTTATAAGTCCTTAGCTTGCACGGATCTTCCCAACCAGACGGTGAGTGGATTTCCATAGATTAAATACTCCTATGAATTGATTCTTTGTTTTTACTGTTTACTGTTTGCTTAGCTTCCCCTTCATGTGTCCAGACTAGGTCAAATGTTCAATCGCCAGCTTTGGGAGGCAATACCAGCCATTGAGAGGAACACCTCGGATTTTGACCATTCGATATAATGCATGGCACTATCGTGATGAGCATGAAGCTTGGGCGGGGCTTGCAGTTACCATCACTAAAGAAATTGAACAAGCAATGACCAGAGCACAGAAGTTCAGCACCTGCTGGAAATATAGCTGGAGTAAAAATAGTGTCAACATTTGCTTGCAAATATTTTTACCTTGTCTGCTGGAAACATTTCTAGCAGGTTGGGTGGCTTGGGCAGCTTGGACCTTATTAAAAGAGGCAAAATTCAAAGATTTACGATATGGCTCCATACCTTGCACTATAATAGCAATTGTATGGGTTGTATTAAGATCAGTGATTTCAGTTGTGAAACCAGTGAGCACACAAATGATGGGGTATATCATCAAACCAGATCACACTGGTCGTCTTGGTTATCAACAACAAGTCATTTCTGACATCAATTTTTTGAAAGGGGAACTTGGAAAAAAACCACATTGGTTTTTTTCTTTCATTTCAGGGGAATGGTGTTTGAATTGGTTTGGCCTGTATCCAGACAATGTTGAAAATACATGTGTTCCAAAATTTAGCCCAGCTTCAGAGAATCAACTGCGAATAATAACCTTTGTTGATGACCTGGATAGATGCGAAGAAAAAGTTATATTACAGGTATGTGGAGGTCAAAAATGTTTGATGATTTATTGTGTCCTATTTTTTAGAATCTGTGATTTTAACAGCCAAATGGTCATTCTTTTCTCTAATACAGGTTTTATCTGCCATAAATCTGGTACTAGCTGAGTGCAAGATCAATGTTGTCTTGGGGATGGATAAAAAGATGATAGAAAGAGCAGTTCGAAGAAATTTTGAAGATAATGATGATAAAGACCTTGCAGACAAGTTTATCTGTAAAATAATTCAGATTCCTTTAAGCTTGCCAGATCCTACAGACGAAGAATCAAATAGATTTCTACATCACCAATTAAAACATGAACCCCCTGCAACTGCATTGGAAGATGGTGGAGAGACAGACTATGGGGAACTGGATACAGATTACGGTAAATTACTAGAAACAACATCTATGTATTTGAATGAATTTCAATTTTAATATTCTATCCAGTGAAGTCGGTTTACACTAAATTTATGTGGATCGGGTTGTTTATTAATGTAGAAGAGGAGGAAAATGTTGCTGAAATCCCAATGCAAGAAAGAATTGTGGTAGATATTGATGCAAGCTCTCAAGGTGGGTAAATGAAATCTTCAAATTTGGATTGAAATTTACTATAATTATATAATAAATTTAATTATTTTACAGGGCTTATGGAAAAGGTGCTTCACTGGTTGGGACACTCGTTACAAATTCTATGTTTGGTTGCAAAAAGGTAAAAGAAATCTTCGAGAGGCTGTCGTTTGAAGATATATGCTTCGTTGCAAAAGAGGTGTTGGAACACTCGTTTCAAATTCTATGGTTGGCTGCAAAAAAGGTGCTTCACTGGTTTCAAATTCTTTGTTTGCTTTCAAGTGAACTTCGAGAGATGCACGATGAATTAAATGAGGAGGAAAAACTTCTGACATTCTCAAAAGGTGCACGATTAACCAGGGAAATGTTACTGTCAAATTATACCCCAGAAGAAGCTGAGACGTTGTATAAGTTGAAGAGATTTGCCAGCGGCATCCAAAAACTTCCCCGGGAATGGAAACTGTTATTGCACTACTGCATACTTACATCAAATATTCTTTCTATGATAGGAAAAGTATACAACCTACCTGGTTGGAAGGTAGAACTGATGGCCTGGATATTTGTGTGTTGGCAATGGAAACACGAAATGAACATTCTCATCAAGGTACGTCATAAAAATACTGCATTTGTAATCAATTGGTAGGATTCAAGAATATTTAAATTTAGAAAGCTAAAGCTAAAGCCTTCAATTTCCGAAATGTAGGATTGGAGCAAGTATGCAGTGATCAAAGGTAAGCCTGTGGAAGATGAAGATAAAGATGAAACTGAACAAGATTGGCAGGGGCCTTCGCTTAAACAACTTGTTACGAATTATGTTATTGAGTTGAACTCATTGCAACAAACTTCCAATGTCCAAGCTGGTGAAGATAAAGATCATAAATTTCAGAGCGGAACAATGGAGACGGAGGAGGGTATTATGAAGCTGAGAGAGTGTTTAAGGCAGGATCCATTTGTAAAAGCAATTCTGTCCATGTACGGCCATGATACAACAATAGTTGAAGAAAGCCCTAACCGATATCTGAATTGGATGAACTTATTTGAAGCACTGAAACTGCAAGATGTTTCCATGAGAGGCATTCAGCTGTTTCAACAATTTCGCCTTCACTGTGAAACTGATCATCTTCCATGGCCTTTGCCGGAGTCAGATGAAAGTAGATTTCAAAAGATGATTATGGAAATACAAGAATCCTCAATGTAGACCTGTATAACTTACGTTTTATTTTATTGTGTGTATTTGATATTGTATAACAGTTCGTGCATAGACTATGTAGTATGCATAGTTTATTTTGAAGTTGAGGATGGTTGTTTTCTGTTTTTATACAAGTTGAAATTTGAAACAAACTGCTCTCATGAAAATAAAAGAACATTGCATGTTTTTTTTTTTTTGCCATTTTGAAATTCTAAATAGTGTGTAGTCTTTTATGTGTCTTGTCTAGTCTTTTATGTCTTGTATCCATGCACTTAAACTACGTAAAAATGGTTCCAACAGATTTTCAATAGAGAAACATTGTTTCCTTACTCAGAGTTTTGTAGGACTTAAATGAGCTAGATAAGTTAATAAGTTCGCACTCATTGAAAGAATGCAATTGGTTAATTGGTTAATAAATCTGCAGTAGTTAACCCAACCTACAACCAAATTAAACATTTGAGTAATGGCACTTAAAAACTCTTCAACTATAACATCATAATGTATGCCGCATAATTTACTTCAAGATTTTCATTGGTTGCAACAAGTTCTCTTGGCTTATGTTCGTGGGAGTTATTTTCTCTTTTGAATCAAAATCTAAGCACAACTCAAATGTTCGTGGGAGTTATTTGCTCTTTCGAATCAAAACCGAAGTAAGCACAGCTCAAATCTAAATTACATAGTTTGTAATTCCTTATGCCATTTTCAAGCATGATGAAATTAGAATAAGAACCTGATTTCGCCATTACAAATAGTAACTGTTCAAACCCTTCTATTTAGTTAGGTGAAAAACTTTTAAAAATTGTATTGACATAACATAATGGCTTTCCTCTTCTTTTGATTTGAGATGGGTAGACATCACTTCTTTTGATTTGAGATGGGTGGACATCACTTCTTTTGATTTGAGCATTATACTTAATATTTCATGACTTTTCTTATCTTTTTCACTAGTAAATTTCATTCACTACCATCTATACAAAATCATTATTACATCGTTCTTTATTACATTTGCATATGCATGAGTTTTGAACCTTGAAGTTATATCTTAGTGGCATAACCCCTTCTTCTTCCATCCTCGGTTACTTGATTTGATTGGTCGTGGTATCAATATTTTACTCTTCATCATAATTGTGTCAAGTTACGGATCAATGACCATGTCCTTTTTCAGTTTTGTCATATATTGTGTCACTCCAAAACCGTGCGAGATAGGTCGGGGCCATACATACGGTCCTACCCCTAGTCATATGGTCCTGGATCCCTTTGTTTCTCTCTATTTTTATCCGTTGATCGATTCATTACTCTTTTTATGTTACCTTTCTTATGTTATGAATCGGTCTTTCCTATCACTAAGGTTTGAAATTCAAGTTAAGAACTCCTATATATACAAGTCTAATGTAAACATTTACTATCTAGCAAGCACCTATCTATCTACCATCTACTAAGCTAAGGAAGCAAGAGAGGAGGGCATAAATTTGAATTTGTCATTTACACACAAGGGTTTTTATTGGGATGAAGTAGCATAGCCCACTATCGGTGTTGAGGCACAAGGGCCAAACTAGGTCAAGGGATAATTGCATGCACATCAACAAAAAGCACTAGGAGAACTACATTGAGTCTAAAATGTAGTGTAGTGCTTGGTGACTCACAACCGGGGTGATTGGGTTTTTTTGTTGTTTTAGGTATGACATTCGTGGTTTTGAGTGAAGTTGAAGACTTGAAGAGTGAAAAACATCAACACAAATCCACCACTAAAAGTTACTGATTCCATTTTTCTACAAAGCGTAAAACCATACAGGTTTGGTCGGTATAGTACCATTTGATCATGCCTTTTTGATATGGTCCTACATACCAAGTTTGAGATCTATAGTGTCTAATTTGTTCAGTTTTTGGACTTTGTTCTTGTTTTAAATCACATGTCAACACATTATGTCAATCTTCCGAACCAGCTAAATGCATCTTCTATCATGTGTATACTTCTAATTGCATGCATATGTTACCTATTGTGATTGGCATATTGTATACTTCTTCTATCTGATCTATAGCATAGATCTAAGTGTATTTATAAGCTAAGCTACTTTGTATTATTATTAATAATAAACCTAATTAAAATTAATTAGGATTATATACTAGCATGTTTATCCATTAGCTAAGTGCATTCCCTTCTTCGTATTTAAGCAATCGTATCTTGTTGTTTTCATCATTTATTGGTCAAAGTTATATTCTAATTTGGATTTCAATGAATGATTAATATATCTTAATATACAACTTATTCCTAACCCTTACCTAATAGATTTCAAGTTAAAGGAATTAACCTACACTTAATTCAATTTTGGTTAAATCCTATAGGCATTGTAATTTGTTGAAGGGGAAGAGTAGATGCCCCCATATTAGGAATAGATGTAGGCACATTACATGTGGAAATGATAGATGTAGCAATAGGATCTCAGTAGGAGTAAGCACATGAAATGGAGTTTTTCATGAGATTGTTGCTTGATTTAGCATCGTGAGAAGCCTTAGAGGCAAAGAAGAACATGAAGAATCCTATTAAGGTTGTGTGTATGCTAGTGAAGGTCATAGCGTAAAAGAAGATAAGAGTTTACCTTGATCATGGTCAATCTCATTAAGATCATCAAAATTGATATCCTTAGATACCGTAGGACAACAAGGTCAACTTGGTTTTCAAAATAATCTTGGTTAAAATACAAATTGTGTTCATTATAATGGATATCCTCAATAACAGGGAAAACATCAAAATTGGAGGAGAGTAGGAATCCATAGGATGCATATACTTAAAAGTTGTGTATGGGAGTTGGATATGTACAACAAATGTATGATTAATCGATTACTACATTAGAAGGGGAATGAAGAAAGGCATGCACAAATATAATAGGAAACTCTAGGGTTTTGCAAATGAATGTCGATTTGGTATAGAGTAAAATAAGCTAAATAGGTTGAGGATTCGATGCATAAGCGGGTTCACCAAATGATATACCCTAATAATAAATAAGTGTGAATGTGTGAGTCTTTGCTTATCTAAATTTGGTTTAGGATTAGAAACATTATGTATATTCAAATTATTAAATAAACATTAACACTCAAATCTAAACATACAAATAAAATCTTAAGAAATATATCATTTAAAACATGTCTAAAAATTAATATTGGTGTGACTAAAGGATGAACCAAATGAAAATATTTTGCAAATGTTTTTTTTTTAATTATGAATTGTATTGCACTTATGGACTCGAACCATTTTGCACATGACTAAACCATTTGAGTTGTAAATGAGGCTCAGAACTTCCAAGACATCTATAAATGATTTCTATTTGAGTTGTAAATGAGGCTCAGAACTTCCAAGACATCTCAGTAAATGATTTCCATTTGAGTTGTATATGGCTCTTTGTGAAATATTAGATCTTTATCATGTGTGAAACCCCCTTATATCAGCCATCTTGACTATAAACCATAACTTTCGGTAAAAACCTTGTAAAATGATTAGTGCTTGCATTGAAACACAATCTATACACTTGCATTTGTAATACTTTGAGGAGGCCTCAAACCGCACATAGTTATTTACTTAAAGATGTGACATAATACTGCATTGATGCAACTATATTTGATAACATGAATAGTTGACAATTGTTTTGTATAGGCTTGACTTGGCTTTATAGGCTCTTAATTTGAGAAGCTTAACTCTTGGACCTAGTTTAGAGTGTTTCAAACCTATATAGGGGCTGCTCCTAATGTCTTCTCTTGCTTTAGGGAATATTAGGTGATTTTTATTTCCTTTTAGTGATTTATACTTGACAAAGTGAGGTGTGTTCCAAGTGAGTAAATGAGTTTCTTAGACTTCCTTATATAGGGTTATTTGGATATAGTTCACATAATGGTTGATCTACAATGGAGATGTCAACCCATAAAAGAGATACAAATTGGAAAACTAATTGTTGGGTGGCCTAGGATGAGACCATTCAACCCCGGACTAATTAACAATTTGGTCTTGTTGAATGGCTTGGTCCAACAATGAGGGACAATGATGCGGAGATATGTGCACAATAATTAGAAGTATTGGATTGCTTGTGATCTATATAAGCATTTCTATAAATGGCTAAGCAAAGGTGTAATGCGGATAAAGAACTTTGCAATATGACTAAGGATGGACTAGGATATAACAAATTAGCTCATAATAGTTGCACAAGTCATTATCAAAGGGATTAACTGACATCGACAATATCAAGTGCTAAATTACCAAATTTAAATGTCTACAATGTCATTGTTAAAATAAAAATTGGTTTATCGTTGTATATTACACCATCAATTTTAATGTGGATAAAAAGTGAACTTTCCAACTAGATATAATAAATATTTTAATTACATAATCATTTATAGAACTTTAGTTTTGTTTTTGAGTCCGCGCGTGATCCTCATTGTTGTACTTGTCCCCCATTCTTTCTCAAGGGATTACACACACACACACACACACACACATTGTCTTAATTTTGTGTTCCAATATTATGTGTTTTATGTAGTGCTCTATAGTGACTAGTAATAAGGATTTATGTTTCTATGTCGAGGTTTCTTTTCAAAATTTATGTCTCTAACATGGAAACAACTAATATAAATATCAAGGAGGATTTTGAGTAAGGGATTCACAATCTAACATACCCTTTGTGGCTAAAAGTGGAGTTTGTTTAAGCACATGGCATTTTGACTATATTGAGTTTATATATATATTTTATTTTCCCATGGCATATGGTCATTGTACCATTTATTGGACGTAGAAAATTTTCTTCATTAACAAACAACAATATATATTTTCTGGGAAACTTATTTGGCAAATTTAGTGGACCGTATTTGAATTGTTGGAATATGAGCTAAAATTTACATCCCTCACTTAAACATGTGTGTTCTTGTTGTTCCTCCCAAAACAAATCCTTATCCATTTCTAAACACATCAGACCATAGGCAATGAACATTAGGATATCTTTTCAACCATTCTTTCCTAAAAATCCAAATCTAATTGACAAAAAGGATATAAAACAATTCAACGTGTTGCGATGTGATAATGAACATGGATAATGGAAAATTTCTTTTAATAATTTACTTCTTAGAACACCCAAAATTGGTGTTCTTGAAAATGACATATTTGCTCTTTGAAAAACTCTAAAGACAAAAGTGATAGTGTAGCTTTTAATTATATATAAAGACTTATGGAAAAAGGGAAACAAAAAGAAAGAACGAAGAACACTTCAATCTTGTTAGTAGGATAAGAAATAAAAAAACCAATAAGGAGTGACCAAAGAAGATGGCCTTCATGATGGTACTCAATTTTGAACACGACGGAAATGGGAATGAAAATGAAGAATATGAAGAAAGGCTACAAGATGATGAATCGTCATTGCGAAAAAAAAATGAATGCCAATGCGAAAATTGAAGCTAAGAAAACAACTACAATAGATAAACAATTTGTTCTATAGAAACAAGGATTTTGAAGGTGAAGCACCTCTTGCAATGGAATATAGTCCCATGTGGAAATTTTTCATCTCTTGAGAGATGAAGGTTCCAACATTCAACAACCTAATGGTTTGAAATTTGGTGTATAATTAGGAGACGTTGAGACTAATCTAGATATGGATTTGAGTGTAAGTAGAAAACATGTTTGATTAATATTTTAGTGCTCTTCTACAACGCCAAAGCTAAAATAGAAAACAATGTAGATCTTGAGTCCATTTCAAAGATGTGATATGCAAATTACAACGGACCAAATGCAACACTTTTTCTTGAGGTCTTTTCAGAAAAATCAATCTAGTACCAAAAGGAGGCTTCTATCCCTTGCTACATTAAATATAATAATTTTGATAGATCCAATGTAATAAGCATTCATTCCAATTTGTAATCCAAACAAAGCTTTAAAAGAGTAAGTGAAGGTAAAGACAAATAAAACAGGAACAAGGGAAAGGCAAAGCAAGAAGAAACAAAACAACAGGAAAATAAACGAATTGATAAAACTTGTAGTGGCAGTCTAGGGGACTAGGCACTTTTAATCTATTCAATCCTTTCAAATGAAAATACTGTGAATGCTAAAAATTGCCCTTTGTCATGAAAGTGGACACAACATTTATGTGCTACTACTCTTTGAGGTAACCTTCTGGATACATACTCAAGTTTTATACTATTCATTGAGGCATAAACTTTTGTGTATATTATTTACATATTACATACCAATCTTTTCATTTGTTATCCCTTTTGGTCATAGATTATTTTGTTTGATTCATCAAAGTATATTGCTATAATATGTCTATTAATCAATCTTGGATTCTAAAATTTTGCAATTAATGTGTAGACATGTTTGAAAAATAACAGCATGCTTGTATCCTTGAGAGAGTTACAAGTATAAATGGAGAATTGGCATCAAGCTAGTTTGCAAAGGTTATTTCAGCGTTGATCAATCTTGGCATATGAAAATATCTAAGATGCCTCAAGCAACTTGTAGAAGATTATAATAATGTTTAAATGTATATGTGCTTGGTCATATTAGACGCTGTGAAACGATTAAGTATAGAAATTGACAACCAATTAATGATGGATGAAAGTGAATGATGGGAGAAGATGGATAAAATTGAAGCAACATCAATGGATTTTATATTTTTTAATAGGGTCTTTGATACATATAACTAATGTCTAACTGTCAACTCCTTGCTCATGATTTTGCGCAGTTCAATAAGAATTATAAAGAGTAACTCATCACTCCCATAAACTTTTGTATAAGTCCATGCATAGAATTCGGATAACTGCATTCTAGACATTGTTTTTATTAATGATATCGTCAATTTCTATTGTCCTTCCATTAATTCCTCAATTTACCAGTGCACAACATAAGATCATTTCAAGATTACCATACCTGATAAAAATGTAATGAAAACCCAAAAGTTTCCACTAGTTCAAGTGTTCCTACTCTCTCTACAACTAAACTATTATCAAATTTGGAGCTGTTGAAAAATGTTTGTTCCATGCAAATTAACAACTAGAGCATGCTTGTAATTTCCACACTTGTTTATGTAAAGACGTAAGGTAGGGCAAAGCTTATTTTTATACGTTTTCATCATAGTTTGTTTTTGTTTTGTTTTTTTGGGAATAATGGCAAACGAGTTACACCATGCAAACAAGAACATCTCAACAATTGTTTGTCCACCATGTTTATTTGCTTTTACGAAAAATTATATTCCAAGTGTGGCTGGCATAATACATCTGGTAACCATTGAAGTCACAAATTAAATTATAATAAGTGTGATCCAACTTGTAATTTCATGGTGATTTTTGTTCATTGTCACCTTCAGCATAAAATTAAATTTCCTTTTGTAATCTTGAGCTTTTGGTTCTTATATTCTTATCATATAGGGGTCCACTCAAAGATGTTACTCGCTTGTAAAAAAACAAAATCGAGCCTGCAAAAAAAAAAGGTTACAGTTAAATTTTGTTTTCATTCAATTCAACGATAACATTAAGAAATACCATTACAAAATTCAAATAATCAAACTACACGTCTATAATCTCAGGCATAAAGGAAGAATTACCCATTGGAAGGATGCAAAAATCCACCAACAGCTTTGTAGATTAAGGCCTCTTTTGCTACATATCTGACAATTGAAAAATAACAGTTTGTGGATGATTGATATTGATAATCTGTCTATGCAAATGAAGAAAATACATGATCGATTGCAATACAAGAAGATAATGTACCCAATATTAAAAAGAAAAATCATACATTTACTGAATACCATTATAAATTTAGTAATTATTTTATAGATTTCCAATCCTGTGAACATTGCATGATATAATATATTAGGAATTCTTGGAAAAACAATAGATATTTTGGAAGAGGCCACCCTCCTATAAATAAGTAATGCAAGAAACAAATAATATTGTGTATATGACAATTATTGCAATAGCTTGCCTACTACAAATTAAAGACAATTGTTTTTTTGTACTGATGTAAAAGTCATAAGGTGATCGTTGAACTAGATGTCTAGATGTAGAAAAATAGATTATACCTTTTCAGTGAGATTTTGAATGAATACATGACATCATGATTTGTTATCATAAGTTCTTACAGATCAGTGTTGATCTGAGGTGGCAGACAGATGTGACTGAGTAACTTGTAGGAGGTCTGATTATGTGGATAAGCAGTCAAATTTTGTTGACAAATATAATCCTTGCATATGGTCATGAATAAAATTGGGTTAAATGAGTCATTTTATGAAGATGATATACATAACTGTTTAAATTTTTGTTGAGCAAGGTGGTTCTTGATAGTGGCGGTTGTCTCCAACTGTTGCACTTCTTTGTATGTTCGATTCATTGGACTTGATGGAAGACGATCTCATAGCATAGATCCCCATCAATTTCCATCATAGAAAAGTAATTAAATTTTGCATCTTGAACCCTAATGGAAAATGCTATATTCTCACTGCATTCTATGTTTTCCTATACAAAAATCACTAATGTGTGCTCATTTCGTAGAGTATTTTTGTGTGAAATTTATATCCTACATTTTTGGTGTCATTACTGATCAAGAGTCCTGCTCTTACTCATCCCTCCTAAAAAAGAAAATTTAACAAGAAAAATGAAAAATGGAGAAAAGAAAAGTTTGAAAGAAAGAGAGGCAGAAGTAAGCAAATCCTACAACAAGAGCTAGAAAAAGAACTAAACCTGAAACACCATTGCAACACATTTTTCCTGCAGGGAAATCAAAAGAAACACTCTCCCCTAGTGCATTTAAACAAAGACTACAAGGAGAAAGAAAATCTGGAAAGAGATCTTTGTTTGGTGTGGAAGATTGCTACTACAAGTTTTCCCCATTAAGTCTGAGAATGCATGGACTACCCTTGCAGACATATCCAGCAACCTCACTTGGAATGCATGTGTAGAAGATGCTTATCAACCATCCAACCTTCATGAAACCTCATTATCTTGAATTTGATACTAGCCATGAGGAGGGACGGCAGGAGGGGAAGACAAAATGTACTGTCGAGTGCTATCAAGACCATGTAAAAAGAGAAGAGAACAAACAAAAGGAAAAGGAAGAAACATCATTTGGACGACCTTAGGAGCTTTGAGTTTACGGCATATAGTAATCACCTCATTCCCACATGGAAGATAAATTTGCAAAGGAAAATTAAACTCTAGAAACGAGCAAGGATAAGAAGCAAACAACAACAAAGAATATAAAAATGGATACAAGGGAATTGGTGAACTGAACATGTGATCTTGCAAGAGGGAATATTTCTTGACCATCACTGTAAAACAACAAAAAGAAAATAGAGTTGTTGAGGACATATTAATGATGAACAAGAAATAGCTCTTTTTGGGACAGGTGGTGAGTGGACTTTCAAGAAAAAACGTGTTTGTCAATGAGAGAACCATCAAGAACAAGGCTAGTGGCAAGAAGACTGGTGTGGAGAGCAAGAACGATGGTGGGAGGATTGTTGAGGAAAAAAATCAAAAATCCAAAAATGGTCTTAGATTGTTGATAGATGAAGGAGAAACAAGTAACAATTCCTCCATCGGATAGGCTCGACAATGACTAATACTCGAGGACAACCAAGCACCAAGTTACGACTATGGGCTTGAGGTTCGATAAGGCTAGTTAATTGAAGGATGGAGATATCACCAAAGCCACCACAAACATGAAAAATAACATGGAAATCTCACCCTCAAGCGCCAAATAAAACTTGACCAAGTTTACAGGAGAAAATAATATTGAACCTAGCTATCACTACAAGTTAAGACCTTGCGTGGTTAGTTAGATGAGGTATATTGATATAGGAAATACATAACCCTTAAACAAGTTGTGAATAAGTGGTTTGTGGAATAGAATCAGAACAATTGATTAATTATAAAAAGTAAGGCCTTCAAGAAGGAATTCAAGCTATTGTGGAATGACAAGAAGGTTTTCATGGAAATTTACGACTAAAAGATGGGTAAGAGTTATTCAATTCTGGAATACAACAGGAGATTAAGGAGTTGATTTCCAATTTGGAGAATCTTCGCACAAATGGAGTGAGGAAGAGTTAGTTCAGGGGGCTTAAGGTCAAAGTATCAAACAACATTGAAGATCGTGCCACCAACCACCTATAATGATGAATATGATCAAGCCATAAGCATTGCAGGCGAAGATAAGGTAAATGTCAAAACAAAGGTAGCAAGTGATTCAAAGGTGAATTATTATGACTTGGGAATCCCCATCCATAAAAAAATTTGGTAATGATATAATGGGGATGTTTAAGGAACTTGAAGGTGACGAATGACTTGTTGCACAAAGGGCCGCTGCAAATTGGTAAACTAACCAATTTTGTGAGATTTGTAGAGTAATGATACACTTAGTGGAGGATTGCCCCTTCAATCTTGATAACAAGAAACACCAAGAAGTGCTTCCAATAAAGATGAAGAACTCAAGTGAAGGCCTTAAGTGGAGGAATAATGAAATCCTTGACTAGGGTGACAACATATAATAAAAATCAAGGAGTAGATCATCGGATGAATCCTCAATCATCCAATATAAGAGCTTACACTAACTGGCACATTTTGAAAGGGATAATCAAAACTAACCAGAGAGCAATTTATCTTTCTAATGTAACTATTGTGCGGATTCGGAGACCATGATGACAACAATTGCCGTAAGCATCAAGTGACTGCAAAAGTGAACGTGTTGGAACGTAGGAGTAATGTAATGACTTGAAAAAAGTGAAGAAGGAAATTTATCCTAAGCTTGTAGTGGAGAAAAAGAGGATGGTGGATGCAAGGTAGGAGATACAAAAGGCTATGTCAGAGGAGCCTAAGATGAAGATAGAGGTTTCCTTGGTGATGGTGGAACCATCCATTCTCACAAAGGCAAGACAGATAAAAAGAATTGTATCAGTATTATCATCTAGCCAAGAAGAGGATGGAAGAAGAAAGCTCATCCATACTATTTAGATAAATTCACCTTCTATTTGGTATGATGCCAATCCAAACCTCTATCCTTCTTCTGAGCATTATTCAAACTACAAGATCCTCCTCTTCTAGTAATAGTGTTGCATGCTCTTGTGTCGGATTCCCCTTTCAATCACCACCAGACACGTCATCACCCACTCTAACCAGCCACAAAAATCCTTGCAGCCAAGATCTCAGCCTCCTTTGTAGATCTTAGGCGTGCTTGCTCATTGCTCCTTTATTCTTGAAATCTCAAATCCATAATGACTCTAGGATGGATCGCTAGAACGATTACATGCTCAAACAATATCTGAAGTTTGAACCACTCAATTCAAATATCAATTTCATATTTGATAAATTACCTCTTCTGAGGTGCATTCTTCTGCTTCTTGCGCAGATCCACTAACTACTTAAGCAACTCTCTAGCCATGTTTTCATTGGTTCTCTCTCAATATCTTGGTCTCTTTTCACACACAAGTCTCGTAGAATAATGTAATAGTGTGACAAGATCCAGGGCAGACTGATCATCAACCGTTTGATGTATTCATTCAAGAAAATTTATTCCCAATGTTGTCAAGAATCACCTATGTGAAATGTGCTTCTTACAAGATGTATTCATGGGCTGCAACATTTCACGGAAAGCTAAATTCTTCTCTCAATTGGTCTACTTGATTTTGATTGGACTGTTGTATTGTGCCTGATCAAAGTCTTCGCCCGTGAAGAATTCTTGGTCCTAAACTCACGACTCCAAGCATAAACTTCACACCGATAACAACTAGATTTTTATTTAATCCACATTTAGAACAGAAAGAGTGCCAAAATGTAGTGTAGGAAATACTTTAATGTAGTACAGGAAATAAAAATGAATTTGTGCAGCCAAACTAAAGAGAAATATATGCAGAATGAGAATGGAAACTTGGCACTCCATCATATACTCAAATACTCATGTACATCAATACATCAAACAAGAGAGAAACACACGGAGAATTCATTGAATCATCCTTGGACATGACTATATGAAGACCGTAAGTGCCAAATAAAAGGTGTGTTACATTGACAACTGTTGACAAGTACCTGTGGACCATTATTCAACTATAGGCTGTCTTGTCCAGAAATGATCAAATATGAGTCAACTAACATCTTTATTTATCATGTCTATAGCCAAGTGACTACAACATATACAACCATATAATATATCTAACTAATACAAAATGGTCACCTACAACATCCTGATTTTAGACTTTTTGTAAAGATTATATTTATTGATTAACTAATTTCATCACGATGATCCCACAAAATCTACTTTATCTGACTATTTTCATCATAGCAATCCAACAAACTCGGCTTTATATGGTTGAGAGCTTGAAGCATGACTCGAAACATCAATTAACAGAATTGGGCACGATCAATTCAAACAAATTAACAAAAAAACTCATTGTAAAAGTATGAAAAACTTAGCAAACAAGCTTTTTGTATGCCATAGGTCTTTGCAATCATCTTTGCATCCACTAAGAGAGGGACTTTCCAGAAATGAGCAAAAACAACAAGGTAATTGAATTATATCTGTAACCATGCCCCAAATTCCAGAAAACAGGAATATTCCTCATCAAATTACAAACAAAAATGAATACCCATACATATACAAGTCCAGAACTTATTCTTTTAAGAGAACTCGTGCTTTTCTTTTCGTTTTTATCCTTTACGTATAGAATTTCCCTTTGTACAGCATTTTTGTTTACATTGACTGGGTACATCAAGTTTAGTCATAAGAATAAACAAGGGATACATTAAAAAAATTATGGATGAAACGAATTAGTTACAAGAAAGAGCATTGTAGGCAGTATTGAAATACAATCCATACCAGTAACAAAAGACAGCAGATACAGAAGCAGCAAATCGTGGCATAACTGAGAAAGTTCATATCCCTTCCAGCCTGTATGTAAAAAATTTACATCAAATGTTAATAGGAAGTTCGATGAATCTAGGAAGCCATATGCATTAGAAGCAAAGCTGCAGCAGATTAAAAATTCTCAAGAAATAAATCTATAACTGCACTTACAGTATTGTTTTAAAAGATGGGAGATGCTATTAAAAGGTGAAGCATATACACTAAAAACCATTGGGACCTTTTGTCTCTTCTCAACCGCATGAAACTATTGGCGTCTGTATTTTTAGGACCTTTCAATTAGGACTAGATAAAATACCAATAAAAACAGACATCTTTAGCCTCTCCCTCCATAGCCTCCCTCTCAAAAGAAGCAATCTCGTCTGCTATGAACGCAGGGTTTTCCTCTTCTTGCCCAGTCCACTCGCTGTATGGATCTATCTCATCCAAATCAATGAGCTCCTCTTTGATGTGGCCTCAACTTTTCTTGTGCGAAGCCGGAGATTGTATTGCACAAAAACCAAGTCGTTGAGCCTTTTTTTGAGTCAACTTGTTGCACTTCTTCGTGTGAATGGCCTCAAACAAACTCCAGTTGCGTTCACATCTAGAAGCGCTACAAGGTTGAGATAGAATTTTGAGGGCTAACTTTTGAAGATGTGGGGTATTCCCTCCCCAATCCTCCCACCAAGAACCTACAAACAAAATAATCAAAAATTTATAATTAATTAATAAAATCAAATCTGTAACTAATAAGTAACTTGGTAAACATTCTAATTTTTATTACTTGGTGACTGCGTGGATCTCCCTCGAATAGCTAGTGCCGAAGAAAAGAGTCTCCCCCTAGCATGTTTGTAACTCTACAACTCTAAAATGACGAGGTCCCTCGTCTCAACATCTGGTATCATCCTCTCAATACATGTTGAAAGGCCCTCCATAACCTCTCTGTTCACATCTGTGAAGTTGTTAGAGTAGAAATACTTGGGGTTGAGGTAGTACCCGCTGCATGAATAGGTTGGTGGAGTTGATTGTTCCACCTCCGATCAATAATCTCCCAAAAGGGACCATATCTGACAATATCCCTCCTGTAATAGTTTTGGATACACTCTTTAGCCCTATCCATGGCCTCATATATAAACCCCATGGGGTTTTGCTGCCCATCAACCAAACGTAAAACCCCCCACCAACGACTCGACACTTACACACAAGTTAAAATGTAAGATTGCAAACTTACAATATAAATAAAGTACAAAAGTGAAAAGTAAAACAATAAATTTATAATTTAACAAATTAAAATAAAGGAATGAAATATAAATCAAAGTTTGAAATTACCTTGATGATCTCTATAGCTCTCAGAAGTGTTGGCTAGATTTTCTCGTATAAGATCAAACCTAGGCAGTAGATAAATCTCCTCATTTAACCGGTGAGGCTCCCGTGTCGATTTGTCAATATAAATGTGTTATTATCTATCGTGGGTTTATAAATTAAAATAAAGGAATGAAATATAAATCAAAGTACTTTAACCACTTAGTTCATGAACCATAACTAAGAAGTTTTGTCTGCATAAATGTAATTATCTATCGCTTTAACCACTTAGTTTAAGAAAGGAAAATTATAGAAGAAGAAAGTAAAGGAATTACAGAGAAGAAATGAGGAAGATGTGCATCCCAATTAGTAGATAGCAGAGCTAATTGCATGCACATAGAAGAAACTTAATAGATTTGAACACACAGAATTATAAAGCAAAGGCAGCTCTAGATCCAGATCTAAAATAACACAAAGTTTACTTAAAAGATCTAAGATTTAAAAGCAAGAAACACAGTACACCGTGACACAAAGTTCTCCGGAAACCTGCTTCTTTGTATTCCTCTGCTACAAGTGGCTCTCAGGGGTTCAGCACAAAGTCTAGAACACAAGATTGCTGCTTACAAATTCTGATCGATCATTAACCCGGAGGTTCTTCTCCTACTTATAGAATGTAGGAGGGAAAGTACAAATAGAAGACTCAAACTGAACTAAAGTATGAACAACAAGTAAAGATGACATTTGGCAATCATCCTCAACTAACTTCTTCTTAAGTGACACATGTATCACTTAACTAATAGAATGGTTCCACATGACTTCAAGTAATGGTTGCAAAACCAATAACTTAGAAGTTTTACAATTTCATCCGGGAACATAGAAAATAGAAGAAGAAAGAATAGAAGAAGTCATGCCAGCTGTAATGTTTACATCTTCTTCTTGTTCTGATATCTGATATACTTGTCGAACATATAATTCAGCATCCTTCCATCTGTTTTAGCCACTGCTTCCTTCTCTCGTCCCGAATCAAAAGAACCCTTCATTCAACACTTTGCTGCATGCTTCCACCTCTTCCAAACTTGGCCCAAACCTCGCAATGTCTGCCTGCAGCGCCACCAATCTACTTATAGAATTCATCGTGAAAGGCTTGGTAGCTTTATCAATTCTCTTTTGCACCATCAGAAGAGAACCTTCCAGGGAATCATGCACCTCGTTAGAAACAATCCGCACGTATGAAGTAACACCTCCATCCACTCTTTCCTCAGTGAAAGAAATGATACTGTCTGGTAAATCTGATGTTCTACTCTCAAGCGCCTGCATCCTTTTCAACAAAACTCTGCAGATCTCCAAACGGAAAGATACTGCAAACTCTAGCTGCTTCCCCTTCTCGACTGATCCATCCGGTACAATTTGTTCTGCAACCAATACATCTCCCGACAGCTTGTTGATCTCGGCCAAAATACTCAGGTTACTCTCTGCAACTGTATTCATGCCTTCTATGCTTTCCATCAGTTGCTTTAGTTGATTTGTTGCATCGTTCATAACCTTTAGGCGGGCCGGCACTTCCCCAAGTCAGCAAGTAAAGCTTCGACGAATAATCGATCCTTCCATTCGTCAATAGCCTTTACTTGATTGCTTGCATCTTCCATTTCCCGCATAAGATGATCACTCACCGCTCTCCGAAATGGGTCTGAATGGAAGGTTTAGCAACCTTGGCTATGATCTCACATAATTGAGATATTTGCTTCTCGCAGCTCTTCTTTCTCCGCCTTTTCACTGTCAAGCCTAAGGAACAAAGCATCCATCAATGTCTGCGTGTCCTGCTTCAATCCTTCAGTGGTAGCTTGACCGAGTGGTATTTTGGTCACCGTCACATCTTCTGCCGTGAGCTCCTCTTCTATCTTTCCTTCCGCCGGAATTGATATCTCAGCAAACTTCTCTCCCGAATCTTTGATGATCAACCTAGAAGTTGCTTTAGCAACTTTAGGCCTTCTGTCTCTTCTGCTCAGATCCTGAAGTAGCTGCAAGTCATGCTCCTCTAAGTTCATCTCTACTCTTGCTTCCGGAACCAACTGCAAAGCTAACCATTCCGAGAAGTTACTTCTCGGGGAGTAAGAAGTCGCTGAGTGCACTACCATCTCCCGCTCTGCATCCTCTCCGTCAGAAAGTGCCACAGTGTTATGGCTGCCATCTTCTGAAACATCCAAGGACAAAGCTCTTTCGAACTCCGTCATCTGCAGCTTCAACATCTCCTCTGGAACGGGTGATGAACGAAGTGGCTGCGGAGAGAAAACGATGAACGTCGCCGGATTCAATGAAGGCATGGAAGCATCCTGCTGCTGCGGTGCAATAGTTGGTGATCTTCTGGGTACTGGAGAAGTCGGAGTCAAAGCTATGGTCGTAGAAGTGGTCTTCTTTCTTCTTGAGATCTTCTGTGTACTTTCAACTTCTCGACCTTCTGCTGCTTCTCCTTCATGCTTTCGCTTGAGGGAATCTCCTGCGCCGAAGTTGCCCGTGATTTGATTCATCAATACTTCATCAAGGCAGTATCCCTTCGTTGCCAGCCCAATTCGAAGTATTCACCAACACAGCTCCAGATCTTTCTTCAATTGAATGGCAGCCTCCAATGTTATCCTGCAATATAGCTTTATCTCCTCCCATTTGATGGTAAGTGTCAAGTACCACGTTCCCATCATCTTTAAGATCCGCAGGTATCCGCGCTAGTCCAAAGTCGAACACTTGCTTTGCTGATAGCCTGCTGAAATCTTTCTTTCTAACCTCGTACTCACTTCTGCACTTCATCCAGAAATCTTCTAACGAAGGCACATGTGCGTACTCCTGGGAGATTGTCTTCCTGGCTACTCCAAATGGATCGGGTTAAGCCGCAGCAGGAAGAACTCTTGCTCATACTGGATAACATTTGCGCTTCCATCCCTCGAGCTCTGTGAATGCTGATGCAACTGTAATATCCCACAGTGATTGGGAAGAAGCCCGTAGACTTGTGCCGTTTCAACTGAAGGTCGTGTAACTCCACAAGTTGCCTGCTCAGCTCCATGGCGATCAATCTATCACTTGGATACCTGGGCATCTTTATAGGTTCTCCAGAAAAGCCCGTAACCCTGAGGTATGTGAAATCTGCAAACTGGATGAATAAACTGCCAATCTTGGACACTGCTTCCCACGCTTCCTTGCTTACCCTGTGAGTCTTCAAGTCTTTGTCTAGCCTGCAGATGAAATCGTAGAAGAAGTCATCGTTGATCACTTTGAAGTCCTTCTCGCACGCAGGTACAGTAAGCTGTGGGTAGCACTCGAAAATGGGGTCCTTGGAAAGAACACCACATCTATCCAGCTTGGAAAAGACACCTGTGAAGTCAGCAAAGATACACCAAGTATGAAGTCATCTTGAAGCTGAAAGTACGCTTCACGTTCCGAAGTTGCTCACCGATGTTGCTGCTAATAATTTCCGACCAATTGATTATAGAATCAACCTTGTTGATTTCAATGGTCCTGATGAAAGCATACATCCATGTACGGAAAGTGTAGGCATTCGCTTCGCCATTCAACCTGCATAGCAATTTGACGACATCATCTGCCTCCTGCACCAAATTGGACCGTGGAAGAGTTCTCGGGAACTTTGAAGGGGATCTAGGCTTCTTCATGAACCGGCTGTTCATTATGCTCACGCAATCAGCTCTATGTTTTTCCCATCTACTGTCAGCATCCTGAATGCTAATAGAAGTCACCACCTTTCGCACTGGAATCTTCAAACAATAATTGATGAATTCCGCATCCAAACGAATTATTGTCTTTCCCGCAACATCACGCACTGATCTGGATGAAGGATGATAAGATCTAGCACACTCCATCACGAACTCTGGCAATTGGGCTGTACATGGGAAAGCTGCAGCTCGGATAATTCCACTACTTTTGACCGCACGCATGAGTGAAGTCTTTCCCGCTCTGGATCTATCAATCAAATCAGAAAGAGGTTCTGGGCCTAGATCCGTGTCTCCTATGTCTGCAAGTTTGGAAGCAATGCATGAATCCATCGTGCTCTCTTTTTCATCTCCTTTCGCCATGGCTTTATCTATCTTTGTCTGAATAATTCTTTTTCTTCTAACTTGGCCGGATTTCTTCAATACTGGTGCAGATCTGGACAATTCTTCAGATTCGAGGATATTTGCAATGTATTGGACATTGATAAAAACTCCTTTTCTTTTGTAAAGCACCTGTAATGAGTTCCTGCAATTTATTCAGACAAAAATGGCCACCGGAGCATGAATAGTGAATTTAAATTATAAAAATCTGCACTTTTCAAGCCTGCTGCCCCAAAAATTGGTGTTTAATTTGCACATAAAGAGAGCATGAATCCTTTCAATCAACACCTGAGCTCCTGTAACACCTGTGAAAACAACTATGCAGACGAAGATCAACCTCCTCCAAAGCATGCGCCAAATCTGGAAGCTTTTAGCCTTGTTAGCACTTTGTCTGAACAAAATCCTTCCTCTAATGGGGGCGCACTTTTCCTCCTAGCTGCAATTCTTTACCTGTGAATTAAATTATTCACCCATATGGCTGCCCATGCTTATATAACCTTCACAATTCTATAATTAATAATTGCCCTAACAATTAAAGGCAATTAATTAATTAAAAATCATGCTTTTCTCTTTTAAAATAGCATGTTTAAGGACAGCCATCCAATAAATTAAATTAATCCAATTTAATCCTTCACACAAAGACTTCACTAGCTCCACAAAGTGCTTTGACCATAGCCACTGAAAATAGAAATTAATTTAATGTTTTAATGCCTTAAAAAACATTAAATAATACCCAAATGGGGCGCACTTTTTGAGAGGAAGAGGGCAGCCATTAAATAAATTAAATTTAATGCATTTAATCCCTTTCTTTTATTCCATCTTTGACTTGTTGACCTCCTCCAAGCTTGGGCGCACTTTTTGAGAGGAAAGATTAATTAAATTAATCCAATTTAATCATTCCACCATCACTTCAAAGGGGGCGCACTTTTTTGCACATGTAATTCTATTTTTAAGAATTTTTCCACAATGGGATTCTTTACCCTGCAAGGCAGGCACCAAAATCCCATGATCCACTTAAGTGATTTGACTTTGACAATGGGATTCTTTACCCTGCAAGGCAGGCACTAAAATCCCATGATTTCACTTAAGTCACTTTCCTTTTATTATATCATGGGAATTTTTACCTGCAAGGCAGTAATAAATTCCCACCTACCTGCAACCTCTATTTTTCCCACTGCAACTTAAGTGACTTTTATAACACGGGAAAAAGTACCCTGCCAGGCAAGTATACAATTCCCACCCTGCCTGCGGCTTATATTTTTCCCATCGCAGCTTAAATCCTTTGTTTTCCAAAAATGCGCCCATCCCCGCAGGGGCTTTTCTGTGCACGACTTCGCTTTTTCCCAGTGATCCAGACCTCCGATGATGACTTCCTCCGGGCATAATGTGCGTGTATGTTTTCCAGCTGCTCCAGCCAAAATCGGGCTTACCGGCCAAGGAGTTGTTCCTCCAGAGAAATTTCACAGAAAACAAAACGGACACCACAAAAACACGAAAAATTGCCAAAAGTTACAAATAAAGCCCAAAACTTAAAATAAGTTAAAATCCTTCTGCACATAGGAATAATAACATATTCGCTCATAATGGAGTTAAAACAGAGCGCAAATAGCCTCATACGGGCTCAAAATAATTAAATACAAATTTCCCGCAGACAAATCCCGACGACAGAATAAAACAATTTTGGGCATCTGGGTATTTGGCGAAAAGGGCTAATATGGCTCTTTGGGATTATCTTGACGCAATACAAGAACTTTCAGGCAATAAAAACAACAAACGACCCATTATTTTAAAAGTACGAAAATTTTTCGGATAGGGTAGTCGCAGATTTCAGGGTGAAATCTGAGTGACACCACAAAGATATCATCAAAAACTATCTTTGCAACCCTCTCTCCGTCAGCTTTCTTTGAATATTGTAAGTCTAGCCATGCTTGACTCATAAACATTTGTTTCAAAGGTGTCAACAAACTAGAAATACTTTGCAACGTCAAGAAGTTAGTTGCAAACCTTGTGACACCGGATCGAACAAGTTCTTTCCCCTTTGTGTGTTCTCTCATCAAGCTCAGAACCCAAGGGTGATAATATATGTACTCATGTTATGGATCTTGCATCTTCTACAACCGGCCTCACCTAATCAATTTTGCCTGTCCTCCAAAAGAAGGTCAAGGCAATGAGTTGCACAAGGAGTCCAAAAGAGTGATAGATGTCTCTCCTGCAGTAGTCTCCCAGCCGCCACATATGTTGTTGCATTTTGCATGCAATGTGACAAATGGCACAACATTCTGTACACCAACCTCTAATACAACTCTCTAACATAACACTCAAATTCTCTGCATTTTTTACTATGTTAGAGGCATCAATAGACTTTAAAAACACCATCTCACCGTTTGAAGCAACTAAAAAATTAACAAGGGTGTGGTTCCTTCCATCTGTCCACCCATCTGAAAGAATGGTGCATCCCAATTTTTTGGCTTTGTTTTTATGCTCTTCTAGCATGGTAGTGGCATCTGCAACTGCACCCTCAAGCAATTTCCCACTCAAATATTTTGGAGAGGGTGCCTTGTACCCTTTCCCTACAACTGTCAACGTTGTCACCAAGTACTCCCAATATGGGCTCTTTGCCACATTGAATGGCAAGTTGTTGTAGTACCAAAAATTTGCACAAGCTTTATCCGCTTCCTTGTGCATATCTTTGTTCCAGTTGTACCTTCCAATGAAAGTTGTGCTCCAGGTGTGTTCCTTGCCACAAAAAAGCTCGGTATGCCTTTGCTCGAACTCGATGAAGATGCGCCTCTTCCGGATCTTCCACTTCGTATGCATGGACCACGAGTAGAGCCCACAATTGTTGCTGCATCATCCTCTAAATCCTCTGCGATTGCAGCACGCGAACCACTGTGTCTAATAGCTTGTGCTATGGCTGCCTTCAGCCTTGCTTTCTCTAGTTTCTTCTCCTCTAACTCTGTTAGCTCTTCTCTCATCTCTCGCTTTGCCTCTTCGGACAAGTTGGGGCAAATCGTAACATCTCGGCAAACAATACATGGAAGGTGATATTTCAAACGATTGATGCCTCCATTCACTTTTTCACTTCTGCTACAGAAATTGCAAAAAGCTCCATTGTCACTAGCTCCACGTACACTATATAAGCCATGCTTTGGAATGGGCATTCCGAGGAACGGTCCCTGCTAGTGATGCTTGACCCAAGTGCCAAACTCCGATGCCGACCTATGTCATTGTTAAGCTCTAATCTACATCACAATGCACATTTAAGAAATTAGAAATCGTAAGCTTAATTTAAATTTTTTTTAAACGTGCTGAATAAAAAATTTGTGTAAATAAAAAAAATACATTACAAACATTCGATTTTACATTACATGTATTTAGAATTACAAAACGAATCGATTATAATACTCATACATAAAATTTAACTAGTTTACAATGAATTTGTGTAAAAAAAAAAATACATACCTCTGGCTACAAATGAGTATAAAAAAATTACAAGCATTCGATTTTACATTACATGTATTTAGAATTACAAAACGAATCGATTATGATACACATACATAAAATTTCAATGAATTTGCGTAAACAAAAATGCATACCTACAAATGAGTATAAAAAATTACAAGCATTCGATTTTACATTACATGTATTTAGAATCACAATATGAATCTATAAAACCTAAATAATATACACAAAATTTGAAAAAACTTCAAAGAATTAAAAAAACCTACCTCCAAATGCAATTCTCCAAATTCTCTCTTCGAATTCGCTCCAAAATCCACTCAACACAAGCAATGCAAGCTCAAATGGTTGTGTGAGTGAAAATGAGGAAGTGGAGGGCCTTAAAAAGAGCCAAAACCGTGTAAAAACAGCGTTTTTTGAGTGTGAAAACTGTGTATATGCGTAAAAGCAGCATGGGCACGTATTTAGCACGAACTCGCCAAGTTTTGGCAAGTTTATTTTTTGCAAGTTTTTGACAATTTACTCGTTTGCATTAAAGTTCGGCGATTACTCGACGAGTATTCCAACTATGATTTCATGTATGTACATGCCAAGAAGCAATACAAGTGAGTCAATACGTTAATCACTTGAATATATCTCACCAAAAGTGATCACACTAAAAGTCAATCTCTATGCATAATGCATTTTTGTTATGAGCTTATACACTAGAATTCACTATATTTAATAATGTCCAATTTCTCTGATGTGCTTAATGTCTTTTGCGAGTTGGTGTTTAGAATATTCATACTACCGTTTAATTTATAGGCGGTGGTTTTTTGATTAAAAATACGGTTTTCATAAAATAAAGAACAGAAATATATAAAAGATATGTTGGCTAGATTTTCTGCATAGTTGAAAACCTAGGCAGTCATGAGATAAATCTCCCTCATTTACCGGTGAGGCTCCCGTGTAAGATTTGTCAATAAAATATGCTAGTATCTATTTAGGGGTTTTACTTTAACCATGCAACTCATGAACCATAGTTGTATAGTTTTGCAACAAGTAAGCAACTGTTAAAGAAAGGAAATATCTAAAGAAGAAGGAAATAATAAAAACACAAGGAAGAAATAGGGAAGATGTGCAACCCAATCAATAGATTACAGAGTTGATTGCATGCACATAGACAAGACCAATAGATATTAACACACAAAATTATAAGCAAAGGCAGCTTTCAAATCTAGATCTAAAATAACCCAAAGTTTATAAGTAGATCTGAGATAAAAAGTTAGAAACAAAATGCACCATGACACAAAGTTCTCTCGAAAATCTGCTCCTTTCTATTCCCTTGCTTCAAATAGCTATCGGGGTTTCAAAGACAAAGTCCTGACCACAAGAATGTTGCTTACAAATTTTGATCCTTAACCCAAAGGTTCTTCCTCTACTTATATAATGTAGAAGGGAAAATACAAATGGGAAACTCAACTGAACTAGAACATAAACAAGAAATAAAGATAACATCTGTAATCATCTTTCTCTAATTCCTCTTCAAGTGACATGCATCCGGATCCATACTCAAACTTATACACATCTATCACTTAACTAATAGAATCGTTCCACATAACTTAAAGTAATGGTTTCAAAACCAATAACTTTAAAGTTTTACAATTATATTCGGGAACGTGAAAATAGAATAAGAAAGAGTAGAAGAGGAAAGATTCGCCAGCTGTAACATCTACATCTTCTTTTGTTTTTTGTATTGAATATACTTGTCAAACATGTAATTCAACAACTTCCCATCTGTCTTAGCCACAACTTCCTTTTCTGTCCTAAATTGCAGCAAGCCTTCGTTCAATACCCTGATGCACACTTCCACATCCTCCAAGCTAGGCCCGAACTTCTCAATATTTGACTGCAGCGCTACCAGCTTACTGATGGAACTCATCGTGAGAGGTCTAACAGCTCCATCAATTCTCCCTTGCACCATCAGAAGAGATCCTTCCAGGAATTAGGCACTTTGCTAGGAATGGTCCTTGTGTATGAAGAAACGTTCCCGACCACTTCCTCATTGGTGAAAGCAATGACATTGTCTGCAAAGATGATGCCATACTCTCAAGTGCCTGCATCCTTTTCAGCATAATTCTGCAGATCTCCAAACGGAAAGACACTGCAAACTCAAGCTGCTTCCCCTTCTCAACTGATCCATCGGGCACAATTCGTTCCGCAATCAACACCTCTCTCGGCAGCTTATTTATTTCGGCCAAAGTACTCAGGTTACTCTCAACAACTGTGTTCATATCTATCATGTTTGTCACCATTGCTTCAACTAATCGATGCATATTTCATAACCTTCGACGGGTTGGCACCTCTCCGAGTTGTGAAAAGTCGGCGAATGATTAGACTCTTCCATTCATCGGCGATGCTTTAACCGGTTACTTGCATCTTCCACCTCCTGCATCAAATGATCATTCACCTGCTTGTCTTTGAAATTGGCTGAGTGGAAGATTTGGCAACCTTGGCAATAATCTCGCACAACCGAGATACCCCTTCGAAGTTCAACTTTCTCCGCCTTTTCTTTGTCAAGCCTAAGGAATAAAACATCTATCAATGTCTGCATGTCTTGCTTCAATCCTTCTATGGTGGCTTGACCTATGGGTACTCTGGTCACTATTATATCTTCTGCCGTGAGCTCATCCTTCCCTTCTCGCTTCTCACCGACATCTCAAATAACTTCTACCCCGATTCCTCAATGATCAACCTTGAAGTTACCTTAGCAACTTTAGGTTTTCTATCTTTTCCGCCTAGATTCAGGAGCAACTGCAAGTCATGTTCCTCCAAGTTGATTTCCTCTTTAGCCTCTGGAACCAACTGCGAAGCTAACCATTCTGAGAAATTACTTCTCGGAGAATGAGAAGTTGCCGAGTGTACCACCATCTCGCGCTCTGATTCCTCTCCATCCGAAATTGCTACAGTGTTGTGGCTGCCATCCTCTAAATTATCCAAAGACAAAGCTCTTTCAAATTTTGCCATCTCTGAACTTCAACCTTTCTTCGGGGAAGAGGTGCTTTGAACGGAGTCACCGAGGAGAGAAGACGAATGTTGCCGGATTCAACGGAGGAATGGCGGTAACTTGCTAAGTGCGACAATCGGTGAAGTACTTGATCTTTTTAGAGAAGTCGAACTAACACCATAGCAGTAGAAGTGATCTTCTCCCTCGAATGAGACCTTTTGTGCACTTTAATCTTTTCAGGCCTTCTGTTGCTTTCTCCTTCGTGCTTCCTTTTGAGGGAATCTCTGTCTTTGAAGTTGCTTCGTGATCTAATTCATCAATGCTTCATCAATGCTTCATCCCTTCGTAAGAACCAATTTGAAGTATTGACCGTAACAATGACAGAACCTTTCCTCGATCGTATGGCAGCCACCTACGCTCTCCTGAAGTACAACTCTATCTCCTCCCATCCGATGGTATGTGTCAAGTAACACAGCCCATCATCTTTAAGATCCGCAGTATCCGTGCTAATCCGAAGTCCAACACTTGCCACGCCGATAACTCCGCTGAAATCTTTCCTTCTAACTTCGTGCTCGATTCGCACTTCATCCGTAAATCTTCCAATGAAGGCACATGCGCGTACTCCTGGGAGATTGTCTTCCTTGCCACTCCAAATGGATTGAAATTCAACCGTGTTGGGAAGAACTCTTGCTCGTAGTCGAAAAACATCTCCTCTTGATTCCTCGGGCTTTATGAATATTGGTGTCCCAGTTTCACCTCGAAATCTAGGACTACCCTATTTAAAAAAAAATCGTACTTTTAAAATAATGGGTTGTTTTATGTTTTTATTGCCGAAAGTTTTACGTAATGTGTCAAGATATTCCCAAGGAGCCATATTAACCATTTTCGCCAAATACCCGATGCCCAAAATTGTTATATTCTGCCGTTGGGATTTGCACTGTGGAAATTCGTATTTAATTATTTTGAGCCTTGTTTTGAGACAAATTGTGCTTCGGTTTAACCTGTTGTGATCGTACATGTCATTATTCCCATATACCAAGAGGTTTAACCAGAATGAATCTTGGGCTTTATTTGTGACTTCTGGCAACGTTTTGTGTTTTTGGTGTTTTCCCGTTTTGTTTTCTGTGAAATTTCTATGGATCAATTTCTTTGTTGGTTTGGTTTGATTCTTTTCCTGGAGTATCTGGAGACCACCTATGCATGTTATGCCAGAAGGAATTCACCACCGGAGGTCTGGTTCTCTCGAAAAGACGACGTCGTGCATAAAAAAGCTTCTTCTGGGCAGGCCGCATTTTTGGAAAAAGAGGGTTTGAAGTGGATCATGGGATTTTTGGAAGCAGCAGGCAGGTGGGAATTTTGTACTTGCCTAACAGGTACTTTTTCCCATGGAAGCAACGCCACTTAAGTCACAATGGGAAAATTAGAGGCAGCAGGCAGGCGAGAATTTCTTACCTGCCTTGCAGGGTAAAAATTCTCATTGTGAAATAAAAGAAAAATCACTTAAGGCATTGATGGGATTTTATTACCTGCCTTGCAGGGTAAATAATCCCATTATGAAAGTCAAACAGCTTAAGTGGATCATGGGATTTTTGGAGCTGCGGTGCAGGGTGAATAATCCCATTGTTAATTGGCTTTTAAAAATAGAATTCACCCTTGCCAAAAAGTGCGACCCACCTTGGGTGAATAATAATGCATTTAATAATATTTATTCACCCAATTTTGGTGCCCAAGCATGAGGAAAAGTCAACAAGGGAAAAGTGGATAAAGGAAATTAGAATTAGAAATTCTAAAATTAAATAAATATTATTTATTTAATGCAACCCCTTCATGACAAAAAAGTGCGCCCCATTTGGGAGAAGAATAATACTTTTTAAGTATTAATTGATATAATTAATTCTTATTTTCAGTGGATGAGGTCAAAGCATACTGTGTAGCTTAAGTGAACTGGAAGTAGAGGGCTAAAATTAAATAAATTTAATTTATTTAATGGCAGCCATGAGCATGCACAAAATAGGTGCCCCATTTGAAGAGAAAAACTTATTAATTAATTAATTGCCAGGAATAGGAGGGGCAATAATTAATTATAGAATGATGAGAATTATATAAGCATGGGCTGCCATAAGGATGAATTAATTAATTCAATAGCAAGGAAGTGCAGCCCGGACAGTTTTGGCGCCCAAGGAAGGAGGATTTTTGCATTGAAGTTTATTTTCCACTGCTTTGGGAAGCTTCAAAGTTTGGCGCCTAGGATTGAAGGAGCTTGAATTGTGTCTGATTAATTGTCTGCATAGTGGTACAGGTGCCCAGGTGAAGTTGGTAAAATTCATGCTTGCTTTGCATGCAAATAAAACATCAAATTTTGGGGCAGCAGGCTTGATATATGCAGATTTTTATAATTAAAATCCAGTGTTCATGTTCCGGTTGCCATCTTTGTCTGAATTAATTGCAGGAATTCATTACAGGTGCTTTTATAAGAAAAAGGAGCTTAAATCAATGTCCAATACATTGAACATATCCTCCGAATCTGAAGAAATATCCAGATCTGCACCGGTTGTGAAGAATTCCGGCCGAATAAAGAGAAAAAGAATTGCTCAGACAAAGACAAATTCAGCCATGGCAAAGCGGGATGAAAAAGAAAGCACAATAGAGTCATGCATCACTTCTAAGTTTGCTGACACCGAGACACAGATCCAGATCCAGATCTCATAATTGCAAAAGCTTCCGGCACAAATTCATCCTCTTATTTCTGACGCAGCCTGTGTAGAAGTCAGTACGTAGAAAATTCCTTCCAGGATCTTGTGCATGTGCTCCCAATCTTCCAGTTGAAGCCTTCATTGAAGTTGCATTCACTCGGAGTGCTTTCCAGAATTTTTAATTGCTCATATGCAATTAAAAATAAAAAAGATGAGTTATTTACGGCAAACATTGCACTGATGCATGTACTGGAGAAGAACTGCAAAAGCTTCAAGGATAAGAGGGAAGACAAGGCAAAGGCAACACCCATAAGCGGAATTCCAAATCCAGCCGCTTCCAAATCCAGCTGCTTCCCGATTTAGTTTGGTGAGAATCAAAGGCAAAAGAATCAACTGCATGCAGAATATGAAAAAGGACAAGGCTGCAGCTTTCCTCTTTCTTCTTCTTTCTCTTATTTCCTCCGACAAAGTAATTGAGCGATCAATTAAACTATAAAACTTAAGTGATTGGTTTAAAAGCCATTACTTGAAGAAGTCAACTACTTGGAAATAGATGGCAGACATGCAAAATAGAAGCTTCTCTCTTGAAAAAATCATGCATGTCATGCGAAGAGGAATTCCAGGAGGGAGATTGCCAGTTGTTTCCTTTCCGACCTCCACATGTGCCAGTTCACTAAAAGCTTCCTATTTGTATTTTCCCCTCTACATGCTATAAGTAGAGGAAGAACCTACGAGTTAAAAAAGGCAGAAATTTATGCGACATTCTTGTGTTCCAGACTTGTGTTGAAACCCCTGATAGCCACTTGAAGCAAAGGAATGTAAAGGAGCAGATTTCCAGAGAACTTTGTGTCACGGTGCATTGTGTTTCTAGCTTTTTATCTCAGATTTTCTAATAAACTTTGTGTTATTTTAGATCTAGATCTGGAGTTTCCTTTGCTTATAATTTTGTGTGCTAATATCTATTGGTTTCTTCTATGTGCATGCAATCAACTCAGTTATCTATTAATTGGGTTGCACATCTTCCCTATTTCTTCCTTCCCCGTGTTTTATTATTCCCTTCATAAATATTTCCTTTCTTAAATGACTACTTATTTTTGCTGAGAACTATCAAACTATGGTTCATGAGCTGAATAGTTAAAGTAAAACCCCATATAGATACTAGCATATTTTATTGACAAATCGACATGGGAGCCTCACTTGGTAAATGAGGGAGATTTATCTCATGATTTGCCTAGGTTTTCAAACTATGCGAGAAAATCTAGCCAACAAATACTTTGGCAGTTGTAATAGCCTTGTGATCGAAGAAGCCTCGTAGACTTATGCCGTTTCGATTTGTAGGTCATGCATCTCCACGAGTTGTCCGCTCAACTCCATGATGACCAATCATGTTACTCGGATATCCGGGCAAACTTAACTAGTTCTCTGAAAAGCCGGTGACCCTAAAATATGTAAAGTCCGCAAACTGAATGAAGATACTTTCAATCTTGGACACAGCTTCCCAAGCTTCCTTGCTTACCCTGTTGGCCTTTAGATCGTCGTCCAACTTGCAAATAAATCCGTAGAAGAATCCATCATTGACCACCTTGCAATCTCTATTGCATGCGGGCACAATAAGCTACGGATAGCACTCAAAAATAGAATCCTTGGAAAGCACACCATGTCTATCCAGCTTGGAGAAGACACCCTGTGAAGTCTTGCATATACCAAATACGAAGTCATTTTGAAGCTATAAGTACGCCTCACATTCCGGAGCTGCTCACCGATGTTGTCACTAATGATTTTCGACCAATTGATTATTGAATCTACTTTGTTGATTTCAATGGTCCTGATGAAAGCATACATCCATGAGCGGAAGTTGTGAGCGTTAGCTTCGCCATTTATCCTGCATAACAATTTGGTAATGTCATCCACCTCTTGTACCAGATTGGATCGTGGAAGAGTTCTCGGGAACTTGGATGGAGATCTGGGCTTCTTCATGTATCTGCTGTTCATTATGCCCACACAGTCAACTTTATGTTTTTCCCATCTGTTGTCGGCATCCAGTATGCTAATAGTAGTCACCACCTGTCATGCTGGAATCTTCAGACAATAATTGATGAACTGTGCGTCCAGCCGAATTATTGTCTTCCCCACAACATCTCGGACTGATCTAGATAATGGGTGGTAAGACCTAGCACACTCCATGACAAATTTTGGCAACTGAGTTGTGGGTGGGAATGTTGAAGCTCGAATGATTCCACTGCTTTTGATTGCACGCATGAGGGAAGTCTTTCCAGCTCTGGATCTATCAATCAATTCGGAAAGAGGTTCTAGACCTAGATCTGTATCTCCAATGTCAGCAAACCTGGAAGTAATGCATGACTCTGCTGAGCTTTCTTTTTCATCCCGCTTTGCCATGGCCGTATCTGTCTTTGTCTGAGCAATTCTTTTTCTCTTTATTCGGCCGGAATTCTTTACAACCAGTGCAGATCTGGAAATTTCTTCAGATTCGAAGGATATGTTCAATGTATTGGACATTGATTTAAGCTCCCTTTCTCTTATATAAGCACCTGTAATGAATACCTGCAATTAATTCAGACAAAGATGGCAATCGGAACATGAACACTAGATTTTAATCATAAAAATCTACATATATCAAGCCTATTGCTCCATAATTTGATGTTTTGTTTGCATGCAAAGCAAGCATGAATTTTGTCAACTTCACCTAAGCACTGTACCACTATGCGAGACAATTAATCGGACTTAAATCAAGCTCCTTCAAACCTAGGCGTCAAATTTTGAAGCCTTCTGACAGTGAAAATTGCCTAGGCTGCACTTCCTTGCTAAAGAATTAATTAATTCATTATTATGGCAGCCCTTTCTTATATAACCTCCACCATTCTATAATTAATAAATGCATCTCTTATTCACGGCAATTAATTAATTAAAAATAAACTTTTTCTTTAAACTTGGGCGCTTTATTTTTGCATGCTCATGGCTCTTTATTAAATAAATTAAATTTATTTAATTTTAGCTTTCTATTTCAGTCCACTTTGACTTCACATTGTGCTTTGACTTCATGCAAAAAAATGAATTAATTCCATCAATTAATACTTTAAAAAGTATTATTTCTCTTGAATATGGGTCGCACTTTTTTGCATGAGGGGGCTGCATTAAATAAATTACATTTATTAAATTTTAGAATTATATTTCTAATTTCCTTTATCCTCTTCTTCTTTGTTGACTTTTCCTCATGCTTGGGCGCTAAATTTGGGAATAGAATTAATTAATAAATGCAATTAAGGTTGTCCTGTTCCAAAAGGGGTCGCACTTTTTGACATAGCCAATTTCTATTTTTAAAAGTCAATTTTCAATGGGATTATTCACCCTGCACCGCAGCTCCAAAAATCCCATGATCCACTTAAGCTGTTTGACTTTCATAATGGGATTTTTTACCCTGCAAAGCAAGTAAGAAATTCCCATCAATGCCTTAAGTGATTTTCTTTTATTTCACAATGAGAATTTTCACCTTGCAAGGCAGATAAGAAATTCCCACTTGCCTGCTGCCTCTAATAATCCCATTATGACTTAAGTGGCTTTGCCTCCATGGGAAAAAGTACTCTGCTTTGGCGGTACAAAATTTCCACACACTCTTCTGCTACCAAAAACCCCATTGTAGCTTAAAACCTTCCTTTCCAAAAATGCGACTTGCCCAGAAGAGGCCTTTTTGTGCATGACTTCGTCTTTTTAAAGAGAACCAGACCTCCTGCGGCAAATTTCTTCGGCATAACGTCCGTAGATGATCTCCAGATACTCTAGGCGAAAAACAGATTAAACCGCAAAGGAATTGACCTAGAGAAATTTCACGAGAAAACAAAACGCGGAAAACACCAAAAACGTAAAAGCGTTGTGAGAAGTCGAGATAAAGCCCGGGATTCATTCTTGGTTAAAACCCTCTTGGTATATGGGAATATTAACATGTAAGACCACGGCAGGTTAAACCGGAGCACAATTTGCCTCAAATGGGGCCCCGAGAATAACTAAATGAAAATTTTCCGCAGCAAACCCCAACGACAGAGTATAACGATTTTGGAAATTTGGGTGTTTGTGAAAAATTGGCTAATATGACTCTCTGGGAATATCTTGACACAATACTGAGACACTTTACGGCAATAAAAACACAAAACAACCCATTATTTTAAAAGTATGAAATTTTTTTACATGGGGTAGTCCCATTTCGGGGTGAAATCTGGGACACCAAGATATTACCCAAGAAGATTCTAGTATTTTCCTCGTCCTTATATGGGGCCCAATACTAGCACTTCTTGTTTTTAGAGAGGGCCAAAGTTCGGTTCTGTATTTCTTGTCAAAGATAGATTGAGCTTTAGAAATGATTTTGTTTTTGACATGGACTAAGCTTTTTGTAGAATCTTCTTGAATTGCTAGATTGAATCATTGTATAATGTGTGTGTATGTATATGTGTGTGTGTGTGTGTGTGTGTGAGCGCGCGTGCATGCGTGCTTTTTAGATAGACAGAGAAAACAAAGTAATGAATGAATTTGATGGACAGCCATCTTTTGATGTGGTTTGGTATATTTGGTAACCTAGACTCTTCGGGAATGGTTTTGACTTGGGTAGCTTATGTGTAGGTGCAATCAAAGTCAAATAATAGTTCTCTTGAACTCTTCATCGTGCACGTATGTCTCGAAGACAACTCACAACAGTACTACCAGCCCTGGTCAATTTTTTTCCCCACTCACCTCCCACACCATGCCAAACAAAAGCTAATTGAGAAGGTATTAACAATAAGAATGGCATATCAAGGAGGGCCTATATCAGTAGAAAATACCTTTAGTTGCAGAAAACGTTGGATAAATATTAAAGTTCACCCTATACTTTTTCATCTTAAAGATTCAATTTTGAGTAAAGTTAGTAAAGAAAACTATTTACACTTGATAAAATTTTCATCAAGTCTTTTGGTAGAATTCTACAAAAGGATATGGAATTTGATTAGTCCAGCTGAACTGAAAATATGCTAGGAATATATCCAAATTGAAAACGTGGACAGTAACAAAGGAGCAAACAGGTTTTATTAAAGGAAAATTTATCCTTCATACTCTTATAACTGCTTAGGAAGGTCTTGATAGGCTCATAATGTAATGTCCCCAAATGGGACTCTTTGAACCCAAAGAGGATTCTAGGCAAACCCAACACTCAAGTGCAAATTAATAAAAAATAACTCAGAAATTATTACTGCAGATCTGAATTTTCTAAGGACAATGCGACTAGGGTTATTAGAAAAAACCACACCAAACAGTAGTAAAATGAGTGTCTCTTTACTCCAATACAACATGCAGATTTTATGAAGCTAAATCAGCCCTAAACAGGTGATGTAAGAGACCATACAAGCTCAGTTTGACTGCTGCAAATGATTACCAGAAATGGCGACTAGTTTTAAGGATGAAATCCACACCAACCAATAGCCAATTCTATATATTATTACCATAAACTGAATTCAGAATTTTAACAGTCCAGAATGGAAGAAATCTGATTTTTTCGAGTATATTCATACTGGAAATCAACTCAGAAATCTGCAGACATTGAGGACTGAAAAATACCTTTTAGAACCCTCCAAAAATTCTGAAATTATTTATTTGGATTCCCAAAATGCAGTACAATGGATGATCAATAAGTGCAGATCCAGATGTCTCCAAAACAACTCCAAAATAGCTCAAAGATGGGTCGCTTTAACTCTATAAAATGTAATTACAACTGCTGCAAAATAGTTCTTCAATCCCTTATTGCAAAAGCTCAACAACTGCTGGAAATACTGAAATCCCCTTGCAAGCACAATAGAATTTCCTGTGTGGAAATCCCTCACATTCTCTAAGAGGGTTTTGTCCTCTAAAGTATTTTTATACAAAAGCACCAGGCTTAAGATAAATTCAGAAATTTGTAGAATGAGTATATGATGTCCTCTTCTAAGTCGACCTCTCCTTTATAAAGGAAAAATGACCCAAAGGAGACCTCTTTCCTATCCAATCAGCTGCAATGATCTTCTCTATGCATGGTTCATTCTTCTATGTCAAGTCACATTTTTCATAGGGGATGTACAAAATTAATATGGCCTCTAAACTTCATTATTCTTCCTTAAGGCAAGTCGCCAATGCCCCCTAGGAAGAATAAAAATATAATTAACCCCTTTTACAATGATATTTGCCCCTCAAGGCAAGTCGCATTTACCATAGGGATTACCATTTATTTCCATTAAGCCAAATAAATTAATTATAAGTGCTTAATAATTTTATTTTATTTTCTTTTAGGCACTTTATAATAATTTATTGTGACTTAAGTCACCCTTGTGCACACCCTTTGGCCGTTGGGTAGACAAAATAGGCCAAAGGTCTTCAATAATATTATTCGAGAAAGAGGGACATTTCACATAAGTTGGGTAAAATAGCCCTCTTTTTGAGTAATATGTTTTGATAAGTCCTCCACGGATTAAATGGGATTTGACTCAAAATATGTTGAATTGGTTGGGCTTTGGCTCCTTTTTCGAAAAAAATCATCGAGGCTCTCTTTTCCAAAGGGTTAGTGTAAATGGAATTCTTTCAATACCTATTATCCGGCAAAGTTCTATTAGGCATGTCTATCCTCTCAAGGCCAAGTTTTCATGCTACACTTCATTGGTGTTTATCATTCTTGAATCTTGGGTATAGGATAGACCCGTTTCTTTCTTATTCGAGTGCATGTCTCAAACTATTGTTAATTTATCTTGAACAAGAGAGTACCTCTTATTGGATGATAATGTTACATATTGATGGTATTTGTATTTCATTGAGCATCCCATATATTGTTGGCATTTCTATAGATGTACATGGTTATTTTTATGTTGTTTGTATGAATCTCTGACTTTTGAATGTGATGAAATTATGTCTATGGGAGTTTGGCATTTGGATGCGTTACTTATATTATTGGCTTCTTCGATTTTCCCTATGATGCATTGATTGTGGATGTTTCAGCTATTTATAGGATTTTGGCCATTCCATGAGAAAACATTTATGCTATATGATAGATTGTGTCAATCGTACCATCTTATACCGCTTATTTCATTTAGATGCACATGTTTATTGGATATAATAATGAGTACAATGATTGTGTAGGAAGCGGTGTGGCCAAAGAATAAGGGATATAAAGTTCCATTAAGTACGAGTGCCAAATCTATAGACATTCTTGGTCCACAATGCCTTTGAAAGTTAAGCAAACCTTTGTTGATCTAACATTGTGTTACTTTGTTATCTAGTCACATTCCTAGCTACTTATAAAACTTGGTAGTCATTGTTTATTCTCCTTCTGTTTTAGCCATATACACCCATCCAAGATCAAGGAAAAAAAGGCTGGCCTTGCTTTAGGATGAGTCTTGAACCTCAAACACTTCCCAAATTTGAAAAATTTGGATTTCAAAATAAGGCCAAATTTGGAAGAGGTGTGGGGAAAGCAGCCTCTCTTAGACATGGGGAGAGTGGATGCGACCCAAGTGGCCATGTATGGGTATGTTTTAGTAGACTCTCTAAGCCCTTAAGTTCCTAGAATGCTCTACAAAGGGAATAGAAGTCCTAGAATTTTAAGGAAAGGAAAGAGAAAATTAAGCAACCCAAGGCAATGCATGATTGGTTGAGATTTGTTGGTCATTTTAAATAACTAGGGCTGGGCCACTCTCTATTCTATATAGATAGGGCCCAACTATCAAGAAGAAATTGGGAAGCACCTCTATATATATATGGCCTTCTTCCCCTTCGATATAGATAGAGATGGGGTTGGTAGTTTCTATGATTGGCCCCTCTATCTACTCTATAGAGATAGGGTCTCCGAGCACCTCACCCGTTGTAATGTCCACTTTCTTCATCTTAAGAGCTTAATTATGGACTTCTTGTCATTCTCTTTCCGTGGCAATGAAGTGAATGAGCTAGGGAAGGAATTGCATTCCCAATTCATTTTCCTTTTTGCTAATTTTTAATGTTTACTTTAGTGTTTTCTTTATTTAGGCAGGTTGGCTGGGTTGGAGGAGTTTTAAAAGCAAATGAAAAGCCCCAAAGAAGCTTTATGAGGTCGGTCTCTCTATTTTGGCTTTTGGCACCAAAGGAGGGATATAAAAGGAGATTAAAGACTTCATTTTCATCATCAATCTTGGCGCATTTTATTTACACTTGATCTTTGGGCTGATTGCTCTTAGTTCATTCCACTTTTGGGCGAAAATCCAATTGTGTGGCTTTTTCCAAGGAAGACGAAAACCTTCCTTGTGGCTGGTTGGAGGACAAAAACCCTCCATTCTTGGGGTGAAGTGAAGACATCTTGAAGACCTTTTGCAGATTTGGACATTAGAAGATCAAAGAAGACATCTACAAGGGTTTGCATGCATTGTTGAGCTCTTCGTAGTTGGAGCAAGTAGGGTTTGATAGCATTTGGGTGCTTCTAGGACACGAAGTTCAGATTTTATGTGATATTCTGATTCGGCATAATTTATAAGGTCGGAATCTATGTTTTTGTGATTTTTGGTGGAGTATATCTATCATTTTCAGCCTTGGTTTGTGGCTGTCCTGCTGTTCCAAATTTAATTACAGCAGTGTGTTATCTTGGGTTTTCTCCATTTGTTTATTGCAAATTGAATGGATAAGTGTTGTGCATGGTTTTATGGTGCATTTAAACCCCTTTACAGTTTGCTGCTAGGGTTTATATTATTGTTGGAACTGCTGTCATAAAATCAGATTATTTTCATTTGTTGGTGTTGGTATATTTTCATATCTGATTCTCGGGGTTTGTGGCCAAACCCTTATTTTGATTTTTGTCCTAGAAAGGGACATTACACCCATGTCCCCCTCTTATATAGATGTCTCGGCAATAGTCAAATTGAGGGGGGGGCGTTGCGGAGCTATCTACCTTTTGCCTTAGTGAGGGTATTTTTTCAAATAGAAAACTTGTGGGAGCTTAGAAGCTTGAGGTTTAAGTTTGTGTTCAAGTGGAGGAGAGAAGGTAGGGTTTCATCTATGAGCTCTTGTTTTAAACTTACCATGATTTCCTTGTTGAAATGGGTTATATCCTCTTATTGTATTGCTCATTTTACTCTTGTTTGTTGCCTCTTTATTCGCCTTTTTGTTGTTGGACCTTGTGGGATTCTTTGGAGCTTGTTTGGTTTGTTTCATGGCTCCCTCGGTGGCTTAGGAAGCCTCATTTTATGTTGATTTACAAATTCTTTTTATGTTGTTTTAAAATGCTTTTTCTCTCTTTAGAATAGGTCTGCAACTTTTTCCATGAACTGCACCTTCCACTCTTCTCCCTCTCCATATTACACTACACCATTGATCTCTCCACCTGTCTCTGACCACCCCGATCTCTTTTATTTTCATTTATGGAGTATGGCCTCCTCACTCCACCATCCATGGTTGCCCCTATCTTTAAATATGTGGTTTCGCCAACAACCCTATTATTGGTAAATCGATCTTCAGACAATTTTTGCAATACCATGCCCAAAACATTATCAAATGGCCCGCTTTTCAAGAAAACACAAACCATAGTTACCTAAGACTCCGGGACGGCGGGACGTCGGGACGTAGGGACGGGTTTCCGGACGGCAAATTTTTTTGAAAATTTCGGGACGGCGGGGGGACGGCAAGGGGACGGCTAATAAAAAATATATATATTTTATTTATTTTACAAATATAACATGAATAAAGAATAATTCAATAACCTAATGATTAATACAAGAAAGTTTGAAGATTGTAACCAGTAACCACTAATGATTAATCCAATTATTCATCACATAAGCCAAGGCCCAAAATGCTACAGCTATATATATTATATTCAATGTTCAAAACTTCAACATGACAATGAAAGACTAAATAGTAAATAGTAAAGCTGAAAATTTAAAACAAGTCTTAGTCTTACTCTTCAATAATCAACATGAGAAGAGTACAACTACACCCACATTACATATGCTACGAAATATTATGTCATGTCTCATAACCAAAATGACATTACATATGCTACGAAATATTATGTCATGTCTCATAACCAAAATGACATTACATAACCAAAATGACAACTACAAGTGACAAGTACAACTCAAAAATCACTATCAGAGCCCTCCGAAGGAACTGTTGCAAACCGCTCCTCCTCACTAGGAGTATCTGTATCAATGTCATCTGCATCTGCAAAGGAGATATCAACCAGTCCTCGCTGCTCCTGATCTTCATCAACCTGCCTTGCATCCTCAGGATCCACATCCCACCGCAATGCTGGGCTCTCCTTGTACGTAGGTGTCTTGCGATCCATGAGACGCAAGGCACTATGTACAACAACAAGTTTCTCTGCTCTCTTAGAGGTAAGTTTGTTCCTCTTAAGAGAGTGGATCCACCCATATGTTGACCAATTCCTCTCAGAAGCAGAGGAACTAGAAACCTGAGAAAGAAGACGAATAGCAAGTGTCCGTAGCAATCCTGCATGTCCATACAATCGCCACCAACTAACTGGACTCTCATGTGCCAATGTGGTCCTGTCTATCTTTGATGATTTTTTGTAGCCATCCAGATAAGCGAACTTGAGCCAATCAGTTCTGACTCGTGAAGCATCCTCTGCATTATACATTTTTTTAGGGCTTTCAAGAAACCCTTCCTCACCTCCTCATCATCTACTGGGAGAACTCTGCAGCCTCTCAACATACCACTTCGGATTTAGTGCATATGCAGCCATGTGTAAAGGAGTGTTCAACTTCTCCCATCTCCGCTCAATGATAGGCTGAATATGCTGATGGTAGAACTCCAAGGTGGGGTCCCTTGCTCGAACAGCAGCCTTCATCTGGCCAAGCATACTATCAATACATTCGTATATCTCACCAAGGTTAGGGCTCTCAGAATCCCCATATTTTATCACACTGAAAACTGGAGATATTATGGATGTGATATATCTCACATCTATCCAAAATGTTTCATTCACCACAATTGCTTTCACCTTCTTCCCCTGCTCTGTCTTCGACCCATCCCACCTAGACCACTCTGATGTCATGACCATGCACTGTAATGATTCCTGCAACTCAGCCATCCTATCCAGCAAAATAAAATATGATGCAAAACGTGTGTCCACTGGCTTGAGGAATTCCTTCCTCGAAAAGCTACGGAAGAGTGCCAATGACGTATGGTGGTTGCAGATGAACATCTGCACATCTCTAGCATCAGCCACTACATTTTTGACCCAATCAATTTTTCCAATATCTTTTAGTGCATTGTTCATGGCATGCACACAACATGGGGTCCAATATATATGTCGGTAATGAGCCTCGACAAGCTTACCTGCTGCCCTACACACATATGTTGCATCTGTAATAACCTGCACAACGTTGGCAGGGCCAACCTCCTCAATAGCATCTCGCAAAATGGTGAATTGGAACTCTGCATCCTTCTTCTTCCCTGAACAATCAACTGCCCTCAAAAAGTAAGGACCCTCTCTGCATGAAACAATGATATTTATGAGTGGGCGGTGTCTGATATCTGTCCACCCATCCATGATGATGCTGCAACCGTGAGAGACCCATGTGCTCCTCATTTCCTCCATCAGTAAATTAACCTTGGAATAGTTCTTATCCAAGATTGTGGTTCTCAACTTCGTGTCTCCTGGGGGCACATAACTCACACCTGCTTTGGCTATCTTAGCCACAACCTCCTTGAAATAAGGAGAGCGAGCAACATGAAATGGAATGCCAGTAGCAAAAAAGAATTTTCCAATGGCATCATCGGCCTCCTCTCTAGCCTTTGTATCATACATATCAACAAGTGGATTGGAGGCCACAACCTTCCTCTTCCCCCTACTACTACCAAAAGCATCCAATTCAGACACCTCATAAGATGCACCTGCACCACTATCGATATTAATTCTCACAGCACTAGAAGGGGTGCCAGTGCCACTAACATGACGGCCACGAACTTCTGGAACCTTTTCCACCATATCTCCATTATACAACCTCACCATTTCTGCCCTCTCTTCAAGTGATAGCTGTCCACACATGCCTACACCTTTCCCCGCAATGTGCAATAAATGTGCATTCAACCTAGTAATGCTGCCTGACCAAGATAATGAGCAAATGTTGCATTTCCATGTTTTAGTGCCCCCTGAAATGTTTGATCTAGGACCTTGCATAATTTGACCAAATTGTTTCAAAGGTTTTTTCTTATCAAAAGGCCCCCTAGCATACTTTTTCAACATTTCGGAGGGGCAACTGAACTTGTCCACACTCCCTTGTGAACTAGTAGCAGTATTAGGTGTTTGTGATTGTGTTCCTTCTCCTTGCACACCCATTTCAACCTCATATTCAGCTTGATAATCACTATCGGAACTCATTTTGAAGCTGCAATAATTAAAATACAAAACAATATAACTATACAATACAATAAAACAATGAATGCAATTTTTGAATACATTTAAAAATTAAAAAAAAACAGCGATGAATACATTTAAAAATTAAAAAAAACAAACAATAAAAAAACCCTCCCTTTATGCTTTATCTCATTCCATCACGTGCTAATCCAAATAGGAAAAAAAATACAAACAAATGTAATGCCTTCACTTTCAACTTTGCATTTGGAAATTAAAAAAAAAAAAAAACAAATGGTGGTAAATTAGTAATGTATGTACATACCTCTTGCTCTTGCTCTTGCTCTTGCTCTTGCTCTTGCTCTTGCTCTTTGCTCTTGCCTTCTCTTTTTTTACTCTTGCTCCTTCCTTCTCTTTTTTTTGCTCTTGCTTGGTGTGATTAGAATGAGTATGAAATGCTCTTTTTATAAGTTTTTTTGTTGCTTTTAGGGTTAGGTCATGTTAGTTTTAGTTAGAATGCATTAAAAGTTTAAGAAAATATTTAAAAAACATAAAAATGATTAAAAAAAGGCAAAATCGCCTTGGCTGCCGCGTGAAGGCCGTTGGGGACGCCGTGACGTCCCGGGGACGTCACGGCGTCCCCAACAGCGTCCCTTGTCAAGTTTGCACCGGGATGTCCCGGTGTGCTTTATTTTTAGGGGGGCGCCCCCTTTTTTTTTTTGAAATGGGGACGGCAGGGAAACGTCCGAGTCCCGTCCCCTGTCCCGAGGCGTCCCGGACGTCCGGGGCGTCTTTGATGCCCGGACGACGCGTCCCAGCAATAAACTGACACAAACAGCTGTTATCTCAAAAAGGATGTAACTCCAAAGGTCTCTTTATCACTAGATGACATGGAAAATTGCCTTTGCCTCCTTACGAAAAAAGCCATTATCTCAAATTTATGGGAGCTTTCCCACCCAACTTCAAACCATCGTGATCAATGGACATTTTAATGATGCCCAAGTAATACTTCATGGCCATCTTCAGCACCTCATGGGAGTGTGATCAAACTTTCCAAAGCGAACCCTAATTCTACAATAAATCAGGCCTCTTTATGGAACCCAACCTTCAATCCCTCTTTGAAGATCTCCTGTGTGGTCCCAATATGCATTCACTTGCCACTGCTGCCTAATGAATACTGATATGACTCTAGTCTCCACAAGATTGGAGCTCCCTTCAAGAATACATCACCATTTCAGAGTAGTACACTAAGAGCCCTCGACATTTTAACTACACTTGAATTTGCATCAATCTTCATCCGGATCGGCCTCTATGTGATCATATCAACCTTTGATATGGAAGGCATTGAATGGAACAACCCTTCGATTATCAAAATATCCCCTTCAGATATAGGATATGCCATGAACACAGATACCTTGCCAAGGTCTGCCCCAAAATGAAGAGCATGGTCTTCAATCCCATTCTGAACCCGAGCATGGTCTTCAGACCCATTATGAACCCCAAACAACTATGTTGCCTCAAACCCAGAAACCCCAACATCCACCCTCCTCAACTAAATCTTTGGGAAAGTTCTCAGAATTCAGTAACACTCCCCTTCCTCTCTCTTAGTTTCAGATCTCTTAGACTCGCAAAGGAAAACAACAATCCATGCCTGACAACTCTTTTCCATTGCATAACACTTGCAGCTCTAAAAGACCCAGTATCTACTGAAACTCGCTCTCCTCCCTCAGAAAGCCAGTCTTGCAAATCCTTAAACTTCCACTGCAGCCAATAAATCCAAAGATGCCCACAAACTGAAATATGCCTCCATACCTGCCAGCTCGGTCACCCAAGACCGAGGACAAAAACAATACCAGCAACCATTTGAAGATTATATTCCCATCAATCTCCAACTCTAGGAGCCATAAAATCTTCAACCATAATTACTTGGAAGGAGGTACACATAACGGTATGCCCTTTTTCAAAAACTAGGAGATGGGTACTCATGACAGCATATATATAAAAATAGTAATACAATTAAATTTAAATTTTAAAAAGTTATAGTATGGTTGAAAGAAAAATTTAAAACATACCAAAAATACATCAGAATAATTGATCGATTTAATGTTATTCATGAATGAGAGGCTTACTTAAAGGTTTTCAGTGTTCACACTAGCTTATCTCGCCTATAATCTCTCTCTCAATCTTATTCTTTCTCACCTAACACCTGATCTAGTGATTGCTAAACAACTTCCATATAAACAATATATTTCCTAATAGCTAATATATAAGTAATCACATAATGTGAGTACTGACTATCTTATCTCAAACATTTCCCCTTAGTAATGCGAACATAGGAAAAAAGAACACTACACATACTGAAATTACACTTCATGGGAACTGGGACAAATCACAGTTCAAAACTGCAGTTTAAAATTGACATCAACTAATCCATGGATGGGAACACATCAACCAATCCATGGATGGAAACACATCAGCCAATGCAAGGATAGGAACACATCGACTGATTCAGCAGGGGTGGCGGGAATGGCCTCACTATGTTTTCTGTTGCACTACTCTGAATAGAAACACATCATTAACCAATAAGTATAAACAATGACACAATTGTTCACAACGAGATTAGTCGGTCAGGGCCTTACTGACCTATTCATTTTCAGTTTTCAGTGAGAACACATCATCACTGGACTCTTCACTACAAGTGTGGCATGGGCCTCCACTTCTCTTCTCAAATTTGCTACTACAAGTGTGGCATGGGCCTCCACTTCACTTCTCAAATTTTGCTCCTCTAATTGGCTGGGCCTCGCCAATCAAGTACAGATGTAGATAGATATGAGAACTACGTCCTCAGTATCTTCAGTGAATGTTGAGCTTCTCACTGAACTTGCATTTCCAACCACTATACATGATCATTGCCACCTGATCACTATATCATATATGATCACTACTGCCACTAGAAACGATCCTTGGCTTTAATCATTTTAGCACAATCTGGGTTTTGCCACTACAACCTCTAAGTTAGCAACAAACTCCTCTAACTTCCTGCTAATTCAACTGGCTAAGCTAATATCATGGCATGTTGGGTTCCACATAAAAAAATGTATATATTTGTAGACGTCAATTTCTCCTGATCATGCATCCTTACAATATAACGGATTTTGAAGATGACTCTTATGAGATGCACAACACTGATTTAGGTACAAACCTAATTTTGTTTTGATTAAATCACTAAGAAACTAGACCCTAATCCTATAGCCAACCTTTTAAAAACCAGCTGAACCTGAACCAGAACAGGCCAGTTCAAGCAGTTCAAAAGAAAACGTCATAGACCAGCAGAAAAACTGGCTCAGGGGACTGTTCCGTACAATGAACTGGTCGGTTCCGTTTCAAACCGGTCTGAACCAGTCCTGCACAATAAAATTGGCAGCTAGACATGAAATAAACAAAATAATTTATAAAATCCAAAGCAGCATGATGACACTGATCCGGATGATGATCCCATTCCCAGCAGTGGTGACGAGTTTGATGATTGATCATTGATATTACACATGTAGTAGCTTGTAGCATGTTGTTTTATGGACTCTAAAGGCCATTTAGAGCCTCATTGTTTATGTATTTTGTTTCAGATATGTATTGCACTTGGTGCCATTTTGCTATATTTACCCTTACATGGTATATACATGAACAAACTTTGCATATTGTCTCTAGTTGTTTGGAATCTTTAAAATATGTTTTGATTAACATTTTAATATTTTATGTATTTTTAAGTAAACAGGTTCATAAATTTTAAACCAGTCTAATTCCAGACCGAGTCAGATCCAAGCCTGATCAGACCATCAGTTGGTTCCAACTCTGATTCCGACAATTAAACGATAATTAAAACATTGCCTATAACACTAAAAAATAACCTACAATTTATTTAAACAATGATAGATAGTAGTAATAAATTAAGTATACACACCATTATACCACAAAACAACTTATCAACAATGTAGAAACTAAACATTGACTAAGCATATAACGAAAACTCAAAACACTAGATCCACTATATACTACTATATACTATTCCATACAAATTAAATTAAATTCTTAAAAAGAAACTACTTAGCTAAAAGAAAAAAACTTCAATGAAAATGCTTATTTCTTGGGAATATATCGATTTTAAAATAATATAAGCATATAACTATGTTGACTCGAACGATGGACTTTAAACTAATTACAAATCATATGGCAAAGAGCCAAGGCGTGCATGGCACAGATTTGCAGTTGGGCAACATTTCAAACGGTTGGAACAGTGTGGATAGCACAGGTCTATACTGAACATTGTTTCACCAAAAATGGCAGCTGCAAAAGAAGATATCCCAGCAGAAACGGGTCTATGCCAGATCTGCACAATTGGAAAGCTTGATCAATCAATAGGACTGCTTTTTATTGTTTCAAATCAGGTGCAGAATTACTAGAAGCACAAAGCCAGTGCATGCATGAAACACACTGTTGTCTGTCAGATGCATGGCGCAAAGCTATCACATCATCGATTCCATCATGTGGGCATTGAAATGATGTAGGGAGGTGGCATTCTATGCACAAGGAAGCTCTAATGCATGAAATGATGAAGATCAGATCTGCTGATGGCACACCCAGAATGTAACAAGTAGATAGAAGTACACACGATACAAGAATCAAATAACTATGACCATAGTACAGGCTGCAGAAAAATGGGATGTGCACTTGATCCTTCTCAAAAAATTTGATCACGATGGATCCCAAAGCGATGATTCGATCATCCACACACGCCAAGCATATCATGACTGAAGATACACAGAGCCGTCAGACCATGCAAGAGGCAAGATTTTGGTAGTGGACAGCGGTAAACAACTCTCAACAGAATGTAGAATACAGCAACGCATGTGAAGACACGAAATTGCCTCAACGACTAAGAAAATACCTTAATAAATGCAAAAGGAATCTCAATATGGAGCTAAATTATGCTAAATGAAAAAATGTTACGTACTCTCTAAAATTCTCATCGGTTGAGGCAAACACAGATCATGAAGATGCCCCCTTTTTAGTTTATCAGAACACCATACTCTCCCAGATCTGCTTTCTCTAATACCATATCAAATTAATTGATCAATTAAATATTATTCATGAACAAGAGGCTTACATATAGGCTTTCACACTAAATTCTCTCTCCTACAATCTCTCTAACATTCCTTTTCTTTCTCACCTAACACCTATTCTAGTCAGTTGTTAAAACAACTCATGTACAACAATATATTTCCTAACAGCTAATACGCTAAGTAGTCACATAATGTGAATCATAAATATTTTATTTCCAACAAAATAATAATACAATTTAACATAAATTTTAAATATTTATATTATTAATGACATGGTCTAACAAAAGGCAGGGTGAGGATTGTATCTTGGAAAGACTGGATCGATTTTTGCTATCTGAAGATTGGTGGGCTAAGGATTATACCCTAGGACTATGATTCTTAATAACAGTGGCTCGGACCATTGGCCGGTCTGTTTGGAGATAGGTAGAACCTCACCGTGCAAAGCTCCTTTTCGCTTTCAGCTTATGTGGTTACGTCATAAGGATATTGATAAACTTGTTCAGCAATGGTGGTTGGAAGGAAAGCCAAGGTATGGAACTCAAATGTTCATGTTTGTCAAAAGATTATCATACTTAAAATATAATTAAAAGCATGGAACTGGAATGAGTTTGGAGATATTAAAGACAGGAAAACAAAGATTTTGGAACAGCTGCAAGATCTAAATATTATTCACCGACATTCGGGGTATTCTATAGATCTCTTCAAAAAAGAATGTCTTCTGAAAGATCTACAGGAATGGGAAACTAGGGAGGAAATCATGTGGAAGCAAAAATCCAAGATTCAATGGTTAAAGGAAGGAGACAAAAACTCATCTTTCTTCCATAAATCTGTGCAAGCCAAGAGAGCCCAAAATCATATTCACTCCCTAATCAAAGGGGATGGAACTAGAGTGTATTCGAGTCAGGGGATGAATGATACGGAGGAAATTACGGAGGGCATAGGTTCTCTAAATCTTCCAGGATCACTACAGTACGGAAGAGCACTCCGAGAGCTTTCCGTCGACTATTTGAACGTCAAAAACGGAGTCCATATGTGCAAATGGTGGTCGGTCAAAGTTTAGGTCAACCTTGGTCAACAGGTCAAAACATGGACCGATGGAAAGATGACATGTGGCAGTTGGCGACAAGGAAAAAGAAGGTTGTTGATTTGGTTTAAATTCTTGACTTGAACGAGCGAGAAGTTGTGTAGGGGAACAAGAGGCTCAATGTTTTTAACAGAGGGGAGCCCGCCGCCGTGAGAACTATGTTATTATCGTGGTGGGTCCTCAAGCCACCACAAGTTCGATTTGGCTATCGAGAATCGACAAGTGACCTATATGTTGCAGAGTGCATTTGCATTGATTTTAGCTCGGCGAGCTATTTCCTTGTCTCGGTTCCGAGTTGGTCATATTGCATATACTATGCTCAGTGCTACGTATTTACAAGTCTCAATATTTAATTACCACGATGTTCGTGAGAGTTTAATTATATGGAGGATCGAATTTACCAACTCAACCATATGACTTGGTGATTAGTCCAATCGACAACTCGGCACCGGGTATGCATTATCTCCCACAACAACTCGGCCTTTGGAATAGGCAATCAAACCACGAATAAAACCACACAACTCGCTAACCGTTTGGCCCATACAATGGGCTAGTTGAACAACTCGGCATATGGTATGAGGCCCAACAAAAGGGACAAACAAGGCCGAAGCCACGTATACAATGGGTTGGCCGAGCCCATTTTAAACCGCCACCCACCATTCGCGGCAACCATGTGGGATCTCCCCACTATGCAAAGCAGCCCACCGTCAAGCAAAGCGGCCTAGCTATGTGTGAGGTGGGATTTGATCCCCCGACCTCACCCTTACAAACGGAGCGACCAACCAACCCGCCTATATAGGCGGTTGGGATAGGATTTGACCGATAAGGCCTTTAAACAATATTTTCGGGGTCGATTTGGCCTATAAAAGGGACCCGACCCTCTACAATCAAGGCACAAGCCTTAAACTTTGAAGCTTTAGCAAAGGCATTATTGTGTAGTTAAAATAGCTTCTTAGCTATTTTTAAAAGTCCTTATTTTTTTAAGGCATTATTTGTAATATTTTGCATTATTGGCCTATTATTTGTTAGGAGATAATTGTGAAGGCCTATTATTATTTGTTAATAGGTGACCAATGTACGGCGAGCAAGCGAAGGATTCTTTACTGTTGGCAAAGGGAACTTATTTGAATCGTCGGTGAATCGGTAAGGTGGAATTCGAGCGTTATTATCGCTCTTGTCTTTCAAATTCCGTTTCATTTTTGCGGTTATTGTTCCTTTATTTGTCTTGGGAAAGATTTCTAGACTTGTAATTATTTCATTGGTTATAAATCGGTTCTGAACAAACCCGGAGACGTAGGCAATTGCGAACTCCGTAATCAATTTCTGTTGTCTTGGGAGTCTTTTACGATTTTTCATGAAGCTTTTAATCAGATAAAAAAATTATATTTGATTAAGCATTTTCATTGTTAAATCGGAAGAATGGATTAAATGTAATAAATTTCAGTATCCATAACCCACTTCAAAAAGTGAACCGATATGCAGGATTAAGTCAATTTAATTCCGTAAAGTTGATTTTAGTTCGGATCCTTGTGAACATTTGGATTTAGGAATTTCACCTTACGCTTTCGATCAATGAAGCAGGTGGCTCAGCAATACTTTCAACAGCTTGTTCACATCTCAATCCCTCGACTTGAATTCACAACAATAAATTATGAATATCATTCCTACTTGTATCTCTCAACAAGAAAATGAAAGGTTGATGAAATCCATTACGGAAGAACTCCATGATGTTGTCTTCAAGATGAAAAAAGGAAAAACACCTGGCCCCGATGGATATCCAATTGAGTTCTTCCAGACATTTTGGGGTATCATCAAAAGGGATCTTCTATAGGTGGTTGAGGAGGTAAGAAATGCCAAAACTTTGCTTAAGCAAATAAATAAAACGTTCATTGCTCTTATTCTGAAAAATAATGACGTAGAGGATATTTCAGGTTACCATCCTATAGCCTTATGTAATGTCCTCTGTACAAAATAATCACTAAGGCTATAGCAGAACGACTAAAACCTCTATTGCACAAGATTATCTCCCTTGAACAAGGGGGTTTTGTGTCAGGTCATCATATTCATGATGAAATTGTTTTAGCTCAAGAAATCCTCCACTCTATGGACATACAAAAAAATCCGGCTATGTTTATTAGATTGGATTTATCTAAAGCATATGACAGGGTTGATTGGGGTTTCCTATGCGAGTTCTGGCCCAATTTGGATTTTCTATGGAATGGATTCAATGGATAAGTGCTTGTATCTCTTCTGTCTCCTTTGTTGTTTTACTTAATGGTTCTCCTTCGGAATTTTTGGAGCCTCTAGAGGTATAAGGCAAGGAGACCCTTTATCACCTTTCTTATTCATCATTTTGGCGAAGGCTTGGGAAGGCTTGCAAAGAAAGCCTGTCAGGAAAAGAAAATTCATGGTATTCACTAGACAAAAATATTCCGCCTATGTCGTATCTCCGGTTTGTTGATGACTCCACGCTGCTTTACAGAAAGGATACTTCTATCGAAGCAAATCAACTCAATAAAGTTCTACACACCTTTTCACCACCACACGGCCAACTAATTAACCAAGGAAAATCCAACATTTTTTTCTTTCATTGCTCTAGACAACAAGAGGACCAAATTTTAAATATTCTTCAATTCAAGAAGGGAGTGCTTCCTTTAAGATACTTGGGTGTCCCTTTAGCGTCTCACAAGTTAAAAGACTGGCATTGGTTAATTCACAGGTATGAATTAAAACTTCAAAAATGGACTAACAAATGGCTTTCTTCAGGAGGTAGGATGATATTGGTCAAATCGGTTCTCCAAGCTATGCCCATATACATTGCATTTGTGGTAAATATTCCTGGAAAGACGTTGAAACAAGTGGATTCTATCTGCCAAAAATTCTTATGGAGTGGAATCCAGGATAAAAGGAAATGGTCATTAGTCAAATGGAAAACTCTATGTTAGCCAAAAAAGGTGGGCTTGGATTTACATCTTTGCTAGCCAAATGCAAGCCTTAGCTGCAAAATTGTACTAGAGGATGTTTGTCTATCCCTACGACCTTTGGGCTTCAACTTTGAGAGCCAAGTATGCTGGTGGGGATCCCCCGGAAGAAATTGTGCGGTCTTCCCTTCCTACTAAGGGCTCTCCTATCTTACAGGTTCTTAAAATGGGCCAGGACATTATTAAAAAGCAGTTGTTCTAGATAGTCAATAATGGGCAGTCAGCCAACTTCTAGACTGATTCATGGGATGGACAACCACTTATTATTTTACAATATCCTCACCTACGTTGTCGGGATACACCTAGCCCCTCCACGAATCCCCCCTGATACGTATCGAATACAAGTACTTGCCGATATTTAATACAAATACATACGGAAACCTCCCGGATACATCACGGATACGTGCCCACGTATCCGGATATTTCCATACGTATCCCGTACGTATCCCTCACCAAAAACATCTTTTTAAAGTTTTAATTCATTTTTTTTTACTTGATTTTGAGGAAAATCTAGATGATATATTCTAGATTTGTTTGTATTCCTATATCATATGTATGGCAGCCACATGAACAATGAAATGTAAAATCTTAAGTATATTGTATGTTTTGAAAATTTGAACATGGATCCTAGTATATTTTTCAAATTTCAAGTTTTGTTCGTATTCATGTTAACATGATATTCGTATATCATATGTATGGCAGCCACATGATCAATAAAAATGCAAAGTCTTAAGTATATTGAATGTTTTGAACATTGATTCAAGTTTTGTATTACTATTTCAGTTTTTTATGGACTAAAAAATGAGTAAAATGAGTAGATGTACATATATATATATATATATATATATATATATATATATATATATTTAATTTTTAATATATATGTATGGATGTATCCAAGACGTATCGTATCCAAGGGTTTTTAAATTGACATATCCACGTATCGTACCGTATCCACGCAACGTAGTCCTCACCAATCCTATAATGAAGCGGTTGAAATATATTGGGTGGAGAAGGTTTCCCCTTTACGCAGAAGACTGCCATCCAATCGTTGGGAAAGTGAAAAAGAATGGATTCCACTCTCTGAATGGCCACTTGTAATTCAGCATGAACACCAGCTTTTGTTGCAAAATGTTTTCAACAATCGTCCTCTTTCCTCATCCCCATTTCCTGACAAATTGGGATGGGGACAAGATCCCTCGGGCTATTATACTATTTCTACTGGTTATGCATCTTTGGTGATTGACAATCCTCATCCTCTAAAGTTCCTCTTCAAGAACCTATGGCACTCGGGGATGTGGCCTAAAGTTAGTTTTTTTCTGTGGCTTCTTATCCATAAGAGGGTTTTAACAGGAGATCAGCTTATCAAGAAAGGATTTCATGGACCTTTCAGATGTGTTATGTGCTTACAGGATGAGGAATCTTTAACTCACCTATTTTTCCTATGTCCTTGGGTTGTTCATATTTGGAGACAATTTGCAAACCTCTTCAAGCTGAGGTGGCATAATTTTGATTCCCTTGAATAGGTTATCAAAGAGTGGCAGGGGATGCTTCCTACAGGACAAAGGCTTCTTCCGGTACCATGGAGTGTGTAATAACCCTTTTGAGGGTTTTTATCAAATATTATATATGAAAATCTGAAAATGAAAATTGCAGCAGACTGTAGACAAAAATCAGCAACTTATACTAGCTCAAAAAGATGCCAAAAATACAATGAAATAGATCCACGCAACTCGCCAATATTTTATATATGATATTTGGAATTTTTAGAAGCCAATATAACCAACAAACACTGAAAACACATTGCTGGAAATGAAATACACACTGGAAATTGCAGCCACGAAATAATTATGAAATATAGATATAGAAGTCTCCAAAATCATGCAACTCAAGATTCCAGCATTTAAAAATATGGAAAATAGGATTACAAAATCAGATTTATCAAATTCCTTGCCAATATCTTCATACCCTACCCTAGGTAGGTTGCTCAACCCTAGAAAAACAGAATAACAACTGGAAATGCCAAAAGGATCTTCAATTCAACTCTCTTCTTCAATGCCAAATGGTGATGAAGGGTTTTCATCCTTCACCCAAGTCTAATTAAGGGTTTTCGTCCTTCAATAAGACCTCACAAGAGGGTTTTCGTCCCCAAGTGGATGCCTAAGGAGAAACAAGCTCTCTTTGCAAGTATAGAGAAAATATGCGTCAAGCTAGATGCAAATGAACTCCTCCTTTTATATCTTTCCTTTGGCACCAAAACATAATTAGGCAAGGCCGACATGTATAGGACAAAAGAACACTAAAGAAAACATTATAATATTGGATAAATATATTCTATAGTGCTCAAGAGTCTTCTCCTTTATTTTCCTCTTCCTTGACATGGAGAAGGGATTGCAAGAAGACCAATTTCCAGCTCTTAGGTGGGAAAAAGGGACATTACAATCCTCCCTCCCCAAGATTGTTTGTCCCAAGCAACTACAAACTCATCACATTTGCTGCCCAAACTATTTCTTCTTCTTCCTTTTGAAAGTCTTCATCTTCCAATGGTGAAGGTGGCCTCTGACAAGGCATCCACAACCACATTTTGCTTCCCTTTCACATACTCGATGTCAAAGTCAAATGCTTGGCATCTATTTACCTATCTTTGTTGTCGATCATTCAATTCCTTTTGATGAAGAAAGAATCTCAAACTATTGTGGTCGGTTTTGACTACAAATCTCCCACAAATCAAATATTGCCTAAACTTTGTAAAGGCATGCATGATGGCAAGCATTTCTTTATCATAAATGGAAAGCTTCTTCTCATAATCTTTCAATTTCCTACTTTCAAAAGTAATACCTTCACCAGAAGCATCAAAACTGCACCTATACCTTCACCGGAAGCATCACGTGCAAACTTAAATGGCTTAGAAAAATATGGAACAACAAGAACCATACAAGAACACATCACCTTTTTCAACTCTTCAAAGGCTCATGGGCTGATTTTGACCAGTTAAAAGCATCCTTCTTTGTTAGAGAAGTCAAAGGGGCTGCAATTTGTGAGAATCCCTTCACAAACCTCCGGTAGTGGTGTCCCCGAGATTTCACCCTGAAATTTGGGACTACCCCTTTTAAAAAAATTCGTTCTTTTCAAAGTAACGGGTTGTTTTGTGTTTGTTTTGCCTACAGTTGTTTGCATTGCTCTAAGGTATCCCCAAAGAGTCATAAAAGTCAAATTCAAAAATACCCACATGTCAAAGCTCACTCAATCCCTTCACCAGACTTTGTCTAAAAGCGTTTTATTTATTTATTTATTAAATAAATAAAGTTATTTTAAAAATAGATTGAGCTAAAATTGGAGGATTTAGGTTATATAAAGCACTTCACCCCATCATTATTACCATAGAACATTCACCCGGGGGGAAGGATTTTTGCAGATCAACTAATTGGAGAAATTTTTCAAGCAATTGCCTGCAGTTTCTTTCATGTTTTGTTTTTATTTCTTTCTGGTTTTTCTCCATGTTTCATCTGACAATTCCCGTAGCCTATTCATTCTTTCTGTTAGAACTTTTTCCTGCCTAGGATTTTGAAAAGCTTTCCAGTGTTTTTAATTGCTAATTAATTTGTCTAAAGGTGACCAGAGCTCAGGATTCCTTCAAGAGATTACAAGAGGTTGTTTGGTCCAAAAAGGTGCAATAATGGATTTTATGAAAATAGGAAAATACCACCACCAATGCGTAGAGCTCGAGAAAATATGCACTTTTAGAAAAAATGGCACCTAAAACGGAGCCACAGAGTGAAAGTTATGGCACTTGCAAGATTTTGGCTACATCTTCCCGGACCCTTTCCAAAAATGGCAAATTTTATTCTATGCTTGTGTTTTCTTCACCGAAAATCCAAAAATGGAAAGAAATGCAGTCTTCATGCTAGTCACAATTTTCAAAGCTGCCCTTCAGCTTGAATGTCCACGCCAAATATGGGAAGTCAAATCCAAAGCAAGTCGCACTTTTGCCTCCTGTTGGGTCAACGTTTAACATAAAGCAACTTAAGTGAAAAGTGAAAATTAGACCCTAGCAAGCAAGGTAAAATTTTACCTACCTGCTGCTTATGTTTTTCCCTCAAAGGCAACTTAAGTTTAAAGCGAGAGAATGAGACCACAGTAGGCGGGTAAAATTTTCCCCGCCCGCCCATGTTTTCAGAAGCAAGTCAAATTCACCCATGCAAGTCGCATTTTTTAGAAGTTATCAGCAAAGTTAATATTTAACATGACAACTTAAGTGAAAAGCAGAGAGAATTAGACCCTAGCAGGCAAGGTAAAATTTTACCTACCTGCCCCTTGTATTTTTCCTTGGCTTATAGCCAAAAAGTGCGACCCATCCTTGCATTATTAATTGCCTAAAAGCTGATTTTATTTATTTATTTAAAGCTGAGGTTGGCACCAAAAATAGGAGGAAAGTCAAAGCAAGCAGGAAGGCTAAAAATAAGACACATAAGCATGCGAAAAATAAAGGAAATAATTGCATGGAAAAGCAAGCTAAATTAGGCAAACTTGGGTGCCCAAATAAGGAGAAAAAGCACATCTTATTATTAGGAATTGCTAAAAATAAGAAAACGTAATTGGTAAAATTAGCATGCAATTGCCTATATAAGAAATGGACGCCATAAGGAAAGGGCAATTAATTCTTTTGTGTGGAGCTGCTGCCCTGGAGGATATTGGCGCCAAAGGTAGAGGTTGTGGGCATTAATAAATATTTTTAATTGCGGAAGCATCCAGTTTTGGTGCCTAGGGTTGGAAAGGCTTTCTTTTTATTATTCTGGCTATCTGCATGTTGATGTGAGTGCACAAGGGAATTAAATAATATTTTAGGCTTGCTTGGCATGCAAGCAAAGTCTGAAAATAGAGGGCAACAGAGTTTATAATCAGATCCCGGTGAACAAATTACATATCCATGCTATGGACTACATACTTGTCTGAATTATTTGCAGGAATACTTCATTTATGCCCATATTGGTGAAGAAAGAAGTCAATGTCTGATACATTGAATATATCTTCAGAATCAGAGGAAGAAATAGATCCAACTCTCATAATTGCAAAGGCTTCCGGCAAAAATTCATCCTCTTGTTTCTAACGCAGCCCATGTGGAAGTCATTGCATGGAAAATTCCTTTCAGGAGCTTGTGCATGTGCTCCCAATCTTCCAGTTGAAGCCTTCATTGAATTTACTTGTATTTGCCTTCACCTAGAGTGCTTTCCAGAATTTAAAATTGCTCATATGCAATTAAAAATAAAAGGTGATGAGTTTTGTCTGAATTATTTATGGCAAGCATTTTATTAGTGCAACCGCTAGAAAAGAACTACACAAGCTTCAAGGATAAGAGGGAAGACAGTCGGAGGCAAGACCCGAAGCAAATCACGATCACCGCTTCCAGATTCAATTTGGTGAGAATCAAAGGAAGAGATTCAACAACATGGAAGAAGAACAAGACCGAGAGTGTTGCAACAAGAATAACTTCATTTCTCACATCTTTTTCTTTCTCCTATTTTGTAGCAGGAATAATGTGGGACGTATGTTCCAGCTTGACTTTGTCCACGGGGATGATCAAGCACTTGTGGTTAAGAATTCTTCATCAAAGACTTTGTTGGGCATCGGAGACTTGGTCACATTAGTTTCAAGCTATGTCACAAGGTTCGGCGAATTTTTCGCTTGAAGTTCGGAATTCGCCGAACCTTTAATGTGGCATAAAAAATTCGAAAAAATTCGTTATGTTCGGATAGGGAAAAATGCAGTATTACACGTGACAATAAAATAATACCCGTGATAAAGAGCGGTGAAAAATGCAGGGAAAATCACAGTCCGATAAACCTCCTGGTTTTTGAAGGAGGAAGCCTTCGAACGGACACAAAGAACAGGAGGAAATAGAGTCGTTGCAGTTGGCATGGTTGTGGCCCGTGGGCATTGGCGTGGCCATGGCACCATCACAAGGAGAGGTCGTTGCCACTTTGCATGACCGTAGCCGCATGGAGGAGGAAGTCGAGAGTTTGTTTGGTTGTCTAAAGTTAAAACTTTAAAAGTCTTTTATATATTTTTTTATTTCTTACATTGGATTTTCTAAACATTTCGTTTTTGAATTCTTTTATAAAAATTTTAATAAATAAAATAACATGTCAAACATTATAAAACATTTTAGGGTTTTATAATGTTTGACGTTTTAATGTGTTTTTTAATTTATTAATTCCAAATGTTACGTTTATAACCTAAAAAGTTTTTAACCTAATTTTTTTAATAATTAAATATTTATATTATACTTATTTTTAAATTTAATTGAATTTTTATAATGTTTTATAATTTATTTTTATAATTTTTATAATTCAATTTTTATCAATTTAATTGTTATACTTAGAACTTAGTATGAAGTTTAATAACTTGGACATAATTTTATATATTTTAAGTTTTTCTACGTTTCGAACTTGATGGCGAATTTTTTTTCGAACTTTATCCGGACGACGAACTTGAACCGAATTTTATCCTCATCGAACTCGAACTCGAACCTTGTGACTTAGGTTTCAAGTATCTTGAAACACTTCACCGGTACAACATGGTGAGAGGCTTGCCATCTCTCCGAGAGGATACAGATAAGTGTCCTAACTACCTAGCAGGTAAACAACATAGAGTTTCATTCCAGAAGAGTACTTATCGAGCTCATGGTAAGCTTGATCTGGTTCATGTTGATCTTTGCGATCGCAAATCCGGCAACCGAGTCATTCTGGATTTCGTGTACTTCATGCTTTGTTTTGATGACTATTTAAGGAAAATGTGGATATATTGTCTTTGTAAGAAGATGCTTTTGAACTTCAAAAGTTCAAAGTGGTCAGAGAGAACAAGACTGGTCGTCATATCGATGATCTCTTTGCTCGAGATCGGGGAATTCACCAATAATGAGTTCGAATCCTACCTTCAAGCTCATGGGATTCGTTGACAAATTCCTCCACACACACCTTTATGTAGTAATGGTGTTGTTGAGAGAAGAAACCCTCTCTCTCGAAATGGTGCGTTGCATGATCGATGATTACGGACTAGTGGGGACATTTTGGGCGTAAGCGTGAAAGACATCAGCTTTATTTGTTGAACAGAGTGCCCACGATTGCTCTTGATGGAGTAACACCACATGAACAATGGTCGAAGAGGAAGCCATCTGCTGCACACCTCAAAGTAGTCATGATCCATAGGGATCCGAAATAACTCTACTTCATCAGAAACAATCAGCACAGAGAAGAAAAACAACAAAACGGAGGTTCTGTCTTTTAAGTAACAGGACCGCCGCCACGGCTGTGGTGGTGGTCCCAGGCCGCTTGATCCGCACGCAGGCGGCGGTTACGCCATTACGGATAGAAAACTAAATTCAAACGAACAAATCTCGAATTTGAAAGGATGTTCGTTTCTCTTCTCCTTCATGACCTTTCCCATTCTCCAGTGCACGGGAGGACATGAGAAAGACTATAAATACATGATTGTAGAAGTGTAAAAGATCATCGAAGCGTGGGAGCAAGTGAGCAAGAAATCTTTGTGCTGGAAATTGTAATTTTGTAGAAGAAAGGAGTGTTGAGACAGAGCAAGCAACTAAAAGGAAGTGTTGAGATATTGTCTACTTCTCTTTCTTACTTATTGTAAATTTTGTACCTGTTGATTTAAATTGGCCAATAGAAGTGGGAAGAAAGAGCAATTGCCCTTCCCGACTGGTTTTACCTCCATTGGAGGTTTTCCAGGATAAAATTGTTGGTGTTATGAGCTTATATTCTTTCCTTTACTACAATTGTTGATTCTAAGCACAATAGTAATTCATTCACTAGCTATCTCTGTTATTTTCTAATAGAAAGTAAACAGCAGCGATTAATTTGTGATTTGTGAATAATTCCAAAGTTGAAGAGTTTACAAATCATTTTGGTATCAGAGCTAACAAGTATCCAGGACTGTGGTATTTCATTCTTGAATTGTATGACAGTGACAAGATCTAAAGGCGAAGAAGCTTTACCTTGCGATCCGGAGATTTCTACAAAGAAGTGGAAACAGAGAATTCGGGGAGAAATGGAGGAAGAGAACTTGGTCCGTAGAATCGAGATGCTGGAGACCATGATGGATAGGATGTTTAGAAGGCAAGAGGAACTTGCAGATTTGCAGAAGACAACTTCCATCAAGCAAGACTCCATGGACTCGGTGGTTCGAGGCTTAGCCAAAAAATTTGGTGTAGGAAAGAGCCACCATGAGGAAGATTATGGGGAAGAGCATGAAGAAGAGACTTCTAACACAAGAGAAAAGGTAAAATCTGAACATACTCCTTTTAAAGTTGAGACTAAAGTCAAAATCAAAAGCTTTGAAGGACAAGTAGATGCAGAGTTACTTGATAAATGGTTGAAACAGTTAGAAGTCTATTTTAGCGTCCATAATGTCACTGAGGCACAAAGGATCACCTTTGCATGTCTCAAAATGGAGGGACATGCTCTAGTTTGGTGGGAAACTCACCTAGCTACTTGTGAAAAGAAGTGTCCTATTGTGAAGTCTTGACAAGAATTTAAGGAATTACTTAGAGCTAACTTCTATCCTATTGGCCATAAACCCACCAACCGATTAAATGGCAGTTTTTAGATAAGGCAGTGGTCAAAGTGTGCAGGACTATACTACGGAGTTTTGGAGGCAAGCCATGTTGCTAAACATGGATTTGGAGGATGAGGATATTCTGACCAAGTACTTGGGAGGACTTCACACTCACCTTCGAAGAAAAGTCATCTCCACAAAGCCCAAGGATCTCAATGAAGCATGTGTACAGGCATACTACATAGATGATGAGAAAAAGAAAGGAGAAGCAGAGCCGAGGGTAAAGCAGTCAACAAATCAGCAAAAAAAGGATTATGGGCAAACAAGTAACAAGAGTAAGTGGAAAGGGAAAGGTAAACAAGCTGCCACTACTTTAAATACTTGTAAAGATCCCAAGAATTTTTGCAAGAATTGTGATATTAATGGTCATACTGACGCTACATGTTGGAAGTTGCATCCGGAGTTACATCCGAAGAACCAAACCAAGGACTCCAAGAAGTCCATGACAGCTGTAAAGACAGAAGGGGAGGTGGAAATCGAAGATGACTCTGATGTAGACGAAAGGCTTGGATGCACGGCCACCAACATGGACAGCGAAGAGGAGATGAGTAGACTATTCCGATCAAAATCCAAATCAAGAGGACTAAGGTAAATGCTTTGGTTGATACCGGTTCTCAATCTAATTTGATTTATGAGGCAGTTGTAAAGAAGCTTGGTCTTGAGACTTACGAGCATCCGCACCCTTATCCTTTGGGTTGGGTGAAAACGGGTGTTGAAATTCAGGTAACAAGAAGATGTAAGGTCAAGTTTGGGTTAAATTCCCAATATATAGATGTGTTTGAAGTTGACGTTATTCCACTTGATGCTTTTGATGTTGTATTCAGGAGTCCTTACTTGTATGTTAGGGATGCTATCTTTATGAGAAGGGAAAACCGGCATGATGGGTCAAGGATGGGATAAGCTACAAAATCCGGGCACACCAAACAGCGTAAGACACGGGTTACTATGGTAAGTGCTAACCAAGCAAAAAACGGATTATTCAGAAAATCATAATTAGTTTTGTTTACTTTTACCAAAGGATAAACAAGATGGGGTAGAAGTTTCAAATATTTCTAACCAGGGAAAACAAGATTTGGATAGTATCATTCAGTCTTTTCAAGAAGTATTTCGTGCTCTTAGTGGATTACCACCAAAAGGGGAAGTAGAGCATGAGATTCAACTATTGCCAGAGTCACTTCTACCGAACATCGGGTTGTATAGGCAATCCTTGCTTGAGAGTACTAAAGTAAAGAAGCAACTCCAGGAACTAATAGACCAAGGGGTAATACGTCCGAGCACCTCACTGTGCGGTTCGCCTATTGTGATGGTGCCAAAGAAGGATGGTTCTTAAAAAATGTGATCGACTACCGTGCTTTGAACAAGATCACCATAAAGAACAGATATCCACTTCCGCGCGTAGATGATCTCTTGGACCAACTTCAGAATGCTAAATTTTTCACGAAGTTGGATCTCAAGTCCGGTTATCACCAAGTCAAAATGGAGTAGGATATATGGAAGTCTGCCTTCAAAACAAAACAGGGTTTGCATGAATGGTTAGTACTTCCTTTTGGATTATGCAATGCACCCGCTACATTTATGAGATTGATGAATGATGTATTGTGGGATTTCATAGATTCATGTGTAATTGTATATCTAGATGATATCCTGATTTTTAGTGCCACATGGGAAGAACATCTAACACATTTGCAGCAAGTCTTGCAAGTTCTCAGGGAGAAACAACTGCTTTGTAATATGAAGAAATGTGAATTTGCCAAACAATCACTTGTCTATCTTGGGCACGTGGTTGGAGAAGGAGAGTTACAAGTGGATCCAAAGAAGGTGGAAGCCATCACAAATTGGCCAACACCAATAGGAGCCACAGAGACTAGAATTTTTGTGGGAGTAATACAGTATATGCAGAAATTCATTCTGGGTTTCTCGGCGATTGCAACACCTCTACACACAGTGGCCGCAAAGAGTAAGGGTTTCGACTGGGGTAAGGAACAAGACAAATCCTTTGAGTTATTGAAATACAAGATTAGTCATGCTCCAGTACTTGCTCTTCCTAGTTTGCAGCAACCTTTCAAAGTAGAGACAGATGCTAGTGATTACGCTATGGGCGCAGTGTTGCTTCAAGGAGGTAAACCCGTATGTTATCATTCGAAACCTTCACTTCAGCAATAAAAGATATTCAAGATATGATAAAGAAATGTATGCACTAGTTCAGGCAATTAAAAATGGAAACATTATTTGTTGGGTAAAGAAACTATTGTGCACACTAACCACAAACCTCTCCAATATTTGCAAGCACAGTCTAAATTACAGCAGGAAGGCACTACAAATGGATGGGGTTTCTTCAGATAGTTCCATCTAGTGATTAAATACAAAAAGGTAGTACAAATTTGGTAAGCGTACATGTTGTCTAGGCCACCCACACAGGAAAATTTCTGTTTGGCCACTATCTCTCAGATCGAGCCCTTCACAAAGGAAGCTTACGGAGAAGCATATGCCCAAGACAAAGACTTTGGGGTAACATTTCAGAAGTTGTAGTCCCAAGGGGTTGAAAAGACGGGGATTGAAGACTGTTATCTCAAGGACGAGCTGCTCTACCAATGGGGGAAACTTTGTGTGCCTAAAGAAGAAAGACTTCTATTAATGAGGGAAGCACATACCTCGAAAGTAGCGGGACATTTCGGTGTTGGTAAGACCCTAGCCCACTTGCAAAGGTATGTATATTGGCCCAACATGCAAGAAGAAGTATCAAAATTTATTCGTGGATATAAACTTTGTTTTACTAGCAATCCTAAAACTAGGAAGGAAGGTTTGTATATGCCTTTACCAGTACCTACTCATCCGTGGGAGATATTTCTATGGATTTTGTAGGAGGGTTACCTATGTCTAAACATGGCCATGACTATCTCTATGTTGTTGTTGATAGATTTAGTAAAATGTGTATTCTTATGGCATGTAAAAAGACGGTAAAAGCACATGAGGCAGCAGATCTTTTCTTTGCTAATGTATGGGTGCATTTTGATTTGTCAAAGTCTATTGTCTTTGACAGGATTCTAGGTTCTTGGGGAAGTTTTGGATTACTTTGTGGGACAAAATGGATACCAGGTTACAAAGGAGCATAGCTTTCCATCCACAGACAAATGGACAAACAGAGGTGGTAAACAGGACTTTGGTACAATTGATCAGAGGGTATAACAGTAAGTACCCAAGGACTTGGGATGAGTCCTTAGCCTACATTCAACATTCCTATAACCGGGCAGTACACACATCCACTATGAAGTCACCATTTGAAGCATGCTTGGGATATCTACCTACAAATCCGTTGGACATAGCAGTTGGACAGCAGGATGAGGAGGATACACGAGACACAGAGGTGACTAGAGCCAACAAGTTCATTGAGAGGATCCGGCAAATCCATCTCAAGGTCAAAGAACAACTAGAGAAATCTCAAGCAAAGTACAAAGCTAGGCACGATCAGCATAGGAGGGAACACAAGCTTCATGTTGGAGACAAAGTTTGGCTTTACTTGAGCAAGGAGAGACTACAAGGTCAAGCACGGAAGCTCAAGCCACTACGATATGGACCCTTCACCATATTGGAGCAGGTTGGGGAAAATGCTTTTCGACTTGATTTGCCATCATTCATGAGGATGTACTCTGTAGTAAATTATGAGAACTTGCACCTATATGAGCCATCCATGCTAGATGAAGATGAAGAACTGCAGTTGCTACCTTCCATTGAGGATTGCGTCTTGGACTCATGAGGCGAATTGGAGGAGGATGTAGTGCTACAACAGAAGGTCAGAGAGACTAGAAGAGGTCCGCAGGAGTCTTGGCAGATTGGACTGAAAGGAAAGACACCAAGGCAGGCCCGGTGGTACTCGAAGGAGCAAGCGAGGGAATTGTTCCCTCATCTACTCCCCCACTAAGCTTTTGTGGGACCAAAAGCCTCCTAAGAAGGGGAGGTGTGATCCATAGGGATCCGAAATAACTCTACTTCATCGAAACAGTCAACACAGAGAAGAAAAACAACAAAACGGAGGTTCTGTCTTTTAAGTAACAGGACCGCCGCCTGTGTGGCGGCGCGATTACTGAACCACCGCTTAGCGAAGCGGCGGTCCCAAGACCGCCGGTTTGCAGATGGCGGCCGTCCCGGCCATTACGATGACAGTAAAACTAAATTCAAATGAATCTCTGAATTTGAAAGGATGTTCCTTTCTCTTCTCCTTCATGACCTTTCCCATTCTCCAACGCACGGAGGACATGAGAAAAATACATGATTGTAGAAGTGTAAAAGATCATCAAGCATGGGAGCAAGTGAGCAAGAAATCTTTGTGCTGGAAATTGTAATTTTGTAGAAGAAAAAGTGTTGAGACAGAGCAAGCAACCTGAAAGGAAGTGTTGAGATATTATCTACTTCTCTTTCTTACTTATTGTAAATTTTGTACCATTGATTTAAATTGGCCAATAGAAGTGGGAAGAAAGAGCAATTGCCCTCCTGATCGCTTTTACCTCCATTGAGGTTTTCCAGATAAAATTGTTGGTGTTATGAGCTTATATTCTTTCCTTTACTACAATTGTTGATTCTAAGCACAATAGTAATTCATTCACTAGCTATCTCTCGTTATTTTCTAATAGAAAGTAAACAAAGAGCGATTAATTTGTGATTTGTGAATAAATTCCAAAGTTGAAGAGTTTACGATCAATTCAGTGCAAAGCTAAGCACATACCCAAGAAGAACAGAAAGAAGTTGGATATGAAGTCACAAAAACTCATCTTCATTGGCTACAGTGAAGAGACTCTTGGGTACAAATTGATGGATCCAAAGACCAGAAAAGTCTACACCAACAGAGATGTTAAGTTCTTTGAGAAGGAAGATGAGACTCCTCCAGACTCACCTGATGTAGATATTTCACCGTTGTAAAAAACAAAAGTTGATGTTGAAGATGAAAGTGATGATGGCGATGATGGTGATGATCAGACAGAACCATGACCCATGAGAACAGTACAACGTATGCCCAAGCGGTATACTAACATGAGACGAGATGCAAAATTGGATGCTCCACCGGATACATCCACCACTGGACCACGGACTCGCAGTAAACCACGAGAAGAAGTAAACTTTGCTTTGATAAGTAGAGTCATTGAATCTGATGAGCCATCTACAAATTCAGACGCCCTACAATCAAAAGCTTGGAAAGATGCCATGGATGTTGATATTAGTCAGTGATGAAAAACAACACTGCAACATTGTCGATCTTCCACCAGTGAAGAAACCCATCGTTTGTAGATGGATATTCAAAACAAAGTAAAAAGCGAGATGGGACCATAGACAAGTATAAAGCAAGACTGGTAAAGAAAGGTGTATTCACAGAAGGAAGGCATAGACTATGAGGAGACATTTGCTCCCACAGCTAAGATCAAAACGATCAAGATGATCTTTGCTCTAGCTGCACAATTTGGTTGGAAAGTCCATCAGATGGACGTGAAAAGTGTCTTTCTAAACGGAGATCTACAAAGGTATGTAGACCGAGGAAATCTCTCGTATGGCCTTAAACAGCACCTCGGGCTTGGTACATCAAAATAGATGAGCATCTCGCTCGGCATGGATTTGTCGAAATCCATATGATCCAAATCTCTACCTCAAAAAGCAAGGGGTAAGATTGTGATTGTTGTTGTCTACGCAACAATCTAGTCATCATTAGCGAGCTTTAGTGAAGATGATCGATGCAACAAAGAAATATCTCGAATCGATCGCTTCAACATGACAAATCTCATGCTCATGCACTACTATCTTGGATTGGAAGTATGGCGAGAAAGAGAATCACATATTTGTTTCTCACAAAGTATATTAAGACAACGCTCGAGAAATTTAGGATGATGGATTGCAAACCTATGGAGACGAGACTGCAGTTATCTCGCTCAAATCCATCTCCTGTGGTAGATGCAACTCTCTATCGACAAAGCTTGATTAGAGTCTCATTTACCTAACATACACTAGACCAGATTTCACTTTGTAGTGAGCTATCTTTCTAGGTTCATAAATGAACCCGAGTTTTTTTCATCGGAAGGCATGTTGGCTAGATTTTCTGCATAGCATCAAACCTAGGCAGTCATGAGATAAATCTCCCTCATTTAACCGGTGAGGCTCCCGTGTCAGATTTGTCAATATAAATGTGTTTTTATCTATCAGGGGTTTTACTTTAACCACTTAGTTCATGAACCATAACTAAGAAGTTATGCAAGTAAGCAGCTGTTTAAGAAAGGAAAATTATAGAAGAAGAAAGTCAAGGTATTACAGAGAAGAAGTAAGGAAGATGTGCATCCCAATTAGTAGATAGCAGAGCTAATTGCATGCACATAGAAGAAACTTAATAGATTTGAACACACAGAATTCTAAAGCAAAGGCAGTTCTAGATCCAGATCTAAAATAACACAAAGTTTACTTTAAAGATCTAAGATTTAAAAGCAAGAAACACAGTACGCCGTGACACAAAGTTCTCCGGAAACCTGCTTCTTTGTATTCCTCTGCAACAAGTGGCTCTCAGGGGTTCAGCACAAAGTCTAGAACACAAGATTGCTTCTTACAAATTCTGATCGATGATTAACCCGTAGGTTCTTCTCCTACTTATAGAATGTAGGAGGGAAAGTACAAATAGAAGACTCAAACTGAACTAAAGTATGAACAACAAGTAAAGATGACATTTGGCAATCATCCTCAACTAACTTCTTCTTAAGTGACACATGTATCACTTAACTAATAGAAAGGTTCCACATGACTTCAAGTAATGGTCATGAAACCAATAACTTAGAAGTTTACAATTTCATCCGGAACATAGAAAGTAGAAGAAGAAAGAAATAGAAGAAGTCATGCCACCGTAACATCTACATCTTCTTCTTGTTCGATATCCGATATACTTGTCGAACACATAATTCAAAGATCTTTCCATCTGCTTTTAGCTCATCGCTTCCTTTTCTCGTCCCGAATTGCGCAATCCTTCATTCAACACTTTGCCGCATGCTTCCACTTCTTCCAAACTTGGCCCAAATCTTGCAATGTCTGTCACTGCAGTGTCACCACCAAATTTCTACCGATAGAGTTCATCGTGAAAGGCTTGGTAGCTTTATCAATTCTCTTTTGTACCATCAGAAGAGAACTTTCCAGGGAATCATGCACTTCGTTAGAAACAATCCGCACGTATGAAGTAACACCTCCATCCACTCTTTCCTCAGTGAAAGAAATGATACTGTCCGGAAAATCTGATGTTCTACTCTCAAGCGCCTGCATCCTTTTCAGCAAAACTCTGCAGATCTCCAAACGGAAAGATACTGCAAACTCTAGCTGCTTCCCCTTCTCGACTGATCCATCCGGCACAATTTGTTCTGCAACCAATACATCTCCATAGCAGCTTCTTGATCTCGCCAAAATACTCGGTTTACTCTCTCAGCAATCGTATTCATTCCTTCTATGCTTTCTATCAGTTGCTTTAGTTGATTTCTTTGCATCATTCATAACCTTTAAAGGCGGGCTGGCACTTCCCAAGTTGCACGTGAAGCTTGACGAATAATCGATCCTTCCATTCGTCAATAGCCTTTACTCGATTGCTTGATCTTCCATTTCCCGCATAAGATGATCACTCACCATACTGCTTTGAAATGGGCTGAACGGAAGGTTTAGCAACCTTGGCTATGATCTCACATAATTGAGATATTTGCTTCTCGCAGCCTCTCTTCTTTCTCCGCCTTTTCACCGCTCAAGCCTAAGGAACAAAGCATACAAAGAACGTCTGCGTGTCCCGCTTCAATCCTTCGGTGGTAGCTTGACCGAGTGGTATTTTGGTCACCGTCACATCTTCTCGCCGTGAGCTCCTCTCTTCTACCTTTCCTTCCGCCGGAATCGATATCTCAAAGAAACTTCTCTCCCGAATCCTCGATGATCAACCTAGAAGTTGCTTTAGCAACTTTAGGCCTTCTGTCTCTTCTGCCCAGATCCTGAAGTAGCCGCTGCAAGTCATGTTCCTCTAAGTTCATCTCTACTCTTGCTTCCGGAACCAACTGCAAAGCTAACCATTCCGAGAAATTACTTCTCGGAGAGTGAGAAGTCGCTGAGTGCACTACCATCTCCCGCTCTGCATCCTCTCCATCAGAAAGTGCCACAGTATCATGGCTGCCATCTTCTGAAACATCCAAGGACAAAGCTCTTTCGAACTCCGTCATCTGCAGCTTCAACATCTCCTCTGGAACGGGTGCTGAACGAAGTGGCTGCGGAGAGAAGATGAACGTTGCTGGTTTCAATGAGGGCATGGAAACATCCTGCTGCTGTGGTGCAATAGTTGGTGATCCTTTAGGTACTGGAGAAGTCGGAGTCAAAGCTATGGTCGTAGAAGTGGTCTTCTCTTTCTCTTGAGATCTTCTGCGTACTTTCAACTTCTCGGACCTTCTGCTGCTCTCTCCTTCATGCTTTCGCTTGAGGGAATCTCCTGTGCCGAAGTTGCCTGTGATTTGGTTCATCAATACTTCATCAAGGCAGTATCCCTTCGTTAGCAACCAGCTCGAAGTACTCACCAACACAGCTCCAGATCTTTCTTCTATCAGGTCAGCAAATTGCTGGCCCATCGCTATCCTGCAGTATAGCTTTATCTCCTCCCATTTGATGGTAAGTGTCAAGTACCACGTTCCCATCATCTTTAAGATCCGCAGGTATCCGCGCTAGTCCAAAGTCAAATACTTGCTTTGCCGATAGCCTGCTGAAATCTTTCTTTCTGACCTCGTACTCACTTCTGCACTTCATCCAGAAATCTTCTAACGAAGGCACATGTGCGTACTCCTGGGAGATTGTCTTCCTGGCTATTCCAAATGGATCGAAATTAAGCCGCGCAGGGAAGAACTCTTGCTCATACTCGGACAACATTTGTGCTTCCATCCCTCGAGCTCTGTGAATGCTGATGCAACTGTAATATCCCACAGTGAGTGGGAAGAAGCCCGTAGACTTGTGCCGCTTCGACTGGAGGTCATGTAACTCCACAAGTTGCTTGCTCAGCTCCATGGCGATCAATCTGTCACTCGGGTACCTTGGCATCTTTATTGGTTCACCTGAAAAGCTCGTAACCCTGAGGTATGTGAAATCTGCAAACTGGATGAATACACTGCCAATCTTGGACACTGCTTCCCATGCTTCCTTGCTTACCCTGTGAGTCTTCAAGTCTTTGTCTAACTGCCGCAGATGAAATCGTAGAAGAAGCCATCGTTGATCACTTTGAAGTCCTTCTCGCACGTAGGTACAGTGGTCGTGGGTAGCACTCGAAAATGGGATCCTTGGAAAGAATACCACATCTATCCAAATTTGGAAAAGACACCTGTGAAGCCGCAGATACACCAAGTATGAAGTCATCTTGAAGTCAAGGTACGCTTTACGCCCGCATGCTTGCTCACCGATGTCAGCTGCTAATAATTTCGACTAATCGATTATAGAATCAACCTTGTTGATTTCAATGGTCCTGATGAAAGCATACATCCATGTCCGGAAAGTGTAGGCATTCGCTTCACCATTCAACCTGCATAGCAATTTGACAATATCATCCGCCTCCTGCACCAAATTGGATCGTGGAAGAGTTCTCGAACTTGGAAGGGGATCTAGGCTTCTTCATGAACCGCTATTCATGATGCTCACACAAATCACTCTATGCTTTTCCCACCTACTGTCAGCATCCTGAATGCTAATAGAAGTCACCACCTTTCGCACTGGAATCTTCAGACAATAATTGAAGAATTCTGCATCCAAACGAATTATTGTCTTTCCCGCAACATCACGCACTGATCTGGATGAAGGATGATAAGATCTAGCACACTCCATCACAAACTCTGGCAATTGGGTTGTACACGGGAAAGCTGCAGCTCGAATAATTCCACTACTTTTGACCGCACGCATGAGTGAAGTCTTTCCAGCTCTGGATCTGTCAATCAAATCAGAAAGAGGTTCTGGGCCTAGATCCGTGTCTCCTATGTCTGAAAGTTTGGAAGCAATGCATGAATCCATCGTGCTCTCTTTTTCATCTCCTTTTGCCATGGCTTTATCAATCTTTGTCCGAATAATTCTTTTTCTTCTAACTTGGCCGGATTTCTTCAATACTGGTGCAGATCTGGACAATTCTTCAGATTCGGAGGATATTTGCAATGTATTGGACATTGATAAAAACTCCTTTTCTTTTATAAAGCAACTGTAATGAGTTCCTGCAATTTATTCGGACAAAAATGGCCACCGAGCATGAATAGTGAATTTAAATTATAAAAATCTGCACTTTTCAAGCCTGCTGCCCCAAAAATTGGTGTTTAATTTGCACATAAAGAGAGCATGAATCCTTTCAATCAACACCTGAGCTCCTGTAACACCTGTGAAAACAACTATGCAGACGAAGATCAACCTTCTCCAAAGCATGCGCCAAATCTGGAAGCTTTTAGCCTTTGTTAGCACTTTGTCTGAGCAAAATCCTTCCTCTAAGGGGCGCACTTTTCCTCCTTGCTGCAATTCTTAACCTGTGAATTAAATAATTCATCCATATGGCTGCCCATGCTTATATAACCTTCACAATTCTATAATTAATAATTGCCCTAACAATTAAAGGCAATTAATTAATTAAAAATCATGCTTTTCTCTTTTAAAAATAGCATGTTTAAGGACAGCCATCCAATAAATTAAATTAATCCAATTTAATCCTTCACACAACACTTCACTCAAGCCCCACAGTGTGCTTTGACCATAGCCACTGAAAATAGAAATTAATTTAATGTTTTAATGCTTCAAAATCATTAAATAATGCCCAAATGGGGCGCACTTTTTGAGAGGAAGGGGGCAGCCACTAAATAAATTAAATTTAATTAATTTAATTCCTTTCTTTTATTCCTTCTTTGACTTTTTGACCTCCTCAAGCTTGGGCGCACTTTTTAAAGGAAGAAAGATTATTAAAAATAATCAATTTAATCATTTTAATCTCTCATCAAAGGGGGCGCACTTTTTTGCACATGTAATTCTATTTTTAAGAATTTTTCCATAATGGGATTCTTTACCCTGCCAGGCAGGCACCAAAATCCCATGATCCACTTAAGTGATTTGACTTTGACAATGGGATTCTTTACCCTGCAAGGCAGGCACTACAATCCCATGATTTCACTTAAGTCACTTTCCTTTTATTATATCATGGGAATTTTTACCCTGCAAGGCAGGCAATAAATTCCCACCTGCCTGCAGCCTCTATTTTTCCCACTGCAACTTAAGTGACTTTTATAACACGGGAAAAAGTACCCTGCCAGGCAGGTATACAATTCCCACCCTGCCTGCGGCTTATATTTTTCCCATCGCAGCTTAAATCCTTTGTTTTCCAAAAATGCGCCCATCCCCGCAGGGGCTTTTCTGTGCACGACTTCGCTTTTTCCCAGTGATCCAGACCTCCGATGATGACTTCCTCCGGCAAAATGTGCGTGTATGTTTTCCAGCTGCTCCAGGCCAAAAATCGGGCTTACCCGACGAAGGAGTTGTTCCAGAGAAATTTTACAGAAAACAGAACGGGACACCACAAAAACACGAAAAATTGCCAAAAGTTACAAATAAAGCCCAAAACTTAAAATAAGTTAAAATCCTTCTGGTATATAGGAATAATAACATATTCGCTTATAACGGAGTTAAAACAGAGCGCAAATAGCCTCATACGGGGCTCAAAATAATTAAATACAAATTTCCCGCAGACAAATCCCGACGACAGAATAAAACAATTTTGGGCATCTGGGTATTTGGCGAAAAGGGCTAATATGGCTCTTTGGGATTATCTTGACGCAATACAAGAACTTTCAGGCAATAAAAACAACAAATGACCCATTATTTTAAAAGTACGAAATTTTTTCGGATTGGGTAGTCACAGATTTCAAGATGAAATCTGAGTGACACCAAGGCAACAGGGCGAATCTTGAGATATCTCAAAGGAACAGTAGATCTTGGCCAGAATACAAGAAGAATGATCAATTCTTCTTGACTGGATATTCGGATTCAGATCACGCAGGTAACATTGACGACAAGAAATCCACTTTTGGATTTGTATTCTTTTTGGGATATGGACCGATATCATGGGGAAGAAAGAAACAACACTTTGTTTCTCGCTCTTCTACACAGGCCGAATATCGTGCTGCAAGTGAAGTTGTCTGCGAAGCGATATGGCTATGTCGCATACTAGGACTTGGAATACCACAGAAGAAACCTACCACCATGTATGTAGAAAATGAAGGTGTTCTCAAACTTGTTCGCAATCCAGTGTTTCACGAGAGAACAAAGCACATCAAGGTACAGAGTTCATTTCATACACGAGCATGTCTTGAAACACAATATACAACTTCAGTTTGTCCAACAGCTGAACAACGAGAAAATATCTTCACAAAGTCACTTGCACGTGACAAGTTCGAGTTGTTCAAAGAGTTCCTCTCCTCATCCCTTGAGGCAATGCAAAATTAAGGGAGGGAATGTTAGGTAAAACATAGTTTACCTAGGTTAATTTTGCATAGATAATTATTGTTGTAAGTTGTTATGGTGTAGTTGTAAAAATTATTTTGTTTGTAATTGGGAATAGTATTCCCATATCATATTTTTGTCATTATGTGGGTTGTTTTATTGTTATATGGTTAAAACCATATATTTGTATTTATATGTACACACGAGTGTTTATTGTAGCATTGTTGCAACATCCTGGTTGTCTGCATATGGCTGTCCAATATCTATAAATATTGCAGCCCATCTATTGCAATTAGATTTTCCCGAACATCAATAATATTGTCAAGTTTCCGTCCCTATTCCAAAATTCCATTTAATCAGCATTTTGTGAAGGACGGTATTTGTTTCTAGACACGTCTGCAAATGCTACTAGAGAAATGGCAAGTGAGAAATAAATGATGGTTTTCTAATTGTTCAAAAAGATCATCCAAACCGAATGAAAAACTAAATGTAAGTTTATAAAACCAAGAGAGATCATTTGTTGCTTAAGCACCTTTTTTAACATTCACCTTTATATTGACACTTAAAAGAAGTGTCTAATGGATAAGTCTGAAAATCAATTCAATCTTGATGTCACCTCGATACCCACCTTTTCAGGTAGACTACAATTGTTGAAAAATGTCTTTCAGAAAAATGCATCTAGAACTCGTTTTTAGCCTCTTAGGAACCCTATAAAATATTGGAGAAGGTGCTCTAAATCCTTCTCTATGGAAAACATGGTGGGATGAATGGGATCCCTCTAGTGTCTAGAGATATCTAGACTTTTACAAGTTATAATTGGGGGTTGGGAATCCTTGACAATAGTGTTTAACAGTTTAAGGAGATGTAATTGCCAAAAACAGAGTGTGAAAGTCAGGAAGAGGGATGCACCATTGAAGATTTGATTGTCACAGAATCCAAGCTGCTTAGTGTATTCAAGATATCAAAGGGCATGTTAAGCTTTGTGAAAATATTGGTAATGCAAAGGCATTCATGAATTTAGGTTCAGCCCCAATTCAAAGTGTGGGTCGCTTTACAAATGGTACCTGGATTTCTCCAATGGCAATTTGAAGGGCCCATAGGATTCTTGGAATCTTGTAACAAGACTATTTTTGGCATGTCATTCCTCAAGCAGTCAGCTTGGTCTCTTGCCAGGTTTTGTTACTAAATATGGACCACAAAAAGGATTTTTCATAAAGGCTACTTATGGAACCATAAGCGTCAATAATGGCACTATTGCCATAAATCATATTGAACTCAAAACTTTGATAGAAACAGTAGAGAAGAACCTTCCTATCAAGATCTTTGTAGATTGATCCCTAATATTGTCTTTTATACATGCGACTCTACATGACAGATCCTGTCTGAAGAGATTGAAAATGGAATAGTGGGAAAAATTTCTGCAATTATAAGACCAAATATCTTTAGGAATTAGAGAGGCACAAGTATGATCTTGCTCCTGATTTGAACAAGAGATAGGGGATACAGAAATGCACTGGAAAAGGAGGTGCTGATCTATTCAAAAATAAAAATCTTCTTTCAAGTGCAAATTCTGGGGTAGTTAATGCTCCACCAAGGATTGGCGGTCAAGACAAGGCTGCAAAACATTATTTTTAAATCTTTTTCATGCAGTCTTTGCTATAGAAATGAAATAATTATCATGTTTATTGGTGATGTCAGTCTACTAAGCCTTTTTAGCCTGGATTTGAATATGCATTCACTCCCCCACCTTTCTTCAAAGAGGATCCCTCCTTGAGGACACTTGGAAGGCAAGGGCCAGTTGCAACTTTGTACTAAACACAATTCAGTTGAGTATTGTTGCAATTCAACGGAAATCAATATGTAAGACTTCCTTTGATGAGGTCCCCTCCCACTCAACTTAAGGGATTTGATAGCTTTTGAGTAGGATTTGAATTTGTTAATCATAGTTAAATTCACTTCTTTTGGTAAAGATGTTAAGCCATTGATTCCTAGGGCACAAGCTCAACTTTTCTAGCTATTCCATGTAGACCAGTCATTACATTGATGAAACCCCTTGTTCCATTGAAGAATATAAGATGCATTTCTCGAAAAAAAAAAAAAAAAAAAAGAGGAATGCAATGGCCAAATAAATTCAAACTCAAAATCATAATCTTTGAGGCCTGGCCAACCATTAGTGCTTACATAATTTTGCAGTGTTAAAAGATTATTATTAGAACAACAGAACATGTGATATTCATATTTACTCTCTTAGAAGAAGGCATTAAACCTGAAAACTGAGAATCTATTGTTCCAATAGCCCCCAAACAATGGCGGAAATCATAGTCTAAGCCCTCAAAATACAGAGTTATATACAACCATACAAAAACATCTCTAAATGCATACTCTTGTGAATGATTTTGAGGCTTAAGACTCAGATCAATCAACCCCAAAACAATGAATCAATAGTACATAAAAGAGCATGTACAAACAAGAATAAGTGTTTAATTCCTCAACATCAAACTTGAGAAACTTCTCCCACGTCCCCATAAAATGAGAACTTCAAAGAACATTATTGTTCACTAGGATACATTTCCTAAAAAGGAAACTCTAAAGAGACTTCCATGTCCCCTTTTCAAAGAATACTCCTCAAAATTGAAAAGTGTCACCTCTACAAAAAAACTTTGTAGGGCCAACAAAAAAGCATAAAAAATAGTTAAAACGTAAAAACAAATGCCAGCTACTTCCTCTTATTGCATAAGATGCTTGAGGTGCATCAACCTTTAAAAGTACTGTTGTGAGTAGTTAGTGGTCAAAGGGAAGACAGTGCGTGTCTAGTGAGGCTAGAAGGTGAGGGTTCCATTTTTCAATGATGATTGGGGGTTGGGAATTGTAGATATGCAGAGTTATTTATTGCCCCCATTAGCCTAGTTGATACATTATGATGATGCATATGCTCCTACTATTGATAAAATACATGACAGATTCAATACTAATAGCATGTTGGACTGCATGAGGGATAAGATTCACAACAAAGATTCCACAATACAGATCCACAACGAAAAGATTAGACCTATCATTTAAGTGGGTGGTATTATATGAACATACCATTGGACATGAAGGCCTATGCATTGAACCCAAAATGGTTTCTGAATAGGCCTAGGTGAATGGCTCCTATTTATTATGAATCAAGTATTTTGCAATGTTAGTAAAAAATTATACTTTGGAAGAGGGCCCCAAGCTTCAAGAGTTGTTTCTTCAGTTTGCAGAAGTAAGTGGCCCTTTCAACAAAACCAGATCCAACTAAAGATGAAGCAGATTTGACACAAGGAATCCAATCAAAGAAAATAAGTATGTGTGGCGAAAAAACCCTAGAACTTAGACAATTTATTATTTGATTTCCATTTGAGATTGCAAGTTCCTCTACAAGTAAGAGGAATAATTCATATTAAGATCTAGATGCTAACCTATGTTTTGACCCTTAACCCATTGTTTGATGAGATAAAAAATCACAAAATGTCTCATGGAAGATTTGCTTTTGATTTCACACATCTTTGAAGGCAATTGATCTTTTAGAAAAGGGAGGTGGTGTTTGTAATATGATGTCCATGATGTACTTTACAATGTTTTTATTCATTCTCAATTGCGTTTGTGATGAACAATGTTCATAAACTTCTATAGCAAATGTTCTCAAGCTTCAAGAAGCATTATCCTACATGTGTGTGTGCGCGTGTGTGCATGCGTGTGTGTAATGAAAGCCATTTACATCGAAAGGTGTTTGTATTAGTACGAAAAAGAAAGAGAATATGTGGTCGAACCGGTTCATAGCATTATTTTGATCAAATATTACAGTCATGTATATGAGTCGGTAGGGTTTGATCAAAGTGATAGTTAGATGAACAATTGGAACTACAAATACCAAAAGGAAGAATAGTGTAGATTAAGTACAGATCCCAAATTTCCCATTAGAATTAGAGTGCAATCAGATAGATGTTGAAAAATGAAGGACCTGAATTCCTAAACTTTATATTCAGAAAATGTTGAGTTTGGAATGATTGAGATTAAATGATTAATGATTAGGAGTTTTGAATCCCGATCTCCCAAAAACCTAGGGCCTAAAGAATCAGGTGAAATGGCGAGAACACTCACATAAAGGAGGTCCTAACTCAAAGGTCCTATGGGAACTTCAAAAGGACCAAATGATTGGGTCCGAGAATGAATAATATTTTACTTTTGACATTAGGCACAATTGGATGATACAAGAAAGCCAACAAGGGGGAAAATCATGAAATCCAAACAATATAAAGTGACATTGTTTTGGTCAGAAGGCATTTACGTCAACAAATGAATAATAATGAAGTCATGTAGTGATTGTATACCAAACTCCAAAAAGGCAGTGATATCGAGTTAGCAAAAGACTGAACAAATAATCATTTTTGTTGCATTCATTCGGCATTCAACAATCACTATGATTGAAAACTAGTAAAAATGTGAGATGTTAAAAGCAAGATAATCCCAAAATTATGTACAAAGGAGAATCTACAAACAAACTCAGTGACACGTCAATATGGTAGAAATGGGGCTCAAATCTGAGGTATTTTTCCTCATCCCAAGATATGGCCGAAACATTCTTGTATGCTCCTTATCTTGAAAGAGAATCCAATGTTGATTCTATGTTTGTCCTAAGATGGGACCATCTCTGGTACTATTCTTAAGATAAAATGGGGCCCAGTTCCAATATTTTTATTGTCCCTAGATGAGGCCCAAGTCTGGTTACATACTCCTTGTCCTGAGATAGAGGCCAATTTTTTGTATTATCCTTGTCTCGTCATAAGGCATAGCATGGTATTAATTTCATCCTAAGATGAAGTATAATTCTGTCCCTTTTCTCTTGTTCTGAGACAGGGTGCAAGTCTGATTATATACCCCTTGTCTTAAATGGATTGAGCTTTAATACTCCCTCCTCATCCAAGATGGATTAAGGTTTAGTATTAACGTCAAGAGACATGTGTCTACATATGTAATTAAGTGATCATATTAATCCGGTTAGACATTTTAGTTTAAAAAATGACTTGGGTAGTTTATGTGTAGGAGATAGTTTTCTTAAATTTCCCATAGTGTTTAAGTATCTTGTGGGACATCCCATAACACAACCATCCACATTGCAAGAAAAATAATTTTCTCTATGAGTTCTCTTTGATGAAATAATATGAAGATCCGCCCTCAAAGCCAAAAAATCAATAGAGGTAGACAATCCCTAATACTAGTTGTCATTGCACTTTAGGATGTTCATAAAGTAATTGCTGATCGACCAGAATGCAAGGGTCTCGAGCGGCACCAAATATTTGAAACTGCAATGATATCACAAAACATAGTGTGATTCCCACTAGCACCGCTGAATTACAGAGCCACATTGCAAGATAAAGTAATCTTAAATAAATGTGTCATTTATTATGCACATCTAGTGTAACCTCCAATGAGAGGAAAATTGTTAGAGAAACAAATACACATGCATCATCATCAACATTCACTGCAAGTAAATACAAACCATCTCAACAACCACAAAAACAAACCTCAAAAAATCTACATTATCCTATCTTTTAGAGTGGGTCACAATACAAGTTCAAATAAACAAGTACAGGTTACAAAGTAGATGAAAGAACTTCAAAAATAAATTCAAAGCATCTTAATTTGAAGATAGTAAGGAAAGAGGCACAAGATGCAGAAGCACGGCCAGGTCAAGTGGAAGAAGCTCAAGCAGCCCGAAATCCATGGGATAAATCATTTCCCACACGACACAATCCATCAATACAAAAATAGGTGGACAAGAACAAATTGAAAAAAATATATAAATCCAATGGGTAAAGTAAAGCACACTACAAAAGTAGGTGAACAAGAACAAATTTAAAAAAATAGAAATCCAACAGTTACAGGGAATGAAGAATAGCCGGTCACTATCAAAAACCTAGTTAAGAAAAGCGGAGTCGCAACAGAATAAATTTGCAACCAAAGGCATTTCTAATTGCAGTGTTAGATGTAAAAGGAGCAACATCATAGCTCTTGAAAAGGATATTGTTGATAAACCCCAAAAGCTGTACTTCAGTTGCATCATGAAACTACAATTACAACTCAACAGAAGCTTCAATTGTTGGAAGAGGATAAAGAGTAGAAGCAGAAGCTCCAATAATATGTCTCAAATAATAGAATTGGAGAGAAGGTTCCAACACGGGAATGAAACAAAGGGAGATGAAGTAAAATTCAAAAGTCAAGTTGTAAGAAATAATTAATTCTTTGTTTTGAATATTAAGAAAAAAGACAAGTTGAAGATTATGCAAGAACTATTAATCGTACATAACGAAGTCCTGAGTTTTGCAAAACATTTGTCTGCAATGGCACAAACTGGGTTTATTTTTAAAAAACTAAAGAAGCGGTAAAAAGAGATCTGAGAATGGTCTCAACATGTCCAGGAATTTTTACTTTTGGATGCACACCCATAAAAGAAGAGACGAGCTCTTTCCTTCAGCCTCAATATATGGTAATCTGCATATCAAAATGCAATAACTATAGGAACATTCTGATATTTTTAATGGCAGCCATCAGAAGCCTAAGGATATGCACATTTCTGGTTGCTTTAAATGCACATTTCTGGATGCACACCCATAAAAGAAGAGACAAGCTCTTTCCTTCAGCCTCAATATATGGTAATCTGCATATCTAAATGCAATAACTATAGGAACATTCTGATATTTTTAATGGCGGCCATCAGAAGCCTAAGGATATGCACATTTGAATTTTTCTTGGAAAAAGCAGGGATTTTTAAATGGAAGGTTGACTACATATGGCTGTTATTTGCTATGGTAAGGAGGGGCTGGAAGGGAGGAGGCCAAAGGCTCAGATCCAAATGGTGGTGGGAGACAAAATTCAGGGAAATACTGAAAAACTAGGTCACCTTGTCAGAAACATCATTTGGTGGATGTGCTTACGTCTAATGGTATGATGACATGGTCTAATAGAAGGCAGGGTCAGGACTGCATCTTAGAAAGATTGGATCGATTTCTGGTTTCTGAAGACTGGTGGTTAAAGGGTTTTGTTCCTAAGGCCATGATTCTTAATAATACTGGTTTTGATCATTGGCCGGTGTGCCTGGAAATGGGTAGAACGGCTCCGTGCAAGACCCCTTTCAGATTTCAGTTGATGTGGCTCCGACATAAAGACATTGCTAGATATGTTCAGCAGTGGTGGATAGAAGGAAATCCTAGGTTTGGTAATCCTATGTACAAGTTTGCCAAGAGACTCACCTACCTTAAATTCAAGCTTAAAGCTTGGAATTGGAATGAGTTTGGTGACATTAAAGGAGCAAAAAAGAAGATTCTCTCGCAATTGGAAGATATTAATGTTCTTCATAGACAATCTGGTTTATCTCTAGATCTTTTTAAGAAAGAATGTCTTCTAAAGGCTGAATTACAGGAATGGGATACTAGAGAGGAAATAATGTGGAAACAAAAATCTAGGATTCAGTGGCTAAAGGAAGGGGATAAAAACTCTGTTTTTTCCATAAATTTGTTTTGGCTAGAAGGGCTCATAAGGGTGATGGCTCAAAGGTTCACTCGATGCTTGGGATGCAACAGGTGGCTGAGCAGTATTTCCAACAATTGTTTACTTCTCAACCCCTGGATCTGGACTCTCAACAACAACTTCTAAATGTTCTTCCTAATTGTATTTCGCAGCAAGATAATGAAAACTTGACCCAACCGGTTACGGAGGAAGAACTTCATGGAATTGTTTTCAAAATGAAGAAAGGTAAAACCCCTGGTCCGGATGGCTTTCCTATTGAGTTCTTTCAGAATTTCTGGGACATTATTAAAAGAGACTTGTTACAGGTGGTTGAAGAAGTTAGAATGACTAATAATTTGCTTGAGGAGATTAACAAGACGTACATTGCCCTGATTCCTAAAGCAAATGAGGTGGAAGATGTCTCTGGTTTCCGTCCTATAGCCTTATGTAATGTTTTGTATAAAATCATCACTAAGGTTATAGCGGAAAGACTTAAACCCATTCTTCACAAGATTATATCTCCTGAGCAAGGGGGTTTTGTCCTTGGTCGCCATATCCATGATGAGATTGTGTTAGCTCAGGAAATTTTGCATTCTATGGAAGTTCAAAAAACACCAACTATGTTTATTAGATTGGATCTCTCCAAAGCCTACGATAGAGTGGATTGGGGCTTCCTTTGTAAAATCTTGGCTCGATTTGGGTTTTCTATGAGATGGATTCAATGGGTGAAGACTTGTTTCTCCTCAGTCTCTTTTGTTGTGTTGGTGAATGGGTCTCCCTCAAGTTTCTTTGGAGCTTCTAGAGGCATCAGGAAAGGAGACCCCTTATCTCCCTTCCTTTTCATAATTATGGTTGAGTGTTTGGGAGACTTTCTCGTGGAGCCCGTCAGGAGAAAAAAATCCACAGATTTTATTGGCCAAAAATAGTCATCCGCTTTCTCATCTTCAATTTGTTGATGATTCCACTATGATGGGAAGGGCCACCCAACAGGAAGCTAAGCAGTTTCAAAAGTTCTTCACACATTTTCAGCTGCTACAGGTCAGACTATTAATCATGGAAAGTCTAACATTTTCTTTTTCATTGCTCTAAAAGACAAGAGGAGAAAATTCTGAAAATTTTCTAGTTTCAAAAAGGAAGGCTCTCGTGTCAATATTTGGGGTTCCTTTAGCCTCCAAAAAGTTAAGAGATTGGCAATGGTTAATCAGCAAGTTTGAGCTCAAATTAAGTGGACTAATAAATGGCTTTCATCCGAAGGAAGAATAACTTTGACCAAGTTGATCCGTCATGTTATGCCAATCTATGTTGCCTCAGTCCTACACATCCCTGGAACTATTTTGAAACATGTGGATACTATTTGTCAGAAGTTCTTGCGGAATGGAGCTCAAGATAAGAAAAAATGGTCCATGGTTAGATGGGACGTTCTCTTCTAGCCAAAAATGGTAGGAGGCCTGGGATTCAGATCTTCGCCGAGCAAAATAAGGCTCGACAACCAAGTTATATTGGAGAATGCTTGTTTATCCTAATGATTTATGGGCAGCCATGTTCAGAGCCAAGTATGCTGAGAATAATCCTCTTGAGAAAATTATCAGATCTACCCTGCCTACTAAGGGATCTCCTACCCTAAGGTTCATCAAAATGGGAGAAGATATGATTAAGAACCAACTTTTTGGATTGTTAATAATGGGCAATGTGCCAATTTCTGGACTGATTCTTGGGATGGGCAGGCCCCTCTCATCCATCAATTCCCCCAGCTCAAACCTATTATGGAACAAATGCAGGATTTGGGATGGGTCAAGATTGCCCATTATGGTAAACCAGCTATTCAGCCATGGGAGATTGGGAAATCCTGGATTCCACCTATGGAGTGGCCAATTGCTATGCAACATCAAGTACAGCCGTTGTTGTAGCATATCTTCCACACAAAGCTCGTCTTTTTCTTCATCCTCGAGATCCTAATAAGAAAGGATGGTGAAGAGACGCCATTAGTACTTATTCTGTTGTTGCTGGCTATGCCTCTTTGGTTACTAAAAATCCTCATCCTCTTCAATTTCTCTTCAAGCACATTTGGCATCCGGGTATGTGGCCTAAAATCAATTTTTTTTCTTTGGCTTCTCATCCACATAAGAGTCTTAACTGGAGATCGTCTTCGAAAAGAGGTTTGTATGGCCCATTTCGATGTGCTTTATGCCTTCATGCTGAGGAGTCTTCTACTCATCTTTTTTTCTCATGTCCTTGGGTTATCCCATTGTGGCAACTTCTTGCTTCTTTATTTAAGGTGCATTGGATAAATTTTGAATCTCTTGAGCAGATTTTTAGAGCTTGGCAGGAATCCCTCCCTAAAGGCCAAAATCTTATCCTTGTGCTATGGAGTGGTATCTCTCTTCTCCTTTGGAATATTTGGAAGGAAAGAAACAGTAGAATCTTCATGCAAATCAGTAAAGACAGCTCTTTTGTGTGGGAGAAGACCAAAATCAACATAGCGGAAAGCTTGAAACATAAGATATCTTTGCCTCAAGATCTTTCACCAGAGTGGGAACATACTTGTAATCAGCTTAAATTTGATCCTAAGGATCTTTCTTGCCCTAGGTTGCAGAATAAGAAGAAATCTCTAAGGGACAGCCATTGGAAGAATCCTCCTCCAAGATTTGGTAAGTTGAATACGAGATGGGGCTTCCAGAGGAAATCCAAGGAAAGCTGCTCTGGGAGGCATTGGTAGGGATGTTGGGGTGAGGTGCAGTTTTTTTGCTAAGAATCTTGGCTCCACTACCAACAATCTTGCTGAGGTGAAAGCTATCTACAAAGGCATGCAAAAGTCCTTGAAAATTGGATGGCATAAGATCCAGGTTGAGTCGATTCCCAAATCATTATCCACCTACTTTCTGATAATAGATTAGAGTCCCCTCCCAATTGGCGTATTGCCAAAGAGGTGTGGAAGATAAAACAACTAAGGGGAAAATTGTTGTTGATGGACTGGCTAACTAGGCTCTAGATAACAAAGACCTGTTTTGCTATGGCATGCCCCCTCCATGGTGGTCCAACAAGCTTCAAGAGGATATCAAACATATTCTTAATCTTGATTCTCTGTCATGATTATTTCTTCTGTTTTTTGTTGTATAATGCTCAAGCTTGGGCTAATAGCTTTCAGGCTTGGCACAGCCGAATATGTAATTTTGAGTTTTACATAATATAAGGTTTTGTTGTTGCATAGATATATATTTCACCGTAGATGGGAATCCAAAACTGTTTGATGCATAGGAAAGCACTGGATCTGCACAAACTTGATAAATGGGGTGAAACTCCATTGGGGAAAATCTGACCCACTATAGACCACAATAAAAGGCCTGAAAATTGCAGAAGACAATTCTAACCTGAATTTAACTACCAAATTTGTTTGTCCTTATAAACCAACCCGATTTTTCCTTATCCAAGCATACCAAATAACTTCTTGGATTCCCAAGGCAGAATGCCTCATCTTCCCCCTTTGAATCTTTTCATTCTTGATTTACTTGGTTTTATATAGTGAGGTGCTTCACCCAAAAATGTAGTAAAGTAGTTTCATATTGAAACATTTCTTCACAGAGATTGATACCTTTTTTTGTAAATAGTTATCAATTTCAATACAGCTTCATTTACAATGCACTATATAACATCTGCGCTTACTGTATTCAATTTCCTTTATTTCAATTCATCTACAATTTTGTGTATTGTCTACCAAATTGCCAATCAAATACTAATCATCCTCTCCCTAGGTTTTCATGGCTGTGAACAGATTAGGAATCTAAAGGAAACTTGAAAAGGAAAAGGCACTTGATAACAAATTCTAACCAGTAAGAAATTTACTAGGGGTATTCACATCTGAATAAACTGGAATACCAAGATTCCAGTAATGGAAAGCATTCAAATACGATGAAAAAATTTAATGGAAGATAATGATACTATTGAAAATAAATTCCTATTATTTCCAGTTAGCTTGCTAACATTATAATATATGTTTATATTTACAAATACAATATAACAATACTACTACAGTAATACATGTATCTTCTATGAAAAGAAAAGACCAAAAGGAGAATCAACCAAGGACAAGGGCAACTAGAGCATGGCCATTTGCAACAAGGAATATGTGTACAAACATTTCAATTATCCATTTATATTATATATTTTTCTATTTTTCAAACAAATGGGGTTGTTAGTGTCCCTGTTTGAAAGAGGTCGCATAAGAGATACCAGTAAGCTTCCTTCCAAGCTGCTTCTAGGAGGAGAAACAATTAAACCAATGAAAAATGGAAAAATCACTTGATGCATCTGCCACATAACAATAAGTTACTTCTATTAGTAAAAAAGAAATAAACAATCCAAAATTGGCATAAAACATATAAAGTTTAAAATTTCTTGTAAAAAAAACCCAACATTTCCTTACAAGAGCTTACCACTAAATTTTAAAGTGACTCACAACACAAAACCATGCACCATGTAGTTCTAAGCTTCAAAAGTTCAATTTACATAACTTCAAATGTCCTAGTATCTAGGAAGTTGATAAAATTGCAATAATTAAATGAACACTGTATTTGAAATATTATTGTAGGATATAGGAACTAAGCACATATGAAGAAAAATAACAACATGAAAGTTGCCTGATCATCTAAGGCCAACCAAAGCATGAATTGGCTTTCTAAGCAAAAGATAGATAAATTTTTAAGTGTAGATTTATTGCCATTCATTTTGCAACACTTGGACATGCGAAACTTTTTAAGAGTGTTTCATCATTAGAGGTAGTGATTCACAAGGCTTTGGATGACACTACTAGATACGAAAAGACTCAACAAGGCTTGGTTAAAAGTAGGTCAGTCTCCCTATCCCTATGACACGTGATAAACAAGCAGATTGAAAACACATTAGAGTTAGCATTCAATGCACCTAATTAACTCACAAAGAGATAGTAAAGGCGCAGAAGTATTCCTACTAAACCCTCACGGTGAATATTCACACGAATTGCCTAGTTCTCTCCTTCGCAGCTCTACTCTTCTCAAGATCAAGTGTGCACAATGAATGTCTTTTCCCATTGGGGGCTATTTAATGTATTTGGTCGGCGCAAGTTGCTTGCCACATCAGCATTCTGCATTCAAAAGACATAGGAAACAGTGTCGAACCTCTTTAACACTCAAGGCATTATTTTTCCTTTTCTCACTTCTCTATCCTCTAACATCAGCATCTAGGCACAACTTCTTGCCTTGTTGGCATTCTAGGGTTGTGCACGCACGCACAACTTGCCATCAAAACCTACCTTGTAGCCAAATTTTGATGCTTCCTTCACCTCTCAAAATACATGCATAACCAAAATTACTATGGTGAATTATCAAAAGGTACCATTTTGACATTCATCTTCACTATCCTATCAAGAATGAGGCTCACTTATTTAATGCTCTAACCAGCTATTCCTTGCGCATCTGGTCCAATATAAAATCACAAACAGGTCGGAAACATTCTCTCACGAAAGAGTTTAAACCAAGTTCCACAAATACACATCCCTCTCAAAAATTGTTGTTTCCAGGACGGGGAGGCCCCGGGGACTTGGGGACTTTTGAAAACGTCCCCCACCATCCCACCACCACCAACAAGCATTCAAGGAGGTCCCCTAAAATGGAGACATTTTAGTCCCAAAGGGACTTTTGGGAGAGTTGGGGACATCTTCAAACCTCGCGGAGACTTGTCAAAGACGCTCATCCGTCTCGGAGACCTGTAGCCATCCCCTTCTACAAGAACAACAAAAAGCTATTTTTTATTTAAAAACAATTTTTTTAGATGTTTGTGCGTTCATCCCTAATAGTTTATGGGGCCTCACCAACACTTCAAACCACTCAAGAAAACTATAAATGAACCTCACACCTCGCTCCAAATCAATGACCAAGGCTGCAAATGCGAGAGTGAGAGAACACAAGGTTGCGAGTGTGAGGGGTTGGGGGTATTAGCAAGAGGAAGAGTAATAACAAAAATTTTAAGAGCAAGTGCCAAGCCTTCATTGTGTAATGTCCCTCTTTCCGGCATGACCCTTGGACACTTGGTGGGTAGCTTATTTGTCATCTTCGTAAGCTACTCCCGTTGTTTAGGAGATGATGTGCATAGCAGGTAAGGGTTTTATCGACGATTTGGTGGATTATTTGATGTTAGCAATGAGTTCAGTTGGTCTTAAGGACTCACTTGGCACTTTCCGAGGTTATTTCTAGCTTCTGGTGTGTTCTCCAAGATTCTTGGAGAGAGTATCTATTTATAGTAAGTCACCCAACTGACTTCATTTCTCATTATTCGTCATCGGCACCGCTTCTGCTCAGTCAATTTCCGATTCCGATGCTTTCCAACGATTTCCGCACTTTGGGAGCATTAATGGCTTATTTTAATTATTTTACTCAGGTTGCTTATATTTGTACGAATTACTTGGCGAGCACCTCAGTATTATAGCTCGTCGGAAAGAGAATGTGAAGTTCTAAATGATGAGATGCTAATTCAGTGACCTTGGGCGCCAGGAATGATTAATTAATTAAATAAATCACTTTCCGGAGTTATAAGGTGTAATTAATTAATAAAGTGATTTATTAATTATATTTTCTTTTAATGAAAATTCTCGGAAAAGGTTATAAAAGGAGGATTTGGCCCATTTGCTCGGGACACTTATTATTTTGAACAAAAAAACAAATTCGAGCGGCTCTTGCTAATTACTCTCGAAGGACGGAAACCCTTAGAGATTACGGATTGGATGGAAACCCAATTCGAAGGAGGAAGATTCACACAGGGTCTTCATTGTATTCACAGGTTTTTATTATTCCAGCAGTTAGACAGAGAAATAAATTGCAGCAGTGGGCATACAGACTTCTTCTAGAGTGGGGCGACTTCTTCTACAGTTGTTATGTGCCGTATCTGAGGTATTTTTCATGATAGATAATTATTGTAATTCCCAACATCAAATATATATCAAATCGATTTGATTTGATTCATTTACAGTGGGTTTTTGGTCAATCTTTATTATTAAATCTATCTACAGATTTATAATTGTATTGCCGTAATATTTAGCATCAGAAATCATTATTAAATACACGGCTGAATTGTTTATGAAGAAATCTGCCTGTTAAACCCTAGGCGCCTTTTCTGGATTCACCTAGTTTGCGGGTTTTGTTTTATTTAATTTATCTATGCAGTTTAGTATGGTGTTCTATGGACCCTTTTGATGTTATCAGTTCAGATTTGAGCCAGGGCAATATATATTAAAAAAATAATTCAGGCAAAAAGGGGTTTGGGATCTTTCAGTGGTATCAGAGCAGTGTATCCTCCCATCTTATGTGGGAAGGAAGCAGTTAATAGTCATAAAAAAAAATCAGCCTTGAATGCAGCATAGAGAGGACGGTCCACACAGATACTACACCCATGAAACGGGCAAGACTCGAAGCAGGTATTGCCGGAGGTGACAGAATGGATTATTTGGGTGATAGACCAGGCAGTCCTCGAGAGGAGCATGCAGATCCGGATAGGGATTTCATTCGGGATATGGCAGCCACTCAGAGGCAGTTGTTACAGACTATGGAGCGCATGGGCTCCGCCTTGGACAGGTTGGCGCTTGATAGGCCGCATGACAGACACGGCAGGAGGGATAGATCAGTATCAGTTGCCAGTGGTCACAGGGATCCCAGCAGATCACCTTCAGAGCTTGGGAGTGTTAGGGGATCACCACGCCGTGAGCGTAGGCACACTCATACAGATGATAGGAGGGCTACGCAGACTGCAGATAGGCCTATGCAGCCTAACTTCTTGCCTAGAGATGACCCACCAGAGTTTGAGGTGCGACCGGAAGAAGTAGCTTTTCCGGATACTATTATGGCAGTCAGTGATGAGTGGAGGAGTTTTCCGCAGCATGTGAGGGATGTATTCCCCCTCCCACAGTATTGTGCTCAGAGGAGAGATAACATGAGGGTTGGACAGGACAGGAGGCCTAGAGCGCAGCAGAACAGGGATTTGCAGCATGTTACCAATAAGGTAACCCTCTCCACTTTTGATGGTAGCGAGAAAGATTAGTGCCAGGGCTTGGATTCACAAGCTCGACACCTATCTTACCCTCAAACCCATGAGGGAACAAGAGGCTATACAGTTCGCCACGTTACACCTTGAGGGGGTGGCTTATGATTGGTGGCACCATGGTTTAGTTACACAGGGTCATGAGCTTCTACAGTCTTACAGGGATTTCAGCGAGAGGTTGATTGCGAGATTTGATCGCAAGGATGTGGAGCTTTATTACAGGGACTTGGCACAGCTCCGACAGAGTGGACACGTTGATTCATACATCAACGAATTTCAGCGTATAGCAGTGATGGTTCCAGAGATGCCGGAAAGGCGTGTGGTGATGCTCTTTATAGAGGGATTACAGGATAGATTGAGGGGTTTTGTCAAGGCTCTTAAGCCTGGAACTTTGCATGAGGCCATTCAGACAACATTGGATTTAGACACTACTCCTCCATTTCAGTCCCAAAAGAAAAATGTCAGGAATGAAAAATCAGAACAGCATGAAAGTGAGCAACCCACTTCTTCAAAGGTAGAATCTACACCAAAGATGGACCATGAATTGAGGAATGACCTTCGTAGGAAAAACTTATGTTTTCATTGCAAAGATCCTTGGGCACCGGGTCATAGGTGTCTTGGAAAGGGTAAGATACATCTCATTGAGGTTGTTTCAGATGGGGATGATGATACTACTTCAGAAAATGTACAGGGGCAGCCAGCGCCAAACATTGAAAATGATGGTAGACTCACTTATCTTTCAGGAGCACCAAGGTATAATCCATTCATGTTTGAAGGTACAATGTTCGGGTGTAAAGTCATGGCACTTCTTGATAGTGGATCTACACACAATTTCATGGATGAAGGTTTGGTGATCAAAAGAGGTTTGCATTGTTATAATTTTGAAGGCTTTGATGTGACTATAGCAGGAGGTCTCACTATCCCTTGCAAGAAGAAAGTAAACCAAGTTAGCATTCTATTTGGTGGGTATACACTTTGTGATGACTTCTATGTTATTGACTTGAAGGATAACAATGTTGTGCTTGGTATGCAATGGCTACATTCACTAGGAAAAGTCACCCAAGATTTGCAAGCTATGGAGTTGAGTTTCCATCATGAAGGGGAGCAAGTCACCATGAGAGCAGCCAAATACACGCTGCCCCATCAAATGACAGCCAAGTCTATGATAGTTATGGACAAAAAATCATCTCATGCAGACATCTATGAGGATTTTTCACTACATATCAGCATGGGACAGCAGGAACAGGGTGAAGATTATGGCAAATTGGGGGCATACTTGAGGGGGATTGTGGCACTTTTTATGAGTAAGTTGCACAAGTTCTATTTTGCAGACTTTGAGCAGTTTAGCACAGTGCATTTGAAGCCATTCAAAAGGTTTCGGTTGATTTGGGATCCGGGACTTGATTGGTATGCAGATCTGATATTGCTTGTGGACAAGCAATCTCGGGAAGGGAGGACTGTAATGTCCCTCTTTCGGCATGACCCTTGGACACTTGGTGGGTAGCTTATTTGTCATCTTCGTAAGCTAGTCCCGTTGTTTAGGAGATGATGTGCATAGCAGGTAAGGGTTTTATCGACGATCTGGTGGATTATTTGATGTTAGCAATGAGTTCAGTTGGTCTTAAGGACTCACTTGGCACTTTCCGAGGTTATTTCCGGCTTCTGGTGTGTTCTCCAAGATTCTTGGAGAGAGTATCTATTTATAGTAAGTCACCCAACTGACTTCATTTCTCATTATTCGTCATCGGCACCGCTTCTGCTCAGTCAGTTTCCGATTCCGGTGCTTTCCGACGATTTCCGCACTTTGGGAGCATTAATGGCTTATTTTAATTATTTTACTCAGGTTGCTTATATTTGTACGAATTACTTGGCGAGCACCTCAGTATTATAGCTCGTCGGAAAGAGAATGTGAAGTTCTAAATGATGAGATGCTAATTCAGTGACCTTGGGCGCCAGAATGATTAATTAATTAAATAAATCACTTTCCGGAGTTATAAGGTGTAATTAATTAATAAAGTGATTTATTAATTATATTTTCTTTTAATGAAAATTCTCGAAAAAGGTTATAAAAGGAGGATTTGGCCCATTTGCTCGGGACACTTATTATTTTGAACAAAAAAACAAATTCAGAGCAGCTCTTGCTAATTACTCTCGAAGGACGGAAACCCTTGGAGATTACGGATTGGACGGAAACCCAATTCGAAGGAGGAAGATTCACACAGGGTCTTCATTGTATTCACAGGTTTTTATTATTCCAGCAGTTAGACAGAGAAATAAATTGCAGCAGTGGGCATACAGACTTCTTCTAGAGTGGGGCGACTTCTTCTACAGTTGTTATGTGCCGTATCTGAGGTATTTTTCATGATAGATAATTATTGTAATTCCTAGCATCAAATATATATCAAATCGATTTGATTTGATTCATTTACAGTGGGTTTTTGGTCAATCTTTATTATTAAATCTATCTGCAGATTTATAATTGTATTGCCGTAATATTTAGCATCAGAAATCATTATTAAATACACGACTCAATTGTTTATGAAGAAATATGTCTGTTAAACCCTAGGCGCCTTTTCTGGATTCACCTAGTTTGCGGGTTTTGTTTTATTTAATTTATCTATGCAATTTAGTATGGTGTTCTATGGACCCTTTTGATGTTATCAGTTCAGATTTGAGCCAGAGCAATTTATATTAAAAAAAAAAAAAATCAGGCAAAAAGGGGTTTGGGATCTTTCACATTGATCAACCATTCAAGTGTCAACACATTCATCAAGCATTACTTCAAGTTTGGCATGAACTTTGGGGATGATTAAAGGCATTGGGCCAATAGCCGATTGTATTTGAAATTTGGATGTAATAGTCACTTTGAATATAAATATTAATATATTGATATTTAGCATTTACATTGTTCGATGCAATGTGTTTAGTATTTGTAATGTTCCCTTTTCCAAACTAGTTTGATTGGAATACTTTGATCCCATTCCACCTCCCGTGGGTAAGAAGGAAATGAGCAAGGGAAATAATCGTCATATTTTTCAGTTATTTATGTAAGCATTGCATTCTTCTTTAATAGTTTTACATATAAATTCAAGTCGGCTGAGTTAAGAAGGTGAAAAGCCAAAGGAAAAATAAAAGAAAAGTATCCATTATGAGGTTGGTCTGCATTCTAATTGGTTTTGGCACCACAACAAGGTATAAAGGGGGTCGCTTGGCTCATTTGTTTTTACCTCTTAGGTATATCTCCATGATGAGTATGGGTCTTTTCTTAGCTACTCCGATGATGGTGCGATTGACTTAGAAAGGCTGGTGAAAGCCCTTTCTAAGTATGCTTACAAACTTGTCTTGAAAACCACTTTGCTCCAAAAGAATTTGAATGATTTTTCTTTTCCTAAATCACCTCAGGGGACTGATGACATTCACGGATGAACCAACGAAGGACAATATTGGTGTAAAGTCCCCATTTTCGAAGACCCTTAGCCTATCATTCCCCGTGGGCTTTTGGGATGTGGCGAGGGGAAAATTATATTAAAAATAATTAGATAATATTGCCTAGAGACTGATTTTAATCATTTGACATTATAAAGCAATATTTATTTAATTATTTAATATTTATAAAGCAATGGATGCATTTAATTATTTAATTAAATTCCCAAAATGCAAAATAAAAGGGGAATTAATTAAATAATGTTTGGCTGGCTTTTAATATTAAAAACACCCTTAGAAAGGGGACGCCACACCTAGGGAGAATAAACTACTTTTATTTAATGATTTCCCTCTTAGGGACTTGAGTTTTGTACCCCTGTTTATAAAAGGAGGTCTTGGGATCATTGTAAGGATCATGTTGATGAATCTATTGTTTTCACTCCATGCTTGGAGTAATGGGATGTATGCCCTAGCTCTCTCTCTCTTTCATTGTAAGCTTCATTTGGAAGCCATTATTGAAGAATATTGAAGACTCCATTGTGCTCTCTTGTGTTGAATGAATTTGTGCATTGTCTCTCCATTCTAAGCATTGGCGACTTGTTTAGAGTATCGGTTCATTTTATTCAGAGTAAAATATGCATGTTATTGAATATTGTGAAGGGTTTTGTGGTGCTTTATGATCTTTTGGTTATTATTGCATTAATTAGAGCCATAACGACTTGCATAAGTGGTTGTTTGGGCATGTTTGGGTGTCTTTGAGATAGATCTTAAATCTGATCTGTATTGGCATAGTTTTCTAAGTATGGAACAGCTATTTTGGGTGTGTTGAAAGGTTAGAAAGTGCTACAAATAATTTATGCAATTTATTGTAGACCTTGCGACTTGCATTGAGATTTTGGGGCTATTTTGAGGAGGTTTTAATGCTCAGAAAATTCAGATCTAAGGTGCAGTGGAAAGCCCTAGATTTCTATTTTATTTTGCATCTTGTTTCATGCAAAAACTCCAAGTATCAAGTAAGATATTAATTTTTGAAGTTTCAACTTTATTACGGTGCATTTTAATTGATTAAGCATGTTATAAAAATCAAATCTACAATTCGGGATCAATTTAATATTGAATGTGGTTGTAGAAATTAAGATAAATTAGGAGAAGGTGATTTCATAATTTTTGGAGTGGATTTGATGCCTTAAATGTGCTATGCGACCTATTTTTTAGGGAAAAATTAGGGTTTCGTGTTTGTTATGTGAAATATGGTTTTAGAATATTATTCTTCATATTATTATGGCCCAAAATCCAAAGTTTCAAAAACTTTGCTTGGATGGTTAAGAGAGAAATAATTTTGGAAGGTTGCAGCGATTCGAGGTTGAATATTAATTACTTTTCAGCTGTTAAAAATCTAATTTGAATGTGTTTAAATTCCAATTGTTTTTTATCCCACCACTTTGTCTAGTTCCAACCCCATTTGGGTTCAAAATAGCTGACATTGGGATATTTTAGGTTGAAGCAAAAGGTTTTTTCCCATTCTTTGCTTAATCTTGATAAGTTTTTCTCCATTTTCCAAATTGTCCTAGAAGGAGACATCACAATTGGACTTGACACTTTGAGGGGTGGGTTGATCTGGGAATGTCCGGAACCGTGTGATATGAAAATTTTGACACTAGGATATAGTTGTCCTGTTTTCGGGTGAATTTTGTCCATGCAAAAACACAGAACAACGTGAGCACCAATCAATTTTGTTAAAAAGAAGGATGGAATGTTAAGGTTATGCACGGTGATATATCGCATGCTTAACAAAGCAACAATCTGAGAATAGATATCATTTTCAAAGAATTGATGATCTCTTTGATCAAATGAGAGATGCATTTGTTTACTCTAAGATTGATTTATGATCTGGTTATCATCAATTAAGAATAAAAGATGAGGATATTCACAAAACAACATTCAGAACATGTTATAGGTATTATGAGTTCATTGTTTTGTCATTTGGACTTACTAATGCACCAACAAAATTTATGAACCTTATAAATAATCGGTGTTACGCGGGGCGCGTTCCCGTTTTGTGACACGTCCGGGCGTCTCGGGCGTCACGGGACGCGAGGGGCGTGGGGAAACATTTCCCCCATGTTTCCTACTTTGCACACGTGGCGAAATGCCTTGGGGGCGGCCGGGAGGTGGAGAAGCGTCCCGGGGACGTGGGGGCGGTGGGGCGTCTAGGCGTCCCGGGAACTTCCCGGGGACGTCCAGATGTCCCCGCCGTCCCCTACGACTTTGGCGTATTTTTAAATTAAAAACAGACTTTTAATACACAAAAACAATTTTTTTTTAATTGTAAATGACTAATAGCATAAAAGTAACATTCCTAACCTAACCCTAACCCTAAAAGTGCTATTTTATGTTATAAATTTACAATATGGGCTCATTTCATATTCACACCAAGCAAGAGTGAGAGCAAGAGCAAGAGAAGAGCAAGAGTGAGAGCAAGAGCAAGAGCAAGAACAAGAGGGAGCAAGAGGTATTTATAATTTTATTTGCTTACAATACATGTTAAAGTTTTTTTTTTTAATTTAGATTATATTTGCATTTGTTAGGGGTTGTTTTTTAGCATTTGCATCTACATTCACAATGTAATCATGCATATAGTTTGTAGGATTTAAAAAAATGCATATTGCATAGGGTTTGGTTATACAAACTACAATGTAAATGGTTACGTTTTTTTATTTTTAATTACATTTTTATTTCTAGTTTAAAATGTATATTATATTTGCATTTTTTAGGGGTTGTTTTTAGCATTTGCATCTACATTCATAATACAATCATGCATATAGTTTGTGGGATTTAAAAAAATGCATCTTGCATAGGGTTTGGTTGTAAAATTTAAAATTTAAATGGTTACGTTTTTTTTTTAATTACATTTTATTTCTAGTTTAAAATTTATATTATATTTTGCATTTTTTAGGGGTTGTTTTTTAGCATTTGCATCTACATTCACAATATAATCACGCATATAGTTTGTACGATTTAAAAAATGCATATTGGCTACGTTTTTTTAAATTAATTCATTACATAATCAATCAATCATATAGTTATGGTTGTTTTTAATTCATTGCAGCAATCATCACCATGATTTCTTCTGAGTATGAGTATGAATCAGAGCATGAATCAGAGCAGGAGAGGCTTGAACGGGAAGTTGAGATAGGTGGCCGTGGAAGAGTTGGTGATGCCACAATGGGGGAGAGTGAAGAAGGGACACAAAATGTAGTGGCAACGGCAACTGGTAGTTCAGTTGGTAGTGCTACCAATTGCCCCTCTCAAATGTTGTCCAAATTTGCCATTGGACCATTTGATAAGAAGCCATTGCAACAATTTGCCCAAATAATTGATAACCCCAAGTCTGGAGGGGGGAGCAAAGTATGGAAGTGCAACATATGTGCACTTGACTTGGCATGGCAATATCACTAGGACCAATGCACACTTGTTGCATCTTACAGGAAGGGGGGTTGGCACTTGTAAGGGCCTTTCACTAGAGCAGAGAGCTGAGATGGTGAGAATCTTCAATGGAAATACCACGGACAAAGTGCCAGAAGTTCGTGGTTCTACGGCTAATACTCCATTGAGCGCTCATAGGGTGTGCAAACATACTTATACTCAGTGGTTCTAGTTTTGGACTGTGTCGAAGTGGAAACCAGATGGAAGAGAAAGGCCGTGGGGGCAGCCCCAAATTCGATTATTGACATGTTTGATTCAAAGGCAAGGGAAGAGCGAGATGATGCCATTGGGAAATTTTTCTATCTTTGTTAGGATTCCATTTAATGCCGCTCGCTCTCCTTATTACAAGGAGGCTATGACCAAGGTTACAAAAGCAGGTACAAGTTATGTGCCTCTGGAGACACCAAACTTAGGGACAACAATCTTGGATAGAAACTATTCCAAGGTTAATTTATTGATGGAGGAGATGAAGGTCACATGGGTGTCACATGGATGCAACATTATCATGGATGGGTGGACGGATATTAGACACCGTCCACTCATCAATATCATTGTCTCTTGCAAAGATGGACCATATTTCTTGAGAGCAATTGATTGTTATGGGAAACGGAAAGATGTTGAGTTTGAGTATCATCGATTTTGAAAGATGCCATTGAGAGGTTGGACCTTGAAACATTATACACAGGTTGTCACGAGATGCGGCTTATGCGTGCGGAAAGAAAAGCGAAGCTAGTGGAGCGGGAATATAGGCATATATATTGGACTCCATGTTGTGTGCATGCCATGAACAATGCAATTTGAAAGACATAGGGAAGATTCGGTGGGTTAACCGGATAGTGGATCGATGCCGAGAGATGTGCGAGAAGTTCATATGCATCACCACACATCATTGGCACTTTTTGAAATTTTTCAAAGAAGGAATTTTGAAACCAATTGACACCCGCTTTACATCCTATTTTATTTTGTTGGAGAGGATGTCGAGGTTGCAGGAGCCCCCGCAAATTATGATTATGACACGGGATTGGACTAGGTGGCGTGAGTCCAAGACAGATCGAGGAAAAGAGTGAAGGAAGTGGTGTTGCGGGGAAACATTTTGGGTTGATATGAAATACATCATATCAATTATAGCTCCATTTTTAGTGTCATCAAATATGGGGATTCTAACAGCCCCAATCTTGGTGAGATCTACGAGTGCATTGACGACATGCTTGGGCAAATGACGGCAGCTATTTGGGTGAGGACCCCACTTTGGAGTTCTATGATGAACATATACACCCATTATTCAACGGAGATGGGAGAAGTTGAACACTCCTCTTCATATGGCTACGTATGCCCAAATATTATGAATCCCATTGGATGATGATGAGGTGAAGAAGGGCCTTATGAAGGCCTTTAAAAAAATGTACACTCCACAGGAGGCTTCACAGATCAGATTGGAGTGGCTCAACTTCACTGAACTTGATGGGTACAAAACATCAGCAAAGAGCGAGACAAAGTAACAATAGCAGAGGACAAGCCGGTGAGTTGGTGGCGGCGACTTGTATGGGCTTTCAGGACTGCTGCGACCACTTGTCATTCGCCTCCTTTCCCAGGTTTCTAGCTCCTCTGCCTCTGAGAGGAACTGGTCTACATATGGTTGGATACACTCTGTTAAGAGGAATAGGCTTACCTCTGCGAGAGCGGAGAAGCTTGTAGCTGTACACAGATGCTTTGCGTCTTATAGATTGCAAGACACTGAGTACAAACAGACTCCAGCATTACGGTGGGATGTAGATCCCGAGGAGCCGAGGCAGGTTGAAGAGGACAATATTGTGCAGCGAGGATTGATTGGGCTTACCTTTGAGGACAAGGATGCTAGTACCAGCGAGGAGGAGTTCATGGATATTGCTTCAGATGCAGATTCTAATTTTTAGGCTGATACTTGTAGTTGTCCTCTTTTTTTGTAATATTGACAATAGACAATTGTTGGTGTATTTGGCTATGAGATTAATGATATGAATATTAGCTATTGTCATTACTTCATCAATCGTAATTTAGAATGGTTTTTCTTTTATATTTTATAATATTAATATATTTGAAATTTGAAATTTCGGCTTGTCTCATATTCAAAATTCAAATATGTATTATGAATTTTCAATTTATGACATTAACATATTGATATTATAGTATTAAGGAATGTATTTGATGTTTATGAGTTCAAGTTTCACCTTATTTAAATCTCAAATGGTTTTATTTCAGCTTATTTATATAATTTAGTCACTATATCTTTTTATTTTAAATATTTATATATTTTTTAATCAGCCGTCCCCCCGCCGTCCCCAAAATTTAGAAATTTTTGCCGTCCCCAAAATTTAGAAATTTTTGGCGTCCCAAAACCCTCCCCCCGTCCCACCGTCCGTCCCCTAGAACTATGTAAATAACATTTTTCAAGAGTACTTAGATAAGTTTATTCTAGTCTTTCTTGATGATATTCTAATTTACTCAAAGAACGTTGATGAACACAATGAACACTTAAGAATAGTGTTGGAAGTATTGAAAAAAGGAAACTCTATGGTAATATTTCAAAATGTTCCTTTTATCAAAGTGAAGTACAATATCTTGGCCATATCATAAATAGGGATGGGATTTCTGTTGACCCATAAAAAATCGAAGTTGTTACCAATTGGCCGGCACCAAAAAACGTGCATGAGGTAAGAAGTTTTATGGGACTAGCTGGGTATTACAGAAAATTTGTTAAAGACTTTTCAAGAGTTGCTGGACCAATTACTTCATTGCAGAATAAGAATAAAAAGTTAGTATGTCTGACAAATGTGAGAGTGCATTTAACTTGTTAAAAGAGAAGCGTATAGAATATCTTGATGACAAAGAAAAAAACTGCCATCATTCAGGGCATTAAGAGATATTTTGAAGTTAGACAAATCTCTGCAATGCAACTAAAGAAAGCCAAAAACAAAGGTTGCATGTTGTATGCGATATTAAGATCTCAAATTTTAGTGAGGAAGGTAAGACTTCTTTGGAATATTTTCCACTTTTACGTGAGTTTAAGGATGTCTTTCTAGAAGAATTGCTTGGACTTCCTCCTAAAAGAGAGTTTGACTTCACAATTGACATTAAACCAAGAACAAAACCAATATCAAGAGCACCTTATAGAATGACGACAATAGAGTTGGTTGAATTGAAAGCACAACTACATGAACTCTTGTCAAAAGGATTAATCCGACCTAGTGTGTCTCCTTGGGAGCACCGGTCATTTTTGTTAAAAAGAAGGATGGAACGTTAAGGTTATGCATTGATTATCGCATGCTTAACAAAGCAACGATAAAGAATAGATATCCTTTTCCAAGAATTGATGATCTCTTCGATCAGATGAGAGATGCATTTGTTTACTCTAAGATTGATTTATGATCTGGTTATCATCAATTAAGAATAAAAGATGAGGATATTCACAAAACAACATTCAAGACACGCTTTATGGGCATTATGAGTTCATTGTTTTGCCATTTGGACTCACTAATGCACCAGCAACATTTATGAACCTTATGAATAACATTTTTCAAGAATACTTAGATAAGTTTTTCTAGTCCTTGATATTTTAATTTACTCAAAGAACGTTGATGAACACAATGAACACTTAAGAATAGTGTTGGAAGTATTGAGAAAAAAGAAACTCTATGGTAATATTTCAAAATGTTCCTTTTATCAAAGTGAAGTACAATATCTTGGCCATATCATAAATAGGGATGAAATTTCTATTGAACCATCAAAAATCAAAGTTATTACCGAGTGGCTAGCACCTAAAAATGTGCATGAGGTAAGAAGTTTTATCGGACTAGCTAGGTATTATAGAAAAAATTTTAAAGACTTTTCAAGAGTGGTTGGACCAATTACTTCATTACAAAAAAAGGATTAAAAGTTTGTATGTATTGACAAATGTGAGAGTGCATTTAACTTGTTGAAAGAGAAGCATATAGAATGTCTTGATGACACACAAAAAACAGCCAACATTCAAGGCATTAAGAGATTTTGAAGTTAGACAAATCTCTGCAATATGCAACTAAAGAAAGCCAAAAACAAAGGCTGCATGTTATACGCTATTAAGATCTCAGATTTTAGTGAGGAAGGTAAGACTTCTTTGGAATATTTTCCACTTTTACGTGAGTTTAAGGATGTCTTTCCGGAAGAATTGTTTGGAATTCCTCTTAAACCAGTTCAAAACCAATAACAAGAGCACCTTATAGAATGGCGACAATAGAGCTAGTTGAACTGAAGACACAACTACATGAACTTTTGTCAAAAGGATTAATCCGACCTAGTGTATCTCCTTGGGAGCACCGGTCATTTTTGTTAAAAATAAGGATGGAATGTTAAGGTTATGCATTGACTATCGCATGCTTAACAAAGCAACGATAAAGAATAGATATCATTTGCCAAGAATTGATGATATCTTCAATCAGATGAGAGATGCATCTGTTTACTCTAAGATTGATTCATAATCTGGTTATGGGCATTATGAGTTCAACTGTTTTGCCATTTGGACTCACTAATGCACCAGCATTTATGAACCTTATGAATAATATTTTTCAAGAATACTTAGATAAGTTTGTTCTAGTCTTTCTTGATGATATTCTAATTTACTCAAAGAACGTTGATGAACACAATGAACACTTAAGAATAGTGTTGGAAGTATTGAGAAAAAGGAAACTCTATGGTAATATTTCAAAATGTTTCTTTTATCAAAGTACAATATCTTGGCCATATCATAAATAGGGATGGGATTTTTGTTGACCCATCAAAAATCAAAGCTATTACTAAGTGGCCAACACCTAAAAATGTGCATGAGGTAAGAAGTTTTATGGGGTATTTGGGTATTACAGAAAATTTGTTAAAGACTTTTCAAGAGTGGCTAGACCAATTACTTCATTGCAGAAAAGGATAAAAAGTTTGTATGGACTGACAAATGTGAGAGTGCATTTAACTTGCTGAAAGAAAAACTTACATCTGCACCTATATTAAAGATTATGGATTCCATGGGAACTTTATTGTGGTTATTGATGCCTCGGGTGAAGGATTGGGTGGAATACTTCTTCAAAATGACCACGTAATTGCATATGAAAGTAGAAAACGAAGGTGCATGAGCAAAACTATGCTCCCCACGACTTAGAGCTTGTTGTCATAAGTGGTGGTATTTCTATCCCAATATGACTTTGATATTAGTTACATCAAAGGAAAAGAAAATCGAGTGGTTGATGCGCTGAGCCGCAGGAAGCATATTTCCACAATTGTGACCCTCAAAACTCAGTTTAAGGAAGAAGTTAAGAAACAACTTCAAGTTGATTCTTACTATCAACAAGTGAAAACTACGTTAGAAACAAATCTGAATGATAGAAGATACAAGGGTTTTAGGTTTGACAATGAAATAATTTTACTGTTTAACAACAGAGCATATGTGCCCTCGATTAGTGATCTTAGAGTAAAATTCTTGCAAAAATTTCATGATGCACCGTATTTCGAGCATTCAAGAGTAACAAAGTTGTTGGTTGATGTTAAACAACAATATTTTTGGAAAGGGATGAAGAAGGATATGATAGAATATGTTGCACATTGTTTGGAATGCCAACGTGTAAAAGCGGGACACTTGCATCCCACAAGTCTACTATATCCTCACAGTATTCCGCAATATAAATGGCAGGTAATCAACATGGATTTTGTGCAAGGACTGCCACTATCCAAAAATAAACATGATATGATTTTGGTAGTAGTGGATAAACTAACCAAAGTAGCTCATTTCATAGCAAATCTTAAGGATGATTCCCAATACTTGTAAAAAGGTTTGTGCATGAGATTTTTTTATTACATGGAATTTTGGAACTAATCATTTCAGATAGGGATCCAAGGATGACCTCTCGGTTTTGGCAAACATTGAACTCGTGTTGGGAACAAAATTGAATTTTAGTTCGGCCTACCATCCTGAAACAAATGGACAAACAAAAAGAGTGAACCAAGTTTTGGAAGATATGCTCAAAATGTATTGCATGGATCAACAATACAAATGGGAGGAATATCTACCATTGGTTGAATTTGCTTATAATAACACTTACCACTCACTGAAAATGGCTCCATTTGAAGTGTTGTATGGTAGAAAGTGTAGAACTCCTATTAGTTGGGATAACACGGAGGACAAGAGAGTGGTGGGTCCAGAAATGTTGACTAAAATGGAAGAGCAAGTTAAGCTCATTTGTGAGCAATTGAAAGAATTTGCTAATAGGTAGAAAAAAAATACGCTGATTTGAAAAAGATTGACAGAAAAATTGAGCAAGGAGACAAGGTCTTTTTAAGGTAAAACCCAAAAAGAGCTCTATTTCATTTGGCAAAGCTACCAAGTTATCTCCTAGATATGTAGGACCCTTTGAAGTCCTAGAAGTTATAAGTCTAGTGGCTTACAGATTAGCCTTACCTCCCGCATTGTCCAGGATGCACAATGTTTTTCATATATCTTTGCTTAAAAAGTATGTTTCTGATATATCACATATTATTAATTAGAACTCATTACAGGTTCAAGACCCAAGAATTGTCGTAGTTGAACTAATAAGAGTGTTGGAAACTCATAAATTACGTCTCAGAAATCGAGAAGTTGCTCAATATAAGGTCTAATGGGACCAATATTCTGAGAACAGCACAAACTTGGGAGAATATGAATGATATGATGACTATTTTTCCTTGTTCAAGTAAACAAAACTGTTGTTTTTGATAATTTGTGATGGATTCGTTGAAAACTATTCAATACCTATTATAAATAAATGGAAATTTAAGCCATACTGAAAGACTTTTGGGAATTACTTGCTGAATTAAGGCTGATACAACCAAGTTTTAGAACTTTGATTGGTTAAATTCTGGAAAAAAATTCCAATTGATGAGAAAATTGAATTGTATTCTACAGTTTTATTTATGAATTTTTCTTATGATTGATATATTAGCAATGATTATAATTAAATCATCGGGATGATTCTTTTTAGAGGGGAAGTATGTAACATCCCGAATTTAATTAAATTCATTTATTGAATTATAAGATCTTTCAAATGTTAGAAAGACGCCATGGCATTTCGCTAGCGAGACAGCATGAACTATGATTGTTAAGCATATGAAGACTTCCCCCTTGTTAATGAGTGTCTAATCTGGTTTAAATTATTACTTGAGTGTTTGATGATATATTGAATTAATAATAAATATATATACATACATATATGTGTGTGTGTGTGTGTGTGTTTTGGAATTGGACCACTTATGCTATGCGTATGGAGTTGAGTTTGTTTGTTACATGGCAATGTTAATTGTTTAATGAAATTGGGTGAGGTGGAAATTCGACCCACCCCACCATACGAGCTATGTGGTTTTTAAAGTTAATAAAACTTAGGATAAAGCCTAAGTTTCATGGCATATTGTTGCAAGGTTTAAAGGATTGCTAAGCCACGACGTGGCATGATGCAATTAAGGAGGTTGGTGCAAGTTTAATGTAGGACGCCTTGGGAAATGTTAGCTTCCTTGAGAAGCTAGGGAATGCATGTAATTTGTTGTTCATTTTTATGTGGTTGTTTTTAGAGCTCTGTTTGAGGGTTGTGCATGGAGTTTTGGGGGAATAGTTGTTTCGTGACCAGTGCATGTGATTTCATTGTTGTTATCTCCGATTATCATGGCATTTTTACTATTTAAATATGTTGTTGGAAGATTTAATAGTGTTTTGAATCTTTCAACTTGGAAAATGGCAGAGAAGTTTGGAGGCAAAATACACATGGCATGGGTATTTCTACTCTTACTCTTTGTTATTTTAAAGAAGTAACTGAATACGTTTTTGTTTTGGATTATTGTGTGTGAAATATGGGAAAATGAAATAAGGAGATATTTTGAAATAAAAACGAATTTGATTATTGTTATAGCTCTTTCTAGAGCATTGTTGATGTCATTCGAGAATACGTTTTTTATTTTGGTTATCATGTGAGATCTAGAAAAAGGCAATTAAGAAGTTTGTTACGGCTCTTTCTAGAGCATTCCTAATATCATTCATACATTTTTGGTTTTGGGTTATTGTGTGAAATCTGGATAATCAAATAAGAGCTAGTTACTGACTCCTTAGAGCATTGTTGTTATTGTTATTATTCAATACGTTTTTGTTTGGATTTTTGTGTGAAATTTGGAAAATGATATAAAGAGTTAGTGTAGTATAAAAAAACTTGCTTAGTTTTTTTGCAGCTCCTTAGATCCTTGTTATCATTTTTTTCTTTATGAGGATTGTTTTGTTGTTTCATGGAATCCTCTCCCTTATGGACGATATTGGAGTTTATTTTACTTTGTTTTTGTTGGGTGATTGAAACTTGAAAAGAGGAAGGTTATGGAAAACGTAAACTGGACTTACGTTTTAGTTGATTGTTGCTTCAATTTTTATTATGGGAATATAGGAACAACGTTTAACTCCATTGATTGTTAACAATAGTGAAGGAAACGACCTTTTCATTCTACATGTATATGATTTTAGTTTGGGACAGTTGATGGGTTATTGTTGTTGATATATATGTACAATGGCTCGATTCAATGATAACTATGCATGATTGTTTGAGTTAGTTGGGAAAAATCTTAAGAAGGGGATAAAGGTTTATGACTCTTTCTGTTATTTAATTTTGATATGTGTAATACAATTGATGATTATTTGTTTATTATTGATGAACTCTCTCTTTCCCTTCTTGGAACTAGATATTTTGGTTAACTTCGGTTACGATTAAATGAGTCCTTACATGGAATTGTTGATGTTCTGGTAAACAACAATTATATATGTGTAGTCAACTTAAAAAGGGTTTCTAAAATAGAATTACTTCATTAATTTTTCAGTTGATAGAGGTTCTATTTGGGTTGTGATTGATTGTTGTAACCTTATGAAGTTTAACTTTGCTGAAATATGAGTTGATAGATAGTTTGTTGTCGTTATTGACCTCTGTATTATGAACTTTCTAGTTATTAATAGCGGAAAAGTTGGAAAATATTGTGAGTTATTACATTTGTAATTGATGTTTTGTGATGTAGTATATGACCCATTATTGTCTAAATGTCTAAGTCATATTAGGTTGGTTGTATACAATAACAATGGACATATTGTTTTTATATAATTAAGAAGTTTCATTAAGATATGTTAATGAGGTAGATTTCATAATATAAACTATGAAATTTATGATTATAACTCATTGATTAAGAATAGTCCTTAGTCGATCTCTTATTTTGTTATTTCATTATAATTACAACATAGAATAAGAGTATGTGGACTCATGCCAGTTCATATGAACTGATCCATATCTATCTCTCTCTCTTATAGTTTTGCAGGAAATGTCGGCATACTTGAAGTAACTACTTGGATTAGATTTTTTGATTGTTTTTACATCTTGAGTTTATTGGGAAATAAATCTGAAAAGGATTATTGTAATCAATTTGATTATGTGATTAAAATATCATCGCATCTTAAAAAGGGCATTATGGCCCAATGTATTATTCTTGCTAACTTATAAATCATTATTAATGATGATTGGGATATTTGTCCCTTATTTGAAATCTGGTCTTATGACTTATCTTATTTGAACTGAAAATGTAGATATTTTACTTATAAAGCTGATTTATTAATTAAGTTGATAATTTCTTAAGTTATGTGATTATTTCTGATTTCATTAATTCAGATAGAATAATCAAAGCAAAATGAATATCGACAGATAAACCATAAAGGATAACATAGGAAATGCGAAATAAAGATGTTTATGTACTTTATAGTAATAATGGACTAATCATGACGAGTAAATGTATTTAAATGACTCGGTATGAAAAATGAATAATTAACCTACACCTAATGACAATTACTAAGTTGTTAAAAGTACGACAAGAGGAACTAATACTAGTTAGTAACTCGTTGAGTTACTATGACCCTCTTATGGAAACCTATTAAGTATTGTGAAATAATACTTTTAAAATGACTTACTAAGGATGACTTAGTTACATTACTCAACTAAGGTAACCTAAGTATGTGGGGCTTAGTAATTACTATGTCATCTCACTAGAATCTTAGCTTAGTGCCAACTTAGGATGGCTACGAGAAGGGTAGTGAGGACGTAATGATGGGTAATCATTACATGGTCCCTATGTTTCCCTTAGGAATCCTAAGATGGTACGGATGGGATTCTTTACATATAGGGAAATGAGCCAGTAATGGACTCTCCCTCTTCTTAGCTAGTTCACCTTCTTAAACAACAAGGAATCCAGATAACTGTATTGAGATGGTTGTGTGGTGACAAAAGACAAGTTTCGTAGGCTAGTGTGCGGTCTCGAAACTAAGCTTGCAAAGCAATGCTTGAAACTTTGGCCAAAGTAATGTATTAGCTGACTACATTGTTTGATCACCAATCCCCTAAATAAATAGTGTCGAATATCGATGGAAGTTGCATGAATGTCTTCCAGGTAGGCACTTAGGAGATGCACATAGTTCTCATAACCTGTAAAAGGTTAAACCAAGTATACAAAAGTGTACACACTTGGTTAGAGTGACTTAAGGGAGATCGTGGAGATCTGGATATACCCTTACAATTGCACATGGTTATTATATGTTATTAGATGGATTATGAATATTTTAATTATAAATTAAATAATAATGTTAAACATTAGTAGCATTAATTGTATATTAAGGGTATGTTTTTAAAAAAAAATCCCTTAATTTGGTTTTCATAACATGGGTGTTACTGATTCAAAAAAGGAGGCGAGTTTCAATTCACCATTTTGTGAGATGTCATTGAGGAGGTTGGCCCCGCCAACGTCGTGCAGTTGTCACGGTCTGCAACTTACGTGTGCGGGGCAGCGGTAAGCTTGTTGAGGCTCATTACCGAGAATATATTTTGGACCCCATGTTGTGTGCACGCCATGAACAATACACTAAAAGACACCGGAAAAATTGATTGGGTCAAAAATGTAATGGTTGATGTTAGAGATGTGCGAGATGTTCATCTGCAACCATCATACGTCATTGGTACACTTCCGTAGCTTTTCGAGGAAGGAATTCCTCGAGCCAGTGGACACACGTTTTGCATCATACTTTATTTTTTTGGATAGGATGGTTGAGTTGCAAGATTCATTACAGTGTATGATCATGACATCAAAGTGGTCTAGGTGGGATGGGTCCAAGACAGAGCAAGGGAAGAAGGTGAAAGCAATTGTGGTGAAAGAAACATTTTGGATAGATGTGAGATATATCACATCCATAGTATCTCCAGTTTTTAGTGTGATAAAACATGGGGATTCTGAGAGCCCCAAACTTGATGAGATATATGAATGTATTGATAGTATGCTTGGTCAGATGAAGGTTTTTATTCAAGCAAGGGACCCCACCTTGGAGTTCTACCATCACCATATTCAACCCATCATTGAGCGGAAATAGGAGAAGTTGAACACCCCTTTACGCATGGTTGCATATGAACTAAATCCGAAGTGGTATACAGTGAGGCCTCGCAGAGTTGTCCATGTAGATGATGAGGAGATGAGGAAGGGTTTCTTGAAAGCCCTAAAAAATATGTATAATTTAGAGGATGGTTCACAAGTCAGAACTGATTGGATTAAGTTTATTTATGTAGAAGGCTACAAAAAATCGGCAAAGATAAACAGGAACACATTGGCACAAGAGAGCCCAATTAGTTGGTGGCAATTGTATGGACTTGCAGGATTGCTACGTACACTTGTTATCCGTCTTCTTTCTCAAGTTTCTAATTCCTCTACTTCTAAGAGAAATTGGTCAACGTATGGGTGGATCCACTCTCTTAAGAGGAACAAACTTACCTCTACAAGAAAAAAGAAACTTGTTGTACATAGTGCCTTGCGTCTCATGGATCGCAAGACACCTATGTACAAGGAGACCCCAGCATTATAGTGGGATGTGGATCTTGAGGATTCAAGGAAGATTGACGAAGATCAGGAGCAGCGAGGATTGGTTGATATCTCCTTTGCAGATGTAGATGATGTTGATACATATACTTCCAGTGAAGGAGTGGTTCATGAGTGTTCCTTCAAAGGATTTGATAGTGATTTTTGACCTTCCATTTTGATTATGTAATATCATATATATACTTTTGAGTTATGACTATGAGTCTATGACATAATATTTAATAACATATGTAGTTGTACTCTTCTCATGTTGATTATTGAAGACTTGTTGTTTTTAATTTTCATTGTCATATTGAAGTTTTGAATATTAAATATATAGCATTTTGGGCCTTGGCTTATGTGATGAATAATTGGATTAATCATTAATGGTTTCAATCTTCAAACTTTCAGTTTTAAGTCTTAGTTTATTGAATTATTCATGTTATATTTGTACAATTAATTAAATAATAATAATTATCAGCCATCCCCCACCGTCCCCAAAACTTGAAAAAGAAAAATTAGTCCCGAAACCCTGTCCTGAAGTCATAGGTAACTATGCTGCAAACAGTCCTTGATGCAAGCAACACCCTAATAGTGCATGAAGACAAGAAGCAACTGGGCTTCGATATAGGCTACAAGATGGATCAAATCTAGTCTCTTCAAAAAGCAATGGTGGTGAGAGAAGTCGCGCAAAGGTGATAAGCTTGATGGCATTTGTGACAAGTTGGAAGTCGCCACTGCTCAGAGCTCACAGCTGACCGAATCTCTTGCTGGGAAGAGGATATTCGGGAGTGTGGCCCTACTATCATGGTGTCTAATTCCAGTGAGGTGGAGCAAGCAGGTTGAAGCATGGTTCCAATATATACAGAGGTGTAGCCTATAGGCATAGTATTATTAATATTTTAGTATTTTCATAAGCAGTTAGTATATGCCTTCCGCTGAAAGGCCCTGAGATGTATCTAGGATTTTGTAATATTACTATTATTATAATAAATGGGCTTTAGCACTTTTAGACCAATCAAAAAATATATATCTAGGCTTTTAAACTTTATAAAATGTTTTTCAAGGTACTTTAGGAATTAAGATTCAATGTTTCTGTAAAAATAACATCCTTTTTCTGTTTTAAATTAAAAGCGTAGGAAAAATTTAAGAATTATAAAAAATTAAAAAATCGGGACAGCCCCTCCAAGTCCCCCTATTCCCAAAACGTCTGAGACGTCACCAAAATGTAGGGGATGCATCCCCACGTAACACTGACTGACACATAAAGTAGCAAAATACCCCATGTAAAATTACAAAGCACTTAACACCCCAAATTTTACATCTGTGCAGTTTCTTCTATAACTCTTTTGAGTAAAAACAGTAATAATAAGTGTTTCAAGATTTTTCCATAGTGTTTGTTGAGATGCCAAACCTTGGCAAATCTTAAAAGTTAAAACAGTTACAGTTTGATTCTCATTAATGATAAGAAAAGTATAACACAGATGTTAGAATGAACCACTTAAAGATGCATTCATAACACACCTTGACTACATCTTTAATAAAACTGAAAAAGAAACATAGAAGCTACATTGACATTGCTGGCATATGTAGAAATAAACTCTGAAATAGTTCACCTGACTGATGATTGCAGTATCCCTTGTGAAAATGCGAGGAAAAAACCATGCAATAAGTGTGCCTATGCATCCCAATGTAAAGCCAGTTAATGCTCCAATAGCTATTAGAGATTGAAGTAATGATCGTGCCTATTTTCAATAAACAAAATATGTTATTAAAGGATTGTGTAGCATGCAAATTTTATAAAGCATTTTACATTTAAAGAAAAATATAAAGATATAGTTTGATGGAAAAGGGTCAGAACGGGACCAAAACATATAGCAAATACAAAAAATAATTGAGGACTAAGAACTTCTAACAAAAATATTGGATTAGGAAAAATACGTCAGATGCTTTCTTGTGCAGTTTATTTGCAAGGAAGTCCTTGATTAATTACCTCTAGTTATGATTCCATTGGCTTTAGTGTTTAGTTCATTTTTAGAACCTAAGTTTCTTTTTTTCCTGGTACTTACTACAGTAATTGAATGTGCTTTTGAATCCCTGCCTCCACACTTTGGCCATATGGGTTAGACCTGAAGAACTTCTCTCTCAGCATCACTAGCATAACCAGAATATAGGCATAACAATGATTAATAAACCTTACTTAGTCCTAGCGCGATAGAGATCGGACTATTTTAACCCCCTTAAAAAGTTATTCCCGTAGTCTCTTCCCTAGTATGTACATAACACATTGTGGAAAATCATTTTTTGTGTTAGTTGATTCTTCCGTCTACTTTGTAATTTGTAAGAAACACCCATTTTCCCTCTATTTTATACATTAAAAGCACAACTTTTTCATTAAAGCATATTGTACTCTGCTTTCACAAGATTGTTAAGGAGATGACAAGGTTGATTTTCATGGAGTTGAGCATGTTGTCCCCAGATGTAGCTGCAGAAAAAGAAAGAGGTGCACAAGGGAGTAAACTCCCGGGAAACATCAACTAGTGATAAGCCTACTAATGTATAGACTAGTAAGAGGGCAAAAGTGTATAGATATTCTATGGGGATATTCCATCACATCAAAGGACAAATGAATTGAGAATTTTTCCAAGCAACCACCTTGTTGAATATATAAGGCCCCGGTTCATTTTTGTTGTTTTGGACAGAGTGGGAGAGGTGTCCATGCAAATAGATCATCAGGGAGACAGACGATGTTGCCAAAAATCCAATTTGGTAATCCCTGCATATTGTATTTCATTGAGTAATATAAAATCCCATTCCAAGGACATTTGAGTCAGATAATGTGTTTGACTACTTGTCATGTGATATCATTTGATGAACCACATGTGAATGCTATGTGTTAAGATATTCATTCTACATCCTAATCTTCATCATTTTGGTTGAACTACTAGATATGAAGAAACCACGAGCATTCCTTGTGTAATCACTTTTTAACATTTAAAAAAATGTCCTTTGTACTCATTCGAAGCATATATGGAGAGAACCTTAAGGATGAGCTCTTGAGTAATTTTGTACAGCTAATGTGATATATTTATATCGTATTCCTTCTAGTTGTAATATCCCCTTCCTAGTCGAAGACCCTTAACCTATTTTGTCTACCCGACGGCTAAGAAATAAAAATAAGGGTGACTTAAGTTCTAATATTTTATTATAAAGTGCAAATAAAAATAAAATAAAATAAAAACATTAGATGCACTTATAATAATTTATTAGTGACTTAAAAATAGAAAAAGGCAACATATAGTGAAAAGCACTTGAGCCAAATTGTTTATTTCTAAAAAGTGCGACTTGCACTAGGAGGCAAAAATAAATAGAAAGAAGGCAAAAAGCATACAGGCCAAAATTTATCTCCTCTAGGAAAATGCGACTTGCATGAGGAAGGAAAGTGGAGGGAAAAGAGACATTTAATGCAAAGAAATGTGATTGGTTGCATGAGTGGCTATTTTGGGTCACAAACTTTATTTAGGCAAGTCAGCTTGCCTTTGTAGAAACCCACTTTATCATTTTCTAATGTATGATGTTTGTCTGAAGCTTTGAGCTTTGCCTAAATTATTTCTAAGCACGAACTCCTTAGAAGTTCCCTCTGGAAGACAAAAACCCTCCTAGAGTATGTGAGGAATCTCTACCCAAGGGTTTCCATTGTGCTTGCAAATATTTCCAGTTATTTCCAGCAGCTGTTTGATGGGATTTTGCAGATTTGTGTATCCAGGGTTTGAAGAATAATGGCAGCTGTGTTTCTCAGCCTTCTATCTTGTTAAGCGACCCATCCCTTGGGTGTATTTGTGATATTTAAAGGTGTTTTTGGACTGTTCTGAGTTGCTGCTAAAATATCAGGTTTTTATGAACTATTTCCAACCAATTTCTGAATTTTTGGATGATTAAAAGTGCCATTTTCAGTCATACTTGACTGCAGATTTCTGAGACTTATTTCAGTGTATTATATCTTTAAAAAAATCTTTATTTTAATTCATGTTTGGGTTGATTAAAATCAGTAAAAATATATGAATGTAATGACTGATTTGATTGGGTTTCCCACTATACTCTAGTCACATTTTTCAAGGTAAATCAGATCTGCAGTAAGCATAATTACTACATCTTTGATAATTTGTCTTTGAGGGTTTGGGATTGGCCTAAATTCCATTTGGAGTCAAATATGTCCATTTGGGGTCATTACACTAGTGCTCAAAAGCAAAGACAGAGCTTGCGCATTAATGCTTCCGTGCAAGAGGATGCCAATTGAAGTATGCCAAGCCAAGCAGAAGACTTTTCAAAAGAAGCATCATGTAAGGCAGCTTTTCATGAGGGCAGTTCATCACACAGCTTTAAGAAAAGTTTAGGCTTTTAGGCAGGATTTGGCTATGCTTGTCAAAGCCAACTTTTCTTACTTTTGTAAAGATGTAATTATTCGTCCCTTGGGACGCAAGCTCAAATGTTATATTTTCTAGCTTTTATAGGTCAATATTTTTCTTTGTAGTCCTATTGTTCAGCAGATGCAGTTTCATTTCCCTTGATGTAAAAAGCCGCAGTTCTCCAAAATTTAGGCTATTAAGGCCTTATCCCAAGATCACTTAGTTAAGAATATAGCACAAAGAAAGATTACCGGTAGCATACACTAAATATGCCTTACACTAGATTAATCTCTATGCTAAAAAGTGTGCTATGCTAACTAATTAATTCATAGTCACTACAACATTCTGGAATTCTTCTTCCCACCCTAGAAGGACAGTGCTCTTACCACCACTGGGCAACAACTTCCTTCTTCAGTAAATAACACTTTAAAGTTTTACAACAAGAATCCTATCATATAGCATATAATAGTTACAGTCTTAACCCTCCACCAAATTAATGTACAATATAATAGCAGTGTTATTTACTTTATCTCTATCCCTTGAAAATGAATTACGAGTCCTCACTTAATCAGTTAACAAAACTTTAGGATTAGCCACTCTTGTTGTTGATATCACATCTTACTGCTCTTACATCATGTTGATAAAAAATTACTGTAGCAATGCCACTGTATCCAGCTATCCTTGCTTGACTATGGTAGAATACAGTTTGTTTGGATGTTCAATGGATCTTATTGTCTTCCTTCGTGTGCAAATGAGCATAATGAAGAATGAAGCTAATAGTCAAAAATTGAAAATTGAAGTTTCTTGCTTCATAGGATTTGCAATTCTTAGCGATTGGATTCTTGGAGATTAAACTATATTCTGTCTTTGCTTGATACAAAAGAATCTGCTCTTGTTAATATGTTGTTGGTTATGACTCTAAAGTTGCAGCTTCTTTTCCATCTAGAATGCTGGATTGACACCAATGTGTACTGGAGATTCTAGAAATTGAGCAGGAAAACATTTGCTCCCAAACCTTGAATTTTCTCATTATTTGGGATCTCGTTGGCATATGTACTCTTAGCGACATTTCTTGCAGTTGAAGCAAGCATACTGCTTGAAATACTGACATGCAAACACAAAAGAACATTTTTACTTGGATTAAGACTTTAAACAAAGTGCAGGCTAGTTCTAGTACCAAGTACAAAGTGATTCTTTATTGATTGATGCTATCCATTCTCCTTGCTTCAATATCGTCAAGCCTAAAATAGCTTTGAATCTGTCCCAAAGACTTGCTTATCACAATGGTCTGCTAATGACATATCCATAACTTGCCAAGCATGTTCCATAAATATATGATAAAGATAGAAATTTATTTGGCACAACCAAAAGTGCAAATCAATCACATAATATTGAACAATTGAATAGCCTCTGATCAATATGAATTTGTTTCAGAGGTATATTGTCATTAGTAAGCAATAAGTGAACTTGGCATAAGATTCTAATCATTGCTATCTTGTGATGTTTCTTTTCCACAATTGCATATTTATAATCATGGTTTCAGTCAACCCTAAATTTCACTGTTTTCAACCTTTCAAAGTTTAATTTCCGTTCTTCCATCCGTCAGCATTACATTTTTATGTTAGCGCAAATCAGCATTGCACTTATCTAAACAGAAGTCAGCATTAACTTCATATGTTTTCAGCTGACATTGGCGTTACAATATTCCTCACTCTAAAAGTGTTTTTTTGCTTTTCTGGGAAATGTAGTATAGCCGCTTAAATTTAATCTGGCATTTCATTAATAATACTTATTTTCTGCATCTATTTATTTTTCCTGGTCGTTTCACATTCATTCTCCTCCAATTGCATTGAATTCTTCGATCCTAGCTTCTATGTTGGAATGACTTCTTCGTCATGTGCTTATGCTATCTCAATTTTAGTGTTTTATTGACTAATCTGTATGCGAGATTATGTTCTCTACTAAATTTATTTTCCTGTTATTCATTATCAGTTCTTACTGCAAGCATTTCTTCCAATCGACTATCTTCTGCGCTAACTTTTTGAGACAGTTCGTAATTATATACAGTTTTCCCTAACAGTCTCACAAATTCTAAAGTCGTGTCCCTTCAAATTTTCTTCTACTTGGATTACTTCTATAAGCTGTTCATAGCCAAACTGAACAAAACCAGCATTCAAATGCTATTTTAACAAAATTATGAATTTTCGCCTGCAGCAATTTTTATCAACAAATGTTAAATTTTTGTGTCTATTTTTGCATTCCCTCACTTCCCAATCTCTTATGCTATGATCATATAAACAAGACCATAATGATACTAAAGTATAGGCTACCAGTCTTATCACATTATCACTTGCTTAAGAGTATAACATGAAGAAAAATTACTGCTAGCATACACTATATATACATCACACTTTGGATATTGATCTATATGGCAATATGTGTGGTATACAATACTGTAACTCTCAAGATAACACAAGTCTTAACTAATAATATATAATTTATCATCACTCTTATTTACTATACTGAAAAGGAAAGATTTCAAGAAGTAAACCCGTGTTCAACCAATACTGTAACTCTCAACATAACACAAGTCTTAACTATGAAATATCCCTTGTGGGATACCACTTAGAAAAGCACAAAATACTGACAATTTGCAGCCAAACAGAAATCTGATTTTTGCAGAAAATAAAAACTAGGGCAGCGAATAGAAATAGATCTATAACTCACAAAATATTTGCCCGAATCACTTGAAAATTTATAGCGAGCTTGATAATAATTAAACTAACACTACGAAATTATTTTTGGAATTTTTCAGATAATAGAAAACTGCTAGAAAATTACAGCGTGCCCTAAACAGCTGGAAAACTGCTAAAATTCGTATCTCCTTGAATACAAGTGCAAAAATTATGAAACTTTGGAAATAATATCTATAAATATATAAGATGATATTCCAACCTTCAGATCTGAAAATAGACAACTGGAAACCCTCCAAATAAAGGCTGCAATCTCCAAAACAAGTCGCCTTTTTTGGTAGGTGGTTGAAACCCTTGCAAAATCCTCTGAAAATGATGCCAAACCCTTCCTTTATTGCTGCCGTAAATCTGATCTGAAAATTCACTAATATCTTCACCAAACCTCTCAAAAACCCTCAAAACCCTATCTCTGAAACCCCTGAAAATATCTCTGTGAATCAGCCCTGAAAACAGCTCCAAAATGACAAGCTAGGGTAGATCTCTCACTACCGAAGAATGCCCTGCTAGCTAGGGATGGATCTCTCACCACCGAAGCTAGGGTTCCTATGGGATCTCACTCCACAAGCTGAAGATTTGCAAACAACAGTTGCACATGAAAAGAAATAGTTGAGTATGCATAAAGTATCCTTTCCTTTCTCCCCTCAACTCCTTATATAACTTTTTCCAATGCAAAAGAAACCCTAAAAGGTCCTAGTCACATTTTTCCTTAGGATGGGCCAATAACATAAAGTAACTTAAGTTACTTTTCACCTTTTAAGTCGCCATGGTCCAAAAGTGACCCCCAACGCAAAATTAGAACATAAGTACCATGTGGCCCCTCCCTAACGACAAAACATAACATCTAGCCCCTCCAAAACCACTTATGCACATGTCAATGAAGAATAATAATAAAATGGACTAGATATTCATACCCAATAGCTCCCAGCATCCATAACCCCTTGGGTATGACCAAGGCCTGGACTCGAATTGGCCCCTAGGCCTATGGTGTAGGAAAGGGGACATTACAACCTAATAATATATAATTTATCATCACTCTTATTTACTATACTGAAAAGTAAAGATTTCAAGAAATAAACCCGTGTTAATTGTAAGTTCTTTTGAATAATTAAATTCAATTTATAGTTGCTATTGTAAGAGAAAAGCTCCATGGCAAGCAACAATGGTGGTTTATGAAGTGTGTAAAAATAGAAAACTTCCTTTGTCTTCACTTTGTACTGCATCGCCAACATGAGTGTTAATTTTAATTTTTGATGCTTCATCCCATTGAATACAAAATATCACATTATGTACTGCGTGTATGATTTACAGGTTCATAGAACAACACATTGACTGTGCCATCAGATTTAGACCCTGAGCCAGAGACTAATGTACATATACCTATAAATGAAATAAAGAGACAAAATAGACCTTCTTCAAGTTCCGATTGATGCCATGAATGAGTGTTGGCATAAAGGACTGTGCAGTTTGTGACAATGGCTCTCCAAAAATAGTACACATGGAAAATACTCCAATCATAACCTGACACAAAAAGAGTCGAACTAGGCTAACTCAAAGTATCAATAGTTCAAAAAAAAAAACTCGCTTGATCAGGCTTTCATGGTAATAAATTCTGGGTGAATGAACAATCTGAGCTTTCAATAACTTTTCTGTTGATAAACTCTTTCCACCTATGAAGCAGGGAAAAGACCGTACACTACCTGATGAGCCGCAAGCATGTCAGGTCCCATAGATGTTACAAAATATGTAACGATTGAAAAGAAAACCACCTAATATCCAAGCAAGCTCATAATAGTGTCATTAAATCTCAATTGTGCATAAGAGTGATGTCACAAAAATGCATGATACTTTAACCACTTACCCTAGTTATCATTGTTATAAAAACTGGAGCAGCAAGTTGGACTATTTGTGTAAGATCTTCTGAGGAAGGAACAGAGAGTGCAAATGCATCATAGCCTTTCTTGTTAACTGATCCAAGCATCATAAGCGTTGCAACAAACTGTTTGTTGCATCATATATGTGAGTTAAATCGGAAGAAAAAGAAGACACAGAACACAAAGTTAGATGAATAAAAATATTTAACCAGTGGTCCCTAGTTAAACTATACTCAATACCATTAATTTTTAAATACTTATAAGATCATTCATATACAAGAATTTCACCTGTGATAACATTGTTGCCCAAGCAGCACCCGCAATACCATAGCCACAGAAACTACATAAGATGATATCCCCAAGCCATTTAACAAACTGGCAACAGATAACACCCTCAAAGGACCCCAGGAATCCTTCATGCCTAGGCTGACAAGGAAAGGAAGAGTCAGAATCACATTTATAAACATAATACTTAAAATAGAGCACCAAAGCAGGACTGAAAACTTCTTTCTCTCGAGAATCTTAGCTGTGTTTATCAAAGGGAATAAGAAATCTACAAAAACAATTATTTTGAAGATATAAATGCACTTGAAGGCTCACTGACACAATCTCTCTTTCATAATAGCCAATCTTTCTTTCATACACCTAAATGGGCAGTATCTCCAGCTACAGCATTTAGAGGAAGATTTCTATTTCATGCCTCTTACAAGCTTCAAATCACAAAGAAGAGGAAAAGTATTAATAACATGGTCCCCAGAAAGCATGTTAACTCTCAAAAGCAGGTGATTATTGATACTCTGGAGGAAATGTAAGTGCTCTAAGGTACTCCAAGAAAAACATAAAGAAAGAAAAATTGTCTAAAAATTATTCAAAAATGTCACTAGGATTAGTGAGCAGACCCGTAATTAATTTAAGACCGAAAGAGAGAAGGAATGGCTGCTGGTACCATCGTCCTAAACTTAAAACTATCATCAATAGAGTACAATGTCAAAATTGCAAAATATCTAGTTTGTGCATCTGGACTGCGTAGGTCCTTCGACACAAACATTGTGGCAAATGTAAATATCAAAAGGGACTGGGTATGGCTTCTAGAACCATCATCCTGTTTTTAAAACTATACATAGAAAATGGAAATTTCAGATTATCAAGTGTCATGCATGACAACATGGATCCAGATCAAGTATCATTTATCATGTCTTTTTCCTTTAGCTATAAGAGGATATGAACCTCAGAGGACTATACCTTGTTCTTAAGGATCATCTGACACCTAAGAATATTATTACCTGACCTAGGAGGTGCTGCTTCCTTCATTGTAATACATCTCAAAGTTGGTGATATGCAGATTGATCCTCAAGTTGGATTGACAAGTATTAATCTACAAAAACAAATTATTAAGTTACTAGGTTCTAGCATGGTTTTTAGTGTATGAAGCAGCATATTGGGCACCATATGTTATAGATTGTCTTGCAGTCACTGTGATACTTGCACAGAATTCAAACAATGTTGGTGCCAAACAAAAATCACAATGGTTTAGTATAGAGAAATATCATCAGCTATAAAGTCACATTAAAAGACAAATGCACCTTGACACTTATTGCCAAAAGGCAACACTAATTAATGGATCCAACCATAGTCATCACGAGACATGGGTATGGCTACAGGTACACGATGGGGACAACATTTTTCAGAATCAGGATATGTTTATATGATGGTATACGTTTGATACCACATACAAATTTCAAAAATATTAAGTAAAAAAATTGTCATAAACGTTGAATTATAATTGAAAATAAATTTCTTCATCTCAGTTGTTCTACCGCATGATGAATTTTCTTGAAAAGTTATGCTACCCAAACCTGTAATTATGGTCCCATTTTTTCAAAGTCTTGATAACATGGTTTGCATGCTTTTTAAATTTCCTGCAAATTTCTTTGTTTGAATTAATAAGAAATAGCTTAGGGTATTCCATTCACTTTTTGTTTTTAGGGTGATAACATGGTTCAGGTCATCATTACATTCTTAATGGCTTATGAGGTATTTCCAGGAAAGGAAAGTAAATAACAGCTATGGATTCCCGATTGAGTTCTTCCAGACATTTTGGGATATAATCAAAAGGGACCTTCTACATGTGGTTGAGGAGGTAAGAACAGCCAAAACTATGCTTAAGCAAATAAATAAAACTTTCATTGCTCTTATTCCAAAAAATAATGAGGTGGAAGATATTTCAGGTTACCGTCCTATAGCTTTATGTAATGTTTTGTACAAAACAATTGAGAATAGAGTGTTACCGAATGCGACCCTGTCACGACCGGTAGGAACACTCGGCCTCCATGCTGGATAGTCCTCTCTTCAGCAGCCCATATAAAGATAAGGCCCGTTAGCTAGTATTTTCCGTTGTGCGCCTATGTCGATTAATCGATTCCCGCCCGCGCGCAGAATGGTAGCCTTTGTTGGATGGGCAGCAGATGACTTGGAATTCACCATGGAAGCTCGTAATTGTGGGCCCGACCCCGATCCAATTGTACTCTCTATTCTATCTAGATGGTGGAGATATGCGGGCGGTAACAGGGAACCACCCTCCCCAGAGGGGAACGGAGCGTGGTGAGAGCACTATCAAAACCTCTCCTTGGCCCGCTAGGGTCGCCATATCTAATTCTCTATCGGGGCACGACCAATCTATGTTGTTCACCCGATCCATCTCCAAAATGGATCTAGTGGCTAGCAACATCCTCCCAACCCCCTAAGCAAGTCCAATCTAGATTCTGCGCGTGCTTGCTAGCTTTCAAAGGCTATAAGCGAAACGACTAAAAGTCTAAAACCCCTTTTCGAGAAGATTATCTCCCTTGAACAAGGTGGATTTGTCCCCTGGTCATCATATTCATGATGAAATTGTATTAACCACAGAAATTTTGCACTCTATGGACATTCAAAAAAATCCGGCAACGTTTATTAAACTGGATTTATCCAAAGCCTATGACAGAGTCAACCGGGGTTTTCTATGCAAAGTCCCGACCCAATTCAGATTTTCTATGTGGTGTCCCGAGATTTCACTCGAAATGGGACTACCCCTTTTAAAAAAATTCGTTCTTTTCAAAGTAATGGGTCGTTTTGTGTTTGTTTTTCCTGCAATTGTTTGCATTGCTCTAAGGTATCCCCAAAGAGTCATAAAAGCCAAATTCGACAAATACCCACATGCTAAAGCTCACTCAATCCCTTTGTCAGACCTTGTCTGCAAGAATTTTATTTATTTATTTATTAAATAAATAAAGTTCTTTTAAAAATAGATTGAGCTAAAATTGGAGGATTTAGGTTATATAAAGCACTTCACCCCATCATTATTACCACAGAACATTCACCCGGGGGAAGAATTTTTGCAGATCAACTAAGTGCAGAATTTTTCTAGGAATTGCCCACATTGTTTTTGTTTTGTTTTGTTTTATTTCTTTTTGGTTTTGGTTTGTTTTCTCCAAAGAATTCCCGTAACTGTTCATTCTTCTGTCGAACCTTTTCCCAGGACCTAGGGTTTTGAAAAGTTATCCAAAGATTTTTAATTATTAACTGCCTAAAGGCGATCGAGCTCGGATTCTTTCGAGAAGATTGCAAGAAAGTTGCTTGGTCCAAAAAGGTGCAAAAATGGATTTTATGAAAATAAGAAAAAATTGCCATCGATGCGTAGAGCTCGAGAAAATATGCACTTTTAGAGAAAACAACACCTAAAACAGAGCCACCGAGTGAAAGTTATGGCACTTGCATGTTTTTGTTATTACATCTTCCCGGACCCTTTCCAAAAATCAGAGGAAAAAATAGACCCAGCTCTCATAATTGAAAAGGCTTTCGGCAAAAAGTCATCCTCTTGTTTCTAATGCAGCCCATGTGGAAGTCATTGCATGGAAAATTCCTTTCGGAACTTGTGCATGTGCTCCTAATCTTCCAATTGAAGCCTTCATTGAATTTACTTGTATTTTCCTTCACCCGGAGTGCTTTCCAAAATTTAAAATTGCTCATATGCAATCAAAAATAAAAGGTGATGAGTTTTGTCTGAATTGTTTACGGAAAGCATTTTATTAGTGCATGTATTGGAGAAGAATTGCAAAAGCTTCAAGGATAAGAAGAGAAGACAGGTCGAGGCACAAACCGCAAGAAAATCACACATCACCGCTTTGCTTCAAATACAATTTGGTGAGAATCAAAAGAAAGGATTCAACAAAGACATGAAAAGAAAAAGCATCTCAGATTCAAGGCAAAGATATCATTCAGATCATTCATGAGGCAAAGTTGCAATACAGGTTGGATCAAAGCATGCATAGTATGGAAGGACAAAACGGAGAGTGTTGCAAATGGAAGCCCTGGAATAACTTTCTTTTTTTCTCTTATTTTCTCTGAAAAAACAATTGAGCAATCAATTAAATTGTAAAACGTAAGTGATTGGTTTAAAAGCCGTGTTACTTCAAGTTATTGGAAGAAGTCAATTACTTGGAAATAGGTGGCAGACATGCAAAATAGAAGGTTCTATTTTCAGTTATAAATCATGCATGTCATGCAAAGAGGAATTCCAGGAGGAAGATTGTCAATTGCTTCCCTTTTTCATAGCTTCCACATGTGGCAATTCATTAAAAACTTTCTATTTGTAATTGCCCTCTATACACTATAAATAGAGGAAGAGCCTACGGGTTAAAGGATCAGAATTTATAATCAGCATTCTTGAGTTCCAGACTTTGTGCTGCAGCCCTTGATGTCATTTTTGTGAAAGTGAAGAATTGAATAAAGGCAGATTTCCAGAGAACTTTGTGTCCACGGTGCATTTGCTTCTTACTTCTGTGTGGATCTTTAGATAAACTTTGTGTTATCTAAGATTTAGATTAAAAGCTTTTTCTTTTCTTTTACTTCTGAATATTGTGAGATCTACTTGTTTATTTAATCTATGTGTATGAGACCAACTCTGTAAACTATTGGTTGAATTACATATATTCCCTCATTTCCCAAATTCCATTATTTCCCCCTTAAAAAATACTTCAAAACAGATTTGCTTACTTGCTGTAGAATTGCTTAGCTATGGTTCATGAGCTTTGTAATGAAAGTAAAACCCCCTGCAAATAGTTATTAGGATTCATACTTACCAGATTGATAAACATCTTACATGGGAGCCTCACCGATAAATGAAGGAGATTCATCTCATGACTGCCTAGGTTTTTAGGCATGCGTAAAATCTAGCCAACACTATGGAATGGATTTAGTGGTTAAATGTTTGTGTCTCTTCTGTCTCCTTTGTTGTTTTACTTAATGGATCTCCTTCAGAATTTTTTGGAGCCTCCAGAGGTATTCGGCAAGGAGACCCCCTATCACCTTTCTTATTCATTATTTTGGCGAGAATGCATGGGGAGACTTGCAAAGAAATCTTGTCAGGAAAGGAAAATTCATGGCATTCAGTTGGCTAAAAACATTCTTCCTATTTCCCATCTCCAATTTGTTGATGATTCTACGTTGCTTGGAAAAGCTACTTCTACGGAAGCTAAACAACTCCATAAAGTTCTTCATACCTTTTCACAAGCCACTGGTCAGCTGATCAATCAAGCAAAATCCAACATTTTCTTTTTTCATTGTCCTAGACAACAAGAAGAGCAAATTCTAAATATTTTCCATTTCAAGAAGGGAGTGCTTCCTTTACAATACTTGGGTGTTCCTTTAGCGATCTAAGAAGTTAAAAGACTGGCATTGGTTAATCCACAAGTATGAATTAAAATTACAAAAATGGACTAACAGATGGCTATCTTCAGGAGGAAGGATGACACTGATCAAATCTGTTCTTCAAGCCATGCCCATATATGTTGCCTTTGTGTTATATATTCCTGGAAATACTTTGAAACAAGTGGACTCTATCTGCCAAAAATTCTTATGGAGCGGAGTCCAGGATAAGAAAAAATGGTCATTAGTTAAATGGGAAACTCTTTGCCGGCCAAAAAAGAAGGTGGTTTGGGATTTAGATCTTCGCCTAGGCAGAATCAAGCCTTAGCTGCAAAATTATATTGAGGTTGCTTGTCTATCCTAATGATCTTTGGGCTTCAACCTTTAGAGCCAAGTATGCTGGAAATGACCCCGGAAGAAATTATTCGTTCAACCCTTCCTACTAAAGGCTCTCCTATCTTAAAGGTTATTAAAATGGGAGAGGACATTATTAAAAAGCAGCTTTTCTGGATAGTTAATAATGGGCAGTTAGCTAATTTCTGGACTGATTCATGGGATGGACAATCCTTCTTATCTTCCAATATCCTCAGCTCAACCCTATAATGAAGCAAATGCAAGATATTGGGTGGATAAAGGTAGCCCACAATGGGAGACCGTCAATCCGTGTAATGTCCCTTTTCTCCAAAATTAAAGACTATTTGGAATTCGGGCTAACCTTCTTCATGATTAGAAGAAATAATATAAAAGAAGAATAAAGGAAGAATATAATCTAGATTTTATTATATTTCGTATGTTTTTACTAAATAAATAATTATAAGTGTATGGGTCGGCCATGTTGGAGAAAAATAACATGAAGGGTCATGAGGTATATGAAAGGTCATGCCTTCTCATATTTTGGCGCCAAGGCTTGAAAGTATTATAAATAGGGGATCTGGGCATCATTATCGGATATCGACTTTCATTGTAATCTTCAGAATTTGAGACAATTATCTCATTTATTACCTTTGGGACAAAAACCCCTTTAGAGGTCCATTACAAGGACAAAAACCCTTTTTCTTGACTTAAAACATTTGATATTTATATTCATTCAAGTTATTTTATCAAATCTGATTTATATTGCATTAATTCTCAAAAGTGTGACTTGCCTATTAATTATTTTGAGTTGTTGGGTGAAATTTGCATTAAATATAATTGATATTATCAGTCAACTTGCATTAATAAGTCCCAATCTGCACCTTCACATATTTTCAAGGCAATATTTTAGGCAAATTAAATCAGTTATCACTGCTGCAATTTTCTGGGAAATATTTATAATTACCAGCAGTCTATAAGGAAGACTTTGGCACATTTTTTGAGGGTTTTCAAGTTTGCTGTAATTAATTACAGCCTGCTGCAGTATTTTTTTAGAAATCCTGATATTTTGTTGAAGTCCCTAAAAAGGGACATTCCAGTGGTATCAGAGCTAAAGATCTTGTCATCCTCTCAGGTCAGTTTCAGACATGCAGATGAGTGATCAGCACTTGCATGATTGTTCAGAGCAGGGCAGTTGATAGATTTTTGAACAGGGAATGTGAGATCATGACATCTCTCGTGAAGGGTGATCGTTGTGAAAGACTTTTTGATGCAGGATTGAAACTGAAATTTTGGACAGGGACAGATGAGAAACTTCTCAGCACCTTGGAAGAAATTGAGGAACATTTATCTAAAATCCCTCGGACACCTTCTAAGTCAATGCGGAGGGCTTTGGTTCCTTCAAAGACTTCGTTATGTAAGCCCAAGTTGTTGAGGCATTCAGACCAAAAGATAAGATTGGTGGTTATCACATGCATCAGTGAAGTCATGAGAATTTTAGCTCCTGAAGATCCATACAATGATGATTTAGTGAAGGAGATGTTACAACTGATTATTGAAAGTTTTCATGGGCTAGGTGATACGGGAAGCCTATCTTTCAAAAGATTGCTAAGATGTTAGTAATTATGGCTCAGGTCAGGTCATGGGTCTTTTTGATTGATCTCAAGTGTGATGATGTAATTCTCAAAATGTTTCATTGTTTCGTGGACAAGATCATAAAATATCATACGGATGAAATTAAAGCAGCAATGCAAAATATCTTGTCTCTGATTTTAGATGAAGATGATGATATCTCCAAGTTGTTATTATCTAACTTGCTAAGCATTTGGAGAAAAGAACAGGTTGTTTCACCTACAACACATTGGTTGTCTAAGACAGTGATCGAGCATAGAATTGAGAAAATCAAAACTCGGTTGACAGAAGAAGAAGCTATTGCTCATGGTTTACAGGTTACAAGGATTCCTATGATGAGCAAGAACCACATGAGGAGACAAGGCCTATGCTTCTCTTGCAAAGAATTTCGAGGGCCTAACCACCAATGCCCAGTTAAAAGGGACTCACAAGTTGATGTTGGTTTGGCAAATGAAGTTACTTTCAGCGCTCAAGAGGTTGTTATCAGCAATGACAACAATTCTGATTTTTATGACAGCAGTCACTCTGTTGAGCGTAGTCATGGTTTAAATGTTATGGCACACGAGGAAAATGTTGTGGAAGAGACTTCTATTGTTGGCACACAAGATATGAGTGTCAAACATGAGGGAAGCAAGAAGAATACAAGACATAACAGTTCTGATTTGTGACAGCAGTCTGATCTATTTGCATCAGCATGAGGCTACCACCATTACACATGAGAATGTTAGCTGTGTGGAGTCACCTAATGAAGACACTCAAATTTCGGGTGATATTGATGCAATAGGTGTTGTGGATGCTAGCCGCAACAAATCTGATTTTGCAAATGAGACCTTAGAAGATGTGAATGAATCAGAAAATTTACTTGTTGGTGATGGGTCCCAGGATAGCTCTTTGGTTGAACATGCATCTACCTTGGAGGATGCAGTGTGCATGGATATTGGCAAATCAGCAACCTCTAGCATTTCGTTTGAGCCATCTATAGAGGTTCATAATAGCAGCACACTTAATGAGGATGCTTACCAATCGGTGAGTGATGAAGATTCGGCCTCTTACCATAGTACAGAATTCAAATCAGAAAATTTGTGTGGAGACAATTTGTCAGTGGGGTCTAATCATTTAACAGGGCAATTGAAGGTGAACGAAGGCATGATTGCTGCAGCCATAGAACACTTTGATGTTGCTCAGCAGTTGTTGGAAAATTGTTATTGGAAGACTCTAGAAACACAGGAGCACTTTGATAGTGAACTTTCCCTTGCCGAGTTTCAAGCACTTAGAGATACGGTAATGAAGAATAATTACCTACAGTTGTTATCAGATAGAGATCATCTTCTCATGCTTGATGGTATTTATCATGATGCTTTAAAGGGAAAGGAAGAGGAGGTTGATGACCTCACCTATGAGCTCGAGGTCACCACGGACCCCTTGAAGAACACTCAAACAACCCTTCAAGAGTCAAAGCTGCGGATAGATAAGCTTACCGTGGAGTTGAGCTTAGCACAGTCTTCATCTCCAACAGTTACAGTTCCGACTTCTATGACAGTTACTGGTGATGAGCATGCACCCACGGATAGTGGTAAGGAGTACTTTGGGGATGTGGCTACATCCATTACAGTTACAGATGCAGGTAACACGGATCGGGACTTTGCTATTGGGTATGCAAAGAGGACTTGTAGAGTATCTACCCAGTTAGTTACTCAAAATCAGAGACTTGAGCCATCTTCTGATTTGGGTGATGCGAGTGATGCGAGTGATGAGGAGTGTGTTCCCCATGACTATGTTGGTCAACCGTTGACACAGGATTTATACCATCCATGGTGGGATGAAGGGTTGCCGTCTACAGAAAATGGAACTAAGGATTGCAGGTGGCTGACTCAGATACATGTAGAGGATGGAAGGGGATGTCGTAGTTCAAACACGTCGAGATTTAATTACCTCTTCATGATTGATGGATGTGAGGTTCTGATGTGTTGGAATCCAGGTGATGACAGGTTTGGCATGACAGTTCAGTTGGATCCCGAGGTGTTGCTTCACCACTCTCTACATGGTGAAGGATTTATCAGAGTAGCGCAGCATTGGCGTGGTGGTTCTATGCTGAGGATTACATGGGACCCAAGTGTTTGCGATTGCTTGAGGACAAGCAATCTTGGGGAGAGAGGACTCTAATGTCCCTTTTCTCCAAAATTAAAGACTATTTGGAATTTTGGGCAAACATTCTTCATGATTAGAAGAAATAATATAAAAAAGAATAAAGGAAGAAGAATATAATATAGTTTTTATTATATTTTGTATGTTTTTATTAAATAAATAATTGTAAGCGTATGGGTCAGCCATGGTGGAAAAAAATAACATGAAGGGTCATGAGGTATATGAAAGGTCATGCCTTTTCATATTTTGGCACCAAGGCTTGAAAGTATTATAAATAGGGGATGTGGGCATCATTATGGGATATCGACTTTCATTGTAATCTTTGGAATTTGAGACGATTCTCTCATTTATTACCTACTGGGACGAAAACCCCTTTAGAGGTCCATTACAAGGGATGAAAACCCCTTGTTCTTGACTTAAAACATTTGATATTTATATTCATTCAAGTTATTTTATCAAATCTGATTTATATTGCATTAATTCTCAAAAGTGTGACTTGCCTATTAATTATTTTGAGTTGTTGGGTGAAATTTGCATTAAATATAATTGATATTATCAGTCAACTTGCATTAATAAGTCCCAATCTGCACCTTCACATATTTTCAAGGCAATATTTTAGGCAAATTAAATCAGTTATCGTTGCTGCAATTTTCTGGAAAATATTTATAATTACCAGCAGTCTATAAGGAAGACTTTGGCACATTTTTTGGGGGTTTTCAAGTTCGCTGTAATTAATTATAGCCTGCTGCAGTATTTTTAGAAATCCCAAGATTTTGTTTAAGTCCATAAAAGGGACATTTCAACCCACCTATGGGAAAGTGAAAAAGAATGGATTCCGATTTCTAAATGGCCGCTTGTAATACAACATGAAGATCAGATTTTGTTGCAAAATGTATTGAATACTCGCCCTCTTTCCTCATCCCCATTCCCTGACAAATTGGGATGGGGACAAGACCCTTCTGGCAATTAGTATCTACAGTTATGCCTCTTTGGTGATAGACAATCCTCATCCTCTTCAGTTTCTCTTTAAGAACTTATGGCACCCGGGTATGTGGCCTAAAGTTAGTTTTTTTGTTTGGCTCCTTATTCATAGAAGGGTCTTAACAGAGACCAACTTATCAAGAAAGGATTTTATGGCCCTTTTAGATGTGCTCTGTGCTTACAGGATGAGGAATCTTCTACTCATCTTTTTTCCTTTGCCCTTGGGTTATTCATATTTGGCGACAACTTGCGACCTTGTTCAATTTGCGATGGAATAATTTTGACTCCCTTGAACAGGTTATCAAAGAATGGCAGAGGTTGCTTCCCACAGACAAAAGCTTCTTCCAGGGATCGTGGAGTGGGATATCTCTTCTTCTTTGGAACATCTGGAAAGAAAGAAATAATAGAATTTTTCAGCAAAGTAGCAAAGACGGTTCTTATGTTTGGGAAAAAAAAAAATCAATATAGTTGAAACTCTTAAACATAAGATACCTTTACCCAACACCCTTTCTACAGAATGGAAACATATTTGTAATCAGCTATCTCTTGAGCCAAGTGAAGCCACTTTACCCCGTTTTCATATTAAAAAGGAAAGCATGAGAGATAGTCAGTTAAGGCCCTCTTTTGGGTTATGGACAATTGAATACTGATGGTGCTTCCAGAGGCAATCCAGGGAGGGCTGCTATGGGAGGCATTGGTAGAAACCAAGAGGGTGACGTGCAGTTCTTTTTGCTGAAAATTTGGGTGTTGCTACCAATAATATCGTGGAGATGAAAGCGGTCTATAAAGGTATGCAAGAGGCTGTTAAAAGTGGCTGGCCGAAAATTCAAATTCATTCAGACTCTCAAATTGTTATAAAGGTATTATCTGACAGAAGGGCTAATCCTCCTCCCAATTGGCGAATTGCTAAAGAGGTCTGGAAGATCAAAACATTGCAGGAGAATTTTCAAGAAGTGCAATTCATTCACATTCCTCGTGATAGAAATAAAATTGCAGACGGTTTGGCTAATTGGGCTCTTGATAATAAGGATCTTCTGTGCTATGGCTTGCCTCCTACATGGTGGTCCAACCAGCTACAAGAAGACATCAGATATATTCTCAATCTTGATTCTTCACTATGATGATTGCCACTGCTTTACTTTTGTATAATGTTACTGCTTGGACTAATAGTTTTCAGGCTTGGCATAGCCAAATATGTAAATTTGATTACCATCTAATATAAAATTTTGTTGTTTTTTCAAACATATATATATATATATATATATATTTTCATTATGCCACGTTGGTCCATATAAATACAATCAAAGTGTTCTCACCAAAGGCTATGCCTTTTATGATCACCGTTCAAAATAAACTAATGATAATTAACCAAGCAAACTTGTCCAACAACATAATGTACTAAACTTAGTTGATGTTAATACTTGTGCAAAGTGTACAAAGTAACCATCATTCTACCTACGCTACCTGGACTGCCAATCTGTGGACATTGTTTGATTATAGACGGTCAAAGTTACAATTCAACTTTTTGATCTATTCATTGATGGATTCGATATTTTGATCAAACAAAAAGATAGAAACAGAGTACACACACATCCAGGAATGAGTGGGGAGGTGGAATGTTAGGCTTTAAGGATTTTTCAAGTGTCAGTAGAAATGGGTAGCAATGGCTCCAGCAGCGCTCAGGAGGGGACTCTATCACAAGTGTGCAACACTACTCTAGTAGAGGAGGAGAGTGAGGAGCACTAAAGAAGGCATAATTATTTAGAATGCCTTTATGCCAAGGTACGCAAAAGAAAAGAATATTTCAAGTGTTGCGCACAGTCCTGTAAAAGTGACGCATAATGAGGCCACTACTAGTGTTGACAGAATAATTACAAAAAGGTGTACGTGGCAGTGTATTCTACTAGAAAATGAAAGCATTGCATTTTAATAATGACAACACAATGTATAAAAGCAATATGTTCTCTAAAGTTCTTTTAATACCATTAAAGTTTAGCATAAGAAAAGAAAATCACACTATAAAAGAGCGATAGATAAGAAAAAAATGAAGTTTATCCTAAGAGCAACATTAACAGGCACATGCAAACACAAAGTGTGTGAAAACGGCCAAGCAATAAGCAAGAGGATGTTCTGCCTGGGAGCAATACATAAGAATGCAGGAGTATATGGAAGCACCTGATTTTCAAAAGTATTTTTATTCCTCAAGTTAAGCTTGTTCTAGATCAATTCAATGAAGTTGACGGTGTTGTGAACTAAATGGTTGCAATCCAAATTTCGCAACCTAATTGAAACATCAGCATACTGTCAACACAAAGAAAGAAATTATATTAATGTCCACAAATGACCAAAAGTAGGTCAATCGGACTGAAGGATACAACCATAGCAATAGAAAGTTCTAGGAAGAGAGAATCCTAGACACTAACCAAAGAAATAAAGTACAAAAGACAAAATAAAGCAGCGCGCCACTATGACAAGTGGCAAAGAGACCGATACAAATTCCAGTGAGGGGCGAACAAAAACCCTAAGAACATGTGACAATGAAGATTGGAGGCGAAACTCATTGAATGTCCCTGCCTGTGCATGAAGTGGAGGAATCATCTGAGCCATCATCAATCACTGTGAGGGATCTAATAATGTTGTTCGGCGAGTATACAGGATCTACGGAGGAAGGTTAAGGGAACCTCGGAGGAAGCAAGACACATCCTATAGAATCTCTCCTAGCATCCAAGGCCGGTGTAACTCTCATAGTACAAAAGAATCTTCTAATATCAGTTTACCCCTGTGGTCTGGGGGAAATGGGCAAGTAGTATTAGATCCATGTCACCAGAGAGGAGCAAAGTCACGCCGACGGGTCAGAGTGAAATATCCCTTGCAAGTTCTGATATGAATTTGACTCCAAGGAATATCATCAAACACTTCTGATGTAAACTTTAAGCTTGCTGGTCTGAGATTGCAGTCTGACGGTATGCTTGAAAAGTAATGATAAAATGCTTCCAATGCTTATGAGTCAACACTACAATGTTTAAATTATCATCTAGATGCATATATGACTTCTTTTAATCATTTCCCATGCACAATATGACTTCTAAAAACAAACTAATCACCTACAGCCAAGTGGCATTTCGTCATACAATTGGCATGCAATCTATGAAGTGCAATTGAATAAGTACTACAATGAATATGTACCCAGCAACTTATATCTCCATTGATTTAGATTGCAAGACTCAAATACATGCCAATGTGCCAAGACTCTTGTCAACAAATGAATACCAATTACAAGCCCAAGTTTGATTACAAAATGCTTCTACAACAACATGTTAAGAATCAACTATGATGATGTAACTAATGCAATGATAATAATAAAGAACCTGAGATTTTCGATGGCTGCCTGGAAAGATTAATTTGATTCTCCTCAAATAGCATCAAATACCATCTAAACCCTTCCTTGTGTGAAGCGTTGCAAGCACCAAGAGAAATCGATGCCAAAGGAAGAAGTAATATGAAGAGTCGTGGCACTAGCTTGCTGTCATGAGTGACTGAAAATATCTCTAAAAATAATGCCAAACAGTCCCAATACAAGTCGATTTGCTGGAAGAAAGACTGCTGCAATTTTTATTCACCAAAAGCCTTCAAAACACTGCTGGAAATCACTGTTGGAAATGCTCAAAAATCTGATTACAACCAATGGAATTTTCTGAGTGAAAATCCCTCTCAACTCTTGGGGTTTTCGTCCACAAGAGATTAAATTCCTAAGGGTTTTCGTCCTTGGAATTTATTTGCACAAGCTCAGAGCTCAAATGCAAGAGAAAATATCATATCAAAAATCTGGAATGCCTCTACATAGGTCGACCTCTTCTTTATATAGGAAATGGGACCCAAAGTGACCTTTGGACTTCCAATGAAAATGAAAGTGACCTTTGGACTTCCAATGAAAGTGACCTTTGGACTTCCAAATCACATTTTCCCTTAGGAAGTACAATTTAATTAAGTGCTTTTATTTTATTGCACTTTCCTAAGTTCTAATTTAAAGTTAAGTCTATTAATTTATTATATGTGCTCTTTATAATGTTATATTTTAATTTTAGCACAATATAATAAAGTTAATAAACTTAAGTCACCCTTGAGCTCACCCTTTGGCCGTCGGGTAGACAAAATAGGCCAAAGGTCTTCAATAAAAGTTACTCGGAAAGGAGGGACATTACACGGAGCATATCCACAATGCCGAGAGATAGCAGTCTTGGAGATTTGAGCAGCCTAAGTAGTAATGATCCGCTGAGAGAAACACTGCCTAACTGATCTATCAACTATGATGTGGGATATATTCGTGTCCAAATGACGCTTAGTGTTGCCAATCATCTGGATGGGTTGAAAGAAAGAGGTGATCAATATAGGAGCTCTTGAGCCTCTAAGCTCCTCCTGTAGGGATCTACATCAAAAGGTGACAACCTCAAGAAGATAAAGAGCCAGGCACTGTTGGTCAGTGTATCTGAAGAAGGTAGCTAGAGTGTTGTTTGAATCTCTATAAAGGCAATGATATCTTCCCCGGATCTAATAATAAGTGGGACATCTGAAAATGAAAATGAAGTGGTCCTCAGCCTTGACCTCCTTGAGGGAGCAAAGACGACAATCCGATGACGAAGAATGCGATGGTCATTTTAACCCATAATTTGTGGGAGCAAACTTTCATCTAGCCAAGGGGAAACCTCAAGCCATGAGACCAATGGCGTTGAAGATAGTAAGGACAATGAATAATATTGTCCTCCACTTGTAAGAAATGACTGGCATAGAAAGCAAATTTGGGCTGAGTGGCTCACGGGGAGATCCAGGTGGTCCGGATATACTATTTGTAGATGTCCTCTCTAGCAGCCCTAGTGATGACGTCTTTAGTGGGAAGGAGCCCGGGAGGGGCGTCCATGGAGTACATGAAAGGGGGTAGCTTGTCAATAGAGATGCCGATAGAAAGGAGTAGTCGAGTCTCAAAGTACCAACAATGTCGACGTCTAGTGGGGACTAGTGAAGCAATCCTCTCTAAAGAGAAAAGTGCTAAGTAAGGATACCTCTCACAACCAAAAGTTGAGTCCCCAGGATCTTGAGTCTGTGGATGTAGAAAGTAAGCCTAAAGATAGTACGTGGGTGGGAAGAAAATTAAGTTTGGATGATGCATTGAAGAACCGTCCGCTTGCGACAAATCATGCACTACAACATGAGAGTCTAGACCCTCTCAATACGAGCCCAATCAATGGCCCCTGGCTAGGTCCCCAAACCTCTAAACCATATAAAATTGTAGGTTTGATGATAGTATCAAACAGCGTAACTTGGAAGGGATGTCCTAGAAGTGGATATGAAAACACCGAATTCCAAAATAGAAAGAGAGGCATACCCCTTACAAAGGTGTGGTTGAGTGGCAAACTTCATGTTAAAGCATGGGCCAATAAATTGGACCCCCAAATAAGTGTAGGCTGATGTGATCTCAAGAAGTTCCCCTTTGTAGAAAAATTGGAATCTGAGAGAGAACGCTTGGAGGTATTGAAGATCGTGACCTTGGTTTTACTAAGGTTGACCACTAGTTGTTGGAGTTCGCAGAAGCAAGAAAGGGCATCAAGTTGTCATTGTAAGCCCTTTGCAGAGTGTGAGAGGACAACATCATCAACAAAAAGGAGGATGGCTATAAGCACCTCATGCAAAAGACAACCATCATCTATATGGGTATGTTGTCAAAGAAACTCCTCTAGCTCATCAATGTATATGCTGAAAAGCTTCGATGATAGAGGACATTGACCCCAATGGTGCTTTTCACAAAGACAGATAAACCTTGAGGAGTACAAAGCTGCCCAATGATTGTCTCATAAAGCCTCCAAGCTGCGGTAACCGAAGGATTTGGGATTCCAAAATCTCTCAACTTATGGAAAAGCAAGTATCTCGGAACCGAGTCAAAGGCTTTGTTGAACTCAACAAAATAAAAAAGACTTTGGAGGACCTATGACGAGCTTCTTCAATCATATCCCGAGTGTAAAGATGTCAATCAATAGTTTGATAGTCCCTTCAAGCTATTTTGCCTACCCCGAGCTCTAATATTATTCCTTTCCAAGTATTCTAACAGTTGCATGTCTAACACCATGGCATAAAGTTTGGAAAATGTATGCCCAATCATAATGGTCTTGTAGTTGTCGGGATAGAGGGATCTCCTGACTTATGAATAGGGTGAATGATGTGTTGGGACCAAGACTTAGGGAAGCCTAAAGACACCACCTGATTAAAAAGCATGGCAAGGGGAAAGGCAAGGGAATCCACACCATATTTGATGAACTCAGCTTTGAGACCTTCACAATTAGCGACTTTGCTTTAGTGCATGATTTTAAAAAGCTCTTGTGACAGAGGAAGTAGAGAAAACAAAGGAGGAAGGTGGAGGAGTGGGGGCAATGGCAGTAGGATGGGCCAAAACATCATAGAGGGAATTGGCATAGGATACCCAAGCTTCGGGTGTGATGTCGGAAATGGTGGTTTTTCTCGGGAGAAGAGTACGCCAAAAAGTCTTAGGAGAGTGGTGGAGATCAGAAAAGAGTGAAAGTCGTCTAGACGCAAGAAACTTTCGTTTCTTTAGTAGAGAAAAACGATACTCCTTACGAAGGGTGGGTATGGAGGGAGGGTCATGGGCTAGGTAAAACCAAAGTCTCCGATGAAGGGATTTACACTCATTATCATACCACTGGTTCATGGGGCAAGTTCCATGATGGGTAGGGGATCTAGAGTAGTGAATAGTGTGGGGACAAGAATCAAGGGCAGCATCCTAGAGGGTTTGATGTAAAAACTCATACATGGGATCAATGGTGGGAGACAGAGGGCCTAAAACCTAGGCATAAAAGGAAGAGAGAGGCGGTGTGTTTTTAATAGTGTAATCATCATCAAAATGGATTATGGTGTGTTGAGTGTTGGGGGTGTCGAGGAAGGTGGGGGAAGGCTTAGAACCAATAAGGAGGGTGGATGCCAAAATGGTGTGGTCCGCAAGGGAGCTGAGGTGAGATAAGGAAGCCATAGATATGAGGGATGATGGATCTGCTAGTGAGAACATAGTCCACAACGCTTGCACCACCACCATGGGGAAACAAGTGAATCTACCAGAGCCAAAGAAGTGAGGAAGCCCATTGAGAATGTGAAGGCTCTGAGATTCACCCAATTGAAGGAGGTGTTACCCATAGGTTGAAATGTAGAATTCTATATGACAGTTTCGAGAATCTCTCTATAAACCAAACTCCTCAAGATCTAACTCATGAAGGTATAACTCATCCTAAGCAAGGTCATGAATAGGCATCTGGAGGTTCCCTGTACGAGCATTAAAATCACCCAAAAGAATGATATCACTAATAGTGGAGTATCGAGAGATCTCGGGATAGAGGTCAAGGTATGGGTCCCCATCAACATGAATAGCGAATGAAGATGTTGCTGGGGGGATGTGGCAAACAACAATGAAGAAATCTTGGAAAGGTGAATTTCTCTTAATCTAAAGCCATATGTATCTAGAGTGGACATCAGAAGCCACAAGTGAAACTCTAGACCTAATGTTGTCCCGAATGAGGCAAGCCACACCCCCTGAACCATGAACACCACCCGATTTGCGCGTCTCACAATGGAAGGCTAAAATACACGAGTACCCTGTGACTAGAGGGAGAGCTTGCTTGGGGCTCTCACGGTCTCAATTAAGAAGATGAGATCTCAGGAAACAATAACATCCTAAGGTACATGAAGAAGACCATAAAGAGTTGTTGCAATTCCAAGAAGCAATTGAGATGCCATCACCACCCGCCGAGACCCAAGAACATCGTCATGAACATCGTCATGCTAAAGGTCCAAGGCGTGACCACCCATGTGGGGAGAATCACAAATGACTTCCCTACACTCTCGATAACAGCCCAAGTGTTCTCCTTCCTGGAAGCTGCCACTTGAATACAAGCTTTCCAAAGCTCTTCCACCTGGAGTTGTGTGAAATTAGCTATGTTGGTTATGGAGCTAATCACAATTGTCTCAATCTTTTACCGGCTGTCATGACACACTCAATGGTGTTCCTAAGCAACCGGTTCAAAGATGAGGTATGTACAACCATTGCAAGATTATTTCCAGTCATTACCAATCAGTTTCTAAGCAAGAAAACACCTTTTAACAGCCACGGCATGGGTAAAAACATTTGCATTAGAGTGGGGTATGAAGAGCTTCATCATAGAAGGTCACTAGGTACAAAGGAATTGTTGTTTGGGAAGGAATTCTGAGCATTTCATGACTGTTACAGTCACTATACAGCCCCCATACAATCAGTTTGGTGCCTTTCCCCTAAAGGGACAGCTTGCATAATCAAAGAAGTAATGTGGGATGACAAACACCTTGACCCAAGGGTCAATTTAAAGGTTGTTTGCAGATGGTGGACAACTGCTTTGTGCATTTCCAGCTTGTTCTTTTCACTTTTTGGTTCATAAAAGGACATCTAGGTAATTGGAAGTTGTGTTCGCTACATCTAGACCATCTAGTGATATTTTGTGTGAGTAAATGGGGAATTCCAGTCACCTTCATTTTGACTTTTGAAAGAGAAAAGCAAGATTACATTAGTGCTTGGGGCAGCATGAGGGAAATCATGGACAGCCAATGTTTGGATAGTAATTGTAAGGCCTTGCAAAGCAAATAAGAAGAGTTGGCCATCATATCCATAAGCATGAGTGGATGAAGCAGGGAACACATTTTTTCTTTAATGAGTTTGTTTCATACGCAGTACATCAAAAAAGGAGCAGCTGAGATTTATTTGGGATCTAGGTACTTGCAATTGCTTGAGGACAAGCAATTTCGGGAAGGGAGGATTGTAATGTCCCCTTTTTCGAATTGATCTAGTTGAAGGCTTCTTGCCCATTCTTCTTCCCATGGGCAAGAAGAAGATGAACAAGGGAAGCCCTTGACTTATATTTTAAACTCTCTTTAATTTATTTTGATATTTTTCTATGCATTTTTTCCAATAAAGCATGTCAGTTGTGTTGGAGAGCTTGGGAGACAAGTTAAAAGATGAAATAACTTTCTTATTGAGGTTGGTCTTGGGGAAATCTTTCCTTAAGGACTCTTGGTGCCACCATAAGGTTATATAAGGGGTTGCATAGGCTCATTTTGGGCATCTTTTTGGCATATATACTTTTTATATACTTGGTTCTAGAGCTGGTTGCTCTAATCCAAATCCACTAAGGGCGACAATCCATTAGTGTCGCATTTGGTGGTGATTGAGGACATCTTTGAAGACTATCTTGTTGGTTTGCAACTAGGGCTTGGAGAAGAAGGAATACCAAGGGTTTTGGTATTATTTTATGCCCCTCTCCTAGGGAGCGACTTGCATAGGAGTGTGATTGGGTCCTTTCTAGGGCACAAATTTACATTCCAAGTTGATATTTGGACTTCTCATATTTTATAAGGCTGATATTTGGACTTCTCATATTTTATAAGGCTGATATATTGCATATTTGTTATTTATTGGGGTTTGGTGACCTCATTTTCAGTCACTTCTATTGGTTGTACTTCTGTTGTTGCTAAATTAATTTCCAGCTGTGCATGTGATTGAATTTCATGGTGTAAATTGACCTACATTGTTCCTAGAAGGCTTATATATGTTGTGGATGAGTTTCATAGTGATATTTGGGTGAATTATTGTACTTTGCAAGCTGCTGTCCTAGAAAATCAGACTGTTGTACATCGCTGTTCTAATTTTCAGTCTGCTGTTATAAAAATCAGATTGTATTCATTTGGGGTTTGTGTGATTTTCCTTGTTTGTGTGGTTGAGCCCTAGAAAGGGACATTACATCCACAGTTGGAGGTGCTTTCTTTCCCTTAACCACTTGTACCCATGAATTTTGTTCCTCAACCTGTTTTTGGATAGATTGTTGTTGGGCTGTGGTTTCCTTTTTAAGGTGTTCGTGTTGAATGATTATCTCGAGAATGCTTGTTCTGAATTTCTGAAACCACTTCATTAAGCCGCTGTAAGCATCGGGAATCCACGGGGGCAGCTCAAATTTCTTCAAGCTTAGTGATTCTAGCTTGTAAATAGATGATGATAAGATCTTTCTCTTGCAATAGCTATTTGAAGAGTGACATGATCTGGTGTAATGTCCCATTTTTCGGGACATTATTAATATTTATTTTTCATTTGCATTGTAACCCCTTGGCATGCCTAGCGCTACAAGTGGGAGTCTCTTTAGTTAGTTTAATGTGCACATAGGTTAGTTACTTTTATTTATTTAATTAAAAAATAAATAAAGTGCACATAGTCTTAGTATTAAATATTTTAATGAGAGTTTATGTTTTCCCTCCAAAAGGGAAAGGTCGGTCTTTATTGGATATTGCACCCCTTAGTTCTATAAAAGGGAGGTCGCATTTCCTTAGAGGGTTATGTTGATTGATCATTTGATTTCACTCCATGCTTGGAGTATTGGGATGTATGCCCTAGTTCTTGCATTGTGCTCTCTCTCATTTGGATCTATTATTGAAGACTAAAATTTTCTCTCCATTGTGATAAATCTGCATTTTTGTGAAGGGTTTGTGGTACTTTTGTGTTCTTTATCATTGCTGCAATTTATTAGAAGCAAATCGACTTGGTTTGGGGTTTGATCTATCATGTTTTGAGGTTGTTTATGCTAGATCTATTTGTTGTTGTGTTTAATTAATTATTTCAGAGCAAGGGCTGATTATTTGAATATTTTGGAAGGGTTGTATGAGCTGGAATTAATTTATATGATTTATTCTAACCCTAGCGACTTGAAAGCAAATTTCTGGGGTTGTTTTGGCAAGGTTTTAATGCTCAGAAAATTCAGAATCATAGTGCATTGGAAAGGCCTTGATTCCTAGTTTGTTTTGCATTTTATTTCATGGAAAAACACTGAGTATTGGATGAGTTATGAATTTTTGAATATTTCAGCTGTCTACAAGCTATCTGGACATTATTAATTAATATTTATTTCAGATTTGCAATTTTGGGGTCAGATTAATATTGGATTTGGTTGTAGAAATTAGGAGGAATAAGGAGGAAGTGATTTCATAATTTTTGGAGTGAATTTGATGCCCTAAATGTGCTGGGCGACCTACTTTTTAGGGTAAAATTAGGGTTTCGTGTTTGCTATGCGAAAACTGGTTTTGAGATATTATTCTTCATATTTTTGTGGCCCAAAATCCAAAGTTTGAGGATTTTTGCTTGGATGGTTAAGCGGGAAATAATTTTAGAAGATTGCAGCAGTTGGGGTTTGAATTTTAATTAATTATCTTTGTTAAAAATCAAATCTGGGTAATATTAGCATTCTAATTAGTTTTCCCATCTAACCCACCACCTTGGCATACTCCAACCCCACTTTGGGTTGTATTATTGCCAACATTGGGTTATTTGAGGTCAAACTAAGAAGATCTAATCTTCCTAGGGTGATCCGGATAATTAATTTTTGCAGATTTAAATAATATCCTAAAAGGGGATATTACATCCGGTCTTTCTTTTGTTGTTTGTTGTTGGAAAAGTGAAAGGAGTTCCTAAAACTTGGCACCCATTTTTTCAATAGAAGAGGTCTTGTTTGATAGACTGTTGTATTGGATTTTGGGGTCACAACAAGATGCAGTTTGGGTTCTTCGAACATAGAATGAGATGGGGCAAGAGGAATTTGCAATTCCAGTGTCAAAAGAGCCTCCAGATTCAGAGGGGAGGTCTCCATACTCTGAGTTACAGCTAAAATATGCAGGAAGCTCAAACAATATGCTTGGTGATTTCGTTAAACACTTGGAAGCCAACCAAATGCCCAGTGCATTTTGTCAAACAATAGATTGTCCGCTCGTAACCAGGTGATTATCTATCAAAGTTGCAAGTTTCCCCTATACATTTCGTGTGTCCCAAAGATCAATGTAGATCTCCACATGTTATGTTATTTACTCACTAGCATGTAATATCCCCTTCTAGGACAAGTTAGGAATTCATACAAATCTGATCACACACAGCTGAAAATAATTAATTTTCAAACCCTAACTGCTGCAAACTTCAAAAATTCATATCTTTGGCTAGAGAAGTCCAAATGAGCTGAAATTTTGGATAATGGACCACAAAAATATGAGGAACAATATGCAAAAATCAGATTTCGCACAGCCAACCCGAAACCCTAATTTTGACCTAAAAAGTAGGTCGCCCAGCACTTTTAGGGCACCAAAACTCCTCCAAAAATTATGAAATCAATTTATCCTTATTCCTCCTAATTTCTATAATCAGATGCAATATTAAATCAACCCCCAAACTGCAGATCTGAAATAAATATTAATTTACCATACCCAGAAAAGCCTGCAGACAGCTGAAATATTCAAAAATGCATAACTCCTTCAAAACTCAATATTTCTTCACCAAATAAATTGCAGATTGTTCTATAAATTAAGGGCTTTCCAAAGAGCTATCAATCTGAATTTTCTTGAGCCTTAAAACCTAGCCAAAACAGTCCTAGAAAACTGATTTCAAGTCGCTAGGGTTAGATAAAATTATATAAAATAATTCCAGCTCCTTCCTAGCCTCCAAATACACCAAAATATTAGCCCCTTGCTCTGAAATAATCAATAACACATGGCAGATTGCAGATCTATCATTTATGGCATCAAAACATGGTGTCCCCGCATTTCATCCTGAAATCAGGACTACCCTATCCGAAAAAATTTCGTACTTTTAAAATAATGGGTCGTTTTGTGTTTTTATTGCCAGAAAGTTCTTGTATTGCGTCAAGATATTCCCAAAGAGCCAAATTAGCCATTTTCGTCAAATACCCAGATGTCCGAAATTGTTATATTTTGTCGTCGGGATTTGTCTGCGGAAAATTTGTATTTAATTATTTTGAGCCTAGTTTGAGGCAATTTGAGCTCCGATTTAACCCTGTTGTGATCGAACATATCATTATTCCTATATACCAGAAGGGTTTTTACTAGGAATGAGTTATGCGCTTTATTTGTGACTTTTGGCAACGTTTTGTGTTTTTGTGTTTTTCCGCTTCGTTTTCGTGAAATTTTTTAGATCAATTCTTTTGCAGTTTGGCCCGATTTTTGGCCCAAGTAATCTGGGGATCATATACGCACATTATGCCAAAAGGAAGTCGCCATCGAGGTCCGGTTCACTAGGAAAAGACGAAGTCGTGCACCAAAACGCCTCTTTTGGGCTGGCTGCATTTTTGAAAAAGAGTAATTTAAGTGAATCATGGGAAACTTAAAAGCGTGAAGCGGTGAGAATTTTGTACCTTCCTAGCAGGGTACTTTTTCCCACGGAAGCAACGCCACTTAAGCGACAATGGGAAAATTAGAGGCAGCAAGCAGGCGGGAATTTCTTACCTGCCTTGCAGGGTAAAAATTCTCATTGTGGAATAAAAGAAATATCACTTAAGTGAATCATGGGATTTTATTGCCTGCCTTGCAGGGTAAATAATCCCATTATGAAAGTCAAGTGACTTAAGTGAATCATGGGATTTTCAGGGCTGCCTTGCAGGGTAAAAAATCTCATTGTCATGTGTTTCTTAAAAATAGAATTCTTTATGTCAAAAAGTGCGCCCCCTTTGGAGAAGTAAAGGCAGCCTTTAAATTGATTAATTTAATTAATTATTCACCCAAAATAGGCGCCCAGGCTTGTGGAAAAGTCAACAAAGGCAAAGGACAAAAGGTGGTTGAAAATAGATTATTCTAAAATTAAATAAATTAATTTATTTAATGGCAGCCCCTTCATGTCAAAAAGTGCACCCCTTTTGGGAGAGAGATAATACTTTTTAAAGTATTAAATGATTAAATTAATTCATATTTTCAGTGGCTAAGGTCAAAGCATACTGTGAGGCTTGAGTTAAGTGGAAGCAAAAGTCTAAAATTAAATAAATTTATTTTATTTAATGGCAGCCACAAACATGCACAAAATAGGCACCCCATTTGAAGAGTGAAGCTCATTAATTAATTAATTAATTGCCAGTAATAGCAAAGGTATTAATTAATTATAGAATCACTAGGGTTATATAAGCGGGGGCTGCCATAAGGATGAATTAATTAATTCACAGCAGTGCAAATACAGCCCAGAGGAAAAGTGCGCCTCATTTGAAGAGGATTTTTGCTCAAAAGAAGGTGAAATCAAGACTAAAAGCTTCCAATTTTGGCGCATGTGTTGAAGGAGGTTGATTTGTGTCCTGGATAATTGTTTGCATAAGTGATACAGTGCTCGGTGAAGTTGGAAAAATTCATGCTCGCTTTGCATGCAAATAAAACATCAATTTTTGGGGCAGCAAGCTTGAATAATGTAGATTTTTATGATTAAAATCCACTGTTCATGTTCCGGTTGCCATCTTTGTCTGAATTAATCATAGGGAATTCATTACAGGTGCTTTACAAAAAAAAAAGGAGCTTTAATCAATGTCCAATACATTGAATATAACCTCCGAATCAAGAATTATCCAGATCTGCACTTTTGATTTTGAAGAATTCGGATAAATAAGAAGAAAAAGAATTGTTTGACAAAGATGGACAAAGCCATGGCAAAGAGGATGAAAAAGAAAGCACAACGGAGTCATGCGTCACTTCCAAATTTGCAGACATAGAGACAGATCCGGGTCCGGAACCTCTTTCCGAATTGATTGATAGATCCAGAGAAGGAAAGACTTCACTCATGCGTGCAATTAAAAGCGATGGAATTATTCGAGCTGCAGCATTTTCATACACACCCAATTATCGAGTTCGTTATGGAGTGTGCTAGGTCTTACCATCCTTCATTCGAGTCTAGGCGGAAAAGACAAAGACCTAAAGTTCTTAAGGTAACTTCAAGGTTGCTCATCGAGGAGTCGGGACGAGAAGTTTCTTTGAGATGTCGGGCCCGACGGAAGGAAAGAAGAAGGAAGATGAGCTCACGACATAAGATGTAACAATAACCAGAGTACCCATCGGTCAAGCCACCACAGAAGGATTGAAGCAGGATACATAGACATTGATAGATGCTCTATTCCTTAGGCTTGACAGAAAAAGGGGAGAAAAGACGAGCTTCAGAAGCAGGTATCTCAGTTGTGCGAGATCATAGCCAAGGTTGCTAAACCTTCCACTCAGCCCATTTCAAAGCAGATGAGTGATCATCTTATGCAGGAGATGGAGGATGCAAGCAATTAGGTGAAAGCTATTGACGAATGGAAGAATCTAATTATTAGTCAAGCTTCTGTACAACTTGGAGAGGTCCCAGCCCACCTGAAGGTTATGAATGATGCAGCAAATCAGCTGAAGCAACTGATAACGAGCATAGTAGATATGAACACATTTGTTGAGACTAACCTGAGTACTTTGGCCGAAATCAACAAGCTGCCGAGAAAAGTATTGGTTGCGGAGCAGATTGTACCGGACGGATCAGCTGAGAAGGGGAAGCAGTTGGAGTTTGCAGTATCTTTCCGTTTGGAGATCTGCAGAGTTTTTTTCTCAAGAGGATGCAAGCACTTGAGAGTAACACATCGTCCTTACCAAACAAAGATTATTTCTTTCACCGAGGAGGAAGTGGTGGGAGATGTTACTTCATACGTACGCATCATTCCTAGCAGAGTGCCTAATTCCTGGAAGGGTCTCTTCGATAGTACAAAAGCGAATTGATGGAGCTACTAAACCTTTCACGATGAATTTCATTAGCGAGAATGGTGGCACTCTGGCGAATATTGCGAGGTTCGGGCCAAGCTTGGAGGATGTGGAAGCATGTATCAAGGTGTTGAAAGATGTTGAATTACATGTTCGACAAGTATATTCAGTATCTAATCACACACAACCGTAACGCACAAATATTAGAGCATCAAAATGATCTTGTAACAACCATAAACCAACCAGCAAATCCTCCCAAGTATGGCGATTCAGCCTATATAGATCTGAGGACTTTAACCTTCATAAACCCTACCCCAAATATGAATTTCACAATCTGAAAAATGACAGTCATAAACCAGCAACTGAAGATTGATTTTAGAATCCCCTTAATCACTACCAAGCAACTCCTTACACAACAAAAGTCTCCTCCCAATGGAGCGGCTGGTTTGGGGAATTCAAACCCTTGAAACTAGGGTTAATTCAACCTCAAAAATTGCATAAGTGTGCTCAAAATTATTAAATAAATATTAGCATCAACTTCATGCAAGAAAACTGAATTTTCATGCCCTAGATCTGGAGGTATGATTTTATGTCAAACACTTTTCTCGCAAAAAATTATGGCAACTTCAAAAATTCATAACTCACTCAATAATGTTGCAAGCCACACAAATAAACTATGCACATACTCACAAAAATAAGGAGAACAAGCTTATGAATGCTAATCATGAGAAATCCCCTCTAAAGTACCCAAAACTGCACTTTTACTAATTCACCCAGCATAAAAAAACCCTCCAAATTAGATGCAAACCCCACACATGCAAATTGCTTCAGCCTTAGAGAGCAGATCTAACCATGCACAATACCCACAAGTAATTCGCTCCATATGGAATAGGAAATATACATCGTGAACACAAAGAATATGTAGAATAACTCCACAAGGAAATTCGCCACAGCTAGGGCACAGACCAGCAAAGATAACACACTTTATTTGCAGAAATAAACTTCGAATCCAATCTTCAATCCAGCTCCAAATCGATTGGAAAAGAGAAAGCAACAATAGCAAACTAGGGCATACATCCCATTTTCTTCAAGCATGAAGATTTCGATTTTATCAAATGTTCAACATAACTCTCTAAGGCCATGCATCCTCCTTTTATAAGCTAAGGGGTGCAACATAAGTAGTGGCCGACCTAATCCCTTTTTGGAGGGAAACATAAGAAAACATAATTAAAATATGAAAGTACTAATCCTAAGTGTACTTTATGACTTTCTAATTTACTAATGACTCCCACTTGTAGCCCATGGCATGCCAAGGGGTTACAATGCAAGAAAATAATGTAACAAATATCTCAAAGAAGTCCCCTAGCTTAATCCTTGAACCCATGGGGAATGGAATCGGTTGAAGGTCTTCGACTTTCTTTATGTTTGAAAAAGGGGACATTACATAATTCTCTTCTTGTGAAGGTGAAATTTGACTAAGTATAGGAATTAGGTGGAAAATCGAGTTTCAAGTGCCATTGTGCCTTGTCTCGAGATACCCAAAATCCCCCTTTCACTCTAGTCTTATGTTCACCCTAAATTTGACTATGGAACACAAGCGAATGTCTCCTATCCTTGGCAAAGTTGTAAATTTGTACAAGTTCTGAAATAAGGAGAAAAGCGTAAGTTGGAGTGGATTTGTGCAATGTATGGTGTCCTTCAAAATCCTGATTTCCCTACAAATCTTCATAAAAAATGGCCAAGCCCCAATCAAGTTGGATGCGATTGTCTTAATATCAAAGAGGTCAAAATTATTTGCAAAAGGTAGTTTGAAGGTGGCTGGAACGGGTAGTTGGTAGTAGTTTGTTATCTAACCATCTCTTGTACGTGCAATGGTGTATAAATGGAAATAGACTTAAACAGCAAAGTGTTATTCTCCCTCCATACAAATGGGAAAGGAAGGGAAAGGAAAGATCCTTTAAGGTCCGGGATGTCAAGTGCCTTACTTTAGATCCATAGGGTAGTTTATAGCATATGGAACCAGCTCGTACTCCCAATATGTAAGAGACGCCTAATTGTGCTTCAAATACAAGGCATACATACCCTACCCCCACAGGATTTGAACTTGTGACCTCCCTTTTAAGAGCAAAAGTATTTCACCATTTTAAAAATTGTTTCTATGTCTCTGTGTTTACAAGTTTCCAATTTTATTGATGGAAGCAAAATTATCATTTGAATGTGTTATTAATAATTATTGGAGAGAAGTCAATGTTATCTAGATTGTGGGTTTGTTCATCCGTGATCTGGTATTGTGTGTTTTCAGTTCTTCTAGTGGCCTGTTTTCTCTCTGTGTTCTTTGGCCATCGTGGCCGAGGATTTTTTCTTTTCTATGGAACCCTCCAAATCTCGACTATTTGAGAGAGGGGAATCCTCTCGATTGTCTTTCAGAGATGTGATCCGTGGGTCTAGAGATCAGCATGTATCCTCCAACACAGGATTGAATCGCCCATTCCGTATTATCAAAGAAGACCCTCGGAAGACTCCAACTAGATGGCATGAAAGCTGCGGACGGTACTCCGGTCATCAAAATTGCAACATCCGATGTACAAGCCAATATCCGTGAACTGGAAGATAAGGCTCTCATTGTTTGCTTTTTGGGGTTTAAGCCATCATTATCTGCGTTCAAAGAATGGGCCTGGAAAACATGGAACACCCCAAGTGAGTACACGGTTTCTGTATATCCAAATAGTTATTTTCTGGTTGTGTTTGCTAATAGAGCTGAAAAAGAATACATATTCCAAGGGGGGCCATGGTTTTATGGAAGAGCTGGTTTATTCATGAAGCCATGGCAACCCTTATTTAAAGCTGAAGAGGAACTTCCTTCTTTAGTTCCAGTGTGGATCCGTTTGTTTGGATTACCAACAGAATTTTGGACTCGGTGGTGCTTCACAGGACATAGGTAACTCTATTGGCAAATATGTGAGGGCAGCGGACTCTACAATGAGAATGGAACAAATGGTCTATGCACGGATGTGCGTGTATATGGACATGAACCAACCGCTGCCTGCAAAAATTCTTCTGGAAATAGGGGAAGAACGATGGGAACAACAGATTGACTATGAGAATATACCTTTCAAATGTCGTCTTTGCCATGAATATGGCCATCTTGTTAAAGATTGTTCGTTGCGGCCTAAGGACCAAATCAAGGAGACACATAACTCTGACGAATTTGTAACACCTCCAAAAAGAAAGACCACAAAAGAGATAAGATAGATAAGATAAGATAAGATAATTATATTAAATGTCCAACAAGTGACCACAAAGATAGGTCAATGGGACTGTACAATACAAAGCAAAGTAGAAACAACAGGGAAAACCCAAGAGGGTCTCCGAAAACAACAAAAGAAGAAGAGAGCACAAGGGATGAGAGGAAGGTGGAGGGAAAGGCCTCGACACCAACCCTCACGACTGTCGCCCAAGGTCAACTGTAAAGAAATTGGTGATGTGTTGCTGTTTGGTATCAGGGATTGGAAGCTGTTGGAGACGCCCATGTTCCGTGGAATGTCGAGCTCTCTGGGTGGACCTAGTGGTCTGTCGTCTAAAAGAGGGGGCTCTTGGCTGTGCACGAATCCGGAAGTCTCTGGTCAAGGAAGAAGCTCCTCTAATCCTGACAGACCTAGCCAGGAGATCTCCACTAGGGTCATGCCCCCGCTTAGTGCCCCTCACACCAGGGGAACAAATCAAAGAAAGATGTGATCTGTCGAATAGTAGCCTCCCTGGATGGAGGATGAAGGGCCTTGTCACGGAGCTTAATGGCTTCCTGTAAATAGAGAGCAAGACACCTCTGATCATAATACCTGAAGAAGGTCGTGAACGTAGGAAGTTCACGGAAGAGACAATGAAACCTCCCTCTGATCTCATAATAGATGGGGCATCGGAAGATGAAATGTTCCTCTGTCTCAACCTCCTGGAGGGAGCAAAGCTGGCAGATCCTCTCAGAACGAACCAAATGGTGATCACTCTCGACCCGAAGCTGTGGGATCGACTGCGGGCGGCGAGAATACAAGCAAGGTTCAAAATAATAACACCAACAGATTTGCAGCCCTCCAAACGGATGAACTAGAGGAAGATATGGATGTAGTACAGGAAACCCAAGTCCCAGAAACTCAAATGGGTCAGAATCACCATCAGGGTCAAAACAATAATCAAGTACAGTCAGAGCCCAAAGCATTGGTGGTGCACCAAGGAAAAACAGAACTAAAAAGTTATCAAAGGAAACATAAGTTGGGTGAAGAGCAAAGTAATGAACATGAAAATGCCCAAAATAATATACAAAGTAATATTTTATTATTACCACCTCCCCTACAACAACAACCCCACTTAATAATAATCCTTCCGGAATCCAACAAGAACAGTGAAGAAGCTAAAAATGGACTCTACATTGCGAGCAGGAAGGAAAAATAATCAAGCTCGTCTTCAGAGAGAAGGGCAGCAACTAACAGGCAATGGTAAAGTTGGGGATTTGGCTTCTATCTTTGAACAAACCCCACAATGAAGCTGATTACATGGAATATTTGGGGGCTAAAGGGAAGCCCTTCAAAATAAACGAGATTAAGTGTCTTGTGCAACAACATCACCCTCATATGTTATTCCTACAAGAAACTAAAGCATCCATAGAGTTCATGACAGCGGTTGTCCCAAATATTCACAAAAAACTCCAGGTTGTCTCTTTAAGTTCACACAGAGCATCTGGAGGTTTAGCATGTATCTGGGACCCCGTGCAAGTTCATTTTCTTGATAGCGGTGGAAACCACGGTGTTCTCTACATGGTAGTTCGATATGTTCCTCAAAATCAGATTATTTTGATAATGAACATATATGCCCCTCTACAGGTGGAGGCAAAAAAAGCCCAGTGGAAGATTATTCAAAATATTGTAGCACATTTTGGCATACCAATCATTATAGGGGGAGATTTTAATACAGTCCTTTTCTCCCATGAGAAACAAGGGGGAAACACTATTTTGGATGCTTCTGCTGATAATATGCTGGACTCTATACAAAGGATGCACTTGGTTGATATTCAAACTCAAAATGGATTAATGACCTGGTCCAATAAAAGAATTGGAGAAAGTTGTATAATGGAAAGATTGGATAGATTTCTGATATCTGAAGATTGGTTTGACTGTAACATCATACCTACAACTAATGTTCTTGACAATTCAGGATCTGATCACTGGCTGGTGTTATTGGAACTGGGCAAATCACCACCATTCAGAGCCCCTTTTAGATTCCAATTGATGTGGCTGCATGATGAACATCTTCCTCCTTTAATTGAGAAATGGTGGAGGGAAGGTCAACCACACCATGGCACTAAAATGTTTTGTTTCGTTAAAAAATTGCAGCACCTCACGAATCAACTTAAGAAATGGAATATTTCAGAATTTGGAAATGTTCATGCGAGAAAACAAGACGTCTTGGAAGCCTTACAGGAGGTATCACAACAGATAAGACTACAAGGATACTCAAAGGAACTGCAAAATAAGGAAATCCTTCTTAAGCAGACATTAACAGAATGGGAATTAAGGGAGGAAATATTCTAGAAACAAAAGCCAGAATTAAATGGCTGAAAGAGGGAGATAAAAATACCTCTTTTTTCCATAAATCTCTTCTAGCTCACCGTTCCAACAATCATATTGCTTACCTAGACAAAGAGGATGGAAGTCGGGCAAATACACATGAAGAAATCCAACAGGTTTCCATACAATACTTTTCAGAATTGTTTAAGGCATCTAATCTGGACAGGACTGCTCAACAACAGCTAACTTTATTCCTTCTATGGTTAGTGAGGCAGACAATATGTCACTCTTGCAACCGATTTCGAAACAGAACTTCAAACAGTTGTGTGGGCCATGAAAAAAGTGAAGACTCCAAGCGATTGAATTCTATCAGGAATTCTGGGATATTATTAAAAAGGATTTGCTTGAAGTTGTGGAAGAATGCAGACAAGAAAAGACAGTCCTTAGATCCATCAATTACACATACATTGCTTTAATTCCTAAAAACAGGAAGCTTCCACTATTACTAAGTACCGTCCCATCGCTCTATGCAATGTGTTGTACAAAATTATCACTAAAGTAATAGCAGAGCGATTGAAAGCCATAATTGACAAAGTAATATCTCCAGAGCAAGGCGGATTTGTTCCCCATAGACAAATCTATGACGACATTGTGCTGGCTCAAGAAGCTCTTCACTCTATGGACATTCAGAAGAAGCCCGCCATGTTTGTTAGGCTTGATTTATCCAAAGCATATGACAGGGTAAGTTGGACCTTTCTTTCTGACATCCTTCTCCACTTTGGGTTCTCCCCTCTATGGGTACAGTGGATACAAGCCTGTATTTCATCAGTCTCTTATTCTATTATTGTCAATGGTAATCCTACAAAGAGATTTTCTGCATCAAGAGGTATAAGGCAGGGAGATCCTTTATCTCCCTTCTTGTTCATCATAGTTGCAGAGTCATTTGGGAGACTTTTTACCAGACAAGAACCCAACGAAAGCTGCAAGGTATAAAATTGGCTACACAGGTGGACCCACTATCTCACTTACAGTTTGTGGATGATTCATCCATAATGGGGGCTGCATCTATGAAGGAAGCTACTCAGATCCATAAAAATTTGGAACTTTTTTCAAATGCTACTGGTCAGGATATTAATAGACTTAAGTCAAAAATAATTTTCTTCCATTGCTCGCCAAGGCTGGAACAGGATATATTGTGAAACTTGGATTCCAGAAGGCTACATTACCTTTAAAATATTTGGGTATTCCTTTGGGCCCTAAAAGACTCGCTGACTGGAGCTGGCTACCAGCTAAGATCCAACAAAATTTAGCAAGTGGACTAATAGATGGCTATCATCAGGGGGAAGAATAACATTAATCAAAGTTGTCTTGCAAGCTATTCCTGTATATTTTTCTGCTCTCTTGAATATTCCAACATCTGTCCTGCACCATTTAGATTCTATTAGTCAAAAATTCTTGTGGTCAGGTACCCAACAGGCTCGGAAATGGCACCTTGTGAAGTGGACAACTTTATGTCTGCCAAAGAAAGAGGGAGGATTGGGGTTCAGAGCTAGCGTTCCGAATAATAAAGCCCTGGCAACAAAACTATATTGGAGACTTCTGCAAAATCCAGACCAGTTATGGAGTATTAATATAAGAGGAAAATATACACATGGAATGAGACCCCATGACATAGTCTAACACTCATTACCTTCCCGTGGATCTCCCATTCTTTCAGTTCTCAGAATTGGAGAAGGAATAATCAAGCAACAAATGTTTTGGAAAATTGGAAATGGCGAGCAAGGCAAACTTCTGGACGGATTCGTGGGATGGCCATCCTCCTTTGATCAAACAGTACCCACACCTTACAAATATTATGGACATCCTCCATGGATGTAATATCCCACTTACGGGATCAATGGGAAATGGCAACCAACAAGTAGAATCAACACCTAAGATGATCAAGCCCAGCCAACAGTATTGGTGCAAACAATGAATAAACCCAGCTGATTTGAAAAGTCAGTGATCTAGTCTCAACTTAATCAATACTCAGCCCGCTGTAATCAGCCTTCTAGATCTGCTTTTATCATTAAGAAATCAGTGACAAGCTATTCCTTGTTGGCTCAATAAACCCAAGGAAAGGGGTTTAATGGCCTCAAACAAATAGCTCAAATAGACAACTTCCAGCAGAGGCTATCATACTCAGAAAATTACATAAAGTATGCTGCTAGAATCAGGTTTAATCTTCACCTACAAATCGTTGTAAAAAGGGCTTCAAATCATACTCAAATCCAGTCTATTTATTGCTGCCACAAAGACTTCAAATACCAACAAATCATGCACTAGACTCAGTCGATTTCATTTAGAAAAATAGCAGCAGAGTATAGGATAAATTCGCTGCTCAAAATGCATATAGGAAGAGCATGTAAAATCAGATTTGGCACTCCTAGTGCAAGTCACTGCAACAGAGACGTAGTACATCCAAAACACCAAACATCCTTGGCCCAAATCGCTGTAAATTAAGACTCCAAAATACCATTAAATGATGCAATATCCAGATCGAATAAATCAGCCACAAGAAGGTATTCAATCAAGCTAGAAATCGCTGCCAAATGAGGGTTAAATCATGCATAAAACTCAGATTACTTCTCTTATACAGTTCGCTGACCACTTATGTCTTTAAACATGCAACCAAAATACTTTAATAGGTTCCCAATGAAGTCGCTGGGTCAAGGAAGAGACAGCAGATTTATATGGATAAAAATCGCAGCCAGTAAATATATTTTGCACATAAATTTACCCTTAAGATCAAACCCCAAACAAAGTATGCAATCCGCTAGAGTTTGGAGTGCAAAAATACCTCAAAACAGCTCACCAAAGCACAAGAAGAAGTCGCTAGGGCAAGAAGAATTCACCACAAGGAAATCAACTTGCAATGGCATCAACAAATCCTTCAAATTGATATTTCAAACCAGCTACAATGAATTACAAAGACCTTCAACAATGAGAGCAAGAACATCAAGTTTGGGCATGCATCCCTTCTCCAAGCATGGAGCCAAATTCGATAATCAACATAGCATGTCTTACAATGGACTAACACCCTCCTTTTATAGACAAAGGGGTGTAAAATTCGAAATTCCCTTTTGGAAGGAAAACATAATTCTAATTAAATATTGTTTGAACTATGTGCACTTTATTATTTTTAATTAAATAATAAATATACTAGCCTAAGTGCACATTAACTAACTTAAGGGCCCACCAAGGGGTTACAACATAGATAATAGACATCTTGGAATAAATTCCCAGCTCCATTCTCAAGCCCATTGGGTTGAGAGTCTTCGATTCTTCAATACGGAAAATGTCCCGAGAAGGGGACATTACAATGGACAAGGAAAAATTAAGTTAAGGCATTACATCCGGCTTGTTCACTCAGGGAATGAGTGGATCCCTCCTTCCTTGTGGCAGATTAACTTGACTCAGGCGCAAGTGCAATTCTTCCAATCTCTTTTGCAAAACAGGATCCTTTGTACGAGTTTGACACCAGATACTTTGGGATGGGGAACTGAGCAGGATGGAAATTATTCAGTTGCTGAGGGATATAGAATATTAGTGGCCCCTCATCCACATCCTTGTAAAGATATCTTTGTGGACCTTTGGCAACCTGTTCTATGGCCTAAGGTTAGATTCTTTGTTTGGCTTCTTATATATCATAGAGTTCTCACAGGGGACAACTTGATGAAAAGGGGCATGGTTGGACCCTTTTGGTGTCCTTTATGTAGAAATGCAGAAGAGACCCTTACTCATATATTCTTTCAATGCCCCTTCACTTTGGCCCTATGGTGTACACTAGTTGATTGGCTTTCCGTAACATGGCAATCACCTGTGAATATAGTGGACACTATTAGAGGATGGAAACATTCAGTTAGAGATACTCAAGACTTTGCTAAAGGAATATGGTTGGCTACTTCTCTTTTGCTGTGGAATGTTTGGAAGGAAAGAAACAGACACATTTTCAAGTTAGAAAGCCGAGACAGCTGGTATATTTTGGATGTGACTAAAAGTAATATTGCAGAAACTATCATACACAATCTAAAATTACCATCCGTGGAAGGCTTTATTACAAAAACTTAACTTGGGTAACAGGCAAGTGCAAATAAAGCAAGCAACCAAACAGAGAGTACCTCCTCTTCGAATATGGCAACCTCCTCCATTCGGAGTAATCAAATTAAACATTGATGGGGCTGCTAGAGGTAATCCGGGACCAGCCAGTATGGGAGGGGTAGCTCATGACTCCTTGGGAACTCCTCTTTTCTTTTTTGCATATCAATTAGGACACTACACAAACAATGTGGCTGAAATTATGGTTGTCCAGCGTGCTCTCCTCGAAGCTACTAAATTGGGATGTCCTAGTATCATTGTAGAATCGGACTCCAAGGTTATTATTACACTTCTTCAAGCTCCGGATCATCATCCGTCCAATAATTGGCTTATTGCCAGAATTCAGGGTCAGATAAAACACATTGCTAGACAGTTCCAAACAATTAAATACTCTCATGTTCCTAGGGAGCAGAACAAGATAGCTGATGGATTGGCCAACTGGGCATTAGACCATTCTAATCTGCTAAATTTTGGTCCTATACCCTTGATGTGGCCTCAGGAAACGGAAACAAATTGAGCGGATCCTCTCTCTGAAATCACATGATGGATAAAGCACAGATATGCTATCTCTTCTCTATTATTTGTACTTGGAAATCAAAAGATATCTCGTCTAGTATGAGTATAATTGCTTGGCATTGTAATTTGTACTTCATAAGTTGATCAATATAAATGTTGATACATAAGATTAATCTTGGTTGCACATGAATCCCATGGCTTTAATGGACTAGGTGCCGAGTGGGGTTGTTGCGTTGGACTTTTAACCGTGTGTATCTTCAATTTTTGTGAGGGGATTTGAGTTTTCAAATAGTTTCAGTTATCTAACAATACAAATTTCCCGGCTGCATATTTTATAGAGATGGAGAAGTGCCTCCACGTTTCCTGTTTTATCTCTAGCTAATTGGAGAAATTCTCAGTCATGATCTTGCTTTTGGTTTGACTCATTCACCATTTCCAGCCCTATCCGCTAATTTTTATCTTTTCTCAATTTTGTAGTAAACGTCTATGAAAACCCAAAATCACAAGTCGTGCAAATTCAGCGAGGAGAGCCACCCCTCTCAAGAGCAAAGGAAAACCACCTGATCCAGTTGGTTTCTTGTACCAGTTACCCAATTTTGTTGCTTCCCATTGAGAAATAAACCTATCATCATCAAGGGTTTCAACAAAAGAATAAGATGATAACAAAATGCGGGTCACATCATCATTGAGACATAACGTCAACTTGGGTGAACAATTTTCAATGGTGTGACATCAATTTCAGGAAGGGTGATGTCAGTTAAAGGGTAACAGCATAAAAGGTGTGACGTCAATTTCATATTAAGTGACATCAGATCTTGAAGGCACGACACTGGGGTTCTGATCTTGGGGCTGATGTCACTATGTGTGATGTCAGCTTTGAGGACAGATTCTAACCCCAACATCAAGGTGACGTGAATATCGCATTTTTCAGTTCTAAGAAGTTTTGAAATAGTTCTAGGCTGATTGCACATTAAGATGCACATTCTCAGTTCAAGTCTGAAAAATCATCTCGACAACCCAAAGGGTCCAAACAATTTTGTGGAAATAGTTTGATTTCAAGCATGATTTTAACACGAATTTGAGAAAACAAATCCCTGGAAAAACTCGTGTATTTCATAAAAAGAAGTTTCCTAATGAAATATTTTCAATCTTTACTTTTATTTTAGCATTTTTGGTGGAATATCAAATTGTTCCAAAGAAGCAGTATCATAAGTCAAACAATATGCTGCTTACCTTCCAAACAGTTGATGCGCAATAGTAGGGATGCCAACCCGTCTTAGAAAGAAATGAATGATATTAATGTCCACGAATGACCAAAGTAGGTCAATGAGACTCAAAGTACAACCAATCAATACAAAGAAGTGCTTAAGTGGAAAGACACTACCAATATAGATAAGGGATAAATGTAAGCATTAGATAGAAATGATAAGATATATATTTCGTTATGTTTGGCATTAAATAATGATTGTGTCTAGATTAGAAACAAGTGGAATGTAGGAATGACTGCTTTTAGTTTTTGGGTTTGAATAGGATGGTTTGATATAGAGTATCGAATTGTTAACCCAACTGACATTCCTAGCACACTTCACCTACATATTCTTGTTTTGAAATTCATGGTGGTAGCTTTGGGAACTCTCTCGAATTACTCCTTGGATCAAAATGCCCATGTATTGAAAGAAATTGTGTGTTATTATTGATGATGATGGGAATAATGCCAAATTTCTATCCTATATTTCATTGATTTTTTCCTATCCTTGTTTCTACTAATGACAATAACAAGGATTCCTATTATGGTTTCTATCTTGTGAATGAGAATGGTTTTTATCATCTATATAAAAAAATTAGTTCTTTAGAACAGTTTTTGGTTACTTCACTCTAGCGTATTAGTGTCAAACTAGATATTATGTAATATGGTCATAGTGTTACCTTTACCGTGTCATGAAATAAAAGTCACAAAGAAAGTGTGTGAGGGACATTACGAAAGATGAAGAAGCATGAATTGAATGTAACCTCTCTTCTATACTCATTGTCTTATAATTTTATTAGCAATTCATATACAATACCCATTTAACCCTTTCAGCATGATGAGAGGAGTAGAGGTGTTTTATGCAAGCCCAATCATGAGACTCGCTCAAATTGCAGAAATTGTATGTGTTTCCTTCCATGGAGTAATACAAAGATCATTGCAAGTATATGATGTGTAGATTATTATTGTTATCTATGAAGTGTCCATGTGTGTGTCTCTCTGCTCACTGCCCACCCGACTGAACTTGAACTTGAAAAACCTCAGCCACCAAATTATAACAATAACACTTCAATCTTTTTTAAAACCTAAGTCTCATTGAATATTCTTTTAATGTCTGAAAACTGTCGGTGTCATTGGTTTTCTCATGGAAACATTGGCATGGCCTTCAATTTATGGAAAAGAACTTCTAGATCTGATCTCCAAATTCCTCCTCTTAGCCTGCTTACTTGCAAAACACAAAAAAATATTTTGTATTATCTGTCTGGCACTATATAGGATACAATCTTTTGTGTTCCTTCATAAGAATATCCACTGTTTCTGTAATTTATTCCAGTGTGTTTGTGTGTTTCCATTCATGACACATTGTGCCTAGGTATTATCTAGTGTCTCTTGTGCCTGGCACGAAGAGCTCTCATCCAGCCATTGCGGAAAAGATTGCACAACGCTATTTCATGACTGGTCCATCCACCATTTTAATCTGGCCCATCAATAATGTACATAGCACGGAGAAGATAAATTCTTGTTTGACCACACTCTTATGCTTTCATTTTGTCTTCTCATCCTCTGTTTAATGCCCCAGGATTTGTTTAGAAATTATCAAAAATTTATAAGACAATCACTGAACATTTAAAATCAGTCTCTGAAGGTTTGTGGCTATAATTCAAGGCTTTGTTCAGTCATAGCCTAGTCTTTGTATATTGTTTCTGCAGAAACTTTCATAATGTTTTAAATATTCATTTTGACCATTTCACAGTTTTGAATAATTTTAGAATTTTAATTATTCAATGATCAAACTCACATACTTTAATTTATGATTAAATCATGTACCAAAATAGCTATTTGTATTTTCTTCCCTCCCTTTCAAACTCCAATTAGGGTCTCAAACAATATGTAATGTCCATTTTTCCCACCTAAGAGCTGGAAATTGGTCTTCTTGTCTGTCCTCCTTTCTTTGGCAAAGAAGCTAAAATGAAGGAGAAGACCTTTGGGCTTCTTTATAATATATTTTATCTGCTATTGTTTTATTTTTTTAGTGTTCTCTTGCTTTTGACAGGTCAGCTGGGTTTTAATTAATTAATGGAAGTTAATGAAGGAAAAGAACATCCTTAAGAGGTCGGCCTTTTCTATTTGTGCATTGGCACCAAAAGGAGGATATAAAAGGGAATTAGAGGCACCATTTGGAGGGAATCTTGGTGCATTTTTATTACTTGAGCAAAGAGAGCTAGTTGCTCCTTGGTCATCCACTTGAGGACGAAAACCCTCTTGTGAGGCCTCATTGAAGGACGAAAACCCTTCATGTGGCTTAGGTGAAGGACGAAAACCCTTCATCATCCTTTGGTATTGATGAGAAGAGCTGATTTGAAGATCTTTATGTAATTTCCAGCCATTATTGTAATTATTTTGGGTGGAGTGACCTACCTTGGGTAGGGTTTGGGGACTTTGAAGGAGAATTTGATAAATTTGATTTTGTAATCTGATTTGCACTATTTTTAAAGGCCGGAATCGAGTCTATATGAATTTAAAGGGTTTCCGGACCCATCTTTCATAATTATTCTGTGGCTGCAATTACCAAAGGCATATCTTATTTCCAACGATGTAATTTTCGGTGTTTCTTGGTCGATTTGGCTTCTAAAATTCAAAGATCGTATTTATGAAAGATCCCTAAATGGGTCTCACTTGTTTTCCAACAACTCTAGGTCAATAAAAAACACCAAATACTGATCTATGATAATTATGGCAATTACCCTAATGCAGATCTGGATTTATTTGAGAAAATGCGACTAGGGTTTAAGATAGATCTTAATGCAAATGACACCCAAAAGTTATATTTTCGATTTCAGATGATTACCCAAATATTTAGAAACTGAATCATGAAAAAAACTGAATTTATTGCAGCCAAACAACCCAGAAATCAGATCTGAAGTCTGCTTAATATTCTGCCTGAAAACCTTCAAAATATACTTCAGAAAATGATGAAAATACAGCGATTTGGTTTACCATATTATGGAGAATATTTGACAAATATTTTTGAGGGAAATACCTCTGAAATTGCTGCCACAACTACCCACAACAGATCGATCCAACTGCTGCTCAAAAACCACTGAAAATACCTTCAAAAACTCTTCACAAACACTGCTGAAATGAACCTGGAAATCTGATTAACAACGCTGGAAATTTCTGAGTGAAATCCCCTCTCAATCCCTTGGGGTTTTCGTCCACAAGAGGTAGAATTCACAAGGGTTTTCGTCCCTGGAATTTCTGATAAAAGCAAGAGCTCTTAACAATGCAAAATCTGATAATAAAAATCTGGATTGATAAAATGATCATATGATGTCCCTCCTCTAAGTCGACCCTTCCTTTTAAAGGGAAAATTGGCCCAAAGGGACCTCCAACTCAACCAATCACAACAAGTGATTTCTTCTAGACATGTGCCCCAAATTTTCCTTAGACTAGGTCGCATTTTCTTGGGAGGAGTAATAATTTTTATTCTTTCAAAACTCCATTCTTCCTCCTTTGTCCAAGTTGCATTTTTCTAAGGAAGCTAATGTCACATTTCCCTATTTTCCCATTACATGGACAAGTCGTACCTCCCTATGGTAAATACAATTAAAAATAATTGTATTTTTACATTTGACTCTTTTATTTTATTAATAAGCTTATTATTTATTATATGTGCAACTTATAATATTTTATTTTAATATTTGCACAATATAATAAAATTATAAAACTTAGTCACCCTTGACACATCCTTTGGCCGTCGGGTAGACAAAAAGGACCAAAGGTCTTCAATGAGATCTATTCGAAAAGAGGGACATTACAATATAAAATATTGGCAAATTGATTGTTGTTTAATGGTTTGGTAATTTTTTGTGCAAGTATAAGTCGCTAATTTTATTCTACAATCTGCTGCAATTTCATTTTCAGATCTGCATTTTTGTTTGAAACCCTCAAAGGGGACATTACAGTGGTATCAGAGCACGGATCTTCAAAAGGCCTAGGGTTTCAAGTTTGAAGAATTGATGGCACGGAAGGGTAAAGTCTCTATTTTTTATGGCACTAACAAACTTTCGGTGAGATCATGGTTGTCGAATTGGAGACATACTTGCACTCTATTAGTTGGAAAATTTGTATCACGATACAAGCAATAGTTCAAGGGACAGTGGTGCCTCCTCTTTATGGGAGAGGTTCCCTTATTCACAAACAAAATGAAAATCTACTTATTTATAAATGTATAGTCTAACAATATTCAAGTGAGGATTTTGATGTGAAAAATGTTCCCATATTCAATAATACTCTCAATACAGAAGACAAAGGGGATATAAGAGCTTATCAGAGGAAACAATAGTTTTAAATAAGCAAGACTGGTAAAAAGGAAATTCAAGGTTCAACTTCTCACCTATCAAGAACACAAGTGTTCTCCTTGGTTACCCAAGATCACTCACTATTGTAAGAAAGGGAAAAGAAGAAGGCAACACTTTCAGATATGTAGATTGCAGAGAAATATCATACTAATGCATGCATGGAATCTTAAGAACACATGAATTTATATATATTTAAAATAACCCATAGGACATATATGCAATAGACACAAAGTTCTCAACATTACATCAAATGAGTTGAACACAAAGTTTCACATTCAAATATACCAAATCCACATTTGCAAGTTAAGGAATAGAAACAGAAAGAACACAAGAAAATAAGAGGAAGAACTTCTATTGATTCTTTGTAGTTCTATGTTTTTACATTCCAAACATCAAAATCCAACAACCCTTTTACAATGAAAGAAAAAGCCTTATATAGGCATAAGGGCAGTTGTAACTAAATTTCTCTAGTTCCTTTATCTCTTAATTAAGTGTTTCCACTTAATTAATGAATTACACTTTAGTTAGCCTTATTTACAATTTCACAATTTAAAAATAATAAAGCTAACTTTGAATTACAACGACTAGAAAGGAGGACCTAGGAACTAAGAGAAGGAACACTTGTAGATGATGTTGTTGCAGTCTTCACTTTGAGTATATTATTCCTGAACTTGACCAAGGCTCCAGCAATCTCCATGCCTCTAGGGATGGCGGTATTTTCCATAGCATTTGTCCAGTTGTCCAAGGAGTCCTCCATCTCCTTTCCCATATCTGCATTCTGTACTAAGCCTTTGGTTGCCTCTATGACTACATTATGCAACTCACTGATTTCTTCCACTTTTCCCTAGAAACAGTTTCAAGCTTGAATAGATCCTCCTTGATGAGTGTTTTGAAATTCTCTTTGATTTCTTGCACTGTGTGCCTCTCTATAGAGTTATCTTTATAGAATTGGCACCAGAGAGCTAGAAATTCAGCAAGTATTGCAGCTTTGAATGCCTCTCCCTTTTGCACCATATTCTTGAGTTCATCAATTGCTTCTTCTAGCACTTTCATTTTCCACTCCACACTTAACACCTATTTTTTGAATAGATTACTCTTTGAATCATCAAAGATATTTTGTGCAAGGAGAATTTGTTCATCTGTATCCCTCATGAGTCTGAGATCCTGAATACATTCTGACCAAAGTTTAAGTTCCTTTTCAGAGCCAATGATTACTGGGTCAATTTGACTCGGATCGAGAAATGTTGTCATATACTTTGTGTGCTTCATCAATGAAATTCAAGCCGGATGTCATCATTCCATCAACAATTGCTTCAATTGCTTTTCCATAAGCAGCATGCTTATGAATGTCCTTTTCATCTTTTTCCACACTTGGTTTTACAATTTCCAAGTATTGTTGGCCTTTTTAATCGAAAACCAATCTTGAGGCAGTTCTTATCTTTTTTGGTAGCGGGAGTAGGAGTTGTACCCAGAGAGAAGCTACAACATCAAATTTAGGAAAAATGATTTGGAAGGAGGCCTTTCTTTTTTTGTTATCAATCAGGGGCTAGACCCATGTAAATGAATCACTAGGAGGTGAAGCAACAAAAGGACCCAGAGCCAGTGAACGAGGGAACCTACGGTCTAAGCAGCGAGATACCTCGAGAGTGGGTGCCCCAAAGACACTTGAAGAAGATACTTCTTTCACAGGTGATTTGAGCTTGGGAATGCTCAATACCTCAGACTCTGGTTCTGCATTTTTCAATTTATTTCCTTCATCTTCTTCTTTCTCAAGTACTCCCTCCTTCATAGTTGCTTTCTTCATGCTCCTCTGTCCTCTTTTCTTCTTCCTCTAAAAGATCCACAATTTGTTTAGCCCTTTCAATTTTTCTCGCTTGCTTTGGAGAGAGACGGTTTGCCTTTTTCCTCAATCACTTCTTCTATCTTCTCATTTTTCTCAAGTCCTCTCTTGCCTTGAATATACCTTGACTGAAGATTTTGTATGCAAAGGAGAAAGAGTTGGCTGATTTGGCACTTCTGTATGTGAGGCAGAAACTTCCTTATGAGATGATGATGCCCCTTGAGAAGAAGATTGAGCCACTCCTACCTTATATGCTTTCATCTTCTTATCAAACCAGACTTTGGTCCTCACCATGACTGGGTTTATTAACTCCTGAAGATCATCCTTTTCCTTTTGAAACCAGTTGATGGTGACAAAGGGTGTATGCCGAATAGTCTTATTGTATTCAAGAGAATGCAAGTCTTCATCATCATTAAGCAAGTCCTCTGGCACTTTGTAAATTCCAAAATCCTTGATTTGTTGCAAAGAAAGTTGACCATAGTATCTTCTCCTCACCTCATAATCATCTGAACAATCCTCCCAATAATCTTCCAATGTAGGCAAGTGATAAAAACCCATTCTAAGGTTTTTAGAAATGAAGCCTTTGATGTCAAAACAAGACCTCTTCTGAAAAGTATAAAATTTGAATGCAGCAATGGTCCTTTCTACATTTTGTGCATCAAGTGTTGTCCTACAAGTGTAATTCCCCAAAGTGATTGGGAATTGAATGCCTGTGATTTTCTTGTCCTGCATGTTCTGTGCAACATATCAAGTTGCCTACAAACCTCCACAAGAACTATCTTATCATTACAAGTACATAGGAAGCTTGTTAGGTGCACCTTCAAAACCAGCCAACCTGATATATGAGAACCTTCTGAATTGGATGAACAAACTGCCATAGGTTGAGATTAATTGCTTTGCTTCAGCAGATACCCTCTCAGCTATGTTACCTTCCAAGAGCCTAACAATGTACATTGTAAAAGCATCATTGACTCTTTTGAAGTGATGCTTGCTATTTTCAAGATTCATTTGTGGATAATACTCATATGTTGGTGCATTTTTCTTTTCATCTACTGGAGTAAGACCTAACCAGACCCTGTATGTTGTAATGGTGTACATCAAATATGAGGTCATATAGAAAGATCTACTCTGTTGTACATTGGCTAATTGTTCGCTGAGATTTTCACAAATTATTTCTCCCTAGTTCAAGCTTTGCTTCCCTTCACAAATAATGTTTATATAAGGACACATCCAGAAGTGAAAATCATTGGTTGAAGGCCCGTGATTCTAGACAGCAAAGTAATTATGTCAAACAGCTCTTCTTTGAAATCAACCTTGTACATATTCTTAGGCAACCTAGATGCTCCTTTCTTTGGAACCTTAAACCAAGATTTTACTATCATTGTTTTATATTTCTCCTTATCTGGTTTGAAAAGGCCTTGAGCCTATACCATAGTGAGGGTGTTGTCATGTTCAACCACAGGGATTCTGAAGGCAGCATGCAATTGAAATCTAGTTTAGCGATCACTTGGCCCTGAGAATCTCTAATTTCTTTTGAATCTGAATCGAAACAAGAAGCACGGGCCAAAACGGTATCTGCACATTGGACTAAGATAGTGAAACCACCGGCATGAACAATCCCACTATCTTTGATACACTAAGCCATAGGAGTTGGGTTTGCATCTAAAATATGAGCCCAAAATCGTTGAAGTCAATGTGCCAAACATCACTATCTCCTATGTTGGGCACTGACGTTTCAAGGGATGAAATATGCTCATAACCCCCGTAATGGTACTTCATGATGGCCAGGTTAGGAAACAAACACTCAGAGGAATGAAAACTCAATGACAGTTTTGGAGAAAAATGGTAGGGTAGGTCACAAAAGCAATTTATAGTTTATAGAAACCATCTACAATTTTGGTTTGTTCTATAACAAATAATCATCATGAAGACTAACCCTCTAGAATGGTCAGCTAACATTAACTGTCATGCTAATATAAAAGTCGCGTTGACATTCAATAACACTAATTGTCAGTGTCATTTGAAAAAAATCAAGACGAAGGGTAGCTTGTTGTGTGTTCTACAGGAATACCATAACTTGGATTAGCATAACAACATTTTGTTGTCAATGTATCATGTATTTTGATTTAATTTTAGAAAATGATTTTGTCCAAATTTGAAGATCATTTTGAACTCATATCAAACGGATTTTTTATTTCCTTTTTCATGTAATTGAGATATCATTTTACTTATACATCTGTGCACAGAGTGAAAGAACAAATCAGTTTAGAAATTTAAGGATGGGTGAAAAAGCATACTTTTCCACCAAAGTTAAAGAACTATCCCGTTAACTTCATTAACTCGTGTTCTTTTCAATCTGTCTTATTCACTAAAAAAATGACATTATAAAATTATGAAATAAATTCCACCAAACAATGTCGATTTTCAAAATAAAACAAGTAAATTATTCAATGTTGAAAAGAACAAAATGAACCACAATTCAAATCAAAGCAAATTGGGTCACACCTTGCACTTTGAGCAACCATACCAACAAGGACAGCTGGCCATGCTAGGCCTCGAATCTGCAAGATAACATCAGTTCCTTGATTATATTTTCTCATGAACAAGCCTTAAAACAAGCAAAATAAAATATTACACAAATGAATACTATTATGACCAAACTTACAAGCAAGAAAAACCACAGCAAAGCTGAAAAGCTATGCAAGGACCATCCAAATAAAGCAGGAGAGCTTCTACAAATTTTAAATACAGTTCACATTACATGATACAGGTGTACAAGATAGTTATTTAAGTCTCGGTGATGGGGAGATGGAGACGAAGGGACGGGGTTTCCAGGACGGCAAAAAAATCCAAAATTTTGGGGATGGCTATTAAAATAATATATAAAAATTAATATTTAAATATTTTAACTTTATTCAATGAAATTTAGGGATTTAAACTATATTTAATGTGTTTTAGGTGCTTTCGAGATTAGAATTCAAAGTGAGAAAATGCATATGAGTTGAATATACAAGAAAAGACACACATATAGCATCCCTAACTAGGATTTTCCATATAAACGTGTAAAATCATTGCAAATACCTTATAATAAATGTTGGGGACATAAAATATCTATTAAGAACATGTCACCACACTTGAAACATAAAGATAACAATCGATATCATATGCTTAGCAAACAACACAGAATGACTCAACTAACTGAGTTAACTCTTAAGCCATCGCCTCTTACGAAACAAACTCAGTCATTAACTTTTCTGGCCTATTTAGATAGAGTCATTCCTTGTAATCATGTTATCATATTGGTGTAATTATTTGTTTCATGAAGTAATATAGGGCATTTCTCAAAAAAAAAAAAAGCAACAGACAGAAACTAAATATATTCAACACATGCGTCACGAGATGATATTGGTTTGAACAAAACTGCAAAGAGTGTGAGACTTGAAATATTGGAACAGAGACCTCATCCAAGTTGCTCTTAACCGACACAGTGGCCCTGAAGGATAGAAATTCTTCTAAAGAGTGCTGGTATGCGAACCATTTTCACATGCATGCCATTTGTTGCATTTGGTTACAGCAAATGATAATATTTTTGGCACCAAAACAGAGGATTATCACTCCCAAATCATAACTCCATACTTACATATGAGAATTCCTTATGACTGTAAACAGGCATTTGATGTTCAAAATGTCCAAGACATCAGTCACAAATGATAGCTTCTGCAATAAATGATTAGGCTGTTGGACCCCATTAAATGGAATAAACCAAAATCATTCATAATTTCAAAGATAAATAATATAAATGAGGGTTGTTGCACCCATAAAAGGCTTTTGTATTACTGCAGTAAATGATCAGGCTGTTGAACCTCATTAATGGAATAAACCAAAATCATTCATAATTTCCAAGATAAAAATATAAAAGAGGGTTGTTGCACCCCATAAAGAGCTTTTGTATTACCTCCCAAACTTCAGCATTAACTTACAATAAATATATCTAACAACCTTCATTAAAACATGATACTACAATAGAACAACAGACTACTTCCCTTGGTTCAAGTGGCACTTCAACAAAGGATCCTTTTCAACAAACATTGTCCCTAACCAAATCTTTCATTGTTTCTTGTATGCACCCAAATTTTGCATGGTGCAACATTCTGAAAAGATCTGATGATGATGCCCATCCAAAATATACACAATGCTCAGACCAATTTCTTCTACACATTCCACTTCTCCTTGTTCTCCAGGCCTTGCCCAAACAATCAAGTCTGCAGAATCTAGCCCTTCCCCTTCTCAAACAATGAGTTCTTGATCGCAGAGCGAAGCCATCGCAGCAGTCTCGCAAACCTAATCAGCGGTCTTGCAAGCCGCCATAGCAGTTGTGTGACCGCCTCCAGTGCAAAGTTGCGATTCTTCCATGCTTGCATACTTTTAAAATCTCACGCCTGAGAACAAGAATTTTCACATGTTTTGCATGCTAACCCCTTCGTTTTGCATGTAATCTCGCCCATCCCAAACCCATATCACTTTAGTTACACTCCCCTTCAATCCAAAGCATGAAATCTTAACCATTGATTATCCTCTCCCCTAAATACGAACACATGGAAAGGAAATACCACTCAACAACTAAAGCAAACACGTTCTTGAACATACATTTTGTTGGATGGGAACTCATCGAACAATCTGTAATATCCCCTTCTCGGTCGAAGACCCTTAGCCCAATTTTGTTTCCCGATGGCTAAGGGGTGATAGAAAGGGAAACTTATCATAATGAATTAATTATAAAAGTGCAATATAAAATATTATTATAAGCACTTTATATTAATTTATTAATGATAAAGTCAAATTAAAAAAAAAAGAAAAAGATAAAGTGATAAAGTAAAAATAAGAAAAAGGGAAAGTCACTTTATATTTATTATTTTCCCCTAGGAGAAAATGCGACCCATGTTGGAGAGGGGACAAGGCAAAAAAAAGAATTAAATGCAAGCAATGGAAGATGATTGGTGGTTGTGGGTGGCTACTAAGCCAAATTTCATTATAAAAGCAAGTCAACTTGCTTGTGAGAGGCATCACTTTCATTTTATAAAATTATGATTTTTGTCTGAGCTTGAGGGCTTTACAAAATAATTTCTAAGGACGAAAACCCTTAGAGATAATCTCTCGAGGACAAAAGCCCTCTAAGAGTGTAATGACCCCAAAGGGACTGTTTTTGCCCCCAAATGGATTTGAGGCAATTCCCACACACCAAAGGCAAATTATAAAAGATATATCAATTGTTTATGATGCAGATTTGATTTATTTATAGAAAATGCGACTAGGGCTGAGTATGAAACTTATAAAAATCAGAAGATAAATCATGTCATTTTCACCATAAACCCATCCATTGAATTTATCAAGCCAAAATACAAAGATAAAACCAGATTTGGAACCCAAAAAGAGGCTAAAATAATTTATTAAAAAATCTGCAGAAACTTGCCTTCAGACATAACTGTAATGGGAATATTTTGGAGCCAAAATCCACTCCACAAATACTGTTTCAAATCACAAAAATTCTGCAATTAAATCAGCAACTCAAATCTGAAATTTGGAAGCTCGAACACCTCCAACAGCCCACCATACAAGTTGCAATACCTAAAAAAATCTAATAACAAGGGATAAATACAATCACAGATTCTCTTCTCCAAACCCTTGTTCACAACAGCAAAGTACAGCGCTCAAAATGCTTGGAAAACTACTGGAAAACACCTGAAAATTACTACTAACTTAGTGATTTGAAATGGAAACCCCAGGGTGGAGAATCTTCTCAACTAGGAGAAGGGTTTTCGTCCTTCTACTAGACTCTTGGAGGGTTTTCGTCCTCAAGAGTGAATATTTAAGGGTTTAATCCTTGGATGATTGAAGATGCAAGCACAAAGCTTAACATACAAATCAAATTTCATAAAATAGACAAGTGATGCTCTCCTCAAGCAAATCAACTTGCTTATATAGAGCTAATGGATCAACTTGCCTCCCTTAACATCCAATAATTTTTAGCCCCTCATTTAATGTTTTTTCCTTTTGATCCATCCCATAAGGAGGTCGCATTTTCTAGGGAAAATAAGACTTTATAAGGTGACTTTAGCTTTTTCTAATTTTATTTTATTATTAAGTCTATAATAATTTAATATAAGTGCTTTTATAATATTTTCTTTTTTTTATTTGCACTTTATAATAAATCATTATGACTTAAGTTCCCCTTGTGCACATCCCTTAGCCGTCGGGGAGACAAAATGGGCTAAGGGTTTTCGACATAGGTTACCTTAGCGAGTGGGACATTTCAAAGAGACCTAGCAGAGAAGAAAACTCGTCTTCTAGTTGAGAGGATTCTCCATACAGGGGTTTCCATTGCGGATCAAGGATTTATTTATGTTTTCCAGTATTATTCTAGCAGTATTGAGGACTGAAAGTTGCAGATTTGAACAAGGGTTTGAAGGAGGGAATTTGTTGCTGCATCTCTTCTTTGTTTCCAGCTTGTTCTAGGTGGTGCAACTTGCATAGAGGACTGTTTGGAGGTATTTTGAGCTGCTAAAAATCAGATCTGGGTTGTTGTTCTAGTTGCAGATTTTTAGTCATCCAAATCAGCCTTTTTGGAGGGGATTTTGGCTCAAAATATCATATTTACAGCTGTGTCTGAAGGCAAGTATTTGCAGATTTTTAATAAATTATTTCAGCCTCCTTTTGGGTCCCAAAATTGGTATTGTTCTTGTGTTTTGGCTTAATAAATTCAGCTGATCAGTTTATGGTAAAAATAGTGATTAATCTTCTATTTTAGTTGAGTCTCATACACTAGCCAAGTTGCCATTTATGTATAAAAATCAGATTTGTCTTATAAATATTTCATATATCTTCTATAATGTGTATTTGGGCGTGGGTCCTGGGATTTGCCTCAAATCCGTTTGGGGTTGAAAAGTGTTCAATTGGGGACATTACACAGTCCATGTGAACTCATTGACTGATTTGTCGATGGGAACTCATCATCTGAACCAACGAAAGTAGTGGGAATGGCCTCACTACAACTCTGATCAAAATTTCATTCTGCTACAGCAACTGTAATATGGACTTCCACATTATTTTTACTAATCACTAACACGCCATACACGTGAATAGAGATACTCTTCTAATTTTATCGGCAAGTACACACTCATCAAAACACAATTTCTTCATAACTTTTGATAGAAGAAAATTCTTCGCAATCACTTTCCTTTGTTCCGCTAGGAGAATATTCTTCCCAATCACTTTCCTCTCAGCAGCAACGAAAGTCTTATTCTTCAACTTTCCATCAAGGAGATCTTGTGCTCTGTTTACAATACAGAAGACTTTGTCCAGATTTCTTACAATAACGAGAGAGAACTTTTCCTCAGAATCTTGAAAGATGACTCATGTTTCTCTAACTTGAAAGATGAACATAGTTTATGTTTTGCAATCATAACTTTTTCCTCTTTCTTTGACTCAAATCTTTAAGTTTTGTTTTATTCATCAACTAGCGATTTATTTTACTCAAAAGTGAAAATTATATTTGAATAGTTGTTGAGCATGCTATTTTGAGACATAAATCTATCTAACATCTATAATCTGACAGAAATGAAGTGTGCAGGTCTGCGTAAGGATATGGACACAAAAGAATTAAAAGACCCATGGTGAAATGTATGAAATTGCAGTTACAATGCCAATATTGGTTAATGCCCATGGCACATCCATTCTGCTGAAAATGACTTCAACTCATTCACCCATACTCTCACTTTCACACTCTTCACATTAACCAGATGCCAAAATCTAACGGCTGCATGGTTCTAATGCGCTAATATGGACAAAAAAACATATTCATTCATATATAAAAATTATTCCAGACCTGCACTCTTCTACACTTAGGCACCTTCTTTTCAGTTATTGTTCAATGCCTTTCACACATTCCTAACACTTCTTTTGATCACGCCCGGTCTTATACCATTACCAATTTAATGCAAATTGCATATGATTATTGTTTTCAACTCCTTCTCTTACATTTAGGGATGCCTTTCATCTACCAGTAGCTTCTTCTCACCCCAGGCTTCTTATCTATACACATGCACTACCATTCAGAAAATAGCAAAAATAAAATAATATATATCGTTGCGCTCAAATATGGGACAGAATTGTAGAGACTACAAAACCCTCTTGCACATGTACAAACAATTAAAATTTCCCATTGGCAATTAAAATTCCATCTCAGGATAAGAACAGATACACTCTGCTATCGAATGAAGTTTTGGTATAAGATTTGCAAACAAAAATTCCTTATTTTATTTAACACAGCAAAGCTTACATAAAAGCAGCGAACTCCTACAAATTAGGAGTCAAGCCTTATCACATAATCCCTACAAAATCTCTTCTATACTTATCTATGAGTTGTCTGAAACAACTCACACGTCAGGTACAAATAAACACACTAATATTAATATCTATGTGAAGTACAAACACACAAGAATATTTTCAACATCCCCAAAACTCCCAATTGATTTTTGCTAACTGCCACAAGCAGAATTTCACCATTCTTTTACAAATAAAATTGTGTGCAATCAAATTTGGGTTGAAAATTGAGGTTGGGAGCTTTGCCATCATTACTATGTTCCAAAGCTTAAAAGATTGAGAAGCTGGTGAGAAAACAAGGAGCCATAGTCTGTCTTCGGTGTCTTTCCATTGAAATCGCCAAGGTTCAAATGTTAATTCCATCCTAGTCTCCAAATTGGAGCAAGAAGATCCATAGGAGAACAACCAGCACTCTGATTCTTTTGTGGAAAACAGCCACAACAGTGCTTTACTTATTTATTAAATCCTCCACTTCCAGCCTCTACCTTTCACATTTCCTCTTGTTATGAAGATATCTTTTGGGTCACATTGAGCAAAAACCAAGGGGATATCAAATTGAGGTTTAACACATTCTTTCTCCAGTCTGCCATGTACCTTTGGTAGGTTGGGGATTCTTTATTATTGGTTTTATTTCTTGTGATTTAGGAGAGTACAACTCATTTCATAAAATCTGAAAAACAAAGAAAAACTAAATTAGCTTTTGATTTCGGCAGTTAGAAGTTGCTTAATTTCTTTAGATTTCCATACATGCATGTAGAGAATCTTCATAGATCTGATATAAAAGAGAACAGCATATCAGAGTTAAAGACGCTCAAAAGCATTCAAAAATCAGATAGCTTCCAGCTGCATGTTACTTTCGTGCACAGCAATCATTCACACGGTTAGAAGTTTGAAGTACTTTCAGCTATGCATGCATTTAGATCCAAGGGTATAATTGTGCATTCATTTAAATCTGAAAGTTAGTTATTCATTTTCGGCAATTAGATGATCTCTCGAATTCATTGAGCTAGAGAAAATGAATTGTTGTCACCTAGAAGTGCACCTTGATAGAGAATGGTGTGTGTACTCTCTCTTCTGTTGACAAAATTGGAACACCTCAAGGTTGTGGGTAACCTATAACTGAGGTGAACCTCTAGAGAGGGTTGGTTCCCTTGTGAATCACCTAAAAACTAATAAAATTGACTAGGAAACGGGAGAAGGAATACGGAAAATGTAAAAATGAGGTGATACCTCAATGATTTGACACACACATGTACTGTACTACTGCATACAGAAAATATAGAGATCCACACACTTGCACAACTCTAAGCTAATCTACAAAATTAATTCAAAGGTTTGGGTAAGGGACAGTAGTATAGGGAATTTCCACAACAAAGCAATACAATACCCTAATAAACACGATGAAAACTCAAAAAACCAGCGATATGAGAAGGCAAAAATGGAGCTTTTTATTCAGAGATGCAAGTACAAGCTAGGAATATAATAGCAAAACAGCCCGAAGAAGTGTCTCTGATCTCTTCATAAAAATCCAACTATAAGGACTGCTGCCATCTATTTCAGACCCCTGCTGTGCATGCAAAAATAAAATATATTATTTTATTCATCCTTTGACCCTACTGGCAGCATGCAAGAGTGTAGAAATAATAAAAAACTGCCCCTGTTATGCTATTGTGCCAATCCCAGACATGTTGTTTTTCTTTTATTTAATTTTTCCCTTCTTGCATGGGGACAGCAACCCTTCCTTTTGTCTTATCTGTTTTTTGTCCTTTTATGCTTTTCCTTTTCAACTTTTGGCGTAGACTTTTTGGGACAGCAACTGCAATTTATTAAATATTCTAAGGCTCCAAACTCTACGCCCTTGGCGCCAATTCCTATGTATGAAGCATGCAATGAATAAAGCAAACACTTCTCTCCAATATGGCGTATAAACTTAAGTTTAGCAGTTGCTGCTATATTAAAAATAACACTTCTATCCTATTTTGGCAAATTGCTAATAATAGAATGAGTTTTGCTTCTCCTCTTGGCGCCAATTCTCCCTATATTTAGCAGGCTTTTTGCACTCTATTTTTGGTGCCATAGATTCAACTCAACTGCTATTTTTGGCTGCTTTATCTCTTTGTTTTGGTGTCACCTTTTGTGCATGTAGTTGCTAACTTTAGCATGCTCTTGCTAATTTTAGCATCTCCATTTTAGCCACTCGCCTCCACACATCAAATTTCTATTTTTAGCACGTGTTATTTTTATCGAACACTAAAAATAGCCAACTTCAAAAATAGCTTTGTTCGTTCTTGCATGGAAAATATGGTAACATTTTGGCGACATCACGGGATTGTTTTCCTGCTAAACAAGAGATTAGTAGCCTTCTGCATCCATTGGGCTATGGAGTCACATACTCTGTCAATAACTTGCATCCTCTGAACAAAAGAACCGAATTACCTTCTTCAACAAAAGGAAAACATGTGCATGCAAGCACTTCTTGGAAAGAAAACTAAGAAAACTGGAAAAACAATGTGCATGCAAGCACTTATTGAATTGAAATCCTAAACTACCCTACTCTAACCAGACAGAAAAGGAAAGCTAAACAAAACCACAAACTGGTTGAGAGAAATAACTCCCTTTCCTTAGAAAGTGGGGCCATGAGATCAATTTTGCAACTAGATCGCATGGTATGAGTGCAGACATGGCGTGCACTATTGATTTGCTCAAAATATCAGCCCATAAAAGAATGAACACCTCTGTAAAATCTGAATTTTGTCTTTGTAGATGTTGAGGCTGATTTTTGACAACTTGAAGCTCTTTCTTATGCTCTAAAATGAGCACAACTGATGGCAACTCTGTTTGTGGCTCTAAATTAGCCAAATACCTGATTGGACATGGTCTTCTCATGACTGACAAACTGATTTTTCTGATCTGCCCCTCTTCTTTCTGTGTAATTTCATCATTTGGAGTACTTAAGGCCCTTTCCTGCTCATATTGGATGCTTGTAGACTGATCTGCAACATTTGCTACCTCATCTTTTGCAAACAACTTCATATTTGATTCCTTTTCAAGCTCAAAGGAAGATTTAATAACAAGAGACTCTTCATGGAAGAAGATAGATGATGGAGGTGTAATACTTACAATTTCAATTGGCTCTTCTTCATCATCAGATCCTTCTAAGTCTGATAAAACCTCATCCTCTTTATTGCGGTTTGCAAGCTGATTTGATATTGATATAGGCTCAAGATTGTTGATCTGATCCTTAGAAACACTCACATGCTCCTTCAAAACATTATCTTTATGTTGTAGCTCAAGAGATCTGAGAAAACTTTGTCTAACCTTTGCATGTTGGTCATATTCCTCCTGCTGCTCTGTAACTTCAACCACTTTCATGCACTCCTCTATGGTAGGCTTAACCAACTGTGGGATTTGTATGTCCTCAAACTGTAAGCTCCATTTTGTTAGATTTGGTTCATTCCATAATGGACTTGGGAATATGAGGGAAGGGGTGGGTTGGGTTGCTAACTGATTTTGCAATGGTTGAGATGATTGGAGAGGGGTAAGATCCTGTGGAGGAGCAGCTTTAAGAAAGCTAGGAATTTGGAAATTGGGCTCCGGTTGAAGTGGTTGGAAAGTAGAAATAGGAGGGTTGCATGATGATAGTGAAGAATTACCCCATTGACAAGGTCTCTCAACACTAGATTGGTAAGCTTCCAATTCTTCATCCCACTTTGATATTTGTGGTATCAACTCAGACACAAAGTCTATCTTCTCTTGAGGGCTATACCAGTATGGAATAGGACCAGCTTTAGGGTAGGGTATCCCAATCCAAGTTTTTGTTGCTTTGAAATCATGGGATTTTATTCCCGCCTTGCAGGGATAAATAATATCATTGTCAAAGTCAAATCAAATCTTAAGTGGATCATGGGATTTCCAGGGCTGCCTTGCAAGGTAAAGAATCCCATTGTAAAAATTATTATAAATAGAATTATATTATTCCAAAAGTGCGACCCTTTTGAGAAGGTGGCAGCCTTAAAAAAGATTAAATTAATTATTTCTCTTTCTAAAAAAGGCGCCCAAGCATGGAAGAAAGTCAACAAGCCAAAGGGGAATAAAAGAAATAGAATTAAATGGATTAAATTGATTAAATTTAATTTATTTAAAGGTTGCCCCTTCATGTCAAAAAGTGCGCCCCATTTAGGATATATTTAATGTTTTTTAAGCATTAAATCATTAAATAAATTCATATTTTCAGTGGCTATGGTCAAAGCACACTGTGAAGCTTAAGTGAAGTGAAGAGTGAATGATTAAATTGAATTAATTTAATTTATTGGATGGCTGTCCTTAAACATGCTATTTTAGCACATCAGTTAAAGAGAGAAGCATGATTTTTAATTAATTAATTGCCAGGAATGGGAAGGGCAATTGTTAATTATAAAATTATGAGGGTTATATAAGCATGGGCTGCCATAAGGATGAATTAATTAATTCACAGGTAAAGAATTGCAGCCAGGAGGAAAAGTGCGCCCCATTTGAAGAGGAATTTTGCTCAAAAGAAGGTGAAAACAAGGCTAAAAGCTTCCAATTTTGGCGCATGCATTGAAGGAGGTTGATTTTTGTCTGCATAGTTGTTTGCATAAGTGATACAGGTGCTCAGGTGAAGTTGGAAAAATTCATGCTCACTTTGTGTGCAAATAAAACATCAATTTTTGGGCAGCAGGCTTGAAAAGTGCAGATTTTTATAATTAAAATTCACTATTCATGCTCCGGTGGCCATCTTTGTCTGAATTAATTGCAGGAATTCATTACAGGTGCTTTACAAAAGAAAAGGAGCTTTAATCAATGTCCAAAGCATTGAATATATCCTCTGAATCTGAAGAATTATCCAGATCCGCACCAGTATTGAAGAATTCCGGCCGAATTAGAAGAAAAAGAATTATTCAGACAAAGATAGACAAAGTCATGGCAAAGAGAGATGAAAAAGAAAGCACAACGGAGTCATGCATCACTTCCAAATTTGTAGACATAGGAGACAGATCTAGGTCCGGAACCTCTTTCCGAATTGATTGATAGATCCAGTAGTAGGAAAGACTTCACTCATGCGTGCGATTAAAAGCAAGTGGAATCATTCGAGCCGGCAGCCTCTCCATACACAAACCTGATTGCGAGTTTGTTTGTTATGGAGTGCGCTAGATCTTACCATCCTTCATCCGAGATAAGTGTGTGATGCTACGGGAAAGACAATAATTCGTTTGAACGCAGAGTTCATCAATTATTGCTTGAAAATTCTAGTTCGAAAGGTAGTGACTTCCATTAGCATCCGTGGATGCCGGCAGCAGGGGAGAAGCATATAGGCGATTGCGTGAGTATAATGAACAGCAGATACATGAAGAAGCCAGATCTCCTTCTAAGTTCCCAAGAACTCTTTCGCGTCCAATTTGGTGCAGGAGGTAGATGATGTTGCCAAAATGTTATGCAGGGATTAATGACGAGGCGAATGCTCACACTTTTCGTACATGGATGTATGCTTTCATCAGGACCATTAAAGTCAACAAAATTGATTCCATAATCAATTGGTCGGAAATTATTAGCGACAACATTGGTGAGCAACTCCAGAACGTGAAGCGTACTTTCAGCTTCAAGATGACTTCCTACTTGGTGTACGCTACCGTGCACAAGGCATCTTCTCAAGCCGGATAGATGTGGCGTTCTTTCAAAGGACCCCATTTTTAGTGCTACCCACAACTTACGTACTGCAAGTGCGAGAAAGATTTCAAAGTAGTCAACGATGGATTCTTCTACGAATTCATTTGCAGGCTAGACAGGGACTTGAAGGCCAACAGGGTAAGCAAGGAAGCGTGGGAAGCTATATCCAAAATTGGCAGTCTATTCATTCAGTTTGCAGCTTTCACATACCTCGGGGTTACGGCTTTTCTCGGAGAACCGGTTGCTACCCGATATCCGAATGATAGGCCGATCACCATGGAGCCGAGCAGTAACTTGTGGAGATACACGACCTTGATCGAACGGCACAAGTCTACGGGCTTCTTCCCGATCACCGCCGACATTATAAATGCTGCCAGAGCATTCATAGAGCTCGAGGGATGGAGACGCAGATGTTATCCGAGTATGAGCAAGAGTTCTTCACGGCACGGCTAAACTTCGATCCATTTGGAATAGCCAAGAAGACGATCTCCCAGGAGTACGCACATGTGCCTTCATTAGAGGATTTGTTGGCTAGATTTTCTGCATAGCATCAAACCTAGGCAGTCATGAGATAAATCTCCCTCATTTAACCGGTGAGGCTCCCGTGTCAGATTTGTCAATATAAATGTGTTTTTATCTATCAGGGGTTTTACTTTAACCACTTAGTTCATGAACCATAACTAAGAAGTTCTGCAGCTAAAAGCATTTATATTTAAGAAAGGAAAATTATAGAAGAAGGAAGTAGAGGAATTACAGAGAAGAAATAAGGAAGATGTGCATCCCAATTAGTAGATAGCAGAGCTAATTGCATGCACATAGAAGAAACTTAATAGATTTGAACACACAAAATTCTAAAGCAAAGGCAGTTCTAGATCCGATCTAAAATAACACAAAGTTTACTTTAAAGATCTAAGATTTAAAAGCAAGAAACACAAGACGTCGTGACACAAAGTTCTCCGAACTCCGCTTCTTTGTATTCCTCTGCAACAAGTGGCTCTCGGGGTTCAAAGACAAAGTCTAGAACACAAGATTGCTTCTTACAAATTCGATCGATGATTAACCCAGAGGTTCTTCTCCTACTTATAGAATGTAGGAGGGAAAGTACAAATAGAAGACTCAAACTGAACTAAAGTATGAACAACAAGTAAAGATCACATTTGCAATCATCCTCAACTAACTTCTTCTTAAGTGACACATGTATCACTTAACTAATAGAAAGGTTCCACATGACTTCAAGTAATGGTTGCAAAACCAATAACTTAGAAGTTTACAATTTCATCCGGGAACATAGAAAATAGAAGAAGTCATGCCAGCTGTAACATCTACATCTTCTTCTTGTTCGATATCTCGATATACTTGTCGAACATATAATTCAAAGATCTTTCCATCTCTGCTTTAGCTCTGCTTCCTTTCTCATCTCCGAATTGCAGCAATCCTTCATTCAACACTTTCTTGCGCATGCTTCCACTTCTTCCAAACTTGGCCCAAATCTCGCAATGTCTGCCTGCAGTGTCACCAGCCTACTGATAGAGTTCATCGTGAAAGGCTTGGTGGCTTTATCAATCCTCTTTTGCACCATCAGAAGAGAACCCTCCAGGGAATCATGCACCTCGTTAGAAACAATCCGCACGTATGAAGTAATACCTCCATCCACTCTTTCCTCAGTGAAAGAAATAATACTGTGTCCGTAGAAATCGATGTTCTACTCTCGCGCGCACCGCATCCTCTTGAAAGAAACTCTGCAGATCTCCAAACGGAAAGATACTGCAAACTCTAGCTGCTTCCCCTTCTCGACTGATCCATCCGGCACAATTTGTTCTGCAACCAATACATCTCCCGGCAGCTTGTTGATCTCAGCCAAAATACTCAGGTTACTCTCTGCAACTGTATTTATTCCTTCTATGCTTTCTATCAGTTGCTTTAGTTGATTTGCTGCATCGTTCATAACCTTTAGGCGGGCTGGCACTTCCCCAAGTTGCACAGAAGCTTGACGAATAATCAGATCCTTCCATTCGTCAATAGCCTTTACTTGATTGCTTGCATCTTCCATTTCCTGCATAAGATGATCACTCACCTGCTCTGAAATGGGCTGAACGGAAGGTTTAGCAACCTTGGCTATGATCTCACATAATTGAGATATTTGCTTCTGCAGCTCTTCTTTCTCCGCCTTTTCACTGTCAAGCCTAAGGAACAAAGCATCCAGCAACGTCTGCGTGTCCTGCTTCAATCCTTCAGTGGTAGCTTGACCGAGTGGTATTTTGGTCACCGTCACATCTTCTGCCGTGAGTTCCTCTTCTACCTTTCCTTCCGCCGGGATTGATGTCTCAGCAAACTTCTCTCCCGAATCCTCGATGATCAACCTAGAAGTTGCTTTAGCAACTTTAGGCCTTCTGCTGTCTCTTCGCCGGATCCTGAAGTAGCTGCAAGTCATGTTCCTCTAAGTTCATCTCTACTCTTGCTTCCGGAACCAACTGCAAGCTAACCATTCCGAGAAATTACTTCTCGAAGAGTGAGAAGTTCTTGAGTGCGCTACCATCTCTGCTCTGCATCCTCTCCATCGAAAGTGCCACGCGATATCATGGCTGCCATCCTCTCAAACATCCAAGACAAAGCTCTTTCGAACTCCGTCATCTGCAGCTTTCACATCTCCTCTGGAGCGGGTCTTTGAGCGAAGTGGCATGCGGAGAGAAGATGAACGTTGCTAGTTTCAATGAAGGCATGGAAGCATCCTGCTGCTGTGGTGCAATAGTTGGTGATCCACTAGGTACTGGAGAAGTCGGAGTCAAAGCTATGGTCGTAGAAGTGGTCTTCTCTTTCTCTTGAGATCTTCTGCGTACTTTCAACTTCTCGGACCTTCTGCTGCTCTCTCCTTCATGCTTTCGCTTGAGGGAATCTCCTGCGCCGAAGTTGCCCGTGATTTGATTCATCAATACTTCATCAAGGCAGTATCCCTTCGTTAGCAACCAGCTCGAAGTACTCACCAACACAGCTCCGGATCTTTCTTCTATTGTGCTGCAGCTGCCATTGCTATCCTGTAGTAGAGCTTTATCTCCTCCCATTTGATGGTAAGTGTCAAGTACCACGTTCCCATCATCTTTAAGATCCGCAGGTATCCGCGCTAGTCCAAAGTCAAATACTTGCTTTGCCGACAGCCTGCTGAAATCTTTCTTTCTGACCTCGTACTCACTTCTGCACTTCATCCAGAAATCTTCTAACGAAGGCACATGTGCGTACTCCTGGGAGATTGTCTTCCTGGCTATTCCAAATGGATCGAAATTAAGCCGTGCAGGGAAGAACTCTTGCTCATACTCGGACAACATTTGTGCTTCCATCCCTCGAGCTCTGTGAATGCTGATGCAACTGTAATATCCCACAGTGAGTGGGAAGAAGCCCGTAGACTTGTGCCGCTTCGACTGAAGGTCGTGTAACTCCACAAGTTGCCTGCTCAGCTCCATGGCAATCAATCTGTCACTCGGGTACCTTGGCATCTTTGTTGGTTCACCTGAAAAGCTCGTAACCCTGAGGTATGTGAAATCTGCAAACTGGATGAATACACTGCCAATCTTGGACACTGCTTCCCATGCTTCCTTGCTTACCCTGTGAGTCTTCAAGTCTTTGTCTAACCTGCAGATGAAATCGTAGAAGAAACCATCGTTGATCACTTTGAAGTCCTTCTCGCACGTAGGTACAATAAGCTGTGGGTAGCACTCGAAAATGGGATCCTTGGAAAGAATACCACATCTATCCAGCTTGGAAAAGACACCCTGTGAAGCTACAAAGATACACCAAGTATGAAGTCATCTTGAAGTCAAGGTACGCTTTACGTTCCGCAGATTGCTCACCGATGTTCTGCTTAATAATTTCGACCAATCGATTATAGAATCAACCTTGTTGATTTCAATGGTCCTGATGAAAGCATACATCCATGTCCGGAAAGTGTAGGCATTCGCTTCACCATTCAACCTGCATAGCAATTTGACAATATCATCCGCCTCCTGCACCAAATTGGATCGTGGAAGAGTTCTCGGGAACTTGGAAGGGGATCTAGGCTTCTTCATGAACCGGCTATTCATGATGCTCACACAGTCAGCTCTATGCTTTTCCCACCTCTTTGTCAAAGATCCGAATGCTAATAGAAGTCACCACCTTTCGCACCGGAATCTTCTGACAATAATTGAAGAATTACGCATCCAAACGAATTATTGTCTTTCCCGACATCACGCACCGATCCGGATGAAGGATGATAAGATCTACACACTCCATCACAAACTCGCAATTGGGCATACTGGAAAGCTGCAGCTCGAATAATTCCACTACTTTTGACCGCACGCATGAGTGAAGTCTTTCCGGCTCTGGATCTCACAATCAAATCGGAAAGAGGTTACGGGCCTAGATCCGTGTCTCCTATGTCCGAAAGTTTAGAAAGCGTGCATGAATCCATCGTGCTCTTTTTTTCATCTCCTTTTGCCATGGCTTTATCAATCTTTGTCTGAATAATTCTTTTTCTTCTAAGTTGGCGGATTTCTTCAACTGTGCAGATCTGACAATTCTTCGATTCGGAGGATATTTGATGTATTGGACATTGATAAATACTCCTTTTCTTTTATAAAGCACTGTAATGAGTTCTATGCAATTTATTTAGACAAAAATGGCCACCGGAGCATGAATAGTGAATTTAAATTATAAAAATCTGCACTTTTCAAGCCTCGCTGCCCCAAAAATTGGTGTTTAATTTGCACATAAAGAGAGCATGAATCCTTTCAATCAACACCTGAGCTCCTGTAACACCTGTGAAAACAACTATGCCGACGAAGATCAACCTTCTCCAAAGCATGCGCCAAATCTGGAAGCTTTTAGCCTTTGTTAGCACTTTGTCTGTGCAAAATCCTTCCTCTAATGGGGGCGCACTTTTTCTCCTTGCTGCAATTCTTAACCTGTGAATTAAATAATTCATCCATATGGCTGCCCATGCTTATATAACCTTCATAATTCTATAATTAATAATTGCCCTAACAATTAAAGGCAATTAATTAATTAAAAATCATGTTTTTCTCTTTTAAAAATAGCATGTTTAAGGACAGCTATCCAATAAATTAAATTAATCCAATTTAATCCTTCACACAGCACTTCACTCAAGTCTCACAGTGTGTTTTGACCATAGCCACTGAAAATAGAAATTAATTTAATGATTTAATGCTTCAAAAATCATTAAATAATGCCCAAATGGGGCGCACTTTTTGAGAGAAGGGGGCAGCCACTAAATAAATTAAATTTAATTAATTTAATTTATTTCTTTTATTCCTCCTTTGACTTTTTTGGCCTCCTCAAGCTTGGGCGCACTTTTTTAAGGATAAAGATTATTAAAAATAATCAATTTAATCCTTTTAATCCATCACCAAAGGGGCACTTTTTGCACATGTAATTCTATTTTTAAGAATTTTTACCATAATGGATTCTTTACCCTGCCAGCGAGGTGCACCAAAATCCCCGATCCACTTAAGTGATTTGACTTTGACAATGGGATTCTTTACCCTATAAGGCGGGCACTAAAATCCCATGATTTCACTTAAGTCACTTTCCTTTTATTATATCATGGGAATTTTTACCTGCAAGGCAGTGACGATAAATTCCCTTTGCACACTCTGACCTCTATTTTTCCCATGCGGCTTAAGTGACTTTTATAACACGGGAAAAGTACCTGCCAGCCAGTGGTATACAATTCCCCCCGCTGCGGCTTATATTTTTCCCATCGCAGCTTAAATCCTTTGTTTTCCAAAAATGCGCCCATCCCCGCAGGGGCTTTTCTGTGCACGACTTCGCTTTTTCCCAGTGATCCAGACCTCCGATGATGACTTCCTCCGGGCAAAATGTGCGTGTATGTTTTCCAGCTGCTCCAGGCCAAAAATCGGGCTTACCCGGCGAAGGAGTTGTTCCAGAGAAATTTTACAGAAAACAGAACGGGACACCACAAAAACACGAAAAATTGCCAAAAGTTACAAATAAAGCCCAAAACTTAAAATAAGTTAAAATCCTTCTGGTATATAGGAATAATAACATATTCGCTTATAACGGAGTTAAAACGGAGCGCAAATAGCCTCATACGGGGCTCAAAATAATTAAATACAAATTTCCCGCAGACAAATCCCGACGACAGAATAAAACAATTTTGGGCATCTGGGTATTTGGCGAAAAGGGCTAATATGGCTCTTTGGGATTATCTTGACGCAATACAAGAACTTTCAGGCAATAAAAACAACAAATGACCCACTATTTTAAAAGTACGAAAAATTTTCGAATTGGGTAGTCACAGATTTCGGGGTGAAATCTGAGTGACACCAGGAATTCTGGATGAAGTGCAACAGTGGGTACGAGGTTATAAAGAGGGATTTCAGCAGGCTATCAAGAAAGCAAGTGTTCGACTTTGGACTAATGCGGATACTGCGGATCTTAAAGATGATGGGAATGTGTTGCTTGACACTTACCATCAAATGGGAGGAGATAGAGCCGTATTTCGGAGAACGTAGGGGTTGCCATACAATTGAAGAAAGGTCTGAGCTGTTTTGGTGAATACTTCAAGCCGTTTCTTGTGAAGGGATATTCCTTGATGAAACATTGATGAATCAAATCACGGGCAACTTCGGCGCAGGAGATTCCCTGAAAAGGAAGCACGAAGGAGAAAGCAGCAGAAGGTCCGAGAAGTTGAAAGTACACAGAAGATCTCAATCTAAGGAGAAGATCACTTCCACGGACATGACTTTAGTTCCAACTTCTCCAAAGACCTAATACTTCACCAACTTCGCACCTCAAAGCAGACACTTCCATGCCTCCACTGATTCCGGCAACATTCATTCTCTCTCCTCAGCCACTTCGTTCAGCACCTCTTCCAGAAGAGACGTTGCAACTGCAGAAGGCAGAGTTCGAAAGAACTTTGTCCTTGGATGATTCGTAAGATGGCAGCCATAACACCGTAGCACTTTCTCGATGGAGAGGAAGCAGAGCAGAGCGGGAGATAGTAGTGCACTCAAGAATCTTCTTATTCTCCGAGAAGTAACTTCTCGAGAATGGTTGGCTTCGCACCTGGTTCCTGAAGCGAAAGTGGAGATGAACTTAGAGGAACACGACTTGCAACTACTCCAGTCGGAGCGGAAAAGACAGAAGGCCTAAAGTTGCTAAGGTAACTTCAGGTTGATCATCGAGAAGTCGGGACAGAAGTTTCTTGAGATGTCGATCTCGGGAAGGAAAGGAGGAAGAACTCACGGCGAGAAGATGTTGCGAACTGTGCAGTACCCCTCGGTCGGCCACCACGAAGGATTGATCAAGCAGACACGCAGACATTGATAGATGCTCTATTCCTTAGGCTTGACAGAAAAAGCGGAGAAAGAAGAGCTTGTAAGTAGGTATCTCGGTTGTGCGAGATCATAGCCAAGGTTCTTAAACCTTCCATTCACCCATTTCGGAGCGGGTGAGTGATCATCTTATGTAGGAGATGGAAGATGCAAGCAATCGTGTGAAAGATATTGTGAATGGAAGAATTTGATTATTTGTCAAACTTCTGTACAACTTGGAGAGGTGCCGGCCCGCCTAAAGGTTATGGAAGATGCAGCAAATCAGCTAAAGTAACTAGTGATGAGCATAGTCGACATGAACACAGTTGCAGACAGAGTAACCTTTGAGTACTTTGGCCAAGATCAACAAGTCAGGGAGATGTATTGTCGCAGAGCAGATTATGCTGGATGAATCAATGGAGAAGGGGAAGCAGTAGAGTTTGCAATATCTTTCCGTTTGGAGATCTGCGAGAGTTTTGTTGAAGAGGATGCGGGCGCTGAGAGTAGGACATCATCCTTACCGACAAAGATCATTTCTTTCACCGAGGAATCGGTGGTCGAAAGTGTTACTTCATATGTACGGATCGTTCTACCAAAGTGCTTAATTCCCTGGAAGGTTCTCTTATGATGGTACAAAAGAGAATTGATAGAGCTACTAAGCCTTTCACGATGAATTCCATTAACAGGCTGGTGGCACTGCAGGCGGATGTTGCGAGGTTCGGGCCAAGCTTGGAAGATGTGGAAGCATGTATCAAAGTGTTGAACGAAGGATTCTGCCGCATTCGGGACAGAGAAGGAAACAGATGTAGCAAAACAGATGGAAAGATGGTGAATCACATGTTCGACAAGTATATCCAATATCAGAACAAAAGAAGACATAAATGTTACAGCTGGCTTGACTTCTTCTATTCTTTCTTCTTCTATTTTCCATGTTCCCGGATCAAATTGTAAAACTTTAAAGTTATTGGTTTTGCAACCATTGCTTAAAGTTATGTGGAACAATTCTATTAGTTAAGTGATACATGTGTCACTTAAGGAGAAGTTAGTGGAGGATGATTGCCAAATGTCATCTTTACTTGTTTGTGTTTCAGTTCAGTTTGAGTTTTCCATTTGTACTTTCCCTTCTACATTCTATAAGTAGAAGAAGAACCTCCGGGTTAATGATCAGAATTTGTAAGCTACAATCTTGTGTTCTAGACTTTGTGTTGAACCCCTGAGAGCCACTTGAAACAAAGGAATACAAAGGAACAGGTTTTGGAGAACTTTGTGTCACGGTGTATTGTGTTTCTTGCTTTTCATCTTAGATCTCTTAATAAACTGTGTTATTTTAGATCTGGATCTAGAGCTTCCTTTGTTTAGAATTCTGTGTTTATATCTATTGGATTCTTCTATGTGCATGCAATCAACTCTGCTATCTATTGATTGGGATGCACATCTTCCCCATTTCTTCTATGTGTTTATGTAATTGCCTTCTTCTATAACTTTTCCTTTCTTTAAACAACTGCTTACTTGTTGCAGAATTGTTTAGTTATGGTTCATGAACTAAGTAGTTAAAGTAAAACCCCATTTAGATATTAGCATACTTTAAATAGACAAATCGACACAGAGCCTCACCGGTTAAATGAGGGAGATTTATCTCATGACTGCCTAGGTTTGATGCTATGCAGAAAATCTAGCCAACGAGCCTATCACCAAGAACAATCTTCTATGAATGATAAGCCAAAGAAAGAAACTTACCTTAGACCATATATGTGGCTGCCATATACACTGGAACAAAGATTTTTGGGGATGAATGCAACTTGTAATGAGAGAACCATATCCAGAAGCCACATCATATTTCCCTGAAGAACTACCTCCCCACCCAATTTCATCAGGTTCATCTGAAAAAAGAATAGATCTATCAGCCAAAATTTTAGTCAACAAGTTTAGATTCTCCTGCTCTATCCTAACTGGCCATTCCCTGAGAGGTTTCCAATGAGTTTCCATACCCCAAGGCTGAGAAGAAGTCTGAATATAATGATTTAGCTTGATCCATCCTTTCTCATGCAATTGATCCTTAATATCATGAAGGTCTGGAAAGATAGAAAGAATTGGGAATGACCATCCCAAGAATCCATCCAGAAATTGGCAGACTGACCATTATGGATGATCCAAAACAGCTTACTTTTAATCAATTTTTCACCACTTTTAATGAATTTTAAAGTAGGAGAGCCATTATTGGGAAGAGCAGTCCTGATAATTCTCTCTGGTTGACTACTTTCTGCATATTTGCCTCTGAAATTAACAGCCCACAAATCATCCGGATGGCTTATGAGCCTCCAATGTATAATTTAGCTGCCAAAGCTATATTCTGTTGTGAGGATGATCGGAATCCCAAATTTCCTGTTTGTTTGGTTTGCAGAGAAGACCATTTCACCAATGCCCACTTTTTCTTTTCCTGAGCTCCACTCCAAAGAAATTTTTGACATATGGAATCTAGCTTTTTCAATATAGTAGCAGGAATATTCAAAACAGAGGCCACATAAATAGGCATAGCTTGAAGAACTGCCTTAATAAGAGTCATCCTTCCCCCAGAAGATAGCCATTTGTTTGTCCATTTTTGAATTTTCTGCTCAAACCTGTCAATTAACCATTTCCATTCTTTGGGTTTATTTGGTGCTAAAGGAATACCCAAGTATTTCACAGGAAGAACTCCTTTTTGGAATTGAAGAATATGTAGGATTTGTTCTTCTTGTCTTTGAGAGCAATAGAAGAAATAGATATGGGATTTTCCTTTATTTATACTCTTCCTATAGCAGAAGAAAAGGATTGAAGAGTCTTTTGAATATGTTTAGCTTCTACTATAGTGGCACTTTGCTCATCATTGAAGAATCATCCACAAACTGAAGAAGAGACAAAGGCTGAAGATTTCTTGCCAATTTAACTCCCTTAATGTTCTTCTCCTGACACTCCTTACGACACATTCTACCCAGACATTCAGCAAGAATGATAAACAAAAAAGGAGATAAAGGGTCACCTTGTCTTATGGAGATCCATTAACTAAAACAGCAAAGGAAACAGTTGAGAAGCATGCAAAGACCCATTGAATCCAATCCATAGAAAAGCCAAACTGCTCCAAAACTTTTTAAGGAAAGTCCAGTCCACCCTATCATAGGCTTTAGTCAAGTCCAGCCTGATGAACATTGAAGGTTTCTTCTGAATTTCCATTGAATGTAAAATCTCCTGAGCAAGAACAATTTCATCATGAATATGTCTTCCTGTACAAAACCACCTTGTTCAGGTGAAATAATTTTAGTAAGCAAAGGTTTCAATCTCTCTGCTATGATTTTTGTAATTATCTTATAGACCACATTACAAAGAGCTATAGGGCGGAAGCCAGATATATCTTCAACCTCTCTAGCTTTCGGGATGAGAGCTATAAAGGTTTTATTCAACTCTTTCAAAATAGTTTTAGCTGTTCTCGCCTCTTCCACCACCTGTAGCAAATCAGATTTTAAAATTTCCCAAAAAGTTTGAAAGAATTCAATCGGAAATCCATCAAGCCCGGAGTTTTCCCTTTCTTCAAACTAAAGACAATCTTCCGCAGCTCCTCTTCAGTAACAGGTTGGGTAAGCTTCTCATTATCCTGCTGATTAATTTGTTTGGGAAGCAAATCAAGAAACTTCGTTGAGTGGCATATCCAGGATTGTGCCATAAATAATTCCTAGAAGTAATGGGTGGCAACATGTTTCATACTGTTGGCTAGATTTTTTGCATAGCTAAAAACCTAGGCAGTCATGAGATAAATCTCCCTCATTTACCGGTGAGGCTCCCGTGTAAGATTTGTCAATAAAATATGCTAGTATCTATTTAGGGGTTTTACTTTAACCATGCAGCTCATGAACCATAGCTGTATAGTTTTGCAGCAAGTAAGCAGTTGTTTAAAGAAAGGAAATATCTAAAGAAGAAGGAAGTAATAAAAACACAGGAAAGAAAGAGGGAAGATGTGCAACCCAATCAATAGATTACAGAGTTGATTGCATGCACATAGACAGGACCAATAGATATTAACACTCAGAATTTTAAGCAAAGGCAACTTTCAAATCTAGATCTAAGATAACACAAAGTTTATAAATAGATCTAAGACAATAAGCTAGAAACAAAATGCACCGTGACACAAAGTTCTCCAGAAATTTGCTCCTTTCTATTCCTTTGCTTCAAATAGCTATCGGGGCTTCAACACAAAGTCTGGAACACAAGAATGCTGCTTACAAATTCTGATCATTTAACCCATAGGTTCTTCCTCTACTTATAGCATGTAGAGGGAAATTACAAATAGGAAGCCTTTAGTGAACTGGCACATGTGGAAGTTGTAAAGGAAACAACTGGCAATCTCCCTCCTGGAATTCCTCTTTGCATGACATGCATGATTTGCAACTGAAGATAGAACCTTCTATTTTGCATGTCTACCACCTATTTCCAAGTAGTTGACTTCTTCAAGTAATGGCTTTTAAACCAATCACTTAAGTTTTATAATTTAATTGATCGCTCAATTACTTTGTCGGAGGAAAGAAGGAAGAGGAAAGCTACAGTTTTGTTCTTTTTCATATTCTGCATGCAGTTGATTCTTTTGCCCTTGATTCTCACCATATTGGATCTAGAATTTTGCTTATGGGTGTTGCCTTTGCCTTATCTTCCCACTTATCTTTGAAGCTTTTGTAGTTCTTCTCGGTACATGCATCGGTCAATGTTTGCTTTGTAAATAACTCATCATTTTTATTTTTAATTGCATATGAGCAATTAAAAATTCTGGAAAGCACTCCGGGTGAATGCAAATTCAATGAAGGCTTCAACTGGAAGATTGGGAGAACATGCACAAGGTCCTGAAAGGAATTCTCCATGCACTGACTTCTTCACGGGCTGCATTCGAAACAAGAGGATGAAGCCTTTGCAATTATGAATCTGAATCTAAAAGCTATGCATGATTCTCGGATCTGGATTTGAATCAATCAATCTGAAAGCTATGCATGATTATGGATCTCGGATCTGATCTATATCTCAATCTGGAAGCTATGCATGATTCTGCTGATCCTTTTCTTTCATTATGCTTCGACATGGCCAGAGCAATCTTTGTGTGAACAACTCATTTTCTTTTTATTCGGTCGAATTCTTTGATCGGTGCGAGATCTTGAGATTTCTTGATTCTCGAGGATATGTTCAATGTATTGGACATTGATTTAAGCTCCCTTTCTCTTATATAAGCACTGTAATTAATACGTGCAATTAATTCAGACAAAGACGGCAAACGGAACATGAACACTTGATTTTAATTATAAAAATCTGCATATATCAAGCCTGCTGCCCCAAAATTTGAGGTTTTGTTTGCATGCAAAGCATGCATGAATATTGTCAACTTCACCTGAGCACCTATACCACTATGCAGACAATTAATCAGACTTAAATCAAGCTCCTTCAAACCTAGGTGTCAAACTTTGAAGCTTTTCGACAGTAAAAACACCTTCTGAGCAAAATTCCTCCTTTAGACACCAAAATTGTCTGGGCTGCACTCCTTTCCTAAAGAATTAATAACTCCATTAATATGACAGCCCATGCTTATATAACCTTTGTCATTCTATAATTAACAATTGCCCTTCCTATTTCCGGCAATTAATTAATTAAAAATCATGTTTTTCTCTTTAATTTGGGCGCCTATTTTGTGCATGCTCATGGCTGCCATTAAATTTATTTAATTTTAGTTTTCTACTTCCAGTCCACTTTGACTTCACAGTGTGCTTTGACCTCATGCACTAAAAATAGGAATTAATTCCATCAATAAATACTTTAAAAAGTATTATTTCTCCTCTAGGTGGGTCGCACTTTTTTGCATGATAGAGGGCTGCATTAAATAAATTAAATTTATTTAATTTTAGAATTTTATTTCCAATTTCCTTTATCCTCTCATCCTGCATTGACTTTTCCTCATGCTTGGGCACCAAAATTGGGTGAATAAATATTATTAAATATTATTAAATGCATTGTTATTCACCCAAGGTGGGTCGCACTTTTTGGCAAGGGTGAATTCTATTTTTAAAAGTCAATTTCCAATGGGATTATTCACCCTGCACCACAGCTCCAAAAATCCCATGATCCACTTAAGTTGTTTGACTTTCATAATGGGATTTTTTACCCTGCAAGGCAGGTAAGAAATTCCCATCAATGCCTTAAGTGTTTTTCTTTTATTTCACAATGGGAATTTTCACCCTGCAAGGCAGGTAAGAAATTTCCGCCTGCCTGCTGCCTCTAATTTTCCCATCATGACTTAAGTGACTTTGCTTCCATGGAAAAAAGTACCTGTCAGTGTACAAAATTCCCACTCTGCTTTAGCTACCAAAATCCTATCATTGCCTTTAGAACCTTCCTTTCCCAAAAATACGACTTGCCCAAAAGAGGCCCTTTTTGTGCATGACTTCGTCTTTTTAGAGAGAATGAACCTCCCGTGACAAATTCCTTCGACATAACGTCCGTAGGTGATCTCCGATACTCCAGAAAGAAATCGGACTAAACCGACAAAGGAATTGACCTAGAGAGATTTCACAGAAAACAAAACGGGAAAACACCAAAAACGTAAAAACGTTGCCAGAAGTCACAGATAAAGCCCATGATTCATTCCTGGTTAAAACCCTACTGGTATATGGGAATATTGATATGTAAGACCACAAAAGGGTTAAACCGGAGCACAATTTACCTCAAACGGGGCTCAGAATAAAATAAATAAAATTTTCCCGCAGGCAAACCCCAATGACATGAGAATATAACGAATTTGGGCATCACGGGTATTTGAGGAAATTGGCTAATATGACTCTCTGGGAATATCTTGACACAATACTGATTACTTTCGGCAATAAAAACATAAAACGACCCATTATTTTAGAAGTACGAAAAAAATTTACATAGGGCAGTCCCAGTTTCAAAGTGAAATCTGGGACACCAATACCTTTCATTGAAGAGTCCTTAGATCCACCTTCTTTCGACAAAGAATGAATATAATTATGAGCTCTTCTGGATAACAAAGTCTTATGAAAGAAAGAGGTGTTTTTGTCACCTTCCTTAAGCCACTGAATTCTAGATTTTTTCTTGCACAAAATTTCTTCACGAACTTCCCATTCATTGAGTTCTTCCTTAAGGCTACACTCCTTAAAGAGATCCAGGGAACTACCAGCATCCTATGGACCTCATTTATCTTTTCCAATTCTCGGCATATTTTCTCTTTTTCTTTAGTATATCTCCAAAACCTGTCCAGTTCCATTTCTTGAGTTGGACCTTGAGATATTTCAGCTTTTTGACAAATTTAAACATATTTGTTCCATGCCTAGGATTTCCTTCCACCCACCATTTCTTAACAAGGTCATGGATAGCACCATGACGAAGCCACATTAGCTGGAATCTAAAAGGAGTTTTGACATGAAGAGTTTTCCCAATTTGCAAACAAAGTGGCCAATGATCGAACCACTTTGTTATCCAAAATCCAAGCTTTAGGAGCAGCTCCATTTATCCACCATTCTTCAGAGATAAGAAAACGATCAAGCTTTTCAAGAATACAATGATGTCCTTGTCTTCTGTTGGACCATGTCATTATCCCATTTTCAGAAGGCACATCAACTAAATTATGTGACTGGATGAACTGATTTAACTCATTTGAACTAGCATCCGGGAAGTCTTACCTCCTTGTTTTTCGAGGAATGTAAAATAGTCTATAATAACTTGATACAAGTGCTTTATAATATTTTTTTTTTTTTTTGCACTTTATAATAAATTATTATGACTTAAGTCCCCCTTGTGTGCATCCCTTAGCCATCGGGTAGACAAAATGGGCTAAGGGTCTTCGACCTTGTTATTTTAAAAAGAGGGGTGTTTCAAACTAATATTGATGATATTTCAACGTGTGTGGATTCCAGGATTGAAAAGGAGGATGGTGAACAAGTGGGGGAAGAAAAAGGAATGATTGGAAACCATTTTTCCAAGAGACGTGTTAACAATCAGCTTGCTGGTCTGTTTATGACAGCATCTCCTAAGAGTCAAGTTGAAGAAGTTCATGACTTTGGTAAGAATCACAAAGAGGCTCTATGCACATGCCAATAAAGTATGGCTGAAGACAAGGTGGAAAAAAAAGAAGAATCAGAATTGCATAGGGTCAATGGACCAAGACTTTGGGTAACCTTGTTGGGGTTCATATGGGTGAAAAGAGAGCTTTTCTTGGTGCCTACGATCACTTTCAGTTCGCTGGAATTTTAGGACAGCGTGTAAAGTCCCTAAAAGGACTATTTTTGCCCCCAATTGGATTTTAGGCAAATCCAAACCCAAAAGTGCAGATTATAAAATATATTCCAAATTTATTACTGCAGATCTGAATTTAATCCTAGAAAATGCGACTAGGGTAGGAGATGAAACTCATGCAAAATAGAAGATAACTCATGATAATCTGATCACAATCTGATCTACTAAATTTGCAAAGCCAAAACACGAAGAAAAATCTAGATTTGAGACACCAAAGAGGCTGAAATAATTTATTATAAATTATGCAGAACTTGCCTTCAGACACAGCTGTAAAAATGACAATTTGGAGTCAAAATCCCCTCCACAAAAGCTGATTTAGATCTCTGAAAATCTTCTTCCTCAAACCCTCATGAAAATCTTCAGAATTGCAGCCCTCAAAATGATTGGAAAACCACTGGAAAAATCATAAACTCATTACGCACAATGGAAACCCCGAGGTGGAGAATCCTCACAACTAGAGGAAGGGTTTTCGCCTTCTCTAGAACTCTTGGAGGGTTTTCGTCCTTAAGAGTGAAGATGCGAGCAAAATACTCAACATACAAATCAGAAATTAGAGAATAAACAAGTGATGCCTCTCCAAGCAAGTAGACTTGCTTAAATAGAAGAATAGGGCCCAAATGGCCACTCTCACATCCAATCAGAATTTTCCCCTTATTTAATGCTTTCCCCACTTGCTTCTCTCCTAGGCAAGTCGCATTTTCCCTTGAATTAATAACTTTTTCTAAATGTCTTTTGCCTTTTTTGTTTTTTTCTATTTTTATTTTATTATTAAGTTTATAATATTTTATTATAAGTGCTTTATAATATTTTCTTTTATTTTTTTGCACTTTATAATAAACTATCATAACTTAAGTCCCCCTTAAGTTTATTCCTTAGCCGTCAGAAAGACAAAATGGGCTAAGGGTCTTCGACATGATCATCTTAGGAAGTGGGACATTTCACGGATGACCTATGGTAAGTGTTTTCCAATTTTGCCCCTTAGGGTAAGATTGGACAACGAGACCTATTGGATCTTGGGACCGGAAAAGTTATTCATGATCATTCCGGACCATTTCAAGTAAATTTTGAGCTTTGAGAACATTTACGGTATTCCGAGAGAGTTCGGGATCATTTTGAAGTATTTTCTCCATTCCAGGGTTTTGAAGGTTGTTAGTTTGCTCGGAACAGAATGTTGATCCTAGTAAGCCCACTTCAAGTCACCATGGTAAAATTGGTCAAAATTAATAAACTAATTTTGGGGGCCTTATTGATTATTCATGATCCTCGAGTTCAAGTAAATGGTGGAAATTCAGAGGTTTTGGTGCCAAGTGTGAGAATGCTATGGGGCGGTTTTGAACTCAAATGGCTCGCTAAGCAGCTCGGCGAGCTGCTCGAGAGCTGATTAATATACTCGGGCAAGTTGCCTAAGGTTGTGTGTATATCGGCTCGAGCAAGCCATGTTACTAAATGGTATGATTTAATCGCTAAAGGGGAAAGCCGAGCTCTATTGTAGCTCATACAATCTCATTTAAAAGTGTAGGGTCGAGTTGACAAATGAATCAGATTGTACCGAGTTAAAATTTCTCACAAGGGGTTGAAGGTGCCTCGAAAAGAAATAGCTCAGGTGAGTTATTCACATACGTTGAAAGACTCGGCAAAGGTATTACGATACCTATCTCGCAGGGAGCTCGGTTGAGCCAAGATTATGCTCTTCGGTGTTTATAAGGCAAAGATCGACTCGATTGAAAATGACTTAGCATTGATATCGAGGAGTTGATTCAATCAGTGAGTGCCCAGGTGAACTTAGGACGAGGTGGCTCGAGAGTTCAAGTTGGTGAGCTCAACAGAGGTGTAGGCGAGCCGACTGGTATGTCATGGGACCCAAGTTGATTGGGGCTTTAAAATTTGGCATGGATAGCTCGGCCAGGAAGACGTGTTGATTTGATGATGACTCAAGCTCGACATTGTATAAGATGTAACCACAAGTTGGTAAAATAACGAAAATGCAAGGAAAGTTTGGAGTTAAGTTGGAGTTAGACGAATAACTCAATCACGTGAGACCTCGAAGCCATATCGATGGGAGGCATAAAATGATGGCTTGGACATGGAGCTCACCTCGAAGGGTTGGCTTGGCATCATCGGGTTGCAGATTGGAGAATGCCAAAGTGGTCATCGATTAGCTCGGTGTATAGAGTGATAGGGTCTCGAAAATGGACTCGGAGACCGAGTTGAGTGCGAGCTCATGTGGCTCGACTTCTAGCAAGGAAATAGGTCGACCAAATGAAATGAACGTAGCACTTCGGAGGATGGTGTATAGAAGCTCGGAGTTGGGCCGGGTTGCGAGCTTGTCGAGCTCATTGGCGCCGGGTTGGAGTTTGAATTCGGGCTTTTCATCAAACTCTGTAGAACTATGCATCGAATTGTCCAAACATTCTAGCTAAGTTGGTCGGTCTGAAAAGGATGAGACGATCTTAGAAGGAGCTCCGTATTGCAGATGGAATGAGCACGGATGTCGACTAAGATTCTGGCGAGGTAATCTGCTTGGGAGGTCGAGTGGAGAACTCGTGAATACTGTGGGAACTTGTGAATACGATGGAGTGAGGCAAAATTGAACTCTGTGTCTATGCTAAGCTAGGAACAACGAAGGATCAAACAAGTAGCTCGGGCCAAACATAGAAATCACCAAGCCCGAAGGAGGATTGCAGAAAATAGAAACGGTCATAAGGAGTAGATCAAACCAAAAGGCTTGCCACGAGAAGGAAGCCAACGAGCTCAAGAAGTTCAGGCCAAGTCAAAGGACCTCACAGAATTACAGAGCTACTCAACAAAAATTAGCTCGGGATTGTCTTGAAATGTGTATGAGCTCGGTAAGAGCCAAAGTGGATGCAATGGCGAAGACGGTGAGCCGAGGTACTCGCAGATGTCAACATCGTCAAGCTAAGTAGAATGGAGGATCATGTTGCGGAGAATTATGGAGCTCATCGTCGAGTAATCAATTAGGCTTGTGGAGTTCGTCATTGCGTTTGCCAAGTGAGAATACCGAGTTATGTTTGGCCGAGTTTGAAGAGCTCGAACTCGCATGAGGGTGAAAATGGTTCGGACAGTGGGGCAAGACAAATGATGATCGGGCTTGGAGCTCGAACATGGCTAGAGAAGAGCTCGGAAGCTTGGCTTCATGAGTGAGTTGCTCATAAAGGGGGGATTGTGAGAGACCCAGCCAATGCTCATAACGAGTTCATTCGGCAAGGCTCACGGGGAACAAATCCGAGTTGAGGCCAAGTTCAAGATGGCAAGCCAAAGTGCATTCCGCACTTGGGGAGTTTTGAGAGCCCACAGCCAACGAGAGAATCAGCCATTTCGGCCGAGGCATCAAAAGCACGAGGTGGGATCATGGGGTCTTGGGTCCCGAGACTTGAATTGCCAAGGATGCGGGTAATTGAGGTAAGTTAGCCAAGGCAACTCAGGCTCCTTAGCCCGAGAGAGCTCGGACCCGCCAAAGAGGACATGGCAATGAAGAGTTCAAAGCATTGGTAGACCAATCTTCGAGAAACTCGTTCGGAAGCAAGTTCAACACCGCTCAATGTGGAATGCAAAGAAGTCGACGAGTTATACGCCGAGTTGTTATCATGTCAGGTAGGCCGGTACGTTGGACCAGTGTCGTGATCAATCCGAGAAGTGAGGAATGCAATGGTTAACGTAAAGTGCTCAATGCGAATAGAGGTGACATTCAATGTTACGTGGCGGGATGATCAATGCACCTAGCAAAGTGTTAAATGAGGAAACCGTTGAGTCAAACGTCAATCGGTCAAGCCATCACGATTAGGCAATGAAGAGTCACTAGCTAGCTAAGCTATCGGGAGAAAACGTGTCACGAGCCCAATGTACTATGAGTGGCTCAACGGATAACAAGGGGATGTGGCAATGTTCTAATGGATGAGCTTATCTCAAGTCAGAGGCTGTTAAAACGTAGGGCTCACCAACACAAAATCTAGTGGGGAGAATATCAAAGCGGCCAAGCCAAGTGTGAAGCAATGAAGGGAACGTGGAGCTCTCCAACCAACTCGTCGAGTTGGCTATGAGTTAGTTGGCCAAGTCAACATTAAAATCGTATTCCCAAGCACAAACCGAACCTCAAAGGAAAATGATATTTCTATTGAAATATTTTATTTAAAATATTATTTTTATTAAAATATTTAATTAAAAAAATTATTTTAATTAGTTAAGGATGGTTTCAATTCTTGAATTTATTGGGCATGATGGGTAAATGCAATGAATGATGTAATCAATTATGGAGACCAGGTGCCCAAGATTTAGGGATTTCTCCTCTTTTCTCTCACAAGTAGATTTTCTATAAATGTAAGTTGGAAGCTCATTCCAAGGGTTAGACATCTTAGACAAGTGCATATTTTTCAAGAATCCTCTCTCTTACTAAGTTAGCTTTGTGGATTGGGGAACTTTCAAGCCTCTTTTCCAAGACTGTAATGGCAACCATTGCCTCTTCTGAATGTAATGATGCATTGTGTACAATGTTGAAGTAATAAAAGGGTATTTTTGTGACTACTATTAGTCCTTCCATCATTATATACTTCTTCGTGCCTTTCTCATACATGCAGGTGTATTGTGCAAGTTCAAAGTTTACATTGCAGGTTCTTGGAGTTTTGTGCTTATCAGGTGGTGGAGTTCTTGCATGCGGTTGAGTTGTGGTGTTTGTTCACCCTTCTCGGTTTCATTCTTCTTCACCGGAAGATCGAAGGTTGCTTGTGTAAACCAAGTTTGGAAAAGGGAATACTTGCTTCTTAGTTTGTGGTAGTTACTTACCCTCTCCAAGTTGCAATAGGTGAGTTGTCTTGTGGTGCATAGCACCCTCTTCAAATCAACCCTTTCCAAGTCTATCCATACCCTTTATTTGGTGCATCACCATCCCTAGAATAGTTTCATTTCTTGCAGAATCTCTTTCCCTAAACCCCATGAAAATGTTAGCATAGGTCTAGATAGCCATTTTATTACACTAGGAGTAGTATAGCACTTAGTTTAGGAAGAGGAAGTCGGCCTTCTCTGGAGGTTCACCTCAAGCCCAAGTCCCACAGCTTGAGAGGTGATCCCATGTTACCCAATCACACCGAACGTCCTATTCACATTCTGGCCATTCGGAGGGTGCAGTGATTTGGCAATAACGGTGCTTGATTGCATCATTTTCCTAAGGGATTGCTTCATCACCTTCATGTTATGTCCTTACAATATTTTGATCGTCATAAGGAATATTCTAACAATTTTGTGAGGATGAAAGGTACCGAATGGGGAAGGGATTCTACTTCAGCCCTAAGAAGGGAACTCTTTGTGGGCAGCCCTAGGTATGACCATCATAATTCAAAAAAATTGATTCCTCCTATGTCGCTGCTATATTTGTATCATGGAGGGCAGCGAGATCAATTTGATAAGAGAAAGAATATATGGAGGGACAAGGGGCACATAAATTCTTCCTTGCAAATTCCGGGTTGTTTGCACCTAGAAGTTTGGGATCCAGGGAACCTTTGGAAGGATGTTATTACAAACTTGAGGTCTGCTGTCTACATCCTTATGGCAGCCATAAGCAAATTGGCAATCACAAGAAAAATGCATTTCTCATCCACAGTTGAGGATCTAGTGTTTGCATGGGAAACAAGATGGTCTTCCACCACCATCATGCCAATTTTGCATGAGACAACACGCTGCTACAGCCAAGGTAAAATACTCTTCCTAAATTTGCATTTTGGATGGATAGTTCTCTCCTTGAACAGCTGTAGGTTGATATTTTTGATGAAGAATTTTGGATTTAATATGATATGCGGAAGGGACTTCAAGTATCACAGCTGTTACACCCTTCCTATGTCAATAACAATCAAGAATTTTGAGTTAGACTACAGCTATGAGGGGCTGTCCTCTTCAAAACTATGCATGGGGTTGTGCATACCTTCCATGGGCAGTGAGAAAGAGGCTGATTTGGGGACACTCTTTCCTCTTAATATGATGGGTAAGAAGGTTTTCACTTGGAGATTGAGCAAGGCTAACATTCCAACATCTTGGGCATTGCTTACGAAGAAATGTAGGGTTGTTCATGGACACTACACCCACTCATCCACACTTCTATGGACTGATCCAAACTTAACAGGGAAGGAAATTTGGTGGGGTAGCTTCAAGTCAACCATTGGAAAACCAAATCAGCAAGGTAACAACCTTCCAAAAGAGGTGAGTATAAGTTTTAGCATGTGTTGTATGCATCTTATGTGGAAATGCAATGATATACTTCCAAGCATGGCTAGCATGAAAAAGGAAGAAGCACATCTTCGGGGCATTCAATGCATAGAGGATAGCAAGGGTTTACTCTTTGGTAGAATGCTTCATGGTGATAATTTATGGTTAGTTCCGGGCATGCATAGTATGACCTCCATGTGGGAACACTTGAGGGATTAAGAGCAAATTGGAGCTTTCTTGTTGAAAGCCATTTTTCACGCCAAGTTGGGGCAAGGAAGGAATGCAAGAATGTTGTGTTAAGGGCTAATATGTTTGTTGATTTCAACCATAGGCTTGTTGATCTTCATTTTCCAGCCCATGTAAGACAATTTTCAGTCCCTATGCTACTCACAAATTTGGTTTTTTCCATAAGATTTCAGTTTGGTAGTTGTTATGTCATAGCTATAGGACTAAGTTTGCAAAAATAAGAGTTGGGGCTGCCATGAACAGCAGTGTGTTTTCATTTTTGAAGAGCATTCCATCATGGAATGATGAGGAAAGAAGATCTCAGCTGAAAAGAGGGAATAAATCAGATTATGATGTGTTATTTTCAGACTTGAACATTCTGATTTTTGAAAGAAAAATGCATGATTACAGTTGTTTTTGGGACAGCATTACTGAAGTGTTGGGAAGCCATCATTTGGATGGAAATTATGAGATGGTGTCAAGCAATGGAAGAGAGCTAGCTATCATGTCCCTAAGGCATGATAAGGAGAGTTTAAAAGTGTTGTTAAACACTCTTGTTTTCTTTGATATGTTTGCTTCATGTGCAGGTACATCAAAGAAGAAGCAGTTGAGATTCATTTGGGATCCAGTACTTACAATTGCTTGAGGACAAGCAATTTCGGGAAGGGAGGACTGTAATGTCCCCTTTTTTCGAATTAATCCAAAATAAAAGATTCCTTGCCTTTCCTCTTTCCGAAGGCAAGCAATGGATGAGCAAGGGAAGATCATGGATTATATTTCCATTTTCCTCATTCATGTTTATGTTTTTATCTTTGTAATTCCCATTATAAGGGGTCGGCTGGGTTTGGTACGTTTTAAAAGCAAATTAAAAGATTAAATATGCTTTCTATGGGTCGGCCTTGCTTTTTTGGCCTTTGGCACCAAAATGAGGATATAAAAGGAGATTAAGGACTTCATTTGGAGACATCTACTTTTGGGAATTTTATCTAATTTGGACCTTTGGGTTGTTTGCTCATTGTCTTTCCACTCTTGGGCAAAAATCCAAGTGTGTGGCTCTCTCCAAGAAGGACAAAAACCCTTCTTGTGGCTGGTTGGAGGACGAAAACCCTCCATCCTTGGTTGAAGAGAAAATATCTTGAAGACTTCATGCAGATTTGGACTCTAGAAGATCAAGGAAGACATCTACAAGGGTTTGCATGAATTTTAGAACCCTTCCTAGTTGGAGTGACTAGGGTTTGAGGGTGTTTGGGTGCCTTCTAGGGCACAAAAATCAAATTTTATTTGATATTCTGATTCGGCATAATTTATAAGGCCGAAATCTATAATTTCATGATTTTTGGTGAGGTTTATCTATCATTTTTAACCTTGGTTTGTGGCAGCCCTATTGTTGTCCTAAATTTAATTACAACAATGTGTTATCTTGGGTTTTCTCCATTTGTTTATTGCAAATTGAATGGATAAGTGTTGTCGTGCATGAAGAAATTATTTAGAAGTGTTTTCAGTTATTGTGCATGGTTTTATGGTGCTTTTAAACCCCTTTTCAGTTTGTTGCTAGGGTTTATATCTTGGGAACTGCTGTTATAAAAATCAAATTATTTTCATTGTGGTGTGGTGTATTTTCAGAGTTGATCCTTGGGGTTTGTGGCCAAACCCATATCTTCAGTTTTTGTCCCAAAAAGGGACATTACACATTTTCATTCTCAACAATAAAATAAGAGAGTTGGATTGTTAGAGTTAGATAAGCTCTCTCCATATTTTGTGGAGATTGATGCTTTATGGATAGATTGAAATCTTAGTTGATAATATTTGATTGAGATGTATGCCTTAAAATAAGGAGTGGGTTGGAAGCATGAAATTATAAATGCAACCTCCCACACCAAGGAATGTAACCTCCATTATTCTGAATAATTCATTCGAGGTTCTGTGGCATCAAACTTGTAAATAAGTGTTGGTTAAAATCCTCTTCCGAGGAATGAGTTGGCCACTCATTCTAAGGAAGATGGATCTATGTGTTTGTGTTTATTTATTCTTTTTATAATTATCCATTTGTTGTAAATTGTTGTATTTTTCTTTGTAAACATTCTTTTATTGTACAATTTGTTGTGAAGTTGCAGGTATTTTATGTGTTTATCATTTCTTTTCAATTCAGCAATTTCCCTTGTAATTTTTATTTAATTTCATGCAAGAGTGCTTTTACATTTCTGCAAATGCGACTTCTAATTTCCAGCAAGGGTGGTTTAAATTTCGTAAGTGTGCTTATACATTTCTATATTTGTGAAGTTTCGTAGAAGGAAGCGTTTGTCGGGATCTTTTTCTTATTGTATATTGCCTTCGGACACCAGCCCTGGATTGACATTATTTAATGAAGAGGATTGACAACTCTCATCAAGGATCTTGTAATGTCCCTCTTTCGCGATTAGTTCAGTCGAAGACCTTTTGGCCTGTTTTGTCTACCCGACGGCCAAAAGGGGTGTTTTCAAGGGTGACTTCGGTTTATTATTTTATTATATGATGCTCGAATTAAAGTAAAATATCATTAAAGCACATATAATGGATTAATAGACTGTTTGAGTGATTTTGACTTAGGAAAGTGCATTTAAATAAATTAATAAATTATTTAAATTGCCTTCCTAGTCAACAATGCGACTTGTTTGGGTAATGGCCAAATACACCCAAAAGTGCGACTTGATTAATGAAGTAAAAATAATTAATTAAATATTAATTATTTGGTATTAGCCAAAAAGTGCGACTTGGCTTTTGGAGGGTTTTTGGCTATATGAGGAAAAGTGCGGCTTGGGTAAAGCATTCAGATCATTATTATTATTTTCACAGAGCAGTTAGCACAGAGCTTTTGCAGACAGAATCCAAGGACGGAAACCCTCTGGATTATTCCTCTTGCGGACGGAAACCCCAGGAGCAGTGAGAGAAGTTTCCATCCAGGAATCTTCATTGTTTATATCGCTATTCAAAGATTTCAAAGCAATGACAGGGAAGAAATAAATTGCAGCTGTGGGCTTTGCACATCTATCTGAGTGGGGGCGGCTTCTTCTACAGTTATTCATTACTGTGTCAGAGGTATTTTTCATGTTAGATATCTATTGTAATTCCCAGCAGCAAATAAAGCAAATCGGCTAGGGTTTTGATTCATTTTCTGTGGATTTTTGGATTATCATTGTTATTAAATCTTTCTACAGATTTATATTTGTCTGGCTGTAATATTTAGCTTCAGAAACCAATATTAAATATTCAGCTGAAATATTTACAAAGAAATCTGCCAGATTTGCCCTAGGCGCCTATTTTATATTCACCCGGTTTGCGGGCTTTCTGTATTTATTTATCTATGCAGTTTCAGTGTGATGTTTTATGAATTCCTTTAATATTATCAGTTCAGATCTGAGCCAGAGCATTATTTAAAAAAAAAAAAAAAAAAAAAAATCAGACAAAAACGGGTTTGGGATCTTTCGATCTGGTACTCGGTGCTCTTTTCCTAACGTACATCATTCTGTTTATATGACAAGAAGGCCCGATGTGTGGTTGGTTAACACAACCGACAACACCCAACCTTATTCACGAGAATTATTACAAAACTACCTAAGGCTGACAAAACAATCATTAACCACATAACAAGTCGGCTGCTAATTATGTAATTGCACCGATAACCAAGACAATACTAATATGACAGTCTATATAGGCTAGAATTACCATGTAAACAAGATTTGGCATGACAACCATGAGGAAGAACAAATATGTTGAGCAACATATGTGAGTGACGTTTGGTATATCTCCTCATCTAATTTCAGTTCTTTTGGTTAATTGTGTTTCTTTTGAAACATACATCCGTAACAGAGCTCAATTGATCAAATCAGTCCATTTCGGTCGCCCGCTTCAATTGCATCTCCATTGCAATTGAAATTTAGTTTATTTTCAATATGAAACATGCTGAGCCTTCCTATGATTTGCATTTTAATCCAATTGTTTAATCTTCATTTGTCATTCAAATATTGTATAGATTATGGTTCAATTTAGTATCAGACAGATTATTTCCAGTTTTGATTGAAATGTAATTTCATGGCACTATTTTAATTTTGTCAGACACGAGATAGCTTTGGTCCATAAATTTGACATAAATCTGATAATTCTTTTCAATTGGATGATGCTGCAAGGACACAACCATATGGGTATTAATGTTAACATGATGACATTTAATCATAAACACCCAACACAATTATACTGAGTAATAATTTACCGCCTTAATAGGGAAACCCAGTGAACATTTGCTTACCTGATACTAAGTATTTTTTTCAATGTGCAGATTTCCATCCTCTCAAAATACAATACTCTGTTTGTTCATAGCTTCAGGGATTACTTAGAGGGTAAGATTGTTCGAAACTAAACCCATTGATCCTATCTTAGGTAATCAGCCACCTAGATAGCCTTGTACGTTGACCTTCTCAATGCCATACTAGAATATAGTCGGAGAGGACTTATGAGCTTTTGCTAAGCTACGGATTGTTATGTGACATTCACTATTGTACTTTGAGACATTATTGATTTAATATAAGATGCATTTTTCAAAATAAGAAAAAAATTATTTAAAACGAATTTTGAGTGATTCTTAATGTAACATAAGATGCATTTTTAAAATAAGAAAAAGATTCGAAAGAATTGAATGAAATAATGTCTAGAGAGCTAGGTCTTCCTTTGGTTTTAAATGTGGAGTATGAATATTCAAAAAAATATAAGAAAGACATAAGGATATCATAGAAAGTTTACCCCAATCCAAGAAAGACCTGTATTCACCTGAACATACGTGTTTGCTGCAGGAACTAAACTGGCATTCTTGGAGCCAACAAAAGCTGGAAAATTCAATAAATTACAAATACATTAAAAAAATCAATAATGAACAAATACATTAAAAATTCCAAGTAATTTAGTAAATATTCGAAACATATGATAATTATGACCTCAACCATTGTAAGAAACTCATACCCTACCAATGCCAAGATGCATGAGCTAGTTCACTGACAGTAACACTAGGAAAAAATGCAGGACGACTATTTTTGGTTGAGTTTATAATTTGCTTACAGCCATACCATGAAGCGCTAGAGTACCAAATGCCTTTGTAAAGAGAAGCATCCCAATCCCACACGATAATGCTACAAACAACAACCTGGACAACTGTTGTTGTGTTTCAACTTCATCCTGCAGCCATGGTTCCCTTACAGAAGTCAGCTATGAAAATAACCAAAATCCCAAATTCTGTCAAACAGGTAAGTCCTAAAAGCAGATGAAATAAAAAATTTAAAATAAATTATGCTGTCCTACCAGGAACAAAATACGTGGTCAGATTTAGAAAGTTCATCATGATATGCCTAGCTATCTGGAAAGGAACTCCTTGCATTTAAAAAATCATCTTTGCAAGTTAGAGCAACATAAATATGAATGTGTATCCAGATCTATATGACTTTGGGGACGGCTTAAAAATTGCAACAAACCTGTTTCATAGGAACCTTAAGTTTTCCTTATGAAGGAAACAAATCAAATTTAGGTGCTTCAAAGTCCAATCATGTCAAAAATGAAAATCAATTCAGTTGACTCAAAATTGATGCATTTTATTCGGTATAGGTATCCTATCCTAGGGAAAATCAGTCTAAAACCGTGTTAGCAGTGTTGACCAGAGGGTTTCTACAATATGCAGCTGTTGGAAGTGGCTCTTCGAATTGTGTGTATGCCCCTCTACTTGTTGTGCCAAGGAAACATGTATCATCCATATCTATATGTGTTACTGTATGATGTATGTATATTCTTTGTTTCAACTTTCATGTAATATTTAAGACATTCACCATTATGCCTAACTAATTACATCTTGTGTAAACTGTGCTTACATTCAGAGGCACCTGAATAATGAAATTAGTGGCGAATGTCACAGGCAAAACAAAACCCATAGATTTTACATAGAAAATGATAGGATTAGAGAATAGAGTCCATATTATTTGAATACGACAAAAATAGATAGCCAGAGCTAGAGAAAGAATTTTTAGAGTGTCCAGTATAAGTAGTTCTCCAAGTCAAAGGCTAGATGATTTGAAATTTACAAAAAATGAACCCAGCTCAAGGGAAAGGTCAGAGACAAGTAAGGACAAGGAAAACCTGGAAACTGGAATGAGGAGAGAGCAGAGATGGATTACTGAATTCCACCTGAAAATGTCAGAGATGGAAGCTAAAGATGGTCCTGAAATTCATACACAGACTTGTGATAATGGATTGACAGCTACCAAAACAAATACTGGAAAAGGATTCTGGTGTACTAAAAATAAAAAGGAAGACAGTTTTAAAGATGAAGTCCTATAATGTATTTTAACATCTGTGAGGTTAAAAACATGATACTAAAACAACAGCTCCCAACAAACATATCAATAAAAGAAGGAAAAAGATGATTTCAGTACAGCAAGGAGACCTTCCAACAGCAATTCAATTTAATAGGAGTTCAATCATGAGAATAAAAGTTCTGGAATTCTGCATATGATTAGGAATCCTAATTATACAGTGTAGGAAGTGAGTAGGACCTGTAACAACCTAAGTTGCCGAATTCGAATTTGTGTTTGAATTCTTGGAGGATAAAATTCTGTTAAAAAATCATTACTACAAAAATCAGCCATAAAATTCGTGATTAAATTTTACTACAAGAAGTATTCTGTTTTATTTTAGATTAAGTACTCAAAAAGAGATAATGAAATTCAATGAATTTCAACGAATTTTTTAGTCATATTTGGTCTTCGGGGAATTTCGAATTTTTTATATCAAATTTGTCATAAGCAGTTACTTGCATAACAACTAGGGACATTTTGCAAGCAATTTCCCTAAGAATAATACAGCTTTGTTATTTCAGTTGTGAGAAAGACAAGATGCTCCAAATATGAAAGTTAATGTGCCAATGTTGCCTTCAAGCAAGTATCTCTAACCTCTAGTCCTTTCTTTCATTTCAGATCTAGACGTTTGTTGGTATGATCATGCACAGATTAGGATAGGGTAGCATATCTTTATCTATTCTCTTCTTCGTTTCCATCGTTTTTCTCCCCCGCTTTCTCCTTTGCCCCCGCATGTGGGGGCATTTAGCTCGGGTTTCCTTTCTGCTGTCTTTTCTCTTCTTTTCGGTTTTTGGGAACTCGTTTTGAGTTGTCCCCGCTCGCACTTTGTATATTGTTTGGGCTGCAGTCCCATTGACCTACTTTTGTGGTCATTCGTTGGACATTAATATATTTATCTTATCTTATCTTATCTTATTGCATTATTTATTCTATCAGTTCTTTCCTTGCACAACCCTCAATCCTCACGAGTCTTGCTTTGCAACCTCGTGAACCCTTACTTTAATCCTTACAACTCTTCCTTTGCAATCTCTTGGATCCCTTACCTTGTTACTACCTTGATTACAATATGATTTACAACCTTATTATCATCACTTTACCATTGGGAGCTATTTAGACACCTCTACCCTATTTTGGGTCTAGGCTGTGGAACCCTGTACTGTAATGTCCCTTTTTCTGGGACATTTCTAAACAGGTACTGAAGACCTTTAGTCCATTCTTTCCCCATGGACTAAAGGATAAATTGGGGAAAATATTATAAAAGTGGTTTTCACCACTAATTTGTTAACTCCTTCTTTGAGCTCATTAAAAAAGAATTAAATTTACCTTTTTGTGATTTTAATCATTAAGTTAAAAAAGGTGAATTAAATATTAAAAAAAGGAGATATGTTCTACATGATGAAGACCCCCTTTTTAATGGTCACTTACCCTTAAAGTGAGTCACCATTCTAAGGGAGCATTGGGCAAAGAAAGGGCCCATTTGGAGCGCCACTCTTGGAGGGAGGAATATAAAGTCACATCACCTCTTCCATTGTGGGGTATGCTGATTATGATTATTGTTATTTCTTCATGCTTGAAGAAAAGGGATGCATGCCCATTGATGTTCTACTAAAGGTGTTTTACAACACCACCTTGTTATTGGCAAATTGAAGACCCAAGCAAGTTGTTGAAGGATCCATTCATGCATGATTGCTGGTCTGTTTTTCTCTTGTGCCCTAGCGACTTGATGTGAATGTGAAATTTGAATATTGTGCATTGATCTTATCCTTCTTTGGTGGCGAATTGCTTGGTGGTAATTTTGGTAATGCATTTATGCCCTAGCGAGCTGGATCTCACTTGTCTTGGTATTGATTTGATGCTTTAAGTTGCTGTTGTATTTTTTGTGCCCTAGGCGACTGGGTAAGGGTGTATTTTCAGCATATTGGGTGCATAAAACTTGCATAAAAGATTCAGATCTGATTCTATATATTTTTATGAGCTTGTGCACAAGGTTTGGTGATCAGTGGGGTGTTGTTGCATGCATAATCAGCCCTAATTGTGCTGGGCGAAATAGTAGGAGGGCCATTTCTGCACTTTTGGTGAAAGTTGGGTTAATTCTGATTTTACATTCATAAACTTCATATTTTATAACCCCAATATCCAAAGTTTGAAGTATTTTGCATGGTTGGTTGAGCGGGAATTAATTTTAGAAGATTGCAGCAGTCTGGGGTTTGATTATTTAATTACATTCAGCTGTGTATAATCAAATTGGTGTTAATTTAGTGCGCTCTAGCTATTTTCCGATTTATTCCACTTACCTCTGCTAGTTCTAATCCCACTCCGGGTTAGGAATAGTAGACATTGGAATACTTCAGGATAATTTGCATAAGGGTTTCATTGAATTTGGGTGAATATTGAATTTCCCCAATAGGGAGACATTACATATACCTCTATGATGTGGAATAATGCCTTCCAAGTTCCACATCTCCATGAATTTACAATCTAAGGTGTGCATCTTTAGCATAGCCCCCTTTATCCTAGTCCAAAATACCCCCATTATAGAGGAAAAAGAGGATTTTCATTGGGCCATTCATTATTTGCGTATACTCTAATGAACCCAACGTGAATCAAACACGCAACCTTCTTATTAAGTCACATTCACATTTCCTTGTTTAATCTTTCTAAATCTTTTTCAAAATTATCCTAAACCTTTCAAAATCATTCTATAATCATTTTATGACCATGTCATCACCTCTTAGGGTTTTTCAAACGAGCCTCGACCCTTTTAGATTATATATGGGATGTTCCTTTCTCCCTTCCATGTCTATCATCAATTCTAATCAATCATATCATGCAAGTTTTCTAAATCACAACCAACATCAATTATTGAATGCGATGTGGTTCAAATAAGAGTATTAGATCCTAGGGTTCTCTTTAGGAATTCGGATATCGAGCCATAGTCACTCTTGACAAGGATGGCTCTCTTATCCAAGAACCCCAAACCAATATACCCATGGAACTAACCTGCCATAAAACCAATTTAGATTCTTTAAGAAAATATCCTAATACTCTCTTTAACTTCATTAGAGGCCCTTCTTTTAGTCACAAAAGTCCCCCGATCTTAATCCTTCCAATCCAGGTGAATCCATCTTCAAATCACACTACAAATACTTCTAACCACCCTCCCCTAACTAATACCAATCTAGTAATGGTTCAATTGGCGGGGCAAATGACTTAGATGCAATCAATGACAAATCGTAACATGATCCAAATGCAAAACCACATCTTGCAAAAGCATCTCAACCTCGTGTCATTTTAGGACCTACTAAGCCTACTTTTGCACCTTCATTGCCTTTGGATACTTGGTAACCCAATACCCCAACCACCTATTCACACCAAGGTTCTTCAAAATTCTCGGGATGAACCTTTAGCTCCTAAAATCGCTTTGATGGATATAGGAGGTCGTCCCACTCGGCTGCCCACCTCGCCGCCTGCCAGCGAAAACCCCACTCTGTACTTTCGAAAAACAACACAATATTTTCCCCTGAAAACCCCACTCCGTACTTGGAAAAAAACATAACATCTATGTGGAAACCCCACCCTATACTTTGATAAAAATATCAACATTGATGCGATGTTCTAGAAAGTTATCTTTTCTTTTTAATAGCCAACACACCCTGAAATCGGTTCAACCGGAGATAGGGTCCAGCGGCTGGAAGAGCACCGCACGTCCTGCGGTGTCCGGTGCGCCTTCGGCGGCCCTTGAAAATCTGGAGGACCGAGTACCGTTCACGCCCGGTCGTACTCATAACCGCATCAAGTCTTTGTACACCCGAAAATCAACATATGATTGCAAACACACTCGAATTTTCGAGTTCAAATCAATAGCTTTCACCGATTGCTTGCATCCTCCATCTCCCGCATAAGATGATCACTCACCTGCTCTGAAATGGGCTGAATGGAAGGTTTAGCAACCTTGGCTATGATCTCGCACAACTGAGATAATCGCTCTACGAAGCTCTTCTTTCTCCGCCTTTTCTCTGTCAAGCCTAAGGAATAGAGCATCTATCAATGTCTGCGTGTCCTGCTTCAATCCTTCGTGGTGGCCTCGACCGAGGGTACTGCTAGTTCTGCAACATCTTACGCCGTGAGTTCTTCCTCCTTTCCTTCCGGATCGACATCTCGGAAACTTCTGTCCCGACTCCTCGATGATCAACCTTGAAGTTACCTTAGCAACTTTAGGCCTTCTCGTCTTTTCCGCTCGGACTGGGTAGTAGGCTGCAAGTCGTGTTCCTCTAAGTTCATCTCCACTTTCGCTTTTGGAACCAATTGCAAAGCCAACCATTCTAGAGAAGTTACTTCTCGGAGAATGAGAAGTTGCTGAGTGCACTACTATCTCCCGCTCCTGCTCTACTTCCTCTCCATCAGAAAGTGCTACAGTGTTATGGCTGCCATCTTCTGAATCATCCAAGGACAAAGCTCTTTCGAACTCTGCCATCTGCACAGAACGCGTCTCTTACGGAAGAGGTGCTTTGAACGAAGTGGCTAAGGAGAGAGAATGAATGTCTTTGGAACCGGTGGAGGAGGCATGGAAGTGTCCTGCTAAGGTGCAGCAGTTGGTGAAGTATTGGGTGCTGGAGAAGCTGGAACTAAAGTCATGTCCGTGGAAGTGATCTTCTCCTTAGTTTGAGATCTTTTGTGCTACTTTCAACTTCTCGAACCTTCTTTTTTCTTTCGTGCTTCCTTTTCGTGGAATCTCTCGGGCGAAGTTGCCCATGATTTGATTGATCAATGCTTCATCAAGGCAATATCCCTTTGTCAGCAACCAGTTTGAAGTATTCACCAAAACAGCTCCAGACCTTTCTTCAATTGTATGGCAGCCCCCTACGTTCTCCTGAAGTACGGCTCTATCTCCTCCCATTTGATGGTAAGTGTCAAGCAACACATTCCCATCATCTTTAAGATCCACAGTATCCACGCTAGTCCAAATTCGAACACTTGCTTTCTTGATAGCTGCTGAAATCCCTCTTTCTAACCTCGTACCCACTGTTGCACTTCATCCAAAAATCCTCCAAAGAAGGCACATGTGGTACTCTGAGAGATCGTCTTCTTGCTATTCCAAATGGATCGAAGTTCACCGTGCCGTGAAGAACTCTTGCTCATACTCGGATAACATCTGCTTCTCCATCCCTCGAGCTCTATGAATGCTCTGACAACTATAATGTCCGACAGTGATCGGGAAGAAGCCCGTAGACTTGTGCCGTTTCGACTAAAGGTCATGTATCTCCACAAGTTGCCTGCTCAGCTCCATGGTGATCAGTCTATCATTCGGATATCTGGGTAGCTTGACCGATTCTCCAGAAAAGCCATAACCCCGAGGTATGTTAAAGTTCTGCAAACCGAATGAATAGACTCGCCAATTTTGGATATAGCTTCCCACGCTTCCTTGCTTACCCCGTTGGCCTTGAAGTCCTGCCTAGCTTTGCAAATGAATTCGTAGAAGAATCCATCATTGACTACTTTGAAATCTTTCTCGCACGCAGTACAGATGGTCGTGGGTAGCACTCAAAAATGGGGTCCTTCGAAATAACGCCACATCTGTCCAACTTGGAGAAGATGCCTTGTGCAGCTGCAGCGTACAACAAGTAGGAAGTCATCTTGAAGTTGAAAGTACACTTCATGTTCCAGAGTTGCTCACCAATGTTGTCGCTAATAATTTCCGACCAATTGATTATGGAATCAATTTTGTTGATTTCAATGGTCCTGATGAAAGCATACATCCATGTACGGAAAGTGTGAGCATTCGCCTCGCCATTAATCCTGCATAACAATTTGGCAACATCATCTGCCTCATGCACCAAATTGGACCGCGGAAGAGTTCTTGGGAACTTAGAAGGAGATCTGGGCTTCTTCATGTATCTGTTGTTCATTATACTCACCACAATCAGCTCTATGCTTCTCCCACTGCCGCCGACGTCTGGATGCTAATGGAAGTCACCACCTTTCGAATCGGAATCTTCAAGCAATAATTGATGAACTCTGCGTCCAAACGAATTATTGTCTTTCCCGTAGCATCACGCACTGATCTGGATGAAAGATGGTAAGATCTAGCACACTCCATAACAAACTCTGGCAACTAGGCTGTGTATGGAGAGGCTGCAGCTCGAATGATTCCACTGCTTTTAACTGCACGCATGAGTGAAGTCTTTCCTGCTCTGGATTTATCAATCAATTCGGAAAGAGGTTCTGGACATAGATCTGTGTCTCCTATGTCTACAAATTTGGAAGTGATGCATGACTTCCTTGTGCTTTCTTTTTCATCTCTCTTTGCCATGACTTTGTCTATCTTTGTCTGAATAATTCTTTTCTTCTAATTCAAATTTCGGAATTCTTCAATACTTTTAGTGCGGATCTGGATAATTCTTGATTCGGAGGATATATTCAATGCTTTGGACATTGATTAGAGCTCCTTTTCTTTTGTAAAGCACCTGTAATGAATTCCTGCAATTAATTCAGACAAAGATGGCCACCGGAGCATGAATAGTGAATTTTAATTATAAAAATCTGCATTTTTCAAGTCTGCTGCCCCAAAAATTGATGTTTTATTTGCACGCAAAGTGAGCATGAATTTTTCCAACTTCACCTGAGCACCTGTATCACTTATGCAAACAATTATGCAAACAAAAATCAACCTCCTTCAATGCATGCGCCAAAATTGGAAGCTTTTAGCCTTGTTTTCACCTTCTTTTGAGCAAAATTCCTCTTCAAATGGGGCGCACTTTTCCTCCTGGCTGCAATTCTTTACCTGTGAATTAATTAATTCATCCTTATGGCAGCCCATGCTTATATAACCCTCATAATTTTATAATTAATAATTGCCCTTCCTATTCCTGGCAATTAATTAATTAAAAATCATGCTTCTCTCTTTAAGCGATATGCTAAAATAGCATGTTTAAGGACAGCCATCCAATAAATTAAATTAATTCAATTTAATCATTCACTCTTCACTTCACTTAAGCTTCACAGTGTGCTTTGACCATAGCCACTGAAAATATGAATTTATTTAATGATTTAATGCTTCAAAAAACATTAAATATATCCTAAATGGGGCGCACTTTTTGACATGAAGGGGGCAGCCTTTAAATAAATTAAATTTAATCAATTTAATCCATTTAATTCTATTTCTTTTATTCTCCTTTGGCTCGTTGACTTTCTTCCATGCTTGGGCGCCTTTTTTAAAAAGAGAAATAATTAATTTAATCTTTTTTAAGGCTGCCACCTTCTCTCTAAAGGGGTCGCACTTTTTGGAATAATATAATTATATTTTTAAGAATTTTTTACAATGGGATTCTTTACCCTGCAAGGAAGCCCCGGAAATCCCATGATCCACTTAAGCGATTTGACTTTGACAATGGGATTATTTACCTGCAAGGCGGCAATAAAATCCCATGATTCCACTTAAGTCACTTTTCTTTTACTCCACCATGGAAATTTTTACCTTGCGCAGGCGAGGCAATAAATTCCCGCCTGCCTGCTGCCTTTAACTTTCCCACTGCAACTTAAGTGACTTTTCTATCATGGGAAAAAGTACCTGCAAGGCGGTACAAATTTCCCATCTGCCTGCTGCTTATAATTTTCCCACTGCAGCTTCAATCCTTTGTTTTCCAAAATGCGCCCAACCCCGCAGGGGTTTTTTCTGCACGATTTCGTTTTTTCGCAGTGATCCAGACCTTTGATGGTGACTTCCTCTAGGCATAACGTGCGTATATGTTCTCCAGCTGCTCCAGGCCAAGAATCGGGCTAACCCGACAAAGGAATTGTTCTAGAGAAATTTCACAGAAAACGAAACGGGAAAACACAAAAACACAAAAAATTGCCAAAAGTCACAAATAAAGCCCAGAACTTATTCCTTGTTAAAACCCTTCTGGTACATAGGAATAATGACATGTTCGATCATAACAGAGTTAAAACGGAGCGCAAATAGCCTCAAACGGGGCTCAAAATAATTAAATACAAATTTCCCGCAGACAAATCCCGACGACAGAATATAACAATTTTGGGCATCTGGGTATTTGGCGAAAAAGGCTAATATGGCTCTTTGGGAATATCCTGACACAATACAAGAACTTTCAGGCAATAAAAACACAAAACGACCCATTATTTTAAAAGTACGAAATTTTTTTCGAATAGGGTAGTCACAGATTTCAAGATGAAATCTGAGTGACACCATGTTAAAATCCACACGAAATCCTTGAAATATCTCATCAAAGACAATACTCTCTATCACCGTAACTTTGAAGGAACTCTACTCCATTGTGTGACCGAGGATGAAGTACCTCCTCTCCTCGAGCAAGCACAAGGGGGCATTCACGATGGCCACATTAGCAGACATGCTACGGCACACAAATGCCTATGCATGGGTTATTATCGGCCTGCCCTAGAATCCGATTCTCATGCATTTGCTAAATGATGCAAACCTTGCCAACTCCATAATGACCTTATTCATGCTCCCCCAACGGAGCGTCAAACACTTGAAGCTCCTTGGCCCTTCACCATGTGGGGACTTGATAGCATTGGAAATTTACCCCGTTCACAAGACAGACACACTTTCATCATTCTGACCACAAAATACTTCACCAAGTGGATCGATGCCATGCACAAATGTGACTAGTGCAACAACCGCCAAATTCATGATTCTCAAGCAATTCATTTGTCACTTTGGAATTCCATATACCATCATCTTTGATAATGGTAGGAACTTCAAATGCAAGGAAATGAACCGACTTTGTGTTGAATTCAAAATCAAGCACATGATTTTAGCTCCATATCATCCACAATGCAAATGATAAGCATAATCTACCAACAAGATTCTCTATAAAATCCTTCAAAACCATTTAGGAATCCCATTCCAAATGGCATCTTAAACTATACCCCACACTTTGGGCATACCACACAAGTGTTTGCACTAGTGCTAGAGCAACTCCTTTCTCTCTAGTGTATGGATCTAAAGCAATCTTGCCCCTATAGGTTAACCTCCCTTCGCATTTTTCCCACAATATCATCCATGCTGAAGAAATTCGCAAAGTCGGACTTCACTCCTCAATTTGTTGGAGGAAAAAAGTGCTAATACTCTCCAACATAATCGTCGATATAAAACTCGCATCGTAAAACAACATAACAAACTTGTCAATAGTGGAAGTTTGAGATCGGAGAACTAGTCCTCAAGTTGGATTACACCCACAATAAAGAGGGCAAATACACCCAAAAAGGTGGGGTCCACACCTAGTTAAAGATATCTTAGGACCAAGCACATATCATTTACAAACCAGCGAAGGCCATATTTTCAAGGAACCAACAAACACTCAGTTCTTGAAAAAGCACTACATCTGACCTTTCAAACCCTTTGCCCCTTCCTGTACATAGCCTTCTTTTCTTCTCTTTTGTCGTGCTGGTTAAATATGTATATCATGATTTTTCATTTAGCGTGTATTTTATTATGGTTTATATACTAGCATGGTACTAACATTTTATGTCTCTTCTTGTAGTATCTTACACTTGCACATTTTTCGCAAACTTTACTTTATCACCCTTTATTTTTACAAGTCGATCAATTTAGTGAGCCTTAATTTCCCGTAGTCCCGTACATCCTATTTTATTTTTATAGGCCAATTAGTTAGGTTGAGCCCTTGTCTCCAGCTAGTCCCTTATATCCTTTTATGATCCTACATTTTTACAGGCCAGTTAGTTTGACGATCTCAGCTACCCCTACCATCCTATAGGCCTATTAGTTCGGTTGATATCTTTTCCCAGCAAGTACCTTTAATCCTTATCCTACCCATAGGTTTGTTAGTTTAGTCGATATTTTTTCCACCTAGCATTACCCGATTTGGGTGCAATGAGTTATATTACATCCTCATCATACCCATCATGAGTATCAGTTTGGTTGATATTTTTCCCAACTAGTACCATCTACCTAGACTCATAGATTCACAACCTAAATTTACCTACCTTCTGGTTTTTTTCATGCAACGGTGCATTTTCACCTTTAGGATATTATTCCCTACTTTATGATCTATATTGCCACAACGCTTGATTTTCAATTAGTGACTTTGCATGGTAACACCTTTGGGCCCTCTTCACAAGCGCCAATCCCCTATGATCATTTAGCTCCCTACCTTAGCTAAGCGTCGTCCTCTTAGACAAGAATAGCAATGGTCGAGAGTGTCATTTGGTCTCCTTCGAGTCATTTGTGCTTCTTGTAGTTCAAGTCTTGCAATCTATCTATCTACATGTTTTCCATTCACATTTTATCCTCTTATGATGAAAGTAACAGATCTTTCTATCACTGTATCATCCCTTTCTTTTTGCATCATGCTTAGGGCATCCCAAACAACAACTCACTATCTACCTTTTACTACACACTTCCTATCAGGTTTGCCAAGGTTGTTATTGAGATAGCACTCTTTTTATAGTGCATTTCTAGGAGTATCTAAGTGTCATGATTTGTAGGTTCTCCTTTATAGCAGCTAGGTGTTGGCTCTCTTGTGTTAGTCATCTTTTACACCCATTTGATCAGCCTTCCAAATCCATAGAAAAGAGGAAAAGAAAAGGCCAAAATCCAAAAGAGAGATAAAACCATGTTATCAAAGGAAAAAAACAATAAAAGGCAATAGAAAAAGGCAATTATTACAAAGCAATAAAATCCAATCACAAACAAAAAGATGGAATATTATCATATTTGGCACATCTATTATGGTTGAAATCTCAAATTCCACAATTGGCCTCGTTACAGAGCTTGAGGTCCTTTGGGGTGCAGTAGGTTTTTCAACTAGGGTAGGAGGTCTCATATCTATCATTCAATGCCCTTGCCTTCTCATGCCTAAACCTCATAGTAGGCTTATTGCTCCTTAAATGAGGTCCCAGAGAACGGGGAAAACGTCGTGGGGACATAGGATACATATTTATTTTAATATACTATCATAGTTGACATGAGATATCCTTATACTTCACTAGTTTGTCTTCACCGATGCCTACATATTTGGGTTCCTCCACTCCTTGATGTCAAAAACTTCTAGTTTCACCCTTTGATTAGCATATCTTGATTCCGGTACAAAAATTGTTTCCACCTTTGTGGCGCACAATTTTTCTCCTTTTAACACCATTATACCCATTGGCAAACAAGCTAGATTCTAAGTCTTTCCCATCTCTTTCATATCCTTTTCTCCGTCGCTTTTTCAAACATGTTAGCATTGAGACGGGCATTAAAGTTTAAGACTTGAATATCTTTTGCATCTCTTGGCTTTCACATTGTTCTCTCTTGATCATTGCTACCTCCTCTCTCAAATTTCTCCTAGTTACCTTAGGGATTCTAAGTGTTCCATCCTAGTCACCTTTTATTTATAGGACTGTTATTCTTGTGGTTGATACCTTTTTCCAGACTAGCACCTTACATACTTTATATTTACAGGCCAATAGTTTGAGATTCTTAGCTACCCCTTTACACCCCATTCCAACCTACTTCTGACCTACCTATGAACTACTTATTCACTCTCCCATCCTTCCATGACCTCCCCCTTAGCTTAGGGTTATTGCTTATTTATCTTATTTATCTTCTAGAGTTTCTTATCTGTTGTACTTGGGTGCACATAGTAGTTCTTTCTACGCTGTGGTTATTCACTATGCGGACACACTCGCGGGAAGGTAAGTATACATGTACGTAGGCTTTATTTGAGTTCATGTTTTCATTTCTTTCTATTTTACACCTCTTTCGATATTTTGATTTCAGTGTTGCATTTTCTTTTCTGAATACCATTGCTGCTGCAGCACTATTTCATTTTCAATTGGTGTTAAAACTGCTTGGATACATTGAAAAACAAAGTCGAGAATTTCCAAGAAAATAGGTCTTGGACTCTTGGGTTTAAAACGCGACACCTTCTATTTGAATATAGTGCAATTTTCAAACCTGCATTATATGGAAGTCTAGAACTTTAACTCTCGAGTGGTTGCTTAAACTGTAATGTCCCCAAATGGACACTTTTTACCCCCAAACGGATTTAGGCAAATCCCAAACCCCAAATACAGATTATAGAGATTATAGCAAAAAGATATAGTGCAGATCTGAATTTTATCTATAAATGGCGACTTGGTATGGAGATGAAAATCCACAAAATCTGAATAAAAACCACTGAAACTTGAATGGAAACAAATCAGCAATATTTATAATGATGGAATCATGAGAAAAATACCAGATTTGAGCTTCAAACAGGCTGAATTTACTTTATATAAATCTGCAAGACAATTGTCCTCAAACACAGCTGAAAAGTACAAAACCCTTGAGCCAAAAATTATGCAACCAACTGATTTTGGCTTCTAAAATTATGGCAAAGTTGTTGGTGATGAGATCCGGACAGCCATGCCCTAGAATGTACCTAACTCCACCCACAAGGGTGTAGATAACCCTAGATATGGCTGCAAATGGAGGTAAAAATCTGCAACAAGCTTCCACCTTCAAACCCTTGTACAAATCTGCACTTTTACAGCCTTCTATACCACTAGAAAATACTGAAAAACACCACTAACTCTATGATCTGCAATGGAAACCCCTATGTGGAGAATCCTCTCAACTAGGAGAAGGGTTTTCGTCCTTCTACTAAATCTCTTAGAGGGTTTTCGTCCTTCTACTAGATCTCTTAGAGGGTTTTCATCCTCAAGAGTGAATCTCTAAGGGTTTTCATCCTTAGAAGATTGAAGATGCAAACTCAAAGCTTAACATACAAATCAGATTTCATAAAATAGACAAGTGATGCTCTCCTCAAGCAAGTCGACTTGCTTATATAGAGCTAATGGACCAACTTGCCTCCCGACATCCAATCAGCTTTTAGCCCCTCATTTAATGTTTTTCCCTTTTGATCCATCCCATAGGAGGTCACATTTTCTAGGGAAAATTAAACTTTATAATGTGGCTTTAGCTTTTTCTAATTTTATTTTGTTATTAAGTCTATAATAACTTTATTATAAGTGCCTTTATAATATTTTCTTTTTTATTTTTATTTGCACTTTATAATAAATTAAGTTCCCGTTGTGTTCATCCCTTAGCCGTCGGGGAGACAAAATGGGCTAGGGGTCTTCAACCGAGAAAGGGATATTATATAAACAAGTTGGTCAAGAAGTCTTTCTAAGTCATTGGAAGTATAAGAGGTCAAGTGTTCCATTCGCACTATGTGCAATGTTGCCTTTTTTAAATTTCCGTCATTTTTAAAGTGTTATAACCTATGCGCAAGCTACTTTTACGGAATTTTTTACTTTTTGCAAAGGGCTAGACATGGAACCACTTGTTCCATATGCTTTAAAATGTTATGCATTCATTAGAAGAATCAATTTTTGCATTGGAGGTCTACCTCCCGACTTTAAGGAAAAAATGTATAAGAGAGTGGAGAAATAAGGAGGCTCAAATGTATAACAGGTGCACTTTTAGTCGAATCCAATACCATGTCATTGCTCCAAGTTTAAAAATGGGAAGTTTGTGCTTAGAAACCATAAATGTAGCATTGTTTCTTGTCACCAATGTTGCTAGAGACAAACTTGATTTTGGGGTTTATGGGTCTCTGGGATCGAATAGGCTAACAGAGCAAGAGACCTACCCATCTTAAGTATGCTGCTAGCTTCCAGGATAGGCAAAGTGATGCAGTGGCATTTTGGATAGATGAAAGGATTTTAATCTTTTTATCCAACTTTATGTTCAGATTTATTTGATATTATTGAGTAGACCAATTAGTTGATGTTTTCTTGTCGCATAAATTTCTCACACATCGTCCGTGCGATTGGAAGGAAGATATTGTATTGGTTTTTATTAATCGCTTTATGATTATATAGATGTCAAAGGAGTTCTTAAGCACCAGTAGTGTTGAGCAAAGTGGTTTGGTGTTGTTGGCCATTAGGGTTGATGTGTTATACAAAGGTACAGAATTATCAAGACAAGGGTTGATGTAGTTAAGCATTCCTATGATGGTGTTTATCTTGTAGTACAAACCGGTCAAAGGGGATGAGCACGAGTAGCATAATGCTCGCCATTTGGTCACAATCTGTCCAATTATAGGCTTTTCTTAAGCAACATAGGTGATTAATACCAAAATGTACAGAGTATCAATTTGCAAGTTGCAGCAAATATTGATGGATGGATTTGCAATCATTTTCTCTGGATCACCTTTTGGTCCCCTTTGATCAAAGGCAAGTTTTTGGGTCTTGTGATTCAAAATGTATTTAGTCGATAATATGTTAATCAAGGCATGAATCTCCTAGTGAGACCACCTTAAAATTAATAAATGTTTATATTAGGTGGTAAATTAATGTTTGTAATTAATTTACTTATGTCATTTGAGACGCAGTGGTTGGACTCGTAAGGTTATGTTATTATGTCCACTACAACTAGGTCCTCTATAAAGATAAAATTTAATCCTTTGCTCAACCCCATAGCAAGCACCACCACTTAGTCCGTTGAAATTTTAAGTTTCTTATACACCGACGAGCTTAAACAAATAGAAAAATAATTGATGCACAATGTATAAAATAATAACAAGAAAACTACAATAATGAATATAGAGCTTATACCGATCCACACCGAACCCACAAGGTTGTGTGGAATATGGTACAACTAAATAAATTAGATGGAATTGTTCAAATGGAGGTGCAGATTGTATAACACGTAGTAAAATCTAAGAAACAAATAAGGAAACAACCATTACACATTCAATGCATGAGATTTGACAAAATAGTGCCTCTTCAACTGAAATAAGAGAAAAGGTAGAGTACATATATATACAATGCACAATAAGGCTAGGAAAGTAGGATCTTGTGATAAGAAGGGAATGCATCTTGATTTGTCTAGATTGCAAGATGACGATTCAAATGTTAGATACGCATAAGCGTCTTAACATGTGGAAGAGATGACCGACCGATACAAGATACTTGAAGCATGCAATCATTCTTGAATACCTTAGAAGCGTTTCCGATTCCGATTGACTCTTTTTGGATATTTGATGCATTACAATATATAGCATTACAAGAAATCGGTTACAAATGTTGGAAGCACAATGGATTGAACGGGGGTGAATCAGTCCTTACAAAATTATTCAATTTCAGATTGCTTACTTAAATCACAAACCACTTATCCAATTATTAATGTGTGCACAATATCAAATACCAAACATGCATTCAACCATGAACAAGGAAATCAACACCATAACACAATATATAAGTGGAAACCCTCATGGGGAAGAAAACCCACTGAAACATAATCTTTATATTGATGTCTCAAATGTACTTGGCATCAACCCCATAAGGAGCGTGAGCCCCTAGTTTAGTAGAGCACCAACCCTACAAGGAGCACCAACCCCTAATTTTGTGAAGCACCAAGTCCACAAGAAGGCTATAACCCCCCAAGATGAGCAAGCACCCACTCAATCACCTTATGAAGAAGATCTTTGATGTATTGTTGTTGCCACAATTGATAGAGATCACAATTTCAGCTCACAACACTTTCAAACCCTTGTTTAAACCTTAGGTCTTCAATCTCTCACAAACTAGCACTTTCTTCACTTCTCAAAGCATCAAACCCATGCACACACACTTGTCATTCTTCAACTTGTCACGCACTTGACCAGCTCTCAAATCATCCTCACATACTTGCAAATAAATCACACCTAGGTTGCACTTCTTGCATACACTCAACTAGTTCAATTTTGCACCCAAAACTTCACTTTTATAGTTTCCTCTTGATTCAAATTCAAAAGAGGTTGGTTTCCTCCCTTTAGCTCGACCATATCAACTTATAAACATCCCATAAACTTTATCACAACAGTCACAAGTGACCCATATAGGTCGGCCTAGCCAAAAACCTTCATTCATGCACCAACAAGCCTCAAAATCCCATCACTAGGATGAGAAAAATCTCCCCATGCCAAAACTATTTTTAGTCAAGCTCCCATATTCACCAAACATGAGTAATATATCATTTAAACATCAACCATGGTCGCAATTTACTTGAACCAATCAAATTATTTCATTTAATGGGCCCACTGGCTCATTACCTTCACAAAACAATTGTTTCCAACAACCTGAATCTGCCTTTGGGCCTCAAGACCCCTCAAGATGAGCTCAACCATGGCATGTGACCACTCTATGGAAACCTTGGGACCTATAGAACACTTCTAAGCAATTGAGAGCTCATGAAACAATCACATGTTCAAACCACATCAACTTTTTCCTTCACCAAATCAAGCTACCTAAAAAGTAGTTTTACAAATTCTTAACACCCTTCCTGACACATTCAAGACCTCCAAATGGATTCAATGGATGTCAAATTCATCCCTCTTCACTTTTCGGTGATAGCAAGAATCACCCAATCCATTTCATGCACTAACCAACTCAATCTTTCAACAAAAGCAGTTCTGTCCTGAAAAGCAAGAAACCTTCTTGCTCACAAACTGACCTGGAAACCTCATCAAATCAACTCATCATGACACCAAACTTATACTATTGAAAGCTATCTGAATTACCTTTCCAGAACATATTTCGTAACTCCTTCCAACTCCAAGTGGAAGGCCTTCAACCAAGCTGATCTCTATAAACTGCCTGAAACTGCCCCAAAATTGCCCTTTGACCAGTCAACATAAATGAAGCATACTTGACCATTTAACTGCATCATCATGACCTAAAACCATCATGGACAACAAAAAAACTCACATACTTCACATAATGGTCATTTAGTTTGCAACTCCTTTGGATAACCTTGTCCCAAACTGAACTTCTTTAGAAACTGACCTGTTTGAGTGGGGTCTACTCATCACCATGAGCTCAACCATACCATTCTAGAAACATGGAGGAGTCCTCTACATGTTCCAATCATCATCCAAGAATTATCAAGAAAAACATGCCACTTAGGAAGCAAATCTCTCAAACCGCTTTCAAGCTAGGGTTTCAAACACAAAAAGTTGTTTACCTTATTAACATTCGTTCATAAAAACATGATGATAAAATGACCTCATTCTTTTTGTGAAATCTTTTAGACTCAATGTAGAAACATCCCTGAAAGCCACAAGGTCCCATGCAAAGCACACAATTCAGGGTGAGCATCGAAGGTGCAATTTGAGCTGAAAATGTTCTTCATCTTGACCTTATTTCGCCAAAACCGACATTAACTTGCAAAATCTCATTTTGCATAGCTACCCCTTAGGGTCTTGCCTTTGCATTTAAGCTAGGTAAGCTGAAACAACCCCATAACTCACTATAGAAACTCTCCAAAAGGTCCTAACATGCTTGGCACATCATGAATCAACTACCTACATGCATTCATGAGCTCATATAGCTCTATAGCTCATCCTCATACCTCCTAGCATCCATACTTGCTCCAAATGAGCACTTGAAACATGGTCACCAACCTGTATCTGCACCCTGAAACTCATGTGAGTGCCCAAGCACTCCCAAAACATGCTCTCCATCATGCCAACATGCTTCTCAAGCCACCAAGAAGCTCATACCACCATGCACTATCACCTAGGCTAGCTAGGTCACCTGAATAGGCTTGCAAGAATAAACAATCCTCACTAAAACACCTAATATCATCATGAACACCTATGAACCATCATGTCATCATCATCCTCAGCATGATCTAACCCTACTCCATCATCCACTTTTTCATTAATGAGGTTTTACATCAATGACACAACACCTATCTGACAAAGAACATGTCAACAACAAATATGATGATTAAAGAAAAGGAATAGTTACGAGTCATTTCATTTTCCAAATCAAGTGATGGATGAACTTCTTCTAAGAGTAGTGGTTGAAATTCTTGTCGTTCGATTATGTAAGAGATTCCCTAACATGTCATTTAACTAGAAAGTGCCACCCGGCAAAGCCACGCAGAGCGAGAAGTTATCATGTGGTTGTTCCAAGAAGTTGTTGAATGCGCGTGGTTCCTACACGGAGTCTAACCAAGAGTGATGCACGAGTGTTGAATGCGGCAAGCTCTACATGGCGCGCGAGATACCACAAAGATTCCACAAGGCCCGAGAGGCTCTACGCAAAAGGGAAGTGTTGCGTGTTGCTTTAAGATGGCATGCAAAGGTATCTTGAGACTTGTGCTAGTGTGGCGAGGTGCACAACACAAAGGAGAAGTGTATGTGGTATGCTTGTGACAGACTATGGAATCTACAAGCATTGCAAAGCAAGTATGCAGCGTTGTAGAAACTATGAATATTGTAGGATACATGTCATGTTGTGCATAATGCAAGGAGCTGCGAGTACATGATATATTGCGGCATTTAGGCACATCTTGCACTACGAAAAGCGCACAAGGTTGCGAGATGATTCCTATGGATGTTGTAAAGTGTTGTGAAGAGGTATGCGGGATGCGCGAGAATGTGCAACATTGTGCACTACACAATCTTTCCTTGGTGCCTTACACCAGCTTGGGGTGAGCCTATCGAGGAGCCATACATAGGAGATGACACCATGACCTTGAAATGATGGCACACAAGTTGGTGAGAAGATCCGCCTATGGAAGTCCTTAGTGTTGTGTACTACCTCAGGGTGTGCCAATCAAGTGTAGTGTCAAACAAGAAAAGTTGATTGTGAAGTTATCAATCCAGGGTGAACCAATCAAATGGCACAAGCCAACTTCAAACGCTCATAAATGTTTTAGGTATGTTCGGTAGTGGACTATAATACCTTTACTCTCGAAAGCTCTACTTGTGATCTAGAAGTTTTCTCAACGAAGGCTCAATAACAATGCTTCCAAGCTCAAATAAACTCTAGAGGCATCCCAAAATGCCATTCACATTGTGAAGTTGCGAAGGAGATGAGCAAAGGAGTTGCACAACTCTGCATGGTTGCGCATGAGATCATGTATGGTTAAAATCTCCATTTTCTAATCACACTGAAATATAAAAAAATCAATTTGTAGATGACAATCATGGTCGACCTACTTGTTAGCCAAACACATGATTTTCTAGAAATTGATCTATAATGCATTTTGTACTTCAAGCCCATATTTTTCAAAGACTCGCACTAAAACTTATCATGTTTTCTATTTGTAACTCTATTTCGAACATTTTCTTGTTTAGTCAAAGGTCATTCTCGGGCATCAATTCAAAATGCTAAACCACACAAAAATTAGTCATTGAAGTTGTGTGTTACATTGTGTCTCAAGTACCCTCAATGATGTAAGATTTTTGTAAAGGTTATTTCTATTGCGAACATCCTTTTTAAGTTATGAAAATTCAAATATGTTAATACTGCTAAAAACAGAATTTCCCACTTTGTCATAAAAAACAATTCCCATTACACATTTTGTCATGTCCTTTTTGGAGATTAGCGGAATTGAAGACCTTAACCCATTCTTCCTCCCCGTGGGTTTAAGGAAAGAAGTAAGGGAAGACTTGGATAACATTCTCTAAGTAGATATTTTCATTATTATCATGTATTCCTATTGGGAAGCCAAGCGCTCCAATAGAAAGAACTTATTTAATTAGAATATAAAGTATTTTGAGCATGTAGGCTCCAAATACAAATTAGATAATTAAAAGGTACTTATTATAAGGTCGGCCATAAGTTGTGATGTAGCACCCCTTATGTTATAAAAAGAGGATGTTTGGCCATTTGATGGATATGTTGAATCTTATTATTTCTTTTGGGTAAAGGTTGTACCTTTCCTCTCTCATCAAGGATGAAAACCCTTGTTTGAGACCACTTCAAGGACAAAAACCCTTGATAGTGGAACTTGTCTTGGGGACAAAAACCCTCAAGCAAGGATATTTGGAATTATTGAATATCTCAAGGAATTTGGAGTTGATATCTTTCTATCTAGCCCCGAAGACTTGTATCATGAACATGTTGGATGTGTTTTGATGGATGTATGGTATGATTTCTTGCATGGATGGACTTATACTAATTATTAAAGGTGAAAACAATCATTTCCTTGCATGTTTGAGCCACTAATTCATTATTTCCAAGAGGGGCAAATTGCTTGTAGGTCAGATTTGGCATGTTTGAGTGGATGTTTGGGCAAGTTGAGTTGATATTTGCATTCTTCATATTTTTAAACCCCAAGATCCCAAGTTTCATGAATTTTGGAGCTTCCTAGGTAAAGTTATGAATTTTTAAAATAACTCTGCAGACAAGGGTTTATAGAAATTCATATCTTCAATTCTAGGGCACTAAAAATCAGTTTTCCTTCATATTTTGATTGTTGGTAATTAATCAGAATTTTTGAGCTTGATTGGGCATATTTTCAGTGAGTTTAGGGCATCCAAAAGTGAGTGGGAGTTCCCAAAACAAGTCGCTGCCCTAGGAAGGGAAAAATTGCAGGTTTCCATGTGCATTTTCAGTCATATCCAGCCCTCGGAAGTCTGATTACAACCATCTAAAAATTAATTTCAGTCGTTTCTCATTCAGCCCAAACTATTTTATGGAATTCCCCATAAAGGGACATTACACATTTTACATCGATTCTCTAGGGTCATCTTGATATATGTGCATAATCATGCTCCAATTTAATAATCAGCTCAAGTGTAATTTGGTTAGAATGTCCAAGAAAACAAAAAAAAATGAAATATAACCCAAAATTATATTAAAATTAAAAATCAAAAAATTAAAAAAGTTATGAAGCCAAGTTTAAAATTTGGCTCGAGTGCAATGACAAGCTATCGGGCATTTGAAATTGTTTCATGCAATTAGTGTCAAGATCATTCAAAAGATAGAGAGGCAAGAAAATTTGTGGTAAATTATCATTTTGAAGGCAAGTTAACTAAAGTCCCTTCGTTTAAAAAAAAGAATGATAAGAATAATTTAAATGAATTATAGGAGTAGGGTGATTGTTAAAAGTTGTCGAGTCTAGATGTCGTGCAATTTTTGAGTTACTGAAGCTTGAGTTCAAAAGTATAAAGTCCAAGTGGGAAGAGGTGATGGATGAGATATTCTTTGACAATAGAGAATTTAAAAGTGTTTGTCTACCTAATTTAAGTCTAACTCACGTTTAAAGTAAAGTTTGAAACAAAACATATGTGGAAGTTTAGGCATATCGGAATACCAATTTTTGTAATGTCCCCAAATGGACATATTTGAACCCAAATGGATTTAAGGCCAATCCCAAACCCCCAAATACAATTTATAGAAGATGCAACAATCTATTAACATACAGATCTGAATTTAATCTGAAAAGTGCGACTAGGGTAAAGTGGGAAACCCAAACAAATCAACCAATAAAATATAACTTCTCCACACCAATCTGATCTATCAATTTTATAAAGCCAAAATATGAAAGACCATAAGCACAAGAAGGCTGAAATTAATTTATTTTAAAACCTCGATCTGCTAAAAAATTATGGCAACTTCAAAATTCATAACTCACTCAAAAATGCTCCGATCCACACAAATAAACTGTCCGGATTCAAAAATAAGGAGAAGCATGCGCAACGATGTTACCCATTTATGCAAATAACCACCACAAGTGCCCTAAATAGCCAAAACACCAACTCTCGCCCCTAGGGTTTTGGGGTGGGAAATTTTGAAAATTGGCTGAAATGATTCATAAAAACATGATTTATTAATAGCAATCCATATCATATCAAAACCCCTCTAAATACCTCAAGAAGTATCCTAGAAATGGGTCGTACAATATGATAGAAGGATGGAAAAAATAGCTACAAATTTGCTTCAAACCCTTGATCCAAAAATCTGCAAAAACTCCTTTATTCACTGCTGGAAATATCGCTTACAAGTACAATGGAATCCCCTATGTAGAGATCCCTCGCATACTCTTGGGGTTTTCGTCATAAGAGAGCACTCTAAGGGTTTTCGTCCTTAGAAATTATTCAGACAAAGCTAAAAGCTTCAAATAAAAATCAGAATATAAAAGATGATCAATTGTGTCTTCTCCGAGCAATTCCCATTGCTTAAATAGAAGAATTGGGCCTAGTGGCCACCTTTAACAACTAATCACATTTTCCATCTTCATTAAGTGCTTCCACCAACCACTTTCCCTCCCAATGTAAGTCGCATTTTCTAGAGGGAATAACTTTTGGCCTATTTGCTTTTTGCCTTTTTCTATTTTACTTTTGCCTCTAGTGCAAGTCGCACTTTTCCATGGATATTACATTTTTAATAAGTGCTTTTATCTTTTTGTTCACTTTTTTCTATTTTTATTAAGTCCATAATAATTTATTATAAGTGTTTTTATAATATTTTATTTATTTTTGCACTTTATAATAAAATATTAGAACTTAAGTCTCCCCTTTAATTTCTTCCTTGGCCGTCGGGAAGACCAAATGGGCTAAGGGTTTTCGACTGGAAAGGGGATATTACAGTCCTCCCTTCCCAAAATTGTTTGCCCTCAAGCAATTCCAAATTTGTTTTGTCCGAGTGCCATGCACAAGAGACAAAACATGCTGAAGTGATCCTGAAGCCTAACCCCTATACCCAGTCCAAGTGGGCTAAAACTTGCCACCATATATCACAACAAGATGCTCATATACATATACTTGGAACAATGGTTCAACAAACTCCATATTGAAGTCTTCACCTTTTATCTTATTATGCATCTCATGATAGAAATAAATTGGAATAGGCAAAGAATAAATAAGACACATTATTATGCTCTTCATACTTGGGAGCTAAGTTGCCGCATTTCGAATTCGTGTTCGAATTCGCCGATGATTAAATTCGTGAAAAATTCTTGGTAAAAAAATCAGCGATTAAATTCGTGATTAAATTCGACTATGAGAAATATACATTTTTATTACATATATAAAAACAAAAGATAAATTCACATTTCAAAAGAGAGATAATATCACATTTCATTGATTTCATAAGTAGCTATTACAATAATGTGATTGAAAGCAAAAACTTCAAAAAACATGTGCTCACAGCCTGCAGGTTGCGACCAAGCTGGCAGGTGGGACGATTAGTCCGAGCACGGGAGAATACTCGCTGAGTTTTGGAAAGCTATCCAAAGTATTTTTAATTACTAATCTGTCTACAGGCAATCAAAGCTCATGATTCTTTCAGAAGATTGCAAGAAGTTGCTTGGTCCAAAAAGATGCAAAAATGGATTTTATGAAAATAAGAAAAATATTGCCATCAATGCGTAGAGCTCGAGAAAATATGCACTTTTAGAGAAAACGACACAAAAGCGAGCTACTGAGAATGAAAGTTATGGCACATGCAAGTTTTTGCTGCTACATCTTCTCGGACCCTTTCCAAAAATGGCAAAAATTTCTATACTTGCGTTTTTTTCACCAAAAATCCAAAAACGGAAAAAATTGCCAAAAAAGGAAAAAAACGCGAATTAAATCACGATTTTCAACCCACTGTTAAAATTCGGCGAATTTCGAATTTTTTCCTTCAAGTTCGCCGAATGCGGCAACTTAGCTTAGGAGTATCACCAACATCCTCATCAATCTTGGTCTTCAAAATAACTTGTCCTTTTTGTATCGATTCCTAGTAATTTTTTTCACAATGGTCCGAATGTCATCATGATAATGTTGCTGCAATAACAAAGATGGTGTACCTCTTACCACATAATCCGCATCCCGTGCAATCTTCCCTCCTTGGAAAGAACTTTCCACATTCTTCGCTGCTGAACTTGAGGAATAACATTCCTCATACCTTGTGCACACTAATTGAAGAAGTCTTTTCCTTAAACTCTTGTAAGTGTTGTTTTGCTTGAGCCGCCATCAATCTAGTAGCTCTAGCTCTTATTTTCTATTCCTCGCACTTTCTTTGAGTTTTTATTACATCCTCCTTGCTTGCATATATGAATTTCATCTCCTGTCTAATATTAATTTCTCTAGCAAGCAATGTCTTTTCCTCACTAATGCAATTATTTTGCTCAATGGAAACCATACCTTTCTCTCTAGAAGCTTCTTCTTCTTCCCTTGGTTGTAGATTTGATTTGTCCTCCTTCATGGGGGTGTAGACTCCATGGCTTCATTTCCTTGCTCATCCTTACCATCCTACACATCAAATCTTTCTAGAAATTTTTGTGAAAAATCTGTAAGTGAATCAATGATTCAACCCCTTTGATCTTCAAAGAAATGACACCACCATTTATGTGCTGCTTCATCCATGTATCTAGAGATAAGCATGAGGGCATCATCCCTGCACGTAGGATTATAACACAAAAATGTCTTAAATTCATTCAACCAACATCTAGCGAAAATTTCCTCAGTTCCATCAAAGAAAGGGACTTGGGTCCACTTCATCTTTTCCTTGATTGCATTCAGCTTTTATTTCTATTTCTTTTCCTCACAGTGGGAGGATTCCAAACTCCAATACCATTGTAATGGCCCCAAATGGACATAATTAAACCCAAATGGATTTAAGACCAATCCCAAACCCCCAAATACAATTTATAGAAGATGCAACAATTTATTAACATGCAAATCTAAATTTAATCTGAAAAGTGCGACTAGGGTAAAGTGGGAAACCCAAACAAATCAGCTAATAAAATATAACTTCTCCACTCCAATCTGATCTACCAATTTTATAAAGCCAAAATATGAAAGAACATACATATTTTGATGCACAAGAAGGTTGAAATTAATTTATTTTGAAACCCCAGTCTGCAGAAAATTATGGCAACTTCAAAAATTCATAACTCACTCAAAAATGCTCCAATCCACACAAATAAACTATGCACGGATTCAGAAAAATAGGGAGAATGCAATGATGTTACCCATTCATGCAAATGACCACCACAAGTGCCCTAAACAGCCAAAACACCAACTCGCCCCTAGGGTTTTGGGCTGGAAAAATTCTGAAAATGGGCTGAAATGATTCATAAAAACATGATTTATTAATAGCAATCCATATCAAATCAAAACCCCTTTAAATACCTCAAGAAGTATCCTAGAAATGGGTCGTACAATATGATAGAAGGCTGGAAAACACAACTTTAAATTTGCTTCAAACCCTTAATCCAAAAATTTGCAAAAACTCCTTTATTCACTGCTAGAAATATCGTTGCAAGTACAATGGAATCCCCTGTGTAGAGATCTCTCACATACTCTTGGGGTTTTCGTCTTCAAGAGAGTACTCCTAAGGGTTTCCGTCCTTAGAAATTATTCAGACAAAGTTAAAAGCTTCAAATAAAAATCAGAATATAGAAGATGATCAAGTGTGTCTTCTCCAAGCAATTCCCATTGCTTAAATAGAAGAATTGGGCCTAATGGCCACCTTCAACAACCAATCACATTTTCCTTCTTCATTAAATGCTTCCACCAACCACTTTTCCCTCCCAATGCAAGTCGCATTTTCTAGAGGGAATAACTTTTGGCCCATTTGTTTTTTTGCCTTTTCTATTTTACCTTTGCCTCCTAGTGCAAGTCGCACTTTTCCATGGATATTACATTTTTAATAAGTCCTTTTATCTTTTTGTTCACTTTTTTCTATTTTTTTAAGTTCATAATAATTTATTATAAGTATTACAATATTTTATTTATTTTTGCCCTTTATAATAAAATATTAGAACTTAAGTCTCCCCTTTAATTTCTTCCTTAGCCATCGGGAAGACCAAATGGGCTAAGGGTGGAAGTCATTGGGAAGGGGATATTACAATTTTTCAAAGTTGCCCCACTTCCAAACTATTTAAAAGAATCAATTTACAAAAATAACGACAAATGATCTAACATGAACCAACTGTGCAAAGGGAATGCGCTACGTGTCATATTGTTGTTCAGTGCATGGTAACATCCTTTTGGAGACCATTAAAATCTTTTCTAACTATTATTAGAAAAGTTTCAAAATGCAATCTGAAGCCAATGGCTTTCTTTTGGCAAAGTTGGGCATGATAGAAAAAGCTTGAAAGAATGAAGAGCGGCAGTGATCTGGCACTTCAGAAGCTTTATCTGCAAGATTTGCAATAACAAAAGCTACTGTGAAAGGAACGGCAAGTCCCAGCCAAGTTTGTCAACAAAATTGCACAAGGAGTGTTGCCTACAACCTAAGTTAACATGAAACGGAAACAGAGATAGATCCAAAATGTGGAAACACCAATTTTCCCAAGTGGCGCGGAAACATCTGTACAATAAATTATAAAAAAAATATTAAGATGTATAAAAATATGTATAGTACTTATTTTTAGTCCATAAAAGATAAAACACTTAAAAATTAGTATTCAAATAAATAGAAAACATTCAACATGCTTAAAATTTCATGTGTTTATGTGACATATCATGTTTTATAGGTTCAAACTTCAAATTGTAAATGTAAATCTCAGATTGGTGTTTCTAAAAATGAATAATCAAAGAGATCCAATAACAATGATAAGCAAGTGGACACTGTTATTACCCAATTCCTGAATAACAACGTTAGCATCTTCGGCTCTCAAGAGCACAAAGTATGAATATGGACAATATTCCTACAACTTTTCACAGTGCTAAACCTGCGACAAATTTACCAAGCACCCAACCTGTTAAAAGTATGCTCCGGCCTCCAGGAATTTATGATATCCACCTCATTGAGGACATATGGTAGGGTGAGAGCTCATTCAAGACTTAAAATGCTCTATCAAAAATGGCTCCTTTTATTATAGTTGATAACTTTGCACAAGAATTTGGAAGCAGGACACTTTTCTGGTACTGTCTTTGGAGGTGCAGAGGAGATAGGTATAGGTAATGAAGAATTATTTTCTAGTGGATCGACTGATATAATTTCAGATCGTGATATTCAATCCACAGCCCAGATAGAACCATAAACCTAAATGCAACTTTAACAACATTATCATTAAAGTTTACAACAGGAATTGAACTGCAGTAATATAAACCAAGATATCATGTCCTTATTGTAACATACTAGAAAAGAAAGAACCCAAGAAATTGATTCCAAATATTACTGTAATTTGTAGAAGTTATCATATCCTAAAATAAGATTTCTCAGTCACATTTCAGCAATAGTTTTATTTTTGAAGGTTTTTTTAATTTTTGAATTAAAAAAATCCCGTAAACATCTAGATGCGCGCCAGAAACAGCCATGCTATTTCCAACACGTGCCCAGACTATGATGCCATTTTGGAGGCGTTTTGACTGGTCATTTCACCCCCAAAATGTTTCCCCGGAAACGCACCCTGCAGCTGCATTTCCCTCTACGTAGCCTGCAAGCATAAACACCAGGTTGTATCCTCCCACTCAATGCCATGCAGCTCGTGTTCCTCGGCCTTTTGTACATCTCCATGGTAGCAATCAGCTTCCAAATTGCAACGAAGTTTCTATCCAAAGTTACTGTATACTAGATGGAAGTTATAGCAGCTGTCGTTGATGTAGATCAACACCTGCAGCACTGTATACTAGATGGGAGTTACATCAGCTTCGTAAAAAACCGTTAAAAGAATAATAGAAGACAGATTGTACCATACTTAGCAGCGAACAAGGAAGAGATGTAAGGGAAAAGTATGAATGGAAGCCGTTTAATAAATCTGCAGAACTGAACATACATATGTCCAAATTTCCAATATTGTATTCACTAACACAAACTGATACAACAAATACAGCTTCCGTTTCATTTAACTTCACTCTATACCTTTAACTCTTTCTTTCCCCTCCCTGTGTTCCATTCAACTTCACTCTCTACCTTTAACTCTTTTTCCCTCTCCCCTATGCATTTCTTTTTATGTAAATCTATATCTAAAGAGTTGTATTCATCTATTCCTACTAAACAGGCAGTTAACACTGAGTTCTAATTTTTAGAAGCAAAACAAATATCTCAACCTTTAAGTGACAGGTGTACATCATGTACATGGTGTTGACTTGTTCAACTACAACTCTCCTAGTCGATCCCACTAGATATGCTCTACATCAGTCATGCTGTAATCATGTTTATTTTCTGCTGCAATCAAGATTATTTTTTGAATTCACGCAGATTTTCTTCTTTCAAATATAAACAATGTTGACGAGGAAATTATTGGAGATACTAAATAATTGAACGTGGTTCACATTACAACAAAGTTCACGGTGTCGGACATGCAGTAAAAAGAAGCAACAAACATTCAGAAGATGAGCATATTGTTTGACAAAAGGTGTCACTGAAATGCAGCATTAGGAAGCATGTTGATTGCAAAGTAAGCAACACATATTTGAAGCAAGAATGCAATGGAGCTATACATTGCGAATGCAGGAAAAACAATAACGGCCATCATTAAAGATGTAAATTTGGACAAAATTCTGGTGTGAATGACAAAGTCTATCTTGTCTTCTAAGAATCCAGTAATAAAGAAAGTGAGGAATTGCATTGTAAATAAAGATCTTAGTGTAAGGAAAAACAACTCAAATTTTTATAAAAAGATGTTGAAGATATTAAATGGTTTATGTCTACCGTGTGAAGAATGTGACCATCAGCAAGCATGGATAGTAGTCATTGCAAGGCTTGTGGTAACAAAATGAATAAGTATACTTTTAGAGATCTAATTTTGCATTGAGTTTGGATGGATCCCCAGCCCTCTCCCCCAACTCAAGTTTTATAAGCCGTAAACTTTCTAAATGGTTAAAGACCTTTTCTTAACTAGTGAGTAGTTAATAGTTAAAAAGGTAGTTACTCTCATCTCGAGTTGTAATAGATTAGAGATTAGAATAGGAGCACGGGATATTTTGGCCTCCCAAGAAGATAATATTTCAATATTTGAACACGGGAGATTAAAAGAATCAGTGCAAAGGAATTTCAGTAAATCACATAGGTCAAACAATTTTAAGTATGTAAGATATTTTAGTTAAGAATTGCACAATTAAGATGCAATTGTGGTAATGCTATGCTAATAGGAATTTCAACAAGCAATGACAGATTCCATATATGGAAGACCCGTATGAATCTACAGCAAGTTAAAGCAATGAAGCAAAGATCTAACACTGGAGTTCTGACATAAGAGACCCAACCTATAGAGGTGCAAGAAAAATGATTCACTATTCCTTTCTCATCTGCTATATTGCGGATTGATGGTTCCTTCGGTATAATCTTGGTTTAAAGAAGAAAAATGCAGGTCCTCAACTAGAGATTTTTTTTAATTGAACATTCCACTACAGATTTTTGGTCACTGCAAGAATACATATTGAACTAGAGTTTCTTCCCCTTAGTTATGTTTTCAGAAATCATGAACCGTGCATTAAAGGTAGAAACGAAAGTGGACTTTAAGGCTTTCTTTTGCTCGGTCTTTTTGTTATCAAAAATGAAACTATTACTTCTGATCAGAGTTAAGAAGATATTATTCAAAAGAAGTTTGCCAGCCTGGAAAAGAATAAATTAGTCATTTTATGATTATACTTGCAGATACTTCTAATTTCTACTAACATATTCAAGAATAAAATCTCAACAGTATTTTAGACATTTTTGGTTTCAAAAAAAAAAAAGCAATGTCTCTAGTGACTCATGATTCCAAGGTCACTCTGTAAGTACTGGAGCTGACCTTTCGAGCAAGAGAAGTAGCAATGATGTTTGATGTAGCGATGGGTAGAAACATGAAAACATAGCTTAAGGAATCACATGCAACAGTTCCTGGTCCTGCAATTCATGTTGAAAAAATAAAGACGATTAATTCTTGGAAATTTCATCTTTCTTTTAACCCGCCCAGAAACCCCTATTTGAAAAAGAAGTATATACTATAAAATATCGTCAGTAAGTTATGGCACTGGTCACCAGTCGGACATGCCCTACAATTTAAATTATGATTTAATAGTGATGTAAATGACGTACCTTCATTAGAAACCAGTTAAATTACACTACCCATGGAGTTAAGTTACAGTTCATGAAACTGATGATCTCATTAGTGAATGGGGATGCCCATGAAAATGCAAAAATATGATCAGAAATTTATATGCAAATTTGTAAACCATATACAAAGATGAGTGTTGGTGCAGGAGTCCTCAATTCAGGACTCAAGAATTCTTTAGTATATACATACATGTCTGTATGTAAACAATTACACTGAAATATGATTGGAAATTTAGGAGGAAAGTTGCAAACCATATCTGATAATGAGCATTAAATTTCACCATCCACAAGTTTAGGAATCATGATTTATTCCATAATCATTGAAAAATGAAGATTTGTACAAAAATGAACATTAAACAATAAGCTTTGTTTTCCATATTTTATGCAGTCAGCCAGTCATAAGTCATTTAAAAATTAACAATCAAGTTTATTAGAGGCTTTCATTTTTAGAGGCGTGATAGAAGCCTGCCGCTCTACTAGCAATCAAGTTTTTTTATACAACTCTCATGGTCCCCATCTCCTTGATGGGTTTCCCTAGATCATTGAAGTCTTCCGTTGTTCTATCGGTACTCTTAACTGATCTGTCCAGCCGCGTTGGCCACAATGTGCCACATTAGCCCAAGTAGCGGAGAGGGATGCGGATGAAAATTTAGGGAATTTCAGTTAGTTAGTTACCTTCTATTTGGGGTTTTGTTTCCCCTATGTTTCGTGTATATCAAGAAAAGAGAAAATACAGGATAGGTATGGATAGAATTGCACAAAGCAGAGCTGTACAAGCAAAAACATCTTTTGTAACAAATTATTTTCTGATGGAATTTCTTCTTATTCGAAGGATTAGCATGTAAAGTCTTATACTGGATTTACTGTTGCAATCATTGCATTTGGCAGTAAGGCAAACAAGGATCATTTATATAATGACATTTGAAAAGTATGCATCAGTTACACAAATGACGCTTCGGCAGTTATTTTTGTTCCACAGTTTGCATATTATGATTTTAATTCCATTCACTTGATCATTGTGAAAAGACCAAAAATAATAATAATAATAATCCTCTTGACGAAAACAGAGCACGTAATTCATACCAAAAGCTGTAATACACTCAGTGTAATATACAAAAACACAATTCTCTTTAAAATAAAAGATTGTACAAAGTAATGCATACCCAATGCTGCAAGTTCCAAAGAACTGCTCTGACCAATGACTGCTGTATCGATGAGACTCATAAGAGGCCCACATAACCATATTCCAAGAGCAGGCCCTGCAAACATAGCTATCTCCTTCATCTGTAGCAACATGGTCTGACCTTTCTCTATAAAGTTAAATCCATGTATTCTACTTTCTTCAAAGTCCTCATCCATGGCGGTGTATACTGATACAAATTCAGCATGGCCGTCTTCAGTTGCAATCCTGCCCTTTCCATTGGATATATTTTCCTTAGATTCCACTATTTCCACAGGACTGCTCTCTTCAATTTCTAAACTTATTTCAGAGCGTTTGCCAGCAATATGCTTATTGTTTTCGTTGCCAATGCAAGAAGGTCTGTACTGGGTATTCCTTTCTCTGCTGCAGAATTTCTGATTAAAATTTATACGGTGCAAGTGGCTAATATTTGATAAAACATTTAGGATGGGCATATAATTTTTAGGCAATAAGTTTCAGTTAATGGCCTTAGAGTAACAGAATTATGGCGGAGGAAGGGATATTTTGAATACCCAGAATTGTTCCATATGGGCCCTTGAATTGTTCGGAATTGGGCATTTGGAGGAAGCCGAATTTGCGATTCCATTTTTTTACAGATAGAATTAGTTCAGGGACAACATAAGTACCTACATGGCATCTAATTAAATTGCTGGCAGAATCCTCCAATTGCTTAACCACGCGAATGCTTTTATTTATATGTATCGAAATCATACTATTATCCACTAGCAATCGGAGGTGGAATGTGCAATGGGGACACCGAAAGGCGGGGAAGTTCTAATGTGGCGGGGAGGAGCTAGAAAATAGAGAATCATAAACATCATGTTAGACGAGAAGAAAACATGCGTGCTGAAAGGAGGAGAGAACCATACATAAAATGAAGAGAAGTGCAGTCTTTTATTTACCAATCCCCAGTCGGGTGCAATGTCACGTCACTTAGACTAGTCTCCAAGTGCTCACTCGAAGCACGTGCAACTTACCAGGTCCCTTTTAGTTAATCATGCAAGATGTAGATTCATCAATAAACCAATGCACAACAAAAGATTAGAAGATAAGGTAAATAGGAACAACACATAAATAAGAGCAATACATAGATTAGAATAACAAGAGCTTTGAGCAATCATTCATAGATAACTAGCAATAGGATTTGGATGCCAACCCACTCAATGTTTCCCATTACAAACATATGAGCAGTATATTAAAGCAACATTGTATTGCATATTCGGCATCAATGCGCGCACCTCATCTGATCTCTCTTATCCCACAAAACACATGATGATCCTCTTACAATAGGTGCGGCATACATATTTATACATGATGGGAACTTGTCCTTTACCGCTTACATGCTTTAACTCTAATAATAGACCTCTATAACTATAAATTGCATGCCTTCAAACTCCTACTTTAATCTCCAGCTCGCGTTATAAATAGCTCAATCTTATCCATGTCACGTCCTATAATTAGATGTTCGTACTTTATCCAACTTGCATGTGTTTTATCAACCTACATGTGCTTGATCCACTCCAAGTCTATTTATGGACTTGTCTTGCTTGACACACCAACTTTGTTTTTCCTATTTTTAGTCTTCTCTGGAAATTCGCTAACTCCTAGAACATGTCTCTGTGCGCGGACCCTCGCAATTTGTTGTCTTTCCATCTCCCTGTGCGCACTTCTGCACGCGGTCTTCAACCTCCACATGTGGCTTGTACTTAGCCACTTCCTCATCCCAACATTACCCCACACTAAGAGTATTATCTGTTCTTGACAATATAAAGAATCGAAGAATAGCCTCGATTGTATAACCAAAAGTGTGTTTGAAAGAATCTAGAAGAATAAAGAATATGGGTAATTACCCCAATGAATCAAAGAATCAAAAATATGTTCCTTGTCGGGCTCCTAAATTATTGGCTAAGTGCGAGAGGCGCGTGGGCGCCGGAGCCTTTGGAGACGGGCGCGCGGAGAAAGCGCGCAGAGCAGGGTTCTAAGAGGATCTTGGTAGAACAGTGGCGCGCGCCAGAGGCGAGAAAAGGTTTTGGGACTTAGCCATATTTGGCGTATCGGGAAAGACACGAGAACAACATGACCCGCTGCGCATGTGGAGTGGATAAGGTGTCGGCCGAGTGCAACGGGTTGGCCTAGAAAGGAATATACCTTGCGATGGAAGATTCTAGAAGGCCATCATTGCAAAAGAGTGGAGAGCTCGAGCACGAGGAAGCATGCTCCCGTGGAGGACCACTTTGTGGACACTTGGCAACGGATCTACACTCCCGTGAAGGCATGAAGGTGTTGAAAAAGGCTATAAATAGAAGCGCCGGTAAAGGAAAAAGTAGTAGAGATTGGAGATTAGAGATCGGAGAAGAGGCAAAGCTCTGCGAAATACATAGAGAGCTTTATGGGTTAGGTATAGATGACCTATAGGTGTAATGGCATAACAAGGGATGGGCTTACATTTTTGTGTTTTTCTATTGAGTAGAAGTCCAATTTCGATGCATGACTCCTGCTCTGCCTTTATTCCCGGCCTATGAGGGCTTAATGCATGTATTGTGGTTATACTAAATATGAATATATGTGGTCCTTGGTTCATACATATCTCTTTTTGGTCTGTTTAGTATGTGTTATATGAATGGATGTAATCATCATGCACTCGCTTTCCTTTATGGCTCATATCTATATTTTGGCAATGTGCTTCTTGTCTTTATGAATGCAGTAGTGTAGCTTTTACTCTAAGTTCTCAGTTGAATAAGGAGTTTCTTCTGTCTCTTTCCATTACGCATCTCATGTCATAGATGTTGCATTCTTACATGACTCATATAAAGGAGGGGCTCGGTGCTGCGCGTATGCCTCAGTGAGTGCCCAACACCCGCTAGGTGATAGGCCAACGCGCATGGGAGTTTCCTTATTTGTTTAAGGGGTATAAAAATTGACTACATCTTCGTTCCGTTGCCGAGACCTCTTTTTGAAGTTGTTGTAATAAATGACATGCATCTTTGTATCTGTACTATGTGATGACAGAGTGTTTAACCTTGAAGAGTGTTGAAACATGGTTCAAGAGCACGGAGGATGAATTTTCTCAGAGATTCAACACTGACCTGAGTTTGATGCACGTAGATGGGTAGAAGAGAACCTCTACCATGATTTATATGAAACTTTCTTTTGTTGCTTCCCAATAGATTTGTATGAATGGCTCTCAGCATATGCATCCGTGATCAAATCGGTACTATAGATCATGTGTTTGGACCCAAGATGATTACGGAGGTGAAAGATGCGGATCCGCGTGGACTCGTGTTGTGGATCATTGGTGGAAAGGAGTGTTGGCTAGCTACACTCTGGAATACACCATTTCTATGTATTCTTGTTCGGAGGTTGCTTAGTTCGAGTTTGCGAGAGCCCAGAGGATCATTTCTACGTGTTATTCCTTTGGCGATGAAGATCTTGATCATTACCTTGAGTTTAGAGGCTAGAAAACGCGAGGTTGCGAAGTGTGATGGATCTATGGAGGTAGACATTGCGGGAAGGAGTTGAGGTTCACGCATACGTGGAACCTGAGCAGTCTATGTTACCCCATCTTGGCAAGTGTGGGAGAGAGACCCCTTCGGCTTCTGATGAGAGTTCTTCGCGTGGAGAAAGAAGATTCGTTGGCGTGCATCTGAACCCACCTAGTGACCGGACCTTGGCGCTTGGTTTTCCAGATCAAGGGAAAAGTATTGTTAACCCAGTTGGTATCGGTGGAAGTGACCAATCTACGCCCAAGAGATATAATTTCTCGTTTGGGACTTCTATGGTCTGCACATACCATTCCAGTGTTTGGAGGAATTTTTGGGCAAGGTGCAAATACACGAGGTTTGGGCAACGCGTCGGGGAGTGGCGCAAGACAAACATCTAATAGTGGAATAATCTTGCATACCATTGGCACGTAGTTCGGTGGAACGTTAGGGACACTAGGCACGACCACTTCGGCCCATTGTTGGCCTAGGGAGAATCTGGAGGTGGAATTGGAGGATCTGGGGGCACATGACCGGTGGATCTAGTGGATCCGGCGGAGGAAGAAACACCAAAGGGAGCCAAGGATCTAGATCAGGAGGACAAGGGCCTCAACCCCCTCCTCGGGTATTTTTCGAGATGTCTTTACACTTACCAGACTACCGGGGCATAGAGGATGTTGCGGCGGCATGTTCACAAGTGTGAGTTGTTATGGCGGGTGAAGGGGATCATAACCCCGAAATAGAAGGCTAGTGATGCGACCTAGAATTTACCGATTAATACCCTAGATGTGTTGACACATCACTCACCTGACCGAGCACTCAACCGAAGCGCTTGCAAAGTACCGGTCCCTCTTTAGGGTTGTTGTAGCAAGATGTTAGTGTGATGAAGGAAGAAACATATAGATCCATAACTAATCCATCATTCTGATGCATGCCATATCCGAGATATAAGAAAGAACAAGCTTAAACAATAATCGAGTTAAATCAAGAACATGGACTACTCAATTACACATAGGAATGACACTTAGATCAGCCATATCTTCCATCTATTAATAGACACATAAGCTCCTTACAATAATGGCAATCTATCTTGATGCATGCATGGATCGATACTGATAATCCAGTCACATGTACATATCTCTTTATGCTTACCTCTTACACTCTGCATATATATCAACTACTATGTGATTCACATCATATATATAGGGTGGGGACTTGCCCTTCACCGCTTATCTATTCCAAAAATAGGCCACATGTTATTAATAGCCACGCGTTGTTTACAAGCATAGCCACACATGCAAGTGTGCTATTTATAGACCTCTTATAGTTAACTGAAGTGACAATCTTATTCTTAGCTCGTCTCCATGCAAAACGCTTGATCTGATCCTCTAAAGATAGACAATGTGTAACGTGCACGTCTCTACCTCGTTTATGTGTTTCGCATGCCATCTTCTAAAAATAGATCTTCATGCTCAAAATCGGCTAAGTCCCGAAAGTTAAACTTGCCCTCCGTGTGCGGTTTCTTCCTATCCCTTTGCGCCCTTAAACTCTCGGCTTTGTTTTCCGTGTGGACTTCTTGTGTGATCTCTATCAGTGTTCTCGATCAATAGCCGGTCCAATTTACAACGACGTTACGAGGGTACGTGCATAGCTGGTATAAGAAGTATGACCACCATCGACGGTGGTAGATTATCTTGTGTTGAAAAACGCCTTCCTAGCAGAAAGTTCTACATCCACGAGTTTGAGTAGAAGAGCATCAACGCTCTAAAAGAGATTCAATAGGGAATGACAGAGAGTGTGCGGGAGTATGATGCACAATTTAAAACTCTCATGTCAAAGTTGTCATATGACATTCACCCTTCACATCATGCTCAATGGTTTGTTGGAGGGTTGATAACACCATTTAGAAGAGGATTAACACATAAGAATTTCATAGACATGCGCTAGGCGTTGGAAGGCTGCTCACACCGACGTTGTTGGAAGCATTGATATTGGTGTTAGTCTGTTTTGGAAGCTCGGATCGCTCTTATGGCTAAGCGAGTTTGAGATGTTATCAACGAACTCATCCCACGAGACTTGTAGTGGCATGTGGTGTATAGACTATGAAGTGGAGGGGCATGCAAAGGATAGCTACCCTCGTAAATCGTACTACTCATTTATAGCGTTGGACTATGAAATTTGTCATGGGGACCATGATGCAGTAGGTGCCCTCTAAGTACAAGTGCAATCCGTAAGAATGTATCTTTTATTGCAAGATCTATACATCTATATCACATGACACCAAAGACCGTAGGTTGATTGATCGATTCATGATCTTATTGATCTTGGTGTGCACTAGACTAAGACTAGCCTTCAAGAGTAGCTCAAAGGATGATGACCACCACTATGAGGGGCACATAGATGGAGCGCGTGTGGAAGGGGTTTTCGTGGAGGGTTCTTGGGTCGTGGTAACCATGGAGGAGGAAGAAGTGAGTTCCCACGAGGAACTTGTTTTAATTATGGATCTCCAAAACACTACAAGCGCGAGTGCCCAGAGTTATTGCAGTGCTCATGGTGCGGAGAGAAGCACAAGTATGAGGAGTGCCTTGAATTTCTTGAGCACATGAGCCAACAGCCTGGAAAGACAAGGGCACCTTTGCAATGGTAAGCATAAAGAAGGCTGACACACAGTGGATGCCACAGGTGACTCGTGAGTCAGGATTAGAACCTACTCTGGTAACAACATGAGTAGAAGTAGCACGCGCCAAGGAAATACCAAAGCAAAGGACCCTGGTTTCAAGAGAAGAAGTGGTAAATGGGAAGTACCCAAACTCTGCTCATCAGAAGGAGGTATATCAAGAGACCATGGATGTCATTCGGAGTTTACAAGGAGAAATCCAATGTCTAAAGGAGCAGTCCAAGAAGGAGGAGCAAAGAAGGAATGTCGAGGCCCCAAAGGATGACCTGGATGAAGTCAAGGAAGTATGTAAGATGCTAAGGCAAGAGAATATTATTCCCTTGCTAGGAGAATGGTTGCGAGAGAAGGTACCACGCGCCCGGAGCGGAGCGTGAGAGATAGGTTTGCATGCAAACCTTACCCCTCCTCACAACCTTTACTATGATAAGGAAATCACCTTGAATGCGATCTTTGATGGATGGCTCCTTAGTATTATCTTCATTGACACGAGAGCGGAGGTCAATGTTCTCACATTTGATCCATGGCATTAGATGGGAAGGCATGCATTACAACCATCTTTGAATGTGTTGTATACGGAAAACAAAACGAAGGCAATGCCCATCAACGCGTCTTGAAGGATCGAACTATCACCATTCAGGGCCAAGTTTCTTTGGAGACTTGAAGTCTTGGCACTCGCCGAAGCGAGACAATTTTCTCGGCATTACTTGGGCACCCATGGTGCTTATAAGAACAATGTTGATCTTTGGTTCAACAAAGGGTACATAAGTTTTGAGAATAAGGAGGAGCGGGTCATTATAACCTTGGTTGATGGGAAGTCAACGCCTACTATACTTAACCCTTGGGAGAAGAAGTCCTTGATAGAATATATGTGGCTCAATTAGGGATCCTGAGATAATTCATCCCACAGGAGGAGTTATCCAGTTTGAGGATGCTCAGTCCATGAGTGACACCACTAGTATAGCATGCGAAAATTGGGCGCATGGGACCTATGAGTTGATTGGACACCAATTAAGGGGATCGGTAACAAAGGTAACAAAGGCGCGTTTAAGTCGGTGCACAGGAGGAAAAAAATTACCAAGTTACTCAGGAGGGGCCAATCCTGATGATTTCTTGTGAGAGATGGAGGCCCAATGGAGAAATGAGAAGGAAATAAGAGAAATGCTCAACTACATCCTACTCGGAACTGTTGCGCACTAGTGGGCTACACATCGGAGAACCTCTTGGAATGGCACAATGTCAGAATTGCCTTTTCTGTAAGGTTTTGCAGGAGCAACGTGCCCATGGCTATAAAAGACTACCATGGTAAAAAGACCGCTTCCTTCCATATCCAATCATGTGAGACGGCCTAGATGGGAAGCGCAGAAGCATTACCACCTTCATTATGGGTTCACAAGTTGTACTCCACTCTGCAAGGTTGTGCACATGCATGGTATATATACTTGGAGATGCGTAGTCAAACCGGTAATTGCAAGAATCAAGGCGGCTGATCTCATTCAAGTGTTCGAGTATTAGAGTACAAAGCCATCAGTAGATAAAGTGTTACGGGTTGTCAAGTGCCTTACAATAGGAGATAGTGCTATGACGGAGGATAGAATACAAGAGTAATTAGGAGAACATGGCTTGGAGGCATGCTTTGAGGAAGAAGAACCATAAGAGATACAACTTGACCGCACATGCATGGAAAAAGAAAAGGATAAAATGGTGTATGTGATTGACGGGAAGAAGCGGAAATCATGGATGTTAACCATTCTATAGGGATGCACGAAGTCATAGATAGTGTTGATGAATGGGCGCGCGCCTACCATGAACCATTAAAGATGAAAAAGGTTAACATTGGTACATAAGAGGAACCTAAGGAGGCTATCATCGGGGATTATTGGTTAGAGAAGGAGGTCTCTAAAATCATTGATCTATTACGTGAGTTCCAAGATTTATTCCCACGTGGGTATCATGAACTCAAATGTATTCACCATTCCTTGGGGAAATGAGGATTAAGTTGAAGGAGGGTGCAAGCCCGGTTCGGAAGAGACCATACCGAATGAATCCTAACATGTGCGTGAAGGTCAAGGAATAAATAGATAAGATGATAGCATCGGGTATCATTGAAGTTGTTGAAGAGTCAGAGTGGGTAAGCCCAACAGTCATTAGTATTAATAAGGACGGAAGGATAAGGATCCATGTAGACTATAGGGAGTTGAATGCGAGTTTTGTCATCGATCCTTTTCCTACCCCCTTCACTGAAGAAATTTTGGAAGAAGTGGTCGGACGCGAAGTCTATTCCTTTATGGATGAATTCTCACAATACCACCAAGTTCCGATCTCAAAAGAGGACCAAGAGAAGATAACTTTCGCCACCGAGTGAGGATGTTTTTCCTATACTCTCATGCCTTTTGGATTGAAGAATGCACCTGCTGTGTTCTCGCACATTGTGGTACAAGCATTTCAGGACTTTATCCACAAATTTCTTCAAGTTTACCTGGATGATTGGACAATGTATGGGCTAGTGAAGGACCACTATGATAACTTAAGATTAATGTTTGAGAGATGTCGGCAGTTGAGGATATCCCTCAACATTAAGAAACGTGTCTTTGCTACCCCATTTGGAACATTATTAGGGCACATCATATGTAGGGAGGGCTTGCTAGTGGATCTCGCCAAAGTTGTTGTCATTTTGGGGTTGGGGAAGCCTACTTAGCCAAAGCACATTGTGTGGATTCCTTGGGCATACAGGTACTACAGAAATTCATCAAGGGATATGCCAAGATAGTCGCGCCCACTGGAAGAGTTGATTAAACATAAGAGTGCCTTCCATCGGGGAGAGGCGCGTGAAAAGGAATTTAATACTTTGAAGGATAAGCTTGTCACCGCGCCCATACTACGATTTCCTTCTTGGGATAAGCCTTTCCATGTTCATATTGATGCCTTAGGGACAGCCATTGGAGCAAGATCTTGCACAACCCTGGTGAAGGGTTGTTGATCACCCCTTGTGTTTTGCACAAGCAGAAAGTTAACACCAACATAACAAAATTGCACAACTACGAGCACGAAGCATTATCTATGATCTATGTGTTGCATGTTTAGGCAAGTATCTTTTGGTAACACCGTTTATCTTTTACACGAACCACATGACATTAAAATATTTTGTCAATAAGCTTTTCTTCAGGGGCATATGTCGGTGGGTCTTACTATTTCAAGAATTTGAGTTCACCGTAGTTGTATGCGGCCGGTGAAGAGTAATTCTAAACTCGATCATCTATCTAGGATTAACTCGGGAAGGACACACGAGCATTAAGGAAACTATGCCGGGCGCCCAACTCGTTTAGGTAGCACGCGCGCCCTCGGATTTGGAGGACATTGTCGTATTTCTTAAGACAGTATGGCACCGGAAGGAATGAAGGCCTTAGAGAGGAAATAGTTGGCCATCATGTTGATTAGCGGAGATTTGTACAAATTGGGCCGTGATGAGGTTTTATGCCAATGTGTGCTAGAACATGGAAGAAGCACATGGTGGGATCGCAGGAGGACACTATTCGGGAAATGCAACCGCGTGGAAGATTCTGCTCATAGGGCTTTTGTGGGAAACCATTTACCAAGATTGTATTGAGTTTTGCAAGGCATGTGACCATTGCCAACGCCTTGGCAAACCTAGAAAGAGGGATGAAATGCCCTTACGACTAATAGCCATGCAGAACCATTTGAGAAATGGGCTATCGACTTTGTAGGACCAATCTCACTAGTGGCGCAAAGGACTGGTTCGTGGTATATCATCACTTGCACTGATTATTTGACATGGTGGGTAGAGGCAACACCTACAAAGGATTGTCTGATGACTACAATCTAGATTTTCATGGGAAAATATAATCAACAGTATGGATGCCCATTTAGTTTGACAAGTGATAGAGGTACACACTTTCTCAATGAGACAGTCAGGATTCTCATGTTAGCGAAATTTATGGTGGCCCATCACAAGACTACCCTTATCAACCTCAAGCAAATGAAACTGCTGAGGCAATTAACAAAATACTTAGTCAAACGTTGACTAAGATCTGTGATGTTGGTAGACAAGATTGGGATGATAAAGTATCAGCCGTTCTTTGGGCATATAGGACAACCTACAAGAGGTTGAATAAGGCCACACCGTTTCAATTGGTGTTTGGCACAGAGGCTATCCTATGGTTGAATTCATGTTAGCTTCGTTGTGTATAGCGTGCGCAGGAGGATTGACTGATGAGCAAGCACTAGAAGAAAGGATTGACAAGTTAATGCAGTTGGACGAAAGACGATCACTCGCTAGGTGGAGCTAGAAGACTGAAAAATCAAAACAAAAGGCATGGCATGATCGTCACATCAAGAACAAGAAGTTTGAGGTTAGGCATAGGATTTTGCTATATGATTCCAAGTTTCTGCACCATCCTGGGAAGTTAAAATTCCATTGGTTGGGCCCTTACATCATCTCGTACATCCTTGATTCATGCACGTGTCAGCGCAAGCGTTGGATGGGACGAGATTACTAGGACACTTCAATGGGAGTAGGCTGAAGCCCTACTATAAATAAGTCTTCTTGGTGTTTGTAAATAAGGTAGTGTTTCCAGTTAAAGTAGACTTTCCTTTAGTGCATTTTCTTTTTCTTATGTTTCCATTTCTCGTTGTTTATTCCTTTCTATTATTTTGTTTTGTGCCTTGTGCGTCAGTAACCACATTACTTTTGGAAGGTTGTGTATGCGAAGAGGACCGCACATTGGTTTAGTGTAGGGTGGAGTGAAAGGAAGTATAGGCATGTAATACAAGTTTAAGTTGGTAGTATAAGTGCGGAGAATGGCCCGATTTAAGAACTAAAGGCACGTAGAGAAGAGATGGATGTGAAGTGTTGGTATTAGGAAAGCCTTGAAGAAACCATGTACAAGAAAAAGGAAGAGCGTAGGAACAACATGAGGTAGGCGAGGGCAAAAATAGGGAAAAGTACAGAAGAAGTGCCTTCGGCGCTATGAACGTGCACGTAAGAGTCTTCAGTCGGGTTGGATTTTTGCGCGCCAGAAGGTTGTAAAGAGGTTTTCACGTAAGATGTGGCACGTGGGTAAAAGCGCTTAAGACCGGCTTAGTGGAAAAAATCGCATTTAAGGTCGAGTATGGTGGTATGTGAGAAGGCATTTAATGCTCGAAGAGGGAAAAACTATAAATAAGAGGTTGAGAAATTCATTATTTATATTGTGATTTCAAAGAGAAGAAAACTCTTACGAACTAGGGCATCCAAAGCGAGATCTTTGTGATGAAGCAATCATTTGAGATATCCAAGTGCATAGCTAAGGTAAAATCACAAACTAGTAGGAAAGGAGTACACGGGCATGGAGGAGTTGAGTGAGTAAGCGTCGCCTCTCGGGAAGGGTTTTTCCAGCTTAGGGTTTGACGATAGTGGGCACTATGTTAGAAGGATTTTCATGAAGACTGAGATTGGGGGTGGGTAGTGTGGTAAAGCGAGCAAGAGGGAGGAATTCTAAGTGCTAAAACCAGTTAGAAAGATGACACTTAGAAAACCATCTCACCAAAGAAGCAGAAGCAAAAGGGCAAGGAAAACAAACAACAGTCATTGAGAGCACAAATGAAGAATGGTACACGGAAATGTAGTGCCCGAATGGGGTGTTGCTATGAAAACAATGGGAATCACACCTAAGGAAGATGACGGTGAGTGATTATAACCATCACACAATAACAACAAAGAAGGATATGCCCTTGGAGTTGGCGCGCCTAAACAACAAGAGAACACCAAAAGGCATGCCTATTTACAATGACGAGGTGAAGGTTAAGATGGAGAAAGCATGATTGCTACAACTTTATGAACTGCCATACTTCATAAAAACTGATCACCTTTACCAATGGCTAATGTTGCATGTGCACGAGGATCACTTCTATTTCGCAGGCGCAAGATGCGCATAACTCCCCAATTAATCTTAAAGTTCGAGGTCTTACATGTGAGGGAGAGAGTTTAGATGATGACTTGAGTGAAAAATAGGCCATCAAGGAGACAGAGCCATGTACGCCTCTACAAGAAAGGGTTGCGATACTTTGACGTTGCTTTGAGATCCCATACCCTATGATGAGGATGAGCGCACACCAGGTTACAAAGCTTAATGATCAAGAGAGATGGACGCAGGTGAACAAGGCATGGCTTAATGTATGCTAGAAGATAGCTGAGGGGACCATCTATAACTTTTCTACTTTCATCACGGATGAAATCATAAGCGAACTTTGCGAAGGGTGACAAGATACTATTTGGCAACATCCTCCTCGCAATTGTCTTCTCGGAAATTGGAGTGCCCAATGGGCTAGATAAATCTATTTGGGAGCATCTGGGAAGATCTATCGCCAAATGAAAAGGTTCACAAAGTATACTTGCGACAACATGACAAATGCCACTCACAAGGCGCATCTAGAGAGGTGGTACAAAATGCATGAAGGATGCATTCGGGGTGGAGTGGAGAATTCTAGAGAAGTTACCAAAGACTCTTAGACAGAGAAGCAAAGTTTGTGGTATACCAACACTTCGCATTGGTAGATTCAAATCGGTGGATGAAACTATGAGCCCTTGGTGTAAACTCCCGTTCTGCTTCACCGTGTTATATTTCCAAGCAGGGGTGAACATGTTTATAGAGGCCAAGAGACTAAGGTTCGACCTTACTGAGGTAGATCAAGACCACAGAGAGCTGCATGCATGCAACTCATCTACCCCAAAAAGCGTGCATACGTGGAGAGGTATGTCTCCCACAAGGTACAGATAACAAAGTCCCCGACTTTTCCAAATTGCAGGAAGGACCGCGGCGAGGTGTATCTACGCATAAGACCAAAGTTCGAAAAGGTGCATACCTGAATGTGATGTCTCCATTCCTAAAGACCCTATGGGAAGAAGGAATCCCGTGCCGACAAAGAGAGAAAGAGAAGAGGTGAAAGGGGAAAAGGCACCAACTCGTCAGAAAGTACACCAACATTGGGTGCTCCAGAGACAAGCACTAAGCCTAGCTCTTATGTGAGCGAAAGAAGTCCCCAATCGTAGAGAGAAAATGCCGAATAAGAAAAACCTATCACGAAGGAGAAGTCACCAAAAAAAGAAGAAGAGAGAGCAAAGATCTCCTATAATGGAATCCCAGCTTAGGAAGAAACTCAAGGTGACGGAGAAGGCTAATTCGGAGGATACAAAGAGCTTGGAGGCCTACAAAGGCAAAAAGGATGATGATGAAGATGATGAACCTTAGGGATCCCAAGGCCCAACAGCTTTCGAGGTGTATGATTCAAAGGAAGAAGGAGAGGAAGAGAAAATGACTACCTCTTTGTTCGGGGAAGGATAGCCGGAGGAGGAAGGCGCTAAAAACAAAGGAGGAAGCGAGGAAGTAAGTACAAAGAATCGAGAGGACCCTGAAGCCTCACGAAGGAGCAGATAAATGAGGCAAAAGAAAAAATAAGCAATGAAGATCATTGAGACCTTGGTAGAGAAAGAATTAGAGTGAAGTGCGGAGTTAGTGCTACAAAAAGATGAAGAAGAAAGCATCGGAAAAGATCATGACAAATAAGCAATAGAGGCCCTAGTTTGACGGTGAGTTTCCCTAAGGGCACACGCACATGAGGAAGGTGCGTGGAGATCCAAAGGCGAAGATGGATTATGTTGACTATTCAAACAAGGTCTTGCGCGCACATTTCCAAAGCAAGTTTTGTGAAGCAACTCATGGCTATAACATCATTTGATGTGGAAGGCACATACCCTCGACAAGGAAAATGCTTTCGTGGTATTTGAGTCCAGCCTCACAAGTCCGGATTTGAAGTGAGCTAAGGGGCATTGATGTAAGTGCCATAATCAAAAGGGACCTACCCCTTGGTGAATGCTTAGCAGATTGTCCAATGAATAAATCTACAACATGTTGAACAAATTCTCGGTCAAGTTGAAGCCAAGCCAATTTTTGGGAGAAATGACAGAGTAAAGTTTCTAGAGGCAAGAGCTGGAGAAGAAGGATTAAGAGCTCCTAGAAAGGACTAAGGAGTTAAAACATGAGGAACTACTCAATGCTCAACGAAGGCGTGAATTAAAGAAGAGAAGGCAAGGGTGTGCGAAGTATCCAAGAAGGTGGAAATAATCACAAGCACCATCATCTTAAAGCATCCAAATTTGACACCTCCCGCATAGAAATATGAATCAAGCCTCGTAGTGCCTAGAAGACTTAACTCGCGTTCTCACCATGGAAAGGAAACGATTGGCATTAGACTCTTGAAAGAGGTGTTAACACTCCAGGAAAAGGAGGATAAAATGAAGGTGGTGGAAATTATTGCTCAGTATAACACGATCCTCGCCAATGTAAAGGTCGACACGCCAATACAAGAGGATGTCTATGACAACTATACGATAGGGTTAAAGTGGCGAGTATCCCGATCGCCACCTATGAGGTAGAGCTCAAGGAATTTCAAGAAAAGAACAAGGGGAATAGGGCTGAAAGAGATAAAATTTTGGCCAAAGTGGAGAAGAAATCAGAGGATATTGAGACCTTGCGAGGCTCAATCAAGAATCATTTTAAAGAATTATATCCCCAGATCACTCATAGGATGGACACGCTTAAGGATATGGGCAAGCAGTTGGAAGAGGTTTTCAAAACCATGAATGCCAAGGGAGAAGAGATGGGTTTTGAGGATGTGAGCACCTGTTGGCAACCTTTGCCAACAAGCATAAGATGAGGTCGACACTTGGGATAATTTGGAGGTAGAATTAAGGAAGGATTTCCCCCTCCTCTTGCATCGTAGTCATAGTCTCCCCCATTCTTTCATTCTTCCCCGATTCTTCATTCCTTAATTCTTTCCATTCTCATTCTTTATTCTTTACAAAGGTGTTCCCATGCGGATGGGGAACAGGCATAGTATGGGGTGATGTTGGGCTCCTAAATTATTGGCTAAGTGCAAAAGGTGTGTGGGCACGCAGAGCCTACCGGAGATGGGCATGCAAGGAGAAAGCGCTCGGACAGGGTTCTAGGAGGATCTTGGTAGAACAAATGGCACGCACGTGCAAGGCGAGCAAAGATTTTGATACTTAGCCATATTTGGTGTATCGGGAAGGACATGAGAAAAGCATGACTCGCGTGCGCATGCGGAGTGGATAAGGTGCCAACTTGGAAACATGTTGGCCTAGAAAGGAATATACCTTGCGATGGAATGTTCTAAAAGGCCATCATTGCAAAGAGTGGAGAGCTCGAGCCCGAGGAAGCATGCTCCCATGGAGGACCACCATGGACACTTGGAAATGGATCTACAACTCCCATGCCAAGGCATGAAGGTGTTGAAAAAGGATATAAATTGAAGCGCTTTAAAGGAAAATGTAGTAGAGATTGGAGATTAGAGATAATAGAAGAGGTGAAGCTCTCCAAAAATACATAGAGAGCTTTATGGGTTGGGTATAGATGACCTGTAGGTGTAATGGCATAACAAGGGATGGGCTTACATTTTTTTGTTTTTGTATTGAGTAGAAGTCCAGTTTTGATGCATGACTCTGCTCTGCATCTTGAGTATTCGGCATATGAGGGCCTAATGCATGTAATGTGCTTATACTCGAATATGAATATATGTGGTTCTCTGTCATACATATCTCTTTTGTCTTGTTCAAGATGTGTTATATGAATGGATGTAATCATCGTGCACTCGCTTTCCTTTATGGCTCGGATCTATATTTTGGCAATGTGCTTCTTGTCTTTATGAATGCGGTAGTGTAGCTTTTACTCTAAGTTATGAGTTGAATAAGGAGTTTCTTCTCTTTTCCATTACGCATCCGTCATAGATGTTGCATTCTTACATGACTCATATAAAGGAGGGGCTCGACACCTGCGCGTGCCTCAGGGTGAGCGCCCGGTGCCCGTTGGGTGATAGGTCGATGCGCATGGGAGTTTCCTTATTTGTTTAAGGGGTATAAAATTGACTACATCATTCGCATCATGTTGTTTTTCCATCTCCTTGTGTGTACTTTTGTGCACATTATTCAACCTCCATATACAACTTGTACTTAGCCACTTCCTCATCCCAACATTATCCCACACTAAGAGTATTATCCGTCCTCAACAATATAAAGAATAGAAGAATAGCCTCCATTGTATAACTAAAAGTGTGTTTGAAAGAATCTTGAAGAAAATATAATATGGTTAACTACCCCAATGAATCAAAGAATCAAAAAATATGTTCCTCCGCGTGTATTCAAATTTCAAGTCTGTGGTGGTGGTAGGAGTTATGGGAATTCTCTATTTATTATGATTTCTAGATGGTTCTTTTTGCGGCCTTCTTTGGTGTTGTTTCTACAATGTTTGTAATCTTCTCTAGAGTCAGCTCATCAATTTTCTCTTGTAGCTCTTTGATCACCACATCCCGGTCGAGGCAAGACCCTCCAGATTCATACATTCTCTACATCATCATAGGTTCGATTTCCTTAAGCCTTTCTTCAATCATGTCGTTCTTAGCTTTCATCATTTCCCTCTTCCCTACAACTTTTTACACCACCTTATTGCGCTTGGTGTTATTTCATTGTGGCCTACAATTTCTTTACTCGTCTCATCATCTATGGTGTGCGTGTTCATGATCACTTTAAAATCCCGTCGCTTATAAAAATCTTCTCATCCTTCTCATGCGCCTCCTTTAGCTCCGAGTTAAGTGTTGCATACTCTTCAATTCTCTTCTCTACCTTCTCCTTGTTCATCCTTGTCATATTTTTTTGTTGTAGGCCATGACCCACTATTCACTTTAATCAGCAACATGTGGACCAACTCCTCCAAATAATCCATCTCCGTGTTATGATTATTGATAATGTCGATTGCCTTATTATATGCATCTATTGTTCTCTTATTCTCAGCAATCAATTCCTCGGCAAGCTCTTGATTCTTTCTATCTTTTCGCTTTATATCATTATGCATTCTTTTGACCCTGGACCCTTTGTTGATATTGTGCCTCCCTAACTCGGTAGCCATCTTGTTTATAGCGTTGTTTATTTTCTCGTCCAAGAGTTTGGTAGAGTCGATTATCGAGAAGACTCAATTCTTTCTCCAATTTCAGCTCCAAAATTGATTCCTTACTTACCTCAAACTTTGGCTCCTCCACACGAGTTTGTAAACTCCAAGACAATATCTTCCTTGCGTGCGGATGGGCTTCTCGACCTTGTCAAACATGTCCAAATAGAATAACTCTCTAGTGGGTATAGAACTTTGAAATCTTGCCCTCAAGGTCTTCCCAGGATCATCTATGCATGAAATTTTTGGTACTGTGGAGATTGTCTTGGCTTTCTTCCTCCTATGTGCATCCCTCGTGGTGTCTTTTTCACAACATTATACCACACATGGTCCTGCTTTCTCCACTTCCTTTTCCCTAGGCTTCTTCCTCATCACACACATCTTTATGTTCTTCTTCACGTTCTCCCACACTCTCTTCCTCGTGTGTATCCTCTTAATCTTGAGCCTTCTCTTCTTGCACATGTTCTTCTTGATGCCTCTCTTCTTGCGTAGTTGTTCCGAGTCTTCCTTATTTTCAACAACATGAACAACATGAGGTTATTCCTCCTCTTTCGACTTGTCTTCCATGCTTATGATGGGGAACCCTCGGGAGAGTGCAAGGTACTTTCTTCCTAGTGCCTCTTTTGCATTTTCTTCCTCCTATTATGATCGAGCGCAAACTCCACTCCTTCCTCTTCTTCTTCTTACGGAGGAATTTCCTTGAGCCTACGCTCTAGAGCCTTGACCATTTGCTTATTTGATGGCTTAAGGAGCTCAATGTCACGCAAGCAAACTTATTTCCCATCCATAAGCTTTGGTCGGAGGTGGATATAAAATCTGTAGGCCTCCTCTCCAACTACCAAAGTTGTGATTGGGTTCGAGATCCATATTATATGTCTCCATGGTCTCCACATATGTTGCCTTTGATACATATCCATATCTCTTGCACGGTGTATGGTAGTCAAGCATCTACCCTTTCTGCATTGAACTTCAATTGTTGTGCATCTTTTATCATGTTCACCACACACTTAAAATATTTAGTTGTAAATGCAAATGGCAGTTTGCACCATGGTCCCATCTCCCCATTGCTTAGTAAGAATATTACAAGGCTTAAGTGTTGCATTACTACAAACTCTACCTATCTAGTAAAAATTGATGGCAACTCCATGGGTAAGTGTCATTCATTTTTGAATACATCGCACATTCTCTTGTACCATTCTCAAAGTACACCATATATGGATATGAAATTGTGCCATCACAAGTATACTTGGTGAACCTTTTCATTAGAGACTTATTTTCGATGGGCTGCTCCCAAATGTTATCGCTCGATCCATTCAACACTCCCATATCCCAAAATACAATCAGTAAGAGAATAGAACCCCAAGTAATCTTGTCTCCCTTCTCCATCTAGACTCGTGCATCTTTTATGATTCCATCCACTATATATAAAGCGATATTTTATTTGATCTTATGCGCAATATGTAGAAATTTCTTATTTACCTTTGTCCATCTCTCAGAGGCACCCAATTTACAACTTATCGGGTGTGTAACTACCATTGTTCTTGGAGTCTGCAATCTTCTCAATGTTGAATGTGTGAATTCCTCTTTGTATCAGAATCGTGTGTAGTCATTGCCTTTGTTAACGCCTCATCACGCAAGTCAAGTTCTATCTCATCTACAAAGTGTCGTATAACCTAGTGATATTGTCAATTAAATTACTACTTAAGCACATCATCATGCCCACAAAGTAGAAGTAATCCTCGTGGACACGTGACATCAACCATTGAAAAAGGCACACGAGCTTCCAAACAAAGGTAACTCATATAGTCAAGCACCCAACCCCTTCTAAGGTTTTACACACTCTATCACCAAGGACTATATGCCCTTTTGATGTCCTTTTACTCATCTTTTGTAAAACATCCTTATTTATGTCTACCTCATGTGTTTGCACCGATCGTTGTATTCACTTATATTGCATTTCCATAGGTTTAACATCCATGGCTTCCCCACTACTACTTCTTATGGGTACTACATCTTAGAGAACCATTCATCAACATACTCTTTTGTGTTTTTGTAGGTCTTTGGTGACTTCTTTGGTGCCATCATATCTCATCTATTATACTATGATTTCTTTAACCCTTAAAACCGTGAATTGTTTACCCTAGGTACCAAAATAAAACCCTTGTGTGCTCAAATTGTGTATACGGCTCTTTATTCCTCTTACTCTTTCTTGACTCTTTTCCCTCATTGAACTTCGACTTCATGCTCTAGCTCTACTTGTGAATTAATGTGCCCTAACTCTACTCTTCACTTTCGAACCCTAGCTCATTTCCTTGCCTCCAAACCCTTCATCGCCTAGCTTCCACTTCTTCAAAGGAGTTCTTTGTTCTCAAGGTTTTATGCTCATTCTCTCTTCTTCATGTCTTCATTCAGCTCCGGTTCACTTTTCACACTTCACACTTATTTGTAGCTAAGCTCTTTTGCGCTCTAGTTCTCAAATAGCAAGGTAAGAATGACTTCGCTTATCCCCATTTTATAAATTTTCAATTTTCAGCCACATTAATTACACTTTACGTACTCACCACTTTAAGGATTTAACGCTTCTTTTTTGCTTTCCCACTTTTTTCTTGTGTTTTCCTACCTTTTTCAACAAGTTTCCTCTATGCGCTACAGTCCACAACCATTTGGCGTGCTACTACTTCCCGTGTTGCAGAATTTCTTGCGCACACCCTCCTATACCACACACATTCTTCCTCTCTGCCACTTTACCAAGTAGTTTTCATTCGCGATGGCTCCCTCAAATTATTATGCAACATGTCTTTCATCATGGTTTCATATAAGCAATATCACCAAGTCAAACATGTTTGATAAAATACACCAATCCATAAATACTGCGCCTTATCAAGTCAATCGAATAATACTTTCCCAAGAACCTTTATATTTCTCAATACTTTCCCGAGCTCCTTTACATTTCTCCTTAGTGCACGCCTTTCATAATTTTCCACTACACACCTTACCTTCCTACCCCACACTAAAAGCATGCACGGTCCTCTAGCATCATTTTAAAACAGAATGATCATCTCCTCTACACAAATGCGCTTTACTAAAACAAAACAACAAAAGAAAAAAATGAAAGGAAATCTATTCTAGATGGAAATATTTCCTTATTACAATCATAAAGAAATAAGCTTATTTATAGTAGGGCTTCACCTTATCCTCGTTAAAGTAACCGGAACATAGTGCCATCCAAAGGCTTGCAGTGCGATACGCACTGGTTCAAGTATCTTGGTCACTTTAAATGGTCCCAACCAATGAACTCGAGCTTCCCGGATGTCGTATAAACTTTGAATCATATAAAAACCATCCCATCAACTAAAAATACGTGTTTTTGATATGCTTATCATGCCAAGCCTTTTGTATTTCTTTTTCTATCTTTTGAATCCATCGACAATTGTGCACCATTCATCCAATTATAGCAGTTTATCAACACCTTCATCCACTTGCTTTCTCATTAACAAATCCTCCTACGTGCGTAATACACATGGAGGGTAGCAAGAATTCCATAGGAAAAAATGTCTCTATGCCAAACACCAAATTGAAAAGGTGTGGCCTTATTCAACCTCTTGTATGTAGTCATGTATGCCCATAAAACATGATACTTTTTCATCTCAATCCTTTATGCCTACATCACATTTTTGTCAATTTTGTCCCAAGATCTTATTAAAGGCCTTTATAGTACCATTAGCTTTGTGGGTGATAAATAGTAGTCTTATGATGGGCAACCACAAATTATGCCAAAGAATATTCTAATTGTCTCATTCAGAAAAAGAGTGCCCCTATCATTGGTAAAGCTCAACAAATGATCATACTGACTAATGATGTTTTCCCATAAAAATCTAGTTGTTGTATCTGCAGTCACGAATCCTTTGTGGGTGCATCTTCTACCTACCTCGCTAAGAAATATGTTCATGTGATGATGTATCATGTGTTTGTCCTCCGCGTCATCGGTGTAATTGAGTCAACAAAGTCTATTTCCTATTTCTCAAAAGGCTTTGCGCTTGTTATAGGTCACAACAACATTTCATCATGGTTCCTGGATTTCCTATTCATTGACAATGATCACAGACCTTGACAAAAAGGCCTTAGTATCTTTGTAGAGTGTCTCCCACCATAGTCCAGCAAGTAATATTTTGGGCGATGTAGCTTCACTTGCATAACAACCTTCAATAATACCACCACGTGCCTCTTCCATGATGGCTTTGTGCTCATACTCCAAGACACATCCGGACAGCACTTCATATCTACCCATCTTGTATATGTCTCCTCCAACTAGCTGGTAGGGTGCAATACCAATGGAAATTTGTTTCATCTCTAGCGTTTTCATTCCCTCAGGCACCATACTTGTGCACAAGAATACTATAATATCTTCTAAGTCAGTGGGTGCATGTTGTTATCTAAATAGTTGATCATCGACATAGTGTCCTCTATGCTTTTCACGTCTTCTCTAGAGTTTATCCGTGACAAATGATTTGGTCCCAAATTACTCTGTCGCTGCTTAACTATTACTAAAAACTCAAATTCTTGAAATAAAAGGATTTAACAATGAGATGTGCCCTTGTAAAATTGGCTTGTTAACCAAATATTTAAGTGTCATGTGATCAATGTAGAAGATAAATGGTGTTTCTAATAGATATTGTCTAAACTTGTGAAGTGCATACACCATGAATAACGCCTCGTACTTTGTGGTTGTGTAATTTTTCTCAGCCGACGTCAACTTCCTACTTGTAAAATAGATAGGATGGTCTACATTACCTTCCCCTAGTTGGGCCAATACTTTGCCGCACCAATAGTAGTTTCGAAGTATCTACATGAACATGGAATGGTTGAGTCCAATAATGGAAATGTAATATAGGCACAAAGGTTAGCCTCTCTTTTGAAACTTCAAATGCTTTTTGTTGCGTGTCACTATACGCACCCAAAATTACATGGTGCTATATTATTGGAACGGTAAATTCTCAAATGATGATAAAAAATTCTTCCAAGGTAAAAAAATGAGGTCCAGATCCTTCCCTATTCTTTGAACCCCTCCTTTGACTCAAATCAACCCTTTTGTTTTCTCTGAAAACTTTTATTTTTCTTGTAAGACCGATTTTTAAATTTTTCTTTGTCCTAAGCGGTGGTTGTGTAGCCGCCTCGACGGTTATGTAAATGGAGGTTACATAATTCTCGGTGGTGGTTGTGTAATCATGCCTTTACATTCACCGGTGGTCCTGCCACTTAAAATTAGAGACTTAAAACACACATTTTTTGACGCACGTTTGGATTTTGGGAGTGATTTTTCACTCCTTTCTCAATCGTTTTATCTATTTTTGGATTCGTTGGAATCGTTTTGGTTTTCTCTTCCTCTTTCGCTATGTTTAGAATGTTGAATAACTCTCCTTTTTTTTATTTTCCACTTCTTCATCGACACATGTAATTGACTTCTTCTTTCCCATATTTTTACAAGAGCCAAACTTTTACCCATATAATGGGTTGGAGTTTTCATATTCTTGAGGTTAAGTGATGCTCCCAATTTTTTTATGGGAACCACACATACAACCAGCTCTTTTCTTTTTTCTTTCCCACCATTTAATTTCATTTATTTCTTACACCAAGCCCACCACAACCAATATTTTGTTTTCTTTGCTACCAACCAACATCTGTGCATTTCTAGATCAATTGGAATTAATCTTTGGAAGAAGATACAAAGTTGAGGAGATAAAAAACACATATAATCTTTGGGAAGCTACCGCAATACAATAGTAACCAGGTTGGGGATGAACTTAAATTCTTTTAAGCTTTAATTAATTTGTATTTAGAATATAAATAATGCATTTGTTTTGAATTAGTAGAATTGTAGAAGCGAAAGATTTCACCACTTCCCAAATGTATTTATCTTATTTCTAGTATTCCTTTTAAAATATTTCTTATATATTCCTTGATAACTTCTTCTAGCTTATCCCTATGGACCTGCTTGGGAAATTAGTTAGGTGAAGAAGTGAATAAATCCTTTCATGTATTTTATTTCTTTTAATTAGTTCATATTTACTTCTACCGAGGAAAGTGCATTTGCAAAGAGGAAATTGCTTTGAGAAGCTTTTCCTTTCCGCACAACTTGAGGCGAATTTTTGCCAAAAGAAGTTTAATTTAGTTCATTTAGATTAATATTTTTGGGTATATTCTTTTATAATAGAATTTTCAAACAACCCCGCAACAGAGGAATAACCACATCCATCTATGCACTATTTTTATTAATTTTATTATAAGTAGTAGTATTTTATATTAATTAGTTTTACGTGTTTATAGAATAGTTTATTCATTTGTTTTATCTAAAATCTGAAAAATACAAAAAGTCGATAGCCATTTAATTAGTTTTATTTTAATTCATTTCTTGTGAGAGAATAAATAGAATAAATGGTATTTCATTTCGTTTTATTTAATTAATTGGGAATAAGTTTGGTTAATTAAAATATTAAACACACTTGTCTTTTATTTATGTTGAATTTAGTTTCTTTATTTATTTAAAATGAGCTTTCAACATAGTTTAGCAAACAATTAAACAATAAGGAACTTAAACTACCCATACATAGCCTCTAATTTTCCTACTCCAACCCAAGTACTAGGAACTCACACTACTTGGCCTTGTCCCCGATTCTCCTATAGTTTCCGTCAACATTCCCACAATCTTGCACATCTCGGCTGTCCCAACATGACCTTGGGAGGTCGTGTGTGTCTAGGAATCACGTGTTGATTCTCATACGTACAAAATTGGTGAACCCAACATGAAGGACTAGTTCTTTATTATTTCCTATGCTTTCATTTCTTTTACCTCGCCTTTCCATTTCTTCCCCTATTTCGGTAAGTATTTTATACTTCCCCAAATATTTCTGGTAGAGAGTTTGGTGGGCCATTTGGATTTTATAGATATTATACCAATGTTCAACCACAATGATCCCCTTCCCTTTCTGGATGGGCTAACAATCACATAAACAACATGCAAACATCCCCTAGCTATATTTCAAACCCCACTAATTATGTGAGGATAGAGGAGGTTGATCAACCTTTAAACATGCATTACAGTCCACCCAATTCAAACAACATGGTTTTGCGAGTAGAACAAATCCTTACCCTAGAGTCTTGTCAAGACCTCACATAATCATGCAATCAACAAAAGATGACATTTTTGCATGAATTACTAACCCTCTTCACCAAATAGAAGAGTCCTTGGATATGATGAAGATCAACGCCTATGATATGTTCAATAACAATGTATCGAAAACCTATCCCGAGAATCTTAATTTTAAGGAAAACAAGAATGACAACGTTGAACAATTCATAAGAGGATATCATGTGCCCTCTCAACCAAACCCTACATAGTAGGCACCCAAACAAGAGACTTAATCCTCACCTCATGATGTTATTTCCACTTTAGTAGGGAGGATTAGAGAACTAAAGAGTTCCCAACCTTCACAACCGACCTATGTAGTAGGGCAGAACATAGGGCATCCATCAACAACAAAGGGTATACCCCTATAAACACACAACCAATGCAACATCCTATGAAACAAGGTTATCATGTTCAATCAAATCCAGGTGATATTCTCACGAGAGTGATACCCCGAGGATGGGCCCTCACCCTTCTCACACTTATCCCACCCAAGGGTTGGATGGAAGTGCATTCTCGAATCTGCTCCATCAGCAATACGATGTTCCCTAGTTTCATGCCCTTTAGCCCATTTCCCAGTGTTGTTCCACCTTACTTACATGTTCCTACAAAGTCCCCCCAGATGGACCCATATACCTTCCCTACTCCTTATACGTTGTATCGAGGAGCTCCATACGTTTCATTCAATGCTTACATCAGTAACCTATCCAAATCCTCCTTCTCCACCTCCTCATCAAGGAGCTTAAATGGTGGAATTTCATGCAATGGGTACTTACATTGAGTATTTAAAAGAGCCCATTGATTTCACAATACGAGGAGTCATGATTCCACTCTCATTGCCTAATCTGCCTAAATTTAAGGGGAAGGGATACTCAAATGCTCATATCAAGGCCTACTCTACTTCCATTAGGGAATTTAATCCTTGGGATGTTGTAGTGGCTAAGATTTTTCTGAAGACCCTTGAGGGAATCACTTTAGATTAGTATTATCGGATTCCTGAAGCTTCTATACATTCCTTTAAACAACTTGTTTTGAATTCATCAGAGCTTTTGACATGAACAAGTTACTTTGAATGGGAATAAGGGAGTTTCTTTATATTAGGCAGGATTAAAATGAATTTGTCGCCCATTTCAATCAGAGATGGCGACAAGTTCTATACTCTTTTGCAAGTGCACCTCACATGGACCAAATGGAACTTTGTGATATCTTCCTTTATTCACTTAATTGAGAGACCAAGGAGGAGATCCAGGAGTTTCCTTTCCACATCTATGAGGAAAGTGTTGGAAGGTGCACTTCGAATCGAACAAGCCACTATCGATAGTGGTCATAAGACTAATGGTCACAATGGGAAATTGGCGTCCCCTAATCAAAAAATACAAACCATCAAAACAATGGAGCCAACAACCAAAGGCCTAAAGTCTTGAATCGTAATCGTGGTGCTACCACAAATGGTGTTATTGATCAAGTAAAGAATGTTGGTTTTATAAATAATGGTAACACTAACAATAATGACAACAACATGAGAAATCAAAGAGGCCCTAATTCTATTTCCTTCATCAACACAATTGACGTCAATTGTCCTCCTCCGTGATAAGCTTAAATCCAAGTTCGAACCAATACTAGAACTTTGAAAAAGGGACAACAAATTATGGTTATAACAACCAGTTTCAAAATTACAATCGAGGTTATAATCAACAAAAAAACTTGAACCAAAGGCCAAGAGACTACGATCCAAATATTTATTGTGGTTTTCATCGTGTTATTGGTCATGACGCTAGAACTTTTAGGGATTGCAACAAGTTCATACAAAGACTCCCTGAGAATCAAAGGAAACTCTTTGTGGACATGTTCTTAGAAAATCCTGAAGGAACCTCACAACCTGGTCATATACGACTGTCACACCTCAAAATGTAAACCTAGGCATCTATCGGGACCCATTCCCTAAGTGTCCTAAGATGTTAAAGAGAATCCTCAAAACATAAACAAGGGTATTCCTGTAGGGAATAACAACCATGAGGCCTCAACTTCTAATAACTCTCGAGTTGCTCCTAACCTTGGCTCAAACAACAATACAAAGATTTTGGGATTAGTTGAGCTAGAGGTTGAACCAAAAATTAATGCAATAACTCAGACAAGGGAGTATTTTTTGCAACCCCTCCTTGTTTGTTCCTTCTCACAGGATGACGTTCCTACAATCTCAAAACTGGTGGGAGCCTAAGATTTGATATCATATTTTAACAATACCTTTTCTCACATCTCGTTTCTAGATTTTTTGAAGAATTCCCCTGCTCATCATTCCACATTGTTTGATGCATTGGTTTTGGGTCAATTTAATCCATGTTATGCCTCCTCCTGGAGCTCTAATAAATCATATTGACTTCAATGTACATCCTCTAGGACACAGTGATAAGGATACTATTTTTTTTAATATATAAAAGATGTCATATGATGTTGAAATAGCCCGAAGAGCTGATCCCATGTTATATCTAAAAGTATGGGTCTATACCAATTTCATCAAAAATCCATGATCGATGATGGGGCCATGGTGAATGTAGTTACCTTCTCTTTCTTTCACATTTGGGATATGGGAAGACTAATTTCTCCTCTACTAGAAAAAGTTGCGAGGATATGACAATCTTAAGGCAACCTCAATTAGAACTATAGTTATTCTTACCTTCCTTAGGCCAAAACTATCTTGACGGAGTTTTACATTATTTACAAGGAGACGAATTATGACATGCTCCTTGGTAGACCCTGTATTCATCGAATGAAGGCTATTCCTTCCACTTTATTCCAAGAAGTTAGATTTCTCCATTTGGGAAAGGTATTTGTTGCTCAAGGGGATCCTAAACCCTTTGACATACATATGGAGAATCTCAAGAAACCATGGGTCCATTCGAATATGAGATTCTTGTGAATCAGTTAAAAAAATCGCTTCCATCGAAATAATTGGTCATGACCACCCCGAATGTTCTAAAAGTTGAGGCTAATAACCCAAAAACATTTGAGGTAGTGAAAATAGATAAGGGTAAATCAATATCCATGGAAACCGTGTCCACCAAAACCACAAAAGAGATTATGAAACTCTTAGAGAGTGATGAACCGATCCTTATCCCCTTCAAACCATAAGGAATGGGTAACCTCCTTGGTATAGCTTCTCTTCATGCCGATGATCTCATCCTAGGCATAAACAAGATAAAAATAATTAAGGAAGTAGAGGATTTCGAGAATAAAGTGATACCCATGAAATCCATCTCTAGGGATTCCTCCATTCCTAGCCTTTGTCTAGACATGAGTATGTCAAAAACTAAGCTCATTATGTCCATGAGACATAATCCCATAAGCGAAAAAACATTAAATGTAACCTTACTCCCTACGTAGGGGAAAACTTGAGTGGCACAATCATGCTCACATGAATATGATATATCAAAAATGCCACAGAGAGGTTTATACATATCTCTTTCACACAGGGATGGATTCATGTCAAGGTTAGATGATCAGATATACATAATTGTAGGCAAGGGTGGTAAGTTTAAACCTAAGGTAGTAGGCCCTTGCCAAGAGAATGAAAACTTCAAAGATCATGTGTATCATTTATGTACCTTGGGAGGTGAGGAGTTTGACATCCATCAACTAGCTTCACCCTAAATGTTTCCATGCATAATTAGTCTGCATCTCCACATGTACATTATTTCATGCATACTACATCCATACTACATTGTCATATTGTGAAATTATAAACTGAACTTACTTTTCAATCAAAATTTAAGAAAATTTCAAAATTTGGAAAAAACATTCAATCATACCTCTTCAAGTATCCATCATATCATCACCAATTTTTTCTAATCTCTTCATCGTTTCAACATTTAAGACAAAATTTTGACATTGATCCTACCAATACTTGCACACTTAGTTCTATTCATGGTTTTTTCTAGCTCAAGTGTCTTTGCCCATAGTTTGTTCTAGAAGCTTCTTGATGTCACATCTTTCGCTGCAAACCTCTTTAATAATATATAAGTATTTTAAACATTTCACCCAAATATCTTATTCGCCTATCTCAAAACCTTCGATGTTAAGCCCTCGTATCTTACTTGGTTGTGTAGGATTGAGGCTAGGGAAAGTGTTCCTTCCCAAAAGCACAAGTCTAAAACTAATAAAAAAAGGTAAATCAATAATAAACACAAAAATGCTTTCATTTCAAAATAAAACTACACTTCTTTTCCCTACCAACCTTTGGTGATGAGCCCACGCTTCTCATTGGTAGCATGAGGTTGGGAAAGGAGGGAAGTTCCCTTACTTGCCTATGTTTTTTCCTTGGTGATGAGCCCATGCTTCTTACTAGTAGCATGGGGCAAGACGTAGGGGTCCCGTCAAATAAATCAATAAGTTGTAAATAATTCAATGAATAAAAAGTGCTTTGAAATCTTAAAAATCCCAAGAAAATGAGTTAGATGTGTATGTTACAAGAGAGTTAATCCCTAAAACCATATTTTGTCAATCAAAAGGCCATCTTCGGATCTAAGTCTAGATAAACTTGCAAGAAAATCACATTCTAAACTGGTTAGTTGACCTTGCTTAGGGTTGAGTTGTAGGTTCCTAATTGGATCTTTTTCAAAATCTTGTCTTCTTGTCACCATCCTCATTCATCAAAATCATACAACTTATGTCCTTCCTAGCTCTCAGGTGATGAGCCCTCACATCTTACTAGTTGTGTGGAGTTGGGAATGGAGCAAGTTCATCTTTCTATTATATCACATTCATCACATTTTGCCAATAAAACAAAAGTTCTAAATATTGCTTGAAAACCAAAGTATCTACGTTACAATTTTTTCTCATATGCATCATCAATATAAAAAAATAGTTCATTCTGTTTATCACATTTGCATCATTATCATCCATAACATGCATCCATAAAACATAAAAAAGGCATAGGAAATTCCAAACCATCTAAGAGTACATAGATGAAGCAAACTACAATGAAGTCAACTCTTATAAGGAATGTTGAACCAAAAAAATGTCTATATGTATATATATAATGTCAAGTTTCTCGTGTGTAATTCCATAAAACCATAGAGTAAGTGTGGTCAAAATGCTCACCATGAGCCAAAAATATACAAAATAAAAATAAATAAAATACACAAAAATGAGACTAAGAAATAAAGGCACTTTGCCTATCCATCTCTTTGAGGCCCCTTACGACCGCTTCATTTACAAATTTCCTAGAATTTCTTCTCGAGTGCATTCAAAAGAAAAATCCAAATCCTAACGTAAAAAGACCAAATTTCTCACGTCTAACCTATTTACGAGCCCCATCCAATTTCGTCTCGATCCGCCACCATTGTTTCTAAATCCCTTCCAATTCAATCGTAGTCACAAATGAAACATTCGCCAGAATCCGGAGCTCTAAATTCAGCAAACTTACAAAACACAAATGATTTCCAAAAATAAGTAAAAATTAATATATGTAGCTCAATTTTGGGTTTCTATTTTTACCTTGAGTGGGTGTATGTAGGATTGACATAGTGGAGTAGGTATATTTCTCACCCTCGCAAATACGGTTACATAATCTTATCGTTTTATTTCAAAGTATTTTACCAATCATGTTTTATATATGCACTTGATTATCAACTTTCTTTTGTAGGTGGTGAGAAGAATGGATTCACGTGGTTTCAACACATTGGCAAATAAGGTATAATTTCTCACTTTCCCATTTGGGAGTGCCATACTCGGACTTCACGTTTTACGCCTCTTCATGGCTAAAATGATTCTCTGAGTGGGCAATATATACGCACCCAAAATTGCACGGTGCTATATACTTGGAATGGAAAAATCTCCAATGATGATAAAAACTTCTTCCAAAGTAAAAATGAGGTCCAGATCCTTCCCACTATCCTTTACATCCCTCCTTTGACACAAACTAACCCTTTTGTTTTGTTTGCAAACTTCTATTTTTCTTGTAAGACCAATTTGTAGTTTTTTTGTTATCCTGAGGGGCGGTTGTGTTACCAGAGGTTGCGTAATTTTCAGTGTCGGTTGCATAACCGCCCCTTTGCGTTCACTGACAGTCCTATCACTTAAAATCATAGACTTAAAGCGCACATTTTTTTTATGCATATTTGGATTTCGGGAGTGATTTTCTCACTCGTTTCTCAACCGTTTTGCCTATTTTGGGACTCATTAGAATCGTATTGATTTTCTCTTCCTCTTTGGCTATGTTTTTTTAATATTGGTAAATAGTTTTTTGAAAGGGACTATACCCTTGTATACAAAAGGAGGCCTTAAAGCCGAATAAGAGAGAGGAGCAGAGAAGTCATCAAAGTACAAAAGTTACAAAGAGAAAGAACAACGAAGCCCGAAAATAGCTACACAAACGAGACATAACAAAAAACAACGGCAAAAAAAGCAGCAAGCCTACACCCAAGAAGCAGCAATAAAAACAATAAGGACCAGCAAAAGTAGTCGGGACTACTTCTTGGCCGCTTGATCAATACTCATCTTTACTTTTTCCAAGCATGATACATGCCCAAAGGCGTGGTCATATGAGCATCCGTCTTATCGAGCTCATCTCTTGTTCTTTTGCTCTCTTTCTCATTTCCCCAAAGAGTAACCGACACCGCTAAGATGCGAGACACTTCTAGCATGACCTTCGATGAACTCCTCGATGGCCCCGAATGCTTTAATATTATACTCATGTCTAGTCTTCGTCTTCCCTAAAGGAGTCAAGGAGGTCGATTTTTGTATATGTCATCAATCCAAGTATTGCCAATGCTCCCTTCCCCTCAATGATTTTTTTGCCTTTTTGCTTAGTAAGGTTTTTGACCTCAACCTTCAGCAAATTAAGCTCAGCCTCTAAGGCCTCCAATCTCTAGAAGGGTTATCCGTTGGTGCCGCCTGGGACCGGCACTACTAATGTTCAAGCAGATCACGAGCAATGTCTTCCAAAGGTTCATCCCCCTCGGCAGAGACTTAAGGTTGAGTCTCCTAGAAGCCCCGTGACACGTTTAGAGGTAGAGATAGGGTGGGTGGCAGGGCAGCAACAGGAGGAAAAGAAGGAGAAGCATGAGCAGCCAGGCATGGGGTAGCAAGACCGAAGGCGGGGAAGGCAGCGGGGACAACAGGGGGAGACAGGATCGCGCAGCGAAGCCCAACAAAGCCGTGCCGGAGAGGAAGGGAGGCCGGGAATTTAATAAGGCGAGCTTGTGAATAAGCAAAATAAGCCCTTGGTAAGGGAACCGCCCGGGTATGCTTCGAACTCCAAATGGAGCGCTCAAGAGAGCTTAACGAGATAGTGAGGGAAGCAAACCAACCTACTCCTACGAAAGTGATTCAAAAAGACAAGGTGCTTGGCAGGACAAGAATAAACCTGCCTTCCAAGGATATGAAGCGAATCATCATGTGGGTGACTTCATCATACGGTGATGGAATTGAGTTAACAAGCAGACCAGCGGTGTTGAATATAAGCTTCTCCTCCTCCTCCACAAATCTTCTCTCTTGAACCTCTTTGATAACCCTCTTGTTGAAGAAGCGGTATCCTTCAGTGAGGCCGCCGCTTGGCTATGAGTTCCTCTTTGGCTATGTTTATAATGTTGAATACCTCTCCTTTTTTGATTTGTCACTTCTTCATTGACACATGTAATTGACTTCTTCTTTCCCATATTTTTATAAAAGCCAAACTTTTACTTGTATGATGGGTTGGATATTTCATATTCTTGAGGTTAAGTTATGTTGTTGAAATTTTGAGAGGAACCACATAGACAACCAAATCTTTTCTCTATTCTTTCCTACCATTTAATTTTAGTCATTTCTTGCACCAAGCCAACCATAACCAATATTTTGTTTTCTTTGCTACCAACCAACATCTATGCATTCCTAGATCAATTGGACTTCATCTTTGGAAGAAGATACAAAGTTGAGGAGATAAAAAGCACATCTCATCTTTGGGAAGCTACCACAATACAATAGTAACCGGTGTGGGATGTACTTAAATTCTTTGAAGCTTTAATTAATTTATATTTGTTAGAATAGAAATAATGCATTTGTTTTGAGTTGGTATAATTGTAGAAGCGGAAGATTTCATCACTTCCCAAATGTATTTATCTTATTTCTAGTATTCCTTTTCAAAATATTTCTTATATCTTCCCTTGATAACTTCTTCCCACTTATCCCTATGAATCATTGGGAAATTAGATGGAGGAAGAAGTAAATAAATCCTTTCATGTCTTTTAATTAGTTTAGATTTACTTCTCTGGGAAAAGTTCATACGAAAAGAGGAAATTGGTTATGAGAAGCTTTTTCCTTTCCATAAAACTTAAGGTAGAATTTTCGCTTATAAACATTTTAATTTATTTCATTTAGATTAATAATTTTCGGGTACATTCTCTTTTAATAGAATTCTCAGACAACCCTGTATAAAGGAATAACCACATCCGATTATTCTCTGTTTTTAGTTTATTTTATTAGTAGTAGTATTTTATTTTAATTAGTTTCTTGTGTCTGTAGAATAGTTTATTTATTTGTTTTATCTAAATTCTGAAAAATACAAAAAGATGTTAGTCATTTAATTAGTTTTCTTTTAATTCATTTCTTGTTCAGACAAATAGAATAGATGGTATTTCATTTCGTTTTATTTAATTAATTAGGAATGAATTTGGTTAATTAAAAGATTAAACACACTTGTATTTTATTTATGTTGAATTTACTTTATTTATTTATTTAAAACAAGCTTTCAACGTAGTTTAGAAAACAAATCAAATCAAACAATTAAACAATAGGGAACTTACGCTACCCGTACATAGCCTTTAATGTTCTCTTTTTCAACCTAACTACTAGGAACTCACACTACCCGGTCTTTGTCCCCTGATTCTCCTATAGTTGTCCATCAACATTCCCACAATCTTGCACATCTCGGTTGTCTCCCGACACGACCTCGAGAGGTCGTGTGCATCTAAGAATCACGTGTTTATTCTCGGGCGTAATCACCCTAATATAACTTTCATTTTGCCTTTAACACCTCCTATAGTGGCACGACAATTTTGGCATATCCCTTAATGAATTTCCTTTAGTATCTTGTATGCCTAAAAATCCATTCACTTTGCTCTGATTAGTTGGATTGTTTAACCCCAAAATGACTACAATTTTGGTAGGATCTACCAACAGCCTTCTTTACAGATGATGTGTCCAAGCAAGGTACCAAATGGTGTCATAAAAATACATTTCTTAATGTTTAAGGATATGCTAAGTTGTCTGCATCTCTTAAACATTAACCTCAAATAGTCACATTGGTTTTTAACTAGCCCTTAAATGGTCTATTCATCCAAATATACTTGAAGGAGCCTATGAATAAAATCATGAAATGCTTGAACAACAATGCGTGAGAGCACCACTAACTCATCCTTCGGGCCAAATGACATAAGCGTGTAAGAAAGGCATCCCCATTCAATAACAAATATTGTTTTTTCTTCATCTTTGTGCACAATTATAACTTTGGTGGTATCTAAAGAATCCATCACTTGTGCCATGCACTCCTTTGAGTATCTCTTTAGTAAACAAAGTAGGGAAAGGATCGATCATGCATGAAGCATTCAAAATCTATAGTAAAAAAATCCTTATCCGCCCATCCTTTTTAATGTTGAAAACCATAGGGCTTACCCATTCTGATTTGTCATGGGCTCAATAATGCATGAGTTCAACATCTTTTCGATCTCATCCTGCGCACCTTGATGCACATATTAGGATTCATCTGGTAGGGCCTCTTAAACTAGTCGTGTGCCATCCTCGAACTCGATCTTCATTTTTCCTAATGATGGGTGGACACCCTTCAACTCATGGTATCCTTTCATAAAGAGATCTTGGAAGTCACATAATAGTTCAATTATTTTTGTGACTTACGCTTCATACCAAGAATCGCCAATTATGGCCTTCTTCGACGCATCTTCACCCAAAATGTTAACTTTCTTTATCTTTAATGGCACATGATATGCATGTGTTTGTTCATCTGTAAAGTCCAATAGTTCACATGTGCCTTCGTATGCTCAATATTAAGGTATTAAACCTATTCATCATCTATAAGATAGACAAGCTTTCCTTTTTCCCTCTCTTTCCATGTGCACTCTAATAGAGTGTCATCATCTTCTAATCCGACACGCATGTCGGACTTCCTTCAAAGTCAGTTTCCTCGTATAATCGAGTCAAGATTTCTTCATCACTCACGTTATCACCTAATGTAATTTTCCTCATAATCTATAGAGGTTCATGAATAATAGGTTTAGTAGAAAAATAATCAAATGTGTGAACAATCCATGCAGTCATGACATGCCAATTCATTATTTCATGTCTCATTCTTTATGTACATACCATGCTCATGCACATCTGTGTAATGTAGATTAAAATTTATGTACCTAGAGAGATGGCGGTAGCGCGTCTTAGCCTTGCATCTAATTCCTTTCATAGTTTTGAACACGTGTCATGAGGAAAATATTCCCATTATAATATTGTAAAAGTGAAGGAAGGTTATTCCTAAAAAATGGGTCAAGAATGCAACTCTTATCTCGCGCCATCCGATCAATTTATCTCTATGTGTGGCCCACCAACATGTTGTTGTCCCCTTTAGTGAATAAACCAATATATTCCTTATATCTCCCTCATTCCATATCTTTTCCTCCATCATGCGTAGAAGGATTCATGCCTCTCTATCCAAAGGTAATTTGAAAAAATAGCCTTTCCTAACCACCTAACTGTGGTCTTATCACCCTTATTACTCTTCCTTGAAACTAATGACTAACCATCTTACAAGTATCATGAGCCTAGTTGTCAAAAAGAAACACTAGAATTGTTTCTAATGGACTGCGTGTCTCCCCACTAAAGTATGCTCTCCTCTAATGGATCAACGTTTTTTTGGGTCATGCGCCAATGCACACGAATTCGCTTAAGGTATTTTCATTTATTGGCTCAATGTATGACATAATCTTAGTGTTATGCAAATGGATTACCACCTGTTATTTAACATTTTTGAAACTTATATAACATTTTTTAAAGCACAAGTATTCATTATTTACATAGCACCATGGTTGGCCAAGTAGCGCAAAGAATTTGTTGGTCTTTGCTAACTCTAATACCTCAAAGTCTCTAGTGAATTTTTCTCCCTAAATCATGATGCTTGCATCTTTCAACACACCAATGGGCATAGCCCTTGTCTTATTCACCATATACAACACACTTGAAGATGGTTGTAATGGTGGTCTTCCCATTTGATTCCAAGCATCAAGAGTGAGGACATTGACTTCCACGCATATATGAATCAAAATGTTACTTACCAAGCTATTTTCATGTGTTTTTGCAAGGAAAAAAACAACTTTAAAACATGACAACTTTACCCTAGTGTCAAATTTTTCCTTATAATCCCCCTTGAGCACCTCTCTAGATTAGTTCTTCTCTTGTGTCATGCCTATCCTCCCCCTCGGTGCTCATATGTGATGTAACAACCTTTCTTATGTATTTTAAATATGAAAACATGTTCATGGAATTCTTCCGATAAAATGCTTCTCAACATGGGTCTTTTAGTAGACTTAGAAATGACTTTGTTTAGCCTTTCACAGGTGTGCATGCCTTAGAGCATAGTTGAAGGCCAAAATTCATCAAGAAATGGTATTAAGGAGCCAATAATGTTTTTCAAGTGGTTTATGAATATTTAAGGAACATTTGAAGGTTTAAAGACAAGTTCAAGAAAGCGGGCTTTTGAAGGTAAAGGAGCTTGCAGAGTACAAAAATAATGCCTAAGCTTCGGAAGATTGTTCCGGGAGCTCCATAAAGATTTATAGGTAAAACAAGATACCATTGGAAATATGATTCGATTCTATAAATTATGGTGCTTTCATTTTTTTCACAATACCGAAGAATTTCTCTCCACAATCTATTTTTGGCAGCACACTCCGTGGTCTTGAGCAAAAGGAGACATTTTAGGGATTTTCAATATGAATTAGATCACACGACCCATTCCATTCTTTGTAAAAGTATGTTTTGAGTCAAAATCATATAAGAAAGTGCCCAAAATTCATCCGAGAGCTCCGAAACTTCGTCCTCAAAGTTTTATCCAAGGTAAGCTATTGGGGCTTAGCCAATTTCAAGGGTGGACACTTGTCGGCACCGATGAGGGCATACTTTTTTTCCCATCCTTCCCATACCATGGACATTTTGGGAAAAAAACCACACCTCATTAGTAGACACCTGTAGTTTGGTCAATGCATTATTACTCCTAATATTGCAATAACTATTCTCCTCCTCACAAATTGACAACCCATCGTCGGCTTAGACCTACCTAACTCCCCTCTTTACGACACTCTTTTGGTCATATTCCTCTTATACATCGATTAAATAGGCTATTATAGCTTATTCTTGGCTACATCCTCATCCAATCCCTCTTCTTTATCGCTTTTATTAGCTTCCAGGGACTATCAATCCATTTCATTGGATTGAGTAGACCCCTCGAACCCTAATTACTCTCTAAACATGGTTAACTAGTCTTAACCATGATCAATATCTTCTAAACCTAGTCAAATCTCACTTTGACTTGCTAAAAGTTCTTTTTTTACTTTTGCATTTGTACCACATGCACCCAAATTTACCACTTTCCCAAATGGAAAACTATAAATAAGGCTAGACCCCCTCTCTCATTTCTAATAATCTTCCTTCTTCCTAATATAAACTATAGCATTTTGCTTAGGGTTTAGAGCTTACTTCATTTCTTTTATTTAGTTATTTGCTTTTATTTTGCATTTTATAAATGAAACACAGAGTAAAAGCGAAGAATCATTGGCCTTGAAGCCATTAATGGTGAGATACCCTTCTCTTAACCACAAACTGATTGCTTAGATCCTCTTAGGTTCATTTATTTCAAGCTTTCAAGAATAAAGGTTAAGTTCATTTGTTTAAATTGTTTTTTTACTTCAAGTTAATGCATGAAAAGTATGAGCCCTTGTTCATTTCTTATATGATGTTTCATTGATTAGCTTGTTCAAAGCCTTTGGGGTTTCTTTAGAGATTTTTACCCCATATCTATGACTTTTGCAACTTTTCATTGAACACATTTGGCATGCACAGTGGGACACTTAACGGAGGTCTTTTTAGTTCTTCAAAGTTCATTTACAAGTTTTTTTGGAGAAAACAACTTATTATTTGCTCATTTCTATTTCTAAAACTAGCTAAATCACCCTTATTTACATATATTTTATGGGTTTGAACTAGAAATAGGTTACTTTGACTAACAACTAACCTATCTGCTCTTAAAAATTTCGAATCCATGAGTTTTGTAGGTTTTTCACAGTAGTACGCGTAGGTGTTATAAAGGAGTGCGTCCTCGTCAAAACCCCAGGGCGTCCCAGTCGAGACAGCGCACACCTGTCAGGTGGTGCTCATCACCAACAAGTTTTTTTGCCGCAGAAAACTCACACATCTCCGTCATTTGGTAGGCATCTCCGTCTCTGTACACGAGTCTATGTAAATAACCCCATTGTGTAAACCTACCTTTTTTACTCAGGCACGTCTCTGTCCGAAGTGGTCATGTCTCCGTTGCTTATTGGGCTTATACGTGCCTCCGGGCGCGTTAGTGTTTCCGATATATTGTGGTTTTTACTAATTCTATCTTGTAAGCGTATTTGTTGAGACAGATGCATCCGTGTCGAAACCCTAACATACCTATCAAACAGGCCCATGTAGGTGTTGTTACCCCTGTCTATTCTTCTTGCCACGCGTCTGTGTTGGTTAGGACACGTACTATCGACTAGGGTGCACTGGTGTCATTTTAGGCGTGCAGGCGTCGTGTTAAAATTTAATTTTTTTCTCCTAAGCGTAACATATTTTTTCGGATCTTTACTGTGGGTTTTTAGGACTAACAAGATAGGTACATGGTTTTCTTTTGATATTTCAGCTTGCATAGTTAAAGTGTTTTCGCTTCTTGGCTTAAACAAGGTTTGTAAAGTCCTCGCACCTCCAAAAGTGATCTTGGAGATAAAAACACTTATACAACTTTGTGTTGCATGTTAAAAAACACTTATTCTATAATTTTAAAGGATAAAGTAACTTTCATATGATTTAGTGGAATTTTCACATTGCGTATGCTCTTCCTTCACGCCTTTTGGATGATCTTAGGAATCAAAAGTAAAGTGTAAGTTCTCTTTCTTGACATCCATTTGCAAACTGGAAAATTACTAAAACTTGTTTTCTATAGGACCTAACACTTGTCAAAGAAAGGCGTCAAAACAAAACACAAACCCTCTAATACATGTGTTTACTTGTAGGTTACCAAATGGTGTGCCACTTAAAACCACATTTAAGTTAAAAAGATTTAAAAACACACCACTTTCATCATGTTGTATTGCAGGTTTCAGAAAAGGGTACGTCCCTATCCACTTAACTAGAACATAACCCCATTGGCATAACGCATTAAGCTATAACAATGGGGGTGGTTCTAAGAACCCTAAAGTAATGCACCATTGAGTAACCTTGTGGATGAAACAAGAAGTGCTCCGCTTACCCACTTGACTAGTTTTTCCTTGTGTGTTAGTGTTACCAGTTGTGTGTATAGAAACCCAAAGAGAGTACACATGTACGCATTTATTTCGCACTATACTTGAAGGGGGTAAAGTACACGGCCGAGATACTCCAAAATTAGTCAAGTGACTTTTTGGGTAAATCGAGCTTGCTTAAGACACTTTGTAGCACCCAATTGAAAGATCTTTTTAGGAAATCCATTTGGTCTTGGGGCCCACTTTACTAGTCCTTTATCACATCGAGCCGTCACGAAGTGACAACTTGCTTGGAGTCTAAACCTTGTTTTTCGAACAAGGCAAAGAGTCCACTTAATTTTGACCTAAGCGCCTTTCATCATGGAAATTATATGATGTCTCACTTAGCTTAGCTTCTTTCTCATCTTCAGACGAGTCAAAGCTCTGCCTAAGTGGCGCTTAGTTTGTTTTCATCCTTTTTGATCTATACCCATACATTCTCACTTCCCACTTTGTGGGTAAGAAGGAGGCATACCTCACGCGTCTTTTCAAAGACAAGATCGCCACTTTTTTGTCCGTTTATGCCCATCCATGTTTACGGCTGGGTTGTTAAACGTCTAAAGTGTGCATGTACATTTTCATATCTTTGATGGTCCTTTGATCTTGATTTCAAGATCATCTTCATTGTTGCAAGTTTGGTTCATCATTTGTCTCTTCTTGAGTTTGATAGTTTTTCTCACATTCTAGTCACACAATCTTGGTATTTACATCATGTTTTCAATCTCTTGAGAACATGATATAAATCCCTTTATTGCGTGGTTATGCTGCTCGCATAATTAAAAAAATTCTTGTTATACTCATTACTTGGTTTCAGTTTTCGACGTCATCTGAGTCTTTTAAAGAGTGTCGATATCACCTTATATATATCGCAATAATGTTGTCTTGATACTAACACCTTGCTTGCTTGGTTAAAATATCGGGATAATGCTATTACACTATATCTAATCGTGACTCCCACTTTTCAGAACACTTAGATTTCATCGACACTCAAACTAGTTTTAGTATACCTCGTCGAGACTCTCTCAATACCGTGTCAATACTTAGACCTTGTTAGAATTCTAACTTGATCGACATATTAATACGATATTTTCGGTATTGGTTTTTAGGGTATAGACTTAACATAACGACAAATTCGAGTGATCATTACATTTAAGTGTGCATATGAGTGTTCTTTGATAAAACCACCGCATAAACATTGCATCTAGGACACACCGTAACACATTCCAAACATCACCTCGAACCAATCGCTAGGTCCTACATTTAGGAATGACGTTAGTTTTGTATAAGCGTTAGCAGATGATCCCTAAAATTTCAAAGATGGCAACCAAATCCAATGAACATGACTTAAGAGAAAACCCCTTTGAGACCTTCCCATTTAGAGGAAACAATTTAGTGCCTCTTTTTTCACAAGTCAAAGACGGGAACCATTAATCGACCACAGTGGAGAAGAGTCAAACTCTTACGGAGAACAACTAAAATTAGACCTAGGTATATTTAATGAACTCCTATATTATAATAGAGACCAAGTGCTCACAAGGGTCTTAGAATTAGGGGCTAAGCTTCCACACGAACTCGAAGCGAAACCAAAGTCATTAATCACAAAGTAGGAGAGTGATTATCCCTCTTAGACGTGGATAACCCCTTTGATATGGGGTACACCTCTACTTCTAGGCATCATCATAACACCATCGAAGGAGATCCATCACAACGGCCTCATTACAAGGCTTCACGTAAAGTAAAGATTGAGCATAAAGCCTCACCTCCTCCCAAGTTCGATGAAGAAGAGGACCCTCTAGTTGAAGAGGAGATCCTCCAAAAGCAGATCTTGAAATCAAGCCAAAAATTAGAAAACTTAGGCTCTTTGAGAAGAAACATATATAAAGACAGAAAAAAATGAAACCTAATGAGTTTCACTTTGATCCATGCACTGATACTACATTTAAGGTGGCTAAGCCACAAAAATAGATGTTTCCTACAAAAGAACAACTCATTCGTAAAGAGTTACAATCAATGAAAGTCATGCTTACTACCCCGCAAGAGGGAAATGTGGGCCATAGTAGAAAATACTTATATATTAGGATCAACAACTTCATTTGCGCTTGACTTCTTTGAAAATGATGAGAAATTTTCGAATTCATGGGACTCGGAGATTCCATTCCAGTGGGGACCACAAGAAAAGATTTATAATTCAACTAGACACATGTGCATACTTTGGAGAAGAAGAAGAGATGTGTGGATGTTTGGGTAAGAAGATAGTAAGTAAGAGTACAAACACTTCCGAGAAACTGGAAAAAAGGATAGACGAAAGTCTCACAATGACAAACATTTTGCAACACTTATAAATAAACAAAACAAAGAGTCTGTAGATGAAGTAGCTTATCCATTTAAAAGTGATGATGAGCTACCACAAGAGGTTGATCTTACTCTTCCCCTTGATCCTACATGGAATGAAGATTCTTCTAAGATGCTTGTTGAGGAAACAATCAACGTCGCATTGGCTCAAAGGAGCAGCCTAGAATGATAAAATTGGGAGCTTTGCTCTTTGCTTAGGAAAAGAAGGTCTTTGTAGAGATTGTGAGGGAATATGTGGATATATTCGCATGGACATATGCAGATATGCCTAGCTTGGACCCAACATTAGTCGTGCACAACCTTATTGTGCACTCAAATGCCAAACCTTTGTTAAGCAAAAGTTGAGAAAGATGCACCCTAAATTTGTACTCCTTGTCAAAGAAGAATTGGAAAAAATACTAGTTGCTGATTTTATTAAGCCCATCAACTATTCATAATGGATCTCCAACATAGTACATATGTAGAAGAAGCATGTTGACATAAGGATCTATCTTGATTTCCATGACATTAACAAGGCATGTCCTAAGGATGACTTCCCCTTGCCTAACATTGATATGATCGTAGATTCCATTGTTGGTTATGAAATGTTATCCTTAATGGATGGCTTTTCAGGTTATAACTAGATACGGATTGTAGAAGAAGATCAACATAAAACGCCTTCATCACCCTTAGGGACATTTTGCTACAAAGTCATGCCTTTCGGACTCAAGAATGCCGGGGCCACTTACCAACATGCCATGACTGTCATCTTCCATGATATGATGAATGACATCATGGAAGATTATGTTGATGACATTTTAGCCAAATCCAAGAGCAGAGAAGAGCACTCGGAGGTGCTTAGGCATATCTTTCAGCATCTCAGGGATTATAAAGTATGTTTGAATCCCAAGAAGTGTGTCTTTGGTGTTCTATTAGGAAATCTCTTGGGTTTCATAGTTTCACAGAGAGGGATAGAAGTGGACCCTGCTAAGGTCACGCTATCAAAAAAATGCCTCCACCTACTACTCTCAAGCAACTAAGGAGATTACAAGGAAAGATTCAGAAAATCCGTCACTTCATTTCACAACATGCCGATAAGTGTCACCCATTTATCCATTTACTGAGGAAAGAAGTTACATTTAATTGGGGACCAGACTGTTAGAAGGAATTTGCATTACTCAAGCAGTACCTTGTCAACCCACCTGTACTCATGCCACCTACCCCAGGTGAACCTCTCCTCTTGTACATTTCCGCCACCTAGTTTGCTATTGGTGCACTGATTGTCCAATATGATCTAGACCATAAAGAAAGGGCAGTTTATTATCTCAGTCACACTTTGATTGCTTATGAGTTAAATTATCTACAAATTGAAAAGGTCTACTTGGCAATTGTCTTTACCTTCCAAAAGCTACGTCATTATCTCCTAAACAATAAAACCAAACTCATATTTGAAGTCGAACCTCTCAAGTACCTTTTATCCAAACCTACCCTCACAGGACAAATGGCTAATTGGATCATTCTCTTAAGCAAATTTGATATTGAGTTTGTAAATTAGAAGTCCTTAAAAGGACATGTGTTAGTTGATCAATTGGCGAAGTGCCTCTACCAGTACAAAACATTTATGTCCTGGATTTTCCAAATGCATCTATGATGTACATTGAAGAATCCACAGAATGGCAAGTCCATTTTGATGGCTCGTTCACCTTCCATTGATCAGGAACATGAGTGGTGCTCATCACTCCCACAAGGGAGGTTATACCAAGAGCATTCCGGTTGGGATTTCTGTGCACTAAAAACATTATAGAATATGAAGCACTCATCACTGGCCTCAAGCTAGATATTACTTGAAATATTAGACAACTACAAGTCATTGGAGACTCCCAACTTATCATTAAACAAGTTAATTATGAGTATAAGGTTAAAGATGAGAAGCTTATTCCATATAAGAAAATGGTTGAAACTCTGAAGAAGTATTTTGCACAAATTGTATTTGAGAAAAAGCCAAGGTCACATAATAGATTTGTAGATGCTATGGCTACAATTGGGTCTCTCTTGCACATCCCACCCGAGGAGAGTAAAATGCCTTGTTTTGTGCCCTAGCTTACGTTTTTTCATTTTTCCATCATTCGATGGACAAATCGAGCTAAAAATTTGAACAAAGAGTCCAGAAGAAAAAATTATTTCGGTGATACTGATTTCATCACAATCTGAGGTGTGGAAGGTTAGTTTCGAAAAATATTAAGTCTTTGGTGCCATCACTTATTATAAATATAAACTTTCCCAAAATAACAAACCCTTTCAAGACAGTGAACTCACAGAACAACATAAATGACAAATTAGGCAATTTGGTTTGAAAAAGAAAAAAAGGCACAAAAAGTAATTTACTATAAATAGAAAGTGTCCAAAAATGGAAAGGAAACATATGTTAAAGATATCCTATCATGTTAGGGGTTCCATAAAACTGATTCCAAGTCAAAAAAACAATAATTCCCCAAATAGTAACTCCTGAGGCCTAACTACTAAAAATAGTAATTTCCCACTTTGAGGGTAAAAAGTTGTCATCTCTATTTTGGCCTATCTTGTTATTTTTGTCAACATCAAGTTCAATGTTTCCTGTCTTGAATCATATTTGGCTCTATCCTAAGATTACATGAGTGGATGACAATGATGTTACTCACATGGATTTGGAATACCTCAAAAATAGAATGTTAGGCACACCCACCAAACCCGTGTGATGCGGGGTATCACTCCAGGGCTAGTCCGAGGTTAGGCTAGGATTTTAATAATCAAATTTTGGTTTGATTAGGTCTTTAGAGGTGTCTTTGATTCATTTATGGTGTCCTTAGAACTTTAGAGGTTCAAAAAATTGAATTTGAGGATCTCCCTCCATTTTGGCCTATTTAAAATTTTGAATTTTTAAAGCCAATTTTGGCTTCCTAGTAGGAGTAGAGGTGTGGAGGTACTTATTTCATGTTTGTTTTAATGTATTTAGTTCATATTTTTGGCTTTGGATCCCCATGATGCTCTATGGGGATTTGTATAACTCCATGTTAATATTGTGCACTTCTTGAGTGTAATTTACTTGATTTGTTCTTAAGCCTCTTGGTTCTTAAAGTTAGTTATAGAGACACTCGAGCCAAAGGGATGTATATATTAATATTGTAACACTTTTCTATTATTTATCAATTAAGATATTGCATGTTGGAGCTCCAAGAAAGGTATAACGGTGTAATTGTGTTTGCAAACAATTGAATTGTTGCATTGTGTATGGCTGAAAAAAGTGATTTTGATCTCATATCTCGTGAGTAAAGGAAGCAGAGACCCTAGTGCAGGTATTTCTATTGAAAGGTATTGATTATTAAGTGTTCATTTGTTTGAAAACCTTTCTTGATAAAAGTTACAATATATTTATGTTTCAAAATAAGGAAATCAGGTCTTGTAAGATAAGATAGACTAATCAAACAAGTTTAGGAGTTGTTACCACCAATGGAAGCCTGCACATACATTTTTGAGTCTCGATACACATAAGAAGCTTGAAGGGGTTCCAATCTATTCAAACCCTACTACGGTCATAATACCCATGTTACGAGAAGAGACAGAAGACAAAGAAATTATACCTCTATCACATGTTCCAGGAAGAACTCATTTCATTGGTAAGATTGAAAGTTAGGAGACATTGAAATACTCCTGGGAAAGTATTTTGAGACTTTGAAAAGAATTGAAAAGAATTTTATAAGGAAAACAAGCCTCTCGAGGCTAACTGTAGGTCATAATCGGCTAGCTAGGGTTTGAGAATATAAGCCCTAAAACGAAGTTATGTGCCTTAAAATTTTGGAGTTATCATATTGAAGGCATCCTTAGATTGAATAATGAGGAAATTTGTGAATTTACTTGGAGGAAAACCAAGATATTTGTGACAGTTCCCTAACACAGTCTTTTTTTTTCTTAAGATCTAATAGGAAACTTGAGTTGTGGGGTTTAGAATAATCTTTATCAAAACAAGTTATAGTGAAAGTTTATACAAAAAAAGTCCAACCAAATGGGTGCTAAGAAAGATGGATAGATTTCCCATTGACTTAAGGAATTAGAAGATGTATTAGATTTTTCCTAAGGATGGGGTTGATACCAAACTTATAAGCCTACAAAGATAACAAGGAAAAGAAGGGTATTTGCATGAAGAACCTAGCCAAACCAATTGGTACACACCAAGAGCATAGTAAAGGGTATTCAAAACTCGTGATAGATTCTTCGGTACTTAGTGGTTTATTCCCAACTCAAGCATTTCTGTCACCATCCATCTTAAGAAGCAATTTGGGCAATTTTTACAAAGAGTGAGTAAAACTACCAAACCTAGGACCTAGAACCTAATAAAAGTGTGGAATAGGTTGAAATTAATCCATTGCTTATTTGGAAGCCAAAGCTGAAGGTTGCATGGTGTCTTGAATTGAGACTAGTGGACATATTGTTAGATAAAGGTGACTGATTGAATTGTGAGTTTTGGCCAACTTTTGAGTGTATTGAATTTGTTAGATGCTCTACATCGATGTGGAAGAGAAAGTCTATGCAATTGGATTATATGTTGTAGGTGGTCATCGGATGTCCATTCAAAGCAAAAATTTGGTGTTGAAATTATCCCATCACTATGATCCAAACACGCGGGCCATAAGAGTTGATGATAATTTGGTCTGGAAGCTCCCAAAGAAATATTGCACTCTCTACAAATTCAAGTTTGGAATAACATGGTCGTCATTACAAAATATGTGGCATCAGTGAATGGTCAAAGATATATTCCAATCTCAAATGCCTTGCATTAGGTTCATAGTTGAAGCATGGTAGAAAGCCATCAAATATGCTTTGAAGTCTCTCTCCCGAAGTGAATTTCATGAGGGTTTCTCGATGTGATCATCCTATTGAGTCGAGTTAATGGGAAAAGAAATGAAAAAATATTTGCATGATGAGATGGCCTTGTTCATACTCACCGTCATTGAGGGTAGACAAATGATAGATTGGAGATAACTAATCAATGATAACTTGCATCACCAATTGTTTTAGGTGCCAATCTCCAAGAAGTTTTCATTTACTTCATACTTGGTCTATGCCCTTGCCATCTTAAGGCCATTTATGGGTTTGAAACTCGTCCCAATATGTTTCCCAAAAGGCACATGTAGACACTAAGTCACGCACTTTGAGTATCTATTTAGTCATAATCACATACTACTATTTATATGATTCTTAAGCGAGAAAAGTACTAAAGTATCCTTGTCTTTGGCCATCTTTACTTGTTTTTATTCATTTTGTTGAGGTTACACTTTTTCTAGCCTAATATGTCTTTTCATACTTTCTCATCACAGAAACTAGCACCCGGCCAGGATGCTTGGTCTGCAAGTGCCCCCATTCCCTCACGGGCGCCCCGACCTCTTTGTAATTTATTCACAACTTTTGGGTCATTTCTAGTTGTTTGGGCATATTACCTTTTTGGTAGTCGGCCTTTTTGAGGTTTAATTACCAAATTCAAGCAAAGGAATCATATAAATATAAAGTTATGTGATCATAATAAAGGACCAAACATTAAGCATTAGCTATCACCACCTAAGGTCACATTCCAGGCCATTAATACAACACTCAAACATCCATCTAGCATCCACATGTAAGGGCAATGGATTAATACTTCTGCATACATGTATAGGAGGGGAAGTTCATTATTTCATGCACACATCTATTTATATTTATTACATCTAGCTACTTTCTCACTATTAAGTGTGACATGCACAAGAGCCACCTAGGGCACAATTCCACACACACGCACATAGAACTACATTGGGTTTGAGATGTAGTACAATGCTTGGTCATAAGTTCACTTGTTTGACATTTGGCGACCATTCGACCCCTCATTTGAATTATTTTATTTTTAGGATTTGATTTGCTTTTGAGGGTTTTGCAAGTTATTTCTTCATTATAGGTTACATGTGACATCTGAAAACTTGGTTCAACATTCTAGCGACAAGAAGTGAAGGACAACGAACATATTGTAACCAAAAAAAAATCTAGTTTTACGGCAGATCATAAGAACTCGGGAATGTCTCTAGTTCCCTAGGTGCCCTTGACCCTACGCTGGCACCCTAGTCCAGCATATTCCAGCACCTTTGCATTTTTTTGGGTTTCATTGCATGATTGTCTACATTTCATATTTTCTAGTTTGTCAATTCTGTGCACCTTTGGGATCATACCAAAACAACTAAATCATTTTATCTCCTCATTTACACTTAGGGTTTTAAATATTAATTTCTTATTTTCTTGGGTGTATTTTGTACTTAATTTCTTATTCATTTCTTTGCTACATTCACAATTATATTTAGGCATTTATAAATTCTATTTTTCTTGATCATTTGATGAACTCGTTGCTCGAACATTCATAGGGTTCTCATACTTCTACTTTTGTCATTTTTATAGGATCCTCTCATCATGGCTATCTCTATCCATGATCTCTTGCTAGATCATCCTAAGTCTTGCACTAAAATCATTAATCTTTTGTCTACTACTCGGATTCCCGCTACTACTCATCCAAATGTTATCTATCAAACATTTGTCAATGCATTTTCTCAACAAATTACTTTTCCATTGGCTATAGCTGAAAAATATTGTTGTTTATGATAATGTTCCTCCTATCTATATACAAGTTTATATATCAACAACTTAGGTGTTAATCGTGTTTTATTCAACAGTAGATTTGAACTTAATATTTTTCATTCATTCAAGCTCTAGGCCTTTTAGTTTCTCATCTTAACCGACATATATTTATGTACGAGCATATGATTCTACTACATGCCCATGCTTAAGCACCATCACATTTACACTCACAATTGGGCCAAAGACTATTCTCATTTCATTTTTTTCGTTGATCTCCCACTTTCATATAATTGCTTACTTGGTAGACCATGGGTTCATCGAATGCAAACAGTGTCATCTACAATCCCATTGACGTGTTAGATTCTTACATGAGGATTTGAATATGAAATCCTGCTTTGAGCGTATATCATTCCAATATTGCAACGTAGATTGTAATACTTCATTACCTATTCCTACTTCTAGTACTATGCATCCTGTTGCTAATCCACAACTTGCGCATTATCCAAACAATTTACCTATGTTTGAAGGAACCGTTTTTCACATTAGACGTTATTCCATCTACTTATAAGCCTCCTGCTTCTACTAATGCTATGGTACTTTATTGGGAGCCTATCCAAACATTGGATTCCATTCCATCTACTTCAATTTCTCATGAGCAACCTCCATTAGCATGCCTTCCATTTATATGCACGCTTTTCATGAATGACTCTTTTTGGGAACACATTTTATTCGATCCTACTTTCTTCGATACTATATCCACTCATGATGGACTGACTCGGCTAAGATTTAAAGTAGACAATACCTTTCCTCCACCTCATGATCCTCATCTTTACCATGGATTTATTCACATTACTACTACTTATGGTCTTTATGTCTTTCAACTCACCATATTTCTTGCTTGTGCTCCTCACACTTCTCCACTTAGACAATATTGGCTTGATTACATCGGGGCATGTTAGACCCGGATCGTGCTTGATATTTCCTTCCCCATGCCATTTGGCCGTATTTTCATTCTGAATGACTCATTCCTCGAGATATTCACAAAATCCCACTTGTTGGTATGCACACAGATGTCCATTACCACCTTTCATTGAAGAGGGATATACGATGGGCATGTACGGTTTATGCCGCAATGGATGTTTACTTGATCAAACCAATAAAATTTCTCATCAAGTCTTAGATGCTTCTCCATTTGATTTTTTCCATGAAAATGAAGGCCTCGTAGATGATGTTACTTTATCACTCTCATCATTACACACTTGGGGAAACATACTTATTCCCCCTCCCTAAAATCGCTACGCATCTCACACTCTCGTAACTTCACATTTAGTCTTTCACATATATTACAAACATTTTGATACACTCATGTATCATCATTACCCAATGATGCACTCTCGTGCTATAATTCACACTTTCTTTATTAGGTAATACTACACACTACACACCACACACCACACACCACACACCACAAACCACACGCCACATGCCACATGCCACACACCACACACCACACACCACACACCACATGCTACACTCCACACATCAAGTGATACACACTATATATCATACACTGCAAACTACAAACTACACACTACACATTACACATTTCACGTATTCATCTCTTTCAACACAACATCTACTCTATGTATTCATAATATATCTTTCTTGCATCTACTTATACATGTTGTGCTAATTACGCTATGATGCACTCTAGTTCCATGGTCCACACTTGATTTTTGAGGGTCTACATCTCAAATGGACCTCACCAAACTCACACGTTCACTCACTCATTCACCGACTCACGCAATCTTTACACTCAACGATTTATCGATCACATCTTTTAGTGCACACATTCTAACCATTTCCCAATGACACACTCTTATTTTATGGTTCATTCTTAATTGTTGAAGGGGAATATATAAATGAACCCCATTCCCATGCATACACATTTTCTCGGGGGCACATGGATCCTATCACACAAATACCACATTCCATTCCATCTCATCAATAAGATCTTTGCATATCTTGGTTGCATTTACTCTTGCATGCTTATCCTCACTTGTACACTTTTTATACATGTTAGAAATATATTTAGTATGTCATTATATCTTTATATACACACATGTGTGTTCACTTGACTTCTAGCTATGAACGTAGATTCTACATATCGATACACATAAGCGGGGATGCTTGGCGTAGTACCTCTTACTAGTCCCACAATGGCTCTCGGGAATCCACTTTCGTACACTATAGGTGTTATTGTTTCATTTTTCATAGCACATCATTATCAAATTATACACATTTTGACATACTTTTTATATCTCTAACATGCTAACGAGTGCTTCCTATGTAGCATTTGCCTTGCAGGTCTATTTACTTCCATGGTTATCTATTACATTGTTTGCTCTTATCTATCATTGCTTGTCATTGTTTTCGGGATTTTCCTTATGTATTGTTTGTTCTCTGATTGTCTGTATGCTTGCGACTACTATGGCCTTAATTGTCTTGCAACATCATGGGTGATGTCCCATGCGTGAAACCTAGTTTTTGTGGTCTACTTTTTCTTCTTATGTGTTTACACTATCTTTTTCATCCTTAGCTTACACATTATCTTATACATGTGTAGTAACACTTGTTTTCCTAGCCACTTTGTTTATGTGTGCCTTAGTTTCTACCAAACACACTCCCTCCCCCGTAGGGCACAATTTTAGCACAACTGGCAGTCGGTCCTCCTTTGGGGTCATATAATCCTCAACGATGTTGCATGCAACCCAAATGAGGGGGGAATAATTTGGGTGAATAAGTCACTCTACACAATAGTTCACGGTCATCACATAACACAAGATTCAAGACTGCACAACACAATCATCAGTCACAACAATGGCCTAGATCCTGACTTGGGTCCTTACCACAACATAAACACCAATTCCCAGACACAAATAGTAGCACCTAGGCAGCCCTAACCCTTCCTGGATGCATGACTAAGGGGTGGTTACACAACCCTCTTCGATTCATAAAATTTCTCATCACTTCACACAATGGATTTTACAGGATAAAAGTCCTTGAGCACTCGATATGCATGCTCTACACAACATTCTTTACTTTTGTGTTAGAGGAGTTAAATGTTGGAGGATGACACCAAACTTTTCTCCCTACACTTCTTCCATTCTTGGCATGATATCACTCAAAAAACTCACACACAACACAACTGGCATGAAATCACCCAAAAAACTCATTCTTCTACATCATATTCAAGATCCTTTCTATCTTATTCACTCAAATCACGGATCAGTGCACATTTTCCTTTTGCATTTTCACATACTTGTTGCTTGTTTTGATCATATACACGCATATATGACTACTTGAATGTTCTTCTCTTTTGCGGAGTCTGCCTTACTTATGGGAAGTGATAGTCACATCAATCAACAACATTACATCAAGCATAACATCAACATCAATCACAACATAAATCACATTAGCATCCACACCAATAACGGTACACACACAACATCTACACATACACTCTTGCCCTAGGGTCATCATTATCATAGTCACTTTTAACTCCCTCTTCTCTAGCTTCCACGCTTCACAATTTTTTATCATTCCATGTTTTTCCTTGTCTCTTAGCACACTTTTTCTACGGATCTACACGGTTATCGGTACATGTCTCTTATCTACTTCATGTTATTGATAATTCTCTCAACAACATAAATTTGGGGCAAATGTAGACACTAAATCATGCCCTTTGGGTATTTATCGAGTCCGGATCACATAATACCATTCATATGATTCCTAAGCGAGAAAACAACTAATTGATCCCCGCCTTTGGCCATATTTTCTTACTTTCTATTGCGTATGTTGATTTTACACTTTTTCTAGGCGAGTCTATCTTTTCATACTTTAGCATTTCTTATCCCGACACTAGCACCCAACTAGGACGCCAACATCAAACACCCCCATCCTCTCTACGCATCCCAACCTCTTTGTACTATTTTCACATATTTTTGGTTCTTTCTAGTGGTTTGGGTATCTTATCTTTTTGGTAGTTGGCCTTTTCGAGGTTAATTACAAAATTCATGTAAGGGAATCATATAAATATAAAGTTATGTGATCATAATAAAGGTCCAACCACTAAACATTAGTTATCACAACCTAAGGTTGCATTTAAATGCCATTACAAGAGCACTCAAGAATCCATCGCATCCACACACAAGGAAAGGGAATGATACTTCTACATACACGCATAGGAGGGAGGTTCATTCTTTCATACACACATCTATTTACATTGCTTACATCTAGCTACTTTCTCGCTATCAAGTGCAACATGCACAAGAGCCACCTAGGGCATAATTCCACACACATGCACATGCAACTACATTGGTTCTAAGATGTAGTGCAACAATCTATCATAATTTCACTTATTTGATAGCCGAGAGACAGATCGACCCCTCATTTGTATTATTTTCTATTTGGGATTTAATGCACTTTTAAGGGTTTTGTAGGTCATTTCTTCATTACAAGTTACAAGAGACATCTGATGAACTTGGTGTAACATATTAGCGATAAGAAGTGAAGGAAAATGAACATCTTGTGACCTAGTGAATCTAGTTTTCTATATTACGACCGAGTCATAGGTGTCCAGGAAGGTCTCTGCACCCCAAGCACCCTTGACCTTGTAAGTGAACCCCGAGTCCAACATATTCCAACACCTTTGAATTTTTATAGGTTTCATTGTGACAATTTTCACTTCATATTTTCTAGTTCTTCAATTATGTGCACCTTTGATATCACGGAAAAACAACTAAGTCATTTTATCTCCTCGTCTACGCTTAGGGTTTTAAATCTTAATTTCTTATTTGTTTGGGTCTATTTTATACTTAATTGTTTATTCATTTACTACTACAATGAAATTATATTTAGGAATTTGTAGATTATATTGATTTAATCAACTCCTACATATGAAAAATATCCACATTTGAGATTGAAAGAAAGCAACCAACACTTTGCAATAGTGAACGATGTGTTCACGATGTTTGTCATTAGGTTGTTGGAAGGAAATCCTCATTCAAGGTTGTCTCCATAAGCCACCTCTCTAATCACAAGGTATGTATCTTATTTCATATAGTTTGCAACGTTTTCTTACATCTAAGTATCTAGATTTGATCTTTCTCTAAGAAATATTATGTTGTATCTCGACAGGATCGTAATATTCGAGCTATGTAAGTAGTTTATTCATGTCAACAACAAGATAAGGCACCAAAAGAATAAAATTGTGGCTTTCCCCATATCTATAGGGATATTATACTATAAGAGTGGTCATGAGGCTTCTAATGTGGAAGCTTCATTATTGTATTTGTACACCTCAAGATAATACTTTGATATTCGGAGTATTCCATAGTCATTTCACCTCCCGACTTACATCATGCTCAAAATTAAAGACTACTTTGAATGGATTATATAGATTAATTCAAAGTCGAGAGAATGAGATCACATGAGGATGAAAATCGAGCGGATGAAGAGATTCGGGATTGATTTGTTTGAAGATGGCATGGAAGATGATGTAAAGGAATTGTATGACTCATAATATCATGCAGTGAAAGCATCACCTTTCCTACAAGTGTCGTGGACCATCCGTGAGTCAGGAGATATAAAGGAGCAGACTGAGGAAGTGATCAAAATATCGAAGGAGTGGTTCAAGAAGAAAAGAGTTTCCCTCATTACATTGGGGAACTTTCAAATTATTCAAAGGTAAGCATCTTATCATTCCCGATCAAAAGCCAATGAGAAGTCTTCAAGGAAACTCACTCGAGAGAATGCTCAAAGTAAAATGTAGTCAAACCAAAATCCCCTCACTATCTTTGAAGGTTACACAAAAAGGTAAGGACAATAGATGACCCTATGGTAGATTTGGAACAAGGGGAAATTGATCCAGTTCATCCTTTATCCCCTTGGTAGTGACAAAGTTTCTCATCCTCCACCGCTGCACCAACCTCGCCTCCACAAGACATTCCTTCTCATTCTGAACAAGAGACGGAAATCATGCCAAGTTCTAAACCTAAGATGACTAAGATATTTCCTTGGATGCAAGAGATGCTCACAAAAGAATCCCACGCAATGCAATAAGTGAAAATTATTGACTTTTCAACCATCGTCTCAATGGTCAAGGGGAAAAAGGGAAAAGCTGGTGCAAATAAATTCACACTTTTACAACAAAACTTCAGAAACCAATATGTGGAAGTATTTAGGAAAAAGTGATCAAAACCATGGAATAAATGACCCTAGATGACTACGAGATGAGCACCATCCCTAGGTATAACAACTCATGAGGGAGATGCACATTTGTTCAAGGAGTCTTCCACTCTCCTTCTCACAGGAATCAAGAGTAAAAAGAAAAATTTGATCAGTTGGAAGATCACATGTGAACACTCGGTTTGTATGTTCAAATGTTCATGAAACCAAATTCCACTTCATCTCTTCCAATCTAAGAAGTTACCCCATCAGTAGCTTTGACCCAGAATCTATTCAGAAGACCCAAGGCTTCACCATGTAGGGGCGAGAAAATGATAAATGGGTGAACAAGATTGTGGAAAAAGGGAAAGTGTTGCTTCCAAAGATGATTTCATTATTCAAGTACATGTGTGCAATAACCACCAAGGTCTAAATGACAAGAGATGAAATCAAGAAATAAAAGGAACATTGGGATCAAGTGTTTCCCTTTGGTGATAGAGATGGGGAGAGATCATTCTCACGCGTTGGTTGACATGCAGGTATTCGAATCTCCATTTAATAATTTGTCACAGGTATGGGCTATAACTCTTGTCTCCCAATATGAGATGTTGAACCATGCTCTGGATGAGCTAGATTCAAATGAGGAGCATGCTTCAAGATGTCAAAAATAAGATACAAAAACTTGGATTACCCACCATTGATGAGAATACCTCAGTGGATGATTTGTTGAAGCCATTTGAGGAATATGTCAAGAAAGAATCTGGGGATCCCTTTTCCTTCAATGAGGGGGCACTAGAGTCTCTCGTTGAGATATAGGCTACAATATCAAACACCGTAAAGAAACATTAGTCTTGGTTCACTAAAATTAAAAACATCAACGTTATGTTAGATAGATGGCTCGATTCCTTGAGCTGTTGTTTACGTATTCCCAGTGAGAAAGTTGCCCATGTGATAGTCCAATACAACCGAGAATTTAAAGGAGTGGAAATCTTCCCGAGACCCTTGGTAAATATCATCGACAATGAAGCGAAATCAACAAGGGCGGTGCCTTCATCTATGTAGTTATCTCTCTTCTTTTCTCTCTTCCCTCCCCTTTCTTTCTCTTCCTTCATGTTCTCTTTCTTAGTTGGGGGTGCACTTTTCATTTTGTATTATTCATTTTTGTCTTATTCATTTAAAAGTGACTATAGTTGACATTGTAATAATTCAACCTCAATTAATAAAAAGGGGACTTAATTTCATTCATAGGAATATAAAGAGTCACATGTTGTAAAGGACAAATGAAAAGTCATGTGGGGGGTAGGTGAAGAGTCTTCTTGAAGTCTATATATTGTAATGAATCCCTCATTCCAAAGGGTTGTCAATTTTGTAAGTTTTAAGTAGATAACTACCAAGAATAAGAAAAAGATAGAAACTTCTTCTATTTTTCTCTATATTTTTCCTCTTTCCCTTGCATTGTACAACTTTGTGATAATGTCAATAAATAAAGAGTTTTTACTTTTATGGATGAGTGAATAAGTGAAACTTTGTGTTAATGGTTTTATCTTGTCTTGATATTATTAGTGAAGTTGTTGTTCTTCTCAAATTGTGTGTGTACATTTCCGATTAATCCTTACAATAATATGCTTTTATCTACTTATAATATATATTAATCCCTCTCCTAATTTCTCACTCCCAACTCCCCACATACATAGAAAATTCCTCCCTTATGCGAGATTGCAAGAATTTTTCGTAGGTGTAGTGGAGTGTACCTGTTGGATCCTCAGCCTCCAAGCCAAAAACAAATTTCCTTTTTAGTTCACATACAATAATGGATCTGCCCATTCAAACAAAGGGACCTAGTCCTAGAGTGTTGGTGGAAATCCATAAAAATTCCTAACCAATAAATTATTTCACGAATAGTTTTTGGCTCCCACCGTGGGGAAAATTTTGCATATCTTGCACCCAATATTTGAACTAAAAATAAATTAAAAAATCAAATATACAAAAAAATAAAAAAAAAGGAATTTTAAAAGTCACTGATCCTTACATCTTCCACCAATGGCTATTCCTAGTAACCCTCCAGTACATAGACCTAAATTTTTGTTCCATATCCAAGAAGCTATTACATCTGATTTGAGTTAGGCTATTTGGCATAACAAAGAAAACTTCTCCCACTACTTCATAGCTATAAGGGATATAGACTTTGAAGAACATTGTGAAGAGGATTTGGAAAGAGCCAGACAAGCTCAAGTTTAACAAAGGAGAGTTTAATAAATTTCTGATTTGAGTTGATTCAAAGATTACAAGTTGGCTTATCATAGATATACTAGGTTCGAGAGGCAAAGAGGAAATATTGAGCCTATCTTCGAAGAGCTCCAAAGGATGCAAGAACAATTCCTTAATTCACGACACTCCCTTCATCCCGAGACTTTTCTCATCATTATCCCAAGTGGTGTCAATCTGTTGGACATATAATTTTCATACCTCAAAGAAGACTTTGAAGACTTTGCGAAGTAGAAGTGAAAGAAAAGTAAAAAGCGAGAGCGGAGGTAGAATTAGAAGCAAAAAATAATAATGAGGGATGAAAGAGAGATACCTCCACCAATTGTCCCATGGGGAAGAAACATGGGTCCGCTCTCCTCGCTACTCCAATTCATGAATTTCCAAAGGGATCTCGTAATATTTTTCCTAAATTCAGAGGAGATGATACACAACTCCCAAAAGAACACATAGTGGTGTTAATCACAATATGTGATGTATTATAAGTGGAACACGAAGATGTGTTAGTGAGGTTGTTCATAGAATCTTTGTAAGATTTAGTAGCATAATGGTTCTATCTCCTACCAACTAGATCCATCACTTGTTAGGAGGACATCAAAACTATTTTTGAGGATAGATTCAAATCCACTGAGGACTACCAATACCTCTTAGCTTAACTGGTGCAAATGAAGAAGGAATCTAATGAGACTATGTGGGATTTTTTATCCCAATACAACATGTTGATCAAGAGGATACCCTTAAAATCTATGCCCTCTGATGATAATGTGAAAATATTTTTCATCAACGTGTAATTTCTGAGTAGGGTTCATTCTCCGAAGATCTTTAACTAGGACTCTTAAAGAATCTCAAGACTATGCTATTGAGACAGAACATGATCTAATTTTGTTTGAAAATTTAAAAAATCCAAATGGTAAACAAAAAGGTCAAAACTCGGTTCTACCTCTATGGAACCCCTTGTTCGAAATTGGTAAATGATGTGATTTCACTCAAGAAAAAACTTACACAAAGTACCTTGAGGTATTCTCAAAAGTCGAAATAGATAAAGGATTGGTCTACCTCCCCACAGAATTGCCCTTGAGGCACCATCAATTAACGCAACCTTGTGATGCAAAAGAAGAAGAAGAAGTTGAGGATCGGAAGAAGATAATGAAGATTGTAATGTTCTTGAGAATGAATAAGTATAAGATGATGCACATAGTATTTTCCTTGAGTAATCCTTTGGGGAGGATGACGATGAAGATGAAGAAGCACCGATTTTATCATGCATAGTATTTATTCTCTCTAAATCTCAAAAGGGAGCTTCTACCTATGCAAATTCTATGAAAAAAATAAAAAAGATGATCCTCAAGTGGCTACACCACACAACAAGATAACCAACGTAGGATCTCCACTCCCTCCTTCAATGGAATCATGAAGGAGAAACCAAACCTCGTAGCAAGCAATAAGTAAGACGTCGTTCCAAGTAAGTCCTCCAATATTTCCCCTAGCACTAATTCTGTATCTAAGGCTAATATTGTGAAATATTCAAGTGCTCAATCAAAACCAGGCACTCCTTCTCAACCTGTTATTCCATCCACTAAGAATACACAAGCTTTCAAAGTCCCACCTCTACCTTGTAAAACTTCCACGGTTCCTAGAACATCAATTTCATTCACCTCTACTCTGTTCGGTATCATTTAACATGTGAATAAGTCTAAAGTTTATGTTTTTGAGTATGAATTTTTGCAAAGACACCTAGAGAAATTTAAATGGATTATCATCTATATCAATGGTGGTAACCTAAATCCCAATGTTGCAAACTCTAATCCTAAAGGGTTACTTGAACTCCACCTACTCCACCAAATCGAAACATGTGTGTGCTTAGCGCATCCAAAAATAACATGGTGGAGCCATTCTACCTTTCCTCTTGATCAAAGGACACCAATTGAATAATTGCATTATAGACTTAGGTTCCTCAAATAATGTAATTCCAATCAATGTTGTTAATTCCCTAGGACTTACCTTGACATGAGAAACTAACTCTTGCTACTCTATGGAGTCTAAAGAGGTACCGTTGGTAGGAAGAATCAAATATGCTCAAGTGGCCCTAGTAGATTTTCCAGACAATAAGGTTTTACTAACCATTTTGGTGACAAATATCCCAACATCTTTTGACATGTTGTTGAGAGGAGATTCTGTAGAGACTTAGGTGGAGAAGTACAAATCGATTGGTCTTCTGCAACCATTCCAATGAAGGGTGAAATGAAGAAATTGTATCCCGTGTGAAATATCAAATACACCGTCCAAAATTCCATATATCCAAAAGTTTATATTTTTTTCCTAGATACTAGATTGGGTAATTACTTATTTACTTCGAAAAGAGACGATAATTTTCCTCTCCTCTTGGAAGATGAAGAGGATCAACCATGGACAAACAAATTCGATGGAAGCCATTCTAGTGTAGGATTTGGAGCCGACATTGTTCGAATTCCCCTTCAGTGAGTTATTTTCGTTTGCTTATAAATTGTAATTTGAAAACACCAACACTACTGCAGAGTATGAGGCCCTTCTTGAAATAGATGTTGTTGAATCCATGGGTACCAAGAAACTCAAATTTCTCAGTGATGTTGAGGTGATTTTCAAGAAAGTAAAGAATTGATATCAGGTCAAGAACTAGAGAATCAAGTATTATAGGAACCGGGCATGGGGCTACATCAAATCTTTTGATGATTTTTCCACCCAAGTAGCTCCCTGCAAACAAAATGAAAAGCTTACTCTCTTACAATTTCAGATTCCTTGATGAATGCATACCCATCCTTTAATAAGGAAAAAGTGATTGTTGAAATGGTATTTAGGCCAAGTGTGCCAAATAATGTAAATCATTAGCAGGTATTCAATGACGATATTCAACTTCTCTCTTTCTTGGAATAAAGAGACAACTTTGGTACTCTTTCTACGAGGGAAGTGATAATATGAATCGGGAGTTTGTTGCGGATGAAGATAAAGAAGGAAAGTTAGAGATGACTCGGAAGGTGTCATCAAGTTAAAAGTAAACAAGATCCCAAAATTTCTTGTGTCTCTTGAATAATTGTTTGATAAGCATGACATGTTTATCAAGGATAGAGAAAAAATAATCTTCTGTCGTCGCTTGATTTTGAAAAAGAAAATATTGGTACCATTTGAAAGTAGCGAAAGGATGGTAAACATTAGCAAGTGTTTTTCACTAGAAGAGAAGAGAATATTTTTCTTTTTGTTAAGAAAATATTTTGATGTTTTGGCATACTCCTACAATGAGCTCAAGTCATTCAAGCCTAAGGAGATGCATCATTCAATACCACTAAAGCCCGAAGCTAAGCTTTTCTGGAAAAAGCAACAATTGTATAATCTAAAAATTGTAGAAATCATCGAGGAGTAAGTCTTTAATATGTTGAATGCAAGGATTATATTCCCTATCCACCACTCCAGCTAGGGAGAAAATATTATTCTGATGCGAAAGAAGAATGGAGAAATAAGGATTTGTGTAGACTTCCACAATTTGAATCAAGACTCATTGAAGGATAACTACCCACTTCCTATCATGGATCACATCCTACAAGCGATCCACAGAATCAAAGATGTTCTCTCTTCTTTATGGTTTCTTTGGGTATAACCAAATTGAGGTAGTAGAAGAAGATAGATCTAAAACAACCTTCACAACTCCATGGGGCACTTTTTCCTACAATAGAATGCCTTTTGGTCTTATCAATGTCGAGAGAAGTTTCAATGAGCAATGGATTTGGCCTTAAAGGACCTCAATCACTATATCATCATCTATCTAGATTACCCTACATTATTTTCAAATAAGTGAGAAGATCACATAAAGCATCTTAAACAAGTTCTCATCAAAGTGCAACAACACGAATATCTCTTAATCCCAAGAAGTGCTTCTTTGGTATTACTCAAGGAAACTCCTTGGACACATCGTGAGAAAAGAAGGGGCTATAATTGATCCAAAGAGGATAAGAGAAATCCAATAATTTTCCTTACCCACGAGTAAGAAAGGAGTTCATTCTTTCTTCAGAAAGGTGAACTTCCTCGGTCACTTTGTCCTAAAGTTTACCAAGCTAACCAGGGCACATCACTACCATGATGAAACCTAAAGCAAGCTTCAAGTGGAATGATGAAGGTAAAGTGTAATTTGAGGTAATAAAAAAGCAATAACCAAATATACTACTTTCATATGTCCCAATTTTGATAAAGAGTTCATTTTGTATTGTTATGCTTGAGCACACACTTTCGACCATCCTAGTCCAATTAAGCGAAGAAGACATTAAAGCACCCATTAATTTCATGATTTTTCCACTAAAGAACCATGAGTTGAGATATAAAAAAATGGAAAAACATGCTTATGTTGTGGTCAAAGCAAAAAAATCTTTAGGTTTTTCTTATCCAAAATAAGCTCATGCTTATTTTTGGTTAACTAACACCATTTTCCCCCCTTTTGTGCTTCAATCTGATTTTTCACATATTTCAATCACTTAAGGTTTTCTAGAAAAATTCCAATCAAGTAGGAAATTTCTTCCCCTTTCCAAAAATATAAAGAAGTCCTTCTAACTCCTCATATTTTGCAAGTTATGGGCCGGCGAGCCTTGGAAGGATTTTTGCCAAAAGTGGGCCTACGGGCCTAGGGAAGACTTTTTGCCATGGGAAAATTACGGACCGACGGGCTGGGGAGACATCTTGGTAGTTGGCACTTTCACTAAAAGATGCGATTTACAATCAGGCCCACGAGCCCGCGAATAAATGAAGAAAAAATGCCTAAGGCCCGTAAAGGACACATGGCCATGTTTCAAGTCAAAGCGGGAAGGCGGGTCACCGAGGCGATTTGAATCTTCGGCTTTTGTTTTGAAAAAACGTAAAAGTTTAAAAGTAAGCCACACCTCCGCCGATGCCCAGAGAAGCCACATGTCGGGCATTTTTAGTTGTGGGGAAGCGAGCCGTCGAGGGAACTTTGGAAATTTTGGCTTTTTCTTGAAAAGGAGTAAAGTCATGAAATGAACCGCAACTTCGTCGGGGATCAAAAGTTACATGCTGAGTTGGCATAAAAACTTACATGCAGGCAGGCAGGTCATCGGGGAAACTTTACATTTTTTGCAACTTTCTCAAAAGGCATAAGTTATGAATGTGGGCCCGTAGCCCAAGGGTTTCTTGCCAAAAGGGAAAAATGAAAGGTTAGAGACTTTCAGGCTTGAGGGAGACTTTTTTCACTTTTGTAATTTTGTGCAAAAAGTGCAATTTCAATTTTGAGCCCGCAAAGCTAAAGGTACAAAGTGAATTTCAGGCCCGCGAAGGCTTTTGGGAAAAAGGTGATTTTTGAGCTTGCGAGAGCCGTGGGAGGTTTTGTCATTTTTGTGTCTTTTCGCCAAGAGCATAATTTGTATTTTTTGGGCCCGCGAATCCTCTTTGGGAAAAAATTGCATTTTCGCGAATTTTGTGCAGAGTTGCAATGCAAATTTTCGAGAGGAGCATAACTTTTGATCCAAAGGTGGTCCAAATTTGACAAATTTGGTATCTTGTTGGAAATATCTTGACCTCCTCTATGCCATGAAAGCCTAAAATTTTAATTTTGGCAAGGTCAGTGCGTGAAAATTGGAAAACGTCTCCAACACGGGAAAATGTAGAACCAGGGCTTCCCAACTACCGAATTTAATGAAGTATGGTCCTGTTTCTTCTTCTAGAAGCTCGAATGCATTGGGAAACGATTTCAGAGGTGCCCTTAACTTTTAGGGATCATTTTAATGAAAATTTCTCGATTCTTGAGTAAGGAAATTGAGTTTCTCTTCTTTCTCTCTAGTTTTTATTCTATATATTGTAAATACTTCTCATTTGAGAAGAAGGAGACATGCAGGTGTGGGGAAACTCTGAAAATTTTGTTTCTCAACACCATTTCTAGGTCAGAAGCCTTCTCCCATGCTTGGCAAGCATGTTTATGCCTCCGAGTAGAAATGTAATGGTATGTGTACCTTCTAGAGCAATAAACTCGTGATTTTGTGGCGTTCTTCAACCCTTGCTCATGTTTTATTGTTTCCTTGTGCCTCTTCCTTTCAGATATTTTTTTATATGCATGTATATCACATTTACAGAGTGCGGGATGTTGTGTTTCATGGAGATTAAGTGGTAAATGAAGATTTGGTTACGTGTCACATTGGTCCCCTCTCCCAACTCCATTTTCTCTATGTATTCTCCCTCAACAAAATGTTTCACTTCCTTTTAAATGTATCATCGATTTAGTGTAGGTTTTCATCTCATTTTCTCTCCATGTCTCCTTGGAAGTTAGATTAGGTTTAGATTAGTTTGCCTACACTGGAGTAGCTCGTGGAAGGTAGTTTAGGAAGAGGAACTAGCCTTCTATGGAGGATCATCTCGGGTTTGCAAGTCCCACATCTTGAGAGATGATCGATGTTGCGCAAAATCACACCGAATGCCCCGCAAAAACCAAGACATTCGGGGTGCTTTGTGATTTTGCACTAACATTTACATTCTAACCTCTCGTACCATGGTGATGGTCTTAGGCTCTACAAGAAAATCTATCTTAACATAGCAAGATCCAAGAGGCAAGAGGGGCAATTTAGAGGCCAGGATTCAAGAATATGACTTAGAGATCCAACCTTCAATTCTAGTTTGGGAAATCATTTTTTCTAGTTTATTGCAGAGGATGAAGCTCTCTTGACTCAAAGTGATACAAGGAATTATTGTGCTATGGATGTTTAAGTAAAGGCTTACCCCAAATGATCTTTGTAAATTACACAAATGAGGGTATGCTTTGACATTTCCTATTTTAGCACTTATGGTGAGTGCCCTGCTCATCTTGATTACAAGAAAAGAATAACTCTCAAACATCATTTGGGATCATTTGTTATACAAGAGGGGACTTGATGGATGCTTTCTAAGGTGTGTGGACAAAGAGTAATAAGAGAAGTTTCTAAAAGCATATCATGATCAGACATGTGGTGGGCATTTCTATGTAATGGTGATTTCTCACTAAATTATTCATGGTAGATATTATTGGCCTAACTTGTTCATAGATGCTCAAGAATGGGTCTCTAAGTATGAACCTTGCCAATAATTTTTGGGAGACCACAACTTGATGCGCTTCCTCTCCGACTGGTGGTGATCAAAGAACCTTTTCAAAAATGGGGCCTAGACTTCATCGAGTTATCAATCCTCATTTAAGTGCATGGCATACCTACATGCTCACGACAACTAACTACTTCATAAAGTGGGTGGAGGTAATTATGGCCAAGCAATCCAATTTTGAAATGGTATGCAATTTCATCAAGGAGAACATTATTATGCGAGAGGATGAAGCTCTCTTGACTCAAAGTGATATAAGGGAATTATTGTGCTATGGATGTGTAAGTAAAGGCTTACCCCAAGTGATCTTTGTAAATTACACAAATGAGGGGTATCTTGACATTTCCTATTTTAGCACTTATGGTGAGTGCCCTGTTCATCTTGATTACAAGAAAAGAATAACTCTCAAACATCATGTGGGATCATTTGTTATACAAGAGGGGACTTGATGGATGATTTCTAAGGTGTGTGGACAAAGAGAAACAAGAGAATTTTCTAAAAGCATATCATGATCAGGCTTGTGGTGGGCATTTCTATGTAATGGTGATTTCTCACTAAATTATTCATGGTAGATATTATTGGCCTAACTTGTTCGTAGATGCTCAAGAATGGGTCTCTAAGTGTGAACCTTGCCAATAATTTTTGGGAGACCACAACTTGCTGCGCTTCCTCTCCGGTTGGTGGTGATCAAAGAACCTTTTCAATAATGGGGCTTGGACTTCATCGTAGTTATCAATCCTCATTTAAGTGCAAGGCATACCTACATGCTCACGAAAACTAACTACTTCATAAAGTGGGTGGAGGTAATTCGCCAAGCAATCCAATTTTGAAATGGTAAGGAGAACATTATTATCTATTTTGGATCCCTCAGAAGATTATAGTTGAAAATGCCACATAATTTTCTTCCATGGAGTTGGTGAATTTTTCTATGGTTACTTAATCTCAATATCACATGCATCGAACTATTACTGCAAAGGAATGGTTAGGATGACTCAAGAAATAAGATTATCATGATCATTTTCTGAAAACTAGTGGGCGAGAACCATATAAGCTAGCACAAGAAACTCGATGATGCACTTTGGTTAGACAGATCACCCCTAAGAGGGAAATAAGTATGGCACCATTCTAGTTTCTCTACAGGATCAATGCGAGAGATTCCATCAATGTTGAATTGTTAGGAATCCTATTAGTCAAAGTGGTCGAAGAAGGCCAATGTCATGAATCCATTGATAAGAGAATATTTTTCCTTAAAAAATTTGATGAAGACGGGTTCAAGGTGGTAGATAAGATAAAAGAACATGAATCAAGGTGAAGAAGCTATTTGACAAATAAAACATAGGCCAAGGATTTCAAATTTGAAACTCTTGTTGTGTTGTAGGACAAAATGGAGAGATCCTAACTAAGCAATAGAAAGTTTGATTCCTTGTGGCTATGACCATTTCAAATTCAGGAATCTTCTTTGAGAAAAACCTTCCACCTCTTGTATCTGGATGACACACATTTGGAGTTGCCCAGTAGAGAGAAATACTTAAACTTGTACAAACATTGAAAGCGGTTTTTCCCCACATGTATCATAGGTGAATTTAGGATGTGTGTTTACCTTTCCCATTGTGTGTGTTTTTTCCATTCCATGTGTGGTGTTTTCCTTTTTTTTTGTGTGTGAGTGTTCTCTTTCGGTATATCTTTGCTTAAGCAAAGACTCTGTAAAGCCCAATGGATAAGACACTGGTCCAAATTATATACTGAGATCCTAGAGTTCATTCTCATCTTATCCTTACCTTGTTCAATCCAAAATGAGTCCCCAAGCAAGAGCCAATTGTTGTCATGTGTTTTTCCAAGGGTAAAATTCAACTTGATAACATGAAAACTTTACCCTAGCGTAAATTTTTTTGCTTATAAGCCCCCTTGAGCACCTCTCCAGATCAATTATTCCCTGTTTCATTCCTATCCTACCCCCAAGCACTCATATGTGATGTAACAACCATACACATGTGTTTAAAAGATGAAAACAAGTTAATGTAATTCTTCCGATGCAATGTTTCTCAACACAAATCTTTCAAGACTTAGAAATGGTTATTTTAAGCCTTTCTCAAACATGTTTGCACTTACGAAGTAGATTTGCAGGCCCAAATTCATCAATAAATGGTATTTAGGAGCAAAGATTTTTAAGTGGTTTAGGAATACTTAGGGAGTATTTTAACGTTTAGGGACAAGTTTAGTGAAAGCGGGTTTTTGAAGGTAAAGGAGCTTGCATAGTAAAAATAAAGCCTAAGCTTCGGAAGATTATTCTAGGAGCTCCATAAAGAGTTGGAAGTCAAACAAGATACCATTGTAAATCCGATTCAATGATCTAAGTGATGATTCTTTCATTTTTTTACAATACCAAAGAACTTTTTTCCATAGTCTATTTTTGGCGGTAAAACTCTACAAATCTGAGAAATAATGCTATTTTTAGGGATTTTAAGGCTGAATCATATCATTTTATCCATCCCATTCTTCTCAAAAGGATCTTTATAGTCAAAATCATATAAGTAAGTTCCCAAAATGTCCTCCAAGATCTCCAAAAATTTATCCTCAAAGTTCTCTCTAAGGTAAGCTCTTGGGACTTAGCCAATTTCAAGGGTAAACATTTGTTAACACCAGGAAAGGGTGCACTTTTTTATCCCATCCATCCAATCCATTGGGACAGTTGGGACAAAAAAATGTGCCCCATAGCTAATTTATCCTTTGGTTCATCATGTGACCACTTTAAGATAAAATTCTCCAAATAAGCCCCTTCTCACCTAATCCTAGCCCTTCCCATCGCACAATCAAAAAGTACCACTTGTTAGCACTAGGTGAGGGAAATTATTTTGTCTCATCTTTCCCATCCCATGGGAGATTTGGGACAAAAAAATTTCCCCATAGCCAAGTTAGCCTTTGGTTCATCATGTGACCCCGAGAAGACTCCTCGGGCTATTTTCCAACCCCCTCTCCTCTCCGCCTCGACAAACCACATTCCACCACTTGTCATGTTGTGGTGAAGCAATATTTTTTTCACCAATTGTCACATACCTTTGGGACAATTAGGATAAAAATACACCCAATAACAAGCTTATTGGTTGGAAAATTTGTATCACAATATAAGCAACAGATTCAGAGACAACGATCACTCCTCTTATGGGAGAGGCTCCTTATTCCAAACAAAATGAAAATATACGTATTTACAAATGTACAATCTAACAATATTCAAGTGAGGATTTTGATGTGGAAAATGTTCCCATTTTTCAAGAATACTCTCAATACATAAGACAAAGGGGATATAAGAGATTTTCAATGGATATAATAGTTTTGAAAAAAACAAGATTGGTAAAAAGAAATTCAAGGTTCACTTCTCACCTGTCAAGAACACAAGTGTTCTCCTTGGTTACCCATGATCACTCAAAAGGAAAAAGAAGAAGGCACCATTTTTAGATATGTAGATCGTAGAGAAATATCATATTAATGCGTGTAAGGAATCTTTAGAACACATGAAGATATATATATATATATATATATATATATATATATATATATATATATATAAAAAATAACCCATAGGACATATATATGTAACATAGAAAAAGTTCTTAACATTACATCAAATGAGTTGAACATAAATTTTAACTTTAAAATATACCAAATCCACGTTTGTAGGTTAAAGAATAGAAACAGAAAGAACACAAGAAATGAGAGAGAGATATTTATTTTGTATTGATTCTTGTAGTTATGTGTTTTTTACATTTCAAACATCAAAATCCAACAACCTTTCAATGATACAAAAGTGCCTTATATAGCCACAAGGGTGGTTACAACCGAAGTCTCTTCAGTTTCCCTTTCTTTTAATTAAGCATTATCACTTAATCAAATGTATTACAACATTTAATTGGCCTTAATTACAAATTACATTTTCATCAATAATAGGCCAACTTTGAAATATATTAATTAAAAGAAAAGGCCTATGAACTAGATGGAGGAACATTTGAAGTTGATGTTCCTGAAGTCTTCACTTTGAGAATCTGATTCTGAATTTCACGAGTGCTCCAATAATTTCCATGCCCTTGGGAATGGTTGTGTTTGCAATGAAATTATTCCAACTATCCGAAGTGTTCTCCATCTCTTTACCAATGTCTCCATTCTGTAGCATACTTTTGGTGACTTCCATGACCACATTGTGCAGCTCAGTGATCTCCTCCATATTTTCTTTGGATACAATTTCAGCCTTGAGCAGGTCCTCTTTGATCAATGCTTTGAATTTTTCCTTAATTTCTTCCATTGGAACTTTATCTATTGAATTTTCTTTGATCATGTGGAACTTAAGAGTAAGAAGGTCTATTATAATCTCTGATTTGAAGGCCTCTCCCTTTTGTGACTTATTCTTGAGTGTTGTGATTACTTCTTCAAGAACCGTGGCTTTCCATTCAACTGCAAAGACCTCCTTCCTAGAAAGGTTGTTCTTAGGATCATCAAAAACCTTACGAACAAGAAGGGTCTTCTCATCCATTGAGCTCATGATCTTAAGATCTTATACACATTCCATCCAAATTTTCAAATCCTTTTTAGCTCCTCCGTGATCACTGTCAAATTGGATTTGAGTCAAGGAGATGTTATCATATACCTTGTAGGTTTCATGTATGAAATTCAATCCAAATAGAAATGGGCCTTCTGTCATGTCTTCAATAGCTTTCCCATAAGCAACATGCTTATGAAGGTCCTTTATAGCCTGTACTTCTTCTTCGGATAAAACAATAGGAGGGGTAAAAGAAGTCAAAGGACCGGATCAAGTACCTTTTCACCGGAGATGAATGATTCTATGAATTTTGAAAGGGCATGTACTTGTTCCTCAAGTTGTTCTTGTGTTTATTTTCCATTCTCAACCCTTTTAATGAATTTGGATACTATTTCTTTCAAATTATGAACCTCACTCTCGGAGTGGATTCACCCAATGGAATTCTTGTCAATTCCAGGTCAGCTAAAGTCAAATATTTCTCATCCTTTTATGTCCTTGGTTTGGCAACTTCCAGATATCTGTTGGCCCTTTGAGTCAAATACTAACCTTGAAGTAGTCTTGGCCTTCTTGGGAGCTGGAGTTGTTTCCAGGAGAACAACTACAACATCAAATCCTAGGGCGGTGATATGGGAAGAGGTTTTAATTTTTTTACTCTTAATCATGGGTTGTACCCATGTGAAAGAGTCACTTGATGGTGGAGCAGAAACTGGGCCTAAAGAAAGCACATTCAAGGAACCAAGGGTTTGGGCAGCAGAAACCTCCAAAGTAGGTGTGTCAGTGCTGGAAGAAGACACTTCCTTATGGGGTGACTAAGGCTTAAGAGTACTCATTGTTTCAACATTTGGCTCCTCATCTTTATCCCCTTCACCCTCTTCCTTTTAAGTACTACCACCTTCACTGTTGATCTCCTCATGTTCTTATGTGATTTTCCATTCTTCTTTTGAGAGATCAACAATCTGTTTAATCACTTGAACTTTCCCTGTGGCTTCTGGAGACAAAGACTGCTTTTACCTCTTTCTTCAATTATAACTTTTTTTTTCTCATTTCTCTCAGCCTTCTCCTTCTTTGAATATAATTTAGTTGAAGATTCAACATGTAGAGGGGAAATAGGTGGATGATTTGGTACTTCTGTAGGTGAGGTAGAAATTTCATTATGACTTGAGAAGAATATTGAGTCATTCCTGCCCTATATGCTTTCATTTTCCTATCAAACCAAACCTTGGTTCTCACCAAAATGGGCTTATAACCTCTTGAAGATTGTCCTTTTCTTTTTGAAACCAATTGATGGTGACAAGGGGTATATACCAAATATTTTTATTGTATTCAAGAGAATACAAGTCTTCATCATCATCTAAAAAGTCCTCATGTACTTTGAAAATCCCAAAATCTTTGATCTGTTGCAAGGAAATCCGGCCATAGTATCTTCTTCTCACTTCATAATCATCTGAACAATTTTCCCAATAGTCCTCTAGAGCAGTGAGTGATGGAAGCCCATTCTAAGGTTATTAGAGATGAAGCATTTGATGTCAAAATAGGACCTTTTGTGAAAAGTGTAGAAATTGAATGTTGTTATGGTTCTTTCTACATTTTGTGCATCTAATCATGTCATGCAGGTGTAATTTCCCAAAGTGACTGGGAATTGAATGCCTGTGATTTTATTATCTTTACATGTTTTGTGCAACATTTCAATTTGCCTCAAACCTCTACTAGAACCAACAATTGCGAGAACATGGGGATTTTATTAGGTGCACCCTCAAATCCGGCCAATTTGATATATGTAAATCTCGTAAGTTGAATGAACCAATTGTCATATGTTGCAATCATATGTTTGGCCTCAGAGGATATCCTCTTAGATATGTTTCCTTCCAAAATTCTGACATTATACATTGTGAAGGCATCATTTACCCTTCTCAAATGATGTTTTCTATTTTTTTAAAAAAATTGAGGGTAGTACTCATGTGTTGGTCCATCCTTCTTTTCATCCACCAAAGAAAATCGTAGCCAAACCCCGTATGTGGTAATTGTGTACAAAAATAAGAATTCATGTAGAAAGTTTTACTTTGTTATACATTGACTAATTCTTCACCGAGGTTTTCGCAGATTATTTCTCCCAGCTTCAAAGTCTATTTCTCTTCACAAATAATGTTTATATAGGGGCACATCCAAAATTGAAATTCATTTGTGATAGGGAGACCCATCAATCTTGACAACAAAGTGACAATGTAAGATAACTCTTCCTTGAAATATGACCTATACATGATTTTGGGTAACTTCAAAGCTCCTCTCTTCTGTTTCTTGAGCCATGAATTTGCTATCATTTTTTTGTACTTCTCTTTATCCTTCTAAAAAAGGCCTTGAAATTGTGCCTTGGTTAGATTATTAACATTTTCAACCACGGAAATTTGAAGGCAACATTAATACAATTTATATCTAGTTTAGCTATAACTTGACTCGAGGATCCCTAATCTCTTCTGTGTCTATGTCAAAGAAAGAAGCACAAGCTAGGACTATGTCTCCACACTGTACGGAGAGAGGAAAACCAATTGCATGTGCTAGACCATTGTCCTTAATGCATTGGGCCACGAGAGTGGGATTTTCTATGAAAATACAGGCCCAAAAGTCATTTAAGTCTATATGGAAAACATCATTATCTCCAATATTGGGTAGTGAGGTTTCAAGGGAAGAAAAATGCACGTATCCCCCGTAATGGTACTTCATGGTGACTAGGGAAAATAGAAAGGCTCGAGGAAGAAGGGACTTAATGGATTATCGAGTTGACTCAAACAAGATGGGGCACGAGGATGAGATTTGGAATGATTATGATCTTGAGATGCTCATAATAGCCTACCTTATCTTTGGAAATAATGGTGTTGCCCACACTTTCACAATTCACCTTGAATTTTTGAATTTGAACCAAGAATGCCGAGCTTTAGCTAAAAATAGGTTTACTGGGATGAGAGAGATATAGAGATCAAGTAATATAATTTAACTATGAGGTGAAAGTAAGAACCCGATTTACCTTTTATACTTTTCCATTTAGAAATGAGTGGGTTGAGTGCAATAAATGAGGATTTTAATGCATTGCGAGGAACAAGGTAGCTTTTGGAACATTTTTGCTTTGTATTGCAGGATATGGTGGGGCTACAAAAATGAAGGCCCGTGGGAACAAGGTCATGAGGGACGCGAAGTTCCAAACCACCCACAATACACTAAAAGCCTTTGGGGTGCGAGATGGATCGAGCATGTAGAGAACTAAGGGCTCAAAGGCACAAGTGTCATAGGATCACCGAATGTCCCACTCCCAAAATACATAGGACACTTAGAAAATTTTGGGACACGCTTTGCAAGCCAAGGGATTGTGTGAGGAACACGGGGCCATGAGGAAAACAATATCGGGAGGAACAGGGTTGGATGTTCTTGAAAAAATTGAAATCTCCGCAATGTAAAGGAAGTTCGAAGGTTGTATAAGTGCGGGAACATTCCCTTGTGGGGAACTAGAGCACGAGTGGAATAGTACTTCAGAGAACAAAAAAACCCATTAAACAAAGGGCTATATGACATGTGGTAAAATCAGGGATGTGGGGAACGGAAGGCCTGAGGGAATAAGTACCACTTGTTCCTCCATGACCCGCAATTATCGTAATGCAAGGGATTTATCCTCAAAGACTTTCAAATGCTCAAAAATGACTAAGTATGGAGATCATTTTCACTTTAAAAGAATTCACAAACGCAAAAAAATGTCCAAAATAATCACTCTAACCAAAATTTCAAAAAAAATCAAAAGTTACACAAATTTTGGATTGGTGACAACAAAACCCCTTCCCATGTTCCTTATAAGACCCATTTTCAGCCCGTAGAAGCTTTTTGCATGGTTTTCTCTCTCTTACGCTGAAAACACCTCACAACACTTAGCACACTATGGTGAGGGCTCATTTTTTTGCACCAATTGTCTCATCCCTTTGGGAAAGATGGGAAAAAAAGTGCGCTCCATCACATGAAGAATTAAAAACAAAAAAGTGTAAATTTTCTAAGCTGTTGTGTTGTTTCTTCCCTTGTGCATGCGTGAGAGGTGTTGCCAGATTTTTCCGAAATCATTGTTCCTGATCTATCCATCATTTTTCCTTCATTCCTCGATGATCATAGAGAATAAATAATTAAAGAAAGTTGACTTTTCTCTAGACACTATGCTGAAATTTTTCGGAGTGACTATGTGCCATAAAATGAGAAAATTCATATCTCCTAAACCACTAGACGAAATCAAATGAAATTTTCATAGCCTCTCCATTTTCTAAGCACCTTCAAGAATCAAGTGGAAGAAAAATCAATGATTCCCTGGATTTTAATGGCATCAAACCCTCATTTTATACCCTAGTTTACGTTTTTTCATTTTCCCATCATTCCAACGGACGGATCGAGCTAAAAATTTGAACATGGAGTCTAGAAGAAAAACCTATTTCTGTGAAACCAGATTTCATCAATATCTCGAGGTGTGGAAGGGAAATTTATAAAAATAGTAAGTCTCTAGTGCCCTCACTTACTATAAATAGAAAATTTCCCAAAATAGAAAACCCTTTCAAGACAGTGAACTCAAAAAACAACAAAAATGACAAACTAGGCAATCTGGTCCAAAAAAGCAAAAACAAACACAAAAGTAACTTTCAAAAAAGTAACTTACTATAAATAGAAAGTGTCTAAAAATGAAAATAAAACATCTATTAAAGTGTTCCTATCATGTTAGGGGTTCCATAAAACTGATTCCAAGTAAAATCACAATACTTCCCAAAATAGTAACTCCCGAGCCCTAACTGCTAAAAATAGTAAGTTCCCATTTTGAGGGAAAATAGTTTTGTCATCTCTATTTTGGCCTATCTTGCTGATTTTTTCAACATCAAGTTCAATTTTGTTGGTTTTGAACCAGCTTTGGCTCTATCCTTAGATTATTCAGGAGTGGGTGAAAGTGATGTTACTCACATGGATAAGGAAGACCTCACAAATAGGATGCTTAGGCACCCAGAGAACATGTGGAAGATAAATTCTATGCAAGTGCATTGTATGTTGTAGGTGGTCATCCGATGTCCATTCAAAGAACATATTTGGTGTTGTATTCTCCCATCACTATGAGCTAGACACCTGAACCATAAGAGCTGCTGATAACTCAGTCCTGGTGGCTCCCAAGGCAATCTCTCACTCTTTACAAATTCTAGTCTGGAAAAACATGGTCATCATTATGAAAGATGTGGTATTGTGTGAATGGTCCAAGATAGATTCATATCTCCAAGGCCTTGCAATAGGTTCATTATTGAAGCATCGTATAAATCCATCACGTATGTCAAAGTTTCTCTCCTGAAGTGAATTTAAAGAGGGCTTCTCTGATGCGATCAACCTCTTGAGTCAACAAATGGGAGAAAAAATGACCAAATATTTCCATGATTGGATGGCCTTGTTCATGCACACCATCATCGAGAACAAACAAATGATTGATTGGGTTGGAATAATCAATGATAAGTTACATCACTAATTACTTTAGGTTTCAGTCTCCAAGAAGTTTTTAATTACTTCATACTTGGTCTACACCCTTTCCAGCTCGAGGCCATTTAGAGGTTTGACACTCACCCAAAATGTTTCCCAGAAGGCTCCTGCATATGAAAAATATCCACATCTGAGCTTGAAAGAAAGAAACTAATACTTTTTAAGAGTGAACGATGTGTTCAAGATGTTTGTCATTATGTTATTAGAAGGAAATCTTCATTTAAGGTTGTCTCCATAATCTGCCTCTCTAATCACAAGGTATGGATCTTATTTCATAAAGTTTGAAAACTTTTCCTACATTTGAGTGTCTAGATTATATTGCTCCATGGAAGTTTATCTGGTATTTGAGTGAAAGGATCATACTATTTGAGTTGTGTAGGCATATTATTCATGTCAACAACAAACTTAAGACCAAAATAAAGAAAAGTGTGGTTTTCCCCATCTCTCTAGGGATCTTTTGCTACGGGAGTGGTCATGAGCTGCCAATGTGGAAGGTTCCTTCTCCCCTTTAAATTATATTCATACACATCAAGAGTAGACTTTGATATTTGGAGTAATCCAGAGTCATTTCACCTCCTTGACTTACATCGTGTTCTAAAAATTGAAGACTATTGGGTGAATTGTATAGATGAATTCAAAGTTAGAGAATGAGATCACATAAGGATGAAAATCAGGAAGATGAGGAGATTCAAGCTTGATTGGTATGAAGATGACATGGAATATGATGGCACAAATTGTATGACTCGAATATCATGCGATTAAAGCATCACCTCTCCCACAAGTGTCATGGACCATCCGTGAGTCAGGAGATATAAGGGAGGCAGAGGATGAGGCAAAAGATGATCAAAAGATTGAAGGAGTGGTTCAAGAATAAAGATCTTCCTCTTTCATTGGGGAATTTCCAATTTTCAAAGGCAAACATCTCATCATTCCTCCTCAAAATCCATTGAGAATGCTTCTAGCACTTAGCTCACTCGGAAGAACGCTTAAAGGGAAAGGAAGTGGTATGAAAATCCCCTCTACTAAAAGGTTTCACAAAACGATACAAACAACAAATGACCTTGTGGTAGATTTGGAACAAGCGGAAATTTACCCATTTTATGCTTCAGCCCCTCAATAGTCACAAAGCTTCTCATCCTCCACTCACACCAAACTCCTACTTATATAAGATATTCCTTCTCATTTTGAGAAAGATACAAAAATCATGCCAAGTTTCGAGCCCTATAACTGATATATTTTCTGGATGCAAGAGATGATTACAAAAGAATCTTGCACGGTGCAACAGTGGCGGTTCTCGAATTCTCAACCATCACCTCAATGGTCAAGGGGAAAAAAGGGAAAATTGGTGTAAACCAATATGTGGAGAAGTATTCGGGCTAAACGTGATCAATCCCATTGAATAAATGACCCCAAATAACTACACGATGAGCACCATCCCGAAGGTCCAACAACTCACGAGGGAGATGCACATTTGTTCAAGGATTCTTCCACTCGCTTTCTTGAGGAATCAAAGTACAAAGAAAAATTAATCAATTGGAAGATAATGTGCGAACACTAATATCGTACACTCAAATGTTTATGGACCGAAATTCCACTTCATATCTTCTAATCAAAGAAGTTTCCCCATCGGTAGATTTGACCTAAGGCCATTCGAAAGACTCAAGGCTTCACCCTACGAGGGAGAAAAAATGATAAATGGGTGAACAATATTGTGGAAAAAGGGAAAGTGTTTCTTCCAGAGATGATTTCATTTTTCAAGTACATGTGCACAATAGCCACCAAGGTCCAAATGACAAGAGATGAAATTGAGAAAGAAAATGAACATTGGGATCAAGTGTTTCCCTAGTGACGGAGATGGGGAGAGCTCATTCTCACATGTTAGTTGATAGGAAAGTATTCGATTCTCCATCCGAGAATTTATCATAGGTATGGTATATAACCCTTGTCACCTAGTATGAGATGTTGAACCATGCTCTAGATGAACTAGATTCAAATGAGGAGTATGCTTTTAAGATGCAAGATGATGTCAACACTAAGATACAGAAGCTTGGAGTACCTTCCATTGATGAGAATACATCAATGGATGATTTGTTGAATCCATTTAAGGAATATGTCAAGAAAGGATCTGTGGATATCTTTATCTTCAATGAGGAGACACAAGAGTCTCCCACCAAGATAAGAGTTACAATATCAAACACCGTAAAGAAACACCAGTCTTGGTTCACTAAAAGTAAAAACATCAATGCCATCTCATATGGTTGGCTCGATCCTTGAGTTTTGTCCGTATTCCCAGGTGCCGGAAAGTTACACGTGCGGCCTAATATACAACAGAATTCAAAGGAGTGTAAATCTTCCCAGAGAATCTTGGTAAAGATCCATCGTCAGGATATTGAAGTAGAATCAATAAGGGCGTGTCTTCATTGAATGTAGTTATCTCTCTTCTTCTCTCTCTCTCTCTCCTTCCTCTCTTCCTTCATGTTTAATTTCTTAGTTGGGGGTTGCACTTTTCATTTTGTCTTATTCATTTAAATGTGATTATAGTTGACATTGTAATAAGATACCCTCAATTAATAAAAAGGGGACTTAATTTCATTTCTAGAGTCACATGTTTTAAAAGATAAATGAAAATTCATGTGAGGGTAGAAGAAGAGTCTTCTTATAGTCTATATATTGTAATGACTCCCTCATTCCAAAGGGTTTTCAATTTTGTAAGTTTTAAGTAGATAACTACCAAGAATATGAAAAATATAGCAAGTTATTCCATTTATCTCTAGATTTTTTCCTCCTTCCTTGCATTGTGTAACTTTGTGAGAATGTCAATAAAGAAAAGAGTTTCTACTTTTCTGGATGAGTGAATAAGTGAAACTTTGTGTTCATGGTTTAATCTTGTCTTGATATTATTAGAAAAGTTCTATTCTTATCAATTTTTTGTTTATATTTTTATTAATCCTTACAAATAATATGAGTTTTCCTACTTGAAATATTAATCTCTCTCTTAATTTCTCACTCTCGCTTCCCCACCTACCTAGAAAATTTCTCCCTTGCACAAGATTACAAGCATTTTCCGCGGTGTAGTGGAGTACACCTATTGGATGCCTGACCTCTAGGCTGAAAATAGATTTCCTTTTTAGTTCCCATCAATAATGGAGCTGCCACATTCAAGCAGAGGGACTTAGTCTCGGGCGTTGGCGTAAAGCCACCAATTTTTCCTAGCCAAAAATTATTTTGCCAACACAACCATCCATTTATAATCGCATCTTGTGTAATATCTTTGTCATGCTCATGATCCTAAGGTGAGAAATTAACATGGAGTATTTGGCATCCCCTTTCGTAATAATGCGTGACACCTTTTTCTCAACCTTCTCCCAACAGAAATTATATTCTCTTTTTGGGCATTTTGCACATTTATTTGAGTTCATCAACATCCTTCGAGGCATGTCAAAATAAATTGTATATTTTCTCTCACACGCATGTTCCTTAAAATGTTGTATCTCCCCTTGATATTCCCTAATGAAACCCATTGTCTCTTGACATACCTCTTTATGTTAGCCTACATCTAGAGTACGTGCTTATTCCCTTCGATAAGGGGCTTTTCTCTCCTGCTTGTGCACATGTAAAGCTACGGTGCGCATAGTAACTAATAATGGTTGTTTTGTATCCGTAAAAGTTTTAGGTTGATATTACCCTTGCCAAGCACACTCAACTCAAACCATTGGTGTTCCCTTATCCTCATTATTATTGCACATATGCACATATAAATCTAGACAATCCTCGACCTTATGTCCTTTACCATAGCATGCATAAGACTCGGTTCTTGAAATTCTCATTGATAATGGTGCAGCGACCTTCATATGTAACATGTCCCTCGACTAAATATACCTTTGTGACCACCACATCCTCTGCCGAGATATCCTCCATGGTATCCCCCATTACCATGATTGCCTCCATCATTATTTTGTATAGACCCAATCTTATCATTATCTTGCCCATGTTCTTGGGACTTTCTTTTGTACTAGTTTTTGCAAACTTGTCTCACAAGCTTCATGAATATGGTCAATTAACTAGTAGTTTGTTGTGTTATGGGTATGCACGTAAAATATTGTAATACATTACAATAATGGACAGTCTCGTACATTTTGGTTTTTTATGACATATCTCGCATGTTGAGAGTAGCATGCTTACACTCCTACATGGACAATTATACTTTGTGTGCCCCTATATGTCACAATCTATGCACCATAATCAGCTCAAAGCATCGGGGCCAAATTAGCGAGACAAATTCTTGAGTTGAGTAGCCATGGTTGTAATTTGATATTTAAGGAATGATCTTACTCTAACCTCTATACTCCTCGACCACTTCTTTGCATAGTCTTTGCTTCCAATGCCTCATGTGGGTCCATGAACGTCTTGTGTGATAACGCCTTTCGGTGTGGTGTCAGCGTAGTACTACAAAATTACACTTTATAAGTTGAAAAATTTAGTGGACAATATTGAATTGCAATATCTCTTCACTCAAAATCTCTCTGTTCCTTTTCAAGAATCGGTGATGTTTGATAAGTTTCATTCATTCGACCATATTTTTGATACTTTAAAAGAAATCTAAGGTAATCTCCTCAACATGAATAAGCTCAAATATGGTGTTCATCCTCCTAGCACCTCCACTCATAAGTTTCAAACCAAGGCTACTTTTATGAACAAGGCTACTAATGATGAATCGATGCTAAAACCACAATCAATATTGTGTCCCGAATCTACAAACTACAATTACAATCTTCTCAATGAACGTTCACTTTTTTTACCACTCGTGCACCTAAAAATGTGCTTCAAAACTACTTCAAGATAACCCTATATCTCTCCCTCCACCTCTTAAGGTTTATAAAAGTTTGCCTCACATTAAGAGGTTTGATGCTAATACTCATTTTGACCACTATTGATGTATTGGTTACTCCACTAACATTTTTTTAAGTTTTGTCATGATCTACTTGATATGGGCACTATCGAATATGAGACTAAACCTCAACCTAATCCCGATAATGATGATAGAAAACTTAAAATATTTAGTGACCCAATGTTAAAACACAATGTCGTTAAATCTATCCAAGAGGTCCACATTGTTTATTGTGTCATCCCACCACCATCTTATGATAACATGTTTTATTTTATGATTGAAATTGTTTTCACTTTGTGGCCCACTTTTTGGTTATTACCTTTGATAGTAGTGTTATGAAACAAATGGTTGTTTCGATACATTATACATATCCACTTCGGTTGACCAACATCCTATACATAATTTTTTTCATTATTATAACTACCCCCATAATATGTGCATCTTATATTACTATGCACTCTTTGTTACACTAAGAAGGATGTCATTGTTGATTTTCATAAATGCATTAGGAATGTTATACTCTTCCTCATAGTTAGAACCTCTACCTTTGATCTTACATTCTTAGAGACATCTTCTCTTACATCATTTGACATGAGTCCGGTTGTTATTTAATTCATACCTTCCTGGCTATATGTTATATACTACACAAATGTGTCGAAGCTCCTCTATCGTCACAACTTGTCCCAACACTTATGATCATTATCTCTAGTGCTAATACATCTATATCTATCTATTATCTCTCATGATATACCTTGTCATAATTTGATACTTAAGAATCCTCATCACCATATAAGGCACATACTACTTTTTGTCGGACACACTCTCTTATATGTTCAACTCGAACATCTTTTGCATCTCTTGTTCTTCGTAGTTCATTTTACCCTTGTTCTCCTTTGGTATATATTCTAACATCTACATAGCTCATATATGAGCATCCTTTTGGGATTGCATCCCCTTCTCCCACAATACATGATACGCATCTTCACGAGGCCCTTATTAGGTAGCTCTTATGATATCCCCTTACTTATACATAGCTATTTGCAAAATACTTCAAAAACATTAAAATAATTACATAATCCAAAATATTCAAATATGAGAAAAGATATAAAATAAACACTTGTTTTAGTTTTCTACATTATCTTGTTACTTTATACATGATTATTGTCACATTGTTTATAGATAACATATCTATTCTTTACACACTGGTTGTCCCCAAATTTCACCACGAAATATGAGACTACCCCATATTAAAAAAATCATTCTTTTAAAATAATGGGTCTTTTTGTGTTTTTATTGTCAAGATGTCTCTATTACGTTAAGTTATTCCCGGTGAATCATATGATCCAATTTGAAAAATACCCGGATGTTAAAACTCATTTTATTCCTCTGCCAAGTTTTGTCTGCAGGACTTTTATTTAATTATTTATTAAATAAATAAAGCCCCGTTTAAATTAAATTGTGCCCGTTTGAACCACGGTGAAGTTTTTCATACCAAAGATGCTCACATTTCGAGTGGGGTTTCTACTAGAATGAATTCATATCCATTATTCTGCAACTTAAGCAATGTTTTTCATTTTTATTTATTTATTTTGCATTTTTCTCTAGTTTTATCCATTCTTTGTCTATTAAATTCCCCTTGGTCCATCCTTTGTTTTGTATAGCTTTGTTTAATTGTCTAGAACATCCGGAAGTCATTTATGGCCTCAATACTAGAGGAATCAATCTCGGATGGCAAACTTCTGACCAAAAATGATGAAGTCAAGTAGAAAAATCCTCTCCTTGGCAAGTCATACTTTTTGGAATAAATAGATCTAAGCTATGCATGGGATTTTTGGTAGTCACGGGTAGGCGGGAATTTCTTACCCCTTGCAGGTACTTTTTCCCATGAAGTCAAAATCACTTAAGCCGATGGGAAAATTAGAAGTGACATGACAAAGGGAATTTCTTACCTACCTTACAGGTACTTTTTCCCATGAAGTCAAAATCACTTAAGGCTACGATGGGAATATTAGACGTGTGAGGCAAGTGGGAATTTCTTACCCGCCTAACAGGTAAAAATTCTCATTATGAAAGTCAAATCACTTAAGTGGAAGAGGAAATTTTTGGAGCTGTAGTGCACGGTGGAAATTCCCATCAAGTTGACTTCTATTTTTAGTAGTCACCTTTGTCAAAAAGTGTGACCCACCTTGGGTGAATAACATGTATTAAATAATATTTATTAATGGTTTATTCACCCAATTTTGGCATCATGAATGGAAGGAAATTCAATGCAAAAGGATAAACTAAGGAGAAGTCAAGGATGCATGCTAAAATTAAATAAAATAAATTCATAAAAATAAACCAACAACATGCATACTGGGCGCCCAAATTGGATGAATAGACATGATTATTTATTAATTAAATTGTCGAGGAAATAGGAAAAGGCAATTATTAAAAATATCATGCGAGATGGCTATATAAGCATGGGACACCATAAAGGCGTAGTCATTAATTGTTTTTGATGAAGTTTGAAGCCCTGAGACGAGTTTTGGCGCCAATCGAAGGAGGATTTAACATTAAAGAGTGTTTTCCATTGCCAAAAGCTTCCAGGTTTTGGCGCTAGGGTTGGAATAGATTTATTTTTGTTATGCTAATTATCGCATTTTGGTATATGTGCCTAGGTGAATTAAATAATATTTTTGCTTGCTTTGTATGTAAGCAAAGCCTCAAATTTTAGGGCAGCAGAATTTATATGCAGATTTTGGTGATAGAAATCAATTGTTCATGCCCTGGACTCCATATTTGTTTGAATTAATTATAGGTATTCATCACAAGGGTTCATATAAGTGAAAGGGAGTTCAAATCAATGTCAGATACATTGAATATATCTTCCAAATCTGAAGAAATATCCAGATCTACAAAAATTGATCAAATTGATGAAAGAGAAGGATCAACGAGAATCATGCATAGCTTCCAGATTGTTGAAATCAATGATACGAGACATAGGCCACAACCTATCACCGATTTATTTGATAGATCCAAATTTCATAATTGCAAAGTCTTCCGGTAAAAATTCATCATCTTGTTTCTAACGCAGCTAGTTTAGAAGTAAGTGCATGGAAAATTCCTTCTTGGATCTTGTGCATGTGCTCCTAATCTTCCAGGTTGAAGCCTTCATTGAATTTACTTGTACTTTCTTTCACTTGGAGTGCTTTCTATAACTTTTTATTGCTCATATGCAATTAAAAATAAAAGGTGATGAGTTTTGTCTGAATTGTTTACGACAAGCATTTTATTAGTGCATGTACTGAAGAAGAATTGTAAAAGCTTCAGGATAAAAGGGAAAGACATGTCAAATACAATACCCGAAGAAAATCACGGTCGATGCTTCTAGATCTAGTTTGATGGGAATCAAAGGAAAGAATTCAACAACATATGCGAGTATCTCAGATCCACGACAGAGATATCATTCAGATCATTCATTGCTAAAATAGATGAAGTAGAAGTACAATACGAGTTGGAGTCGAACATGCGAGTTTGGAAGGAAAAGAAGGTTGGAGTATTGCGAAACTTTCTTCTAATTTCTTCTCCTTTTTCTTTCTCTTATTTTCTCCGAAAAATTAATTGAGTAATCAATTAAATTGAAAAAATTAAGTGATTGGTTTAAAATCCATTACTTTAAGTTACTGGAAGAAGTCAATTAATTGGAAATAGGTGGCGATAATACAAAATAAAAGGTTCTATTTTCGGTTATAAATCATACATGTCATCTGAAAGAGGAATTCCAGGAGGAATATTGTCAGTTGTTTCCATTTTCATAGCTTCCACATGTGGGAATTCATTTAAAGCTTCCTATTTGTAATTTTCCTCTATACACTATAAATAGAAGAAGAACCTACGGGTTAAAGGATCGAATTTGTAATCAACATTCTTGTGTTCTAGACTTTGAGTGAAACCCTTGATAGATTTCTGAAAGCTGAGGAATAGAGAGGAGGTAGATTTCTTGAGAACTTTGTGTCCACGGTGTATTTGTTTCTTATTTCTTTTAGATCTTTGCATAAACTTTTTTTGTCTTAGATCTAGATTTGAAACTTTCCTTTTCTTCAAATTCTATATTTCAAGATCTATTTGTTTTATCTATGTGCATGCAATCAACTCTGTGAACTATTGATTGGTTTGCACATCCCCTCTTCTTTCTTCCCCGATTCATTATTTTCCTCTCCTGTAAATATTTCCTTTCCCTTACAATTTGCTACTTACTTGCTGCGAAATTGCCTAGCTATGGTACACGAGATTCGAGTTAAAGTAATACCAACAGATAGATATTAGAAAACATAATTGAAAAAATCTTACACGGAGCCTCACCGGTAAATGAGGGAGATTTATCTCATGATTGCCTAGGTTTTCAGTTGTGCGAGAAAATCTAGCTAACACACACATGCATTCAAGTGGAATATTGAGCTTGATGCAAGACATTCGTGGATTGTTATATGATGATATGATCCCACTTGATTCCTTACACCACTCTCTTGGGGGTATCCCTACACGCTATACACATGTTTTTATTTCATTATATGTTATGTTGCACCTTCCTCATCACGTTTGATTACATACACAGTGTATTTTACTACCTATTGGATCAATATGATTAACACATGTATTGTGTAGTGCTAAATTATCTTCTTTGATTACTATTTTCTATACTAGATTTCTATGTTTTTATCACTACTTGATTACTCATTAAATAGCTTTACTTTATTTTCTTTTATGATTACAATGTTATGCATAATTTATTTACATGTATAGTTTGCCTTGATTTTCTTGTGACAATATGGGTGTGTTGTTGTATATGACTTGTTTCGTCATCATTCAACGAAATGTCGACCATAAATGGTTAGTCATATCACTTAGTGAGAATAGGTCATAGTGGAATAGGTCAATAGGGTTAGTTAGGGTTGTGTACATGTGTCATGCATAGGAGTTACACAACCCTCCTATACGTGCCTCTTTTTTTTAATATATGAGCATGCCGATACACACTATTGTATTTTCTATACTTGATTCTCATTTTGATTCGATCTCTTGCTTACTATGTGAGCGTTAATGACTCCATTGAAGTACAACCTTGCTCAATGTGCACGGGGTTCCAAGTTGATCCTTGTAGAACAATATGATATGGTATCAGAGTGATTGTTTGGTAAACGTGCACTCGATTAATCTAGTTGTTATTACTTCATTTTCTGGTTTTCGTGCTTCTCGTGCAATATTGTTTACATGTTTAACCATCTGGTTTTTGGAGTTTGTGTGGTTTTTACGGTTGTACATGTGCGGTGTCTTCAAGAAGATAACCAATTGCAATTAAATTTGTGGGAATACCTAATATAGAGGTTGGTTCTTCATTTTTGTTTTTAAGTTGTATTTTTTTAATCGAAGTGATTTTTTTAATATCGATTTTAACATTTTCTACTAGTTTGCAAGTGAATTTAAAAAAATCTCTTATTCTAGATCTGTGTTGTTTGAGCTCTGTTTGCCTCTTTCCTCCTTTTCACGATCTACTCCACCCATTTCTTGTTGGAAAGTTGGGATCCAAATTGAGTTGGCTCTTGGTTGTTTTTTCATTGCATGTTTGCTTTGTTTTGCATCTAGAGGTTGATCTGGTTGGTTTTTACTCTGCAGACTCTAGCTTCTTTTTGGATTGTTTTTTTCATTACATGTTAGGCAAGTTGCTCACGAGTTGTTATGAATGCATTAGTTTGAAATCGGGATTTGCATTGTTTGAACCTTGTTTTCTTTTCCTATGTTCTTCCTTGCATTGTCCTTATTCCTTTGAAATATGTAACTTTGCATCTAAGCTAAGAGTGCCCCTACCTTGGTTTTCTCACATTTAGCTTGGGTTGTCTTTGTGTCATGCCGATTTGAGTTACGCCCTTAGCCATTTGTGTTTGATTTAGGTATTTTTCTTTGAACCGTGCTTCATCTCGCCTAGTTATAATTTGGATCGTTTCCTTTTACTCTGGTGGGTTGAGTTTATTTTACCAGGCATTTTAACCCTTTTGTGCATTGTTTGGGTTGTCTTAAGTGGATTGCCCTTTTCTTTTATTTTTCCTTACTTTTCTCGGATTGCGTAGAGTAGCCCTATTAACTGTTTGCATTGTTCATCTTGTTTTTACCGGCGTGTGTTGTGTCTTCTCCAGCAGTTGAGCTCCCTTTCTTGCATCATGTTACGCTAGGTGTGGCTTGATCCCAGTACCCCTTGTGACTGGTCATTTCATGATGATCTCATCATGTTTTCTCTATGCTTGGCTAGCTCCATTCTCGCTCTACTTCATATTTGCTTAATCAAGCTCGGTCTCTCCTGTCATGGTGAGTTTATCCTCCCTGACCATTTCATGCTTCCTCCTGTGGTATTTATGCCTCCCACCTAACTCCAACTTTGACCATCGCTTCCATTTTTTAAAAAAACCTAACAAATTCATTTGTTGTTGGTTTTCAATTTAACATTGTTTGTTTTTATTCGATGGGGTGATTATTTAAAGTAGAGGTACTTTTTTAATCAAGTGAGTTGTTTAAATTTTAAAAGTGGGATGGTTCTAAGAAAACAGTTGGTCTTTTAACATTAAAAGGGGTGGGATTTAAAAAATCGGTGGGATTTCATTCGGGTAGGAGTATTTAAATTTAAAGAGGGGTGGATTATTAGTTGCGGTTTCAATTTTGTAAAAGGTTGGTTTTTAATAAAGTAAGGCTTTTAAATTAAAGGGGCATGCCTTACTAAAATTTGTTATTTAGTTAGATCTTAATTTTATTAGGATCTAATTTCATTAAAAGTAGGATCGATTTAATTGTATATCTTGTTTATTGTTTAAATTGGGATATTTTATCCTTTTAAAAGGAGGATTAATTAATCTAATTTAGAGATTTTTAATTAATTAGCTCTTTCATCTTAGATTAGTATTTAAATTAGTCTTTTAATTAACATTGGAATTATTTTCCTTTTCCTTTTTAATCTCAAAATAGATTAACTATGTTTTTTAAAATTTCGATTTCTAACGTTGCTTGAGACAATTTTTTCTACTAATCATTTGCTAAGTGTGTAGTGTCCCTCTTAGTTTTTTTTCCACCTTCTAGGAGCCTCTATTACATCCTGGAAGTCTCTTGGAGTCTTTTTGAGCCCTTTTCCACATTGTAATCACTCTTCTTCACTTGCGGGTTAGTGAGTGCATCTGCCACAACCTTGCGAAAAGAGAGCCTCCTTCCTTATTGCTTGCTTTTGTGCTTGTTCACTTGTTTCATTGTGTAAGATTGATCATATTGTGGTCTCCAATATTATGTGATATTTTGTTAATGACACTTGGGTGTAATCAACACACTACTTATAAAGTGCCGCATTCAGGGGGTGTTCATTTTGTGTGGTTCTTTGTTTTCCGTAATTTTCTTTGCTTACTTTTATCTAGTATGGATCCTACTTACCCCATTTAATTATCACGAGTGGAAATATGTCATGTCTCTCGCTTTGAGAAAACAAAATCTGTATCGGAGAACTATGGGATTGTAAATTGAACCTAAAGAAGACGTAGAGAGAAATATTGGTTTGATAAATGCAGTATGAAGCCTTTGGAATTTTGTGTCTTTACGTATCACCGGAATGCGCTTCCATAGTAACACTACCAAATCACCCAAGGAATTATGGGATGCCTTAGAATTTTTTTGGGAAATAGGATGAAATGAAAGGGCATGAACTGGAAAATGAGTTGATTAGTCTCAACCCTAACATTTTTAACACTCTTGAAACTTTTTCACCAAACTCAAATCTCTTAGATTGCAACTGAAAAATTATGGAATTGACAAGAAGGACTCACAGCTTATACTTTCTGTCCTTGCAAAACTTGGTCCAGATTGTTATGTCTTTATCTCAACCTTTCATGTTACATAAAGATCACTTGTGCAAATTGTACTATGCCCTCCTTTGATGAGTTTGTCGTTGATTTGACTAGAGAACAGGATAAGATAATTCAGATGGGTACTCTTAGATCCAAAAATCCCATGCTCTCATTGTTGGTCATGAAAAACCAAGGGTTTCAAAAGAGAAGAAGCAAAACAATAAGGATCATGAGAATAAAAAGGACCAATCCACTATCAAATCAAAATTTTCCACTTCCTCTTCTAGTTCTAAACCTCCTAAAGAACGGTTAAAATGTGGATACTACAATAGTAGGCATGAAGAATAATATTGACCTCCTCATGAGTCTTCTCTAGAAGAACAATGTAGGATTTCCCAATTGTCTCAAGCCATCTTCATCATCAACTCACAAAATTTCTAAGGAAAAAGAAAATGGAAAGGGGAAAGTGAAAGAAAAAGAAAAAGAATCAACTAAGGAGAAAACAAAAGCAAGAGATTTAGTTGTAATTGTGTCACCTACTCCTACATGGGTGATTGATTTGGGTGCATCTCATCATATGGCCTCATCTGACATTGAGTTTGCTTCTTTAGATCCATGTGACATGTCTTCTATTTGGCTTGGTGATGACACTTCTACACCGGTTTTCGGAGAGGGTCTGTTGAAGTGAATGGTGAAACTTTCAACAATGTGCTTAGTGTTCCTTCACTTTCAACTAATCTCCTTTCAAGTATATCAGATCACTCACCTCAGTCAGGGCATGCAAATTGAGTTCACTCTGGATTCTATTTATGTTAAAGAGCTTCACAGTGAGTATTATTGCAGTTGGTACAGTTGATCATCACACTCGACTTTACTCTTTTTCTCACTTTGTTCCTCCTTCAAATTCTTCATCGATTCACCTGGACTTGATGATATTTCTGAGCTCACTTATGATGATGATGAATTATCTTCTAGCTTGGTTGATTTCCATAGTGATGGGGACCCACCTCCACCATCCACTTATCATCTACCACATATTGAGGATTTATTTCTTGATCCACCTACTTCTAGTTCTATCTGAGACTTTTCGAGGAGCAGGTACCTTAATTCATGACTCATCAGACATCGAGAACTCTTCTATACGATTACATAATACTCCACCTTTGTTCTTTGTTGCCACTTTGGATTCAACATCCCTTCATGGAGTAGTTGGCACTTCCACCTCACATATGGAGCATCATTCCTTAGATAGGAACCATACCTTGTCACTTGACGATCTTCTTCTTCACTTGATATAGGGTGGTCTTTGACACATTCTTTGTCTTAGGAGGCTAGATAGCATTCTTCATCTCTTCTCTTCTTCTAGAAAGATTGCATTTTGTACATGAGTACCTTATTAGGCCTTTAGTTGTCGGGACTCATTTGACGCATCTTTCTTAGGTTGTTTAGGGGTTGTATTTTATATCTTGTAAGTGGATGTTTTCCCTTAGGGGTTTTTTCTCCATTACTTGAGATTTTTATTGTACATGGGTACCTCATTAGACCTAGTTTTCGGGACCCGTTATTCTCCTCTTTCTCTTTTTTAGAAAGTTATAATTTATACATGGGTACCTTATCAAGATTAGTAGTCGGGCCCCATTAACATATATTTCATAATTGTCTAGGGAATTCTCTTTTAGTTTACTTTACATGACCTCTACCTTAGCTTCGATGAAGGGGGTGTTGGTGTATATCACTTGTTTTGTATTCATTCAATGACTTGTCTACCATATGTGGTTAGTCACCTCACTTAGTGAGAATAGTTCATAGTGTAATAGGTCAATAAGGTTAGTTAAGGTTGTGTACACGTGTCATGCACATGAGTTACAATACACTCCAGGTGTGCCATGTTTTTGGCTTCATGATTTTTTATCATGTATGTATTTATTTCTTTGGCTATGACACATTTTTTACAACTATTGTCATGTGATACCGTGGATGTCCCATAATTGTGTCTTAATGAATACATATGATTACACTTCTAAATGTTACTACTTACTTGACTATATACTTATATTTATTTTACTCTATTGTTGTTAGCTTATGGCACACTTAGCTTATACTATTAGGGTTTCTCTATTGTTTTTTCTATGGATTATGACATATTTACCAAGTTTATTCTATACTTGTTTTTTTATGGAGTAGGACATGACAATTATTTTTCTCTATTATTACTAGTTAATTTGCACATAAATTGTTGCTTGTTGTTTGTTTCATGTTGCTTTATTTTTGTACCATGGTTTCCACCACTTCATCCTTATATTTGCTCCTATGTAGATTATTAAACATATGGTACATGGGTATACATATATTATTTTGAGCCACTCAAAGATTTTATCACACACACCTCAAAAGAGGGGGAATTCATCAAGATATTTTCATGGTTACATACAAAATACAAGATGCATGAATAGATTTTCACATGGCTCGAGATGCTTAGAAAGGTCACAAATAAGGAAATGTGGTAGAATAAAAAAGGGTCAAATTCGTATAGCATAGTGATGACCATGGTACGGTCTTGACCATTTTTTACATTCCTAGAAAGAGGGAAGATTCACTCAATGTTTTAATTTTTATAAATTGTACTTAGGTGTTTACATTATTCATATACAAATACAAATATAGATGACACAATTTAGAGTAAGTTACATAGGGAATGAGTACTTCATTCCTTCTTTACAATATTATTGATTAATTTACAAAACCATGTTTAGGGGTAGTGCCTCGTTATCCCCTTTAATATTTCAAAAATCTAAATAATCAATTCAATCACAATAACACCTTATGGGGGCATAACAATGTCCATTCCTTCTAAGGTCTAATTTTTTCAAGTTAGAGAAAATTTGGCCTGATCCGTCTTTAGTGGTGTGGTCCATATATTTATTGGAAAACATCATTGAAACACTAAGAGAATTATATATTAGTCTCTCCTCTCCTCTCACCAAATTCTCAAATGTGGAAAGAATTATACCAAAATTTTGAACTTCACATACTTCTCTTTCCTCCTCTCTCAAACAAATTATCAAATGGGGATGACATTAAAGCACATGGATTCTTCATAGTCTAAATCCTTCCTCTTATCTATTATCTCCTATGACACAACATTGGGAATGATTACCCCAAATCCTCTAAAATCTCCTCAAGTAAATTCTAATTGTCGAAGGCATGACAACAATATGAGATCCTCCTCCATAAAATAAGCGGGCATATTCCTTCCATGTTTTACATCTCTTTTACGTACTTTTTTTCAATGCACAAAATTACAAACATTTTCTATATTTTGAGTTAAAATTGAGTTTATATAATAAACATTGGCTACACTCTATGATATAGGTTTCATCATTGAGCATGTCGATGTCAATGCATCATGATTTCTGTAAAGTGAAGAATAAAAATGTGTTTACACTTAGGTATGTTTTTCCTTTGAGCATGCAATTTTCAATTACACACTTAAAGGGGGAAATGTAGACACTAAAATTTGGTAACTCATCCTTGTGTAATTTAAAGTTTGACCATGTATCCTTATTAAGAAAAATGCTCACATTTGGAATATAATGTCCTCATCTCTGTAGATATTCTACAATATGATTATGTTTACACTCCAATATAGAATTGATTATGAGCATATTATTTATTCAAAGAAACATAAAACATATGATATTCACGGTGAAAATTTCATTATTGGTCTCTTTTTCTATTTCGAAATGTACATAAGGGTCGGTATGTAAAGTTCGGTTTTAGGTGACCCATACTGTCTCACCACTTGACAATTATTGACTCTAATTTCATTTTCAAATCATTCTTTGGGTCATTTCATCTTCCTAAGGTTGGCCTTATTAGAATATATCACCTATGAAAGGCTATATAAGCAATTCATTATCACTTTATAACTCACTTCACATTCTCACAAGATACTATTTTAAATATCTCTCCAAAAGAACTCAAAGTGTTACGTAGGCACCTAATTTTGCACGTAGTACATTGATGGAAGCAGATTGAATGTCCCCTATGATGATTATTATCTTTTCCAGTGGTGTTCGAGTCCTATTTCCTATTTGCAGTGTATATTTGTGGCTTAGTATGCTTTCCTTAGTCATTTCCATGCTTTTCTGCCTTTCATTATACTTATATAGTGTTTTCCTTAATACTTGACTTTAAGTTACAGTAACTGCTGCGGTGGTTACACGGCCGGCGTGTGCCCTCATCGGCGGTTGCGTAACCACCCCAAAGCAATTACGCAACTACCAATATATACCAACCAGCGGTCCTGTGAATTTTGACCGAGACTTCTAGGCGTGATTTGGACACATGTTACTTTCTTCCAACTCACCTTTTGTGCATGTTTCTTGGTCAAATTGGTTGTTTGTAGGCTTGATGGATACGTACCAACTTCCTCTTCCTCTTATTTATAATTGAGAGTTAATTGTCCCTATTTTGAGTGAGGTAGCATTCCTTGGTTGTCAAAATGGCTTAGACCATTTCCTAGCCTATGTTCTATAAAATCCAAACTTCTTCCTAAAGCATTGGCCGATATTTTTGTTGTGAATTACATCATTATTTTGTCGTAATCTTTCGGGAAATACATAATTAATCTAGTTCTTTTGCATTTTATTCTCCTACCCGCATTGATCTAGCATTTATTCATTACTTCTTTTGCATTACCTAGCATAGTTCTCTAGATTGACCTAAGCACTAAAGTTGGAAAAGAAATTGAGGGGACATTAGAGTAAACCATCACTAGCTTTGTCATTGTTCTACAAATTCCAAATTGTGGATGTACTTGGATTTCCTTCGCTTTCTTGATTTTTTAAATTTAATTTGTATGCACAATATTAACTAGAGTAGTTAAATCATTTCAATTCAAATCATTGCAATAGTTAAGTAATTACTTGTAGCTTTCATTTTGTCTGCAAAAATCTTCTAGTGATAGATTGCTTCCTTGCCTATCCCTATGGGTTTACAAGGGAAGTTTGTTTGGAGGAAAGATTTTGCATTTGTTTAAAGAAATTACAATTCCATTTCAATCTGTAATCTCCATTGAATCCTTCTTTACTTCTACGGGGAAGTTTCAGGGGAAGAAATGCTTCTGAGAAGCATTTACTTCTTCCCATGTCTCTAAGGTGGAATAGAGGATTTAGATCCATAATTACAATTTGGAAAATATTTTTTTATTTAGGATAGTTTAGATTCATTTTGCACAAATAAATAGTCACATCAAATTATTTATTTGTTTAGGTTATGTTAATAATGTTGTAGAAGCAATTGTATTTCTTTTATCAATTTCCTCTGTTGTTTTTCGAAAGCCTAAAATCCAAAAATATTAGATTAGATTAATATATTTTTCTATTATTTGTATTCCCTTTATTTAATTAATTTCCTATCGAATAAGTAGATCAAATCATTGATTTCATTTTGGTTAATTAATTAGGAATGAATCTAGTTATTTAAGAGATTAAAAAAAATTTGTCTTTTAATTAAGTTATATTTACCTCTCTTAGTTGTTTAAAATAAAGCTCGCGATGTAGTTTAGATTTCAGATCAAATCGATGATTGAACCATAGGAACTTACACTACCCGTACTTAGCCTCTAATTCCCCTTTGACCAATTTAACTACTAGGAAGTTACACTACCCAATCTCAGTCCTTGATTCTCCTATAGTTTCCCATCAACATTCCCACAATATTATACATTGGCTATCTCAAAGACAACCTCGAGAGGTCGAGTGCGCTGAAGGTCAAGTGTTGATTTTCAGGCATATAAAATTAGTGAACCCAATGTGAAGGACTAGTTCCTTCTTATTCCTTTTATTTCATTGTTATTACCTTACCTTTCCATTTCTTCCCCTATTTTGGTAGGTATTTTATACCTCCCCAAATATGTCTGGTAGAGAGTTTGGTGGGCCATTTGGCTTTGATAGATACTACACCAACGTTCAACCACAATAATCCCCTTCCCTTTCCGATGGGCTAACAATTACACAAACAACATGCAAGCCTCCCCTAGCTATGTTTCAAACCCCACTAGTCATGTGAGAATAGAGGAGGTTGATCAACCTTTAAACATGCAATACGGTCAATCCAATTCAAACAACATGGTTTTTGCGAGTGGAACAAATCCTTACCCTAGAGTCTTGTCAAGACCTCACATAAGCATGCAATCAACAAAAGATGAAATTTTTGCGCGAATCGCTAACCCTTTTTACAAATAGACAAGTCCTTAGATAGGATGAAGATCCACACCTCTAATATGTTCAATAAACATGTATCGAAAACCTATCATGAGACTCCTAATATTAAGGAAAACAAGAATGACAACGTTGAACAATTCATAAGAGGATATCATGTGCCATCTCAAACAAACCATACATAGCAGGCACCCAAGCAAGAGACTTAACCCTCCCATCATGATGTTATTTCCACTTTATTAGGGAGGATAAGAGAACTAAAGAGTACCCAAACCTCACAACCAACCTATATAGTAGCGAGAACATGGGGTATCCCATCAACAACAAATGTTACACCCTATCAACGCACAACCAATGCAACAACATATGCAAATAAGGTTATCATGTCAAATAAAATATGGGTGATCTTTTCTCGAGAGATTATACCCTAGGAATGGGTCCTCACCCTTTTTATGCCTATCCTATGCAAGGGCTAATCGGAAGTTCATTCTTGAATGCTTCTCGATCGGTAATGCAATGTTCCTAGTTTTACGCACACTAGCCCATTTCTAGTGTCATTCCATCTTACACACGCATTTGTATGCAAAGCCCCCAGATGGACCCATATACCTTCCCTACTCCTTATACATCATATCAAGAGCTCCATACGTTCCAAATCTAATGCCCGACCTACACCTATCCGACTCTTCCTCCTCCTCCACCTCCTCACCAAGGGGCTTCAATGGTGGAATCTTACGCAATGGGTACTTATGTTGAGTATTTGAAATAACCCCTTGACTTTACCATACGGGGTGTCATGCTTCCATGCCCATTGCCTGATCTTCCTAAATTTAAGGGAGAAGGAGACCCGAATGCTCATATTAAGGCCTATACTACACGTCATTAAGGAATTGCTTCCTTGGGATGCTATGGTGGCTAAGATATTTCCAAAAACCCTTGAGGGAATCACTTTAGATTAGTACTATCAAATTCCGAAACTTCTATACATTCCTTTAAACAACTTGTTTCAGAATTCATCAAAGTTTTGAAATGAACAAGTTACTTGAGACAAAGAATAAGGGAGTTTTTGCATATTAGGCGGATCAAAATGAATCTTTAGCACATTTCATTTAGATATGGCATTAAGTTCTTTACTCCTCTACAAGTGTACCTAACATTGATTAGATGGAACTTTGTGATCTTTTCCTTCACTCACTCAATTGAGAGACTAAGGAAGAAGTCCAAAATTTTCCTTTTCGTAGTTACGAGGAAGGTGTACTTCAAATCAACTAAGTCGACATCGATAGCAGGCATAATACCTACGGTCTCGATGGGAAATTGGTACCCCCTAATCAAAATAAAGTAAGTCATCAAAGTAACGAATCCAACAACCAAGGGTGTAAATTCTTGAATCGTAATCATGGTGATACCATAAATGGTGTTATTGATCAAGAGAAGAATGTTGGTTTCACAAACAATGGTAATACTAACAAAAACAAAAACAATAACTTGGGCAATCAAATAGGCTCTAATTTTGTTTCCTCTGTTAACACAGTTGATGTCAATCATCCCCCTCCTCGACAAGCTCAAACTCAAGGCCTGGACCAGTACCAAAACATTGGCAAAGGGGAAACGAACCGTGGTTATAATAACCATTTTTAAAAAATGGGGTTATAATCAACAAAAATCAAACCAAAGGCCAATAGACTAGAATCCCAATCTTTATTGTGGTTTTCATCATGTTATTATTCATGACACTAGAACTTGTAGGGATTGCAAAAGTTCATACAAATACTCCTCGAGAATCAAAGGCATCTCTTTGTGGACATGTTTTTAGCAAATTAGAAGGAACCTCACACTGGTCATATAAGACCTGTCACACATCGAACTAAAACCCGGACATCTATCGGGACCCATTTCGTAAGCATCTTGAAGATGTTAAGGTGAATCCTCAAAACATAAACAAGGTTATTCTTGTGGGAATAACGACCATGAGGATTCGAATTCGGATAACTCTTGAATTGCTCTCCCAACCTTAGCTTAAACAACAATACAAATATTTTGGGATTAGTTGAGCTAGAGGTTAAACTAGAAATTAATGCAACAACTTGGACAAGGGAATATATTTTGTAACCCCTCCCCGCTCATTCCTTCTCACAGGATGACATTCCTACAATCTCAAAACCGGTAGGAGCCTATGATTTGATATTGGATTTGAACAAGACCTTTTCTCACATCTCATTTTTAGATTTGTTAAATAATTCCCCTGCACATCGATCCACATTGCTTGATGCATTGGGTCTTGGTCATCTAATCCATGTTACGCCTCCTCCTAGAGCTCAAATAAATCATATTGACTTTGACATACATCCTCCGGGGCAGAGTGATAGGGATACTAGGTTTGTTTTTATATAAACAAGATGCCTTCTGATGCTGAAATAGCCCAAAGAGGTGATCCTACATTATATTTACAGGTATGGGTTTATAAAAATTCATTACGAGAGCCATGATTGATGATAGGGCTGCTGTGAATATGGTTCCATTCTCTTTCTTGTAGAAGTTAGGATATGGGGAGACAAATTTCTCCTCTATGAGAAACACGTTACGGGGTATATGACATTCTTAAGGCCATATCAATTAGAACTATAGTTCTTCCTATCTCCCTTGGGCCAAAAACCATCTTGACAAAGTTTTACATCATTAACAAGGAGACAAATTATAACATGATCTTTGGTAGACCTTGGATTCACCGGATGAAGGCTATTCCTTCCACATTGTTCCAAGAGGTTAGATTTCTCCACTTGGGAAAGGTCTTCATTGCTCAAGGGGATCATAATCCCTTTGACATACATTTAGAAAACCTCAAGAAGAAACCATGGGTCCATTTAGAATATGAGATCCCTACGAATTAGTTGAACAAACCACCTTTGATAGAATTGGTCACGACCACTCGAACATTCTCAAGGTTGAATTCTTTGACCCAAAATGTTTGAGGTAGCGAAAACATATAAGGGTAAAATAATATCCATGGAAACTATATCTGCTAAAACCACAATAGAGATTGTGAAACTCTTAGAGAGTGATGAACCGATCCTTCTCCCCTTCAAACCACAAGGAATGAGTAACCTCCTTGGTATAGCTTATCTTCCTGTCGATGATCTTGGTCTAGGCGTAAACATGATAGAAATAATGAAAGAGAGGATTTCGAGAATAAAATGATACCTATTAAGGTTTTCTCCAAGGATTCTTCTTTTCCAAACCTTGGTCTAAACACAAATAAGTTAAAATCCAAGCTTATTGTGTCCACGGGACATAACCCAATAGCGCAACAAACATCAAATGCAACCACTACCTCTTATGTGGGAACAAAGATGAGCAACATAGTCATGCTCACATGAATACAATATGTCAAACACATGAAAAAGAGGTTCATAAAGACCTATTTCAAATAAACATGGAATTGTGCCAAGATTAGGTGATCAGATATATACAATGAAGGCAAGGGTTGTAAGTTTAAACCCAAGGTAGTAGGCCCTTGTCAAGAGAATGGAAACTTTAGAGATCATGTGGATCATTTGTGTACCTTGGGAGGTGAGGAGTTTGACATTATTCAGTCAACTTCACCCTAAATACTTCCATTCATAAGTCATTTGCATTTCCATCTCACGTACATTAATGCATTCATGTTACATATCATTTACATAATCATATTGTAACATTACGAAATGAGAAAATTATTTTTCAAACAACTTCTAAAAACTTCTAAACATTGGCAAAAACATTCAATCATGCTTCTTCAAATATCCACCATATTATCATCAACAATTCTAATCACTTCATCATTTCAAAAAGTTAAGACAGAATTTTGACATTAATCCTACCAAGGCCTAGCATACTTGGTTTTGCCCATAGTTTTCTTCTAGCTTAGGTGTCTTTGCCCATGGTCTGTTCTAGAAGCTTCTTGATGTCACATATTTCCCAAGAAACCTCTTTGGTAACAAAAGCACTCTAAACACTTTACTCAGATCAATTGTTTGCCTATCTCAACCTTTGGTGATGAGCCCTCGCATCTTACTAGTTGCATGGGGTTGAGGCTAGGGGAAATATCTCCTCCCAAAGGCACAACTCAAAGTTAAAAATAAAAAAATGATATAAGTTAATCAATAAATACAAAATTTCATTCACAAATAAAACTACACTTCCTTTCCCTACCAATCTTTGGTGATGAGCCCATGCCTCATACTAGTGGCGTGAGGTTGGGAAAGGAGGGAAGTGCCCTTACTCTCCTATATCTTGTCCTTGGTGATGAGCCCATGTTTCTTACTAGTAGTATGGGGTAAGGTGTAGGGGTATCTTTATAACAATTCGAGTAAGGTATAAACAATTTAGCATATAAAAGTGCTTTGAAACTTCAAATCCCAATAAATTGAATTAGATGTATATTTTCCGAAAGAGTCAAAACCTTAAAACCATATTTTTTCAATCAAGAGGCCATCTACGATCTAAGTCTAGATAAACTTGCAAGCAAATCACATTCTAGACTATGTAGTAAACTATGTGTAGAGTTAGGTTATAGGTTCCTAATTGGATTTTTGTCAAAATATTATCTTTCTTTCATCATTTCCATTCATTGAAACCATATAACTCACGTCCCTTTTGGCTCTTGGTGATGATCCCTCACATTTTACTAGTTATGTGGAGTTAGAAGAGGAGTGGCTTGATTCTCTTCTTTTATCACATTCATCACATTTTGCCAAAAAACAACAGTACTAAATCTTATTTAAAAACCAAAGTTTTAGGTTACATTTTGTTCGCATAAGCATCATATAAAGCAAAATAACAAAGAGAGATCATTATGTTAACATATCACCATCCATAGAAGACATCCAAAAGCATATAAAACATCGGAAATTTGAGCATCTAAGAGTACACAAGTGAAGCAAGCCATTAGTGAGATAAACTCTTACACAAGATATCCAAGCCAAAAAGAATCATATATATATATATATATATATATATATAAAATAATCAATTTTGTGTACAATGCCATCACACTAACAAGTGTGGTAAAAATGATCGCAATGAGCATGAAATCAAAAAAATTGATAGATGTGTATTTAAAAGTGTAATAGAGCAATAGGGATCATGGCCTATCCTTCCCTATGAGATCCAGATGAAGGAGCACAATGAGGAATCACTCATGCGGCTCTTATGACGTGAGTGAGAGCCTCCATGAACATAATGATGAGAATGGTCATGTGATGAGGCGATGATGATCTTCCTATGGTAGCGTCACTACGAGAGTGGCCTCGCCGCCCTCCTCTCGCATAACTAAAATGCAACAAGCTCCACCCTTGTCTTGGTCAAGACCTCTGCGGCTCGCCGATTGGAGAAAAACATCGATATGGCACTCGACCATCTACGGTTTCCCTACATCAGCGAGCAACTCCTCTCGTGTCTTCCCCATGGGAAGAAGCAATGTATCATCCAAGATCCAATGAATAAAGTCTCACCATCCATCAACAAAGTGGTCAAAATGCAAAAAAAAATGGCGAGTAAGAAAATGTTTGAAAAAAAAGAGAGAAGTACAATGCATAATTCACTAATAAGTTTAGCAAAGAGTATCTAAATACTCGGATCTCCTAACATACAGGAAGGGTCGGTTAGTGTTATTGGTGGTAGTGGAGCTGTTGCCGCAGGCACCTCCTCGCCTGCGACCTCTCTTGAAGTGACTCGCTTCCCCATCACGGATCGCTTGCCGCCACCTCTCTCATGGGAAAGAGGCTCCTCAAAATAGAGAGTCTCCTTCTCCACATCCTCCTCTACCATCGCTTCGCAGAAAACTCCCCAGAACTCTCCACTCACCGCCACTATCTCCGTCTTGATCCTCCTCATGATCCCCCTCTCCACTTCCTCTCTCGGTATCTCCCTTGGTCTTTGCCTCCGCCTCTGTCTTAGCCTCCTCCTCCTCCCCGTTATGTGTAGGAGCGACCTCAATCTGTAATATAACTCTGGATTGGTCAAATCTGAAATGAACCTCTCTACACCGATAGGAACTCGGGATTCACAACCGGTCCAACCAAGTTATCCCCTAAGGCCACTCGGCCATCTCTAACCCCACCATATCTTTGTAGAGATAGTGGGAAGTGCGTCATCATACGACAACCCAAACTGCTATGGAACTATGTTTATGGGATGGGCCTTAGCTCTTGTTTTCCTATCAAACAACTAAGTTATAGTGTTAGAAGAAATCAATGTGACTCTTTGATCACCCCACAGCTCGACCATGTCCTAAAGGTGTCGACGACATATCATTGGTAGTAAGCATGGCTACATGCTTTGATGTGCCCCCGAGAGGAGCCATGACTATCCACCTCATTGCCCTAATAGCCCTGGATCATCTATCCCAACTCCCCTATGGTAGGGGATTGTAGACACCAAAAATTTACATCCCCCAAGCCCAAACATACTCATGACCAAAGACGACACATTTACAACACCTCACTATATCACCCCTTTTAAATTGTTTATAACTGTCATATCTCCAAAATAAAAAATGATTATTTGATTAATAAAAATAAATAAATTAGTTATTATCTCCTCACACCTCACCCTCACACCTCATTGAGTTAACTAGAACACCTCACTAACTACCTAAACCACCTCTAAAACCACTTTCCAAAAAGCACTAACCTATTTCCTAACTAACTAGCCTTTTAACTTACCAAATCCAACAAAAAGTAAATTCTCTCATCCTAACATACATAGCTCGTGCCTTTTAAGCATCCCACATACTCATCACTTTGAAATATGCCATTTTGAGCTCAAAATGGAAAGGAATCATTATATTTTATAACCAAACTAGATTTCCACCAAAATTTCTCGCGATCTATAAATAATTGTTTATAGAACTCATTTCACAAAATAAATTTTCAAGCTCTTGCAAGTATACTGCTCTCAATCCCGGATCATCAAGTATCCAAGCACTTCACATCAACATTATCCAAATTGTTACGCTCAACGAATGCCAATTCATCATCGTATTTCTCATTTTCACCCTCTAACCACCTTCTTCCATTCATTTTTCACATTGATATGTTCCACAAGGTAAATCACTTGTTTTGATTCATTTTAGACACTTGTAGAAAGCGGTATACCTTTGCTTATACATCATTTACATGTCAAATAGCATTTTGTTTCATTAAATTGATGTATTAATCCTTTGATTTAATCTCTATTTAAGAGGTTGTTGGATTTCACAGTAATCGTTAGTGATTACCCCAATCACCAGTGATTTCCCTAAATCGCTAGTGATTCCTGTGTTTTATGATTTTTCAGCATTTTATGCTAAATCTAACTAAAATGTAAGTATTTTTCTTATCTACTTGATCTTTTATCTACCATGGTTTCTTCAGATGGAATTAGGAGGTTCTACCTTTCCCACACTTATTCCTTTCCTATTTTCCACCATCCACTGTACTTAGGAGCATGTTATCCCGTAAAATTGGAAAGGGCAATTTCTGAATAACCCTACCCAACTTTTGTTCCTATCCTCGTCAGGGACTCCTTGCGTTCGGAACATTGCAAAATCCCTTCCCGGGAAATCTAGTTTTCCGAACTTAGCCATTTTTGGCCTTTTTTGGTTAGGCGCACATAATGACAATGCAACATCAAGTTTTGGTGCGCCCCTTTTAATCCTTTAGCGCATGATTTCTTGTGTCAACAAGCATTTTCATGTGCCACACTATGTTGAGCCTTCCTTGCATGCGCCAAGGTGCATGTGCTTTCCTGCTAACAATCCTTTTGTTGCATCGAGTTTTGGTGCGCCAAGGGCGCACATAATCTTGTGTCAACATTACTTTTGGTGTGCCAAAGGCACACTTAACTCTGTGTTGGCGGGGATTTTGGTGCGCGCAAGGCGCATGCTTTCTTGTCGGCAAGTGATTTTCATGCGCCATTTGAAAAGTTGGTGGCGCATTTATTACCACCTCACCTATATATAGGCGCGTCTGCAATGTCATTGTCACCAGAGAAATCACGTGATTATTTTTATTATTATTTTCTCTCGAGCACAGTCCGCCGCACCGCCTCGTTTTCAATCACTTCGTGGACCCGTTTGCACATTTCTTCACTATTTATCCGGGTAAGAGGTCCTTATCTCTTTTGTGTGTTTTGTGCTCTGTTTCTTTGTTTGCTTGCTGGTTTGGATTGGAAAGACTGAAATCATGATTTCCCCCTTCCTTGTTGTCTTTTCCATTCTCCCCCATGTTCTTCCCCCTCTTTCCAGATCTGCTGGTAGGGGAAAACTCTGTCCTGAAATGACTGCTTAAAACTCTTTGTTTTAAGCCTCTTTATCACCCTAAAACACCCTCAAGAAGAAGTTTGAAAGAATGAAACCCCTCAGAGAGAGAATCAAAGCTTAAAAAGAAACTGTATTTTTGTTCTCCTTTGGCGCATTGGCATACCATGCAACATGATAAACAGTTCGCTGATGGCGCATCGTCTGTCACCCCTGTTACACCAAAAATAATTGCGCCATTGGCACATTTTTCCTGACTGCTGCATAATGAAAAGCTGCGCCCTCATGGCGCACTTCCCTCACTTGTTGCAAACACTTTCCGTGTGCCCTCTTGGCACACCAAACTTGAGTGCAACATTACAAAATCCTGCGCCCTTTGGCGCACCCAACATCCATGTAACAATCCTTTCCTATGCGCCAAGTGCAAAGCTATAAATGGCGCAGGCGCATCCCTCACTGCAATAACATCATGTCATGCAGACCCTTCATGCGCCGCGCCAGGTTCCCTTTGGTGCACAAAAATATGATGTAACATGCGCAAAACCTATGCCCTTTGGCGCATCCTGTACCCGTGTAGCATGAAAATAATCTGCGCCTTTATAAATTAAATACACATGGCGCAGGCGCACTTGTACTTACAACAACAAAAATGCAACATGCAGTATCCATGCGCCATGCGCCCTTTGGCGCTGATTTATTCCTTGCAACACCCCTTTCCTGTGCACCTTGTTATTTAGCCCTATAAAGCTGCGCAGCATTCATGCGCCTGCGCCTGAGGCCTTTAAATCACTAACTCTTTCTTCTTTAAACGCTTCAATGGAGGATCAAACAACTGATATGACTTTCATGCGTTGTGTTTCACTTCTTCTCCTTGCAGATCAGAAATTGAGCTCAGAGTTACGTATGTCTACATCAAGCAAGAGACCTACCAAATCCAAAGGCAAGGCCAAGCTCACAGAAGAAGAGATGAAGTATAAGTATCAGAGGGTCAGAATGCCCGAGTCCCAGGCCGAGTGTGACCTGGACATCAGAGACTCAGAGCTGGGTCATATTGATATGGAGGAGTTCTGGGTCAGAACTCAGAAGGTCACAAGAAGTCCATGGATGGACAAATTGATGGGCAGTGCACTACATTTTGTGGGCGGTATCCCTGTTAGTGCCATAAATAATGAGTTTATAATGGTGGTTGCCCGATGCTACAATAAAGACACAAGATGTGTCGTGAATGACAAGGGCGAGGTCGTCATCAACCTCACCGCCCGACACTTCGAAATAATGCTCGGCATCCCTCACCACCGGAACTTTGTGGCCGTTAGCCATGATGAATGCGTCAAAGCTTGGGACGATAATGAAGATCAGTGCATGCAGCTGATGAATGAAGTTTACCTGAAAAACAAAAAGGTAGTGACTCGATGGCCACAAGTCATTCATCGCAGTGATTTTTCAGAGGAGCTCAGTGACACAATCACGTTCCTGAGCAGAGTCTTTGGGCTTCCTGATGCCCACTACTTCCACAAATGGATGCTGCACTATTTGGAAACAATGAATAAAAATGTGCCAGATCAACGCTTTGAGTGGGCAGAAATCATAAGCAACACGATAGCAGAGCAGCTACAACAACTTACCACAACGGGAAATTCTACATGAATTCCTACGTTGTTTACGCTGCAGCTTCAGAAAGGGACTACCCAGCTCTGATGTGGAGTGGGGTTTGGCCCCAAGTTAAAATCTATGAATATTATCCAGAATTGAAGCTGGAAAATAGCATCCCCCAATTTACAAAGATCAATGATGCATTTTTCTATTTCATCATCTGCCTGTTGAGGCCAAATATGACTCACGGTCGTATGACCAAGAGCATCATGGTAGCCACAGAGAAATGGGGGCCTTATTCACTCAATTCCCCACGTTCACTTATCTAAGGGCGGCTAACTTCTTGGGGGAGCCAACTAAACTGCCTAGGTATGCCGGTCCCAAATTGATTCTACTAGAGCTGTCAAGACAGCTAATCACCTACCATGAGAAATGCCTCGAGGAAAAAGGGTGGAACTCCTTTCCCCCTCACAAAGGGGTAGATATACATGTCTCACCCACCACAAGGCAAAAGACATGTTTGCAGAGCTGGAGCTGCTTGAATCGAAACATAACTTCCCGTGAGAAGACCCACCTTCGACGCGAGAAATTGTCTGCCTAGGGCCAAGCTCAATCGATCCATATCCCTCAAATCGAAGATATCTACATCGATATATATCATGAGGTTGAGCTCAGGAGGAAGGACCATTCTTGTTTGGCCTTAGCAGAAATCATCCAATACGGGGTGGCCATCGTCCCCAAAGGCTACCAAACTACCGAGCAGAAGTGGATCAAGTGTATCTTGATACAAATGGGGACGATTGGCCTTTTGCAGCAATTGATAGAACTAAAGCACCTCAAACAATTGAGGAAAGGGTCAAGGAAACTCTGCGCAGAACAGAGCATTGGTGCCGGATGAACGGGCTCATCTACCTCGGAGTCGATTTCACAACCTCTCCGTTGGGTAACGCACCTCCTAGATCAAAACAGCAGCCTAAAGGCAAGGGTAAAGACAAAGAGGGTGAATCCAGTTCCACCCAAGAGGAAGCTCCAGAAATCCCTCCTTCCGCTTCACAAGAATGGGTTGAAATCCCGAAAAGCACAGAAGAAGAAGTAGTGGAAGATGTTCCAATAGGCATATCCACTCAGGATGTGGCCACGGCTATAACAATTGAGGTCCCTTATGTTCCTTCTCCTTCTCCTCCTTCCCCTCCTCAAGTGACCCAAGCGACCATTCCTTTGGTCGTGTCCTCTCCCCCTTCTTCTACCATTCCTCCTGCTTCTTCGTCCATCTTCTCCTCTCTCGCGGAGTTGTCCCCCTCCATTTCTTCCCTCATCTCTGAGCTCCCTTCCCTTCCTATGTCTTCCTCTCCTACAGTATCCCTTCCTCCCGTGGGCACTTCTTCGGCTTTTCTCTCTATGCCGCCGCCACGTGTCTCCACGTTTTTCCCTTCTACTACTGCAGCTGCCCCCTTCTCTGTTTCTGGCCCTTCTCCCATAAGTCTAGCTTGGATCTCCCAGCACTTAAGTCAGCAAAAAAGGAAAGTTCCCATCGCACCGATGGACTTCTCCGTAATCCCGTCAAAGGGGGAAAAGAAGCAAAAGCCTATCACATGCTTCTCTCAGAGTGCTTCGGGAGAAAGGGTGATGGAGATCGCGTACCCCAATCCTCTCTAAGGATAGAAAGATCTGTCTTCGACAAATTACACGGTGACTCAAGTCATAATGGGGACATCTTCGAGAGCCTACGAGGAGAGGCCCTATCTGCAGTCGACGCCCTCGTAAGAAGCTTCAAGAAGCAAAAGAAGAAAAAGGCTACTTGAAAGAGAAAATAGACATCTGCTCCACGCCTTACGAGAAGATGGGCGGTGCACCTCCCACGACCGCGCCGAAACTCCTGAGCCTCTGAGCCAGGATAAAATCAATGAATATGCAAAGATCGGTGAGCAGGGTATGGCAGTTTCCAGCTAGGAGCCAGATCCTCAAGGACAGTGAACGAGTAATCGCCAAGTTCACCGATTTTTATCTAAACATCAACAAGGTGAAGAAAGAGCTCCATGCGCTGGCAGGACCCATATCTGAAGAGCTGGACCATGCTAGGCTGCAGCATGAGACCTTTCAAAAAATGTTCGACTGTTCAGTCAAAGATCTGGTTAAGTTCGGTGTTTTCGGTCATCCCAGAGCCCTCAATAAAGTCCTTTCCACTCTGGATTACCGGATGGATCAACTAGAATTTGTCCTTGAAAAGATTGATAAGGTAAAGGAAGAAGCCTGGACGCAATGCACCAAATGGAGCAGATCGTTCTTAAGATGTCTCCAGGGTTGCTTACTCCTTCCTTCACCTTAAGGAAAGTTGATGAAACCATTCAGATCTTCAAGGAGATCGTTTCACAAGGGCTGGGCCAAGGTCAATTTTGATGCGAGAGTCCATCAATAACTTGCTGGCTGTCGGGACTTCATCGGGTTCCTCATAGAAGCAGAGAGTGAATATTCCAAACTCCCAGAGAAGCTCATAGACGAGCGGGAGACTTGCGAGGCGATCAACGAGCGACACAAGGATCCTTCCCAGGATCAACTAGAGCCCATGATCAGCAATTTCATGGAATACCGTGCCCAATTTCCACATCTCGTCACACCGACCAAAGAAAGCGAGAGAGCGGATACCCCCTTTCGGCCGCGGGATGATTTACGATGAATGATTTCTCTCTCTTCCTCTCTCACTTCTTCGACTTTTTTTTTTTTGAATGTCTAAAGTGTGTTGGCACAAATGATGACATCATCCATGTTGCACCATGGAATGATGTCATCCATCAAGTTGTCAAAAGTCAACATGACTTTGGGATATTTTGTAAGATATTTTGTAAATAGGTGGTTGTTTCCTTTTTCCTTCCTTCTTCTCCTTCTTCTATAAATACTCGAATACTTGTTGTATTCGGTGTGGATATTTTCGATAAGAAATAGAAGTAAGAAGAATATTTTTGAACTCCTTGTAACAGAAGCAACTTTGAATACAATATATTTAGACTTTGTGTTGAATACATGTGTTTTTGTCAGATCTTTCTTATGTTAGATCTGTATGGTTGTTCTGTTAGATTTTCTTCTACTTTGTTGTCATTTATTCATCAGTATTGCTTTAATCGTTTATGCAAGTAAGTTTGGCTCAGTTTATTACCGATCCCAAAACATAAACCCTCTGACCTTTCTGCTTTGGAATTCATTTCTTTTCTCCCTTCGGATCTGACCTTTCTTCATCCTCTCTTTCATTCCTTTCTCTTCGCAGCCGGAAATAAACCTATTGGGATGAGATCCCAAACCCCGAAGGCAGAATACTGTGAGACTTGCACAAGATTCCTGCTGGTAGAATAACAATAAACCAGTTTCGCTTTGCTGACTCAAAGAGGGGCTACGCCCTGCACATTGTTGGCTCGTCTATCCATAGATCTCGCCTGCGATAGATTTTCGGACAACAGCTTTGGCGACTCATTGGGGATCAAAACAGATCTATCCGATCTATGATGGTGGTATTATAGAAAATCGGTAGAAAAATCGAAAAAATCACTATCGGTTTGCAAATTTTAACTTTTATTCAAAAATCTAATTTTTTTGCAAAAGTTCTCCAAATTGAAATTTTTCTTCCGAGATCCGTAGATCGGGCCTAGTTGGAGATCTTTAGTTCATTTGAGTTCTTATATTTGTGTTTTTCCCTAGATCTCGAGTTTTGATTTACCAAAAGTTTCAAACTCTTCAAAAGTCAACTATAGATCTGAAAATCAGCTTACTAAGCTTCATCATCATTTTATCCTCGTTGTTCTTTGTCATTAAACCGCAATCGGTTTTTGAAAAGAGGGATAAAATTTAAATATCTAGAAAAGTACATGTTGCTGGTTTTTGTCAGAAAAATCAGAATATCAGCAGGTACAATCAAAAATAATTTTTAAAAATCTACTCCGCCATATTGTAAATCTGAAAGATACGCTGGCAGGTGAACCCTTTACTCGTAGCAGGAGAGCTCATAGAGAAGTCGATCCTACTTTTGATCTTGCTTCAAAGGCACAACTTCAAGATAACGCCGCGCGCTTTTCATCTCTCGAGCTCGGGCCGGCCCGTCATCCAGAGTGCCTCACCTCCATGAAGGAAGAATCTCTCACAAGAAGCCTCCACGTCCCTTTGTGGTGCCTTGCTGCTCAACGGCACCGCACTTCCGGCCCGTGTTCTTTTTCCAGCCTTTCAAATGGCCGTGCCATGGGGAAATGTTATGGGCCCTCTCACATTACCACATCCAGTTCACGCGCTCCCTCATGGGAACCGAAAGAATTTCCCAAGATTTGATGGGAGTGGAAACCAAAGTACAGATGCACATATATCCGCATTCATCATGTCATGCAGCATCCTCGGATGTAACTCATGAAGATGTGTCAGTTCGCCTCTTTCTAGAGACCCTCCAAGGGCTCGCAGCAGAATGGTTTCAGCATTTGCCGGCCGGATCTATTACCAGTTGGGCCACCTTGCGGGATGCCTTCAAAGAAAGATACAAGCCTTCAGAAGATGCATTTGCATTGTTATCAAAAATCACTCACCTGAAGAAGGAGGCCAATGAGACCATGCGCGATTTTATCACCAGGTTCAATGCATTAATCAACCGTGTGCCTGTTGCCATGTTGCCAACACTAGAAAATCAGAAGTGTTTCTTTGTGAATGCAATGAGCTCAAAAATAATTTTTTTGCTTCTACATGAACAAATAACTACCACCCGCCTCCGCCCAAGCTGCTGCCATACGGATTGAAGACAACTTTCTCATATCAGGGAATTGAAAAGGGAACCATCCAAGCCCAAAGCTTTGAGCCCTTCTCCCGCCACTTCATCCGATCCAACATTTCAAAAAATGGCAAATGACTTGATCACATTAAAGAAGCAGTTAGCCCAAGCTTCCCCTAGTTCCTCATACCGGGATATTCCACGGAGAAACTTTACTCCCAACAATGCCCCCCAGCATGTGCCGCGGTTGCCCTAACCGCTCCACTGTTGGCACTTCGAGGCTCCTCCCAGGTCAATGCTCTAGCTGAAATTGAGGAAGAAGAGGAAAAAATTATGAAGAACCTTCGTCTCAAGGCGAAGATGATCAAGATGTCGGCGAGCCCCGCGACTCTACTATCGGGTATATGGAATTTGATGAGGAGGAATCACGACGAAGAAGAGGGTACCCAGGATATGCAAGTGGACGGATGGTCATATGCTGTTTTCACCCGCTCGCAAGGAAAAGAAGGCTGAGGTCAATATGCGTCATCCACGCACCCAACAATTGCGAAAGAGGTAATCCCTACCCACTCAACCGGTCAATAAGTCTTTTCCGAAGAAAGCTTTTTCCCTGTCTCTCCTCTGAATCAACCTTCTCCTATTTCCATGAAGACCAATAATCCTACCCTACCATCGCGAAGTGAAGGACTCATTCCTTCACCAACGTAACCCTTAGCTGCATTTGATATCGTAGATCATGCTAAAAATACTAAGATCCAAATGTCTGAAGCCGAGTATCTTCATTCAAACCTCGAACAACTTGAAAAGGTTGACCAAGTATATTCAAATTCAAGCTGTCGTATCTCCCGCATTCCTCTCAAAGGAATCCTTTCCACTCCTCCTGCATCTCGCATAAATTTTTCCTCAACATCTGCATCAGGCAAGATAGAACCCTTCTATCTCTCCCTCCTAATCAATGGCCACAAATTAAGTAACTGCATAATTGATTCTGGAGCTTCTGATAACGTCATGTCGCAAAAGTCACCCACGCTTTGGGCCTCACCCTTACCAAGCCTTTTGGCAGATGTTATTCCTTGGAAACCAAGCAGGTTCCGTTGATTGGTCAAATCAAAGACGCGAGCCGCATTCACGCGTTCCCGAGAAAAAGAGTAAAGATGACCGTCCTCGTTTCAAATTCCAGCACCTATGCAATACTGCTAGGAAGGAGATTTTGTAGTGAGGTTGGTGGGGAGATTCATATGGACTGGTCCAAGGCTAGAATCCCCGTCAAAGGTGTGATGCAGACGTTGGAGCCAGAATCACAAAAGAAATACTTGATTACTAACTCTAAAGACCCCAAAGCTCAAATTCTTTTCGAATCATCAGGGATGGGGAACTATTTATTGTTGCTCCGAGTCCAACAAAATGGGTGTCCTCGTCCAAGAAGAAGATCTTAACAAGGTCTGGACCTTGCAGTTTTATGGCAGTTGCGCAACCAGTGGATGTGGCGCCGGAGCCGTGCTAATATCTCCCGAGGAAGAAGTTATTCCTCTCTCTTTCAAATTGCAGTTTTTCAACACGAATAATACTACTGAGTATGAATCTCTGCTACTTGGCATGCAAGCTGCAAGGGAAAGAGGAATCAAAAATCTGAAAGTACAAGGTGATGCTTTGAGCTAGTCGTAAACCAAGTTAAAAGGATATATCAAGTAAAGAATGAGAGGCTCAGGCATTACCGTAATGCGGTATGGGACAACATCGAAGAGTTTGATGCTTTCTCAATAGAATCCATTCCAAGAGCTCAGAATGATATGGCCGATTCATTGGCATTTCAAAGATCCCTCATGCTCCTCACCCAGTTTGAAAATGCAGACAAATACACCATTGAGATGGTTTTCTGCCTGAGAGTGCCAGACAATTCTCAGCATTGGCAAGTATTCAACGACGACAATCAACTCATCGCCTTTCTAGAAAAGGTGGAAAATTTTAGTGAACTTCATTTTGAAGGATCCACTTCTACATGTCGCGAGTCAGTCATTGATCAAAACGATGAATTAAAAGGAAATGACGGCATATGTCAGCTAAAAGGAAATAAAATTCCAAAGGGCCTGGTTTCTTTGGAACGGTTGTTCGACAGCATGACCGTTTTGTAAAAAAGAAAAGGCGAGATGGTACGAGCTCCTCCCCAGAAACCGAACCGGTCAATTTAGGTTCGGTAGACCATTCGCAGTTCGTGAACATTGGAAAATGTTGCACACCCGAAGAGAAACGGAACTTTGTCAAATTGCTGAAGAAATACATGGATGTATTGGCATGGTCCTATGCCGATCTAAAGTCTTTTAAGCCAAAGGACGTCCAACACGACATCCCGTTGAAAGAGGATGTCAAACCCTTTCGCCAGAAGTAGAGGCATTATAATCCTAAGATCTCAGGTACTATCCAGGCTGAAATTCAGAAAATGCTGGATGCGAGAATTATTTTTCCTATCCATCACAGTACTTGGGTAGCAAACATTGTGCCGGTCGCAAGAAAAAATAGTGAAATACGCATATGTGTAGATTTCCAAACTTGAACCAGGCTTCCTTAAAAGACAATTACCCCCTTCCTATAATGGATCAAGTTCTACAAGCGGTAACTGGATCAGAAATGTTGTCCATGCTTGATGGTTTTTCAGGCTACAACCAGATTGAAGTCTCACTCGAAGATCAATTTAAAACAGCATTCACTACTCCCTGGGGTACGTTTGCCTACAAAGCAGATGCCTTTTGGCCTAACTAATGCAGGTGCGCCACTTTTCAGCGGGCTATGGACCTTGCATTCAAAGGTATGATGGGGAAGGTCATTGTGGTTTATCTAGATGACTTAACTGTGTTCTCTAAACAACGAAGTGATCATTGTGATCATCTGGAGCAAGTATTGGCCAGATGCCGAGAGCATGGGATTTCCCTGAACCCAAAAAAATATGTTTTTGGAGTCACGGAAGGGAAATTGCTAGGGCATGTTGTTAGCAAAGAAGGAACAAAGATAGATACCGAAAGAGTTAAGGCTATTCAGAGCCTCACTTTGCCTACAAGCAAGACCGGCGTTCACTCTTTCTTTGGAAAGGTGAATTTTCTTAGGCGCTTTGTTCCCGACTTTGCTGAAAAGACTCGTCATATATTGGACATGATGAAAGGATCACCAACTTTCTCGGTGGAGCGAGGAAGGAAAAAGGTCATTTGAAGAAATAAAAGCTTCCGTCGCTCACGCACCAGTCCTGGTATGTCCCGATTTCTCCAAGGATTTTATCATGTATAGCTATGCATCTGAGCATACTGTATCTACCATCTTGATGCAAAAGAATTCTGAGGATGTTGAGTCCTCGATTGCATTCATGAGCTCTCCCCTCAAGCCTCATGAATTGAAAATGTCTCAATTGGAAAAGCATGCCTTCGCTGTTGTCAAAGCAGTCAAGAATTTTAGGTATTACATTTTAAATTCTCATACAAAGTGGTTCTAGTCCTGACACGGCAAGAAAAGTCCATCCTAACTCAACAGGAGTTAGGAAGTTTGAGGGAATTGGATTGAAAAGTCTAGAGTACGATCTAGATATAAAACCAACTAAGTTGGTAAGAGGAAAAGGCTTATGTCAACTTATGGCCGAAAACCAAGGATCGAAATTTCTAGAGAAAAGGATGATTGTACTGATGAAGCACAAAGTCAATTGGAGAAACTCCGATTCACCGCCTCTGTGCTATTCGTCGCAACTAGCGATGAGTGGTATTCCGATATTGCTTTCTTCCTCACCTACGGTGAATTCCCACTCACCTAACTATAAAGGAGAAGCGCATCAGTAAATCTCGAGCAGCCAAATATGTCATCTGGGACGACGGTTTATACAAACGCGGATAGATGGCGTCTTCTTCGGTGTGTGTCAACAAGCCACAACAGGTGAAGTTACTTGAAAGTTTTCATAATTCAGCCTATGGAGGCCATTTCTCCTCTTCTGTGACACCACATAAGATCATCCGGGCTAGGTACTATTGGCCGACGCTTTTCCAAGATACTGACCACTGGTAGCAAAATGTGAACTTTGCAATGAGTTCGTCGGCAAGCCCAAGTTGGCGCTTTTCCCTCGCCGGTTATTGTCGGCGACTAACCTTTCGATAATGGGGAATCGATTTTATCGGCTCACTCAATCCCCTATCGAGTGCCATACATAGTTATGTCCTTACAGCAATAGATTACTTCACAAAGTGGGTGGAAGCCATACCAGTCAAACATGCCACTTCCGAAGTTGTTTGCAGCTTTCATCAAAGAAAATATCATTGTCGTTTGGCGTCCCAAACAAGATTGTTTCGATAATGCTTCTAACTTCTCTTCACGGGAGGTTATTAGTTTTTGCTATGAATACGGAATAACTTTGGCTCATGCCTCATATTATTACCCTCAGGGAAATGGTCGGGCGAATCCATGTAATAAAACTTGGTGACCATCATACGAAAAGCCGGTGGATGAGAATCAACGAATGTGGCACAAGTCCTTGTACGATGCTCGTGGGTGGACCGCATTACTCCCAAGAGATCTCTCGGTATGTCACCTTTTCAAGTGTTATATGGCACCGATGCCAAGCTTCCCATTTCACGTGAACTCCTGCTCTGCGTTTGGCACGGGCAATCAAAAATGAAACTTTTCAAAGTTCTCTTGAAAAGAGGATCATGTATCTAACAGAACTTGAAGAAAAGAGAGTAAGGGTGGTCGACAGGATCACCGAACATCAGAATCAAGTCAAGATGTTGTTCGATAAAAGGCCAAGCAAAGGGATTTCCAGGTGGGAGACCTCGTCCTTTTGTGGGACAAACGAAGAGAGCCAAAGGGCATGCATGGAAAGTTTGATTCCCTATGGAGAGGGCCTTTCAAGATCAAGCAGTTAAACAGAGAGAATAGTTTCTATCTCTCGTATCTGGATGGAACTAAGCTCCCGCTTCCCTATAGCGGGCAGCATCTGAAAATCTTCAAGAAGTAGAGCTTGCTCTCTTCTTTGTATAGTTTGCTTCAGTTGTGTGTTTGCTTTTGTTGGTTGTGTGTTTTTCCCCTTTTCGGTCACCCTTATTTTTTTTGACTCTGTAACCCAATGGATAGGCACATGAGATATGGGATTCTCTACCCATGAGGTTTTTGCTCAGGGATAGTCCCCAAAAAGAGCCAGCTGTTATCCCGTAAAATTGGTAAGGGCAATTTTACAGATAACCCTACCCAAATTTTGTTCCGGTCCCTCGTCAGGGACTCCTTGCGTTAACATTGCAAAATCCCTTCCCGGAAATCTAGTTTTCCGAACTTAGCCATTTTTGGTCTTTTTTTTTTGGTTGGGTGCACATAATGACAATGCAACATCAAGTTTTGGTGCACCCCCTTTTAATCCTTTGGTGCATGCTTTCTTGTGTCAACAAGCGTTTTCATGCACCAAGGCGCATGCGCTTTCCTACTAACAATCCTTTTGTTGCGCCGAGTTTTGGTGCACCAAGGGCGCACATAATCTTGTGTCAACATCACTTTTGGTGCGCCAAAGGCGCACTTAACTCCGTGTTGGCAGGGCTTTTGGTGTGCCAAGGGCGCATGCTTTCTTGTGTCGACAGTGCTTTTCATGCGCCATTTGAAAAAGTTGGTGGCGCATTTATTGCCACCTCACCTATATATAGGCACGCGTCTGCAATGTCATTGTCACCAGAGCAATCACGTGATTATTTTTATTATTATTTTCTCTGAGCCTGTCAGCGCACCTGCCCTGTCGTTTTCAATCGCTTCGTGGACCCGTTTGCACACTTCTCCACTATTTATTTGGGTAAGAGGTCCTTATCTCTTTTGTGTGTTTTGTGCTCTGGTTCTTTGTTTGCTTGCTGGTTTGGATTGGAAAGACTGAAATCATGATTTCCCCCTTCCTTGTTGTATTTTCCATTCTCCCCATGTTCTTCCCCTCTTTCCAAATCTGGGTTTGGTAGGGAAAACTCGTCTAAATGACTACTTGAAACTCTTTGTTTGAGCCCTTCATCACCCAAAAACACCCTCAAGAAGAAGTTTGAAAGAATGAAACCCCTCAGAGAGAGAATCAAAGCTTAAAAAGAGACTGTATTTTTGTTCTCCTTTGGCGCATTGGCGCACCCTGCAACATGATAAACAGTTGCGCCAATGGCGCATCTGTCACCCCTGTTACACAAAAAATAGTTGCGCCAATGGCACATTTTTCCTGACTGCTGCATAATGAAAAGTTGCGCCCTCATGGCGCACTTCCCTCACTTGTTGCAAACACTTCCATGTGCCCTCTTGCGCACCAAACTTGAGTGCAACATTACAAAATCCTGCACCCTTTGGCGCACCCAACATCCATGTAACAATCCTTTCCTATGCGCCAAGTGCAAAGCTATAAACGGCGCAGGCGCGTCCCTCACTGCAATAACATCATGTCATGCAGACCCTTCATGCGCGCGCCAGGTTCCCTTTGGCACACAAAAATATGATGTAACATGCGCAAAACCTGCGCCCTTTGGCGCATCCTGTACCCGTGTAACATGAAAATAATTTCGCCTTTATAAAATACATACACATGGCGCAGGCGCACTTGTTCTTACAACAACAAAAATGCAACATGTAGTATCCATGCGCCATGTGCCCTTTGGCGCTGATTTATTCCTTACAATAGCCCTTTCCTGTGTGCCTTGTTATTTAGCCCTGTAAACTGCAGCATTCATGCACCCTGCGCCCTGAGGCCTTTAAATCACTAACTCTTTCTTCTGTTAAACGCTTCAATGGAGGATCAAACAACTGATATGACTTTCATGCGTTTTGTTTCGCTTCTTCTCCTTGCAGATCAGAAATTGAGCTCAGAGTTACGTATGTCTACATCAAGCAAGAGACCTACCAAATCCAAAGGCAAGGCCAAGCTCACAGAAGAAGAGATGAAGTATAAGTATCAGAGGGTCAAAATGCCCGAGTCCCAGGCCGAGTGTGACCTGAACATCAGAGACTCAGAGCTGGGTCATATTGATATGGAGGAGTTCTGGGTCAGAACTCAGAAGGTCACAAGAAGTCCATGGATGGACAAATTGATGGGAAGTGCACTACATTTTGCGGGCGGTATCCCTGTTAGTGCCGTAAATAATGAGTTTATAATGGTGGTTGCCCGATGCTACAATAAAGACACAAGATGTGTCGTGAATGATAAGGGCAAGGTCGTCATCAACCTCACCACCCTAAGACTTTGAAATAATGCTCAGCATCCCTCACCACCGAAACTTTGTGGCCATTAGCCATGATGAATGCGTTAAAGCTTGGGATGATAATGAAGATCAGTGCATGCAGCTGATGAACGAAGTTTACCTCGAAAAACAAAAAGGTAGTGACTCGATGGCCACAAGTCATTTCATCGCAGTGAATTTTCGAAGAGCTCAATGACACATTCACGTTCTGGCGAGCGTAGTCTTTGGGCTTCCCGATGCCCACTACTTCCACAAATGGATGTTGCACTATTTGGAAACAATGAATACAAATATGCCGGATCAACGCTTTGAGTGGGCGAAATCATAAGCGGCACGATAGCGAGCAGCTACAACAACTCACCACAACGGGAAATTCTACATGAATTCCTACGTTGTTTACGCTCGCAGTTCGAAAGGGACTACCCGGCTCGATGTGGAGTGGGGTTTGGCCCCAAGTTAAAATATATGAATATTATCCAAATCAAGCCGGAAAATAGCATCCCCCAATTTACAAAGATCAATGATGCATTTTTCTATTTCATCATCTACCTGTTGAGGCCGAATATGACTCACGGTCGTATGACCAAGAGCATCGTGGCAGCCATAGAGAAATGGGGGGCCCTATTCACTCAATTCCCCACGTTCACTTATCTAAGGGCGGCTAACTTCTTGGGGGAGCCAACTAAATTGCCTAGGTATGCCGGTCCCAAATTGATTCTGCTGGAGCTGTCAAGACAGCTAATCACCTACCATGAGAAATGCCTCAAGAGGAAAAAGGGTGGAACTCCTTTCCCCCTCACAGTGGGTAGGTATACATGTCTCACCCACCACAAGGCAAAAGACATGTTTGCAGAGCTGGAGCTACTGAATCTGAAACATAACTTCCCAGCAAGACCCACCTTCGACCCGAGAAATTGTCTGCCTAGGGCCAATCTCGATCCGATCCATATCCCTCAGATCGAAGATATCTACATCGATATATATCATGAGGTTGAGCTCAGGAGGAAGGACCATTCTCGTTTGGCATTAGCAGAAATCATCCAGTATGGGGTGGCCATCGTCCCTAAAGGCTACCAAACTACTGAGTAGGAAGTGGATCAAGTGTATCTTGATACAAATGGGGATGATTGGCCTTTTGCAGCGATTGATAGAACTAAAGCACCTCAAAAAATTGAGGAAAGGGTCAAGGAAACTCTGCGCAGAATAGAGCATTGGTGCCGGATGAACGGGCTCATCTACCTTAGAGTCGATTTCACGACCTCTCCATTGGGTAACACACCTCCTAGATCAAAACAGTAGCCTAAAGGCAAGAGTAAAGACAAAGAGGGTGAATCCAGTTCCACCCAAGAGGAAGCTCCAGAAAGCCTTCCTTCGCTTCACAAGAACGGGTTGAAATCCCGAAAAGCACAGAAGAAGAAGTAGCGGAAGATGTTCCAATAGGCATATCCACTCAGGATGTGGCCATGGCTATAACCGAGGTCCCTTCTGTTCCTTCTCCTTCTCCTCCTTCCCCTCCTCAAGTGACCCAAGCGACCATTCCTTTGGTCGTGTCCTCTTCCCCTTCTTCTACCATTCCTCCTGCTTCTTCGTCCATCTTCTCCTCTCTCGCGGAGTTGTCCCCCTCCATTTCTTCCCTCATCTCTGAGCTCCCTTCCCTTCCTATGTCTTCCTCTCCTGCAGTATCCCTTCCTCCCGTGGGCACTTCTTCGGCTTTTCTCTCTATGCCGCCGCCACGTGTCTCCACGTTTTTCCCTTCTACTACTCGCGCTTTGCCCCTTCTCTGCTTTCTCGCCCTCTCCCATAAGTCCACCTGGATCTCCCAAAGACTTAAATCATCAAAAGGAAAGTTCCCATCGCACCGATGGACTTCTCCGTAATCCCGTCAAAGGGGGCAAAGAAGCAAAAGCCTATCACACGCTTCTCTCGAGTGCTTCGGGAGAAAGGGTGATGGAGATCACGTACCCCAATCCTCTGAAGGATAGAAAAGATCTGTCTTCGACAGATTACACAGTGACTCAAGTCACAATGGGGACGTCTTCTAAAAGCCTTTAAGGAGAGGCCCTATCTGCAGTCGACGCCCTCTGCAAGAAGCTTCAAGAAGCAAAAGAAGAAAAAAGGCTACTGAAAGAGCAAAATAGACATCTGCTCCACGCCTTACAGAAGATGGGCAGTGCACCTCCCACGATCGCGCCGAAACTCCCGAGCCTCTAAGCCGAGGATAAGATCAATGAATATGCAAAGTTCGGCGATCGGGGTATGGCGCTTCCACTTGGAGGAGCCAGATCCTCAAGGACAGTGAACGAGTAATCGCCAAGTTCATCGATTTATATCTAAACATCAACAAGGTGAACAAAGAGCTCCAGCGCCTTGGCGGGACCCATATCTGAAGAGCTGGACCATGTTAGGCTCGCAAAGCATGAGACCTTTCAAAAATGTTCGACTGTTCGATCAAGATCTCGTTAAGTTCGGTGTTTTCGGTCATCCCGAGCCCTCAATAAAGTCCTTTCCACTGGATTACCGGTTGGATCAACTAGAATTTGTCCTTGAAAAGATTGATAAGGTAAAGGAAGAAGCCCTGGACGCAATGCACCAAATGGAACAGATCGTTCTTAGGATGTCTCCAGGGTTGCTTACTCCTTCCTTCGCCTTAAGGAAAGTTGATGAAACCATTCAGATCTTCAAGGAGATCGTTTCACAAGGGTTGGGGCCAGAGGTCAATTTTGATGCAGAGTCCATCAATAACTTGCTGGCCTGTCGGGACTTCATCGGGTTCCTCATAGAAGTAGAGAGTGAATATTCCAAACTCCCAGAGAAGCTCATAGATGAGCGGGAGACTTGCGAGGTGATCAACGAGTGACACAAGGATCCTTCCCAGGATCAACTAGAGCCCATGATCAGCAAGTTCATGGAATACCATGCCCAATTCCACATCTCGTCACCTGAGCAGCAGAAGAAGCAGGATACCCCCTTTCGGCCGCAGGATGACGATGATGAATGATTTCTCTCTCTTCTTCTCTCGCTTCTTCGACTTTCTTTTTTGTGAATGTCTAAAGTGTGTTGGCACAAATGATGACATCATCCATGTTGCACCATGGGATGATGTCATCCATCAAGTTGTCAAAAGTCAACATGACTTTGGGATATTTTGTAAGATATTTTGTAAATAGGTGGTTGGTTCCTTTTTGCCTTCCTTCTTCTCCTTCTTCTATAAATACTCGAATACTTGTTGTATTCGGGGTGGATATTTTTCAGATAAGAAATAGAAGTAAGAAGAAGATTTTGAACTCCTTGTAACAGAAGCAACTTTGAATACAATATATTTAGACTTTGTGTTGAATACATGTGTTTTTGTCAGATCTTTCTTATGTTAGATCTGTATGGTTGTTCTGTTAGATTTGCTTCTACTTTGTTGTCATTTATTCATCAGTATTGCTTTAATCATTTATGCAAGTAAGTTTGGCTCTGTTTACTACCGATCCCAAAACATAAACCCTCTGACCTTTCTGCTTTGGAATTCATTTCTTTTCTCCCTTCGGATCTGACCTTTCTTCATCCTCTCTTTCATTCCTTTCTCTTCGCAGCCGGAAATAAACCTATTGGGATGAGATCCCAAACCCCGAAGGCAGAATACTGTGAGACTTGCACAAGATTCCTGCTGGTAGAATAGCAATAAACCAGTTTCACTTTGCTGACTCAAAGAGGGGCTACACCCTGCACACTGTTGGCTCATCTATCCATAGATCTCGCCCAAGCGACATATTTTCGGACCATCGAGCAATACAACTTGCTCCACGATCTTGAACTCGTATAATCTAGGAAGCTCCGTTTGATGGCTTAGTGGTTATTTTTGCTACAACACAATGTATCCAAGAAGCCACTAATGCCTTTGGGATGCGTATGATGAAGCACCGAGACTCCCGAGGACTTTTTTAGTACGAACACCAATACAAGACTAGCCTTAAACACTGGAAGAAGACTACCACACTGCCTCAAAATTTGATTCAAACATCCACATCAATATCTCCAAAGATTGACTCAATATTCACTCACCTTTATTACACTCGGAGGAGGATTATGACTTCTTCGTTGATGATTACATCTCCGTTCTGATTCTCACCTTACTAACGAAGAGGAGGAGACTATTGATTCTATAGCCTCTAACATATCTCGAGAATTTGTATACATATCGAATCTGATTTCAATGTAAATCATAATTTGTGTTGATCATATGTGTATATAAATAAATAGGTGATAATCACATTATTATCATATCACTTTGTAAGAACGATCATAAGTACTAATAAAATCTCAAGTTTTTTTCCTAAGCCATAACATTATCTTGATGTGATTTGTAGCTTTATTTACGGAGATTTTTGCATGTAAAGAAGCTTTTAGATCCATTGTTATAAAATGGTGCATAAACAAAACATAATCAACATTCATGGGTATCCCAAAAACTCCCCATATTGAGGTCAAGCCCAGCTTATTACCCCTTGAATCTATCGAGACAACCAAGGTAAAAACCATGTTAGATAGGGATCATCCTCTCGTATACCCAACACATGACCAAAGTGGGATGACTATAACAACTAAATCAAAAACAATCCTTTCACTCTCCACAACAGTACCATGAAAAAATTATTTACACACTAGAATCAGAACAATCATTTTCTCCCACTGCATCTGAGCTCCCATTCTACAACTGGGGTGATCCTATTTTTGAAGAGATGTTAGACTCAAATATTATTGCTCTTAATGCATACTGGCAGCAAAAAAATGTTCAAATGCAACCATTCACCCCGCAATTCATTACACATCCTCATAACCCTTTACCCACCATTACATAACTCATGTATTAGAACCAGAACCCGTTGTCTAGCAGTTGTTTCTGACACTTCATGAAAATATGAAACACCAAGAATTAGTCAATCCCAAAACACTACTAACTCTACCAATCCATTTCATACATTGGATGAAAAAAATTCAAGTCAACCCGAGGCATCTAATGTCTCCTCAGCACCTATCTACGATCTTCACATGATCTCATCACAAAACATGTCTGCTCAACAATTCACGTCTTCACCAAGTCCTTCTACAGGATCCACACCCCCCAAGTAGTACTATCGCTTCCACGTCAGATCTTTCAGTCTCCTCACAGCAAAGAACATCGTCATTGAGTTCCATTACTCTTTCTACTTTTGTATTATCTCAACAAACTATTATCCCCATCCAAAACATTACAATGTATATTCCTTCAACTATGTGAATGCTTAACACCAGTGTCATTTCTAGTACACATCCTATTTTACAATACATGCCACAACCCTCGCAACCATTAATTTTTTTTGCCAAATTCCAAACCTCTGTAAATCATTCCACAATACTATATTCCACAACAAAGTATCCCACATCGAGACACCATGCTTTCGTCTCTTCTACACCTCCCCAACAAACACCTACATGCTCACAGCCTCTCTCGAACAAACATCAGTCCCATTACAATATCAGTACATCCAAACTCCGCAATCTATTGATTCACAACAGGGTTTCCCTTCTAAACAAAACATCCCATCACGAACATTCCATACCGACAAAACATCCCCCAACAAAACATCCCACATCAACAACATATCCATCAATAGTATGTACCTCAACAGAACATTCCTCAATATAATACCCCACAACAGAACATTCCACAACAAAATCACCCCTACCAACATAATCTCTCCTATCAACAAAATATCCCCCAACCAAACACTCCCTACCAATAAAACATTCTCGCAAAAATATCAAGCATACTCACCCCAAAAGATATTCATATTCAACCTATCTCACCCTCAAACCAACAAGCTCATGTAGACCCTCTATAGGCTCTCCTAAGCCGCATATCTAGTTTAGAAGCTATCTCATCCTCGTCTAAAAAAATATCTCACATGAAAAAATTTGCAACGAACCCATCCATCCTTATGTACCATACAAACCATATCCCTCGCACTGGGAGCTTCCTAAGTTTATCAAGTTCTATAGTAAAGAAGACCCCAACAACATATTCACGCATTTCACTATGCATGTTATATGATATCTCATGATCAAGATTTAATGTTAAGAACATTTCCCATGTCCCTTCTTGGTCCAAATTTTAGATCGGGTACAATAGTATCCCACAACATTCCTTATTTTCTTTTTCCCAACTCTTTCTAGATCATTTCTCCATAAACGTAGCTCGTAAAGTTACCATTAATGATTTATATGCCATCAGAAAATTTGAAGATGAATCCATCGCTAATTTCATCGCTCATTGGAGGGTGTCACTAATTAGTTATCTTTCACATTGCTTAGATAGATATTGATCGATATTTTATGTCGCGCTTTATGCTAAACACATTTCATCTAACCTACAAATTCAATTGTTCCACACCTTCGATGAGGCCTTTACTATGGCCCGTACGTTGGAATTACGAGCTCTAAAAGATGGCTAGTTAAAGCTTCACCCCAAGAAACCAAAAATGGAGTTCCCATCAAAATAAACATCTAGTCCAGATAAATCCAAAACAATTGCCAATGTCATTGTATACAAACCCCCGAGGAAAAGCCTATTACTAAACGTGTTCGTCAACAACATAATTACACACCTATAGCAGAAACTTATGGTGTGGTTTTTAATAAGCTACTTGCTTCCAAAATCATATCACTTCCACCCATATGACCTATTGACATATCGGTATCGAAGCCCATTTGGTACCGTGATAATGATTATTGTAAATTCCATAGGGTTAATGGTCATGACATAGAAAGGTGTCACACATTAAGCAATGTCCTTCAGACTTAGCTAATAAGGGTGACCTCCACTTAGATAATCCAAACATGACTCCAAACTAGAATCTTGACATATTTAAACAACCCTTACCGAATTACCCTCATCTTCTCGAATCACCACAAGTAAATGTCATCCACACCATTAATACAATAACAAAATTTGAACTTGTTCTTTAGTCCATTTTATTTCCTAGTGAAACAAATTTCGTAGAGTCGACACCAAAGGCCAACGAACCTAAGATTTTAACTATAGATCCTTCTTTTCTCAAGTAGATGTACAAGCTAGTCCTCCACCTTTATCACTCGGTGATTCAACACCCAAATAATCAATATCCGAGTCCGATAAACCTAGAACTCATCAAATCACCACTTAGCACCAAACCCATTTCCACGCCTTCACCTCGACATTATTCCAAAATTCATTTGCATATCATCTGTAGGTACAACTACATCTACACCTACACCTAGGTTTACAAACATAACCATGATACCACTTGAGAAATTTTTAGCTCAACCACCCCCACCTAAACCAAGAAAGGATCTTAGTCATCGACAACCTATAAAAATCAATAATTTCAAAAATCATGTGGACTATATCAACCAAATTATTTGAACCCCTCGTCCTTCATTAGCGTCAAATTCAATGAATACATCGATCTCATTCAAGACTTCTAAGACTTCAAAGGGACCTAGTAAATAGGGCATTGTTTAGGTCTTTAAAATTCCTCATTATGATGAAACTTATTATTTTTCGTGGTCCTCCACCTTTTCTCCCCCCTCTTCATCTGAGAGGCAAGCCTTCTTTTGGGGAGCCCCTTGTTATACCAAAATCTAGGCCCACAAGGTCCCCTGAGAAAAACATAATTCAAAATAATAATCAAGATCCCTCGAATGATCCCTCCTTTATCATACTAGTCAATCACCCCATTATTACAGGGGCACAACCCGCTAATCACATTCCTATAGTCAGTCCTTATGTTGCATCTACCATTATGTAATGGAAAAACACATCCGATCCTTGCATGTTCACTCCCACATAAACCAATTACCCTCCGAGCCACCACCCACGCAGGTCCCCGCACCCTTTTGTTGGAACAACTATAAGACCTCCATGACCACCAAGTAAATTAAACACCTGTCCAAGAGACTGTCTCACCTACCCCCAAAGAAATCAATGTCCAGCTTATATTCTCACCAAACGGACGATATGCTACCATCTTGGACAATTTGTTACAAGAATCACTCATCAATTTACCACCTCCTAATTCGTTAAACCATCGGGGGTGGAAGGTCACTGGTATGAATTTGATGCCTTCTTTGATTACCATAGAACACGAGGCCATGTTATAGAAGGTTGTAGGGCCTTTCAATAGAAAATTTAGAAGTTTGGCAGCTTCACTCTTTCTTCCCTCTCATTCATAATCATCATCAACATCAACATCAATGCCATTGAATGATTCTACCTCTGAAACATATAATCACCAATTTAACGTTGTTCATATCACCATGTGCTTGAAAAATTATGGCAATTAACCCCCTAAAGTCAAACAAGATAAGGACTTTATCACTATACCCCCACCACTAGAATTACTAACACTATCGGATAAACCTAAATTCTCAATATCATTGACCCCTGAAGGGCCTAATAAATCATCATCATCTAAAGCCAAGGTTTCAATAAAGACCATTACTCTTCCCCTCACCACATTAAAGAAAGTTGTTATTAAATAATTACATCAATCTCCCGCCAAAATTTCACTCTATGAACTCTTCCAAACATCACCACTTACAAACAAGCCATGTTGGAAGCACTCCGATCCATTACTATCACATCTAATGATCCAAATTATTTCAAAATGTCACAGGCGCTCTAAAAGTATCTACTAATATTTCATTCAAAATATGTGAAATACCTTCTCTTAGACCCAAAGATCATGAATTACCACTTTTTATCACCACTCAAATAAATGATATCTCTATCAAAAGAGTCATGATTGATAGTGGATCTACCATCAACATCATATCTACCTTGCTTTCAAACAATTCAAGTTAACTAACACGGTCATTTCTCAAACTCCCGCCTCTGCGCTCCTTTAATGACACAATCGCACCCACACAGGCAATCGTCATCTTACCACTCAAAGTTGGTTTCAAAACCTTACCGTAACTCTTATACATCATAGAAGGTGAGTTCTAGTATAATATGTTATTATTCCACCCTTGATACACACCATCCATTGTGTTCCCTCCACTCTCCATCGATGTCTTAAGTATGAACATGAAGGAAAACCCACATGGTCCCTGCTAACCCGAATCCATTCGTTGATCAAGTTATATGATGTATCATCCAAATGATGTATTGGTACCTAAAACCATATCTGGATCATCTAATAAAGCCTCCACTAGAACATCAATACCCTATTCCAAAATTTCCTCATTATTAAGGTCAGAAACATCTTACCCTTGGGGAATATTGCCTTCTTATGCTCAACTCTATTTCATCACCAAAAATGTATGGTTGTCATCCGACAAACAACTCACGTAGGACCATAATGTAGAAGATGTTATCTCATATGGATCGACATATCTTAAAACAAATCTTGTTTATGGTGGACTTGACAATCTATCATCCAATTTGACTAAGTCGCATCATTCAAGATTATGTCTAAATCAAATTTTAAATCCCTCGATAATCCTAAATTCACTCGTATGTATCTCCATCACTACGCATGGAAATGTTTTGGCCTTGGGCGTTACAAACAAGGAATGCATGACCAACCTTCCTTGTCCACTCTTAAGCCATATGAGAAAAATGGTTTAGGATATAGAAAATATACTTTGCAAGAAATCGAAACCATTAGATGTGAACAAGAAATTCTCGTTCTCGAACTAGAATCGTTATCATCTACCAATCCGAGGGTTCCATGGATACAAATGATACCGTACCTATCCAACCCAATTTTTTTTTAATTAATATCATATCTTTAGGACCACTCACTTATCAATCGATCATTCTACCAAAGTATTGCTACTCATTTTTCCGAAATGATCAAGAAGATTCACCCATGAGAATATATCCTTCAAAGTGTCACGATGACCAAGATATCCTTTCCCACATGGGATCTGAAGAGTGTTTCCATCAAAAATCCCTACCATCTGAAATATCCACTCTTATCAATGAATCCACACTTGATATTAACCTAGGAGCCTCACAAGATCCCCGCATAGTCAAAGTTGGTGAGAGTCTCAATCCGCAAGAACTACATGACTTCACAACATTCCTAACAAATTATCACCAAGCCTTCACTTGGTCATATAGCGATATGCCTGGATCGACCCCAACATTTTTGCGCATAACATAGTCACATATCCTGGTGTCAAACCTGTCAAACAAAAACTCTGCAAGATGCACCCTCGCATAGATCTCCTTGTTAAAGAAGAATTGCAGTGCCTCTTAATATCTAATTTCATCATACCTATAGACTATCCTCAATGGGTTTCCAATGTTGTTCCCATAACCAAAGCCTCATGAAAAATATGGATTTCAAGGATCTCAATCTTGCTTGTCCAAAAGATGATTTCCTTCTTCCAAACATAGATTAGCTCACTGACCTAACATCAGATCATGAAATGCTTTCCCTTATGAATGGTTTTTCTCGGTTATAATAAAATTATCATTACACTGATGATCAACATAAAACATCTTTTATCACCCCCGGGAACCTTTTGCTACCATGTCATGCCTTTTGGGCTTAAGAACACAGGGGCAACATATCAATGCGCTATGACATATATTTTTAGGATATTATTCACAAAATCGTTGAAGATTACGTTGAATATCTCCTCGAAAGTATAAATCTTGGAAAAACCATCTCAAGTCCTAGAATCAATCTTCACTCACCTTATTTAATTTTCCCTCTTGTTTAATCCCCGCAAAGTTTATTTTTGGTGTTCTCACCGAGAAAACTATTTGGGATTTATCATATCTATCCTGAATTGAATTTGGTCTCAAAAAGTTAGGGAAATTATATAAATTCCTCCACCTTCCAATCTTAAGAGACTGTGTGGCCTTTAGGAAAAGTGTAATCCATTCAATGCTTTATATCACAACTCTTCGATTGTTTCCAACCCTTTCATCACCTAGCTCCGTAAAGATGTCAAGTTCCATTAGGACTTAGATTTTCAACAAGCCTTTGATTAAATTAAACAATATCTATTGTCACCACCTATTCTCACTCCACCTCGTGAAGGGGAGCCATTCTACTTATACATATCCACTTCAGAGCATGCCCTAGGAGCTATGTTGGCCCACCGTGATAGCCAAGGCCATGAGTAAGCCGTATATTATATCAATCGCACCCTTCACGAATATGAGACACACTATACAGAGGCTAAAAACTATGTTGTGCATTATATTTTGCCACCTCCAAGTTACAACACTATCTTTTAAATCACAAAACATACATCGTCACTAGTTTTAACCCGCTTAAAGCCATGCATGCCAAACCTTATCATAATGACCGCATAACTCGATGGCTCATGTTAATGATTGAATTTGACTTGGAAATTATACCACAAAAGTCCATTAAAGGTCAAGCCATTGCTGATCAACTCGCTAAATCACCCCGTCCTAGATAGAAACCACCTCGTGAATACTTTCTTGATGAATCCATTAATAAAGTTAATAAATCTAACATTTATTAATTAAACTTTTACCACCAAAATGACTGCCTTTCTTTAATGGTGCTAAATGTCAAGAAGGCGAAGGAGTTGGTATTGTTATCATACCACCATGGAACATTCCCATTCTATTATCATTCAAACTCAATTTTGAGTGTACTAATAACATGGTAGAATACAAGCTCTAATTATGGGTCTCGCAAACCGCTATTCTCTTAGGTGTCCAAGTCTTAGAAATATATAGATATTCACAACTCGTCATCACCAAGTCAAAGGAGAATTCCAATGTAAAATAAAATACTTAAAAAATATAAATTTTTTGCTCATTTTCTCCTTGGCGTGTTCGATCGTTATACCATTCAAACCATCCCGCGATCTTCTAACAAGTTCGCAGACACTATGGCTTCTTTAGGATCCATTGACCCTTTCAAAATGGAAAGATCGAAAGATACAACGAAGATGTCTCGTAGTTATTCAATGCTTAGACCATCCTTCATATCAAAATGAGCTACCTTCCATCCATTAACATCGACACAAATCCATCGGATTTGTGGTACAATCAAATATTCGATCACCTCAAGGAATCTAAAATTCCCTTAGACTTATTACAAGGCACTAAACTCTCTTTTCTTCAACATATCACTCATTTTGTTATCATAGGAGGTATCCTCTATAAACGTAGCTTTGATGGTATACTATTATGTTGTCTTAAATCACATGAATCAACCAAAGCAATTGAAGAGGTCCATGACGGTATTTGTGGTGGTCATTTTAGTGGAATCGCTATCGCTAAATGTATCATATGGCTAGGGTACTACGGCCTTAAATTACTAAACATTGTTGCATGTATGTAAAGAAGTGCATCAAATGCCAACTCCATTATGATCTTATTCACATTCCCAATCAAGAATTACAACCTTCTCAAGACTTATGGCCTTTCTCTCATTGGGGATTACACCTCATTGCACAATCAATCCAAAGTCATCTAAAAACATCATTCAATCATCACCGTAACCAAATACTTCACTAAATGGGTTGAAAATATTCCTTTGACCTCGAAAATTTTTGGACCTATCATTAACTTCATATATGAAAATATTATTCGTCTCTTTGGCATCCCACACAAGATCGTCATAGATAATGGCAAGTCCTTCAAGAATAATAAGGTTAAGAATCTCTACAACACATTTAACATTAATCTATATTTTCATCACCATATTACCCCCAAGAAAATGGATAGGCTGAGGCTTCCAACAAAACACTCAACAAAATTCTTGTGAAAACCGTAAATGACGTTGGCGTAGAAAATGGCACATTCAAATTCGATTTTCCCTTTGGGCTTATCAATCCAATATCCGTACACCTACTAGCGCCACATCCTATTCACTCGCTTTATGGCTCAAGCCATTATTCCCCTAGAAATATAAATTCCATCACTCTGTGTATCTTAAAATGATTTCATTCCTGATGAAGAGTACCACCAAAATCACCTAACACAACTTGAGTTATTAGATGAAAAGCGTTTAAAAACTCTTGAACATCACCAAGTTTATCAACAATGCAATAGTAGAGCATATAGAAAAACATGTCAAGGAGCATGACTTTAAAATTGGTGACCTTGTGCCTATGGAAAATCAAAACATAACTACATTAGAATGAAGCAAACGTGGAAAAATTTCCCCAATTGGATTGGTCCATATATTATCACTCATAAGTATGTGTTAGGAGTGTATCGTTTTACTTTTCTTGAAAGGGAACCTAAAGTGGAGCCCTTAAATGATTTGCAGCTGCAGCCTTTCTATTGTTAAATGATTGATTATCATGACGATGATTTTGATCGAACATTCCTCCTTTATCGCACAAGCTCGTAACCCATTCCATCATTTCTTCCTATCATTGTTACATGAGGCATATGGATGTACGTCGCCTATAAATTTATCCCCTCCTTAACAAATGGTTTATTAGGTTCTTTCCCTCAACTTAAACAAAGTAAAGTAAGTATATATATATGGATTCTTCTCATTAAATTGAGACAGAAATAGACCGATCTCTCGAAGGACAACTATTCAAATATCATACTATCAAAAATAAAAATAAAAGTAGACTAATCCCTCAAAGGAAAACTACCTGAAAAAAACCATGGATCGATCCCATGAAGGACGATTGTTTAATTCAATTCAAAAATGTAGACCATACCCTTGAAGGATGAATACTTGTATATATAAGGCTTCCCATTGTGATCAACCTTCAAAATACAAAGCATCCAGAAACTTCCCACATTGATCAATTTGCTTCAAGAAAATATTATTATAAAAGATGGGGCATTAATTCCCGATAAACTCGTCAAAAAGGGGAACCTTCCTCCCCTACAAAGTTATACATCCATACGATTCTTTTGTTTCTATTATTTTCATAAAAATTCTTTTTATCCAAATCCATTAACTTGTATAAATTGTCCAATGACAGTCTCATTGAACATTTTGAAAGGATACAAGTGAATATTCTATCAAGACCCCACCACCATGCCTTCTCCAAGCGCAAATTACGTGCCAAGTGTCGATGTGGTCCTTCATAGGTGGATTCTAAGAAACTCGGTGGGGTGTTCTTTCCACTTTTTACTTAATTTTTATTAGGTTACATTTTATATTTTTAACATACTTAGCATGGTCATAATTTTTCCAAGTCATAATTAGGCATCAAAAATCATGAAACATACATCCAATACATATAAATATCAAGAGAAACTAAAAACTAAATACACATCATCATCATCATTTTCGTCGTCATCATAAATAAAGTCATGTATATAAATGATCATATAATCCATGTAAAATCAAAAGGGCTTATATGATCCTATCCATACAAAATCAACATCACTATAAATGTATCAAAGTCTCATACATATATCAAATAGGCTTCTATGAGCCTACACTATCACATGGTAAAACTTACATCTCCTAATATAGTACTCGACACCTTCCTCTCCTCTAGTGGTAGGGGTGCCTCCTCCCGCACCTCCTCTATCATCACCTCCCACTCACTCCATCCTCTGAGGTGGATGACCTACACTCGTCGTGTTGTCGTTGGGTCTTGCTGCTACTATGCCACCACCTTGGGTGGCTAAGTGATCAACGTAAAGAGTAACACCAAGGTACTTCTTGATGACCATGTCCATAAAATAATCACGCTCTACACACACAGGTCTCATGATGTGCTTGAAAATCATGCCAGGTGTTGAATATTCCCTTCTTTGTTGGGCCATGGCTGATAACTCTGCACCATAAATGGAAGCCCCGGTGATCCCAAGGCCTTCCTCGGTGTATCCCTCGAATCTTGTACTTGTCCCTATCGGTAGAGATAAGTATAAGTTATGCCCGAAAACCATCACTCTATAATCAAACCATCGTGCTTGTCGATGAGTGTGTCTCGAACACCAATAAGATCACATCACTCTCTCAAGTGGCATCTCTCTCACCATCACTTTTCGAACTACTCCATCATCTTCCTTAGCCCTCTCCTCCTATACCTCGGGCCCCTGTACTCCTCCTCCGGCCAAGCACGTACACAAATAACCGTAGGTGCAATCCTCTCCGCTACCCTAGTCCTCTCAAAGGCTCTCAAATAATGAGCCCACCATGCACTAAAATCTGGGCTTCCCCCTCACCGACAACCTCGTAATCTGATGAACATCCTCCAAAGTGATGCTCATCTCTCCATTGGGCAACCAAAAGGTGTTGGTGGAAGGATTACACCTCTCTAAAGCAAAGCAAGAATAAGGCCACGACATCTATGAATCTGCCTATAATAACTTATCCCACCAAATCCCACTACCTCTAGATGTTCCCAATCATCGTCGGTTAAATCCTCTCGACCTCATCCAACATTGAGGGGTTGCAGAGCTCTAATAGAAAGCTTCACATCCACCTTCAAAGCACAAACACGCAAAGCAAACCTTAGTATCATCATAATGATACAATCAATGAAACAAAATCATTCCATAGGCTAAAAAAGTTGTCAAAATCATGAAAAACACAAAACTTTTAATAAACAATCAAATCGCCAAAGAATCTATATAAATCTCCAATGATTCATTAAATCATCTCGTGATTCATGTTAGACATTCACACCACCCTAAAAACACGTCCGATTTATTAAAAACAATAAAAATTATAGAAAATTAAACAAGATTGAAGTTCAAAAGTTACCTCTACATGCACGTGTTTCCTCTTCCTACTTGGGGTCACCATCTATCTCAATCAATCACTCAAATATTTTCTCCGATAAGTTTTTCCACAATAGCTTTAAAACAAAATGATAATAAAATTGTAAAATAGTGGGTTATATAACCCGTTCTCAAGCAATCCAATCGCTAGCGATTGGCTAAATTACCAATGATTGCCTTGTTGATGGATCCTTATCCACATTTACCTATGAAAACACATCATTTTTCAATATCCATATAAATGTGCCATGTTTTCAAAGGAATTTAGCCTTCAAAATTCTTAAACAAACCAACACATTCAAAATTTGGGAATTACCATTTGTCTATGGGGGACGAACCCTTTGGCCCCCGTCACTTAGCTCTTCCCCACCTCTCAAACACTACCTGGAAAGAATCATAGGTCCACAGGCACTGAGCCCTTTGGCTACCTTGAAAATTGATTCCCCAACATTTTGTTTTGCACCCTCTTCAATTGGGGAAATCCCTTTTTAAATAGAAACACATTGATGCTTGTTGTATTGCTTAAGGCTACAATGAATTCACCAATGATAAGACAACTTTTTTAAATCATTTTTTCTAGCAATTTTCCAAAATCACTGCAGACAAAAAGGGGCAAATGTAGACACCAAAAATTTACATCTCCCAAGCCCAAACATACTCACGACCAAAGATGACACATTTACGACACCTCACTATATCACCCCTTTTAAATTGTTTACAACCCGTCATATCTCGAAAATAAAAATGTTTATCTCGATTAATGGAAATAAAAAAAAAAATCTATTATCTTTTTACACCTCACCCTCACACCTCATTGTGTTAACTAAACCACCTCGCTAACTACCTAAACCGCCTCTCAAACCACTTTCCGAAAAATCACTAACCTATTTCCTAACTAACTAGCCTTCTAACTAACCAAATCCTCCAAAAACAAATTCTCTCATCCTAAAAACCTAACTCATTCTTTTTTAAACATCCTCCATACTCATCACTTGAAATCCGCCATTTTGAGATCAAAATGGAAGGGAATCATTATATTTTCTAACTAAACTAGATTTCCCCAAAATCACCAATGATTTTCCCAATCTCCGACGATCTATAAATACTTTTTGTAGACCTCGTTTCACAACATGAATTCTCAAGCTCTTTCGGTATACTCTATCTCAATCCCACTCATCAAGTATCCAAGCACTTCAAATCAACATTATCCAGTGTCATTTTTCTCATCAAACATCAAATTCATCACTTGGATTTCTCTTTTCACCTTCCAACCACCTTCTTCTATTCATCTATGACACCGATCTATTCCGCAAGGTAAATCACTAGTTTTGATTCATTTTAGGCACTGTAAGCGGTATACCTTTGCATATACATCATTTACATGTCAAATAGCACTCTGTTTCATTAAATTGATGTCTTAATCCATTGATTTAAGCCTTGTTTAAGAGGTTATTAGATTTCATAGTAATCGCTAGTGACTACCCCAATCGCCAAGAATTTCCCTAAATCGCTAGCGATTCCTCGTGCTTTATACCTTTTCATCATTTTATGCTAAATCTAACTAAAATGCAAAGATTTTTCTTGTTATCTACTGATATTTTTTCTAGCATGATGTCTTTAGATGACATTAGGAGGTTCTAACTTTCCCATATTTGATTCCTTTCCTATTGTCTGCCATCCACTGTACTGGGAGCAATACAACTTGCTCTACGATTTTGAACTCTGTGCCATCTAGGAAGCTCCATTTGATCCCTTAGAGGCTATTTTTGCTGCAACACAACATATTTGGGAAGCCACCGATGCATTTTTGGATGTGTATGATGAAGCACTAAGACTCCAGGAGGACCTTTTTAAGTAAAACACCAATATGAGATTGGCCTTGAACACTGGAAGAAGACTAGTGCACTGCCTCTGAATTTGATTCAAATAGCCACATCAATATCTCCAACACTGACTCAACATTCACTCACCTTTATGACACACACAGGAGGAGAATTCTGAATTCTTCACCGAGGATTACATCTTCATTCCCGATTCTCGACCTTACTAAGGAAGAGGAGGAGAATATTGATTCCATAGCCTCTAACATATCCGAGAATATGTACATAGATCGTGAATCGATTTATGGATGTAAATCATAATTTGTGTTAATAATATGTGTATCTAAATAAATAAGTGATAATCACATTCTTATCATATCACTTTGGAAGCACGATCATAAGTACTAATAAAATCTCAAGTGTTTTTCCTAATCCATGACATTATCTTGATGTGATTTGCAGCTTTGTTTACGGTGAGATTGCTTGCAGTAAAGAAGCTTTTGATCCATTGTTTTAAAATGGTGTGGAAACAAAACATAATCAACATCCATGGGTATCCTAGAAACCACCCAATACTTGAGTTCAATCCCAGTTATTACCCCTTGAATCCGTCAAGACAACCAAGGTAAAAACCATGCTAGATAGGGATCATCCTCTCGTACACCCAAAACATGACCAAAGTGGGATGACTTAGGAATTTCCCTGAAGTCTGTAACTCAATACAGATCATGATAAGTAACTCCCAATATATCAATGCCCTAGGTGTAAATTTGACCATACTACTCAACACTCTGGATAATAGGATCCCAATAGTAAAGGAGCTTGTCCCCACCCTTGTCTCCTACCAAACACGAAGCTAAAATACCAATAAAGGCCTTGTGCAAGGCATGGATAGGTGTGGAGGTAACAAAAGAAGTCTCATGCCCTATTTGGCACCCACATTACGCACCTGGCCATCCCCCATGTAGGTAGCCCACTAACGTGATCTTGCCACTAACCCCACACTATCAAGTGTCAACCTCTTGACTATCACAGGAACACCCAAAAAACTGTGCACATCCTCTAAAGTAATGGTCCACTCTCCGTGGACCCCCGATAGCCAGAAAGTGTTCCGATCTATGTCTCAATAGCTAAAGAGGTCACACAACAAATGACTATCTGGCGCTACTAACGTCGTTTGAGATTATCTCTACAACCCTCGCTTTTTGTAACAAGTCCTTGTTTTCCTAGAAAGTTGATTTGAGATGCTCGAAAGCTAATCACACTCTCTGGCTTGGCTCCATAGGATGTAGGAACTTTGCATCAATCAAAAATTGAAAAGATCAAGTTAGAAACATCTCGTGCATAACAAGCTCATCAAAAACATTATAAAATGACATAAAAACAAAAAAACAAAATTACACTTGGTCCAATTTAGCTTCGCCTAGACAATTACGCAATCGCCCCTTGGTGCAGAGTGACGGTTGTATAACCACCACCTACGTAGAGCAAAGTGTTCATGTAAAAATGGCACGCCATACTTCATCAATCCCAAAACTTCAAAAAATGACAAAAATACATCATTTTTCATAAAATAAAAGACACACACATCTAGCGCCCCCTTATGAGCATTTTTATTGTAGGATTATTGAAAATGACCCCACTAGGTTGATATTTTTATATTTAACCATTATGGATTGAAAATGAACAAATGCAAATAACTCACGTGTTTCTTAGCCATTAGTCCTCTTGTTGGTGGGGCCGCCATCACGTCAAAATACTCTCTCGAATGATGTACTCTCACACGTAACCGTCATTGGTGATGCAAAGCTCAAAATTCTCTAAGTAGGTGAGTGAAAATGATTTCTAAAAATAACAATTCTAGTTATATATAACATGTTTTAACTCCATTTTGAGTGTGTGTGTGTTTTACAAAGTCGGATTGTTGGTGTATGTATATTTCTATCCCCATGGATATGGTAAGTCCTCTTGTTGTTTTGATTTTAGTATGTTTTGTCAATTTCATATCTATCTACACTTGATTCTCATTTATTTCTTACAGGTAGCGGGAGTTTTGACTAGTGTCACTTCGACACACCTGACGTGACATATATAACCTCTAACTCTCCATTTTGGGAATGTCATATTCAAACTCTCCATTCTACGCATCGTCATGGCTAGTAACGCTTCTCCGAGGGGGAAATATGTGTGCACCAAATTTTGCACGTGCTACATTGTTGGAAGTGGTTAAAAGTACCCTATAATTTGACTATTATCTTTTCCAACAATGTTTGAGTCCTATTTTCTATTTACGATGTGTATATTTGCATGGCTTAGTATACTTTTCTTAGTCATTTCCATGCTTTTCCTACCTTTCATTATCATTCTGTAGTGTTTTTCCTTAGCACTTGACTTTAAGTTACTGAATTTCCATGACGGTTACGCAACTACCATATGCCCTCACCGGTGGTTGAGTAACCGCCGGTCTCGCGCAAACCGGTGGTCATGTGAATTTTGAATGAGACTTCCCAGGCATGATTTGGATGTGTGTTACTTTCTTCTAACTCACCTTTTGCACATGTTTCTTAGTCAAATTGGTTGTTTGTAGGCTTGATGGATACATACCAACTTCCTCTTCCTCTTCTATTTCTAATTGAGAGTTAATTTCCCCTCCTTTGAGTGAGGTGGCATTCCTTGGTTGCCAAATGGCTTAGACCATTTCCCAGCCTATGTTCTATAAAATCCAAGCTTCTTCCCAAAGCAATGGCCAAATATTTTTGTTGTGAATTACATCGTTATGTTGTCATAATCTTGCTAGGAAATACACAATCAAGCCAATTCTCTTGCATTGTTATTCTCCTACCCACATTGCTACCATACTTCCTATAAGCCACCATTGCTCCAGAACTTCTTCATTTCTTCTTCTGCATTACCCAACACAATTCCTTGGATTCACTTGAGCACTAAAGTTGGAAAATAAACTGAGGGGACATCAGAGTAAACCATCACTGGCTTTGCCACTGTTATGAAAATTCTAGGTTGGGGATGTACTTGGATTTCCTTAAGCTTTCTTGATTTCTTTATTTAATTTGTATGCACAATATTGACTAGAGTAGTTAAATCATTTCAATTCAAATCATTGTAATAGTTAAGTAATTACTGTAGCTTTCATTTTGTCTACATAAAGCTTTTGGTGATAGATTGCTTCCCTGCTTATCCCTGTGGGTTTGTAAGGGAAGTTTGTCTAGAGGAAAGATTCGCATTTTTAAAAGTAATTACAATTCCATTTCAATCTGCAATCTCCATTGAATCCTTCTTTACTTCTACCGGGAATTTTCAAGCGAAGAAGTTCTTATGAGAAGCTTTTACTTCTTCCCGTGTCTCTGAGGTGGAACAGAGGATTTAGATCCACAATTACAATTTGGAAAAGCTTTGTTTATTTAGGATAGTTTAGATTCATTCTGCATAGATAAATAGTCACATCATATTATTTATTTGTTTAGGTTTTGTTAATAATATTGTAGAAGAAATTGTATTTCTTCGTATTTCTTCTGTCAATTTCCTCTGTTGTTTTCCAGAAAGCATAAAATCCAAAAATATTAGATTAGATTAATTAATTTGCTTTTATTTGTTTTATTCCCTTTATTTAATTAATTTCCTTTCAAATAAGTAGATCAAATCATTCATTTCATTTTGGTTAATTAACTGGGAATGGATCTAGTTAGTTAAGATATTAAAACACATTTGTCTTTTAATTAAGTTTGATTTACCTCTCTTATTTGTTTAAAAGAAATCTTGTGACGTAGTTTAGCTTTCGGATCAAATCGAATATTGAACCGGAGGGAACTTATGCTACCCGTACTTAGCCTCTAATTCCCCTTTGATCAATTCAACTACTAGGAATTTGTTAAAATATAACACATTATATAGAATGTAAAAAAAAGTTATGTAGTCATTGGTTGGTAAATCTGTTCAACCACCTCTCTCTCAATAAATAAACCTCTACCCGTATCATTTATACAACACAATTTTTTTCCTTCGTATTCTTTCTTCTCTCTACATATTCCAACATTGGTATCGAGCTTAGGCATCGGTGAGAGGAGAGGTCCACGCAGGAGAGGTCACGCAGGGTAGAAGAGAGGAGTTGGCATCGCTTGTTTGAAGGCGCTGAAGTAGTCATGGTCGCAAAATCATGCAACAAACATGGGTAGAATCATGAAGGGCAAGCACCGGTTGAGGGCATCACCAAAGAAGCGCCTTGGTAGAATCGTGGTGGAAACCGGAAAAATCGTGGGTTTTTTTGACTTGTTGTGGGCGTAAATGCAAAAACATGGGCATGTGGAAGGGCGAAGGGAAAAATCGTGGCTCACAAAGACCTATAAACAACAAAATCGTGGAACAAATAGAAAAATCGTGGAACAAATAGCAGAATCGTTTTAGGAAAAACGTGGAAAAATCATGGGTTACGACCATTTTCAAATCGTGGCGGAGGTAAAACTTGTGAACAACAAAGTCATGGAGAGTTTTATTTTTATAAAACTATTTGGTGTTGTGTTTTAATATTTTTCGCAACATAAGATATTTTCCCCATGTACCACGTATTTGCATAGTTTATTTCATACGATTTGGTGGAGAAATTAATCTCATATTATATGCTGGAGAAATTAAAATAAATATATTTGCTGGGAAAAAGATATTTTATTAAGTGTGAGGCAAAATTATTATTTTATTATTCTTTGTTACTTTGGAATAATAAAATGGCAAATATATCACACTTGACGTTGCCGGAGACACAAAAATTAACAGGCTCTAATTTTAATGTATGGAGTCATAAGATTTTAACAGTCGCGGAGTTTCGTGATTGTGATAAAATAATCAAGGGTGATGAAAGTCGACCAGCGACGAACTTCGAGGATTATGACAAACGTCATAAGGAAGTGTTATTGCTTCTCAAGTTATCGGTGTCGGATGATTTGATACCGGAAGTGCGGAATGCCACTGTGGCAAGCACGTTGTGGACCAGTCTGAGGGATAAATATCAGACGTCAGAGAAGAGTCGGGTTTTATACCTAAAAAATATGCTCTTTTTTGTAAAGTTACAAGAAGGTGGATCGTTATCTGAGCACCTACTTCGGATGAAAGACCTCCGAGACCAGTTATCTTCCATCAATAAAAAGGTGGATGACGATGATATGGTGGCTCTAGTTTTGAACAGCTTACCTTCTTCGTATGAGTCATTTGTGGAGGCACTCCATTTAATGGCTGAAAGTCAAACACTCACGTTTGACAAGGTGAGTTCCTACCTGTTGCAAAAGGAATGGAGACAACTTCAGGTAGAATCTAATTGTGACCATGCAGAGAGTGCTCTTGTCACTCAGTCAAAGGGAAAGTGGAAACGTCAATCTAGTGAATCTTCCACTTGGTATTAGGTCACATGTTATTATCATCACAAGGTTGGGCACCTCGAAGGATTGCTTTGAAGCGGATGTATGATCTTTCAAAGCAGAACAAAAATCCATGTAATGAGGAACATGTGGCAGCAATTACAGAAGAATGGGATCCGGATGACGAGTATGCTCTTTATTGTCTTATGACATCATGCTCAAATGATAGTGGTACCGATTCTTTGGATCATTGACTCAAAAGTGCGTCTGCACACTTTTCATGTCGTAGGGACCGGTATGTTTCATTTATTGCAAATATTTGTTTTGAATCGTAGTACTAGCAGAGAAGTGATAGGAGATATATGCATTGTATTGAATAATGCTCATAAATTGTTGGTACGGAATGTTAGATATGTACCTTCTTTACAAAAGAATATTCTATCTATTCGTCGATTGGTTTGAAAATCCCAATATTTCGTGGGATTTCGTGGAAAGAAGCGTGTTATCTCGATGTGAAACAGAGACGGATAATTGCCCTTGGTATTGGGGTAGGTGGTCGAGATCGGCTTGTTGATCCGGGCCGTGATCAACATGAATGCACGTGTGGAGGACAGCTCCACCATTCGGGGATGTGTAGGAGGCTGCAATGCCTTCGGAGAAAGCCATTCCTCACAAATATGTTGACTTGGATAAAGTCAACCTACATGCACCTATTATGGAGGGAATATCCACCATATCTGGTGTACGGGAGGTGGACATGCCTTGGGAGGATGGATTTCCTCATTCGAAGAAAAATTTGCTTTGTGGACGGAGACTCCACTATTCCGTATGCATCATTGACGGTGCATGGTGAGATGGCATGCCCAACCACTCACTCGAGGTTATTGCTCAAGGACAATAGAGCATGAACAGTTTGCTCATTATGTTGTGAAGGATCTTTCCCAACGAGAGGGGATAGATGAGCAAATAGATAAGACGGAGATGGTTATTTCTCCTATTGAGACAAAGACTACTGCTGAGATGGAGATGGTTATTTCTCCTACTATTGAGGAGTTGGTTCTAACTCCTGCACAGATGGTCACATTCCTCTTCTTGAAAAAGTTGGATGAGCACTACATGGTGGTGCAAGGATGTGATCGAGGTGACTTTGATCATAGGATAATTGAGTCTTTGTATAGATTCTAGTAGGCTACACAAGCCTAGAATAGATTTTTCAATCCACATCTTCGAGGTTCTCGATTTCAAAGACTCGGAGATGGGGCGACACTCTTAGCCATTGGCGATTCATCATCTGTCAATGAATCATGAAACAAAGAACCAAAGTGGACCACTTGCCATATCTTTTATTCATGGGACAAGATTTTTGTTTTGCGGTTCGTCTTCATTCGACAACCGCATCACAGCTTGAGGACTGCTGATTTTAAAGTACAACTTATGGCATAGTCAGTAAATGTAATGACTAAACATATGGGCTTTAGGAAATTTGTAAAATTTCGGGACAAACTTTGTCATGTTTTCAGTTTAGTCATTAAGAGGGGGTGTTAAAATATAACACATTATATAGAATGTAAAAACAGATTATGTATTTTTTCGGTTGGTAATCTGTTCAACCACCTCTCTCTCGATAAATAGACCTCTTCCCTGTATCATTTGTACATCGCAGTTTTTGCCTTACCGTATTCTTTCTTCTCTTTGCATATTCCAACAGAATTTACATTACCTAGACTTAGTCCTTGATTCTCCTATAGTTTCCCATCAGCACTCCCACAATCTTCCCCATCGGTTGTCCTAGCACGACCTCGGGAGGTCAAGTGCACCCAAAGGTCACACGTTGATTTTTAGGCATATAGGTTCCTAAATACTCCTAAATCAGCTGCACATCTTCTAGATTAATCCCTACTATAATTATAAAACACTCAAGTAGGTTAAAGAGTCTAGCTTCATCCATTTCTAAGAATGTAAAGGTCATAGATCCATGTCATAGCAAGAGAAAATTCACTATAATAATTACACAAGGGTTTCAATTAACAAAAGGTTAGGTCACATAGTTAAGACCCACCACATCTCACTACTACAAGATTGCTTAAATTTTTACTACATTATTATCTCACTATCTTATTATCAAGAGAGATAAGGACACCCCTAGGGGGTTGGTTAAATTTACACTATTTCACAAGTACCTAGGAGAATTACATGAGGTTTGATCCCATGATGAGGAAAATTAATGTAGCACATGGATTAATTTAATAGCTAGGAGTCTAAACACCCTTAAATGGATACACATGTTTTCTCCTTTTGTTTTTTGATTCTTTAACGAAGGGTTCTACAGTAGCTAGGGTTTTTACTTTGTTGCAGGTTAATATAGATCATCCTAAAGTTGTGTAAGCAAGAGAAAAATACAAAGAATAAAATTTAGATAGGAAAACCACCCAAAAAGTCACATATCCAATTTGTCAAAGGGTTTAAGACCGTACATCTCTAAGTCATGACCATATAGCTCCATTCTGGACCATATATTAGTTGTATGATCATGCCCCTACTCAATTTCCATCACTAGAACTTCTAGTGTAAAATCTACAGATTATGGATCCTCTTATTTCACTACCTTACACATCTAGATCATTCATGAATGAACATGAATAAATAATTTTATCTCTCCTTTAGTGTGTCAAAATTAGTCGTTTATTCTATATCAATCATTTCAATCATTTCAAATTTGAATGCGATATTATAATTGTGTATAATTGATGTTGGAAGATAATTAGATCATAAAATTCTACCTATTTCAAACCATTACATCCTTCTTATTGTTGTGTATTTCCATGTCATAAAAATTATTAGGGTGTAAATCACTTGAAAATTTTACATATCAAGAAGTGTCTCCACATCTTCAAGGCATGAACTATCATTACTAACTCTAAGTCATGAGTTGCATAGTTATTTTCATGCTCTTTCAAATTTCTTGACTCATAGCAACTACCTTTCCATATTGAGTCAAAATTCGCTCAAAACCATCATGAGACACATTATTCCTAACCTCAAAACGTTTGTTAGGATCTAGAATGATGATAATTGGTGTTCAAGTCAATATTTTCTTGACATGCTAAAACACAATTTCATACTTTAGTGTCCATTCAAACTTTTTACCCTTTTGTTGAAGTGGGTTGATGGGCTTAGCTCTGTAGACATCTAAAATGTCGACATGGTTAATTACGATTAACTTGTCCCGCAAATATCCCAACATCACCCATATAATAATTAATCGCAAGATTAATTATTATTATTAATCCATTTTATCATATTTACCCTTTATCATTTATTTTATCATTTCATCATTAATCCTTTAAATCCATTATTACATCCCATTTTATCATTAATCTCATTAATCCATTATTATATCCTATTATCCTATTTTAATTCTTCATTAACATTTCCTAGGAATTTAATATTCCTACATCTACCTACCCACCTACCCTACACATCCCTACACCTAGCCTTTCCATGTAACCTCACCCCTAAACATCATTTATTAACCTAATCTAATCCTAATCTAATCACATCCTCACACCTCTAAATCTAAAGGCTTCTAAATCTAGAAGCCTCTCTAACCTTCTCCTTCCATTGAATTTTTAATTCAATGGAAGCTTCTTCCCTCCATGGATTTTGAATTCAAATTCTAGAATCCTCCATTCTAGAGAATTCCAATCCTTACATACATTCTCTACCCTTGATTCAAATCCAACATGGCTTCATTTTAGCCATTGAATCCTTTGTGACCCATTAACTATAAATTGATATCTCCTCCTCTATGAGAGCTAGCTTGGAATAACTTGGAGAATCTTGTAAATACATAACATCATCCATTTTATCTTCTTCAATCACTCAATCAATCCATTCCTCCAATCCATCTACAAACCATCCAATTGATCTTCATCAAACTATTATCAATTTACAAGGAGGTGTTGCTCGTGTGTCTCAACCAACATCTGAAGCAACAATCAATCATCCAAGAGAAAATCCAACACATCAAAGGAGGAGTTTGGAATCTTGTAGGTAAGTGTAGGTATAATCTCTCTCCTCTTTTCAATCCATTGCTCTATTTGAGGTTTTGTTGGAGAAGATTAGATTAGGGAAGCAATTTAGTTGTTTTCTTGCATTTTCACTCACTAATCTTTTCTTGCATTATAGCTACCTTCAAAATTTACTTACAAAATCCATGTAATACCCTGATGAGTACCTTAAGGTTGCATACTTCTTATAAAAATCTAGGTATTGTCCATTCTCATATAACCCGAATCTTTTGTATATCCATAATAATTCCATCCTTGGAATTGATGCACCATAGGTAATGGATTTATTTATATTAAAAATATCACTTGGAAAACATTCCATATTTTTTGTTCCCTTAGTCTCTATAAGACTAGATGAAGATGTTGCTCATGTTTTTGTCCACTCCTTTAATAAATCAAGATGTCATCCAAAAATACTAACAAAAAGTGATCCAAATAATCCAAGAATGCACTATTTATAAATTTCATAAAGTCTATAGGGACATTGGTCAAGTCAAAGACATGATATTGAACTCATAGTGTTCAAGTGAGTTCTAAAAGTAGTTTTATGCACATTTCCCCCTTATTCTATAATTGATGGTAACCAAACTAAAGCTTATTCTTACTGCCTTCTTATGTTGCATGTAGATAATACCCTTATCTTTCTCATTCTCTTAATCCTAGATAGATAATATTACCCAATTAACTTAATCATTGAGGAATTGAACCCTTTTGTCAAGACAATCTATCTTAACTCAATGGATTTACAACCAATCCACCCCCATAATTACAATATAATACCATAAAAGGACTATATGAAGGTTCACTTTGGTTCAAGATACACCCAAATGAAGTTCTACTTGTTAAAGGCAATTCATAATTATATGTTTTACCTAATCCAAATTTGACTTCCCATCCTTCTATCAATTCAAATAAAATTAAATTATAGTTTGAAGGTAATGCAAGAGAAATAAAATTATTTGATACTTCTAAATTAATTAAAATAGAAATAAAATAACTAGCTAGTATACCTCTAACCTCAATAAGTTTGGATTAATTTTTATCTTTCTTTTTGTTCACTACAAAATATATTCTAGAAAAAATTACTTGAATTTCCCCTCTTTCCCATGTAGATCCAATAGTTCTCGTGTACAACAAAAACTTAGTAAGAACCAAAACTAAGAGTGTTTTATTTTACCACTAGGGATGTCCATTGGAAGCTTCTTCTTTGTCGTCCCCTTTAATGAATTTGAGATATAAAACCTTATCTCCTTTAAATCCCTTGTCACCAAATGAATTCCTAATATTTACAAAATGTTTCTTGGGATTTATTTTCTATAAATTATTATGAATAGGATTATTAATAGATTTATTTTGAGAGGATACCTTATTCTATAACTCTTTCCTAGCTTTCAACTTAGATTTTCTTTAGCTTTAGCCTTATAGGATGATTCAATCGTAGAATCTAATGTCTTAGGATTTTAATATCCACATCATGCATAGTCAAGGGTTTGAGACCCAATTTGAACTTAGTAATCTTAGTTTCCTCATCCAACATGTAATCCACATATCAAAGAAAGTTAAAAACTTGGTCTCATGATCAACAATTGAAAAGGATCCTTGTTACAACAAATAAAATTCAGTAATTTTTGCTTCTCAATGTGACGTGAGACAAGTATACATTGCATAATTTATTTTCACAATTTGCCCATGTGAAATTATTCAAACCATATCCTTTGAGATCACTTTTATTCTCACACCAAAGTGCAACATATCCTTCTGATTGGAATATTTTGACATGGTCAAATACATTAGAACTCATTTCTTTCAATCTAAAATACCTTTTAATACCAATTGGATAAACCTCGGTTGCATCACCTACTTACATAAATACTTGGGTAGAGGTAGCTTTTTCAACAATCTTATAAAATGATCTTGCTCCTAGGCCTTTGGTTTTGTTTAGTTTAGTTTGGATTGTTCTCATTATGTTGATTATTACTATCTAGTTCCATAAACTATTCTCCTTAAATATATTAGGGGTGTAAAATTTCCATAAGGAGAGTTTCTTGGACATCAAGTATTGATTGGATAGATTTAAGGATTTTAAGGAACCTATCCAAATATGATACAACATTGGGCTTGATATTATCTTATGGGGTTCCCTTTCTTGGTTTGGAGCGCATTGACTACCCCACCTATGGATTCCAACCTTTGGTGCATCTCCTCTACCACTTCATATTCTTACTATTTTCTAAAAACAAAAACAAAATAAGTGTATGTAATTTGTTTTATGTTTTATCCCAAAGTTCTTTAGTATTGAACTCTATTACGATACCATATGTAACATCATAAAATGTCCTACCTATTTTTTTCATTTCCATAACTAAGTGATTAACTAAAATATGAAATTTGTATCTATATTCTAAGTTAATCTAAGCAAGTACAAAAATCCAATAAGCGATATAAACTAAAATACTAATGCTATTTTTTTAATATTTAAATGAAATAGAAGGGATAAGTACTTAACCTCAGAAATGACTTACCTCGATGTGTATCGGGACTGAATGAGATGATGTGCGAATGAAGGTTAGTATGATGGAACAACCCATAAAATTGCAGCAAGTGGTGATTTTCCCAGACTGGGGTGCCTAGAGGAGGACTGGAGTGCCTATGGGCACCCTAGTTTGTAGTATGGGTGATTTGGTCTACATAATAGCTTAGGACTCAATCCTGGCGGTGTCGTTAGATCTTCACAATATCTTGATCTTTGTCACATGAGTGTCGCACTAACCTTGTTGATGGCATTACAAACCTGCAATGAATATTCACATGCAAAACCCCATACAATGCATCAAAACCCTAAAAAATAAATATGCATATAAAGGGGTCAGACTGACCTTAGCAGCCAAAAAGGTGGACTTATGACTAAGCATTGCACTACATTCTAGACTCAATATAGTTATGTGTTCTTTGTGTGTGCAATTATGCCTAGGATGCCCTAGCGCCAATGACACAAAAGTAGGGGGAAATAACTACATGTAAATGCAAAATGGTGGATGGAATAGAATAGAATTCCCTTTCCTATGCAATGTGTGTGATGCAATGATGCCCAAATGCAGTCCCTTGCCTTAGTAGATAACTAGCCCTTAGTAGTGAATAGTCCACCCATAAGATAATAAGTATGCTATGTTTATATAGGGATCTCTTTCTTAAATTTCGACACTAATGACCCGACATGATGACTAGTACATATGGGAATGAGAGGGAAAACCGTAAAGACCGACCTCAAAACTCTAAATTAGACTCAAGTGCTACTAGACCGGGCGCCTAAAATAAGGACCGAGGCACCCATGGACACCCCAGTTCTACCCTAGGCACCCAAGTCAAAGACTAGAGACAATAAATGACCAAATAATGACACTTATGACTTGTTGAGAGACAACCAAAACTATGCAAACAAGCGGCATTGTGTAAGACAAATGATAACGACGACCAACTAGCCGACGATAGGATTAGGGGATAGATCATTAATGAATATTTTTATTACACGAGATCCATATATATAATAACATATTTGGTGGTATAAATGTAATAGTAAGTGCATGATTTTGTGACTACACTAACAGAAATAATTTACATACACATGCATAGTGATTTTATTCAAGTTCATGCTAAAAATTATTAATACCACCGAGTATTACCAACTCAGGGTAAACCCATTTTTCCTCTTCTACTAGTAAGGCCATAAGCCTTCGAGTGTGTTTGAGGATAAAAACTTCATAACCAATCAAATGAAGTGAACCAATAATAAGCAAAAATAATTGTATTTTGATATATTCCCAAAAAAATTGATTCTTAACAAAAATACACTAATCTTCACTTCATCCTTTAATCTAACGAAAGATTGAATAATCAAATGTCTATAATTTATATGAGATTACTTAGCATGTAAGAAAATAGATCTTCATCAATAAACTTTAGAATATAACCGCATGTCACCTACTCCCCAATTTCTTATCCTTTTATTTATTTAAGGATTGATATAATTAAATCACTATTTTAGCTAATCAGTAGCACTTTACCAACGTGGTTATATAAGAATTAATTTTAATTATACCAAACCTGTGTAGGTATGAGGACAAAGAATGTATTTCAAATAAGTTCATCATGCATAAAAAAACCTTAGTATAAAACAAGGTTAATTCCAATAAGAAGAGAATAAATATGCGATCTATAAGATGCTTACTATGTAAGATAAAAGAACTACCCAAACATCTTTTCAAGAAAGAGTGCATGTGCATTTATTGAACATGGAAGTATAAAGAATTATTCAATCCAAACATAAGAATAGATCCTAAGTAATGTAAATGTTCACTTATTAACACCATGCTTATTAGTAATAATTTTATAAGATGGTACTAACTTAAATAGGTCTTCTTACCCAAATAAATGCCATTCATTCTCAACCATACTTGAGGTAGGGAGCATCATATAGTAAATTCTTCAAGTAAACATATATGTAATCCTAATGGAGGAGCGAAGATGATAGTCACAACATCCAATATAATGGAGAATCTAACTTCCACCTAGTTCAAGCATACACTATACAAGTATGCACCTCCTCGAGTGTATAATTAGTGCTTTGAAAGAATGAGTGATAATATCCTTTCTAATGATAACCAATCAAGGTAAGTAAATTACATGAATAATAAAAATGAAATCCAATAGCCATTTAGAAATTCAATATCTAAGAGAGCGTCGAGGTTATTTAACTAAGTGCTTTGTAATCACTAGGTAAAGGATTGCGAAACCTACTAGGTCTCAAAATTTAGGAAGTTCTAACCAGAGGTCATAACCAAGGAAGTACCAACATTTAGGCATAATGCAGTTTAAAATATCATTTTCATGCCCACTCATTTAGGAGTAGTTAATCTTAAGACATTATTTCATAAGAATACGAGTCTACAAAGTTAGGAACATAGTCAATACATAGTACCTTAAACATGATTTCAGCCTTCTTACACTTACATCCACCTCTGAAAGAGGCAACCTAGGTAAATGATTAGTTATGACCCCATATAATTCATGCAATTTATTTTGTTCCCGAGAAAAATAGATAATAGTGAATTGGGTACACTATCTGAGAGAGCTTGCAACACTATTACGCACAATCTACTCTCATTAACTTTCTTGACTACATGATGAGATATAACTCATTGGAATGATTTCCAAATATGTTCACAACTTTAAGTCTTAAGAGGTACTAAAACCAAAAACGTTTCTTACAAATTCATCCTTAATAGACTGAAAAACACTATAATTAGAAGTCACTTCATTTTAGATGAGGATCATGGTTTCCCGTGTAAATGAGTATAAAACCAATGAGAGAGAAGGGTGTAAATGATCCTAAAGATGTCACCATGAAATTTTTAATTCAAATCTTATATCATTTTCACTTATAATATGTTGTTATTAAAATCATATGTAATGTATAGTCAATAAAGAGGTTTCAATCACAACTTAACAACACAATTGGACACCATGATAGGCACGAGGTCTTACTATAGAGTATTGACCTTAAAAATAATAAATCAATATCCTATATGTATATCTAGATGAGAGACAACAAAAATATCTTATATAAGGCTAATTCGAAAATAAACAAGAATCCACTTCACTCTTATATCCACTTCATTCATCTCTTATATCAACTTCACTTATAATACATTGTTATTAAAATCATATGTAATGTATAGCTAATAAGGAGGTCTCCAATCACAACTTAACAGCAAAATTGGACACCATGATAGGCATGAGGCATTACTATCAAGTATTGATATTAAAAATAAGAAATAATTATCCCATATGTATATCTCTAGACGAGATACAATAAATCTATCTTATATAAGGATTACGCTTTGGAATTTTAACCCTCATTTCTAATTCTTTGACCACACCTCTGTTGAAGGCAATCACAAAAGAAGCAAGAGATTTTGGGGTTTAACAACATGGGGAGTGAAAGGTGTAGATTTGAACTTGTTAGCTTTGAAGAGTGGAAGTAGAATGACGAGCTCTAGAGCATATTGAGCAAAGGGGGTTTCTCTACTTTTATGGAGCGTGTGAAGGGTCATGACCTCCACATTTCATTGGAATTCACCAAAAAATGGAAAGACAGTAAAGTAACATACAAAGGAAGATAATTTGACATTACAGAGGATGCCATTGTTTGGGTCATTGGGCTTTATAGAAAGGGTTTAAAGTTCTATAAGAACAATGTTGATACTATAGCGAGGAGAAGAAATTTCTGGGTAAAGATGAGTCAATCAAGCATGCTAAGGGTGGTTTTATAGAGACTCACTCCCTCGGCCTTACAACATTGTAGGTTTTCTCGTAATGAAATACATTACTCTCGAGGGGAGATTCCAGGTAATTTTGTCTTTCCATTTGGTTTTCCTTAATCATTTCAGGAGGAAATACCCTGTTAGTCTTCCTTTTTTCTTATTGCACTCCTTGAGCACTCCATTAATCTTGTTAAGGGAGGGAAAAGAGTGTATCTGCTTCACCATGTGGTTATTATTCTACTATGCATATGTTTCAATATCTCTATTCCCCAACCCTAGCCTTTTGCACTCCCTCCTTTGAATTCCCATGTTGCTCCCTCTTCCATGCCCTTCATCGTTGCTCCCCCATATTCCTCTACTCATGTTTCCAACCCTCCCGACCCTACCTCTTCTCGAACCCCTTTCCCATTTCTCCATGCCTCCCACTTTCGTCCTTTCCTCTTCCTCTCTTCCTCCATGTTAGCATATGGATTTACACGCATGCAAATGACATGCAACAGTAAGGGAACAAAGTCCCTCCTTAATGAAGGTGAGGCTGCCTTTATTGAAAACCAAAACAATATTTACATCTATACATTCAAAATTGTATGTGGGGGTGTTTTAGAACATCAAACGGAAATAAATGTGAATGAGGGAGATGGAATGGAATGAAGGAAAGAAATGGAAAGGAATGAATGGAAGGAACATGCAATAGCTAGGTAAAAGTAGAGCCTAATATTGCATAGAGGAAAACAATGAATAACTAACTCAAATAAAGTAGAGTTCGAATCAACTAAACAAGAATAAGTAAAAGGGAACACACATGAGCAAGTAAATATCAGAGCTTGATCATTGTGAACAAGAACAACATATTAATAGCATTGACAATAAGATCCAAGACAATATTCACATGCAAGATTTAAACACTAACATCTAATGAACATAAGAACATCAAATGCTACAAGAGATAATGAATGGGACACAAAGTTCATATTTCATTAACTCTAAAATGTCTTCACAAAAGAACAAAATTTTATTTCTTGAAACAAAGCTTGCACACAAAAGTATTTTCTTCTCCTCTCTCAAATTCACCCTTACAAATGAGCCCCTAACTTCCTTTTATAACCCAAAAGTTGGTTATAAAGTAGTTAGGGTTTACATGAACATTAAATGAGGGTATCTTAAGTGACTTTGACTTTTTCAACTAACTTGAATAAGTCAACATCATTTTATAACAATTTGAAAGTCACTTTAGGAAAAGTACATAAATAAAGGGAAATGGGTACATGTGGACCCCACTTAAATGACTTGGACACACACATAGACATCCTAGTCAACAACACGCCACCTAGATCAAGACACCTATGATCAGTGCCTTATCCATTGGGCCAAGAGTTTGGTACATGAATGAACTCATTGACCATGCTCCGCAATCCTCCAGATGAAAAGAGATTCAAGCTTGAAACTTGAGCAATTCATCCACCTCTTCATTTGAGAAACATCCTGGTGTGAGCAATTTTGTCTTTATTCACATTCGCATTCACAATTACACACAATTCTCCACATGCTCTGAATACCTTTCCATGGTGAATTATTCATTTTTCGCGAGACCATAGTCATTACACCACCTTGGCTTATCAGAATCCAGCTCATGATCTTTTTCCATTGAGAATATATTGAGATTGCAATTCAATTCCTAGAGTTATGTCTTTCTTCTTTGTCACCATCCTGAAATGTTGCCATTCTGATTCACTCACGATCATCCAATTCAAGAACACTCCAACTTTAAGACTGACCAATGAAGTATCGCGCCCATTGCTAACTGAGAGCTGACAAGGACACACTTGAATGATGTGGCCTTGCTTGATGATCTACACAACTACACTTGTTTGAAGATGACATGATTGTGAAGACGTGACAAAAGCTTGATTTCTGGCTATTACTTCCAGACTTCAAAACTGAACAAATCACCTCTAAAACTACCCTGGGAAAAATAGCAAATCTTGTTTTGAGAAGCTCTCACTGGATGAGGGAGTCTATTAAGGTACCACAAGTCTGCGTGTCAGAGGGTTTTTTCCCAAATCAAATTATTCAGTCAAATATTAAAGGTCAAAGTTGACTTTTCTGAAACTTCTAGGAAAATGCAGGTGTAAAACTACAAAAATCCTGTTTGATTTTAGCTTGGGAAAAACACCAAATGTCACCCTGGGTATCTACAACTTGGCAAGGGAGCATATGAATCTAGGGAGAATTCAAATAACTAATCCTTTTCTCTTGATGATCATCCGAGTTCAAAATATAAACTCTCAAAGTGAGTCATCTTGACACGCTAAAAAATTGTGCGCACAGCGAAATCAAACAAATTGTGTTTTATTTGGCTCCGTGAAAAATATAAAATAAGGTGTTGTACATTTGAAAATTAGCAAAGGAGTACACAATATGGGTAGGGTTCAAAGAAACAAACCATTTCTTCTCAACAATCACTCGAGCCTATAATCTGATTCTCAAGTAGGCCTTCCAACAAGCTAAAACAGTGTGCACGGTGAAATTCAAACGAATGTGTTTTATTTGTGTTCATGAAAAAAAAATCAAATGAGGTGTTGTGTTTTTAAAAATGTAATGAAATTACTTGTATAATTCAGATTATGAGCAGGTAATAGAACACCAAATAACACAATATTTCAGAATAATGATCTCAATATGCAATTAGAATAGCTTCGCCACTTTGCGAGGGGCAACCTCGAAACCATAAAATAAGACTCAAATGCTCCAATGATGATGAATTAATACCTACAATCCCCTATATATACTATTCATATGTTACGGTCATCACTAATGCTAGCCTACTAAGCATGGGAAAGTATAAAATATATTAAAAAATGATATGGTAAGCCACAAGTCGGCTACTCATATCCTAATACAAGCAATGGGTTAAGGGCGTAGCATGCCCTTCCCCTTCAAACCAACGTTGTCCTCAATGTTGAATAATCTTGGATGTTTTTGCAAAATCCCTTCGTCCTCCCAGGTCATATCTTCTATGCTCGATTCTTCCACTTGATCAGATATTCCTTAATTTCTTTGGTTCTCATCCACTTAGTATGTGTTTGCAGAATCTTCTCTAGCTCCAAAATGATTCTTCCTTCCTCATCAAGTTCTAGTAAATCTATCTGGGCTTCAAATTTATTTCCAATAACCTTCTTCAGGAAAGAAACATGGAATACTGGGTGTATGTGTGAAGATTGAGACAACTCTAGTTTATAAACAACACTGCCAATTTTCTGTAAAACCTGATAAGGGCCATAATATTTAGGAGAAAGTTTGTTGTCCTTTTTCTGTTGCTTTAGGGACATCTGCTTGTAAGTCTAGAGACATACAAAAACCCAGTCACCAATTTCAAAATGTATTTCACTACGGAGTTGATTTGCTTGGTGTTTCATCATGTTTTGTGCCAATGCCAAATTCTCCTTCAAACTAGCCAAAACCTGTTGTTGATGTTGAATGTCTTCCTCAACATCTCTGACCTTAGTTTGCACCCGCAAGAAGAAGTGGTAGAAGGTGGATGGTTACCATATAATGCTAAAAATGGGGTCATTTGAGAAGAGGTATGAAAAGATGTGTTATACCACCATTCTGCAAGTGGTATCCATTTAATCCACTTTTCTTGCTTATTTGATACAAAACAACGTAGATACCCCTCTAAGTATTTGTTGACCACTTCCATTTTCCCATCAGTTTGAGGATGATAAGATGAACTATGGGCTAGCTGAGTACCCAAACATGAAAATAATTTCATCCAAAAATTACTTGTGAAAATAGGATCACGATCACTTACAATTATCTTTGGGGTTCCATGTCGCCTTTGAATCTGTCTCCAAAAAATAGATGTAAGCAGTCGGCTGCAAATGGATGTAATAGCGCACAAAAATGGGCATATTTTGTGAGCCTATCCACAATCACCAAAATAACATTCTTACCCTTTGAACAAGGCAATCCGGTGATGAAATCCATGGAGAGCTCCTCCCATCTTTGGCTAAGAATCGGTAAGGGTTGCAATAGACCTAGTGTCTTAATTGTTTCCCCTTTGTTCTGTTGGCACACCAAACACAATAATACAAATTTTTTTACATCCCCCTTGATTCCATCCCAAAAGAATTCTCTTTTAATTCTATGATATGTCTTGAAAACCCAGAGTGTCCTCCAACAGGGTGAGGCATGTAGCTCTGTAAGAATCTTAGGCTTCAACTCGAATCTTTCCTCAAGCATAGCATGTCCTTGTACCATAGTGCATTACCTTTCCACTCAAATTTGTTAGATGTTATAGAGCCTTGCTTGATATTCTGTATTAGAGATTGTGTATCCTTGTCCCGATCTCATTCCAATCTTGCTTCTTCCACCCAATTGGCCTTCAACATGGACATTCCACGTAGTAAGGCATCTGCAGATGTATCCCTTCCCATGACAACGCATCAGCTACTACATTTTCTTTACCCTTTTTGTATATGATTTCAAAATCATACCCCAACATTTTGTTGCCCACTTTTGTTGTTCCTCAGATGATAACCTTTTCTCCAAAAAGTATTTGAGACTATTATGATCAATTTTTACCTTGAAGTGTCTACCCATGAGATAGGGCCGCCATTGCTTGACCGCATGAAGAATAGCCATCATTTCTTTCTCATAAACAGGTTTGAGCAGATATTTTCCTAAATTAGTGACTCTCAAATGCAATCGGTCTTCCTTCTTACATTAGAACTACTCCCAATCATGATCTTGAAGTGTCACATTCAACAATGAAGGTTTTTGAGAATTGGGAGTAGCCAAAACTGGGTGTTGCACATGGCTTCCTTCAATTTCTCAAAGGATTTAGTGGCTACATATGTCCAATGGAAGGAATCCTTCTTTAGCAATGTAGTGAGTGGGGTTACTATTCTACCATATCCCCTCACAAATCTTTTGTAGTACCTTGTTAGTCCTAGGAACCCACGAAGATTTTTGAGAGTTTTGGGCCTTGGCCATTCCACCATAGCTTTGATCTTCTAAGGATCAACTTTAACACCTTTGTGGGATACAATATGACCCAAGTACTCCACCTCTTGTACACCAAAATAAAATTTGGATGGCTTTGCATAGAGAGTATGTTTCTCCAAAACTTCCAACACTTTATTTACATGTTGCAAGTGTTCTTCCCATGTCTTACTGTAAATCAATATGTCATCAAAGAAAACTAATACAAATTTCCTTTAAAATGGCCTAAAAATAGTGTTCAACAAGCTTTGAAAGGTTGAGGGAGAATTTGTAAGACCAAAAGGGATTACCGAAAACTCATAATGGCCCTCATGAGTCCTGAAAGTTGTTTTATGAATACCTTCCTCTCTTATCCTAATTTGATGGTACCCAGAACGAAGATCTAATTTTGTGAAATAAATAACACCATGCAATTCATCAAGTAAATCATCAATTACTGGAATAGGAAACTTATATTTGATGGTTTACTTGTTGAGTTCTTGGTAATCTGGACACATCATCCATCTTTCATCCTTCTTATGTACCATGACCACTAGTGAAGAATATTCACTCTTGCTATGCCTAATGATACCTGCTTTCAACATTTCCTGTACCATTTTCTTGATCTCACTTTTCTGGGAATATGGGTATTTGTATGGTCTGATGTTAGGTGTTTGGCTCCCTAGAATCAACTGAATGACATGATCATGATCCCTAAATAGTTGTATTCCCTTTGGAATTGCATCAAAAACACATGGGTGAGCATCAACAATCTTCTGAAGATTGGGTGGCATTGAAGATTTTGTATTTTGTACTTCTATGGAAAATAACTTTGCTATAAATCCATCTACTCATTTTTCTGTGAACCTTATACATCTAATGAGAGCTAATAATCTGTGGAGCCTTAGCTACCATCCCTTTCAATTGTATTGTCCTTCCATCTGAATGAAATTGCATGAACAATTCTTGGAAATTCATCTCTATAGTACCTAAGGTTGTGAGCCATTGGACACCCAAAACAATATCTTCTCCTCCCATAGAAATAGCAAACATAGGTGAGTCAAACATGTAGTATCCCATAGAAATCTTGATACTATGGCACTTTCATGTGTACTTGAATGTCCCACCATCCTCAATCATAACTTGCATTTCTGGAGCTGGGTAAATAAAACAATTGTGGCGGGTGGCTAACTTACTATTTATGACTTTATGAGTACTCCCGGAGTCAATTAACACTGTCACCTTCTATTTTTTGAGATAGCCAATAACCTTGAGTCTTTGAGGAGTACTAATACTTGACAATGCATGGCAAGGAATTATAGGTTGGTGATCCTCTACTTCATCTTCTCTTTGGTTCCTCATCCTCTCCTATAATTTGAGCTTCCTTGTTATCCTCATTACCTCCTTCAATATAGAAAAAATTATTCTCAACACATTTGTGTCCCGGTCCATATTTGGTGTCACAGTTAAAACATAATCCTTTTTCTCTCTTTTCTTCCATTTGTTGAGGAGTCAGTCTAATTGGCCTAGCGAATGAAGGGGAAGAGATACTACGGTCTCTGGTGTTAATGAAAGGTGACCTCCTACTGCAAATAACTTTTTTCCTCTACTCGACGTGCCATGATAATAGAATCAAAAAGCTTGAGTGGATTAAACATACGTACCTCATGCTCGATGTGGTCCTTAAGACCCCCAAGAAATAGGTCATTCAGATTCCCTTCTAGAATATTCTCCACCCTTAAGGATAGGTTCTAGAATTGATGCACATAATCTTTGATTGATCTTGTTTTTCGTAACTTTTCCAATTGACTAAAGTAGTTCTCTGAAACACTGGAACTATAGTGCAATTACAACTCCTCGGTAAAAACTATCCAAGTGACACTGAGACCATTCTTTTGCCTTTGAGCACATAACCATCGATACCAAATGAATTGGTCTGGTTCAAGATACAGGGATGTCAATGTCACCTTTTGTCCGATGGTGTTTGATGTAACTCAAAGAAGTTATCCATTTGATTTATCCAATTCAGTGGATCCTTCCCATCAAATTTTCACATATCCACTTTCGGCATCATGTTTTGTGGTTGCGAATAAGATGGATTCTAATTGGGCTAGAAAATTAATCCAACATGATTATTGTGTCCAAAATTTTGAACTGAAGATCCTCCTTGGTTGATATGGGGCAGATTTGGGCCATATTGTTTACCCTTTACATGTTGCATGATATCATCCAACCTCTGATTGATTTGGTCTATGTCTCCTTTAGAGGCCATCTCAAATTGTACATTTCACAACTCATACTCAAGTTGGCTCACCTTATGATCAACTGAGGTAAACCCTAGTGCCGAGGAATCTGTATTTACCCCTTCTGACTCCAAATCTTCAATCACTACCCCATATTCATTTGGGGTTTTACTCGGAGTGACCGAATTATTTTTGCGCTTGTGGAAGGCCCCGCCATGATGTCAAACCTTAGGGTTTAGGGTTTCAATACAAATTTTGTAGAACAGGAAAAAACACATGGAAGATACAAATACTATTTTTTTATATCTTTTTGAAAATGTAAAGAACTCTAAAAAATTCCATACATTTCGGTCTAGGGAGCATTTTTATAAAAAAACATAAAATTGTAATAACTTTTGCAAAAGATATCAAAAAGGTCTAAAATTTTCAGATATTTTTACTTGAAATGATTCACAACTCTGAAAAAACATATCCCACAAATTCAATGTGGTTTGTAAGATAGAGCGGAAACAAAAAAATTAGGGTTTTGCCTTAATTTTGACCCGAATCGCAACTCGATACCACTTGTAATGAAATTAATTATATAATTAAGATTATGAGCAGAAATAGAACACAAAATAACACAATATTTCATAATAATGATCTCAATATGCAATTAGAATAGCTTCGCCACTTCGAGGGGGAAACCTCCAAACCATAAAATAAGACTCAAATGCTCCAATGATGATGAACTACTACCTACAATCCCCTATATATATTATTCATATGTTATGGTCATCACCAAGGCCGACCTACGAAGCATGTGAAAGTATAAATGATATAATAAAATGATATGGTAAGCCACAATTCGACTACTCATCCTAATACAAGCGATAGGTTAAGGGTGTAGCAAAAAATTAGTATGGAAGCACCTTAACATGAGTAAAATTATGGGAAATTATTGCTTTTTCATGAAAATAATCCAACTTCAAGATATCAAGCTCCAAAGTTGACTACTTTGACATACATAACCCATGGCAAAAATTCATTTTGCATCTATCATTTTCTTCATTAATTTCATTTTCTTGTGCTGATATATATCTTGTTTGACATTTTTCAAATGGTTCACATGATTTCTCTTCACGCACAGTCTTCCTCGCAATTGTGTGGCTTTCAAAACTCGAGTGCATGAATCTTCTTTGGCTACGTATTTCTTTTCCTAGTGAATGTGTTTTGGAAATGTGTGGACAATTCTTCTATTTATGGCGTGGTAATTTGATATTTCAAATCCTTCTTCTCCTTTTTCCAACAATGATTGTTTTATTCTATCAAATGTAGAACTTCTTCTTTTTGTATTATGCTTGGTTTGTTGATCTTATTTGGAAAATGTGTGAACCTTTATTCATTGTGGCTTTTCTTTGTTCCATGCATGAATAGCTCCTTGGCCAATGCGTGATAACCCTCTCCTTTCAAAACCTGCATTGAATTCTTCTTCTTCTTTTTACCTTGGCGTGGATGAATGAACAACTTCTTGCGTGGAGATATGAACAACTTGGGCATTGAAACTTGGTTTTAATTTTCAGTTCCTTCTCCCGGCATGTGTGGGATTCTACTTTTATTATGTGGGAAATAGTTTCTTGTAAATGTGTGGTGTTATATTACCTTGGCCTTTGGATCTACGTGGAAATTGTTTTAATTCACCTTTGGCGCGACTTTTATTGTCTTTCATGGGTTGGATTCTTGGTTTATTTTTTTAACAACTATGAGCTTATGGTTTTTCTTTGACTATGAATGCGTTGGGATTTTCTTTACTCTTATTTTGATTGATTTGCTACTTCCTTTGAGTGGAAAGTTGTGCATGAGGTTCAATCCTCTCCCTTAAAGAACGTGGATCTATTTGTTGGTCTCTTTTTTGATCACAAAGATAAATGCGTGGGCAATTTGTTTTTTTTGGTCGTCGTAAAACCTCTCCTCTCCCACCGGCATGTCATGAATTGTTGGCATTTTTGGACTGTGAGGCAAATTTTCTTTACAAGACGTGGGCTTTGCTCTATTTCAGAAACTCCGTGGAAATAGTTCGAGTCGCCTTGACTATTTTTTATATGGCAATGTGGATTTCCTCCTTGTTCAACTAGTTTACTACCTCCTTCGCATGCACATCTGATGGAGTTGCTTATAGCTTTCTTGGAATGAGTGGAGAATCAACATCTGTGAAGAATGTGCTATGAATCTTTGGAAAAATATTTCTCTCTGAAACGTTCGTGAAATAAGAAGTTGGAAATAAAAAAAAAGTTAGAAATAAAGAGCTTCAATCGCACAACTTCTTCCACAGAGTTTCACGGAAGAAAATTATGAGGATTCAAGAAGCTTTCTTATAACCGTTTCTTCTTTCATCCCATTGAAATAACCAATTTCCTCTTTCTCCGGGTAGTGGACATTAATTTCCAGGAAATATGGGAAAAAACTTAATCATTTGCCCATGGCAATGGCAAAGCAGGCTGACAATTCCCATCTATTTCCCCATGTGGGAAATTGGGAGATATTTTTTCATTTTTCCATCCAATCGGGTTGCAATCAACAAGGAAATCTCCAACAAGCGGAAAAAATAAAAATTTTGCCAGGAAAGGGAAATCCGGGAGTGGAGAGCCAACTTGGCATTCCCGCACAATTGAGGCGGAAATTTAATTTCCCACGGCAATGATAAAAACTTGTCGATCAATTTTTAATGAATATTAAATTAATATTTATTTAATTAAAAACCCCCAAAATCAATAAAATTAATTTTATTAAATAAAAGGGTAAGAAATTAATTAAATATTAATTAATTAATTTAAACGCAGTTTGCGACATGGCAAGAGGGGTTCTCACCCGAAATGGACGAAACGAAGACCAAAACGATCATGAGAATAAGACGATCACGATGAGGGTGATAAATCACGTGAAAGAACACTTTTGATTTTTATTTTTTAAATTCATGCTCATTAATTTTACAAAGTCAAAATCAGTGATAATACTCCTTCGTGCCTTTTTACTCTATCCCCCTTCTCGTAAGAGAGCCAGGGAACTTTCTTGGGATAACCCCTTTACTGGGGAAGTTTTTTTCTCATTCCCACCCCATTCAAGAGGAGGGTGAAGCTGTTATTGGGCTCTTATCTATGGGCAAGAAAACCCCCACTCTGCTAGTATTGAGGTTTTGGAGAGCAAGTTCAATCAGATCGATGAGGAGGTCAAGGAACTCAAAGATATGTTGAAGAACTACAACACTGATAAAGGGAAGAAAAAATCTAGAAAGACTCTAGCCAATGACAATGGTCTGAGTATTTCTAAGATTGAAAATGAATTTGAAACCATAAAATCCAAGCATTTTGATGTACTAGTTAATCCTTAAGTGTATTATTGACTCTCTTTCACTCATCACCAATCATCTTGAAGACCAAAAAGGGAAAGAGAAGTTCAAGAAGGATGCAAGACTAAATGAGATCAACAAGGGACTTGCCTACATCAAGAAGAATTTTCAGAATCTAATGAAGTAGAAAATTTTCTAGTGGTCCTCTTCTAGTTGTTGGACTCTTTTTTTTGTTTCTATGGCATTATGGTTGAATTTTTGTTATGTTTATGCTCACAATGTGCTTACTTTGTGTTGTATTTTTGGCTTCTTATTAATTGTTAGTTAGCTCTACAGTCTTGTTTTGTTCTCTTGGGATTTGTAATGTATTATTTGGGCTTTGGCCTCTCTCGTAATCGGGTAAGGTCCCGACCAAAAACCTTTATGGCGAAAGAAAAATTAAATAAACAAGAATCCATAGTTTGTACTATCAATATTTACAACTTTATCGCTTGCCAAGTTATTATAAAATACATACTAATACTATAATGTATTATCTATATAAGGAAAACAAAATCCATTCATGTTTAACAAAAAAATAATCATTACAAGAGTTTGATCATTGATGCAAAGTGAATTCTACATAAGTTTAAATGCATACATTCTACTAGATGACAAAAGTCGTATTTAACCAAATACCAATGAAATATGAAATATCAATTGCTAACTTGCATTATAAAGGATGGATTTCAAAATATAAAGGTGTTAATAGTACATAAATAATAATTAACATGATACATATGATGGTAGTGCTTATGGCCTCATTACTAAATAGTTTTAAACGTGTCATGCACATATCTACCATTATAGGAAACCTTATTATCTCAATGACATCAATTAGACACCCAAATTGCATTTCATGCTTCCATTATTGAGTAATTTAAATGTCAAATAAGATAATGGTGACAAGGGTAGTAAAACTTGTATTATTCAACAATAAGTACTATTTTACATAAAAATTAATTGAAATAAAACTACTAATTGTCAAGCTCTTAAGTATGATGGACTCAATCCATTAGAGATTATATAACATATATTTCAAAAGTTCAAGTTACCATGGTTAATATATTCCATTTAAAATATATTACAAAATATCGGTAGAGAAAAGTTTACTGTTTAATTTAGCCGAGTCCCAAAAGGGATAAAAGTATATTAAAATATATTTTAACTCCATATTACAATGTCAAACCAACACTAAATGTTTACAATCATGATTGAGTTCTTCCAGGTGAAGGGGATCATTCCTAGTTATCACATCAACAAAATATGAATTTCAACCACCAAGACACCTATTCTTCCTCCACCGAGGAAGGAATAATGAACCTTCCATGAAAGTAGATAGATGTTACCTTGAATTCCCTATCCAATAAGAATAATGGCATAGGGGATCTCAAAGGATAAAAAAACAAGGTGGAGACAAGAAACAAAATTTATCTCTTATCCCAACAAGATCAAACAAGAAACACAAAGCAAGAAGCTAAACACAAACACATGACATAGATCTCATGTCATTTCCCTACAAGCATCTTAGGGCTTAGACACAAAGTTACTTAATAATAGTCACACATATTTAAAATATGGTGTACCAAGAACCTATATTCTTTTATCCAAATTCCTTATCAAATCTTGTACCTTAAATAAAGAAGGTACAAGAGAAAAACAAAACACAACAATATTTTATGCACATAAGGGTAGTGTTGAGGTTGAAATAGTTTATTCGTGAAAGTTATTTTTAACAATACAACATGGGAATACTTATCAAGTGTGGTACTAATGACTTGAAGTAATCCTCTAGAAAAATTGGCTTCTCATCTACTTATATTCCTAACACTATCACCACCTTCTCAATCTAACAATTATAGGGGAAAGGGAGGACAAACATACGTAAAAGGAAAAGTGTGCACCATGAAATGTCAATAATGGAAATATTTTCACCCTCAAATGGAATAGTGAAAAAAAAGTAAGATTCAATAATTATTTATCAAACCCTTTGAAATTTGAATGTGGAAAATGAACGACAATAAGCTGGAAATTATTGTTTTTATGACAACAATGCAAATAGCCCTAAATTCCTTGCCAAAACCTTAGGATATTTGTCCATGGATGTAAAACAACCTCAAAACACATTCAATAATTATGAAATTAAATTTTTAGATAGCCCTTGAATTATCAAATTTGAAAACACTTATAATTTTGCAAAATACTGAAAATCTAATTTTTAATTACAAAAAAACCAAAACTTAATAAATTCATAACTCAAAAAATACCTAACAATTTTTGACAAATGATAGCTCAAATTGGAGATAAAATCACAAGCTTTCCAAAGATACCAAGATCAAAATTTTCCAATGGGTGAAAGGCACCCAAAGCAGACTCGGAAATATGGAAATGTGTAGATGAAACCCTATTTGTACCTAAAATCAACAATCATTTGCCCCTCTTGGAAAGCCCTTAAACAAGCCTCAGAACTGATCACAACACCTCATATTTGATTCTCCTTTAGTTTGACCTTAAACAAAGACCTATCATGCAAAAAAACCCTTCAAAAAACAACCAATATTCTCCTTCAAACCGTTTTCTCGAATCTGGAAAATTACAACCTTCAAACACCGCTAGAAAATACAATAGAGTCTTGAAATGTAATGGAAATCTCTGAATTAATTTCCATCTCAAAAGAAAGAAGATTTTTCATTCTTCTCTCTAAGCTTAAAGAGGGTTTTCATCCCTTGGAGTTTTTATGGAAAACATGAAAGCTTACACCACAAATCTAAAAATTATCATAAACAAAAGAGATGCCTTCCTCTTGCAATTTGACTTGTTTTTATAACTTCATTTGGCCTTTTAATTCGCCCTCAACCACCTATCGATTTATTTCCTTGCGTTTAATATTTTTCTTTACCTTTTTTCTCCTCCACATGGGTCGCATTTTCCTTAGGGAAATAAAATAAAATAAAGTGACTTTATCATTTTATTTATTTTAATTTTATAAATTTATCATTTTTCTTTTCTTTTCATTTTTGATTTTAACTTTATCATTAATAAATTAATATAAAGTGTTTATAAAAATATTTTATATTGCACTTTATAATTAATTCATTATGACTAAGTTTTCCTTTTATTCCTCCCTTAGCCGTTAGGAAATAATGAACAGGCTAAGGGTCTTCAACTAAGAAGGGATTTTACAATCCTCCCTTCCCCAAATTGTTTTCCCTCAAGTAATTACAACTCTCATGCCCAAGTTTCATATGCAATAGATAAAACATGTTGTAGTGCTCTAAGAGTCTTGATCCCATACCTGTCAAATGAGAGAGCTCTTGCCAAAGTATGTAGCTCTCATAATGCCCACAATTATGCATTTGGAATAAGGGATACCTATGCTCCATATTACAATTTGTATTACCATACTTAGCATGAGAAAATAAAATCCAAATGGTTTACTATGCAAAAATAAATACAACCCATTATTATCCTCTTCATACCTCAAAGTACCACCAATAGTTGTTGTTATGTTAGGACCAGCAAGCTAATTGGTATCTCATTTATTTTCACCATCTTGCTTCTCATGTATTGTTGTTCCAGATAAGGAATGTAGTGCCCACTCCTCTTCGACACTATTACATTATAATGTTATTACTTTAGACTAATACTTAGACATTTTTAGTATTATATTATGATCAGTAGATGATAAACTATGCAGATACTTGGACTATTGACATTATGTGATTACATTTTATTATGATGCACTAGATAGTGATGATAGACAATTATATATGTTGATTTACGATATTTTGATTTTATACTAACATGTCATATTTTGGATGCATAGCATATGTTGGATGTTTTGAGTAGAATTGTGATTTTTATGGATGCCAAAATCAAATTAATTGTATGATGTTAGATGATAGAATTGCTAATTTCGATGATGATTATTGATTTCTATATGTATATTGTCTCGATGTTGTTAATACAACCGTAAGGCCAGAGAGGTATTTTGTTTGTGTTGCAGGACATTTTATCACATACATCGAAAGGGGATAAGGGACCAACCACGAAGGATGTCGGGTGTTGAGCAATGTGGCCAAATTTGACAACTTGTGTAATGTTATGTTGTGTTGTTGTTGCATGCCTAGTTATGAGGTTTCCCATGGGGTGACCTCACATGTGTGGCCATAGGGGTAATGTTCTTTTCTTTTAAAATTTTGTGTGTTTTTATTTTGTGTTATGTTTTAATTGTTGGAAATTTTAGTCACTTTATTAGCAAGTAATAATGTGTTTTAATTAAGTTAATCCTACTTAATTTGTTAACTAAAATTGGGATGTGATAATTGGATAGTTATGAGGGTAGATGGTCCTTGAAATCTTGTGGATGTGGTTTGGATTTTGTGTTGGATTTTGTGCTTGTACTCTTTCCCAACTTCAAAATTCGAATTTTGACTTGGGAGGATTTTTTAGAGACTTGTGGGACAAGCTAAGCTTGTCTCATGCCTCTTAAATTTACCCAACAACCCTACCTATGGTATGGGAGTTAATTTTTGACTTATTTATCCTTTTTGGAGTGTAAAAGGGTGAAAATAATTGCACCTTCTTACTTGTCACAATAAATTTGTCCTTAGAAGACTTGGTGTGCAAGTTTGAGTGTCATGTGGGTTTTTCATAGTTCTTACATGCTCATTTATTGTCTTGGGCATGGTGTTTGACTTGTGTGTTGGAATGGAGGAATGATGAAGTGGCATCCTACATGGAGCCACCTCATCATCCTCACATTCCATTTCTATTTATTGATGGATTTTGATGGATTTGGGGTTACTTGTTCATTTTATTCCAATGGATTTTTTTTTAAATTGGGATCTTGTTGGAGTTGCTTGCGGAATTTTCTTAACTTGGAGGTTTCAAAGACTTGTGGAGTGAAGTTTTTCTTAGAATCTTGATGGAGAGGTAGGATCTCCATCCTTGTATTTTTCTTATTTAGGTTTGTAAATGTGAAAATGGTGCTTGTTTAATATTGTATGAGTTTTTGAATGTGTTTTTGTGTGGTTGGGTAGTATGCCTTAAGTTGGGTGTGGGAGATGGACTTATGGGACCATTGGGGAGGAAAAGGGAGTTTGTGAGGCATGAATTTGGTGGGAGTGTGATTGAGAGTTTCACCTATGGGGAGTGAAAAGGAAATCATGGTCATATTGTTGCATACTTGCAAGGGAGAGATAAGGTTGTTTTGTTGTATTGTGCACATGGAGGCTTTGGGTGAAACTCCCACTTCACTTGAGAGGAAAAAGGAGGTGGTTTCCCATAGTCCATGCTCCATTTGGTTTGGTATCAAACATATGTATTATTTGAGAAAGTTGTAATATTTGATTGAGTGTGTCCATTTTGATGTGTTGAATATTTTTGGAATGTATGTTTTTGTGGAAGCCATGTTTGTTGAAAATTGTCAAATGTTGCTCAAGATCCCTCATTATTCCTTGGTTGGGGCTCGGGGGCCATTAAGGGGATGGCTTCTCCTCTTAATGGATTAAAGGTTGGGCGAGAGCGTTGCCTATTCCCCTTCCTTTGTATTGTGATCCTTGTTGTGAAATATTGAAGCATGTAAGATTGAAGCTACATTTGGAAGAAGACATGCAAATGGAGACTTGTATTTTGGCCTTGTTGAAAGATTTTATGTTGTCATTTGTTTATTTCATTATTCCCACTTTGAGTGGAAGATTGTAAAATTGTATGTTTAATAGAAAGCTTGTACATTCATTTATGCAAATTTGAAAGTATTGTAGTGAAAGGAACAAAGTTGAGTTGTATGTTGGTTGAAATGGAATTCTCCTTCACTTGTATGTTATTCCAAGTTGTAAGATAGATGTATTTGTAAAAGAAAGGTGTGATTGAAAGAAAGTCTTGCATATTTTATTTATTCCAAATTATTGTGATTTAGTTGAATGGAGAAAGAACCTTGTTGTATGCTTGTTGGAAAGAACTACTTATCTTGTAAAAAAGAATAGTTACTCTTATTTCATTGTATGAAAGGCATATTGAAGTACTTAAACTATAGATGTATTTCTAGACTTGTTGAATGAAGGGAAGTAGATGTATATTATTGGATAAGGAAAGGCTTTTTCCCTTACAAATTATCTTAGATTGAATAAAATAGTTTTACCAAAATTTCCAAAGTTTACTTTTGTATAAATCGGTAGAAAACTCTAAAATTCTTATCTTGCAAATTACCTTGTCTTATAAATCAAGTTGTTCCTTTAAGTGAAAAAAATAGAGAAATTTAGGTACATACAAGGTTATAGTTATATTTAATTATATAACTTATTAACTCCTAAAGAGGCACTTTACTTAAGCTTCTCGTAATATATATATATATATATATATATATATATATATATATATATATATATATATATATATATATATATATATATATTAAATATAATAAAATTTAATATTTGTGGTAATAGAAATAAATAACAACAATTTATAATGTGATTAATAAACCAAAAAAAGAATTATTTTAATAAGTTTGATTATTTTAATATTATTAATATATTCATATTATTCCAATTTAATAAAAACAACGAAATGGAAATATTATATATATATTATTAATATTAAAATATTTATTAACATATATATTAATAAAACCTTTTATATAAAACAAAACAATTGATAAATGAATTTATAATAAAACAATTGATAAATGAATTTATAATAAAACAAAAAAATTGAATCGGCCTATGTTTGGTATTATGGATGGTGGGTTGGGGGAGGGGGCCGTATGGGTTGGGGTGGGGGTGGTGGCCCCTCCCCCAACCCGCAAACCTTATATTATATATTAACCATTTAGGTGGGGGCCGAGACCCACCAAACTTAACAAATTTTCTCAAATTTAATAAATTGTTGTTGTTTTCTTGTATAATAGTCGGCCATTAATAAAACAAGGCTTGTTACAACCCACAACCAGGAATATATATATATATATAACACATTTTGGGTTATTCAATAATATATTAATTTGTATATATATATATACATAGAGATATATATATATATATATATATATATATATACATATATATATATCTAACAAGGAGTGTATATATTATTTTAAAACCATTTTTATTAAAAGGGTAAAATACTCAAATGTCCACGTACGGCAAATACAATGAAATAGATTAATAACAAATGAATTTGTAACTTAACCCTACAAAGACATTGCAAATAAAATAAACTTGGGGTTGTGTGTATCCATCCCAAGCTCATTTTTCCTCTTCCATGGCTTCCTCTCCTTCCCTAAAACCTATAAAATAGAAATGAGAAAATAAGTCAAATGAAAGAATAAAAGCTTCCTAAAAGAGGATTAGGGTTATTTTTGAATCCTAGATCTAAGGGCCCAGATTCAATCCATCCAATGGCCAAAATTCTTCCCTACAAAAGTTAGGTAAGAGTTAGGTGAAATCATCAGGGTCAATTTTTAATGTGGCCACTTAAATGGTGTAGAAGTTAAATTTTTCTATAATCTTTTTATTACTTGATGACTTTTTATAAAAGTTTTGACCCTTGTAATTAATCAATTCAAAAGGACTCCTTAATAACTAAGCAATATTTATAATAAGGAATTAAATTCTCTTGTGTTTAATTAATGGGAGGGTGAAATAGACTTAGCCCTTAAATAATAAATTATTAAATGACCTTTAAAAGCTAACTGGAAATGGAATAATATAATTTAATTGTTATTTTAAACGATCGTTTGTTAACCAGAAATTAGATAAGCTTTGCCACCGTTTTATTTTTAAAAAATTATTCAATAATTTTTCTAGTTTTATTTTCATGTTGTGTTGGGTTTTGTTTGGGAAATTTGTGGGCGTTACACTTGGTATTAGAGTCGTGGGTTCAACATTTGGACCCCAAGCACACTTGGAAAAATGAAACACAAACAAGTAAACCTAACGCAACTCTAAACCTAGAACACACAACATTACATGATTTTTTTAGAAAATGTAGAGAACTTAGAAAACTAGAACAAAAACTTAGATGATGATAAACTAACTCTCGCCTTGGTCTTTGCAGATGCGAACTAGACGAGGGGTTCCTACAAATGGACCTAGACCTACCACCCCCGAGATCGGTTGTCAGAAAGAACTATTTTTCCTCATATACTACGTAGACACTACAGGGATGTTAATGATATTATACTTCAATCTTCCTCGTAGAATTCCTCTTTGCATGACATGCATAATTTATAACTAAAAATAGAACCTTTTATTTTACATGTTTGCCATCTATTTCCAAGTAATTGACTTCTTCCAATAACTTGAAGTAACGACTTTTAAACCAATCACTTAAGTTTTACAATTTAATTGATTACCCAATTACTTTATCAGAGAAAATAAGAGAAAGAAGAAGAAAGTTCATGCAACACTCCTAGTCTTGTTCTTCTTCCATACTCTGCATGTTGATCCAACCTATATTGCACTTCTGCTTCATTCACTTTAGCAATGAATGATTTGAATGATATCTCTGCCTTGAATCTGAGATGTTTTTTTCTCCCATATGTTGTTGAATCATTTCCTTTGATTCTCACCAAACCGATCTGAAGCGGTGATCGTGATTTTTCTTGCGGATGTTGCCTCTGACCTGTCTTCCCTCTTATCCTTGAAGCTTTTGCAATTTTTCTCCAGTACGTGCACCAATAAAATGCTTGTCGTAAACAATTCAGACAAAACTCATCATCTTTTATTTTTAATTGCATATGAGCAATTTTAAATTTTGGAAAGCACTCCGAGTGAAGACAATAACAAGTAAATTCAATGAAGGCTTCAACTGGAAGATTGGGAGCACAAGCACAAGCTCTTAGAAGGAAATTTCTATGCAATGACTTCCACTTGGGCTAAGTTAGAAACAAGATGATGAATTTTTCCGAAGCCTTTGCAATTATGAGAGTTGGATCTATTTCTTACTCTGATTTTGAAGATATATTCAATATATCATACATTGAATTCATCTTCTTTTCACCAATATGAGCACCAGTGAAGTAATCCTGTAAATAATTCAAACAAGTATGTAGTCCATAACATGAATATCTAATTTATTCACTAAGATCTGATTATAAATCTTGCTACCCTCTATTTTTAGACTTTTCTTGCATGTCAAGTAAGTTTAAAATATTATTTTATTCACCTGTGCACTCACATCAACATGCAGATAGCTAGAATAATAAAAAGGAAGCCTTTCCAACCCTAGGCACCAAAATTAGATGCTTCCCGACAATTAAAAATAAAATTTAGCTTTTAGGCATTTAGCTATGCCAGAATGGGTCACACTTTTTGGCTAGAAGTCATGTTAAAAATAAGAAGGCAAGGAAGTGGGAATTTTTACCCTTCCAGGCAACTCCAAAATTCTCATCTTTCACTTAAGTGATTTAACTTTAATGATGGGAAAAACAACCTTCTAGGAAGGCTCCAAATTCCCACCTTCCTTCCACCACCAAAATTCTCATTGGCACTTAAAATCCCTCCTTCCAAAAAATGTGACTTGCATGGAAGAAAGCTTCTTCCCAAAAGTGCGACTTGCATGACTTTTGCTTTGAAAACTCATCAAAGAACATTTTATTTCCATTTTTCAATTTTTGTATTTTCAAAGAAGAAAACACAAACTAGAATAAAATCTTCCATTTTTGGAAAGGACCCGGAAGATGTAGCGGTAAAAACTTGCGAAGTGTCATAACTTTCACTGTGGCTCCGTTTTAGGTGTCGTTTTCTCTCAAGTGCATATTTTCTCAAGATCTACGCATTGATGGCAATATTTTCCTTATTTTCATAAAATCTATTTTTGCACCATTTTGGACCAAATAACTTCTCGCAATCGCCTTTGAAAGAGTCATGAGCTCGATCACCTTTAGACATATTAGTAATTAAAAATACTGGATAGCTTTTCAAAACCCTAGGCCTGGGGAAAGATCTCGGGCAGAATAATGAATAGGCTATAGGAACTGCCAAGCGAAAACAAACCAAAACACGAGACAAAAAGAAATAAAACAACACAAAAGAAGCTCGCAAGAAATTGCTCGAAAAATTTCTCCAATTAGCTTATTCTGCAAAAAAATTCAGCCCGATCAATGTTCTGTGGTACTAATAATGGGGTGAAGTGCTTTATATAACCTAAATCCTCTAATTTTAGCTCAATCTATTTTTAAAATAAATTTATTTATTTAATAAATAAATAAATAAAACGCTTGTTGTTTGGTGAAGGGATTGAGTGGGCTTTGGCATGTGGGTATTTGTCAAATTTGGCTTTTATGACTCTCTAGGGATACCTTGGAGCAATGCAAACAACAAGAGGCAAAATAAACACAAAGCGACCGTTACTTTGAAAAGAATGAGTTTTTAAAAGGGGTAGTCCCATATTTCAGGTGAAATCTCGGGACGCTTGAGTTTGATAGCAAGTATGCCTCCGATTCTAAGAACCATGATCTCACGAAAATTTTTATTAGTACCATCAAAAATAGTAATCTTACCCCACCATGGTTGAACTCTCTGTGGGGTTGCATGCCTAATGTTTTTATGATATCTCCCATAGTTGGTAAGGATCGGCCTAATACCACCGTAATGTCCCTAATAGACATATTTTCACCCTAAAATAGAATATCGACAAATCCCAATAAAAAAGCAAGATTCAACAATTATTTATCAAAACCCTTGAAATCTAAATATGGAAAATGAACAACAAGTCGGAAATTATTATTTTTATGACAAGAATGCAAACAACCCAAAATTCCTTGCGAAAACCTAGGAGATTTGCCTATGGGTGTAAAATAGCCTCAAAAAACCTTCAAAATTTATGAAATTATATTTGTAGCTAGCCCTTAAATTACCAAATCTAAAAATACTTATGTTTTTGCAAAATACTGAAAATATGATTTTGAATTACGTAAAAATAGTTGAAACTTCATCAATTCATAACACAGAAAATACCTAATTTTTTTTTAAAAATGATAGCTCAAATTGAAGATAAAATCACAAGCTTTGCAATGATACCAAATTTAAAAATATTTGATGGGTGAAAGACACCGAAAATAGGCTTAGAAATCTAGAAATGTGTAGACAAAACCCTAAATGTACACGAAATCAACAACAACCTTTCACCCCTCTTGAAAAGTCCTCAAACAAGCCTCGAAGTAATCACAACACCTCATATTTGATTCTCCTTTAGTTTTACCTTTAACAAAGTTCTCTCATGCGAGAAAAAAAAACCCTTCAAACAACAACCAATATTCTAACCCTTGCTCGGATCTATAAAATTACATCCTTCGTGCACTTCTTGAAAACACAATAGAATCTTGAAATGTAATGGAAACATCCGAATGAATCTTCCTCTCAAAATAAAGAAGAGTTATCATTCTTGTCTCTAAGCTTAAAGGGTTTTTTTTTCCTTGGGAGTTTTTATGGAAATCATGTAAGCTTACACCAAAATCTAAAAATTATCATAAACAAAAGAGATGCCTTCCCCTTGCAATTCAACTTGCTTTTATAACCTCATTTGGCCTTTTAGCCACCCACAACCACCAATCAAATTTATTTCCCTACATTTAATATTTTTCTTTACCCTTTTTCGCATTTAATATTTTTCTTTACCCTTTTTCCTCCTTCACATGGGTCACATTTTCCTTAGGGAAATAAAATAAAGTAAAGTGACTTTATCATTTTATTTCTTTTTATTTTATCACTTTATCTTTTTTTCTCTTATGTTTTTTATTGAGTCATTAATAAATTAACATAAGTGTTTATTATAATGTTTATTTTCAAATCCCCAAATGGACATTCTTCAACCCCAAACAAATTTGAGGCAAATCCCACTCCAAAAGACAGATTATAGGAAATATGTAATAAAAATTTAATGCAAATCAATTCTAAACAACTATGGTGACTTGCATAGGAGATGAAAATAACCCAAAACTTAAATGAAATCACACATTTTATTGTCAAAATGAAATAGCATATTTTTATATTATAAATGCACAAGAGAAAATACCAAATTCGAGTCCAATCAAGGCTGGTTTATTTATTGAAAATTTTGCAAACCCTTGTCTTCAGACACAACTAGAAATATGATGTTTTAGAGCCAAAATCCACTCCAAAAAGGCTGATTTGGATGACTAAAAATTTGTAATTAGAAAAACAACCAAGATCTGATTTTTATCAGCTCCAAACAATCCCCTATGTAGGTCACTACACTTAGAGAAAGTTGGAAGCAAAGAAGAAACACAACAACAACTCTCTCTTTCAAACCCTTCTTCACATCGGTAACTTTTCACCCTCAATATTGCTAGAAAACTACTGGAAAATATTGCTAACTCCTTGATCTGCAATGGAAACCCCTGAATGGAGAATCCTCACAACTTAGAAGAAGAGTTCTCATCCTTATTCTAGATCTCTAGCTAATTTGAGTCCTCAAGAGATAATCTTTAGCGGTTTTTTGTCCTTAGAAATTATTTTGTAAAGTTCTCAAGCTCAACCAAAATTCAGAATTTTATAAAATGAAAGAGATATCTCTCCAAGCCAATTCGACTCATTTTTATAGGAAAACATGGCTTGCTAGCCACCCACAAACACTAATCACATGTTTTTCTCACATTTAATTATTTGTTGGCCTTGCATTATCCCCACATGGGTCAAATTTTTCTTAGGAAATAAAATAAAATAAAGTGATTTTATCATTTTATTTTATCACTTTATCTTTTTCTTTTTTAAATTTAACTTTATCATTAATAAATTAATATAAAAATCCACCCCCTGGTTTTGGAAAATTGAACTTTGATGGGGCCTCCAAGGGGAACCCTGGTCTTTTGGGGAAGGGTGTCTTATTCGAAATGATATGGGTAAGATGGTGAGTGCAGGTTCCTTCCATTTGTAAAAAGGAACCTGTAATCAAGCCGAGGCACAAGCTCTCCTCTCCGGTATCAAACTTGTTGTGCAAAATGGTATTTCTCACTTCCTCATCAAAGGGGATTCAATGATTATTACTCAAGCCATTAAAGAAGGTAAAGCCCCAAATTGGAAACTTGATTATTACATATCCAATGCAATCTTTTGGCTTGCCAAATTGGAATCATGGGAAATACATCACATTTACCGTGAGGGTAATCAAGCAACGGATTTCCTTGCCAATTTTGGTGTGACTCAAGTCACCTCTTCTTTATCAGCTAATGATTGTGTAGAGTGGCCGGGCTTGGCCACCATTTTGGAGAATGATTCTCTCTCTTTTGTGGCGGCTTAAATCGCCAATGACACGTGTGGCAACCGCTTGTATTTCTCGCTACTTTCATTTTTATTCAACTTGCCTTTTTACTCTTAGCTTCTAAGAGTATGCTCGTTTTGTTGTGATGGAATTCAATCCATTTCCGTGGTTATTTTTGCGTGGTGAAATGCAATAAATGGCATTTTATGAGCATGTCTCTCTCACCCATCCGAAAATGTGTTCAAGCTTAAATCCCTTTAGATTTGCAGGTAATAGAGGTCATAATTGGGGATGAATATTTGTGGAGATCGGGTTGACCTCGGGTCAATGTTGAAATTGCCTCTCTTTTATGATCCATTTGTTGTTGATAGGTGAAGATAAAGTGGAGGCGGTGAATATTACACAATGTTTCATCTTTCCCCGTTACTTGGTTGGGAAAGAGGCGAAGAGGCGTAGGGGTTATGTTTTCCTCATGTTTTATGCTTAACGGAGAGAATGTGGGCTCAAAAAGGGTGGTCAGGGAGTTGGTTCAAGAATTACATAGGAGAAACAAGGTTTTGTGGATGTTTGTCATTGTTGTGCATGTGAAATGCAAGTCCAAAGTGACGAAAGGAGCTTCTATTTCATAGCTCGACTTGAAGGACTTGGACAAGACCATTGGCTTGATACCCTCACATGTGGCTCATCTTTGGGATCATGGTGGCTCAAAGATACATCCTCCTTCTTCAGGCCTCTCAGCAGCAAGAACCATTGTGTCGACATAGCTCCAGAAACATCTAACAACTCCTATGGAAGGGGACATTAAAAGTCCCAAGATTGAAATTGTTGAAATTTCGATTAATGGCGTAAGGCATGCTAAGTTTAGTTAATATATATAGTTTTTTGTTTTTGGTGAGGGTGACATAGTTTCATAATGGCAATACATTTCACCCCGATTTTCTATATAGCTTCCGGTTTTTGTATCAGGGTGGTATTTTCTTCATGGTTGTAATGTTAACCACCCTGATATCTTTGGTTTTACTATACATACTGTAAAGGTAGGATACCCAAGAACCCCTAGTTCATAGCTCCAAGAAAAATGTTTATCTTATCAAAAAAATAAATAAATATAAAAATTATATAATAATATTTTATATTACACTTTATAATCAATTCATTATGACTAAGTTTCCCGTTTATTCCTCCCTTAGCCATCGGAAATAATGAATGGGCTAAGGGTTTTCAACTAAGGAGGATATTACACACCAAGAGATAAATAGGAATCTTCCTTCCACTCTATGTTTGAGGATAGCATAGTATGTTAAAAAGGTATAATACACAAACACATATCACATCCTAACACTAGGTAGTAATAATTAGTAAGAGATTAATGAGATAAGAGAAAAGAGTGGGAAGATATGAACCATAACAACTCAAACATTTCTTAAATATACACAAACTATATTAAACTTTAAAAGAGGCCCATGATGTATTACATGCATCAATATATGAGGTAAAATATCACACATAGAAAGTGAGAATTCAAGTGAATTGTAGAGGGGAGAGAATAAATAGAAAAACATAGGATTCAAAAGCATTTAAAATAGAACACAAATAAAACATACTATTTATATAAGAAAAATGGAGAGAAAGAGAATTTGAAACAATTAAAAAGATACGTGAAGGAAAAATAGTATATGTTCCTTGTTGCAAAAAATCTATGATTATGGAAATGAAATATGTTTCTAGAGGGGAAATATATCTGTCTAAAGTGGTTATCAATCTGAAAATGTCATGTGTCCTAGAATTTTGAAATATAATCCCACTTACATCATATTAGGTTGAACATTAAGTTCTGCAAATTATCTAAGAGCACATGGTGGCATGAAAGAGATGTCACGAGCTAAAAAAACTATATGACTATTAGAAATTTAGAATCTTGTAGAGGAGGTGTTGTTGTACCTAAGATATGACCAAAATAATTGATTTTGGGTTACCAAAATATTAGGAGATCAAATAAAGGCACCACAACAAGATGTATTATGTTACGGCATAAGAAGGGAAACACATGTGTTGACAAGGTGGTGCGACTCTAGAATTTGATGTGTGGCTTTAAAACTGTTCACAAAAATATAACGCTTTGTAAACCCTACTAAATGCTTTTTCAAAGATTTATGGCTTCAAGAAGGGATGTGCAACCTTATAATACTCTCATGCAAATTGATAGTATTTCATTTCTTTAGATAGCGCTCATTGACTTTAATTTGATTGAAAACATGATGTGGTGAGTAGAAATGGAAAGTGGCGAGGAGAAGGTCAAAAATATATATTGAGAGGGGAATAAGCATACATGGATGATGGAATAACACTCATTGATTAGGAGAAAATGTTTTATGAATGTATGACTAAAAAATTAGTGTGAAAGGATGATATGAGGCATTTTGACATCGTATAAGGTGTAGAAAAAAATGAGAAATAAATGTGATGGAGTTGAGTACTTCACAATATTGTCAATGTTTCATAGGTTGCCAAAATGGTTCACAAATTGTGATAATATTCCATGTCATGGAGAGATTGGATAGAGCATGGTAGTAATGCACTATAATGTAAAATGCTTCACAATCTATAAACTAAATAAAGTGTAATGGATTTAATTAGAAGAGACAAGTTCTTGAGGATTTGAATCTTTTAGAGCATAACGTGAAAAAAATGGGTAGGGGGTACATTTTTGGCTAGTCAAGGAGACACTTTCTTATTAAGCTTAAAGAACCAATAACCTTCAAACATCCAATGTAGACACTAAATCACACACTTTGGGTAATTATTTAGTCTTGGTTTCATACTACTATTCATATGGTTCTTGAGTGAAAAAGAGTACTAATTAACCCATGTCTTTGGCCATCTTGCTTTGTTTTTTGTTGTTACTTTCGATCTTACACCCGCACTTTCCTAGTCCATATTTTTTAACTGCGTTTTCCTATTTCGATTAGGGTGCCCAGTCGACTAGGGCGCCTGACACCCTAATCCCCTCTGGGTGCCTTGATCCTCTTTGCACTTTCCTCTCACTTTTTGGGAACTTTTTAGCCATTTGATATTTTTATATTTTTGGTGGTTGGAATTTTCAAGGTTAATTACGAAATTAGATCAAGAGAACCATATAAATATAAAGTTATGAGACCATAATGAGGGACCAAGCACTAAGCACTACTATCACCACCTAAGGTTGCATCCATCAAAGACTTTTATTGCTCCATTGTATCCATCTAGCTCCATCACAAGGGACAAAGGCTGGTTTATTTGCATCACACTTCATAGGAGGAGAGTTTATTTTATTCCATACACCATTTACTTACATTCTACATCTAGTTATTGCTCGCTACTCACAAAGTGTGACTGGCATAAGATTACCAAGGGCATAATTTCTATACACACACCTAGAAATACATTGGGTCTGAGATGTAGTGCAATTCTCAGTGATAAGTACATCTATTTGGCAACTAAGATAGTCGACCCCTTCATATGCATCTTTCTTTTTTAGGGTTTTGATGTTTTGCTTAGGGTTTTGTAGGTGATTCTTCATTGCGGGTTTTGGCGACATTGGAAATCATACATCGACATACATGCGATAGGAAAAAAACACAAGAGAACATCCAACGACACCTCGGAGGAGGTTCCCTGGTCATTTCTGTAGACCAAGGCACCCATATCTCATACTTAGGGAACCCAGGCACATCCATCCTTCTCCAGAACCCTATTCTAGCCGTAAAACCTAGATTTGCATTTTCTTAGGCTCCTGTGTGATGGTTTCCTCCTTGTGTTCAAGTGGTCTTCAAGATGACGACACAATCCTATGGCATCTATAAATCAACTAAGGATTTTCCTAACCCTCTTTATCTTTAGGGTTTCATATTCTACTAGATTAGATTGCATGGGTAGAATTTCAGCATTTCATTGTTTCATTATTTAGTTATTTTATAGATTCTACAACATCGATTAGGCTAAATATAATCCCATTTTAGTTTAATCACCAAAAAGCATGAAAAAACTTCACTTCTACTCCTTTTTAAATTTGCATCCTTGGAAGGGCTATAAAACGCATGTATAAAGTCGAGAATATTTACATATTCCAAATGGGAAATGTAGAGAAATCATTTTTGGAAAGAAAACCTATCCGAACATATTCTAAAAATGTACAAAGCAAGCTCATATAAATCCACATACCAATTGAAAGAAATAGTTACCTATTCTAATAATCTACAACCATGTAATGAGATTCAAGGTAGCATAGTTAGTGAAAGGAACATGCACAAATCTTAGAAGTACTTATCCTTTTAAATATTAGCTTCACTTACACAATACATCATATTTTCATGTATGCTTCACCCCGCAGAGGTTTTACTAAATAACACTTGATGTAATGAATCTTTTCTTCATGATCTGTAATGAGTATTACTAACAACAACTTTAAGTTGGCATTTAAGAGGCCTTGATGCTTGATCGCACATCCATCTCTCAAGGTAGGAAAATTTCATCCTTTAGAAATATTTTCCCTATACCCAATCTCATATAAAAGTCCTACTAAAATTTATGCTTCCTCTTTCTATAATTTGGTTTTTACCTCTAATGTCTCTTCACCATTGCATTCTTAGATGATGTTGGTAACTCTAAACTTGTAGCAAAATTAAGGTCACTTTTCTTGGTGAACGTGGATTTCTCTTCTTCTTCATCAACATTATATTGCTTTAATCGGCCATTCTTGATAGTAGGAAATAGGTCTTTATCATCATTATCATATTCATTTCACTTTGATATTATTATTTCTTGCATGTCATTGATGAATCGTGTTTCAATGTGATGGGGACTACTAGGAACACGCTAGGAAGGAGTTTGTTTCATCTCAACTCTCTAGAAAGTCCTGTTTGAGTTCAACCTCTTCAATCTACCTCCCTAAACATTAAAATTGTTTCTCTTTAATGCATTATTTCTCTTGTAACTCAAGGGCCATCAATAAATTACACATGATCTCTTATTTCTCGTAGAAATACTACAAGTTGAACAATTGTTCATGTGTTGTAGCTTGTTTTGGGTTTTGTGTGTTACTCTATGGGATGGATTTTCATTGTAGAAATAGAATATGCCACTTGCCCCATCTTTGGCTCGTGTCTAATTTTGAACATATTTGAGAACATGAAAAATTGATCTTTCAAGTTATCGTAACCTCTCATCATGTCGTTTTAAACAATTTTGGGGAAGGAGAAATTATTTAGGAAGTAGTAGGGAGTCTTATACGAGGAAAAAGTATGAAATGGATAGAAATAAGTTTCTACATCTGATGTGTCTTGAAAGGGGCTTCAACAAGTGAATGGAAACTAAGAGGGTTCCATGATGCATGGGAAGAATGGGGAATGGGGACGGGATTCCTAACACCATCTTGAATGAGATTATTTGATATCTAAATAGGTATGTCAAAGGCTCGAGGATGAGTTCCACCACAAAGAGACCGAATCATAATAAAAATATCATACTCAAAGGATGTTGGGTAGACTAAAAATGTCATACCTAGTTGAGTTTTGTATTCTCAGGAAATATTTCCCAAGTATTTTTGTATCTAATGTTAAATTCCAAGGTATACTTTGTGTGGGATCTCTTTATGGTGTTAAGGTTTTCCAAGAGATATACGATGTATATGTTCTCCTTGAACCAAGTGTTCAAATTTTCTTTGATTTTATTCCATGAAGAGTTTGATTGTGTGCCTAAGCTCTCAATCTATAGATTTTACTTTGAAAGAATGAGTGATCAATATGGGATCTATATTCTCCTCTACAATATTATACATTACACATATATTAGAAATATCTTGAATATGGTAAAAAAGAAACATTGAATAATTTCCATAAAAGAGGGGTAGGGAATTAAGGGCTTATTCGTGAATAAAAACCCATTATTGTAAATTAAGAGGACCACTAGAGCTCTAAGAAGTAAAATGAAGAGCTCTAGGAAGAGCCATGGAAGGATGGTAATTATTAAAATGTGAAGGGGAAAATCAGAATCACAAAGGATGGGTTATTACAATTGGATTTTCCAGTGATAGGTTGTGCTTCGAGAAAAGTTGAATTCACTATTCTCACCAAAATATTGACTGGAAGCTCAAAATAGGGGCGTTGCATGATATTTTCAACAAAAACAAATAATTTCTTCCATCTATCATGCCATATCTATTAGAGGTTATAAGTGTCTATTCATGAAATATTTTTCTTCAATAATACAACATAGGATTACTTCTCAAGTGTGGGACTTGCACCTTTAATAAATACTGGAGAGAGTCAAATTTCATCTACTACTCCTCCTAAAACATACCTAATGTAAAAAATTGCAGGGGAAAAAAGGAGGAAAATAATAAAAAAGGAAATGTGATGCATCGAGAGAGAAATGTGAATCTTTCTTCCATTGTGTGTTTAAAGGAAAAATAAAAATATTAAATAAATTCAAATATAATCCACATAAACATATCATAACCTAACCGTAGGTGATAACAATCTACAGGATATTGGGGAGACAAGATAAAAGAGTAGGGTAGATATAAGCCACAACAACTCAACCATTACTTAAATATATACACAATTCTATTAAACTATAAAAGAGTCCTTATATGTATTACATTCATCAATATAAAGGAAGAAGTCCCAAACTTGAGAAGCAATCTCATGTTGTATTTTTAATGAAACATCTTTCATAAATGGACACTTTCAATCTCCAACAGGAAGTATTCAAAGTAATGGAGGTATGGTGAGGCATGCTCGCTAACCTTTTCAGTGAGTTTTCATCCCCACACCCCCTTTTTCTTCTATTACATCATAATCAAAGCGAAAACCCCACAAATATACAAGAGTGGTTACATAATAGTTACTAGCCAACTTTTCCTCTTGCCCTTGTTTTTCCATCCTTCTTATGTTATGAAAAGACTAGGTCCCTATATTTTTCCCATTTCCTAGTATATTTTCCTTTCCTTCACATTCCCATTAAATATTTTTAGTAAAAACCTATATTAAATGTGTTGGCTAGATTTTTCAAAGATGACTAAAAACCTAAGTAGTCATGAAATAAATCTCCTCATTCACCGGTGAGGCTCCTGTGTAAGATGTTTATCAATTTAGTGGGTATGAATCCTAATAACTATTTATGGGGTTTTACTTTAATTACAAAGCTCATGAACCATAGCTAAGCAATTCTGCAGCAAGTAAGTAGTTGTTTATGAAGTATTTGCAGAAGGGGAAATAATGGAATTTGGGAAAGAAGAAAGGAAGATATGTAATTCAACCAATAGTTTACAGAGTTGGTTTCATACACATGGATTAAATAAACAAGTAGATCTCACAATATTCAGAAGTAAAGGAAAAGAAAAGCTTCTAATCTAAATCTCAGATAACACAAAGTTTATCTAAAGATCCACACAGAAGTAAGAAGAAAATGCACTGTGGACACAAAGTTCTCTGAAATCCACCTTTATTCAATTCCTCAGCTTTCATAGAAATGACATCAAGGGTTGCAGCACACAAAGTTTGGAACTCAAGAATGTTGATTAACAAATTGTGATCATCTAACCCGTAGGCTCTTCCTCTATTTATAGTGTATAGAGGGAAATTACAAATAGGAAGTTTTTAATGAATTGCCACATGTGGAAGCTATGAAAAGGGAAGCAATTGGAAATCTTCCTCCTGGAATTCCTCTTTGCATGACATGCATGATTTATAACTGAAAATAGAACCTTCTATTTTGCATGTCTACCACCTATTTCCAAGTAATTGACTTCTTCCAGTAACTTGAAGTAACGACTTTTATAGCCAATTACCTAAGTTTTACAATTTTAATTGATTGCTCAATTGTTTTGTCAAAGAAAATAAGAGAAAGAAGAAGAAAGAGGAGAAGAAATTAGAAGAAATTTGCAACACTCTCAGTCTTGTTCTTCTTCCATACTCTGCATGTTGATCCAACCTATATTGCACTTCTGCTTCATTCACTTTAGCAATGAATGATCTGAATGATATCTCTGCCTTGAATCTGAGATGCCTTTTTCTCCCATATGTTGTTGAATCATTTCCTTTGATTCTCACCAAACTGGATCTGGAAGCAACTGACTGTGATTTTTCTTGCGGGTGTTGCCTCTAACTTGTCTTCCCTCTTATCCTTGAAGCTTTTTCAGTTCTTCTCTAGTACGTGCACCAATAAAATGCTTGCCATAAACAATTCAGACAAAACTCATCATATTTTATTTTTAATTACATATGAGCAATTTTAAATTTTGGAAAGCACTCGGGTGAAGGCAAATACAAGTAAATTCAATGGAGGATTCAAATGGAAGATTGGGAGCACATGCACAAACTCCTGGAAGGAATTTTCCATGGAATGACTTCCACTTGGGCTGCGTTAGAAATAAGAGGATGAATTTTTGCTAGAAGCCTTTGCAATTATGAGAGATGGATCTATTTCTTCCTCTGATTTTGAAGATATATTTAATGTATTAGACATTGACTTCTTCTTCTTCACCAATATGGGCATAAATGAAGTATTCTTGTAAATAATTCAGACAAGTATGCCGTCTCTCTGTTATCCCGTAAAATTGACAAGGGCAATTTTACCGATAACCATACCGAAAATTTTGTCTCGATCCCTCGTTAGGGATCCCCCCGCGTTCGAAACGTTGTAAAATCCCTTCCCGGGAAATCTAGTTTTCGAACTTAATCTTTTGGAGCCTTTTTTGGTTGGGCGCATGGATTTGCCTTGTAGCACTAACTTTTGGTGCGCCCCCTTAAAAGCCTTTGGCGCATGGTTTTTTATGTTAACACATCTTTTAGTGCGCCAAAGGATGTTGAGACTCTTTTGCGTGCGCCAAGGCGCATGCGCCTGTGTTGACACAACTCTTGTTGCGCCACCTTTTGGTGCGCCAAAGGGCGCACATAATATCATTGCAACACCATGCTTTGGTGCGCCAAAGGGCGCACATAACTTTATGTCGACAATGCTTTTGGTGCGCCAAAGGCGCGCTCAATCTTCTGCTGTCAAATACTTTCGTGCGCCAAAGGGCGCACGCTTCCCCTGTCGACAGAAACTTTCATGCGCCATTTCAAAAGTGGTTGGCGCATTGATGACAAGTTTTTCTATATATATCAGTGCGCGCCCAATGTCATTTTCATTCTTTTTGTCGAGCACGTGATCGTTCTGAACTTGTCAGCCTCTGCTCCGTCATTTTCATCGCCCTGTGGACCCATTGAAACTTTTTGCTATATATCCAGGTAAGAGGATCTTCTTGTTCCCTCATGCGTTGTGTGTACCTTCGGTTTTTAGTGCTTTCATGGTCTAGTGTTAGCTTACTTTGGTTGGTGTTTTGATTAAATAGAAATATGTTGAGCTAGCCCCCTATGTCTTTGCCTTGTCTTTTTCTTCTTTTCCTCCTCCTTTCCCTCCCTCTTTCCAGATCTCTGTGGTAGAGGGTGTTGTTCTGAAAGAACTTGGTCTGAAAATCTCTTTTCTGAAACCTTATATCTCCAAGCAATCTTTGAAATGGAGGAAAGAAGGAAAAGGGTTGAGCAATGAGAGACTCTGTTTTCACATTGGCGCCTTTGGCGCGTCTTGTTGCACTAAAAACAGATTGCGCCCCTCGGCGCATCTACCCACCTTGCTGTTGCATGAGCAAAACCCGCGCCAATAGCGCGCCCTTTCCTGCTGCGTCATGAACTCATGCGCCCTCGAGGCGCTCCTCTCTCGTCTTCTACAAGTGTCAATCCCGCATCCCTTTGGCGTGTTGTTCGTCCATGTTGCATCCCTTTTTCATGCGCCATCGACGCATCCAGCTCCCATGTTACACGAGTTATATTTGCGCAAGTATGAAGCAATAAAGGCACTGGCGCATCCCCGATCGCAATGACATTTGTGTTGTGCAAACCCTCTGTGCGCCGCACCATATCCCTTTGGCGCACGAAAATTCAATGTTACACGATCCATCCACGCGCCAAAGGGCGCACCGAATCCCAATGTAACACACAATTTTCATGCGCCTTCTATAAAATGCAATATGCAGCATCCATGCGCCATGCGCCTTTGGCGCCAGTTTCACCTTTGCAACACCCTCTTCCTGTGCGCCCTGCCCATTTAGCCCTGTAAGCTACAATTCCCGTGCGCCCTGCGCCCTGAGCCTAAAAATCTATAACTCTTTCTTCTGCTAACTCTCCAATGAAAGATCAAATGGCTAATTCGACCTTTTCGGATTGGGTCTCGCTTCTTCTTCATGCAGATCAGCAGATAAACTTAGAAGAACATATGTCTACATCCAGCAGAGGCCCACCAAATCAAAAGGAAAGGCGAAGCTTACAGAGGAAGAGATGAAGTACAAATATCAAAGGGTCAGGATGCCCGAATCACAGGCTGAATGCAGTATGGATGTCAGAGACTCAGAATTGGGTCACATTGACATGGAAGAATTCTGGGTTAGAACTCAGAAGGTTTCAAGGAGTCCGTGGATGGATAAATTGATAGGCAGTGCCCTGCACTTCGCCGGAGGAATCCCCGTCAGTACAGTCAACAACGAATTCATGATGGTGGTTGCCCAATCTTATAACAAGGACACAAGATGTGTCGAAAACAGCAAGGGTGAGGTAGTTATAAACCTCATTGCCCGTCATTTTGAGATGATACTTGGCATCCCTCACCACCGGCACTTTGTGGCCGTCGGCCCAAGAGAGTGCATCAAGGCTCGGGAAGATAATGAAGACTAATGCATGCAAATCGATGAACGAAGTCTACTTGAAGAACAAGAAAGTGGTAACCCGGTGGCCCCAGATTATCCACCGCAGTGATTTCTCAGAAGAACTTAGTGATACTATCACTTTCCTGAGCAGGGTCTTCGGGCTTTCGGACGCCCACTACTTCCATAAATGGATGCTGAGGTATTTGGAGACAATGAATAAAAATTTGCCCGATCAGCGCTTTTCTTTGGGAGATCATAAAGCAGCACCATTTCGAGCAACTACTAACATTCAACACAATGGGAGTATTCCATATGAACTCCTACGTGGTCTACGCTGCAGCGTCAGAGAGGGATTATCTGGGCCTAGCACGAAATGGAATTTGGCCTCAGGTCAAAATATATGAGCATTATCCAGAATTGAGGCTGGAGAATAGCATCGCCCAATTCGCCAAAATCAATGATGTATTCTTCTATCACATCATCTGCCTATTGAGGCCAAATCTGACTCATGGTCGCTCGACCAAAAACATTGTGTCAATCGGAAAATGGGGGCCTTGTTCACCCGGGGCTTCCCACATTTACCTATCTAAGGGCGGTCAACTTCTTGGGCGAACCAACCAGGCTACCGAGGTATGCTGGACCTAGGCTGATTCTACTAGAGCTATCAAGGCAGCTGGTCACATACCATGAGAAATGCCTTAAAAGAAAGAAGGGCGGAACTCCTTTCCCCCTCACAGTGGGCCGGTACACATGCTCCTCCCATCACAAGGCAAGGGAAATGTTCGCAGAGCTGGAGTTGCTCAATTTGAAACACGACTTCCAGGCCCGTGCCTACCTTCGATCCAAGAAGTCTGCCGCTGGGCTAAGCTTGATCCGATCCACATCCCTCGAGATCGAGGACATTTACATTGATGTCATCCATGAGGTGGAACTCAGGAGAAAGGATCATTCTCGCTTAGCATTGGAGGAAATTATCTAATACGGAGTGGCCATTGTCCCCAAAGGCTTCCAAACTACGGAAGATGAAGTAGACAAGGTGTATAATGACACGGAAGGGGATGATTGGCCCTTCCCGGCCATTGACAGAAGCAAGGCTCCTCAAACAATTGAGGAGAGGGTCAAGGAGACTATGCACGCAGCAGAGCACTGGTGCCGCATGAACGGGCTGATCTACCTCGGGGTAGATTTCACAACCTCCCCATTGGGCAATGCACCTCCAAGGTCCAAGAAGCAGCTAAAAGGCAAAGGTGTAGAGGGTGAGTCTAGTACCACCCAAGAGGAAACTCCTGAAAGTCCTTCCACAGAGCCGGAACAAGTAATAACTCTGGATTCGCCAGAGAAAGAAGCAGCAGAGGATAGTCCCATACGCCCATCCACTCAGGATGTCGGCACTGCTACAACAACAGAAGTCCCTTCTTCCCCTTCTTCTTCTCTTCCTTCCCCTCCTCGAGTGACTCAAGCGACCACCCCTTTGGTCGTGTCCTCTGTCCCTTCTTCTACTCTTTCCCCCGCCTCTTCGTCTATCTTCTCCTCCCTCGCTGATTTGTCTTCTTCCATTTCTTCCCTCATCTCCGAGCTCCCTTCCCTTCCTATGTCTTCTGCAGCTGCAGTTTCCCTTCCTCCCGTGGACACCTCTTCGGCTATTCTCTTAATGCGCCCGCCGTGTCTCTCCACGTTTTCCCCTCTTCTACTCTGCGGCTTCCCCCTCCTCTCGTCTCTGGTCATTCTTCTATAGGACCAGCATGGATCTCTCGGCCTGAGCTGAGCCTAAAGAGGAAAGTCCCCATCGCTCAGATGGACTTTTCATAATTCCACCAAAGGGGCGAAGAAGCTGAAGCCTGTTGCACGCTTCTCTAAAAGTGCTGCGGGTGAGAGGATCATGGAAATTGCATACCCCAATCCCCTCAAAGAGAAAAAGGATCTGTCTCCGGTAGATTTTACTGTGACCCAAGTCACAATGGGGACGTCTTCTCGAAAATCTCCGGGGGAATCTCTTTCCACGATCGCGCCCTTTGTCAGAAGCTTCAAGAAACAAAAGAAGAGAAAAGGCTACTGAAGGAGCAGAACCAATATCTGCTCCAAGCCTTACAAAAGATGGGCAATGCGCCTCCCACGACTACCGCCGAGACTTCTGAGCTTCTCAGCCAGGAGAAAATCAATGAATATTCAAAGATCGGCGAGCAGGGTATGGCCGTTTCTGCTTGGAGGAGCCAGATCCTCAAGGACAGTGAAAGAGTGATCACTGAATTCGTCAATTTGTATCTGAACATCGGAAAGACGAACAAAGAGCTCCAAGTATTAGCAGGGCCCATATCAAAAGAGTTGGATCATGCTAGACTCCAACACGAGACCTTTCAACAAATGTTCGACTGTTCAGTCGAAGATCTGGTCAAGTTCGGTGTCTTCGGCCATCCAAGGGCCCTCAACAAAACCATGTCCACTCTGGACTATCGGATAGATCAGCTTGAATTTATTTTGGAAAAAATTGACAAGGTTAAGGAAGAAGCCCTGGATGCGATGCATCAAATGGAACGAATTGTTCTTAACATGTCTCCGGGCTGCTCACTCCTTCCTTTACCATGAGATCACCATGAAACTATCCGGATCTTCAGGAGATTGCTTCTCGAACGGGCCGCGAGGTCACATTTGACACTCGAATCTATCAACAACCTCTCGCACTGTAGGGACTTCGTCGGGTTCCTCATTGAGGCGGAGAAAGATTATTCCAAACTCCCGAGAAGCTCATGGATGAGCGGGAGACTTGTGAGGCGATCAGCGACCGCACAGGATCCTTCTCGGGATCAATTTGGGCCAATGATTAACAAGTTTTTGAATACTGCGCTCGGTTCCACATATCATCTCCCGAGCAAGACATCGAAAGCGGCGCAACCCCTTTCGCTGCCGCGGGATGACGATGACGAGTAGCCGCTCTTCCTTCTTCTTCTTCTTCTCTCCTTCTCCGACTTTCTTGTTGAAATGTCTAAAGTGTGTTGGCACAAATGATGACATCATCCATGTTGCATCATGGGATGATGTCATTCATCAAGTTGTCAAAAGTCAACATGACTTTTAGATATTTTGTAAATATCTTTGTAAATAAGTGGTTGGCTCCTTTTTGCTTTCTTTCCTTCTCCTCTCTTCTATAAATACTGGAATACTTGTTGTATTCAAGGATGAACATTTTTTAGATGAAAATAGAAGTGAGGAGAGAAAGACTTTGAGCTTTCTTGTAAGAAAACAGTAATACAAATATTAAGACTTTGTGCTCAATAGCTGTGTTATGCATTAGATCTTTCTTACATTAGATATGTATGTGTTTAATCTGTTGGATTCATACCTACTTTTCTGTCATTTGCTCATCAATATTGCTTTGTTTATTTATGCAAGTAGGTTTGGCTCATTTACTACCGACCCAAAAACATAAATCTTCCGACCTTTACGCTTTGGAATTCATTTCTTTTCTTCCTTCGGATCTGTTCTTTCTATTTTCCCTCTTTCATTCCTTTCTCTTCGCAGTCGGAAATACTTCTACCGGGATGAGATCCCAAACCCCGAAGGCGTAATCAGAGTAATAAACCGGTTTCGCTTTCTTTGACTCAAAGAGGGGCTAAGCCCCGCACTTGTTGGCTCGTTTATCCATAGATCTGCCCAAGCGACGATTTTCGGACCAACACGTCCATAACATGAATATCTAATTTCTTCACTAAGATCTGATTATAAAGTCTGTTGCCCTCTATTTTTTGACTTTTCTTGCTTGTCAAACAAGCTACAAATATTATTTTATTTACCCGTGCACTCACATCAACATGTAGATATCCGAATAATAAAAAGGAAGCCTTTCCAACCCTAGGCGCCAAAATTGGATGCTTCCCAACAATTTAAAAAAGTCAGCTTTTAGGCATTTCGTTATGCCATAATGGGTCACACTTTTTGGCTAGGAATTGTGGAAAAAACATGAGGGCAAGGAAGTGGAAAAATTCACCCTTCCAGGCAGCCCCAAAATTCCCACTTTTCACTTAAATGACTTGACTTCCATCATGGGAATTTTTTACCTTCCAGGCAGCCTCCAAATTCCCACCTTCCAGGTAGCGCCAAAATTCCCACTTTTCACTAAGTGATTTAACTTTAATAGTGGGAAAAAACAACCTTCCAAGAAACCTCGGAATTCCCACCTTCCTAAAGAACTCCAAAATTCCCATTAGCACTTAGAAATTTCTTTTCCAAAAAGTGTGACTTGCGTGGGTGACTAAAAATTCTTTGGTGGGAATTTTTATCCTTCCGTATAGCCCCAAAATTCTCATTTGTACTTCAAGTGATTTAACTTTAATAATGGGAAAAAACAACCTTCCCGACACTCCAAAATTCCCATTTGCACTTAAATGATTTGACTTCCATCATGGGAATTTTTCACCTTTCGCAACCTCCGAATTCCCACCTTCCAGCAAGCACCAAAATTCCCACTTGTATGGAGAAGTCATCCTTCCCAAAAATTGAAACTTAGCATAAAGAAAGCTTCTTCCCAAAAAGTGCAACTTACATGAAGAATAGAGAATAGAATTTCCCATTTTTGGAAAGGGTTCGGGAAGATGTAGTAGTAAAAACTTGCAAGTGTCATAACTTTCACTCCGTGGCTCTGTTTCAGGTGTCATTTTCTCTAAAAGTGAATATTTTCTAGAGCTCTACACATTCATGGCAATATCTTTCTTATTTTCATAAAATCCATTTTTGCATCTTTTTGGACCAAACAACTTCTTGCAATCTCCTGAAAGAATCCTAAGCTCTGATCACCTTTAGACAAATTAGTAATTAAAAATACTAGATAGCTTTTCAAAACCCTAGGCCTGGGAAATGTCTGCCAAGAAGAATGAATAAGCTACGGGAATTTCAAGAAAACAAACCAAAACAAAGACAAAAAGAAACAAAACAAGTTGCATGAGTAATTGCTCGAAAAAATTCTCCAATTAGCTGATTTGCAAAAAAAAATCTTCCCCCCAAGTGAATGGTTTGTGGTAATAATGATGGGGTGAAGTGCTTTATATAACCTAAATCTTCCAATTTTAGCTCAATCTATTTTTAAAAGAACTTTATTTATTTAATAAATAAATAAATAAAATGCTTGTAGAAAAGGTCTGGCGAAGGAATTGAGTGAGCTTTGGCATGTGGGTATTTGTCGAATTTGGCTTTTATGACTCTCTGGGATACCTTAGAGCAATGCAAACAATTGCATGCAAAACAAACACAAAACAACCCGTTACTTAAAAAGAATGATTTTTTTAAAAGGGGTAGTCCCATATTTCAGGGTGAAATCTCGAGGACACAACAATGCTTGCTAAAACTTGTTATGGGGCTTATTGTAACTCCTCGCAACGTTTTCTCTCCACCACAATGCTCCCTAGTTAATGAAAATCTAAATTCTCGAGGCCAATGCTCAAGTAGGAGGCCCAAAACTATTCCACTAACCAAAGAATAATTCATGATAATAATGATCAAGTCCCCCAAGACCTATGAGGGGTCAAAACCATCAAGTATTCCCTATGACCCTTTGGGTCAATAGATAAATTTCAATCAATGATTATCTCAAAAGGGAATAAATTTCTAACTAAATCATTACTCAAAATATACCTTCATGAATAGAAAAATAATTGTGCACAACAATACATTAAGAACCCCTTGTGTTAAGGAAGCAACAATATAATATAAACGAAGGAAATATTAATCAAGGCTACCATTAAAGTAAATTGTTGATGGGGGTATGTTACCACATCAATTACTTAGTGTCACCTCATAAACATGAGAGACAAATGTAAAAGAGTTTTAAAATTATATTGTATTGTGTATATATTTCATCGCGTGCTAAGTAGAAGAGTTGGTTAGGATTATATACAAGACAATACTAAACAAACCAATCATACACTTTTTGAACTTTATATTATTAAAAACACATAAAAGTGTCATTTAACATAGGTGAAACGAGAGAGAGAGAGAGAGAGATGTGAAAGAATGAGTATACTTGCTATTGTTATATCACACTACCTTGTACAATATCTACCTAGCCCATAATTAGAAATTCATTTCCACATATACTTGTCCTAACATAATTACAACACATATCATGGTAAAATGGAGTCCCAATATATTATGCATAAAAGAACAAATAAAAATTTATTACCCTTTCAAAGTTGATAAATTGAACCATGGTGTGCCTCCAATGTAAACCAAAAACAAACAAATGATAACAACACACACACACACATGTGTGTGTGTGTGTGTGTGTGTGTATCAAAAACAACTACATCAAATAATGTCCAAATCACAACATAGTCCAAACGTTAATATAATAGGTTCCTCATAGGCACTTAGTATAATTATTTAAAATAATTAAGGTGGGGATATAAGTATGTGGAGAGAAAAATATGTGAGTGAGAAAATAATGTGAAGAATGAGAAAACAAGAATACAAAAAGAAGGGTAGAGAAAAACAAGAGATTAAGGGAGGGTAACTTGTCGGAAGACAACCATAACATGGAATTCACCCTAATATGAGCCTAATCTAGACCAATAATTGACAAATATACAATGAAATTTTAAAATAAATAAGTAGCCTCATACAAAAAATAGGTGCTTTTCAAAGTTAAATTTTGCCATTGTTGATGTTAGAACAAATAGCATTCTATGATATTCGTGACCCGCCTACTCCAAGGATACTTTTCCTTGTTTCACATCTACTGAGTCATGTATCTAGACCTATGTGAATCAAGAGGATTTATGAACTCATGTTGATATAATTAATTACCTAATTTCTCACTTATCCATATCCACTCACAAATGACATAAGGATATAGTAACCACATACAAATTAAAAAAATGAAAATCATCAACACCAATAATTATCCACTTTTATATAAAAAGATAGGCTTAAAAGACAATTAAAATATATACATATATATCATGTCTTGTTCATTGCATAAAATCCTCCATGGTACCCACATCTTCCCCTAGCCATTCTAACCATGTATTTGAGTTGTCTCCCTCCTTACATTTGATACATATCGAATTTACCCTCTCGTCATATGCCTAAATATTTTGATATTATGGCTAAAACATTTCACAATATTAATAATAGTAAACCTTCTCCAAAATCTAGCATCACATACAAACCAAAAAAATACTCCAGGAGAGATTCTATATAGCTATACCACAACAACACAAGGAAAATTTTCAAAACAAAAAATACATTTAAAATGACCAAAAATCACTTCTCCTATAAGGGTTTGGGTTGACCTCTATATAAGGATCAAGTGGGATAAGATATACTATTGTGTTATTACTCCTCCTTTCCATCCACAAGGGTTCATACATTTATAACCTTGAAAGTTACACATGCCCACATGTGTGCACACCTTTAGAAACTTATAAGGTATGGATACACATATAACACACCTTTATATGTCATATATTTATAGAATGTTATAAATTTACTAAATTCATATATACTAAGTAGATGTAGACACATGAATTTGGTGTCAAGAAAGTGGAAACAAACCTTACCTTTTATCACATGATCACTATTCCACATTAAGATATTTTGATACGATTTTCCTCTTTTCAATCAACCTTGAACACTTCCACCACCATCTGCTACTCATAAACCCACTCAATTTCACTTACATTTTTCTATAGCACATCTAGTATACTTATGTAAACTTACTAATTCTTTGTTTCTCAAACTTTTACCGCATCTAATAACTAACAAATTCTTTTTACTCCATCATTTATGTGTGATAACTAATTGCATTCACTATTGATCTTAAACAATAATCTCATTATCGTATTACCTATTGTCTATAAATGGTCATCTTCCTAGTTAGTTATGTTTTCATGTTTAACTTATGCTTGAATTTGGTGTTTAATTGTGCAAGAAAATGTCATAAATAAAAACACATCTAAGGCTATTTAGGGAATCTATATTCACCTCTCTTATTGACATAAGACAATATATAATGTTATTATTCATGAGGAGATGATCATGACAACATTCAAATCAAGTCAAACATTATCCAAAGTCTACCTATAGTCTATTGTTGTTGTTTTTATATGCTTTATGTGAAAATAAAGATTCATTTGTTTTCATTAATTGATTATTTATGAATAAGGAAAAGGATTCTCTTGGCTTATGACATAGGATTCTTCATACAAACACGTGAGCCTTATCTACTCTAAAAGGGTATCCCATGAAAATTAGTTTTAGCATCTTTTTCCTTCTCAGATGTTTTGTTAGGGCTTTGAAGCTATATTTAAAAGGAAACGATGTCCTCACATCAATGTCATATTTAAAAGATATTTATGCCATAGGCGTTTTCATAGTGGGAGGCTCTTGTGCCGTTTTCTCCGTCGACCTTCTGCAACACCGTTCCAATGCCAACACAACTTCTGTTCCATTCCATTTTGTTACGTTTTTGCTTTGCTATGTCATTGGTTCCGTAGGTGGTAGTTTCTGTGTTTTGGTGTTGCTGGTGTGGTGGAGCCACGTATGAAGTTATGCAAAGTGGAGGGTGTTTGGTTGTCTGTTGGCCTTGCCTCCACCTGCTGCGCATACGCCTTGGTATTTAACAGAAACCTCTGTAAATAGGGATGTGGGTTTCCATTTATTTGCTGGTGCTCATCATTTGTTGTGATAAGACGAAGGTGGAGAAGAAGGCAATTTCCATTATACAGACCCTGAGTTGTTGTGTTGGTTTGTTCCCGAGTACTTAACTGGTCTTCGGGTTTTCTTAGAAGAGTTTTATTTATTTATTTGGTGATTGTTTTTTGATATATTAAATAGTCGTAACCTTATTCAAGGGTTCCCACCTGGTGACCACTATTTACAGTCGTTGGTTGTTGAAATTTCTGTAATCATTTAAATGTTTGTATTTTAATTTGTTGTTCCATGCTAACAAGTGAATCCTTCGCTGGAATTTTGTTTTGCAAGCCACAGATGTATTTTTCCTTTCATTAATGGTTAGGAAACATATTACTTTCCTTGGGTTTTTTTGCCAAACAACATATAATCTGTAATTTGCATTTTGTAGAGTCATTTCAGAACTAAAACATGATTTAATTGTCTGCAGATCAGAAATTGTTACACTGTCTTCTAAGTTTTTTTAAAATGTATTTAAGTTGGAAAGAATTTTTCCAATAGTTGGAAACCATGTAATGGATGGCTCTTCAAGCTATATATCTATGGTATATTTTTTTGGAGGCTCTGCAACTAGATAAGTTAAGAACATTTTTTGTTCTCTGTTTATGGTGTGTATATAGGCAGCACTTTATTATTTTGTGTGTCAACATCTAGCTCACTTGATGTTTGCCCTGTCTTGATTTTACCATTCATAAATTCATAACTCGCACTATTTTTCATTTCAAACTTGTAGACTTGTCTCCCACTGAAAATGGCAGTGCACATTATTGTTTAGGCAACATGAAATGGATGCTTGGATTTGTGATTAGTAACTCCAAATAGGACATGTTTATTGCATCCTCAGTAGAATTTATAATACACTGAGTACCAAAAAGGGTAGCCATGGATTACGGAAGAATACCTAGGTGTTTTTCTGGGGTCAATGTGAGAGGCTTGGGAGCGAATAAGCTGGATAGATTTATTCCAGCCAAAGGATAAATGTAGAAGCCCATGGCTGACAAATTTGACAATGACAGCTAAACTGGGAGAGTTGTCATGGAGCATCAAATAGATGACAAAATGTGATTCAGAATTGATGATGAAACAACTAAATCTTGCAGTGACGGATCTGCACGTTGCCTTTCTACTCAACCAAAGCTCATACTAGATGCAACAAAATTGCCTATCCAAAAAATAGTGCAAAAAAAACCAGATCAGAGGCAAAGGACCTTATCTGTTTTCTCTGTCAAGTCTTAGGTTGGGTTCAATAGAATAGTTCAACTAGAAAGTAAAAAGTGATAGCATCAAAGTAGTTTAGCATGAGAGCAAAATCTCCGTAGAGGTCTGCTTCAAATTTGCACAAATTTCCATATTCTTCTTTTATTCGGTCTTTCTCTCATAGAGTATAGGATTGCCACCAGTTCTTAACAGGTGAAGAAAATTTCAGAAGTGTATTTGATTGGATTTGATTGAGTTGTCATTCTCATTTATGTGAAAAGACCGAAAGTTTTTCTTAGCATATTTTGAGATCAATTTCTTTAAAGTTTCCTTCAAAAAAATTCTGATCGTTAACTTGTGATTTCGATTGTAAACATGCTATAAATTTTTATCATTTACAAAACTGAAATGAGAATTTCTACCATGGAATTCATGTTTATATGATAATTACAGGCTCACTGTTTCATCCCCTGTGGAAGACATGCATATATATAATCTACCAATTAGATGTGATAATTTCAATTTTTCAAGAATAAGACAAAATAAAATATTCTTTACGTCTTATTTCCAATAATCTATTTATTGCGATAAATTTGGTGAGTTGTCTTATCAACAAAACAAAGGTGATTCACTCTGTTTACACTTGGTTTGAGTACAATGATAAACACAAAATTCTAGAGTTATACGAACATAGATGCATCTGAACAAAACAACTAATTTCATAGATAAAACAGACCTGACATTACATTATATACTTGCTTGCATGATGAAAACTATCGAACAACATTATTAACAATTACAAATAAACAACTATAAGTAAACATACTCTTAAAACAAAGAATGGCGCGGATGATGAGTTGGTGATAAATGGCAGCAAGAGCAACACTGATAAATGGTCCACCCCAGAAGATCCATTGATCATCCGAGGCATGGGTTTTATCATATATAATATCCCTCACAGTCAGGATTGTTATGTAGAGGAACAAAAATGTGGCTATGAATTCTACAATGCCTGCCCTCCAGAAGGACCATGACCGAAGCTCTTCGGACTCAAACAGGGGAGCAGGGCTTGGCTCTTTGTAGTCCTTCATCCTCAAGTCGTAAAACTAGGAAACTATAATTATCCTGCATATGTAACAATTATAATTATCTTTGATTCTAATAGTATAATTTCACTGTCATCTACCTACTGCAGTTAGCTTCAGAAATACTCAAAGATTCGTATTTACCTCTGCTAAATTTTATGCCCACCATGGGTTTTTTTGTTATCTTTATTTCTAATACTGTAATTTCATTGTCATTTCCCAAATATTGAAGCCTGGGATTTTATTATCTTTTTTAGAGAATTCATTCTACTCATATTGATTTTCATGCTCTTACTTTTCTTTACCGTGTTGTGCGTAAATTGTTTCCAAACTACAAACATAATTTCCCTCCACATGAAACCGGTGGCCACCAAAATTAAAATTAATTCATTTCTCAGTTTAACATTAATGATATTGTTCCCGACTTCAACAACAAACACATAATCATTACTTAATACTCCTCACTAAACACAAACACCTGCCACAATTGCAAACTACTCCCTTATGACAGGTGTAATGACTCTTATAAAGCACCTTAATGGAAATCATGTTGTACTATGGTTCTTGCACTGGCTTTGCAGTGAGGACAATCGGTGATGTAGATGTTATTCATCATTATTAGTGCTTAAATATTTTATCAGTTGGATGTCATCTCAAGTTTTGTCTATCGTTCCCTTTTCCCTTTTCATTTGGTTATTGTTTTCCTACATTTTTGTTTGTACACCGAATGTTTTTACTCTCCATCACATAATGCCAACTACAATAATTTTTAACCTTACCAAAACTACACCCAAAACAATAGAACCACACGTTGTTTAGACCACCCACACTCATCTACACGGTGTATATTTGCTCCCCCCAAAAACGGAGCAACTGCTAGTTTTATTTTCACCGTGAGGATAAGATGATAATCACAATTTTTTTGGTCGTAAAATACATAGAGCCACTACTAGGGAGAAAAATCCACTAATAACATTCATTACCACTAGAAAACACTAGTGGATGTCTATATTGGTCACATATTTTCTTTTAAGTTTGTAGGTAGTGGAACTTCTAAAATATGTTCTAATCTATCTTTTGAGATTACTTCTATTCATTTCATTTGTTTGTCAATAATCAAGTACAATTTCTCATGTATTCTTTTTAATCTAGTTATTTCAATTATTGTTTGGTCATTTCCATTTATCATTATATTTTTGTTCCATTTTTTTCCTTTGTTTAGCCATACTCTACTATGTTTATCTTACATTTTAATTATCCTTCCATTCAACCTATCGTACACACTTGTGCATAAATTAGATAAAACATATTGATGAACCTATATATTTCTATCTAATATCAAACTATGGTTTCATACCCTCTAATCCAACTAAATTTTTTTCTTTCATGTGTGTTTGTATATGAATATTATATCATTATCCATAGCTTCTCTAATAATCTCTATGTTTCTATCTCATCTCTTTATAGTATTAAATACATGTATGTTAGGTAGGTGTAGACACCTAAATTTGGCACAAGACATGTGAACACAACACTTTTAACACCTTTTAGGTCATTTGGTCACTAGTGTAGATTAGGATATTTTCATACACTTTTCCCTCTTTTCTTCAGGCCCATACTATTTCGATTGTTATCATTTACTCATATATGCACTCAATTTTGCTTTACGCTTTCCATAGTACATCTCGTACACCTCTATAAGCTTATTCTCGTTCTAAGAATTTACCCCAACTAACCACTAATGGACCTATTTTTCCATCAATGATGATGTGTGACCATTAATTTAATCCATCGATTATCTTGGACAATAACAAAATTAATTTTTTGTCACTTGTCTAAAAATGTTCATCTTCCCATTTCGTCATGTTTCTATGGTCAACATATATTTGAATTTGGGTCCATGTGTGAGAAACTATCTTAGAGATTCCTATGTTTTAAAAATCAACTATAAATTTATTTAGGAAATCTATATATCTCTTTTAATCAATAAACCACAAGAGAAAATTCTATTATTCATGATTTGGTCATAAAAGCATTCAAATAAAGTCAAACATCATCCAGATTCTACCTATGGTCTATTATTTTTGTTTTCATATGATTTGTGCCATAATAAGGATTAATTTAGTTTCATATTTTGAGAATTTAGGAGAGGAGAAAATCCTTCTCCCCGGCTAATCTACATAGAACTACATGAGCCATGATTCCATTGTTGTTATATAGAGAAATGCACTAAAAGGGTAACACAAGCCAATTACTTTAGCATTGTTGACAAAATGGGCCTCCAATCCATTTTGTTATCTTTCAATAAAAAGCATGCACATTAATTTGGTCACATTTTCAAGCCTCTATTTTATTTTCTCTCTTATTCTTTGGTCTCACATGTCTCAATCTTCATTTTGGGTTTTCGTGCTTTCAAGTTGAATGTATAGTCTCAATGCTTCATTTACAAATGGCCATAACATGCTCAATCTTGTAAATCCATTTTGAAATCACTCAAAGCCCAAAATTTTCATTAGACCATGCACAAGTTCTCTATAGTTTTTACATAACTCCATGAACTCTTATGTGGGTCCCAGCCAATGTAGTCATATGGTTTCAAAGTGTCACAATGAAGCCTTGGCGGTGTCCCAATTCAAATTTAGGAATTCCAAGAGACTAATGTAGTTGTTTTTAATCTCATATTCCCTCTATAGCTCTTAGATCCTTAAAGCATTTCATAGAGCTCAATAAACTCTAACAACAACATACATAACGGTGAAAAGCTCAAACAACTCTCATGGAAATATCTATAGGTCTCAAAGCTTCAAAAGCAACCCAAAATGGAAAATTATGCTCCCAATTAGGTTCATGGTCCCATACATGATCTCTTATGGACTCGCAAAGATGAGAAAAGGGTCCCAAATAAGTTTAATAGAGCTCTAGTGGTGGAAAAACCACACCTTTTGAGAAATGCACGAACATATTTGTCTCACATTCAAAGGGAAGGGAGAAATTAATGAGTTTCTATAGAGAAACACTTTATATATTAAGGACCAAAGAAGGGGATGGTCTTTTGGGCTCAAACCTTGTAATATTTAGATTTATAGGTGTAACTCAAAGTTGTAATATGCCTATGAAAAGATTGGATATGTGTTACTCATTCACAATGATTGGAGTAGATAAGGGGCGTGTAAGGACTAAGTGGACTCTATGAGCTCAAGTGGCCCAAATGATGACACATATCATAATCTTGGGTAGGGTCCCAAGTGTCTCATTTTTATTGTCATGTGAGTGTCATAGACTTCCAAAGGAAAGAACATCATGCGGAGAGAAATAATCCCATGCACATGCAACACATTCACGCCAAGGACATGTGGAAAATTATAAGATCCATCACATCAAAAGTAGTGCACAAATTTCCAAGGAGTCCATAGAGCATGAGTAACCTAGGATTGTAATGCATCACAATCCCATGTGGAGTCTTAAGGGTAAAATCAAAGGTAGAAAGAAGGACCCATTGAGTTTGATAAGCATATGTAATTAGTCAACCAGGGGCCCAATGGAGAAGTGCCAAATGGCCTTGCATTTCAAACAACATGGTAGAGCCTTAAAAATATATAAGTGATCATAAATTTTGACACATGACTCCATTTTTGGCATTTTTAGGCTAGTTGAAAATCTTGTGAGGATTAGCTAGTAGTTTCATATGGGGCCCAAGTATTACTATTTTTTTGTGCTTTTTTTCTCTTTAGATACATTTGGGACATGATTTAACACCTCATCTAGGTCTTCATTGATTATTTTGAGCCCTCAAACAAGAGTTATAGTATCCCTTCAAATCCTAAGTGGCTCCCATTAATGTTTTGAGTTCTCCAAGACATCTACAAAGTCACTTGTCATGTTTGGTGGTTTTTTTTCTTCTGCACTCAACATATAGAGATTTGATTAACTTGGAATGAGAAATAAATAGATATTTTGGCCAGTTTAATACTTAGGGAATATTTAATCTTATTTAGGAATCGAATAACTACACATTTAATGTTTTTGTCCCATCTTATATTCTTCCTTCTCATTTCTTCATTGTATAAGTAGTGAGAGTATCTCTATATTCGGAATATTTTTCACACACTTCCTTACACTCACTTGGCCCATATTTTGTTCAATGTTTCTTCTAACTTTACTCCTACTAAATTCATGAATGTATGACCTTGCTTTATGTATGTGACTGTGTATATTACACCATCAATAAATGTTTCGTGGTTTTATCTTATCTACCTTTTAACCTTCATTATTTCTCTTACCTCACGCATAATAGTGCATTACTGTCTCTTTAGTACTCATGTATTCGTATGGTTATATTGTTTAAATCACATATGGAAAGGAGTCTTTAAGCCCCAATATTTCATAATACATCACTACGTATTCCTTTATTTTGTTTATATTTTTGTTTTCCATTGTGAGATCTTAGTTTAAGATAAAATAGAAATAGAACTAGGAGTAATTTAGGAATATAGTCAACTATATTTGTAGGTTCTCTTACAGTATCAGTCCCACAACTAACAAGAGATCTCATTATTATGTCTAGGCATGGGTACACTCAAGAAGATAAAAATAGACATCAAAAATTTTAGCACGCCTTGTGGGACATGAGTCTTTATTTATAGTTCAAATCTGCATAAAGCTCTAATTTTTATATTTTTAGTCAAGCTTTGGGTGATAACTCTACTTGATTTTTTGAAGAAAAACCTTTACCTAAAGACTCCACTAGTTGAGGAGCCCAATTTCACTTGTAAAGAATACTTTTCCTTATTTCTTATATATTTCAATATCATCCTTTGAAGATAGCCCTTATTCATCAAATTTTAGGTTCTTCTAAGAGTAGAATATTATGTCCCTACATAGATTATTTCCTTTTGTCTCATGGGATGTTTAAATGCCTTTCTCTATTATATGAAGATGGCTCTATTAATCCTATTGATCACATTCAAGACATTTCTAACTCATAGTCATTACACATTATCAAATAATAATATGTAGCCCTCATATTTATTACTTCTACTCTCAAAGGTGAAACATTGTATTGGTTTGAAAGTTTGAGCCCTCAATTATAATTTACATAGGATAAGTTGGGAGCCAATTTACAAAACATATTTAAAGAGAATGTAGATACCATGTCACTCTTAGAGCATGCCAAACACAATCAAAATATCTACCACATAACACATTGAAGAACTCGATTTGAGATTTAAAATAACTTGGGAAAGGATCCTTGTTGATTGTAGAACCTTATGAAATATGTCTTATTTATATTATTTAAGATCTTTTGAGCCTAATTTAATAATGCTCATTTAATCCCTAGGAAGAAGGACACTTTCAAGAAGCAAATGATATTTCCATTGTGTCTAAAACTACACTCATCCAAGAATGGAAGCTTACCCCAATACCTTTAAAACTCTTGTTTTCTACATTTTCTTATGTTCCAAGTTTTTGAATTTTCCCAAGCCCCCAAAAAAGTCTAAATTAAACTAATAAGACCCAACCCATTATTTGAGATTAAAAAAAATTCTTGGATCTCTCCAAAGAAGTCAAAACCTTTAAAAACAAGCTCCTTATTTCCCAAATGCAGAATCAACTTGTTGTCCTACTTGCCTCACACCTTCATCATAAGAAATACTCAATTTTTAGCTCAAAACTTTGTTAGGATCCCTTATTACGTGTTCATTACAAGACAATATAGCCTTATGCAATGTCAATTCAATTTTTACGGGCTTTGCGGGACCCAAATGCACAATAAGATTAACCAAGGGGTGAGAATATATCATTTTTCCTTAAAACTATGGAGACCAATAATGGTGTTTTCTACCATAATGAGGATACCAAGAAATTGATATCAACTAAACATGAACCTTCACAAAACAAGAGAGATAAAATTATGGAGGATTTCATTGATAAATAAGATATCATTCATGAAATCAGGTTTCTCTTGAAGGGGAAGATATAAAAACTCAAAGAAAGAACATGTTGAAGAAAAGGGACCCACAACTTTAGACTACCATGCAAGAGAGCTTCCTTCTTAAGAGGATTATTTACAAATATTGGAAGAAATGGTCAATGCATTAGATATCAAGTAGTTCCTTTTAAAATAGTTTAGTTGGAATAAGGGCATTACAATTGAGGTTGAAAGAAGTATTATCAATTACTAAACAATTAGATTGTGACCAAGAGGTGTAAGTTTTGGATTAGGTCATCTCTAAGGATGATGATTAATTCAATCCTAATAGGGGAGGTTCCTCTTCTTATCTTATCCAAGGTTTTAGTGCTCTCATGGAAAATCAAAATGAGTTGTAGAATGAGGAGGAATAGCCCAAGCAAGTCGTATCCACCTAACGTGATGATCCAAACATTTGTGTTTCTTATTCGGATCTTTTGTTTTCCTTAAGGATCAAAACGTTTTGGAATACAAATATTTTGATACCAAATCATATGACAAAGAAGAGAGCTCATCTATAGACCCCATATGTAGCCATAAAGAGGTACCCATACTTGTTAAAAATCGCATACCTTATCTAACCCTAAAATTCAAATGGTAGGCTTTATAATAAATGTAAAATCCTAAATTTGGATTAAATCTATAAAGGATGTATATTCATATTATTAAATTAACATTCAATATATAGATATGAACATACAATAAATTATTTAGATGTTTAATTAATTAGGAGCATGTTAACTATAGTGAAATCACAAGAGGATAGTGCACTTAGCTTTTTATGTACTTTAACGGTTAACTTGGGCTTGAAACTATGGGAGATAGGCTAGAATATTGATATAGATGATTTGTCTCCTAAACTAGTTCTTTGTCTATTATCGGAAAAAATTAACTATATTATCCCATCCTTGTTACACAAACTTGTCTCGAGTACTCTCCATGCCTTTGTTTCATTTTGTGTGTCTTTGTACTAGTTTTTTTGCCCCCTTTCACTTCTTTTCACTCTATATATGTGCACCTATTCTTGGAATAGAAACCCAAGATTTATTTTACAAGTAATAGAATTGGAGTTAGATAGGGAATATGGTTAAGGGATTTTAAGTTATGACACCCTTGTATCACCTACATTTCCTTATGTATATCTTAAACCCAAATGTAGTTCTCCCACCTATATGGAATTCCAATTATGCTCCATTCTACTATATATATATGCAACTAGAATTTGGCTCTTTGACATTTGATAACATTTGATTTGTCTTGGATTTGGATGCTCTTAACTTGGCTTTGAGTGTTTCAAACCTACTTGTTGGTTTCCTACTATATGCTCTTATAATAGGGAATAATATGTGATCTTGCTTGATGCATGGTAGATGTCATTGAGTTGAGCATTAAATCATCTTTCCCTTGGGTAACATTATAAAAAGTACTCAAATTTGAACACACACTTATTACTATTGTAGAGATCTCAAATCTCTATCATGCACTATCAAAGACAAGTCAAACAACATTGCCAAATGTTGAGGGCTTGTTGGCTAGATTTTTCTGCATAGCTAAAAACCTAAGCAATCATGAGATAAATCTTCCAAATTTACCGATGAGGCTCCCGTGTAAGATTTTTGTCAATTATGTATTCTAATAACTATCTGTGGGTTTTACTTTAATCAGAAGCTCATGAACCATAGCTAAGCAATTCTACAAAGTAAGCAAAGTTGTAAAGAAATATTTGCAGAAGGGGGAATAGTTGAATACGGGAAGAAAGGAAAGAAGATGTGTAATCCAACCAATAGTTTATAGAGTTGGTCTCATACACATAGATAAAACAAATAGATCTCACAATACAAAATCAAAGGAAAGGAAAGCTTCTAATCTAAATCTTAGACAATGCAAAGTTTATCTAAAGATCTACACAGAAGTAAGAAGCAAATGCACCGTTGACACAAAGTTCTCTGGAAATCCACCTCTATTTAATTCCTCAGCTTTTAGAAAAGATATCAAGGGTTTCAACACAAAGTCTGGAACTCAAGAATGCTAATTACAAATTCTGATTCTTTAACCCATAGGCTCTTCCTCTATTTATAGTGTATAGAGGGCAATTACAAATAGGAAGTTTTTAATGAATTGCCACATGTGAAAGCTATGAAAAGGGAAGTAACTGGAAAATCTTCCTCCTGAAATTCCTCTTTGCATGACATGCATGATTTATAACTGAAAATAGAACCTTCTATTTTGCATGTCTGCCACCTATTTCCAAGTAATTGACTTCTTCCAATAACTTGAAGTAACGACTTTTAAACCAATCACTTAAGTTTTACAATTTAATTGATTACTCAATTACTTTGTTGAAGAAAATAAGAGAAAGAAAAAGAAAGAGAAGAAAGCTACTGTAACACTCCTAGTCTTGTTCTTCTTCCATACTTTACATGCTGATACAACCTGTATTGCACTTCTGCTTCATTCACTCTAGCAATGAATGATCTGAATGAGATTGCTTGCCTTGAATCTGAGATGCCTTTTTCTCCCATATGTTGTTGAATCCTTTCATTTGATTCTCATCAAACTAGATCTAGAAGCAATTGATTGTGATTTTACTTGTGGTGTTGCCTTTGACCTATCTTCCTCTTATCCTTGAATCTTTTGCAATTTTTCTCCAAAGACGCACACCAAAGGTCTGATGTTTACCGTAAATAATTCAAAAAAACTCATCACCTTTTATTTTTAATTGCATATGAGAAATTTTAAATTTTGGAAAGCACTCTGGGTGAAGGAAAATACAAGTAAATTCAATGAAGGCTTCAACTAGAAGATTGGGAGCACATGCACAAGCTCTTGAAAGGAATTTTCCATGCAATGACTTCCACATGAGTTGCGTTAGAAACAAGAGGATGAATTTTTCCTAAGCATTTGCAATTATAAGAGTTGGATCTCTTCCTTTGATTCTGAAGATATATTCAATGTATCAGACATTGACTTCTAATTTCTTCACTAATATGGGCATAAATGAAGTATTCCTGCAAATAATTCAGACACACCTGAAGCTCATACGAATATCTAATTTCTTCACCAAGATATGATTATAAAGCTTGCTGCCCTCTATTTTTAGACTTTGCTTGCATGCCAAACAAGCTAAAAATATTATTTTATTCACTTGTGCACTCACATCAACATGCAAATGCTTTGAATAATAAAAAGAAAGCTTCTCCAACCCTAGGCGCCAAAATTGGATGCTTCTAACAATTAATTTAAAAAAATCAGCTTTTAGGCATTTAGCTATGCCAGAATGGGTCGCACTTTTTGGCTAGAAGTCATGTTAAAAATAAGAAGTCAAAGCAATGAGAATTTTTACCCTGCGCCAAACAACTCCAAAATATCATCTTTCACTTAAGTGATTTGTCTTTAAACATGGGAAAAATACCTTCTTCAGTGGCATAAAATTCCCCGTGGATCATCAAGCAAGGCCACATCATTCAAGCATGTCCTTGTCAGCTCTTAGTTAGCACCGTGCACAATACTTCATCGACCAATATTTAAGTTGTTATGTTCTCGAATTGGATGATCGTGAGTGAATCAGAATGCCAACACTTCGGGATGGTGACAAAGACAAAATACATAACTCCAGGAAGTGAATTGCAATTTTGGCTCTTGGAAGATCTTCTCAATGGCGAAAGATCAAAAGTTGGATTTTGACAAGCCAAGGTGGCGTAATGACTACAGTCTCGTGACAAATGAATAATTCATCATGGAAGGCTATTCGGAGCATGTGGAGAATTGTGTGTAATTGTGAATGTGAATACGAATGAAGACAAACTTTCTCACACCAGATATTGCTCAAATGGAGGGGTGGATGAATTGCTCAAGTTTCAAGCTCGGCTCTTGTCATTTGGAGGATTGCGGAGCACGGTCAATGAGTTCATTCCGTATGACTGGGATAGGCGGACTCTTGGCCCAATGGATAAGGCACTAATCCTAGGTGTCTTTGATCTAGGTGGCACATTGTTGACTAGGATGTCTATGTGTGCGTCCAAGTCATTTAAGTGGGGTCCACGTGTGCCCATTTCTTTTATTTATGAATTTTTAACTTAAGTGAATTTTTAACTTAAGTTTTTCTATTTTTAGTCACTTTTAATAAAGTTGTTGAAAAAGTCAAAGATCACTTAAGTGCCTTATTTAATGATCATGTAAAACCCTAACTACTTTGTAACCAACTTTTGGGTTATAAAAGGAAGTTAGGGCTCATTTGTAAGGGTGACTTTGAGAGAGGAGAAGAAATACTTTTGTGTGCAAGCTTTTTTTCAGGAAGAAACTTTGTGTTCTTTTGTGAAAACATTTTGGAGTTAATGAAATATGAACTTTGTGTCCCATTCATTGTCTCTTATAACATTTGATGTTCTTATGTTCATTAGATGTTAGTGTTTGAATCTTGCATGCAAATATTGTCTTTGATCTTATTGTCAACATTATTAATCTGTTGTTCTAGTTCACAGTGATCAAGCTCTGATTATCTACTTGCTCATGTGTGTTCCCTTTTACACATTCTTGTTTGGCTAACTCAAACTCCATTTTATTTGTGTTGGTTATTCACCTTTCTTCTTCATGCAATATTAGGCTTTGTTTTTACCTAACTCTTGCATGTTCTTTCAGTTCATTCCATTCCACTCCTTTCCTTCATTCCATTCCATCTCCCTCATTCACTTTTCTTTCCATTGATGTTCCAAAACACCCCCCACATACAATTTTGAATGTACAGATGTAAATACAGTTTTGGTTTTCAATAAAGGACCTCACCTTCATTGAGGAGGGACTTCGTTCCCACATTGTTGCATGTCATTTGCATGCGTGCAAATCCATATGCTAACAATTTTTGGTGACTCTACTTGGGGATTCGGAATCGTTAACCAGTGCTTGGTTAAATCTTTATGACTATCCCCTCTGCACAAGCTCCAGTTCTTCAACCGAACCTTGTGCCCGACGAAGATTTTCAAGGAGACATTGTGCCAACCTTCGAATAGTAGCTTGGGAAAACCTCAAAGCTTGCAGCAATTTTTGGCTGTTGATAGAGCCATTGACAGAGAAATCTACATCGAAGACCTTAGAAGAAGAGCACCCACACTTGTGGCCAGAAGACCTCCTGGACACGTTTTGATCATTGTTCACCGACGTGGTCCTCTTCCACCAAGGTAATAAGTTGTATGACTATTACAGGTAACCCACCTATCTTGCAACCAAATCTTGTTTTTGCAGATAATCAAGAAGATATATCATCATATTTGAGGCAAGCTATTTGGGAAAAGTGCACGAATAACTATCATTTTCATCTCACCACATCAGTACTAGATAACGAAGAAGAGAAAGCCGAGAGTTTAGAGCTATTCAGGTACAAATAGCTCAAGAAAGAGAGCGAAGAGAAAAGGCTAGAGCTGGTCAAAACATGCCAGTGATCCCTTCACAATAAAGATTTCAAACTGGAAGGAAAGAGGTTTACGCGAGGAGAAAAAGCTAAAGGTCGATCTGATCCCATTTTTGACTTTCAAGGAAAGTTTGGTTTCAAGTTATCTCCTCCAAAGAAGAACACACCTCGTAGATCTGCAAGCCTTGCATCAAGTCCTGAAAGAGCAAGCAAGGAAGGAATCACTACTAGTCAAGCACTTGTCCTTGCTCACGTTGTTTTACCTTCACATACCACCTTTCCCAAAATGGCAGTCAATATACCATGGGGAAATGCCATAGGCCCATTGGCCTTACCAGCTCGACATGACCTCCCAAGAGGATCGAGGAAGATTCTTCCCAAGTTCGACGGAGATGGGAAGACGTCACCAGATGACCATATTTCTACCTTTTTCGCTGCATGTGTTGTTTTGTTGGTAGAATATGAAGATGTTGCTATTCACCTCTTCGTTGAAACATTGCATGATGTTGCTTTGCAGATTGGTTTCATCATCTGCCCAATGGATGTATCACAAATTGGAATGATATGAAAACTAAGTTTGAAAATCGATTCAAGATGGAAAAAGATGAACATGCTCTTCTTGCCCAACTATCTCAGGTGAAGAAAGAGCCAACATAACCCATGAGGAATTTCATGGCTAAATTCAACAAAATGGTGAACAAAGTTCCCGTCGGGATTCATCAAACCTTGATGGACAAAAATGTTTCTTTATTAACGCACAACAACCAAAAGTGTGCTATCAATTGAGAAGGGCTAGAGTGGCTACTTTGGAACTTGCTCAATCCTTGGCCATAGAAATTGAAGATGACTTAATCATGGTAGGAAAATTCAAGAAAACTTCCCTCAAGGAAAGAGTCAAGAAACCCCCAATGCTTCAAAAGCTATACTCACTAAGTTGGCTAATGATGTGCTTGGCTTTGAAAAAAAAGTTGCTCAAAGTAGTAAACCTGCTCCTTACAAAGACATCCCAAGAAAGGCTATGTTCCCAACAAAGCCAAGGATTGCAGGTCCTCCAACGAGGCTTGCTTATTGAAGCAGCTCCCACAACTAACTCAAAATGTGATGTCATTGAAGAAAGTGATGATGAAGTTGAAGTCGTCGAGGTTGATGAGGAAGAGCGGATTCTAGAACATCTGAACCTGAAGTTGAAGATCCTGAGGGAGAAAGTAATAATCATTTCTTTGAGTACCGTTCAGATGAAGAAGACGAATACGAAGAAATTATAGAAGATATGAATAGTCAATCCTTCGTTGTCTTCACACGCTCTCAAAAAAAGGAGCAAGGATACCACTAAGGCGGGAGATAAAGAGGTTTCCAAGGAACTTCAAAAGAATCTAAGACTAAGGAAACTTCCAAAGAATCCAAAACAAATGAGACTCCTAAAGAGTCCAAGGTGACTGAGGTTTCAAAGGTCAAAACTATCTTAAAGAAAGGAGGGCCTTTGTTAAATCAATCCATTGATAAATCAGCTACGAAGAAAGTTTCTTCTTCCATCATCGTATCAACCAAGCCCGAGACAAAGGTCAAAAGTGTGCCATCATCAAGTTTGAAAGAACTAGTATCTGAGACATCAAGTACGGTTACTTTGCCCAAATTTGATATCATTGATCATATCAATAAAAAAAATTTCCATGTCACAGGCAGAGTACTTGAAGTCCAATAAGGATCAACTCGAGAAATTGGTCCAGTTTATCAAAGGTGACTCTATTGTTCATTCCTCCAAAGGGATTATGAAAACTCCCAAAGATGGGAAAACTCAAAATATTGTGGCGGCCACTACACCTTCAAATGAAAAGATTGAACCTTTCTTTGTGTCCTTTCTGATCAACGGATGCAAATTAAGTAATTGCATTATAGACTCTAGAGCCTCGGATAATGTGATGCCGGAAAAAGTAGCACATGCTCTTGGTTTGACTTGTACGAGAACATTTGGATCATGTTACTCCATGGAAACCAAGCAAGTTCCTTTGATCGGGCAGATTAAAGACCCAAATGGTTTTAGCCCAATTCCCTCAAAAGCGAGTTAAGGTAACTATTTTAGTTGTTGATATTCCCACCTCGTATGGAATGTTGTTGAGCAAGAAATTTTGTAGAGATCTAGGTGGAGAAATTCAAATGGATTGGTCTCACGCCATGATCCCTATCAGTGGAGAAATGAAGAAGCTTATGCCGAAAGCTCAGGAAAAGTTCACGGTAACTAAAACCGAAGATCCTCGCGCATAGATCCTTTTCCAAGGCTCAAGTATGGGTAATTATATGATGACTACGAAATTCATACCCCTGAGATCACTTGCCAAGATTCCAATGAGATATGGACTCTTGAGTTTGATGGAAGTTGTTGCTCGACGGGTTCTGGTGCAGGAGTGGTGCTCATATCTCCAAATGGTAAAATATTTCCTTTTTCCTACAAACTTGAATTTTCAAATACTAATAACACTGCAGAATACGAGGCATTAATCCTTGGCCTTGAGTTGCAAAAGAGAAAGGGATCAAAAATTTGGAAGTCTTTGGAGATGCGGAATTGATCATGAAACAAGTAAGAAATCAGTTCCAAGTAAAGAATGATCGTTTGAGACACTACAAAAATAAAGTGTGGGACTGATAGAAGTCTTTGATGCTTTTTCCATAAAATTTGTCCCTCGTGAAAAGAATGACAAAGCAGATTCTCTAGCAGTCTCAGCTTCATTAATGATTCCTCATTCAGAGTTTGATCAAGTCAAATACACCATTGAAATGGTTTTTAGGCCAAGTGTTCCTGACAATGCAGAAAATTGGCAAGTATTTAATGATGATCAACAAATTATTGCCTTCTTGGAAAAGAGGGATAATTTTGAACAATTGTACTTTGAAGGAAGTGATTCGCATTTCGCGAATCAACTACCTCACCCATTCAGGAAGGAGTTGAGAATGAAGATCCTGGTGATGGCATCATTCAACTCAAAGGAAATAAAATTCCCAAAGGATTGGTTTCACTTGAAGAACTTTTTGACAAACATGACAGGTTTATCAAAGAGAAAGAGCAGGCAGGACCTGCGAATTCTATGCTGACTATGAGCAAGTTAACATCGGTACCAAGGATAAACCTCACTGGTCAATATCGGTAAGTGTTGCTCACCTGAGGAGCGCAAGAAATTCATAAGCCTCCTTACCAAATATTCTGACGTTTTGGCTTACTCATATGAAGACTTGAAGTCTTTCCAACCCAGGGAAATGGAGCATGCCATACCCTTGAAGCCTAGTGCAGTTCCATTCAGGAAAAAGCAAAGACAATATAATCCCAAGATTGCAGGGACAATATTTCATGAAGTTCAAAAGATGCTAGATGCACGAATAGTGTTTCTATTCGACATTCGACTTGGATAGCTAATATTGTACCGGTTCACAAGAAAAATGGAGAAATTAGGATTTGTGTGGATTTCCACAATCTTAATCAGGCTTCCTTGAAGGATAACTACCCACTGCCAGTCATGGACCATATTCTGCAGGCGATGATGGGATCGGAAATGCTATCTATGCTAGATGGTTTCTCTGGCTATAATCAGATTGAAGTGGCTAGAGAAGATCAACATAAAACCATGTTCACCACCCCCAGGGTACGTTCGCGTATAGAAGAATGCCTTTTGGTTTGATTAATGTCGGCGCTACTTTTCAAAGGGCTATGGATATGGCATTCGCAGATTATAAAGACAAAATCATCGTGATATACCTAGATGACTTGACAGTGTTCTCAAAGAAGCGAGAAGATCACCTAAGAGATTTAGAGAAAATATTGCAAAGATGCAGACTTCATAAGATTTCTCTAAATCCAAAAAAGTCTGTGTTCGGAGTTACGAAGGAAACTCCTAGGTCATATTGTTTCTAAGGAAGGAACTAAGATCGATCCTGAGCGTGTTCAAGCTATCAAGAATCTTTCCTTGCCTACAAGTAAGCCTGGAGTCCACTCCTTCTTTGGGAAGGTGAACTTTTTGAGAAGGTTTGTGCCAGATTTTGCCAGTGACTAAAGAAATCGCTGATATGATGAAAGGAAAAGAATCCTTCAAATGGTCAAAGGAAGGTAGAGAGGCATTTGAGCAAATCAAGGTGTTATTGCATGCAAAAGCTCCTACATTGGTGTGTCCCTGATTTTAAAAAGGATTTCATAATTTATTGTTATGCTTCACCACACACAATCTCCGCCATTTTGACTCAACACAATCAAGAGGGGATCGAATCTCCTATTGCATTCATGAGTTCTGGATTCAAGAAACATGAACTTAATTACACTCCTCTTGAGAGACATGCGTACGTGGTGGTGAGAGCCCTGAAACACTTCAGGTACTATGTGTTGAATTCTCACACCAAAGTCTTAGTTCCAGACACCGCAGTTAAATCGATGTTGACACAACAAGAACCAGGATCTAAAAGAGGTAATTGGGTCTCCAAGATCCAAGAATATGATTTGGATATCAAGCCTACCAAGTTGGTTCGAGGAAGAGGACTCTGCCAACTCATCGCAGAGAATGAACCACGAGATAACTCTGAAGAAGAACCAGTTGAAGAAAATTTACCACTGGTAGTTTTTGTCAGTACCACAGATGAATGGTATTATGATATTGCCTACTTTCTCACATATGGCGAGTGTCCAGAGAATCTAACAGCTAAGGAGAAATGAGCTATCAAACTAAGAGCTTCTAGGTACGTCATTTGGGACAACACGTTGTTCAAGAAAGGAATTGATGGCATGTTCCTCAGATGTGTTGATAAAGAGCAACAACCTAGATTGTTGGAAGCTTTCCACAATCATGCTTGCGGTGGTCATTTCTTTGGCCTAGTGACGGCTCATAAAATTTTGCGAGCACATTATTACTGGCCCACTATGTTTTTCGATGCTCAAAAATGGGTGACAAAATGCGAAGCTTGTCAACAATTTGTTGGAAGACCAAAGTTGGCAGCTTTGCCTTTGAAGCCAATTGTCATTGAAGAACCCTTTCAACAATGGGGTTTAGATTTCATCGGGGTTTTGAATCCTAATTCTAGTGCTGGTCATACTCACGTGCTCACTGCAACTGACTACTTTACAAAGTGGGTAGAAGCTATACCAGTGAAACAAACATCTACTGCGGTAATTTGTGACTTCATCAAAGAAAATATATTGGTTCGTTATGGAATTCCACACAAGATCGTGACGGAAATGCCTCAAATTTTTCTTCTGCAGAGATGATAGGTTTTTGTTATGGGTATGGGATATCTTTGTCTCATTCGTCATATTACTACCCTCAGGGAAATGGTCAAGCTGAATCCAGTAACAAAAACATCATTACTATTGTGCATAAGTTAGTCGAAGAAAATCAAAGAACTTGGCACAAAAAGTTATATGATGCATTGTGGGCTGACCGCATAACTCCCAAAAGGCAATCGGGATGTCTCCATTTCAACTTTTGTATGGAACCGATGCTCAAATTCCCATCACATTGGAGTTACCAACATTAAAATTAGCCCAAGCAGTTGATGATGAATGCTTCACCAATGCATTAGATAAAGGATCATGTTCCTAAGCAAGCTTGAGGAACAAAGAAGTCAAGTGGCAAACATAGGATTGAGGAACATCAATCCAAGGTAAAGAAATTGTTTGACATGAAAACTAGGGAGAGACAATTTCAAATCAATGACTTAGTTCTTCTCTGGGACAAAAGACGTGAACCAAAGGAAAGCATGGGAAGTTTGATTCATTGTGGCTAGGCCCTTTCAAAATCAGACATTTACTGTGGAGATAACACCTATTACTTGGCATATCCTGATGGAACTCATTTGCCTTTGCCCTACAGTGGGCAATATCTCAAGCACTATCAAAATTGAAAACGGGTTGTTCCCCTATATGTACATAGGTAATTAGGATTTTGGTTTGTTTCTTTCCCCATTTTTTGGTCTCCTCTCTTGTGTCACCCCATTTTTGTGCCCCATCATTTTGAGATCATGTTCATGAATATTTTGGTCTGGGTCCGTTGCTGCGTCCATGAAGTCCTTGTCCCCAATTAGAGCCAATTATTATCAGCCAATTTTGACTTCAAAATTTTAAAATTAATAAATAAAAAAATAAAAATGAAATTTTGAAATTTTTCAAAAGTGTTACTTTGCGTGGTTTATCACTCTCATCACGACCGTCTCATTTTTGTGATCATTTTGGTCTTCGTTTCGTCCATTTTGGGCGAGAACTCCTCCCGCTAGGCTTAAACTGCATTAAAATTAATTAATTAATATTTAATTAATTATTACTCTTTGTTTGATAAAATTAATTTTTAAAAATTTGGGGTTTTTAATTAAATAAATATTAATTAAAATTATTAAAAAGTTTTATTTTAATTTTTTGAGGGAAAAATAAGCTTCTGCTTCCCATTGCTGGGAATGCCAAATTGGCTTCCCGGGCCCGGATTTCCCCTTTCCTGGCAAAATTTATTTTAAATTCCCACTTGTGGGATTTTCTCCACCAATTGCCAAATCAATGAATTGGCAAACGGGCAAAAATCTCCCAATTTCCCATGGGGAAATTGAATGGAGATTGCCTTGACCCACTTTGCCATTCCCGTTGGCAATTGGCCGTTGCTTTCCCCATTTCCCCTGGCAATTAATTCCACTACCCGGGAAGAGGGGAAGTCAGTTTAGCCTTCATAAATTCCTCCATCGGACTCGTTGGAAAGAGTCATGCGAAGCTTTCCGATTGCTTCTTATTTCTTCTAAAGAAAATAATATTTTATCACATCCCTCATTCAATCTCATCACGCATGCCATTGTGAAGAAGAAATATAAGAGGACAACCATGAAAAAGTTTTATAGCAAAAAAAGGAGAATAGCCAAAACAAAGACCGGATCATCACGCATTGGAGAAAGATTTAAAAGAATTAATCACCAATAATAGTTTTTAATGCATTAAAAATCGCAAAGTTCTCAAGAAGAATTTCCAACGCCATGAGGAAAAAAGAAGAAAAAAAAGAAAATTCAAACACGCAAGGGAGAAGGAAAAAGGGAGAAAACATTTTAAAGGTTGATTTGTCATTGTTTTAAGAAAAACAAATCTTCCACGTATTCAGGAGATCAACGCATTCAAAAAAGCAAAGAAAAAATTCCAGCAGGAGAGATTTTAAGTTCCACAAAAATGAGAAAGGCAAAGAAATGCATGAGCTAAAAATCCACAAGAAAGGTCAAAAGAAAAAAAATCAACGCATTTTCATTTTTGAGTTGAAGAAAAAACAAGAAAGAAGTGTTCCAAAAGGCATTGCAGCAAGGAAAAAAAAAAAAGAAAAAAAAAAAAATTTTGTTTGTCTTTGCTAAAAAATCCCACGCAAGAGCAAAAATGAAGTTTTCACGCAACCAAGGAGGAAAAGAAATTGTTTTGTTTATTATTGTTTTAATTTGTTTGACAGCAAAAGTCCACGCCAAAGAAAAAAAAACAAGCAAAAAAAATTCCCACGCATGGAAGGAGGAAAAAAAAAAAATTTGCAGTAAAGTAAAACAAAATCCACCCATTTCCAGCAAGAGAAACAACTTGTTTTTGCAATAAATGAAAAATTCATTTCATCATCAAAAGAGAGTTACACGCATTTGAAAATAAATTTAAAAAAAAAAAAATTACCAAAAAAAGAATTACAAATTTAACACATTCATCAGGAGAAGAAAAAAAAAAAAAGTTCCACCAATTTTCAAAAGGAAAAGAAGAAAGAGTTGCAAAAAATGAGAAAATAAAATTCTCAAATCATACTCATTTCTTTTGATTATTATTTTTAAAAAATGAAAAGAGAATATATAGAAGTCCACAAAGCTTGTTGAAAGCCAAAGATCAATGCAAATTCAGAAGAAAAAAAGATCATTTTCAAAATGAAAGAATATTAAACCATTTGAAAATGTCAAACAATTACATGATGTATATCGGCAAAAAAAAAATTAATTAATAAAGAAAATGATAGATGCGGAAAGGACGTGTCGCGGGTTGTATCTATTGAAAGTAATCAACTTTGGAGCTTGATATCTCGAAGTCGGATGATCATCGGGAAGAAAGGTTTGGTTCGTTGAATTCTCCCCATCTTCATATACTCCTTTTCCAAATTTCAAATGCATACACCCTCATTTGATATTTTTCACGAACCCAAAAAAACTTCGGTTTGCTCATTTTGCACGCGTGCATTGATTTTAGCTTAGCGGAAGGCCTACTTTGAGAATCTTATCTCGAGCCCGATGATCATCAAGAAAACGGTTTGGTTCGTTGAATTCTTCCCACATTCATTCTACTCTTATTTTGCAAAAATTCAAATGTCACAACACTCATTTGATATTTTCACGGAGTCAAATAAAATGCAATTTGCATGATTTCGCTGCGCATGCAGTTTTTCAACCTGTCAAGGTGACTCACTTTGAGAGTTGATATTTTGAACTCAATGATCATCAAGAGAAATGAATTATTTCATTCAATTATTCCCACCTTCATATGCTACCTTGCCAAGTTTTAGATGCTCAGGGTGACGTTTGGTATTTTTCCAGGCTAAAACCAAACGGGATTTTCATAGTTTTACACTTGCATTTTCCTAGCAATTTCAGAAGAGTCAACTTTGACCTTTAATATTTGACTAAAGAATTTGATTGGAAAAAACCTTCGACATAAAAATTTTGGTACCTTAATAAACTCCCTCATCCAGTGAGAACTTCTCAGAACAAGATTTGCTATTTTTCCCAGGCGTTTTACGAGGCATTTGTGCAGTTTTGTAAGATGGAAGTAATAGCTTGAAATCACGCTTCTGTCACAATCATGTCATCTCCAAACAAAATGATGTTGCGGTATAGGTTCCAGGGCATTCTACTCACCTCGACGCTCCATTCAAAGTATGAGAACATCACCGATACTAACTTGGGACACGTCGACATAGGTCGATTCTGCGATCGCATATCAACCAAAGGCGAGTCACAATTTTCTGACGCTTGTTCTGAATTGGTCATCACTTGCATGGATGCACCACGAAACCTGCATAGTGTGGCGATTCAACTCCAATGGCTCAAAGCGGAAGCAACCTCTAACTTCCTCATTATGCGGTATAAGTCGTAGCTATTGGCATTGGTCTCTTCGGAGTCAAAAGCCATTGTTATCGGCAGAGATCGATAATGGGAGAATCTTGTCTACATCAATTGTTTTCACTTGATCATTGTGGCGGATCTATTCATCAAAAACCAAGACCAATGACAAGTGCAATTGTGCGGATCATCAAGCAAGGCCACATCATTCAAGCGTGTCCCTGTCAGCTCTCAATTAGCAGCGTGCATGCACAATACTTCATCGGCCAATCTTTAAGTTGTTTCTCGAATTGGATGATCATGAGTGAATCAGAATGCCAACACTTTGGGATGGTGACAAAGACAAAATACATAACTCCAGAGGTGAATTGTAATTTTGGCTCTTGGAAGATCTTCTCAATGGCGAAAGATCAAAAGTTGGATTCTGACAAGCCAAGGTGGCGTAACGACTACGATCTCGCGACAAATGAATAATTCATCATGGAAGGCTATTCGAGCATGTGGAGAATTGTGTGTAATTGTGAATGTGAATACGAATGAAGATGAACTTTCTCACACCAGGATGTTGCTCAAATGGAGGGGTGGATGAATTGCTCAAGTTTCAAGATCGGCTCTCTTGTCATTTGGAGGATTGCGAGCACGCACGATCAATGAGTTCATTCCCGTACGATCGGGGGATAGGTGGACTCTTGGCCCAATGGATAAGGCACTAATCCTAGGTGTCTTGATCTAGGTGGCGCATTGTTGACTAGGATGTCTATGTGTGCGTCCAAGTCATTTAAGTGGGGTCCACATGTACCCATTTCTTTTATTTATGTATTTTTCCTTAAATGACTTTTTAACTTAAGTGGTTTCTATTTTTAGTCACTTTTTAATAAAGTTGGTTGAAAAAGTCAAAGTCACTTAAGTGCCTTATTTAATGATCATGTAAAACCCTAACTACTTTGTAACCAACTTTTGGGTTATAAAAGGAAGTGAGGGCTCATTTGTAAGGGTGACTTTGAGAGAGGAGAAGAAAATACTTTTGTATGCAAGCTTTACTTCAAAGAAAGAAACTTTGTGTTCTTTTGAGAAGACATTTTGGAGTTAATGAAATATGAACTTTGTGTCCCATTCATTGTCTCTTATAACATTTGATGTTCTTATGTTCATTAGATGTTAGTGTTTGAATCTTGCATGCAAATATTATCTTTGATCTTATTGTCAACATTATTAATCTGTTGTTCTAGTTCACAGTGATCAAGCTCTGATTATCTACTTGCTCATGTGTGTTCCCTTTTACACATTCTTGTTTAGCTAACTCAAACTCCATTTTATTTGTGTTAGTTATTCATCTTTCTTCTTCATGCAATATTAGGCTTTGTTTTTACCTAACTCTTGCATGTTCTACTTTGTTTTTGGGATTCATCTATCTTGAGAGATTGTTCTTACGTCCAAGATCTTAAGTTATTCTTTGTTTAGTGTTCTTGATTATTTTAATCGTTTCAAATATTACACCCATTATCTAAAACTCGTATAAGTATTTCTTGATCTGTGTTTTCTTGAAAGAAAATACGTTCCTCTCATTCCCTTCCCACTCTGTTTCATCTATAATAGTTTCCTTTCTAATCCATTCTATTTCTAAAATTGTAACATCTCCATCTCGTGTTGATATGGATTTCGGGATTGTATCCCAACCCCAATGGTTAGAATAGTGTGAATATTGTACATATTATTTCTATTGTGTTTTAGATCAGTAATAAATAGGTTGCCTCACTTGTCTTTGAGGAGGGATTTGATCCCGTGTACATGGTTGAACCTCATATTTTTGCCTGACAAAATATCCAACCAACATTTTTTGGCGACTCCACTGGGAATATGGATTGATAAGACTAAGCTTATCCTATTGGTGTCTGGCGACTCCGTATTTGCCTTATTTTCGGTAGATCCATTTTCTAGTTCTGCCGCGGAAAAGATCTTCACTCGGTCCAAGCCGAGCTAGGGTGAAACTCGATTCGTTCTTTGATCTGCTTCAACAACACAATTTCAGACTTTCCCCAATAGTGTTGTATCTAGCCAAGCAAAAATTTCTTCACCTATCTGAAGAACTCAGGTTCCTCAAGAACAAGAAGCGTCTGTAACCTCCGACATGCATTATTCTTGTCTGATACTCGCTTCCTGTACGCACTTCATTCAAAAGGATGGCAACACAACATGCCTTGGGGTGCGGCTATTGGTCCTCTTTCCCTAACTCTATCATTGCATGAGCTACCACATGGATCTCGTAAGAATATTCCAAATTCAACGACGATGGGAAGAAGCACCCTGATGAACACATCGCCTCATTCTTTGTAGCATGTGGCATCCTTGGGATAGCTCATGAAGATGTCTCTATTTGACTCTTCGTTGAAACATTGCATGGTGTGGCAAAGAGAATGGTTCTACCATCTTCCGAATGCATGCATTACCAACTGGGCTACCATGAGATCCATATTTGAAGCAAGGTTCAAACCAGTTGAAGATTCTCATGCCTTTGTTAACACAACTCACACATATGAAGAAGGAGTCTCATGAGCCCATGCGGGACTTTTTGTGCAAATTCAAAAGGCTGATTCAAGATTCTCGCGCTAGCCGCTTCCCACTCTTAAAAATCAAAAGTGTTTCTTCATCAATGCTTAGCCCCCTCTCTGAATGTGAGCTTCTTATTAAGAAGGTATGTTGTCCCTGATTTGGCTACTTTCAAGCTATACTACCACCGAAATAGAAGATGATCTAATTCAGGAAAGAAAGATTAGAAGAGAGTCATCTAAGCCTAAAAATCAGAGTTCTTCTCAAAGTACTATTGACCCTATGATCCAGAAGATGGCCAACGACTTGATCACTTTGAAGAAGCAAATGTCTCAATAAGCGACCAATGTTCCTTATCGGGATATTCCTAGACGGAATTTCAACAATACCAATGGCGCTCCCACAAGAGATAGGAATCGATTGACTGCTGCTCTAATAAGGCTGGCCATTAAAGCTCCTCATGTCAATGCAACAATGGAAATAGTTGAGGAAGATGAAGAACCATAAGATCAAGGTTCTCACGAAGCTTTTGAAGTTTCAAGATATGCTGATGAGTCTTTTGACGATTCAGCTGGTGACTCCAACATTGGGTACTTAGAATATGAGGAAGACCCATGCGAGCATGATGGTCAGTCATTCACAGTCTTCACTCGAGCTCAATCTCAGAACCCCAGAAAGTTGGTTGAAGGCTCTAAGGAGAAGGGTAAAGAAGCTCCCGTGATTATGGCTAAAAGAGGCTCTCTCTCTCTCAGGCAAACTAAAAGGAGACAACTAAAAAGGTAACTTCTTCTTCTAACTCTCTTTCTCCTACCCTCAAGACCAATACCTCACCATGGACTAGTGTAACTTAACCGAGCCCACCATCATTCCTTCATATACCACTTTTGACATTATTGATCGTGAAAAGAAAACTAAGATCCAAATGTCAAAAGTCAAGTACCTTCACCAAAATCCTGAGCAATTTGAGAAACTTGCAAAATTCTTTAGAAGCAAGGTCATTATCCCTTCATCTTCAAAAGGCATGTTTCCTAATCCCACTCAGCCTTTACCTCAGAATAATATGACCTCTGTTTCTTCTTCTGAAAGATTGAACCATTTTATTTGTCCTTACTTATAAACAAGTTTAAACTCAGCAATTGCATAATTGACTCAGGAGCCTCTGATAACGTGATGCCCGCAAAAGTATCCCATGCCCTTGGACTTACCTTGACTAAATCTTATGGGTGGTGTTACTCCATGGAAACCAAGCAAGTCCCCTTGATTGGCCAAATCAAGGATGCACAGTTTGCATTTGTAGCATTCCCGGAAAAGAGAGTAAAAATGACTATCCTAGTTGTTGATATCCCATTGCTTATGGTATTCTCTTAGGAAGAGGTTTCTACAAAGATGTCGAGGAGAAATCAATATGGACTGGACCAAAGCCAAAATTCCAGTGAATGGAGTTCCTCGTGTCCTCCACCTTGAAGTGCAAGCGAAGTACCTGGTCACTAAATCAGATGACCCCAAATCTCAAATTCTCTTCAAGATGTAGGCTTGGGAAATTATTTCATGACATCGAGAGGTGCCTTCTATAGGTATCACAAGAAGATCCTAATGCTATTTGGACCCTCGAGTTTGACGGGAGTTGTTCAACTACTAGGTTGGGCACTGGTGTGGTTCTTATATCTCCAAGTTTTGAGATCTTTCCCTCCACCTTCAAGTTGTAGTTTGATAATACTAATAACACGGCCGAATACAAAGCTTTGTTATTAGGATTAGAAATGGCAAGGCAAAAGGGAATCTGAAATCTCAAAGTGCAGGGAGATGCTAAGTTGATTGTAAATCAAGTAAGGGGGATCTATCAGGTAAAAAATGATCGCCTAAGGCATTACAGGAACAAGGTGTGGGATAACATAGAATGCTTTGATGCTTTTTCCATCAAGGTAGTTTTGAGAGATTACAACGATAAAGTTGATTCTTTAGCCATGTCTACATCTCTTCTCCTTCCTCACCCAAAGTTCAAACAGACAAGTATACCATTGAGATTGTGTATCGTCCAAGTGTTCTAGATAATTCAACACATTGGCAAGTGTTCAATGATGATCAACAAGTATTGTCTTTTCTTGAGAAAGCTGATAATTTTAGCGAGCTTTATTTTGAAGGATCAGAATCAGCTTTTTGTGAGTCCATCTCAAATTCATATCAAGAGATTGATGGTGAATTCATCCAGCTCAAAGGCAATAAGATTTTGAAGGGATTGGTTTCTCTGGAAGGTCTGTTTGACAAGCATGACCGTTTTATTTAGGATAAAAGGCAAGCTGAAGGTGCTTCCTCATCGGAGGTAGATCAAGTTAATCTGGGCTCTTCTGACCAACCACGGATGGTAAACATCGAGAAAATGTTGTTCTCCTGAGGAGAAAGGAAGATTCACTTCACTCCTAAAGAGATATATGGACATCTTGGCATGGTCCTATGTGGATCTAAAGTCTTTCAAGCCCAAGGATGTGCAACATAGCATCCCTTTGAAGTCTGATGTCAAACCCTATAGGAAGAAGCAAAGGCATTACAACCCAAAGATCTCAGGGACTATTCTTGCAGAAATTCAAAAGATGTTAGACGCAAGGATTATCTTCCCAATCCATCATTCTACCTAGGTTGCTAACATCGTCCCCATCAAAAAGAAGAATGGTGAGATCCGGATTTGTGTTGACTTCCGGAACCTTAATCAGTATTCATTGAAAGACAATTACCCATTTCCTATCATGGATCAAGTATTACAGACTATCACTAGATCATAAATGTTATCCATGCTTGATGGATTTTCGGGGTATAATCAGATCGAGGTAGCCGCTAAGGATCAACATAAAACAACATTCACCACCCCATGGGGACCTTTGCTTACAAGAGGATGCCTTTTGGTTTGATTAACACTGGAGCCACATTTCAAAGAGCTATGGACTTAGCTTTCAGAGATTTGATGGGAAAAGTCATAGTTGTATATTTGGATGACTTGACGGTCTTCTCTAAGAAGTGAAGTGATCATTATGATCACCTGGAGCAGGTACTCTTAAGATGCAGGCATCATGGGATTTCATTAAATCCTAAAAATTCCATGTTCGAGTAACAAAAGGTAAGTTGCTTGGGTCATATCATGACTAAAGAAGGAACCAAGATCAACCCAGAGGGTGAAGGCCATCCAAAGCCTTACCCTACCTACAAGCAAAACTAGGGTACATTCCTTTTTGGAAAGGTCAATTTCCTAAGAAGATTTGTACCTAACTTTGCTAATAAAACCAAGGATATCCTTGGGATGATGAAAGGTAAGACTCCATTTCGATGGAGCACTGAAGGGAAGCTTGCTTTCAAAGAATTCAAAAGAGCAATTGCTCATGCTCCTATTCTGGTATGCCCAGACTTCAAGAAGGATTTCATCATGTACGCTACGCTTCCACACATACAATATCAGCCATCTTGATGCAGAGAGCAAAGAAGGAATCGAAGCTCCCATTGCTTTCATGAGTTTCCACTAAAGAACATGAATTGAAGATGTCACAAATTGAAAAGCATGCTTATGCAGTGGTGAGAGAAATGAAGCATTTCAGGTATTATGCGTTGAGTTCTCACACTCTCGTTCTTGTTCCTGATACTGCAGTTAAGTCCATTTTGACTCAACAAGAGTTGGGTAGTCAATGGGGTAATTGGATAGCCAAAGTCCAAGAATATGACTTGGACATCAGACCTACCAAGTTGGTACGAGGAAGAGGCATGTGCCAATTGATCACAGAAAATAATTCTGAGACAAAATGTAAAGAAACTGAAGGTACTTCTTTAGAATTGCCCATGGTGCTTTTTGTAAGCACAACCGATGAATGGTATGTAGATATCGCTTTCTTTTTAACTTACAAAGAATTTCCCCGCATTTAAGCCAAAAAGAAAAGAGGATAGTTAAATTAAGGTCCACAAGATACATTCTATGGGATAATGGTATATACAAGAAGGGTATTGATGGTGTATTCCTGCATTGTGTTGATAAGTCTCAGCAGATAAGGTTGCTAGAATCCTTCCACAATCTAGCATGCGGAGGAAATTTCTCTTCCTCGTGATGGCTTACAAGATCTTACGGGCTAGGTACTATTGGCCTACTCTCTTTCGAGATTCAATTGAATGGGTGGCTAAGTGTGAAGCTTGTCAACATTTCGTTGGCCATCCTAAGTTGGCAGCTCTTCCCTTGAAGCCTGTGATAATTGAAGAACCTTTTCGCCAATGGGGAATTGATTTCATTGGAGTATTGAATCTTGCCTCCAGTGCTGGTCATAATTATGTGCTCACCGCCACAGACTATTTCACCAAGTGGGTGGAAGTTGCGCCAATCAAGCAAGTCAACCTCCGAAGTTGTGTGTAACTTTCTCAAGGAGAATATAATTGTTAGATTCGGTGTGCCTCACAAGATCATTGCTAACAATGCTTCTAATTTCTCATCACATGAGTTGACATAATTTTTCTATGGATTTGGGATCACATTGGCTCATTCATCCGATTATTACCCCCAAGGCAATGGTCAAGCTGAATCAAGCAACAAGAACATGGTGACCATAATCAGAAAGTTGGTCGATGAGAATCAGAGGACATGGCACAAAGCATTGTATGATGCATTATGGGAAGATCGGATTACTCCTAAGCGAGCTATTGGAATGTCCCCATTCTAGGTGTTGTATGGAATTGATGCTGAGATTCCTATCTCTATAGAATTTCCAGCCTTACGGTTGGCTAAAGTAATTAAGGATGAAACTTTTCAAAGTTCCATTGAGAAAAGGATAATGTACCTAGCCATGCTAGAAGAAGAACGGAGCAAGGTGGTGGATTGCATTGCAGATCATTAGAGAAAAGTCAAAAAGATATTTGACAAAAATCAAAGCAACGTGATTTCCAGATTGGAGATCTAGTACTTCTCTGGGATAAGAGAAGGGAACAGAAAGGGATGCATGGCAAGTTCGATTCTTTATGGAAAGGTCCTTTCAAAATCCATCAACTAAACGGTGAAAATAGTTTTTGTCTATCATATCTTGATGGAGAGTTACTCCCTCTACCTTTCAGTGGCCAACATCTAAAGTTGTTCCATCAATAATGCAAGATGCTCTCTTGCACTATATTATAATTTATTTTTGTTGTGTGTTTGCTTTATTTCTTTCTTTCTTTCTTTGTTTTTGGTTTTTCTTCTCCTAACTCCGTAGCCCAATGGATAAATCTTTTTGATACATGAGTTCTCTTCCTTTGATGTCTCAAAGAAAGTCCCCAACTGGAGCCAGCTTGTTATCTCGTTTTAGTGATTTCAACTAAAATTGAGATAACCATAGGAAAATTTTGGAAAAATCTCTTAAAAATTCCCTTTGAAAGAGATTTTCGGTTTTCGGTTTTCATTGCATGAAAACATGTTTCTTGCATGTTACATGTCTCATGTTTCTGAAACCCGAAACCCGATTGCCTAAGTCCATTGTGTCGGGTTTTCGAACTTCCAAGCATCGAAACATGCTTTGTCAAATGCATGTTACATGTCTCATGTTTCCCGAAACCCAAAACCCGATTGCCTAAGTCCATTGTGTTAGGTTTTAGAACTTCCAAGCATCGGAACATGCTTTGTCAAATGCATGTTACATATCTCATGTTTCCCGAAACCCAAAATCCGATTGCCTAAGTCCTTTGTGTCGAGTTTTCGGAACTTCCAAGCATCAGAACATGCTTTGCCAAATGCATGTTACATGTCTCATGTTTCCTGAAACCCGAAACCTGAATTGAATCAAACCCTTTGTGTCAGGTTTTCGAACTTCCAAGCATCAGAACATGCTTTTCCAAATGCATGTTACATGTCTCATGTTTCCCAAACCCAAAACCTGAATTGAATCAAACCCTTTGTGTTGGGTTTTCAGAACTTCCAAGCATCAAAACATGCTTTTCCAAATGCATGTTACATGTCTCATGTTTCAAACCCGAAACCCGAATTGAATCAAACCCTTTGTCTTGGGTTTTTAACTTCCAAGCATCAAAACATGCTTTTCCAAATGCATGTTACATGTATCATGTTCCGAAACCCGAATTGAATCAAACCCTTTGTATCGGGTTTTCGAACGCTCTAAGCATAATGTTTCATGTCATTTCCATCCAGAGATTGACATGTCTTTTTCATTTTCGTTTCGTCACATAGGAAGCAAATTTTGACTTGTTCTCCTGTGTGAGAGTCAAGCAAAATAGGATTCTTGTTAAATGACTATTTTCTCTCTGCTCTTTCTATTATAAATAAGGGATGCTTGTGCATTCAAAAGGAGAGAGATTTTTAGAATATTAAGAGCTATTGTGAAGAAGAAGAAAAACTTTGTATTTTTTTTTAATCATTAAGGAATAGAAACAGTGTTATTTTGCAAAATTTGTGTTGTGGGATTCATCTATCTTGAGAGATTGTTCTTACGTCCAAGATCTTAAGCTATTCTTTGTTTAGTGTTCTTGATTATTTTAATCGTTTCAAATATTACACCCATTATCTAAAACTCATATAAGTATTTCTTGATCTGTGTTTGCTTGAAAGAAAATACGTTCCTCTCATTCCCTTCCCGCTCTGTTTCGTCTATAATAGTTTCCTTTCTAATCCATTCTATTTCTAAAACTATAACATCTCCATCTTGTGTTGATATGGATTTCAAGATTGTATCCCAACCCCAATGGTTAGAATAGTGTGAATATTGTACATATTATTTATGTTGTGTTTTAGATCGCAAATAAACCGGTTACCTAACTTTTGTCTTTGAGGAGGGATTTGATCCCGTGTACTGTGGTTGAACCTCATATTTTGGCCTGACAAAATATCCAATCCAACAGACTTACATGAAATAGAGCTTCTTTCTTAAAAATGTGACTTGCATGGATGAATAAAAATTCCTTGATGGGAATTCTTACCCTGCATGGCACCTCTAAAATTCCCATTGGTACTTTAAGTGATTTGACTTTAATGATGGGAAAAAACAACCTATCAGGCAGGCATAAAATTCCCACCTGCCTGCCACTACCAAAATTCCCATTGGCAGCTTAAGTGACTTAACTTTAATGATGATAAAAACCAACCTGCTAGGCAGACACAAAATTCCCACCTACCTGCCACTACTAAAATTCTCATTGGAAACTTAGGTGATTTGACTTTAATGATGGGAAAAAACAACCTACCAAGTAGACATAAAATTCCACCGCCATCGCCACTACCAAAATTCCCATTGACAACTTAAGTGACTTGACTTCCATCATGGTAATTTTTCACCTTCCAGGAATCACAAAAATTCCCGCGGCACTTAAAAACTATCCTTCCAAAAAATGCGACTTGCATGGAAGAAAGCTTATTTCCAAAAGTGCTACTTGCATGAAGAAATTGCTCTTCCCAAAAAGTGCAACTTGGATGACTTCTGCTTTTAAAGTCGGGTGAAAACTCATCAAGCATTTTATTTCCATTTTTGGATTTTCAATGAAGAAAACACAAGTATAGAATAAAATTTTCCATTTTTGGAAAGGGTCCGGAAAATGTAGTAGCAAAAACTTGCAAGTGTCATAACTTTCACTCCGTGGCTCCGTTTTAGGTGTCGTTTTCTCTAAAAGTGCATATTTTCTCAAGCTCTACACATTGATGAAAATATTTTTCTTATTTTCATAAAATCCATTTTTGCACCTTTTTGGACCAAACGACTTCTTGCAATCTTCTGAAAGAATCCTGAGCTCTGATCGCCTTTAGACATATTAGTAATTAAAAATATTGATATCTTTTTAAAACCCCAGCCCGGGAAAAGGTCCGATAGAAGAATGAATAGGTTAGAGAATTACTAGAAAATAAAACCAAAACACATACAAAAAGAAATAAAACAAAACAAAATAAGTTGTGGGAAATTGCTCGAAAAAAATTCTCCAATTAGCTGATCTGCAAAAATTCTTCCCCTTGGGTGAATGTTTTATGGTAATAATGATGGGGTGAATTGCTTTATATAACCTAAATCCTCCAATTTTAGCTCAATCTATTTTTAAAAGAACTTTATTTATTTAATAAATAAAACGCTTGCAGACAAGGTCTGGCGAAGGGATTGAGTGAGCTTTGACATGTGGGTATTTGTCGAATTTGGCTTTTATGACTTTCTGGGGATACCTTAGAGCAATGCAAGCAACTGCAGGCAAAACAAACACAAAATGACCCGTTACTTTGAAAAGAATGATTTTTTTTAAAAGGGTAGTCCCAGATTTCATGGTGAAATCTCGGGACACCAGGGGGCTGAACTAGGAGACCATCTTTATATGATCGCTGTAATGTCCCTTTTTCCCACATGACAGCGAAAAAGGAGTTTTCAGGCCATTCCTCTTCGTGGCCTAGAGAAGAAAATAAAAAAATAAGGCAATGACTTAGCATTCATATTTTGTGTAATATTTTAATAAATAATTATTAAATAATAAGGGGTTGACTTAGCAAAAGACAAAACAATAATTAAAAGGTTGATCAAGAAAATGAAAAGGTCAAGGGTCATGTCTTTTGACCTTTGGATATTATAAATAGGGGATTTGGGGGTTCATTTTAGCATGACATTTTGAATATTGAAATCTGATATTGTGAGATTGTTTCTCATAAAATCCTATTGGGACGTCAAACCCACTAGAGGTCCATTCAAGGGACGAAACCCTCTTGAATTGACTTAAAACATTTGAGCTTTCATTGAAGATTATTCAATTTCGTGCTATTTTGTAAATCTGATTCAAACTGTGCAATTTCCTTGAAATGCGACTTGCCTATGTGCTTATAATTAATTGTTTTGAGCAAATAAGTCGAGTTAATTCATTCAAATCTGATCGCTTGGGTCTAAAAAGGCTTAAACTACACTTTACATGCATTTCCATGCAAATTTGAGGCCAAATCAAATTAGATAGAAGTGCTTGATTTGACAGTCTACAATTAATTTCCAGATTTGCATAATTTGCCCATACTAAGTCGATTTGGGTCATAATTTGTCTCAAATTATTAGAAATCAATTTAATAATATTTAGAGATCATTTTCAGTTGATTTGGCATAAAGATTTGGTGATAATTCTTCGTTGTTCGTATACTTCAGTCTGCTGCAAGTTTATTCCAAAAATATTAAAAATATAATAATAACCCCGAAAGGGTTATTACACCTCCACTCCACCATATGACTTTGAGAACTACATGTTTCTTGATCTTACTTCAACGTATTGGTCCGCAATGTGATGCTCATTATGTTAGCGGGGTATGGTGAGATCAATCTAACACATATGATGAATGACATTTTTTCAGTCTATAATCGAAGGAAAAGACATATGCATGTACAAAAGAACTATCTTAGGAACATAACACAAATCACATGCCTAGAAACACAAAAGAAGCAATTTCCAAAGGTGGATTATAGATCACAATAGTAGAGGACATATTCAACAACCCTAGAACACCTTTGTCACAAGAGAACTTATCCACTAACAAATGAACATGTCATGCACTTAGTTCTAGGCTTCCAAATTTCTTAAGTAGAATTAAGACACCCCGCACAAAACCCTAATCTAGTTTTAGATCATTATCACAACCCTTGTGTTTGATTTAAGGTGAATATGCTCTAACGTTAGCCCTAGTTTACTTTATATCCCCTTTCAAAAGGTGTGTTGAATAATACATGTTATATTTGCATAATTTAGGACTATTATTTTTGTATGTTATTGCTATGAATTATTTTGTGCAATAGATTAATGTGTAATTAGGATAAAACCCTAGATTTCATATTAAAATCACATAACTACATATATAGACTCTACCACCCTCAAGTTCCGTGTATCCATTCTTCCAAAATTTCAATATAAAGACCAAATAAAGTGGGTGATAATGGACAACCCTATTTAACCCCCGTGTTACTACTAAATTTTTGATAATCTTGTGTGGGTTCTAATTTTGGCTTTGATTATAGACACCTATTTTTGGGTATAGCACCCTCACTCATCTCACATTCACACTAATTCCATTCTCGCATCTCTTTCTCTTAAATTAAATAAAATCCTATCTATTTGCTCACATTATTTGATTGATTATCAATGGGCTCCATATGGACCCATTTGATAATTCAATTTTTGGAATCATCCCCCATCTCTCACAAATTATTTAATTCATAATGCATATCTCTGACACCCTTTTAAATGGAATCTTCTCACCCACCATGCCCCCCACTACATCTAATAATTCAAGTTATGGTCCCCACGTGATCACATCATATCCCTAACTCAAGTTACTTTACTCAACCCTGGGTATCATTTAACCTGCAGTTTAGCCTCACATCTAAGTTATAAATATGGGTTTCTCTCCCATATTTCAAGGACCGAGACTGAAGACTTAGAAAAAGGAGGATATATTTTTAAGAAGACCTGGAGAGACCTAGGCCTAGAGAAGAGAAGAAAGAGCTTAACTAAGTTCTACCAGTTTGAAGGAGAAATCTTTGTCATGGTTCATTATCTTGCCATCTTGATGTCCGGTTCATCTCCATAATAGAGCACAAGCTAAGTTCCCTCGTCATTTAGTTACTTTTCATTTTATATTCTATTACTATTATTCATGATCTGTTATTATCTTGTCTTACATGGGGTTGACATCCTCCAAGGGAGTTAAATCCTCTTGGAACCAAGACTATCCGAAACCCCCGCATATCAGCGATATAATCTTATCTGCTTCATTTTTGTAGATCTAGCTTCTCGATATCATGCATCTGTTTTCTTTGACCAGATCATCCATCTTCATCTCCAAGTACTAATCCTCAGATACTGACGTTGTTTAGTGTTTCTTAATTACTCGTACACTCATCTGGATAAGAAGCTGGAAACGCAGATCAACATTTGGCATGAAATGTCGGTGGGACCGATCCTAGATCTGGTCATTTTGTTTGTTATTTTACTCATCTTGTTTAACTTGTTTGTTTGCATGGTCTTAATATTCGTTGATCTCATTATAACACAATCCATTGTTTAAGTCACCTCGGAGGTACGTGCTCTTTATTTTCTAGTTCACCCGCATGGGAAATGAATCCAAATTGACCTTATGACTTGATATTTGTTTACGAACTTGGTTTTGCATTAAATATCGTAAATATCACAATTAATCATCTTAAAAGATTAGTATTTGGAGGATAAAAATTTATATCTGGTTTAATATTGATTAATTTTGTGGCTCATTCCATCTATCCGGTTTATGATATTGTCATGGGTTTTCTTTGATGATCGTTAATATACAATCTCATTTATATTATTTTATATAAAATATTAACCTTCATTATAAGGCAAATAATAATAATAAAAGTTAATTAAAAACATTATGAAATAACAAGGAACGATAACTAGATCGTTATAAGCCAATAAACAATTAATCAAACACACGATCAATAATTAGATAAAGCAAATTCAAAAATAACTTTACACAAAACCTTTGCAAACAAATGAGCCATGGATATCATATATTATTATGGAACTCAATGCAATACATTGAGAATGGGCTCTTTTTAAATAGGCTTTAGGAATAACAATCTAAGAACCAGTCCAAGGGCATGATCAAGCCATAAATCAGTGGAAATAACTAGTCATCAAAGAATAGTCAAGACCATTTTAGGAGAGAATCACATCATTCTAGTAATACCATAGATCAAGGAAAGAACTATTCAATACCATAGATCAAGGAAAGAACTATACCTAACAACTAGATAATATCTCCTAATATCTAAATAAGATAAAAGAAATATCCACACATATAAGTTTAGGATAAATACTTTTTATAAAGGTAAATAAAGTACCTATTGAATTGAGCTAAGGTAAAAGTACCTACTCTAACACCCCCTCAAGTAAGCTAGGGGCCAAAATAGATGTGGCATGTCCACAATGTATGAGTCCCGACAACTAGGCCAATTGAGGTACTCATGTATAATATTTTAGGAAAAAGGGACACCGCAAGGTACCCAAAACCAAATGAATAATAAAGTAAAGAGAGTAAAGACCCACTCCAAATTTGTCCCAATTAAGCTCGATTCAAAAATCATACAATTTTGGTGTGCACTTTTAGTTAAATCCACGCTCACCATTTGTAAAAACAATTACATTGACTCCACCGTTAACTCCATAACTAAGGAGATCATTTAGTGATGTCTCCTGCAAAAAATACCAAACATAATTTGATCAAGTGCTGCAAATAGGTGTGCCGATGATCCAAGAACAATAACCAAAGCAACAAGGTAATGACACAAAATCCTGTCACGATCCAAGAAAAGCCAAGGTAACAAGGCAAGGACATAAAACCCGAAGAAGCAGGATCAACACCACACCCTCCCATACTACTGAATGGGTGGAGTGGCGCTATAAATCTGTATGAGTTTTCAAAACAACTACTCAAACATTGACAAAATAACACCGGCTTCACGCATCCCCACAAGAGATACTTTCAACATGTCAAAAGTGTCGAAAATACGTTACAAAATATCTCAACAAATAAGAGAGATACACTACACTCGCTAAAGAAAAATGCTCAAAACAAGAAGCATCACAATGCGTAAGGTATAAAAACATGGAGCAAGAGGCCGAATGGTGGAGGAGACACACTGTGAGAGTCCTCTCAATAAATGCCTATGTCACCTCACGAGTGATCGATATCCACCCCAAATCAACACGGATGGATGAAGAAGATGTCTCGCATATGACTTGGTGCAAAATGCACAATTTTGGTGCATGAAAAAGAACATCGAATGTGTTTAGGTTGATCATGTTTTCGACACACCTGAAATATCGTGTTTCTCAATCCAAGTGAAGGTGCGTAACTCATGTGTTGCTCATAATCCTCGTAAAGAGTCGAGTGAACAAAAAAAGGAGCTCACAATGTGTGATCCCAATGAAGTATCTACTCCAAACCAATGTCATGACGAGAATTCCACTTAACATGTGGAATAGAGGAAACAATACTTTCTTGTTTTGTTCAATGACTCCGCTAAATGAGACCCATAGAATGGAGCATGTGAGAACTAAATGCGCTTGATGGTATACTTCTTAAAAACCACCATGCAAAATGTGAAAGGTTTATAGGATACACAACATGTGGTCTTCGTAATAGGCACAAATGTGGAAGAGCATGTAATGTAATTAAGCCTCATAGGTTTAAGCATCAAAAGTAGGTTCACTCAAAGACTTAAAGATCAATGTCGGTGGGTACAAGAGCAACAACTCAAGTGGACTAGGAGCATGGATATGGTTATCCACAATATGATGGTGATGTTGTAGGCTAGCAAGTTTTTTTCTCAGGAGTGTATTATTGTATCCTTATCGTGAATGAGTGATCAGTAGAAGAGAATTTTGCTTCTTGAGTGATCTATTTTCTTCCACAAATTTTACATTATCCTCTTGAAGTCCACATACTTCGAGAGAAAAGCATATCATTCTCGAATCCATGATAGGTACAAACCAGAACTCCCAAAAATTTAGGACGCTCGTTCGGCACAAATTGCATCCACAATTGATTACAACACTTCTCCATATTTTGCACTTTATAATTATAGTGCAAGTCTCAAAATAAATAACTCCAATGGAAAGAGCACGAAAAAACAAGCACTTTTGCAAAAAACGGCACTCAAAACCGAGTTACCCATCAAAAGTTACAAGTTTTTTTGAATATTTTGCTCAATTTATTTTACATGCCACTAATACAAAATTGATCTTAGGGTTTTCATGCCTTCATCCAATGGAAAGAAAATTTTCCATAAAAATGCACGCACCAACAAAATACGACCAAATCCCAAATGATATGAATACATGCAAATAATTTTTTTGCAAAATAAAACTTAACACAGAATAATGCTAATAGCAATCTCTAGCTCTAATACCATAAAGGAACGATAACCAGAGTACAAGTAAGATACAGATGTTAATCAAACACATCAATAAGATGAAAGTAATTCACCGTAATAACTTTACACAAAACCTTTCAAACAAATGAGCAAAGATATCATATATTATTATGGAACTCAAACACCTACATCTAATGGGCCTCATGCTTAAATAGTTACAAGGAATACCAATCTAAGAACTAGTCAAGGTCATAGATCAATCCATAAATCAAGGAAATAACTAGTCATCAAAGAACTAGTCAAGACCATAGATTTAGGAGACAACTACACATCAAGGATCTAGTCAATAATCCATGATCAAGGAAAGAACTATACCTAACAATTAGATAATATCTCCTTATCTAAATAAGATAAAAGAAATATCCACACATATAAGTGGGTGAGGATAAATATAATAAAGGTAAATAAAGTACCTAGGTGAACATGAGCTAAGGTAAATACCTACTCTAACAATAACATTGAATTAAGTTATAATAAAATAACAATTAATAAAAAAATTATGAAAGAAATTAAATAAAATTATTTTAAAAAAACACCTTTCATTCAATATTGAAATGTAATCCACATCCATGGAATGTCAACACCATAGTTAAATGGTCCCATTTAGTTCTATTTTTCATGTGATCCACTTTATTCATCACACATGTAAAAGTTATGTCCATGTGCGGTATGACCCACAAATTTTAATTCACTATCCTTTAGGTAGGTTTCTGAAAGAATCTATCATTTTATTAGTTTTTATTAGTCATGTCATTTTATTAGTTGGGATTTTATAGTCATATCATTTTATTAAATGAACTTTTATAAGTCATATCACTTCATTAGTTTAGCTTTTATATAAGTTATTATTTCATTAATCTATTTTATCTTGATTAATTGTTTCCTTTATATTATTTTATAGTCTATCGCTTAACTTTTGTGTCGCTTATTTACTCGAATGAAATAGGAACATTAAACTACAATTTTGTTAATTAATTAGATTAATTAATTATTTTATTTTTATTTATTTACGATGACACCATTTGTAAAATTTATAAAGTCATTTTTTTAACTACCTTAACTAATAACATTTATTATCTTCTTGCAGGATAATGTCTATAACCTCACGACAAGAACATTACGCTGTCAAAGACCAATGTTTAAATCAAACACACCGCACAAAATACTTTTACCGACCTTATCTGCAAACATAGATGGTGCCATTTTAGGTTACTCGGGTGTTCCTGGCCACTGACCGTCGCCTCCAAGTACGCCATCATCACATGTGATCAAATAAACAAAAAAACATTATCTAAATCCCTCTTTCCAGTCGTGAATGGTGCACTTTTAAGGTCACTAGACGTTTTGGGTCCGTGATTAATACCTCTAAACACGTGTAATCAAATAACAACGATAAGTGATTCTCTAGGTATTTCTCATTTTTCTCTATTTTCTCTTTTCTGCATTAAATTTTCCCTTTCCTGAGTGTTTTTCTGCATCGAATATCACATTTCATTTTGGTCTAAATGAACCTTCTGCATCCTGCTTACTTACATAGCTTAAGTAAATGATTTAACTCTATGCATTTCACTTATCACACACTCTAAAACTGCACAAACATAATTAACACATCAAAACGTTCCTCTCACCTGGTTAACTGATTGGGACTTAAACACCCAACAGAAACCGTCTCAGACATCTCCCAATCCATAACTACTTGAAACCAACCTTAGACTCCTTTAGGCACCTTCATTACCTACTTTCTTTTATGTTCACATCCTATATTAATCATGAGGCTAAAAAATATTCTGCTTTATTTGTTTGTCAAAAACATACATAAACAAATGTTTCTTTATTTCACATCTATTATCGCTCTCTCCCAAATCGAGACAAACAAACAATCTACTCTATCTAATGATATTACTTCTTCTGATGATCTCACTCGACAAGATACTAAACTCAAAACCACGTCGTCAATCACCTAACCTCCAGTCTCCATGGTCTCACCTCATGAGAACCATGTCATACAAAATTCTCCCCACCTTGACACCAACCCTCATATCCCTTGTCAAACCAGTCTTCCTAAACTGATCGCACCACCATCTCCTGCTCCTCTAGATACACTCAAATCTCCTCCTAACCCCATATATGACTTCTTACTCTAGAAATCTCATATAATCTCTCAATCCTCCCGTTAGCATATGGATTTACACGCATGCAAATGACATGCATATAGTGTGGGAATGAAGTCCTCCTCAATGAAGGTGAGGTTGCCCTTATTGAAAACCAAAATCGTATTTACATCTATACATTCAAAATTGTATGTGGGGGTGTTTTGGAACATCAATGGAAAGAAAAGTGAATGAGGGAGATGGAATGGAATGAAGGAAAGGAGTGGAATGGAATGAACTGAAAGAACATGCAAAATTTAGGTAAAAAAATAGAGCCTAATATTGCATGAAGAGGAAAGATGAATAACCAACACAAATAAAACAGAGTTTGAGTTAGCCAAACAAGAACGTGCTAAAAGGGAACACACATGAGCAAGTAGATAATTAGAGCTTTGATCACCGTGAACTACAACAATCGATTGATAACATTATGATAATAAGATTAAAGATAATATTTTCATGCAAGAATCAAACACCTAACATCTAATGAACATAAGAACATCAAATGTTACAAGAGACAATGAATGAGACACAAAGTTCGTATTTCATTAACTCAAAAATGTTTTTCACAAAGAACACAAAGTTTCTTCCTCAAACAAATCTTGCAAAAAGTATTTTCTTCTCCTCTCTCAAAGTCACCCTTTACAAATGAGCCCCTTACTTCCTTTTATAACCCAAAAGTTGGTTACAAAGTAGTTAGGGTTTTACATGATCATTAAATAAGGCACTTAAGTGACTTTGACTTTTTCAACAACCCTATTAAAGACAACCCAAAATAGAAATTACTTAAAATAATCATTGTTTCTCAAATAACAACACATTTTACAATATACAATAATAACCAATGCCTTATCCATTGAAATGGGGTCCACCTATCTCAAGCGTATGAGAAATGGACTCTCCCACTTCGTTAGATACCAAGAAAATCAATTCCCCCGCACCACCTACTGAAATTAGGATCTATCAATTTTGCCATTGAAAGGATCTAAACCTTCCCAAAGTTTCAAACATCTTTTCTTCTTCTGGGGGTTCACTTGGTCAAGAATAGCTTCAAAATACCTACCCGATTCAAGAATTCTACTTGGCATATCATTTAAATTAACAATTTTGGATTGAGCATTCTCAAATAAGTTCTTTAATTTGATGCACTGCTCCATGGAAACTGACAAGAAATTGTTGGCAGGAGTGTACATGTCTTTAAACAATTGTGAAAATTGTTCTTCCACCTACTCCGATGAACACCTTTGATTATGCTCATTTACGAGGTTACAAGGAATCTCAGCCATGAATTCCTAAATCAAGGAGAGTGAAGTGAAGGCTTCATTGCACATGCTGTCATAATGGATCATAGAATCCTCGAGAAGCATTTTTCTTGATTTGAGATGCAGACACCAAAGAAAACGTGTCCCTCGATGTTCAAATTCGAGAATTCCTTCAATAGCTAAAACTAAAGATTCCATACTTGTCATTTCTTGTAAACTGGGCAATATCTCATCCAAATTTGATATAGCAGAAACAAAAGTTTCTTTGAAAGAAAGAATTGGATCAAGATACGCACTAATATCTTCATGAAGTTTAACGCGGTCTTGATTGTCCCTGCCTAAAATAAGAATCTCTCAAAAGCCAAGTTTTAGTGACATGGCCCAATGTGTTTATTTCCTTTGACAAATTGAGAGTCTCTTCATCTAGGAAGCCACTGCATCAGGTACTGGGAAAGTGGATGATATGGGATTTATCAAATGTTGAACATATTCCACCAATTGATTCTTTTCGCCTTGAGTCAAGAGTTTTGAGACTTATATTTCTCAAGTCTTTTTAACACGATATCAATTAAATCTCGAGCCATCACCATGTCACTTTCTAACGTAGATCTTCCAAGTCCCGGGCCTGAAACTTCATAGTCTGGCAAGTGCATAACATCGCGCTTTCTTATCCACTTGTGGAATGGCAAGGTCTCGCAAACTTGTTTCCATCATTATCCACCATTATTCAAGAAAGTACCTTAGGCTTCTTAGGAATGGGTCATTCAAAGTTTGAAAAGGGCATCAAAATCAATGTCAATTGGCTTGACAACTCTCTTCCTTTTCTTCACCTCGGAATCAACCCATGAAGGAGTATCATTCACTATTTCAACATACAAAACCCTTGAGCTCGAATCAATATTCTCATTATTCCCGACATCATGAGATCCTTCAATCTTATCTACGACCTCAATTTGAGAGACACCCTCAATATCCACTTCCTTATTATTAGGAAGACTTTGGGAAATGCCTTCATGAATTTCATGCTCAAGTGTTTGATATTTGAATTACTCGCACTCGAGTGGATGTTTGTTCAAAGCATGGTTGAGGATCATTTCTACTAGCTTAAAGAGTGTTATTAACGACGTGGGTGGAAGAATCTCTACTCGAGGTATAAAATCTAGACACACTCTCTTTTCCTTCTTCGTGATTAGGATCTTTAGATCTTTCACCTTGTGACACGTTGCTTGGCGAAGTGGATTTCAGGCAACCACTCCTTTCTCGCTTATTGCGTATGATTGGATGGTAATGAGGTTAATCAAGAAGAGACTTTGGTCGAATGGAGACCCCCTCGTATTGGCGTATTTTTTGATCCCAAACGTGATCTCGAATTGATTGCAATTTGGCAAGTTCCCTCGTTATACCAAGATATGCTTCTTTCAATAATTGGTTGGTTCTTTCCATCAAGAGAAAATTCATCTCTCTTGGTCCAGTCGATTCGAGGCAATGGGGTAAAGGCAACGGCATCATATGAGGGATCGACGACATCCTCATCATCATCTATGAATGAATCGGGAGGACTCTTGATGCGGAAAGCCTTATCTCGAGCAAGTGTTAAGTGAGATTACTCCCATCTTCTTACCTCATGTTCATCCGAGCAAGAGCCCATAAATCTTCAATGGTAGGATTATGTTGGTACTTTGCTCCAAGAATATTTCAGTGCATATATCCATTGATATCAAACCGGGCTCTCTTCACATATGGATGGATGGTTATGAGAGCAAAATTTTTTTCCATGAGCCGTGCACTAAAAATATTTGGACATTGATACTTCCCGATTTGGATTAGGAAATGGATTCTTAGGTCCTTTTCGCTAAAAGGCAAAGAACTTGAATAATTGTCATGCCGCCACCCATTAATGCCCATCATCACAACGATTTACTTAGGAAGTTTCCATTGGGTACTAGCAAAGCCACTCACGCGAATGTAGGAAAAAGATGAAAATTGAATAAATCAAGTTCCCCATGTTGAGAAATGACACTCATGGCTTCTTTAGAAAACCTTTCCTCGTATTCGATTCAGTGTTCGGATCCCATGGAAGGTGAATGCATTGTTGACTCTTCTAAAATGGTGAGAACTATTTTTGAAGCTAAGCCGAGGGTAATAGTGAAAAACACTTGTTTGACTACCCCATGACCCCTCTCGCTTCAAGTCCCAAAATAGCTTTCTTTGTGTTACTGCATAGGTCAAATATGAAGTCATGTAGAAGCATCCAGTCATCTAACTTCTATCAATTGTTTGTGAATGATGTTATTGATGATGGTGGCCCAATCCACAAACTATTTCTTGGCTAGGATGATACAAATAAACCGGTACATCCATGGGTGGAAAATCCTAGCAGAAGGTAGACCGAAGAATCAACTTAGAGAGTGATCATGTCTCCGATTTCTTCCATGAACTCAATGCGGTACGCTTCTTTGGGGAGCCTATCAATTCTAGGTCTCTTGGTTACTAACTAGTTGTTGTTGACCATTTTGCTCATCTCAGGGTTCTTCATCCCAGCATTATTGTGTGACCGATCAAGCGAGTGATATCCACATTCTCGGGAAATTCGGGTATGCCAAGCAATTCCTCAATGTGTTCTGGTGTGATCAAGAGGAAAGGCTCGTGATTATCTTTAAAAATTCCTCATCTCTCAGGGTCATAATGCTCCACGCAAGCAATAACCAATTCCAAACATTGCATCGAGATAGGAAATGTTGTTGCTTGGGGTAGACCACTATGGTAAAGTCTATTTGAGAAAATGGTTTTGCCTTCGCTTTTCCTCACTCGCAAAAATGTCGCATGTTGATGTAACCCAAATTCATATCGTTGATGTTGTCATATGCTAACTTAATGGAGTCGAGGGATAATTCCTTGGAATTCATATTTTAGGCGGATTTGTTAAATTTCTCCACACCGGCTTCCTTAATCTCCCTACCGATTTGGATTTTTCTACCATTATGAATTTAATCGTAAAAGTGACTCGTGCACTCAGCATAACGTAAACGGGCCGGGTCTCGGTCTCCAAAACCCCGCTGATGCAAGAAAAATATTGTTTTGCTATAATATTATTATTATTATTATTTTAAAAATAATAATAATAATTGACCCCGAATTACAATTTCCTTCTCTTTAAAATACAAATATATCGAGGCTAAGCTTGAGCTCCAAAACTCGAGACAAAAATATTTATATTTTAAATTAAAATCTCTCGATTTTATTTAATTTGATAGAACAAATTCTCCTTGGTTAGGCATGAAAAACTACCTTTTCATTCAATGCATGGATTCTCCTTCAAGTCGTTGTCCTCTTTCTCTCTTATTATTGCATGTGTGAATGGAGTTTCTTTTTTGTCTTCTTCTATTTCTTACATGTGTGGACTCCTCCTTTCGGGTGTGCGTGGCCTTTTACTTGAAAAACAAGTTTGTTCTGCTTTAAAAATGTTCCACTTCTTCTTTTGGCACGTGGAAAATTGTGCAATGCGTGGGGCAAAAATGTGACTTTGTTCTAAAAATGTGGTGTTCTAGCTGTGTTTTTATTTCTTTGCCCCACGTGGATTCTTCCTTCATATGGTTGTTCTTCATTGTTTTTAAACATTGTTCCTCTTTTCCTAACACCTACGCATTTCTAAAACTATCCTTTTGCCTAGCAATGCGTGAGTTTTGAAAATAGTTCTTTATCTCTTCCTTAGCCGGTGGATATCTCCTTCAGTGCTTTTGATTTTTAATATTTCTCTCTCCCAAGGCACATGGATTCCCTTTCTCTCGCTAATGCGCACTTTTCACTGGCGCCTCCTTCAAAGCGTAGACTAGAAATGTCCTAGAGAATGTGGATCTTGGAAGATCTATGTATGATTTAAAATCTTTCCCCTTTGCCCAATGCGTGGGGTTTGTTAAAATTAATGTGTTTCCTTCTAGGTGCCTCCTCTAATCAATTTCTCCCCAAGGTGTCTCCTTTGTTTTAAACTCACAATTTCTCTTCCTCCTGTCTTTGGATGCGTTGAAAAGGATTTTTTTATTCTTTGTTTTATTGGAAACTGTTCTTATTTTCTTGGAGCGGCTTGCACTTCCTTCAGTATTTTTCTTTTTAATATTTCTTAACTATATTTGAAATGTCTTCTTTCTAGGCACGTGGAAAAGGATTCTTTTGTCTTTTATTTGAAAACTCCCTCCTTCACCCTTAGGCATGGCTTCTTTTCTAATGTGTGAAAAGTAATTTTTCTTTGTCCTTTTGATGTCTCTCTCTCGCTGCTGGGTCGTGGATGCGTGGAAAGCTATTTGATCTTAGTTGTTCCTTCTCTCTACCCAATGCGTATGGATTTGAAAACAATTCTTTTATCTCCTTTTGATGTGGGAACTATGATTTCCTTTAGATGCGTGTGTCATATTGTAGGATATGACAAAATATTATGTCTTTCAGAGGAAATAAAAGCAAAGCTTCACACGACTTTTTCCAATGGGTTTAATGGAGGAAGATATGGGGATTAATCCAACTTCCTCTCTTCTGGGTAGTGGCTTAAGTGCCGGGGGAAATGGGGAAAGCAATGCATAATTGCCAACAAGAATGGCAAAATGGGTTGCAACCCCCGCTTAAATTTCCCCATGTGGGAAATTGGGGAATTTCTACTGTTAGCCAATCCATGATTTGGCAATTGGTAGAGAAAATCCCACATGTAGGAAAATTGAAGAGGATTGCCAGGAAAGGGGAAATTGGGTTCGGGAAGCCAAATTGGCTTCCCGACGGTTTAAGCGTAAGCTTACTTCCCCGGCATTAAAATTTGTCAAACGAACTATTAATTTATATTTATTTAATTAAATACTTCTCAAGTGATTTAAAAATTAATTTAATCAAACAAGGAGCAATTAATTAATTAATTAATTAATTAATTTTAATGTATTTTAACGTGTTTTAAAGCCTGACGGGAAGAGTTCTTGCTCGAAAAGGATGAAACGAAGACCGAAATGATCACAAAAATGAGACGATCGAAATGAGGGAAATGAACCACGCAAAGTAACACTTTTCAAGATTTTCAAAATTTTTTTTTTTATATTATTTTAAACAATTTTGTGAATTCAAAATTGGTGATAACACCTCCCAATCTCCAAAATTGGTGGATCGCATTCCACCCACATCCCATTTTGACAATTCCATTAATAGGCATGTCCAGCCATCTCAAACTCTTAACACATATATTCCCGCTTATCGTCATGCCCTTATCACTCAACATCAACCTATACAACAATCCCAACCTATAACACATGTTAGTCCTTACCAAGCATCTCCCCAAACATTTACATATCCACACATTAATCAACTGTCTTATCCACAAACTTATCAACCACCTTATCAGATGCTTCCCCAACTACCCACACACCCACAAACACATCATTCACCTTATCAAACTACTTTTCAAACCACACAACCGATCCAATCTCAACCTTACAACACCTCGAGTGATTCAATTCACACCTTAATGAATCGAGTTAGCCAATTTAGAAACCCTTACCGTACCACCCAAAAACACTTATCCTATGAACAAATTTGTAACAAACCAATTCATCCGTCGGTTCCAATTAAACCCTACCCTCCTCGTTGGAAACTTCCTACATTTAATAAGTTCAATAATAAATAAGATCCCCAATAACATCTCCTTGCATTTAAACACACATGTTGTCTTATTACGCATGATCATGATTTACTTCTTCACACTTTCCCCATGTCTTTGTCTGTCTTGCGCTTAGATTGGTATAATATAATATTATCCCACAACATTCCATATTCTCTTTCACCCAACTTGCACAGTTGTTCTTAGAACACTTTTCTATCAATATCACATGCAAGACCACTATCGCTGATCTATATACCATTCGACAGTATGAAAACGAGCCCATCGCTGACTTCATCGCATGGTGGCATGATGTTATAAACCAACTATCCTTCACTATCCCACAAACCAAACTCATCGACTTATTCTCGCATTCGTGTGCCAAACATATATCATCCACTTTACAAATCCAATCATTCTGAACCTTTGATGAAGTTTTCACAATGGCTCGCAAGCTCAAAACCCATGCCATTGAGCAGGGTCATCTTAAACTAAGTTCAGTTAAATCAAAATTTGAATCCACCAAACCATTCACACATAATGATGAGTTTAAGGCTACAACCAACACTGTGGTCATTGAACCCTCATCCCCATCTACACCAAGCACATGGTCTCAACAACAATCTCCTCAATCAACAACCAACTACACTCCTTTAGGAGAATCATATAGTTCTATATTTGATAAGTTGATGAGCGTAAACTCTATCCAACTGCCTCCCATACGACCCGTGGATAACTCGCAAGCCAAGCCTATTTGGTATCACGAGGCCCACTTTTGTAAATATCATCGAGTCAAAGGTCATGACATTAAGAGATGTCATTCCTTCAAAGATCATGTCCAACAACTTGTAAATCAAGGGGATATCCAAATTGATACCTCCACTACACAAACTAATCAACCACCAACAAATTGAGCCATGCTCTCTACACCTCAACTATCAAACGCTTGTATGGTTGACATTGTCAATCAAGATCCCATCTTATCACCAACTCCGCATGTTCCCACAAAGGGACATTATTCCCACCTCTTATTCAAAACTTGTCACGCCTATATCAACTTACACTACCTTTCTTGAACCTACACCTTCTTCTACCGTAGCCACATCCACATCAAATTTAATTACACCACCCACTTCGCCACTTGAAACATACCCCAATCTACCACATTAGATTCATCCTTAGCACCTATTTTGGCCCCACTCGTATCCACACATATCCCTACATCTCTCCCATCTATTTCTTCACCCATATCTGCCTCAAATACACTTGTTACTACACCTATATTGCCCACATTCATCCCAACTAAACTCTATTCTACCGCATGCACCTTTACAACCCTACCTTCGACATCAACCTCATTAGCTAACATATCATTCTTACCCCTCGAAACATTTATGAAACAACCAATCCCTTCTACTTCTACATCTGAAAATGCTCTTGTATTTGCTGCATTACCTAAGATGTCTATTCCATCGGTCATCACGTCACTCACATCTCCACATATTCCAAAATGCCTACAACTTTATCTATCCCAACAACCCTATACCTATTAAATCAAAAGTCTACCTATCTCTTCCTTGACAACCTTACCCGTGGCCACATCACCCGCTATCCCAATATTCTTTACCTAATCGCTCTATCACACCAACCCAATCCTCTCGATATGTAACCCTATCAAATATACCCCTTGAATCAACTACATCGTACCTACATATCCATCTAAGTCAAATAAAGATGTTTTACCTTCTCCTCTATAAAATCAACTCTTCCCATTCCCAAATCGAAACAATCCACATCTCACATAGATATCATTAATCACATCATATAAACACCTATCTCTTCATTAACATCTTCGCCTTGTTTTAGGACAGTTTCTCCATTAATAACTACACCACCGCTATCGATCCTCTCGGTTGAAATATTTGTCATCCCTACTAGAGGTAAATCTTCTTCGTTGAAGTCTAAGGCTCTGGGAAAACATCCCCAATTTCCCTCGCACATCCATGGAAACATTCAAGTTTTCCTCTTCTTAGAAAATCCAATACCACAACATCCATGTCAAGATCAATGTTTCCATCTACGAGATCTTGCAATAATCAATCCACATCCAAACAATATCATCCTTCAACCAAATTTGATTTGTCCTCCAAAACACGAAATTCACCTATCCAATCTACATCCACTTTTTCTCTACTTCCAAGTGAAACATCCTATCAAAACCCACAAAGGTTACCTTCCCATGACACTTCAATGGGGTCATACGTATATATCTTTCGACATTTAACTCAAACATCTATCATTAAACTTCCTCATATTAAAGCCTTCAATCCCTATGGTCCCAAGCCATCATGGTTCAACCCTAATTGCGCATGCTCCTATCATCTTACCCTAGGCCATGACATCAAAATTGTAAGGCCTTTCGGTTAATCATCAACAACCTTATTGAGAAAGATGACTTCCTCATTTAGAGGAAAGTTCCTTCACCATCTACCTTGAATCCAATCCATATCCCATCTCGTTGGATTTCCCATAATCCCTCCATCCACATCGTCCCTTAAGTATCCATCATACCCATGTCATTCCTCCTAAGGAATTTCCTCCATTGTTCATCAATACCACTTATCTTACTCAACACACTTGTGGTCTCCGATCATTTACCCCGTCCAAATCTAAAACAATCTCATCTAAACTCTTTCGACATCCTTTAACTCCTTCACATTTAACTCATTGGGGGAACAACCTTCCCTCGCCCTTGAGTATCTCATCCGTACAACTCCTCTTATAGGGGACTTCTCTCTTTGACATTGTTTTGTTTATCCCATCCAAATCCAAACCAATCTCATCTAAAATCTTTTGACATCCTTTAACTCTTTCCGTTAAGGGAAATTTTTACCGAAGTCCACCATTGTGGCTATATTTGTGTCTCTTTTGGTGCACCATCTATTTTGACGTCCACCATTGTGGCTATATTTGTGTCTCTTCTGGGGCACCATCTATTTCAAGTCCACCATTGTGGCTATATGTGTGTCTCTTTTTGGGACATCGTTTATTTCATCAAGCCCTCTTTGAGGCCATAATTGTATTTCTATATTTGTGTCTCTCTTGGGGTATCATTTAGCTTCACCACCATCAGTGGTCATATGTTCATTTCCTTCAGGATATAGTTTTGTTTCCTACTTGGCTATCATCTCATCTTATTGCAACTACATTGTCTTTCCTCTCGTGGTGGTAAACCAAAGACGTAACCTCTTAATGCATTACACTTACGACCCATCTACTCAAGTTAACATATCTACCAATGAGAACTTAGTTACATCCTTAGATTGTTCTGCCATATTTAGCCCCTTCCATTTGTCATTGTAATAATTTGGATTATGTAGTCCACCTTCACTACTTTGATGTAATCTCATAACCATTACATCCATTACCTTCTCATTCTCCTATTGCATCCATGTAAAGGGTCCATGGTGTCTCTTGTACATTCCTTATCCCCTCTTAAGTGGTTTACTTAGCTATTCCCAACTCTCCCCATGTAAAGTTAAAATTCAAGTATGCCAAAAGCAAAATCAAAGTTATCAAAAACAGATTGATCCCTCGAAGGACAATGTTTAAGCTAAAAAAAGAAAAAAAAGTATATAAAATCAAAATCCAAGCAAAATCAATAGAAATAGACCGATCCTCAAGAACGGCTATCATATTATTCTTGCCATCCATATTATGTATAAAGTAGACCATACCTCGAAGGATGGCTACTATGTTATTATGGCATCTGGAAGGTTTTCCGCATTGATCAGCCTTCCTTTATCAATATTTTCCAAAGCTTCCCGTATTGATCAACTTTCTGCTATTGTTTTTTCCCCTTCTAGAGTCAGGGCATAGACTTAAGGAACACCACCTTTGGAGATCCCCTTCCGCATACAAGTCACATCTTCGATCCCTTTTTCATGTCAACATTAGGATTACGAGCATTTTTCATCCATATTTCCCTCATGATCTTTTGGTATAACTAATTATTGTTGGTTATGTGTTAACACCTATTATTGGCTACAAGTACAAGGCCTAAGTCGTAAATTTTCTTGTTTATCTCCAATCCAGTTAGAAACATAGTTTCTTTGGATGCCCTTGCTACAACTATGTTCCTTTTATCTCATCAAGGTCATCTTTTATCAACATCATATCAAATTTCACATTATCTATCCATAATATCCATAAATGTGTTTGCAAATACACTTTTCGGCCAGAATTCTACTTGATCACCGCAGTTGAATCCTACTTGAGGATCCTTTTAAAGACAAGTTCATTATCCCGTAGCTCCTTATCTCTCAACATGTTCAACAACGTCTTTAATCCATTGCTCATTGCTCTCCATTTCTACTCATCCCCATTTGTCTCCACATCATCCTTCTCACCTTTATGTCCCCGCACCACGCTAGATATCTTACTTGTTTTTCCTCTTGAGTTTTCCTTTCACTCTTCCACTTTCAGTTTGACAATCTTACTTAACCATCCATACAACCAAAGAAATCTTAGTTAAGGTATATCTTCTTCCTTGGATCCTCCTGCTGTAGAAGCTCCTCCACCATTTCCTCTTTCAATAGATGACAATCACCACCACAATCGCCTTTCCACTCCTCCTTTTCCACTTAACACATTTACATCATCAATCCCACCACGTGGGCATCCCGGCTAAGTATTGCCCTTACACTCTCCCTTTCGCATTGCATATATTCCTTCATCCACTCATTCACACTCCTTTGTTTCCTTGTTATCACCTTCATATCACCTCCTTTCATCTCTTGTTTCATTTTGGTATACACCGTTCAATATTTTCATCATTCTTCTTCTTCTTCGGTTTGGCGATCCTACTTAACCGTCCCTGCATGCATGGCAAATCTTACTTAAGAGTTTCTCTTAAGAATGGTTTATTGTCTAACCTTCCACCTCCCATCATCTATTCCTCATCTTCTATCTCCCGCCTTTCCTCGTACTCATCCATTCCAACCAACCCTTCCACACTGCATCTAATACAATGTTGTCTTTCTCCTTCCATATTGTCACTGCCGGTTTGGTGATCTTACTTAAATCCTTCGCGGCATGGCGATCTTACTTAAGAGTCCCTCTTAAGCATGATTCATCATCCCGCACTCCCCACAATCCCACATTCTCTCCATCTACATTTTCTTGGCATTCCCCATCATCACATCCTCTCACCTCCTCTTCCATTCACACAAACACCACTTCTTACTTGTCCCTTTTTCATCTCCATCATCCGTCGTTGGGTAATCTTACTTAACCGTTGCTTCTCCATTCATTTCATGTCTTGTTTCTTCATTTTTATCTCATTCATTCTCATCCATTGCATCCTCTCCTCGCCTTCATCTTCCTACACATCATTATCCCTCCTTTCTTTACTCTTTCCACTCCGTCTTCTAGAGTTCTCCCACATATCTACCCCCATATTTACCCATCATTGTCATTGGTCTCCCTCTAACATTCTTTCATCATCATCTTCCATTTCCGCGCTAAGAATTATCGGTGGACTTCTCCTAAAAATCACTCATCCCCATTTTGCATAGCCTGAATCCTTTTCTTTGACCTCCTTCATTCTATCTTCATTCCTTCCTTCCTCTGTGTCCTTTGATCATTATCGAGGACTTCTCCTAACGTCCCTTCATTGGCGTTCCCCCTCCCATTCTTCATTTACTTTCTGCCTTGTCTCATCTTTTGTCCTCTCCTTTCCTACTAATCATTATCTGTGGATTTCTCTTAACATCCATTCACTGGCATTGCCTCTCCTATCCCATCCTTTCTTTTTCCTCGCCATCTCTCCATCTTCCATTCTTCCTTGCCAATTTCTTCACCGTCTTCATCATACACCCTCCCTCTATTTTCTTGTCATCAGCGCATCCTCATCTCATACATCTATGTTTCTTTTCCAATCGATGTCATTCCTCCCTCAAACTTCTCTTTACGTTCCTTATGCTTCTCACTCTTTATCAAATATCTTCATTCTTGGTTCCCTTCCGTCTACATAATTTTCTTTGTTGTCTTTTCCTCCTTTCTGATCTCTCGTCTTATTTCACTTCTTCTACATCGTCCTTCTCCCCATTTTACCTCACACTTCCTCCTTACTTCCCTATCAAAACTCCGACTCTTCAAATTATCCCTTCTCCTTTATCATCTCATCATCCACATGCATTTCCATGCGGTCAGTTCTATATTCTTTGCCTTGGATTTCCTCACTATGATCTGTTTCCTTCAATTTTCTTTGCTCTATCATCTCTTTCATTTTCCATTACCTCTCTATTTTCCTCTAGCTCCATCCTTCATCACATCTTTCATTTTAAATAACTCTCTCCCTTTTTCATAATTTCATCCTCTAGCTCTGTTCTTTTCTTGTCTTCTCTTTGTTTGTCCTTCTTCATTTCCTCCTTTCTCTATAATCCTTCTTTATTATCTTCTTCCTCCCCTTTCACTCTTTATTTTCTCCTCCTCCGTCTCCGTCCCTCTATTCCATACCCTGTTGCCTTCATATTCAATCTTTCTTGCTCTTCTCATAATCAAGCAATCCTCCCGCTCTATTCCCTTTTCTCTTTCTCAACATCCCTTACATCCGCATTCACAAATAATGCCAATGTTTCTCCATTTATGTATCGCCATCTATCCCTTTTATTACCGTTCTTGTTCTTCTCTTTGCAATATTAACCTCTTCTCTTTTTGAAAACCCTGTCACATCTTTTATCTTCGTCAGTCCTCTCGCAGGACATCATCATATCTATTTCTAAGAATCTATTCCCATCTTCCTTTGACATTTTTGTCTTGGAAGATACCATAACGACCATCACTTATCTAATCTTGTTCTCTTCCATAAATATTTTCTCTGCTTTTGTTTTGTCGCAAAAGTATCTTTATCATACTTGTCGAAGAAGCAAGACTTCTTTGTCTTCTTCACCTTCTAATTTGCTAACACTTATGCATCATTCCTATAAAACATGATTGCCATCATATTTATTATCCTTTTAGGGCCTTTTATCTCACCTTTCTATCCTATTTGCTCATCTTGTCCACATTTATGATTATTCTATCTATGTCTTATGTTGGGGCACCTTTTTATCCTTGTACTTGTCAACGCATATAACTCATTATTTGTCCTTCTCGTGCCCTGTGCTAGGGCATCATTATCTTCATTCTCGTCCATTTTTGGACACATGATTTTTCGCATGATTCCTTATAAACAAAGGATTGCAGCACTTATTTCGCATTCAGTTTCTCATATTTTAATGTTTTCCTATGACCCATTGGTCATCTTGGTTTACATCCATACTACGCAGGTCTTCACCCACTCATTGGTGCGTCCAGAATGTTGTCATCTGCTCTCGTTGAGATCGCAATTGTCCTCTACCGATGTGATATTGAGTCACCGCCATACTTTTTTTTATTATTATTGCGATCCTTTTTCCTGGGGCATTTTGCCTTTGGTCATGTCTTCATCCATCCTTAGACATATCTTTCATCTAACCCTTTTTATTTTTTTCTCGTGGCTTGCTATCACAAACCACTCAACAAAAAGGGGCAAATGTAGACACCTATTTTTGGGTATAAAGACCCCTCAGTCATCTCACATTCATGCTATTTCCATTCTCGCATCTCTTTCTCTTAAATTAAATAAAATCCTATCTATTTGCTCACATTATTTGATTGATTATCAATGGGCTCCATATGGACCCATTTGATAATTCAATTTTTGGCATCATCCCCATCTCTCACAAATTATTTAATTCATAATGCATATCTCCGACACCCTTTTTTTAAATGGAATCTTCTCACCCACCATGCCCCCCACTACATCTAATAATTCAAGCCGTGGTCCCCACATGATCACATCATATCCCTAACTCAGGTTACTTTACTCAACCCTAGGTATCATTTAACTCAGCTTTAACCTCACATCTAAGTTATAAATATGGGTTTCTCTCCCATATTTCAAGGACTGGACTAAAGACTTAGAAAGAGGAGGATATATTTTTAAGAAGACCTGGAGAGACCTAGGCCTAGAGAAGAGAAGAAAGAGCTTAACTAAGTTCTAGCTAGTTTGAAGGAGAAATCTTTGTCATGGTTCATTATCTTGCCATCTTGATGCCCGGTTCATCTCCATAGCAGAGCACAAGCTAAGTTCCCTCATCATTTTAGTTACTTTTCATTTTATATTCCATTACTACTGTTCATGATCTGTTATTATCTTGTCTGACACGGGGGTTGACATCCTCCAAGGGAGTTGAAATCCTCTTGGAACCAAAGACCGTCCGGCAACCTCCCGTATTGTGATCTAATCTTATCTGTTTCAATTTTGCATATCTAGCTTCTTGATATCATGCATCTGTTTCTTTGCACCCATATCATCCATCATCATCTCCAAGGTACTAAGCCCTTGTATACTCGACGTTGTTTAGTGTTTCTTGATTACTCGTACATTCATCTGGATAGGAAGTGGAAACACATATCAAAATTTCAATATAAAACCAAATAAAGTGGGTGATAATGGACAACCCTATTTAACCCTTATGCTTACTACTAAATCTTTTTGATAATCTTGTGTGGGTTCTAATCTTGGCTTTGACCTCGAATTAAGTTTTTTTTTCATAGTCTTGAGATTGATATCAATAAATGTTTTTCATATAGAGTATTCAAGATATTTGTACTAGTTTATCCACTCCTCAGCTTGTTATGTCGACATGCATTTTATAATGGTAGTTGAGAGTGACGACGATTATAATGTGTACGAGTCATTAACAATGAATTTATGACCTTAATTTGATATCCTTTTCTATCACACAATGCCATTTCAACCTTAAATTTGATGTCCATTCGACTGTCACTCAAAACATTTTTTTAGGTTGGTGAAGGCAATTGAAAAATTGTAATATATTTTTCATATAGTGGAGTTTGGACCCTTTTTTCTTAGAAATATTTTTTTTGAGCTCCGACATAATGGTGTAGCTAGATTGACACCATTTGAAACCAACCACTTAAAATTTTGTATGGAAGGTAATGCGGTTATTAATCAATATGACATCTAACAAAATCCAAGATAAAGGCCTTCCGATTGATATCTCTTGGTGTTTTCCTGATAGATGTATATAAGATATTTGTACTAGTCTATGCATAACCCAAACAAAGTATGGAATGCCCTCCTCCACTTTTTAATTGCCCACCTCTTTAGCTTGTCTATATATGGTGTTATTTGATACCTATTCACTTCCAAAGCTAGATGATTCAAAAACACATCGGTCAAAACAAAATAAAGTTTAAAAAACAAAGACCAATAACACTTCTTAATGGCTAGAGGAACCTACTGAAGCGTTTGAGGTTGGGAACACTACCAATACTAACTAGGACTATATTCTCAAAACGAAGACCTACTAAATGGTGACAAGGGCAATCTTGATGATAATGATATGTTCCTTGTTAGTCATTTTATTATGCTTAGTTATTTTGTAATACTTTTAGTTAGTCTATATTATGACTTTTCTTTTCGACATTGTTTCCTTGCCTTTATTTAGCCTAGTGTGATATTGATATGGCCTATTCTCATACTATAAACTTTTCTTTCAAATAATTAGTTTGTATATATTTTTAAAGTAATATTTATTATTTTAACTACCATCCACGAGGCTACCAAAGACAACATGCCTATGGGACAAAGCGTGCTCAATATAATTTTAAAAACGGAGGACCCATTTAAATATGAATTTTCACATAAAGCGCGCCTCAGTAGAAACAAACGTGCACGGCAAGGAAAACTCTTCTGCATAAGGGCACAAAAATGCCGAGAAGTGGGCTGCTTTTGAAAGCATAAATTATACACCTGTTTGATCAGGATATATGCCCAAGGACGGGTGGAGGCGAACAGATTAGTCCTCAAATTTAAGGGCTCTCCTCTGCAATTTTCTCATTTTAATTTAATTAATTTAAAAAACAATGGAGTCCCATATCCTAAACTTTTTCCGAACAACGTTTTCAAAAGTAATCATCGTTACTTACGGAGCAAACTTGGCTACTTACGATGTCGCACGGTAGCTTTCAGAGCAGCTACAAAGAAATACTCCTTCAAAAATATATGCCTACCCAACATGTTTTACTCACCGTGCATGATGAGAATTGGAATCATACAATGCACAGCAGAAAAGGGGCACCCAATTCAGACCAGCATGCTTTGGGAGCGAAAGCACGCAGCATATCATTGACAAATCCTCTGATTTTAGTTCAGAAATTGTAGAGGGAAGTGCGGTGGGAATAGTGGGATTTAAGGAAAATGTATCCAATGGCAAGGGCAGTATTGCAGCTGAAGAGGAAGAGATTGAAAACTTATCGGTGAATGCTGCCAATGGGGATTTGGAAGAGAATAGTGGGATAGATTTAAGTTTATGGAGAGTTCTCAGAGTTTGTGGCAACAGATGAAGGATGTGGTCCTGTTCGCAGGGCCTGCTCTTGGAATATGGTTATGTGGGCCTCTTATGAGTCTCATCGATACAGCAGTCATTGGCCAGAGCAGTTCTTTGGAGCTCGCAGCATTAGGTATGTATTACTTTCTACAATTTTTTAAAGAGGATGATGTTTCTGTCTTTTAACATATGTTATGGTGTAATTCACGAAATTCCCAGGACACAGAAGAGAATCACTTATACTAGAATAAACCTCAAAGAAAATAAAGATAAATGAAATATCATTCTTGCGGGATTGGCACTCTTTGCATCACTTGATGCAATGAGTGTCGAGTGGACCATTCCATCTCATGAGAGATGATGATAATGGTATATTATATTCGACATGCGAACCTCCATGCTTGAAATTCTACCTAACAGAACTCATCTGCAAGTTTCTTCATTTAATCGGAAACCAAGTTACACTACTTCTGTTTCAAATTCTGTAAGAACCCCTGAATATAGTTTGTATCCTTTTCTAAAACTAGTTTTCTAGAAGAAAACACAACCATGGAAATAAGGATTTTCCTTTATACACTATTTTCTATTTTGGTTTAGTAAATTTTCCGTGTGGGGTAAACTTTGGCTTAGATGCCACAAATGTGGGGTGTCTCTAGTCAAAGTCACTAAAAGTTGCACTTGGCATTGTGTTGTGCTTCGCTACACCTAGTGAGTTCGATGTGTTATTTTACCCAATTTCAACATTTTATCATGTCTTGTGGGGATTTGAACTCGGGGCTTCATTTTGGAAGTTCCAATGGTTTTGCCACTCAAGCTCATCCCATTCAACTAAAATGTTAGGGTAAACATTAGAGTAGGGCTCATAGAGAACATTAGAGTAGGGCTCATAGAGAACATGAGGGCAAGTTTGGATCCTCAGTCTGTTTACATTTAATCCCTACCGCCAGATGCCCCCATGGTGACATGTAGGGGTGGACTTTGGTCCATGCATTGCTATAAGTTCGAACCTCTTACCTCTGGATGTCCCATGGCTACTACAAGGTGGCCAAGGGCCGGCAGGGTTTGGACCTAGCTTTATATTGTGAAACTCATTTATCTACTACCTGTTTCTTTAAACTTATCCACTATCCTTATCATATACCTCACTATCCTTATCATAAACCTTACAAAACAAAACATCAATGATACATATTTACCTGATTGTATTTTTTATTAACTTCCTTCTTCTCATTGAATGCCAAGTTACACATGTTAATGCCTTGATAAGCATCCCATGCTTTTCAGCCGATGATGTGTTTTCAATTGGAAGACCATTTAAAAAGGGGTACTGTAGCAAGTCTTTCTAATATCTTGTCTGCAAGACCGTAACTGAGGATCAAAAAGTCCAATGACTATCATATCCAGAGTGATGGATTTTTTAGAGGAAGATCTCTAGGAGTAGCAGGCTGTTGATTTTGGTTCATTATCAGAGCAGTTTGGAACAATAGGACTCGTTGATCCTATTTAATTAGTCAATCTAGTTCAGGAGTGTTTTGTGAAAAAATCCTCATTTTTCCTAAGTATTATGGCAGTCTGTGAAGATTAGAGTATATGAATCAGTTGCCTGATCATTTGGTGGCTCATTTCAGGGTGTTTTGATAAAAAAATGCTTTATGGAGCTCTTGCAAATATCAGGGCATCACTACATTAAAATATTAGCCTTGCCGATCATGCTATCAGTGGAGAAGCTTTGAAATGAAAAATTGGCTGTCATGGACCATGCTGATCATTGACATCAAGGCTCATCAGTTGGAGAGTCTGTGTTGAGTAGCGATCACCTTGTAAATGATGGAAGATGAAAATTGACTAAGTACTTGGAGCAATCATAAGCTTCTCAGTTCATCAGCTAGGGATCTTTACTAATCGGCGATTGTCTGATCAATTATTGCATCATAAAAGTGGCTGACTGTTGATTGTTTCTGATCATCGATGGGCTTCTTGGCTGAGGGGTGTGGGCTGATTATCCAAGGAAATGAATCTGGCTGAAAATTTCTAAGGCATGAGCTACCTTGATCATTGGCTTCTCGGCTCATTGGTGAAGTGTCTTCACTGATCTACTGATCCTCTGATCATCGGAAAGGGAATACGGTGTGGGACAAAGTAATATTCTTTCTTGCTCATTGACTTCTTTGCTTATGGGTACATCAAATGTTGATTGCTGAACAACGGATCGAAGTGGTGGGCTAGGCGGTGATGTTTAAATATGGCAATTGATGTGGTGGTTGAAATTAATGCAAGATTGAAGTGAACTTATGATTTAAGTCATTTAAAAGATATTTCTATTGCTTCACTTCACTTGAAACATCAACTCAAAGTTGGGGATACAATAGTTGCAGGTTTTAACCTTAAAGCTGAGATTTGGGTGCCGAAGTTATATAAAGCTAATAGTGTGTTCATTCTTCATAAAACTTCCAAGAGTTCAGAGAGAACATTATTTGGAGATTACTTATCATTACCGGAACGTGTTCTGGAAAGGCAGACATGGTGACAGCAATAGGAGAAAAGATACAAATAAACAGGGAGGATACAAATTTGAATTCAAAAGATGATATTGTGGATATTTGAGAAGATGCACATGAGACAGTGTTTTTGACATGAAAGACCATGCAATTTAAATATTTCAAGAAGCCAACTAACACGAAGTCCCTGGTATAATGGTTTTGGTGGAACATCATGGCTCAAATGACTATGATGTACCTCTGATAGGTATTGCCACAGAACCAGGCATGTCATAAATGATCATAAAAATTTGTAATTATGATCACTGCTGATTCCATTAGAAAAATGTCATGATTTCTTGAAGGAGAGCTCAACTTGATAATGGGCTTTTAGTGAATCTATGAATAATAATGCCAAATATGAAGAAGATTTCTTATCCCTATATTGGAATGGAGGAAAGAAGAGCACAGGGTGAGATTTTTCCTCACGAGACAAATAGATTTTGGTCTTTATTTTGTGAGGATATTGCTATGTTCTTATAGTTTATGGGGCTCCATAATGGTTCCTGGCTTGAGGGTTATATGATTCTAGTCATATCAGCCATTTTTATGCAACAAATATTTTTTTATATGATTGGGCTACCATCATGCATGAGAAAATACATTATCAACTAGCCTTGTTTGGAGTAGGAGAATTCAAGTACAATTCTATGATGTGTTGTTTATATGTGTATTAAATTTGAATATTTTCACTGGATTAGGTATACAAACAGAAGACAATATGCTAGCTCATATTCATTATAAGAACTTGTGGCTGAAGATGATAATGGAAAATTATGACTTGTTTATCAATCAATTTGTGGGAAGAATGCATGTTATTTGATGTGTGATAAAACTGCGAGGTTGACAAAGGGGTTGGTATATATGGAGGAAACTGTTATTTAAGTGTATATTGGTGCTCGAGTGAATCCTTTTAAATTACTAAAGTATGTGGATGATAGGACTTTCTCTTTGGAATTCTTTAGGCAGGTGTTTTTGCAGATGGTGTATTCACTGTTCAAGGGGGAACTTATATGTGCCTCTTGCGTTGAGCTATCACACCATTGAAGAAGCTATAAGTGTATGCGGAAATAAAATATTAGTTGCATATATGCTTGGGGACATACCATATCATCCTAATGGGCATTATACTAGGAAATTGAAGTTGAAGAAGTTGGGAAGACTAAGAAGAGAAATGGAGAAATCACTTCCTCGGGATGATCTCATTGAGGCCAAGGGCCAAAAGGAAAATGTAGAACTTGTTACGTAAAGGCAATGAAGTTCCCATAAAGCAAGGCTTATTGAGTGGTCAAGGAGAAGATGATGGCAGTCCTAAGTTCTAATCCTATCTTTTCATGTGATAGGAAAAGCACCAAAGAGATGAAGGGGTTTAGTCTGCAAGGGATATTGATGATGAAGAGGAGGTTGTAGGGCCAAATCATAGTGTTATGCAGGGATGTGCAACCCCATCCCCAAGCCGTCCTTGGATGTCCGGGACGTTTTGGGTGCTTGGGGATGTGGACAAAACGTCCCCCATGTCCCGCCTGAAAAAAGAAGGGAATGTCCCGAGCATGTTCCTTGAGTTTGGGAACGCACCTGGGATGTTTCCGGTGCTTCAAGAAAAGGGGATGCCACAAGGGACATTGTGACGTCTCGGGGATAGTCAAGGGATGTCCCGGTGTTCTCTGCGGTCGACTCTTTTTCCACATTAAAAAAATAAACACTTTTAAAACACAACTTTTTCCTATTCTCACTTAAAATGTTATTCTACATCCTTAACTGTTGAAACACTCCAAAAACTTATAAAAGCCATAACTCAAGCTCATTCTAATCACACTAAGCTAAAGAGGAAGAGCAAGAGAAAGAAGAAGAGGAAGAGGAAGAGCAAGAACATTAGCAAGAGGTATGTACAATGATCCCTTGCTTGCTGTTTTTTTAAATTTCCAAATGCAAACTTCAAAGTGGGTTAAACAAGTGCATTCACATGTCTGTTTTTTTAAGTTTCTAAATGCAAAGTGGGTTAAACAAGGGCATTGTTGCTTGCTGTTTTTTAAAATTTCCAAATGCAAAGTGGGTTAAAAACTTAAAGAAGGGCAAGGCATTGCTATTTTCATTTGATTTTTTTATTGTTTCCCAAATGCCATATTTTGGGTTAAAACTTAAAGTCTTAAAGGAGGGCATTGCTGTTGTTTTTTTCCCTCCAAATGCAAAGTGGGTTCAAGAAGGGCATTCTTGCTTTGTTGTTTTTTTCAAAATCCAAAATGGGTCATATTAGAATAGTTATAGTGCTTTTTTTAATTATTTCAGCCCCAAAATAAGTTAAGACAACGAGTATGAAGCTGAATGTGATATTCAAATGAGTGATGAGATGGGTGGGGGTGTGCAAGGAGAAAGAAAAACGACAAATAACAGTTCACATGGGAGTGTTGACAAGTTTAGCTGCCCCTCCAAGATGTTAAGCAAATATGCTAGATGACTGTTTGACCAAAAAAATCTTTGAAACAATTTTCTCAAATTGTTGAAGGTCCTAGATCAAACACTTTAGGGGGGCTAAAACATGGAAGTGCAATATATGCTCATTGACTTGGTTGGGTAGCATTACTAGGTTGAATGCACACTTATTGCACATTTGGGAGAAAGGTGTTATGCCATGTGGACAATTATCACTTGAAGGGAGGGCACAAATAGCGAGGTTGTATAATGGAGATACCACGAAGAAAATTTCAAGAATTTGTGGCATTGGTGGCACCCCATCTAGTTCTTAAAAAACTTATAGGACTGCTTTCTCAAATATTGCAGCAAGCTTTGAGGTAACTGAAGTGGATGCTTTTTGTAGTAGGGGAAGAAGAAGGTTGTGTCTTCCAATGCGCGGATATGTATGATACAAAGGCTAGGGATGAGACTAATGATGCCATTGGAAAATTGTTTTAATCTGCATGGCATCCCATTTCATGCTGCTCGCTCTCCTTATTACAAAGGGCTATGGCTAAGGTAGCCAAAGTAGGTGTTGGTTATGTGCCCCTAAGAGACACGAAGTTGAGGACCACAATCTTGGATAGGAACTATATTGCAAGTTTAACTTACGATGAAAGAAATGAGGTTCACACGAGTCTCTCATGGTTGCATCATCATCATGGATGGGTGGACAAATATTAGACACCACCCAATCATCAATATCATTGTTTTATGTAGAGAGGGTCCTTACTTTTTAGGGCCATTAATTGTTCACAAAGAAGAAGGATGCAAAATTTTAATTTACCATTTTGCGTGATGCCATTGAGGAGGTTGGCCTTGCCAACATTGTGTAGGTTATCACGAGATGGAACTTATGTGTGCAGGGCAATAAGCTAAGCTTGTTGAGGCTCACTACCAACATATATTTTGGACCCTATGTTGCATGCATGCCATGAACAATGCATTAAATTTTTTTGTAAGAATTGATTGGTTCAAGTGTAGTGGTAGAGGCTAGAGAGGTGTAAATGTTCATCCAGTAACTACCATACATCATTGGTACTCTTTTTGTAGCTTTTCAGGAAGGAATTCCGCAAGCCGGTGGACACACATTTTGCATCCTACTTTATTTTGTTGGATAAGATGCTTGAGTTGTAAGAGTCCCTACAATGTATGGTCATGACATCGAGTGGTCTAAGTGGGATGGGTCCAGAACAAAGCAGGGAAGAGGGTGAAAGCAATGGTGGTGAGAGACACATTTTGGATAAATGTGAGATACATCACATCAATTGTATCTCGTGGTTTTTAGTGTGATAAAAATGGGGTTATGAAAACCTTAACCTCTGTGAGATACACGAGTGTATTGATAGTATGCTTGGCTAGATGAAGGTCGCTATTTGGGCAAGGGACCCCACTCGGAGTTCTACCATCACCATGTTCAACTCTTCGTTGAGCAAAGGTGGGAGAAGTCGAACACCCCTTTACACATGGCCGCATATGCACCTAAATGGTCTATGGAGAGGCTTGATAGGATTGCCCCTATATAGATGACGAGGAGGCAAGGAAGGGTTTCTTGAAAGCCCTGAAAAATGTATAATGCAAAGAATGCTTCATGGATCAGAACTGATTGGCTCAAGTTTGCTTATCTTTAGGGCTACAAAAATTTAGTGAATATAGATATGGGCACATTGGCACAAGAGAGTCCAATGAGTTGGTGAGTGTATAGACGTTCAGGATTGTTGCGTACATTTTCCATTCTTCTTTCTCAAGTTTCTAGTTCCTCTATTTCTAAGAGGGAATGGTCAACATATGGGGGGATTCACTCTCTTAAGAGGAACAAACTTACCTCTAAAAGAGTAGAGAAACTTGTTGTTGTACATAGTGCCTTACGTCTCATCAATCACAATACACCTACATACAAGGAGAGCCCAACATTACGGTAGGATGTAGATCTTGAGGATTCGAGGTGGAATGATGAGGATCAAGAGCAATGGGGATTGGTTGGGATCCCCTTCCAGGATGTAGATGATGTTGATACTTCTAGTGATGAGGAGTGGTTTGCGAGTATTCCCTCAGAGCACTCTGATTATTGAGTTGCGGATGCATACTATGTTTTAGACTCTAGTTTTTTCCATTTTGGTTATGAACTTATGGCATATGTACTCTTCTCATGTTGATTAATGAATACTTTGTGTTTCATTGTCATATTGTTGATGTATCATTGTATTATTATCAATGTATCTTGATTATAATTTCTATGTTAATGTCAATGACTCAATATGAAATATGAATAATAAATATAGCATTTTGGCCTATATGATGAATAATCGGATTGGTTTCAGCATTAAGGCTTTCAGCTTAAGTCTTAGTTTATTTATGTTATATTTGTAATATAACTTCTAAGTAAAATTTTTATATTATTTTCTCAGCTGTCCCCCTGCCATCCCCAAAATTTGGATTTTTTCAACCTTCCTGGAAACTCCGTCTCGCAATTCTTGGAGTCTTAGGTAATTATGCAAATCATGAAGCCGAGACATTTGGTTTTGGTACTGATAATGAAAAAGAACAAATTGCATCCCAAGTTAATCTTGCTAAATCATCTAGTAGATGAGGCATATGGGTCCAATATTGATAGCGAAAAAGATCAAATTGTAATATAGGCTTATCCCACTAAAGTATATGGCAGCCCTTCAATGAAATTCAGGATCCTTACAAATAAACTGATTGATGGAAGCCCAAAAGTGTTCTGATCAAATAAGGGTGAATCTAGCATGTTTGGCCAACATGTAAATAAGCTATGTGTTGACGAATAGCTTCATAATGATATCGATGCACAAAAGGAAGATCTGGTTGGTGATAATCGCAAGGAAGGTGTTGACAATCAAGTCAACCAAGGGATAACCAAAGAGCCAAGGGCAATGATAGTTAAGAGGTTGATGTTGTGAATATAACACAAGTAGGCACACACAATGTGGAACAAGGTTGTGGGAAATTGACAATACAAGAGGAGGATAAAGGAAGATGTTATTGAACTCCTAGATGACAATGAGAATCATCAGCCCCTTGTTGTCTCGAAGCCAATAAAGTAGGAACCCATAGAAGGGCGAAGGGTAAGCAACAAATCCTTGAGGAAAATCAATTTAAGTAGGAGCAAATCAAAGACGACATTCTTTTAAAGGATTCAAGTGCTTTGAAGAAAATTTGGGAGAGTTGAGTCAAAGAAATAAGAGAAAGAAAGAAAAAATCTCATCTACAATAGGTAACAATTTGAGTGTAGCATTGCAATCTAACAAAGGAATGTTGGAGAAAAAGGCACCTAATAAGAAAGGAAAAGTAAAAGAAGTTCAAAGGGTAATGCATTGGAGTTGATTGTAGGCTATGGTGATGATGACGCTACTTTGGCTGTAGAAGATATGCCTGTTTAGGAAGTATATCCCATGCATGAAGTTGATTTCTCAGCTTCCTAAATAAGGTAAATAATGGAATGAATGAAAGCACTGAAGTAGCATTATTGTTAGGATTCTTAGATAAGGCGCCATGCGGGTAAAATGGAATATGAATTTGACGGAATGACATCTTTTGTAAGTTGGGTATCTGTTGAAGGGCATCTAGAAGCCAACTGGCAGAGAAGGATGTAGCTTTCTCAAGGGGCATAGTTTCATTATCAATTTGATTCTCCCTAGATAACTAAATATCAAAGAAATGAAGCTAAGGCAGTCGAGCATAAGGGAGTGATCTGCACCACATATACCATACACTTGGATATTTAACAAAAGCATAAGTTGGAAATGGAGCACCATAGGACCCATGATATTGCACAACATAGGGCCCATGATATTGGTGTGGAGGAAATCCATCCATTTGGAGACAAGATGCGGCTATAGTGTGTAGGGAGAACTAAACACAATAGTAAACCAAAAACATTCAAATGTGGAAGTGTTCTTGTAGAATAGTGCAATTTCTATTCAAATGGAAAAATAGGGAATAGTACAATGGTGTACAACGTTCAGTAAGATAAGGAATGAGGATTCCTATAATTAGTGAGGGAATGCTTAACTGATTTGCCTAGACCTAAATGAGATACAAATGTGTATGAGAAATACAAGATACTTAGGGCATGCAACCATTCCTAATATCTAGTATCTGGTCATTCTATCACCCTTTGGGCTGAACACACACACACACACATATTTAAAAGGAGGTTATAATATACAACAGTTACAAAGAGAATGGTTACAACGGTTTATATTTTGGCCAAGTGATGGTTGGTCTTCCTATAGAGAGGTGGTTGAACTTCTTGCATGTTCAATATGTTGATAGATGCTCTGACATGGTGCGAATGTGGGGAGTGCCATGTGGTGTGCCACATGACAATTGGGAGCTGACGTGTGGACACAAAGTTCTAGAGGGGTTGTGTGTCACTGCAAGGGTTGTGTGGTACTACGTGGTGCTGTGTGATACTCTGCAAAGCTGTGAGTACTACGAGGTTAAGTATGTAGAGGTACCACAAGGTTTCACGTAAGGTGCAAAGGAAGGACGTTTTATAAGTCACGATAGTGCTGCATGGTATGTTGTGAGGTTCTGCGCTAGCGCTCTGAAGTATCAGAAGTCCATGTGTGGTTGAAGAGGCCACGAGGTTGAGGAGAACAAAGTCCCAAGGAAGAGTAGGTAGGCTTGCTCAACTATGAGGTTGCGCAAGAATCATTCACCCTTACTTAAGGAGAAATGGTTCCCATTGCATCTTCGATTACTTTCGAAAACTGAACCTAAGTTGCTAAAGGTTATACCTTTTTAGCTTTATCAATGTGTTGCCCCACCTTGACCATTTGAAACAACGTATGTATTCCTTGGCATGTGCTAGTTGTTGTCACTTGGATGATTTGATCCTTCTGTGTGGTGTGCAGGTGCGTGGGATGATATGTTTGTTCTCCTATAAGCAATGATGGGTGGAGGGCAAAAGTGTAGTGTAAAAAGTTGTTCTCCATTATTGTGAGTGGGTAAAGAACAAAAGGTGAAATGGGAAACTTGTTCTCTCCTAGTATTTGGTGGGTAGAGAGCAAGAAATCCAGAGGTTAAGTGTGAGAGAGCAGTATCTTCCAGAGTTGGTGGGTAGAAGGTGTTGAGGAAAGAGCAAAGAGTTGTTCTCCATATCTCAGAGATCGGTAGAGAATTGCAGGTCCAGGTTGAGTCTTGTGGCAATGAGCGAAAAGAAGAGAGTAAAGAGTGGCCTAAAGTGAGGGAACCTACATAGGATTGCAATAACGGGAGGTTGCAGCAGTGGGTCTAGGTTTGTGAAGAGAGTCAAATTTTTGGAGGACAGGTTTATAGAGGCCTTTATGCATTATTTATATGTACAGATCTATGGCTCATAGTGGAGTCACCATGAAGAAAGAGAAGAAAGGTTCTCAAGAGCCAAAAGTTGCAAAACTTGAAGCAATAAATGAGTATGCAGCCCAAGTGGAATTTGGTGGTGATTGAAAAGATGGAGTAGATTGAGACTGTCTTATCCATTTTAGGCATTCTGAAAGGGATATTGCAGCTGTAAGCGTGCTAGAAGAAAATATTGAGGGTATTCCCCTGAAGGAGAGAATTTAGAGGACATGGAGTGCTTGGAGGAGTAAAGTTATAACGAGATACACGCTTCTATAGAAGGGGAAGCAAGAGCTGAAAAGATGGATGCCTTACCTTTGAAGGCAAATGAAGCAGAAAGAAGAGAAGAGGACATCTATTTATAGAGAATGAAGATGAAGAGATTATGAGAAAACTAGATTTGGGAGGTGAGATGGTGATCTATGAAGGCCCCATATTTGACAATGAAGGAGGTGGAGATGAGGGCCTCATGTTGGAAGAGGAGGTAAGGGACATTGGGAATTTGTTGGAGTAAGCATTGAGTGGAGAAGAGCGAATGGTGATATGACAGCAGCAGTTTGTCCCCACAAGGACATGAATGTGGAAGGGGCAACAATGAATGAAATTCCTCATAAGGACACGATTACAACAAAATGCCATCCATTTGATATGTAGGCAAAAGGGTGTTTGATGAGTAAGCTTGAGATGGAGGTGAAAGAGGAGGAACTGACAATGGAGTTAGTGGATATGAAATTTGTTGCACAAAGTGCAATTCTGAGAATGATGAGGTGGAAAGGACTCTTATGAGTCATAAGATGAAGTATAAATTAGTCAGAGGAGTGAAGTGTTTTAAGAATGACGGCAAATGGTGTGTAAAATCCTTTGCACATAGCATGCACATGATGCCTAGATTAATGAAGAAAAGATGTGAGGAACAACCAAGAGCTGTGGAGAGCAAGAAGAAGGAAGATGACAAAAAGAAAAGGAAGAAGAGGAGGAGATGGAGCAGCTGATATTATCAGCCCAAGCCCGTGTTTCAGAGGTTACGGTGATGAAAACAGCCCTACAATATTTGGGAGTGAAGAAGATTGAAGCCATGAAGGCTCATGAAAGTGGAACCATTGGAGTGAAGGATGTAATGCCCCTTTTCCGGGCTGAAACTGAAAACCAAAGAACTCGGACAAATCCAAATAGTAAACTGAAGCAAAACTGAAATTAAATTCTCAAACCATAGCAGCAGGCTGTGAACCTATTATTATGATAGAAACCAGCCACTAACTTGCTTTGCTGAAATAATATAGAAACCATTCAAAATATTATTCTTCAAAACTGGAAATGATTGCTACAGAAACACACCAGAAACTCAAGAAGTCAAGGACCCTCAAGGCCAAATAATTGTCAAACTTGATGCCAGTTACATAAATGCAGCCCTGGGGATTCCCACCTTTGAGAACTCCAATAGCTTAACCTGGGCTCAGGCTCAAAATCTCTTTGATCAAGACAAAGATAGGTATAAAACAATGATAGCCAAGTCTTGGCTCAAGTCTCACAAGAAAGGAGCTCTTCAAGTCAGATTTCAAAGAAGAACTGTCAGACATGATTACCTTGCTTGCTAGATTGATGGGCATGCCTTCCACAAATGAATTTCAGTATTGGATGTGTGTATACATTAATATCATTTGTGAGGGCAAACAAAGTTTGAATTGGGGGAGATCATTTGTGAGAACCTAAGTGAACAATTGGTGAATGTGCAACAAAGCAAATCCTTCCACATGACATCCTACCTCATGTACACCATTGTAGCCTACAGAGTATGGGTAAGGTTGTCACCACAAGATGATAAGAAGAATGCACTAGTGTATGAGTTCTACCCTCAACTTACTTATGAAAATAGTAAGACTCACCACAAGAGAGTCAATGATGCCTACACCATGTTCATAGTCAGGCGATTAGAAGGAAATGTGGCTGAGAGGGTCTCTACAGAGGCAAAACAATTGATCTCCACCTATGACAACCTCTTCATCCAATTCAAAAAGTTCTCATACATTAGGATAACTGGTTTTGAGGGTGTGCCCAACAAATTGCCTATGTATTGCAATGACAAATTGGTTCTTGTGGAGGTTTGCAGATAGTTGGATATGTTGCACATAACATGTAGGGACAAGAAAATCACTGGTATTCATTTCCTATCTCCTTGGGAAACTACACATGCAAATCTGCCTTGGATGCACAAAATGTGGAAAGAACAATCTCTGATTTCAAATTCCATACTTATCAAAAGAGGTCCTCCTTTGATAGTAAGGGTTTCATCTCCAAGCATTTAAGAATGACTTACTATCATATTCCCACAATTGAGGACTACTTTGGGAAGACTGTGTAGATGAGTATGAAGTAAGGAAAAGATATTTTGGAAGGCTATCTCTGCAACAGATTAAGAATATCAACTTGTACTAGGTTCTCTGAAGGCTTAGAGGATGATGAATGTGATTTGTATTATGTGGAATATCTTGAACCATTCGACATATGCCTATCCCAACTATTGATTGGTCCCAGAAAGAGAGAGATGATCCTTTTGAGCTAAATAATCCGGTTCTAACAAGGACAAAGCAAGGCTTGAATAGAAGAATGAAAGAGTATAAAGAAACAATGAAACAATCTTCCTCTCGAGAAGCCTCCACCTCACACAAAGAAGTTTCTACTTCTCATCAAGAAGTTCCAGTACAATTGACTCCTTCCTCACCCTTGGATTCAAAAAAAGGATAAAGGTGTATATAAAGAAAGATAAAGCTAAAGAGACAAAGAAGAATGAGGAAATACCTAAGGAAGATGTGGAGCTAGAAAAGGTCCTTGAAACAACTTATGAAGTTGTTCTTACTCCTGACCCAACATCTCAGCTCATTGAACAAGGTGGAAATCTAACCGAGGAGAAAAAGGATGACTCAGGACAAGAGGGTAAGGAACAAGAAAAGAATGATGAAGAAGAAGAGAGGAGGAGGGTGATGAGGAAGGTGAAGATGAAGAAAATGAGGTGGAGATCATTGAACCCGACACAGGAAAAACTAGTAGGTCCAAGCTTGAAGTTAGGAGACCATCTTCTTCTTTTATTGAGGTTCCTACTCTTGAGGTTTCCACTTGCTCAACCTCTTGGTCCTCCCAATGTCCTTGCATTTCCACCCCCTCCTCTAGCTCCACCTAGTGATTCATTCACATGGGTTCAACCCATGATTGACAACAGAAAGAGGAATGTTTCTTCACAGATTGTTGTTCCTGGTTTTGATGCAGTGGCTGATTTACTTGCACAAATCCTCCAAAGAAAGCCAAGGCAACCTCCCGTTTGGTTTCAGATGCTACAGGACAACAATTTCTAGAAATTGCTAGGCCAAAGGGAGATAAATTGAAAAAGAAATAATTGTTGCAGACTTGGAGCTGACAAGGATTCCACTTGGAGAGTCCACTCCTGAAGGAGAAGTGCAAAATCTCAAGGAGACTGTCTCAAAAGTAATTGAGAGGGTAGAGAAAGGGAAGAAAACACAAGAACAACTTGAGGAAAAGTACAAATTCTCTCAAACTTTATTAAATCCTTTCTCTCAACTAACAAAACCCTTCCCATCCCACTCCTCTCTCCCCGATCCCGAGGCACCGCCTCCTGGATTGTCCTTTCTAAAGGTGATATCAAAGCTATAATAGAGATTCATAAACATGTAACACTTGGCAAAGTTTCTTTGAAGCTTGGGTACAAGGAATGCTTTGGTTTTCGGATTGAGTTTCATTGATGAAGCATATAAAATGTATGATAACATCTCTTTAACACGAGGCAGTTGGATCAATTTCAATTGAATGAATGCACAATTAATGCCATTTTTCGACGAAAGAACTCAAGATTTGGATGGATAGTATTCAAGATCTCAGAATCATGAGTACCATTGATGGGAAGATTTTATTGTCTCATAAGATTTTTGATGATTCTAAAAAACAACTGCCATCGGTGTTGAATGGAGGATCAAAGTCCTTGAGGATTCTGCAAATGAATTGAAGAATATGGTACAAAAAGGTGAATCTTTGAAATCATAAATCATTTCTGATCTGCAAGCTCTCCGTTGCCAATTCTATAAAGACAATTCTACGGAGGGAAACTCAGTTGATGAAGTCAAAGCAAAATTCAATTCATTGATAAAATAAGATTTGTTCAAAGCATATAAAATGTAGATCAACATCATCGAGATAAAATGGAAGAGCTCTCCGAGTTGCATAATGTAGTTGTGGAAGCCACCAAGGGCCTACTACATAATGGTGGAATAACAAAGGAGATGGAGTATCCCTTCTCAAGAAGTCTGGTTGATCGCCATGTCTAACACCATTATCCCCAAGGTCATGGAAATTTCTGATACTGTGACTAGATTCAAGATTCAAGTTCTCAAGATGAAGGTCCCAACTTCCCCTCTTTCAAATCTTGTGATCGTTCTTCTCTTCTTCTCTTGGTTCATAGTTCTTTTCTATCCAATTGTTATATTTTGAAGTTGGCTTTATTGTTTTAAAAATGAAATTGTAAAATAAAGCCAACTTATGTAATTGACTAATTAAGTGTTTAACACTTAATTAAAAGGAAATTAGTTAGAAAGGTAGTTACACCTCCCCTCAGCCTTGTATAAGGCTTCTTTCTCATTTGTAAAGGGGTTTGATATTGGTGCTCTTGAATGTAAATACAAAATTTTGATCAATACAGAAGAATACTTCTTTCCCTCTCATCTGTGTTCTTTCTACTTTCCTTTCCTGTAATCTGTGAATGTGATTGTTTAATATATGTGAATTTTGAAACTTTGTGTTCAATCTATAGAATATGATGTGAAGAACTTTGTGTCTTTTGCATTTATATTATATGGGTTTTCATATATATTGGCTCACATGTTCTTAAGCTTATGCATGCATTAGTAAGATATAAATCTACATTCTTTGTATCTAAAAGTGTTGCCTTCTTCCCTTCTTTCCTTACAGTAGTGGGTAATCTTGTATAACCAAGGAGGGTACTTGTATCCTTGATAAATGAGTTAGCATGAACTTTGTTTCCCTGATTCATACTTCTTGCCTATATAAGCTGTTGTTTCTTCCTCCAAAACCCTATTCTCTGTTTGTCTTCTATATTGAGAATATGGAATCATTCACTGCATCAATATCCTCATTTAGATTTGATTAGATTGTACATTTGTATATATTTAGATTCTCAAGTTTTTGGTGAAATAAGGGAACCTCCCCATAAAGAGGAGGGACTGTTGTCCCTTGAACTGTTGATTGTCTCCAACGACCAAATTTCCAACCAACAGCTAGATCAACATTCTCCTTCCTCTTAGACTCTTCACATTCAACAAGTGAAGCTCTTTCCGCCTTGACTTCATCCATACTTTGTTGACACATGTATGGAGCATCTTCATAGTTCTTGCTAGAGTCATGAACACCATTAACTTGCTCCTTATAGGTTGTTCTAAAAATTCCAGCCAACTGAAAATCAACATTAGCAACCGGTAAAGCTCTTTTCTCATGTGCATGCCTTCAACATGGTCTTCTTGGGACTCCACCTCAAAACCCTCTTGCAGATCTGATTTTTCTTTTTCCGATTCATGCCCCATGATTTCTTCCTTGACCTCTTGAGGTGTTGATGTATCCGCTACCTTTGTTGGTTCTTTTTCTTCTTTCAAGAGAAACTCTTTTGGGTTTGGCTCCTTGGCATATTCTTGTGGTCTAGGGTTTAACCCTAACATCTTCATCCATGCATCGATTGTCCCCTTGTTGGAACCATCAAATGTGGAGAGTGTGTAGTCACAAAATCATGCACTTTAGACATTTATTTATCTCGGTCTCATACTACTATTTATAAGGTTCTTGAGTGAAGAAAGTACTAATTAACCCTTGTCCTTTGACCATCTTGTTTATTTTATTTCGTAATTTGCGACCTATTGCACCCACATACCTAGCCATTTTTTGACATTCTGCGTTATTTTAGTATCGGCTAGGGCGCCCATGGGCGCCTTTGTCCCACCTGGGGGTGCCCCGACCCTTTTACACTTTCCCGCCACTTTTTGGGCCTCTTCTAGCCATTTTACATCTTTATCTTTCTTGTGGTCGGCCTTTTCGGGGTTAATTACGAAATTAGAGCAAGATAACCCTATAAATATAAAGTTATGAGACCATAATGAGGGACCTAGCATCATCTACTACTATCACTCCATCTAGAGTTGCATCCATCTATTGCATTGGCATCCACATAGCTCCATCATCAAGGCACAAGCTAGGACATTTGCATCACACTTCATAGGGGAGGGATTTTATTCTATTCCATGCACACATTCTATTACATTTTCTACATTTAGCTATTGCTCGCTATTTCACAAAGTGCAACTGACACAAGAGCACCTAGGGCATGACATGCACACACACACCAGAACTACATCCGGGTTCAAATGTAGTGCAACGCTTAGTTAGTAAACCCACTTTTGTGGCAATTTGAGGTCAATCCATCCATTCATTCTACATCTTTTTTTTTTAAGGTTTTGATACTTTTTTTGGTATTTTGCAGGTTATTTCTTCCTCTTGGAATATTTGGAGCATTCAAAGACAAAGATGCAGGGAAAATTAATACGACAGGCGATTAGGGTTTTAAATCACCTTCCGATCCCCGTGAGCACTAGCGATTTCGGACATTTCTTCTAGACTAGGGTGCCCAGATTCCTTACTGCAGGCGCTGTGGGTGCCCTAGTCCTCTTCTAGGTGCTCCATTCCAACCGCATTATCTAGATCCGTCCTCTGCGGGACCCCAGATACAGATCGTTCTGTTTTCTAAATTTTTGCATATCAACTGCGACACACTCCAAAGACAATCATCAATTATCAACTAAGTTATTTCCTTTCCCTTCTTGCACATTAGGGTTTTTAATTTCATTAGTTTATTTATTTATCTCATTTACATGTTGTCTTAGTACACTTATTTGCTGCGTTTATATGTCCTAGATTAGATTAACTATCCTTTACTACCTAGTTTAGTCTATTTTAGTTAATCGAGTGTCACTTTCCCAAGGCATGTTGAGTATCCTTTTGTGGCGCTTGAGATCTAGGCTCGGGCCTTGACCTACCCTTGCTTACTCCTATGAACTCCGCAAGTGAAATGGCATCATGAATCTCTTTTGGAAGAGCCCTATACTCCTCATAGCTGGCTGCAATGTTGTGACCCACTGAATGCCATGTTTCAACCTCCGGAATGACTTCTTTTTTGGTAAGAACTTAGGTCGCCAATCCATGTTCTCCTCCTAAGTTCCCTTTCACTCATGTGTCCATTGTAGATTTGCCTCAAATGTTAGCTTTCTACCCTGCAGGCTGGGAAGATCAATGCTTTCATACCACTGAAATGCCCCTCTCTAATGTCCCCTTTTTTATTAAAAATTAAAAAGAAAAGGAAATCGATTTGCACATGTAAATTTAAAATAAAATATTCTAAATTGTGCAAATCAAAATAAAAGAGCAAGTCGACTTCACCTTGGGTTAATCAATGCATTTTAAAAGGGTGAATCAAGTGACTAAGCAAGTCGCATTTTCTAGGAGACTTTTTAATATTTAATATTTAAAAATAAAGTGATCCCTTCTATGCATGGGTCGATTTATATGGGTCTCATTTGTTTTAAAATCCCTATGCATTTAATGTTGGATGTTGGATATGATTTTCAGGCATATTTTTAATAAGATCCCCTCCTAGAGTATGGCGCCAAAAATGGAGAAGAGCTTTGGAGGATGTGCAAGGCAAAGTTATAAAAGAAGATGTGGATACTCCTTTTTGGGCATGTTGACGGTTTATAAAACTTATCTTCATGCTTGAAGAAGGGATGTATGCCCACTTATGATAAAAAACAAAAGGTGTTTATTAACACCACCATTTGTGAAGTGTGTGTGCCCATATGAGCTTGAAGTAATAAGTTTTTGCAATCATTTCTCTATATATGTATAAGGCGCCATTTTTGGGAGAAGATATAAGCTTGCTTTGAGGGTTTGGAGTGTGATTTATGATGAATATCTTTTATTATATGCTGTTGGTTTTTACTTGATGAAATCGACTTGTTTGGGCATGTGCTAAGAGTGTTTGGAAGGGATTTTGAAGTGATTATAAATCTGCTGTTTTAGATTTATTAATTGCAGATCTGGAACTGCATTTATTGACTCTTAAAGTGAAGGAAAAAGTGCTGGAATTATGTTGCAGATTTTACCCTAACCCTAGCGACTGGGTTTGGGATTTTGGGGGCTGTTTTGAGTGGTTTCTAGTGCATGGAAAGATCTGATATTTATTGTGATTAGAAGCTCATAATTTTCCCTTTCTACTGCACTTGGTTTCAAGTCAAAAGAGTTAGTATTTTGGGAGTTATTAATTTCCAAAGTTTCAGTTAATTTTCAGCAGTATTATTTATTATTTTTACTTCTGCAAAGTGTATTGGATAAAGGAGTGTAAATACCAACTGGATTGCCCATCTAAACCCTCACCTTGGCTCACTCCAACCCTATTTGGGTTGTATTGAAGCTGACACTAGGGTTAGTTGAGGTAAACCTAGGAGGGTTTATCTTCTAAGTTGTTTATTTTGCAAGTAATTAATAATAAATCATTAATATCCCACAAGGGGATATTACAGTGGTATCAGAGCTTCTTTCCTCTTTTCGTGTGGGTGATTTGTGCATGCAGGGTGATAAGAAGTGGTTGTTTTATAAAAGGAGAGATAAGGGAAACATGGATGAAGGAGCATTCACATCGGATCAAGTAAAATTCTTGCATGAACTAATGCAAGGATGTGGGCAAGAACTACAAAGATCCATGAGTGAGCAAATGCCCCAGCTCCTCAAAGAGGCTATGGGTAAAGATAAATATGCCAGCTCCAATGAAGAGAGCTCACATAAGGGAGGCTCTACTTCTAAGTTTTTTAAAGATGTCTTCTTACCTAAAGAGACCATTAGAGAGAGAGAGGAAGAAGAAGAACCCACCTTAGCCGAACTCATAGATGCTCAAAGGTTGGAGTACGGTTCTTTGAGCCAAGCCACAAGAGATATGTTGGGATTTGATGATTTTTGTGCCCTCAAGTGGGCAAGAAGTCAAAAAGGCTCCACAAGCAACCACATAAGAATCTTCAACAAAGATTGGGAAAAGTTTCACTCCCCAACTTTGATGGTTCTAATACGATTACGATAAGAGCTTGGTTGCAAAAGATGGAGACTTACTTCTCCCTCAATCCCATGCAAGAAGAAGAGGCCCTCAAATTTGTTACCCTCCATTTGGAAGGCATGGCACATGAGTGGTGGTTCCATGGTATGCACACCCAAGGTCATGACTTGATTCACACAATGGAAGAATTTAGCCAAGGATCATGGAGAGGTTTGAAAGGAAGGACCCATAAACTTCATTTTAGAGAATTGGCCCAACTCAAACAAGTGGGAAATGTTGATGAGTATGTTACAGACTTCCAAAGAATTGCAGTCATGGTCTCCGAAGTTAGTGAAAAGAGGTTGGTTGTCCTCTTTACGGAGGGTTTGATAGAGCCTCTAAAAGGTTTGGTAAGAGCTTTTAACCTTTAATGTCCCCATTTAAGACCCTTAGCCTATACGTCCCCGTGGGCCATGTGCAAGGGGAACATTTTTATTAAATAATTAAATATTATTGCCTGGAGAATAATTATTTAATTATGAAGACTATATTTAATTTAATTCCGCATATAAAATTAAATGGGGATTTTAATTAAATAATTATTTTAGGTGGCTTTTATTGATAAAATTATCCTTTGAGCAATGAGCAATACTATTTAATTATTTAATTATGAAGACTATTTAATTTAATTCCCAAAATATAAAATTAAATGGGGAATTAATTAAATAAATATTTTAGGTGGCTTTTATTGATAAAATCATCCTTTGAAAAGGGGATGAGCAATAATATTTAATTATTTAATTATGAAGACTATTTAATTTAATTCCCAAAATATAAAAATTAAATGGGGAATTAATTAAATAAATATTTTAGGTGGCTTTTATTGATAAAATCACCCTTTGAAAAGGGGATGCCACACCTAGGGAAAACAAACTGCTTTTATTTAATATTTTCCCTCTCCTAGGGTTTTCAAATTTTGTGCCTCCTTGCTTATAAAAGGAGTGCTAGGGTCATTATTATTATTATGTTATGATGAACTTATTTTGATACTCCATGCTTGGAGTTGGGATGCATGCCCATTGATGTTTCTCTCTCTCTCTCTCTTGCGTGGGAGGTTGTATGGAGCTGGTTTTGTGATTCAACTGAAGTATTTATTTGTGAGATCCATGTCTTTGGCTTTAGCAAATTGTTAGATGAAGTTTACTATTGAAATCTGCATGTTTCACTGTAGCGATTCACTGTAGCGTCACTGTAGCAGCTGGTTTGTGAGTGTTTTTGCAAATCGACTTGGGTGTTTGATACCTCTAAACCCTAGCGACTTCTTCTATGATGTTTCACGGACTATTTTAGAGGTTATTGCTTGATGTGAATCAACTGTTTGGTTGCTGGATATTGTGCCCAAATTGCAGCGACTTCTATTGAGGCAAGTTGGTGTTAAATTGATAAGAAAAGGGTCTGATTTTTATTTATTTAAATCTGTTATTTCTTCCTGGGCAACAGCGACTCCATTGGGTTGAATTATCAAGAGTGTTGTGCATGTTTGGTGCCTTAAAATACCAGCGACCTGTGTGGTGTTATTCAATTAATATTAGCAAGTGGTTTTTAAGCAATATTTCACTGAATAAACCCTCTACAAGTCCTGGCAAAATCTGCATATTGATTATTGTAGGGTTGACTGGATATTGCATGGTATTTGTGAACTTTACATTCCCCTTTGACAGCGACTTCTATGTTTGACATCCTCCAGTTATGGCGATTTGAATAAGGCATGTTTTAGTGATATTTTGAGCCCCTTGACAGCGATTTACATGACTGATTATTTCTAATTTATGGCGGCTTGAAATGGTCAAGTTTAATGCATGATATTATTTCCTTTGGCAGTGATTTGTTTGGGCAATAGTTGACAAGATAAATCTCATTAATATGGTCTGGTTTTGATAGAGTAAGATCTGCCATTGTTTCCATGAAACAGCGACTTCATTATAGGTGAATTGTCAGTGGTTGCATTAGGAGGTTAGGCCTGATCTTTAAATTCAGCTGGAGACTATTTGTGTGATAAAGGCCATTAAACCCTTACCCTCGGGTTTATTGAGTCATTTCCTCAACTGGTATAAATAGTTTGCTATTTTCAGTTGATTGATGCATTGAAGAATTGGTTGTTTGCCTAATTTTCTATTGATCCCGGAAGTGGGATATTACATAACCCTATGACTTTGCAAGATTGTATTACTAAGGCTCTTGATTTAGATTGTATATACGGACATGAAGGTGGTCACTGACCAACAACAGATCTTGACTCAATAATTGATTGCATTTACAAAGATAACTTAGTTTTGACATTGCATTAGTATTGACATCAACAAGTGCACCTTACTGACATTGACATGTCTCATCTACATGCCAAAACCCAAAATTTTGAACAACTATAGGAACACCCAACAGGATGTGCAAGTAAAAGAGGCAATTTTGAGAGCTATCGAAAAATTGTAATCAATATTTCGAGTTTTGCTTGATTCTAAATATTGGTATTATTAACTGGGGAATGTAATTAAATAAATTTAATCGTAAGAGTTGGATGATTGGGCAGAAGAGATAATCAAATCACCAGTAGTCCTCTAATTATTCTGCACAAACGGAATTTCACTATCATACTAAAACTGCTGTAATAGTCTTATGTACCATTGTACAGTATTTGTGAAATTAAGACATTTTTCCTGTCTTCAGAGGGCAAACATAATCCATAAAATGATCCCAAATGGCAAGCACCATACATTAGTAACAAATTATAAGGTGGGAGTCATTCATCAGTCTTCATTCAGCAAAAATATCTACACTGACTTCCATGACTTGCTTGTAATATTTACCAAAACATTAGTTATTTTTTTGGGGTAATAGTTTGACATTAAATCAATATGCTAATGATATTTCTCTCACAATTTTTCAAATGTAAACAAGTCAGCAGCATTTTATCTCATGGCATGTAGATTGATCTTGTGGTCTTACTGCAATAGTTTCAGCATGAAAGACAAATTTACTATTTCTAAACTTTAGTTTAATAAAATCATGTGTGTCAAGTATGTTTCAAAATGGTGGACAATGAGATAGCTCTTGGATTTTTCATATGTTGCATTGTTCTTTCATATGAGGGTTTAATGCTGAGTGAAAAGAAAGTTGAAAATATTACTAAACTTTAGTTTATAAATCATTTGTGTCAAGTATGTTTCAGCGTGGTGGACAATGACACAGCTCTTGGATTCTCCATACATTGTATTGTTCTTTCATATGAAGGTTTAAAGCTGAATGATAAGAAAGTTGAAAATATTGCTAAACTTTAGTTTAATAAAATCCTGTGCATCAAGTATGTTTCAGAGTTATGGACAATGACATAGCTCTTGGATTTTTCATATGTTGTATTGTTCTTTCATATGAAGGTTTAAAACTGAGTGAAAGAAAGTTGAAAATCAAAGGATTAATTATGTGTTTGTTTGCAATGTGAATTGCAGGACCAGCCACTGTTGTTTGTGATTACTTATGTTATGTATTCATGTTTCTACCTATAGCTACTTCAAACATGATTGCTACTTCCCTTGCTCAAAAGGTCAGTTGCAGTACTTACAAAGTTACCTTAGAATCGTTACTGGAGGAGCCATTACTTTGTTTTAGGGTTATAGAAAAAGTAGAACATAGATTGAGATATTCATTTAGTATTAGTAGAAAACTAGGAAACAATTCTAGGAAACCAGAAAATGAATGGCTCCCAAGCCATCCGAGTTCTTTTGAATAACATCTTTTATACCTATTCAGAAAGTTATACTTCTGGGTCTTTAAGATGGAAATATGATGGTAATAATGTTTCAAATCTCCATTTTCTTTTCTCTTGTTTATCCACCCTTTCTAGTAGCTGCTGGATTCCACAGCTGCAGACATAATTAAGGAAAGAAACTCCAGTTCAATGCATGTTCTTATAGTGATGGAAAATCTCTAGAAAACTTGACACCCATCTTGTATTGACTGATTTAAATTTAAACCAAGCTTATAGCAAGGAAACCATGAATCTATATAGTGGTAGATGAGAAAAGAATAGCTGAAGTCATTTTTCTTGTCTCTCTTGGGTTTTGTTTGATCTTTAAGTGTTTCAAGTGGGAACTCTAGCACTAGACTTTTATATCATTGCTTTAACATGCAGCAATGCCACATTGTTATTTGTTTTACTTACCATTGTATCTTCCTTGTTTGTTGGTTGTCTGTTTACTTGAGAATTAGAATTTTACTTCATTGCTTTAGCATGAATAAATGTCATATTGTTCTTGGATTTTCTTACCATTGCATCTGCCTTGCTTGTTGAATCTTCTGATTCACCAGAGATTCCTCCAGTGCATCTTAATACTGGGCAAATTCATGCTAAAATGTCTTACTTGCTTTTGTTTGTTCTGGAATCTGACCCAAGTTAGTTTCTGATATCCTTCTGAACTGTTGCCTATATTTTCTGAGATTAGATTTTGAAACAGTTTTAAGATTTCGCTGCACACACTTCAAATATTTTGTCCTACTTGTGTAGTTATCTTCAATACAATAAAGTACTTGAACTTTGAACTAACCAAAATCAAAGTCTTCTTCCTTCATGTTTACAATGCAAGAATAAAGCGACTTTGAAACAACTGTCTTTCAATTGTTAAAAATTAGAATACACCAGAGAGCTTTGTATGGATCTTTAGGTATTACTATTACTAATAGCCTAATAGGTATACAGCGATACTTACCATGTAGGTTAGTTTGAATTTCCGAAGGTGAATACAAGGAATTCTGCCTATGTAAATGAATAAGGTGTAACATGATCAACTTGCTTCCTTCAATTTTAAATACAACTATACAATTAATTTCTAGTAAAGCACATATATTATCTTGAAAGACATCAGGTTATCTCGCTTTTAGGACTTACTGCTTTATTAACATTCAAGTTCTTGGTCCGTCTCATGGTTTACTCTAATATGGGAACTGTGGCTTCAGGATGAAGTTGCAATGCAACAACAGCTATCCAGGTTGTTGTTTGTTGCATTAGCATGTGGAATTGGGATGCTTCTTTTTACGAAGGCATTTGGTACACCCGTACTTCATGGTATGGGTAACTCGAACATAAACTCAGACAGTTAGCTTCTATTTTGATATTTTACTTTTAGCTTCTACTTGGTCAATGCATCTTGGTATTGGATGGGTGTGGCTTCATGCAGTTGGATGAAGTCATAACTATCACATGTGATCAGAAGGTCTTTCCTAATTTTTGGAATTGAAGTTTCTATTACATTTGTTGCTTATTGAACTTGCCAGCTTTTGTTGGGTCCAAGAACGCCAGTCTAGTTCCTGCAGCAAGCACATATGTTCAGGTGAATATGGGGCATGAACTGGTTGAGTGTAAATTTTTCTATCATATCATTGTCGTGTAATTTTTAATCCTCAAAGTCCATTCAAGACCTAGTTGCTGGGCACACCATTGAGTTGTTTTAAATGATTTTTTTTCCTGCAATACAGGAAGCATGTAATAAGAGACAGTCTTTTGTATTGAACAATGGATACTTGTTAAAGCACCATAAAATAAACAGAAGAGAATTCATCCAATCATATCAACCGACTATTGCATCATATAAACACAAATAATCTACCAACAGCCACATACAAGTATATTTCATCAACCAAGAGAAGCTATTTTGATTCTGTAATTCATGAAGTACATTATATCACAAAAGTGTATATCTAAGAGACTGGCATGCAAGTCTAGAAAACATCAATGCAGTATGCACACGGTACAAGTTATAAAATTAAAAGTGGTGCAAATCAGATGTTTCCAATAGGAATGGATGGTTCCTTTTCAATGATCAAAGAAATCAAGTCTTGTGAGTATGTACATCTTCAATTGGTGCATTCCTTCATAGAGCAGCATTAGCTCTCAACAAGAAATAGGCCTATCATTAATGGAACTTGCCAGATGAGTAATAGACTGGTATGTATCCTTTATGGTGCAAATTTTCAGGAGAAAAACCCTGGGGTGTCAGCATAATAGCCAGTGTTTACAACTATCAAAAGGTTTAGGAAGTCTTAAGTACCTAGGCTTTTACTATTTAATTGGAAAGTCAATATGTAATGTCCCTTTCTCAGGGCTAGTTCATTTCGAAGACCTTGGGCCCATTCTACTTCCCGTGGGCTAAAAGGGAAAGAGCAAGGGAAATATTTAATGTCATGATTTTCATTTGCTTTTGTAGCTTTGTATTATTTTAAAAGTAATTTTCTAATCATAGCTTAGAGAAGTCAAGTCGGTTTGAAAAAATTAAAAGCCACGTGAAAAATAAAAGAAAATTTGGGAGGATTATATTTTGGTTTTGGCACCACCTTTAGATATAAAAAGGGGTTGCTTGGCTTGGAGAAGGACATGCTTGCTTTGGAATTCATTTTCTTGGAGTTGGAGCATGAAACTACTTTCTCTCTTTGCAATTGAGGACAAAAACCCTCTTTGCACTTGATTTGAGGACAAAACCCCTGATTTCTTCATTGGTGACCTCATACAGAGGTCACAGTTGGTGTTACATTCAGATTTTCCTTGGGAACATGCCATTTCCAGCTCATTGTAAACCCTCTCCTAGGGTGGCGACTTGCATAGTGGAAGGTTTTGGTGATATCTAGTGCATGACACTCCTTTCTTTGTTGATATTTGGATTGTTCCTAATTTATAAGGCTGATTACATTTTACGGATTGAACTTTGGGCCTTGGAATCATTATTTTCGGCCATTTTTGTAAGTGGGTTCGCTGCTGTTGCAAAATTAATTATTATACTTCAGCTAGGGTTCTAAAAACTCATTTCTTGGTTTGTACTTGCTCTAAAATAATTATTATTGTTCCCTACATGCTGGGATGGTGTAAAAGTGGTATTGGTGGTGAATAATTGCAATTTCCCTCTTGTTGTCATAAGATTTCAGACTGCTGTAGCTTGCTGTTATAAATTTCAGTTTACTGTGATTTGGGTTGGTGCCATTTCTCTTTTTCTTTCAGCTCAGCCCGGAAAGGGGCATTACAGTGGTATCAGAGCAAAGATCCTCCCAACCTAGAGGGTATTCATGCAAGAAGAAGAAGAATTCAGATCAGCCACTTGAAGGACCTAACATGGCCAACAAAGGTTTTGAAGAGGCCAAGATTGATAGACTTATTGAAGGGCAAGAGAGGTTGGCGGACACTATGGATTTGCTAGCCCTAACCTTGCAAAAACTTCATGAGCCAAGACATCACAATGGTGAGGGCAATTCGTTAGGGGTTCACAATGTGAGGCAACCCCAAGGGTCAAATTTTGGATTTGTTGCTAGCCTTTTAGCCTACCTTCCTCCCAAGAGAAGAAGTCATTCCGGAGGTTGAAACACGACATTCAGTGGGTCACAACATTGCGGCCAACTATGAGGAATATAGGGCTCTTCCAAATGAGATTCGTGATGCCATCTCACTTGCGGAGTTCATAGGAGTAAGCAAGGGTAGATCAAGGCCCGAGCTTAGATCTCAAGCACCACAAAAGGATCTTCAACATACCTTGGGGAAAGTGACACCCTCCACATTTGATGGTTCCAACAAGGGGATAGCCGGTGCATGGATGAAGATGCTAGGGTTAAACCCTAGACCATAAGAATATGCCAAGGAGCCAAACCCAAAAGAGTTTCTCTTGAAAGAAGAAAAAGAACAAACAAAGGTAACATATACATCGGCACCTCAAGAGGTCAAGGAAGAAATCATGGGGCATGAACCGGAGAAAGAAAAATTAGATTTGCAAGAAGGTTTTGGGGTGGAGTAAGAAGACCATGTTGAGGGGGCATAAACATAAAAAAATTCTTATCTTCAAATGTTGATTTTGAGTTTGCTGGAATTTTTAGAACAACCTATGGGAATCAAATTGATTGGGTTCATGACTTTAGCAAGAATCATGAAAATGTTTTATTGACTTGTAATGTTTGCATGCGTCAACAAGATTCATTTGTTGAATGTGAAAAGTTCAAGGTGAACAAGAATGTTGATCCTAACCCAGATCTTCCGAGTCACAAGGTGGGATGTTGAAGATATTTCAACTAAGCTCCATTCGGCAAAGGAAGGTGAACAAGTTGATTACAACCAAAGGTATGGAAGTTTTGGGGATTTGTTGCTTCCTACTATGTCATTTTAGATGTGTTGTCATCATGGGCAACATGTTGAAAGGAATGATCTTATGTCAAGTTTGATGCCTCATGGTATATCACGACAAATTTGTGGTCATCATGGACAACATAGTGAAAATGGTGATAGAGTGAAGAACCTTTTAGGTGTAAAGGGCACATAGATACTTTCATACAAGTTCCAAATTGCTTGTACATGAAAGTTTGGGATCTGGGTGATCTTTGGAGATTCAAGAAGGGTGAGACTTGGGTAAAATGGGATCTTTTGGTTGTGTTATCAACTTAACATAGTGGGTATGGATATGGGAGTTGTCTCAAATTTTTGGACTGCTGTCCACCACATTTCCAGTTTCTCCCATATACATTTTGTTGAGATAGAAGAAGATTTTGTCACAAGAAAGATGCATATTCCACCTACAATCATTGATGAGGTCTTGACAATTGTTACAAGATGGTTTCCAACCACCATAAGCCCAAGGTTGAGTAAGAAAGTACCATGCTACAACTAGGGTATGATGCTCTTTCTAATTTCATGTGTTGGAATGATAGTACTTTCCTTGGACAAAGGTAGATTGGCAAGTTGGATGAAGTTCTCTTGGTCTAACATGATGTATAAAGGGGTCACTTGATGAGATCAGTGAGTGCAAATATTCCAACACCCTTATGGCTGTTTGGGAAGGAATTAAGAGCAAGGGTGGATGATCTACAATGTAATGTTCCCAATGGGATAATTTATAAACCCAAAAGGAACACCTATAAATCTGATTTATAACAGCCAACTGATCGAAGCTTTTTTTATAAAAATGCAGATCTGAATTTTCTTCTAAAAATGCGACTTGCTTTAGAGATTGTTGACCCTCAAAACTGATTTAAACTTGATCCAATAGTTACCAAAAATAATCAGAATTTATCATATATGCATGAATACCAAAAATATAAATTTTTGACCCAAGAAGAAAAGCCAAAATTTTATTAAAAGTCTCAGAGAAAATCAACTTACAAAAATGGCTCGAAAAGAGGTTTCCCAAGCCCAAATCACATGCAAACAAGCTGGAAATGATCTCTAAAATTATGGCAATGAAGATAGAAACCAGATCTAGAATAGCCATGCCCTAGGGTGCTCAGATTCCTCCCACAAGTGGGTCGCTCCTCTAGAAAACAACTGGAAATGCAGGTAAAAATCAGCCACAACACTTTCTTCTTCAAACCCTAGCTGGAGATGCCACAAATATGCAATTTAGGGTCTTCAAAACTGCTGGAATTTATATTTTGTACTTGAAACTCAATAGAAACCCTTGAATAGAGCTTCCTCTCACAAAGGATGAAGAGTTTTTGTTCTTCAACCTTGGCAATAGAGGGTTTTCGTCCTCTAATGCAAATACATCAAAGGGTTTTTGTCCTTCAATGTAAAATTGGAAAGCAATCAACTAAACCAAAATTTAGATGTCAAAATATGCAAAGAGATGTCTCTCCCAAGTGTGGCGACCTCCTTTTATAATTTCAATTGGCACATGAGCCCACACAAAAGTCCAATCAGCTCACTCCACTTGGGTAAAGGTTACTTTATTTTAATATTTTTATTTCCTTGCTTTATTTCCCCACATGGGTCACATTTTCTCTTTGAGGAAAAATAAAAATAAAACGACCTTTTATTTTATTCTTTATTACTAATAAATAATTAAAGTATCGTTAATAAAATCATTATGCACTAAAATTAATTTATTAGGATAAGTTTCCCTTATTTTCTACCCCTTAGTGTTAGGAAACAAAGAATAGGCTAAGGGTCTTCGACCTATTATTTTTGAGAAGGGGATATTACAATCCTCCCTTCCCCAAATTGCTTTCCCTCAAGCAATTGCAAACTTAGATGCTCCAAAATTGCTACACCTTCCCATGTAGCATCCTCAAGAGGTAAACCTTTCCATCGAACCAAATATTCCCTTATGATCCTGTTCCTCAACTTCTTTTCACAAACCTCCATTATGGCTTCCGGTTCTAGAATCAATTTTCCCTCATCATCAAGAGGGGGCAGCTCAATAGGAGTGATGTGTTGTCCTAATGCCTTTTTGAGGCATGAAACATGAAAGACATTGTGAATTTTACTTTGTGCTAGAAGCTCTAGTTCATAAGCAACATTTCCCACCTTCCTTATGACTTTGTAGGGACCATAAAACCTTGGTTTTAACTTTTTAGCTCCCTTCCTTTAAGGGAAGATTGTCTATATGTAATGTCCCCTTTTTCAAATAAAAATTAAAATAAGGGAAATTCGATTTGCACATATGGATTTAAAAATCAAAATATATTTTATTTGTGCAAATCAAAAATAAGAGAGAGAAATCGATTTACCTTGGGATAATTAATAATTTTTGGAGGTAAATAAATTAATAAAGGCAAGTCGCATTTTTTGGAGGATGGTTTATTATTTCTTTGGGCACATTTATCTATATTTTTGGCATGGGTCGATTCCTTTTGGGCATCAAGTTTAAATATTAAATTCTCCTTTGTGTTTTATTTCTAAATCTTGCCTTGGGAATTAACTTTCACATTGGAGTTTGACTTTCAGGTTATTTCAAATTAAAGGCTCTCATCTCTAGACTATGGCGCCAAAATGGAGAAGGAACTTTGGAGATTGAGCAAAGAAAAACTATAAAAGAAGATGATGGGCACCCCTTTTCGCATGTTGACGGTTATTATAACTTATCTTCATGCTTGAAGAGGGATGAATGCCCACTAGTGATCAAAAAACAAAAGGTGTTCATTAACACCACCCATTGTGAAGTGTGTGTTCCTTCTTGAGCTATGAAATGATAAGTTTTGCTTGAGTTTATTTGCATATGTGAAGTCGCCATTGTTGAGAGAGTGTGAGAGCTTGTTTGGAGGGTTTTTGAGCTATCTTTTGATCAATAAAAATCTGGATATTGCTGCTGGTTTTTCATGGTATAAATCGACTTGTTTGGAGGAGATTTATGGTGTTTTTGAATGGTTTTTGGCAAGGGTAAAATCTGAATTGTTCTTGCTCATTATTCTATTGCAAATACACTTTATTTCATGATATTTTGGGCTGTTGTTAATCTTGCTGGAATTTATTCTTAGTAAAGCGACTGGTTTGGAGAGTTTTTCACCATTATTTGGAAGGGTTTTGAAGGGTTTCCAATCTGCTGTCATAAATTAATTATTGCAGATCTGAAAGTGGTGATTTTGAGTGTTGGGAAGTCAAAAATAAGGTTGAAATTAATTTAATATTTCTCCCTTAACCCTAGCGACTTGTTTTGCAGATTTGGGGGCAGATTTGAGTGGGTTTCAGTGGGTTAAAAATTCAGATTGTTAGTTCATTTGAAAGCTCATAATTTTATCTTCCATCTGCAATTTATTTCATACAAAAAGAGCAAATATTGAAGGAGATTAATTTTTGAAGTTTGTAGTCATTTCCAACATATTTTAATTTATTTACTACTACTGCAAATTTAATTGGTTAAAGAAGTGTTAATTCCGACTAGTTAACCATCTGAACCCTTACCTTGGCTCACACCGGGTTAGGTTGTATTGAAGCCGACACTAGGTTAGTTGAGGTGAACCTAGAAGGGTTTCTCTTCTAAGTTTGCTTCCATTGCAAGTAGTTTAATAAATATTAATTAATATCCCAAAAGGGGATATTACACTATAGGGCCGCAACCTCAAAAAAACCATATCTCCTACCTCAAATGACCTCTCAACTCTACGCTGATCTGCATACAATTTTTGTTGATTTTGGGCATGTAGGAGGTTATCCTTGAGTGCTTTTATGATGTCTTGGCTTGCTGTACCAAATCTTTAGCCCCCGAACTCTACTATCCGGAATGACAATATCCACAAAAGAAAAAGCATCATAACCATACAAAGCTTTGAAGGGTGACATACCAATAGACATGTGATAGGAAGTATTGTAGCAAAACTCCCCCAAATATAACCACTTGATCCAAGCTGATTGTTGCCCTATTACAAAACTCCTTAGGTACCCTTCTATCCATTTGTTGACAATTTTAGTTTGCCCATCCGTTTGGGGATGGTAGCTTGTGCTAGGAGTCAACTCCGTGCCTGAAAGATGAAAGAGTTCTTGCCAAAAAGAACTCATAAACCTGCTGTCCCTGTCACTCACAATGTTTTTGGCAGCCCATGAAGTTTGAAAACTTCTTTAAAAAATATCCCAGCCACTAATGGTCCATCAAACTTAGTGGGAAGGGGAAAAAATGTGCATACTTAGTGAGTCTATCCACCACAACATAAATAACACTCTTACCTTGAACCGTGGAAGTTCGGTAATGAAATCCATAGAAATACTCTCCCATTTTTGATTTGGAATAGACAAAGGCTGCAAAAGACTTGCTGGAAATTCATGTTCCCCTTTACTTTGTTGGCATGTGAGGCATTCCGATGTGTCCTTCTCCTTTGAGCCCTTTCCAAAAAAAATTCTCCCTAATTTGTTTGTATGTTTTAAAGTATCCCGGATGACCAGCCAAAGGAGAGTCATGCATAGCCTCCAAAATCTTATGTTTTACCTTGGATTCCGAATCAAATATACTCTATTTTTGTAGAGTATAATGCCATCAACCACCTTGTACCTTTCATCTTCAATTTCTCCTTCTAGGACAACACTAGCAAACTGATTCTTTCCATATCACAGCCCTCTAATCTGCTGTAATCTTTGTCATAGAACAACAATATGGCTTCCTTGACAATGCATCAGCTACTATGTTATTTTTCCCTTTAACAAACTCAATATCAAAGTCAAAAGATTGAATTTTACTTACCCACTTCTGCTGTCTTTCATTCAAATCAGTTTGGTTGAGAAAATACCTCAAGCTATTGTGATCCGTCTTCATTGATGAATTTGAATCAATTTTACACAAGAATAACAAAAACTTCGCTTGTATTTCTCTTCAATTATGCACAATGTATTTGGCTAATATATAGCCATTACAATAGGAAAACCACTTCCTACAAAATAGGAAGTCTTTCAAACAACTTACCCATTTAAATATTTTATGGGTATAACCAAACAATATGTGAACCAATATTGTTATATACAACAATATATGATCTAACCATATAACCGTAAGTAATATTTACTACACGGTAACACACTAATTACATGTAAGCACTATATTTCCTAACATTCCCTCCTAGTGCGAACATGGGAGAAAAATAATTACATTTTTTTGTAGCTTGTCGCCTGTGCGTGCTCATGATCTGGATGGTTTTGCAGGAGAGCCAACAACCTTCAAGGATGGTTTTACTGGACAACCACCAACCAATAAGGATGGTTTTTCAGGACAACCAACAACCTCAACAAGGATGATTTTTCAAGTGGCTTACCAACAACCACAACAAGAGATGCTTTTACAAGACAACTAACAACCCAAATATCATGATGTTGCTTTTCATTAGTCCACTATGTTGTTCCTTTAGGAAATTATGTAGAAACACCTTTCAGTCAATGAATACGAAGGAGGCAAAAATGGAAATGGAACATTGAGATTATGTTCCCCCTCAATGTGAATTTTCCAATTATTCAACAAACAAGAACTCTAAAATAGAATCACATCAGCACACAACTGAAAATGAAGCACACCAAGAAAATGGAACTTTGAAACCATAGCAAAAAGCAAAATACACACCACAATATGCCACCACACTCTCCGTGTGGCCCCGTCGTCGGTGACTAACGCGAGGCCGCCGATCGACCTCAATCCTCCCGTGCCTCCGTCCTCTAGTGAATGACATTGCTACCTCAATGGAATATGATCATGTTGCTCAATGATTTCCACATTGTTTATTATTCTTCCCCACAATGTGAAATCATTTATTTTTCGGACATCGGTAACACCGAAAATGCATCCGAGAGGCAATTTTCTTAATAATTTTTCGACACTCGACTTCGACTCACAATGAACTTCTCGATGAGATACTTGTACAATGATACATTCGCACAAGGTGATTTTAACAACTTTTGACAAAGACACGACAAACTTAATGACCTAATGAATCATACATTTTTAATGGTGAAGACACAAATACTTTTCTTTTGATGACTCGACTATTTATATGGATGACTATGTAATCTATATGGAACAATGACATGACAATAATAACTCTAAAAACTTTAATACCTACACCACTCACTATGAGCAATGCAAAAGGATTTAAATAGACCTTTGAATAAATGACATGAACAATAACTTCAGACCTTTTAAATAAGAAAGGATTATAAAATTGCATTAACAATGTCTAAATAGAAAAGATATAAAAATACTTTATGAAAGACATAAACCAACATGACTATTACTAAAGTAGTTTTGACTCTTATAAATCTGTATACAATATATTCAAACCTATAAAAGTAAAAACTTCTAACAAACTTTGACTCACTATCGAGACTGGAAAGAATTTGGCACATCATTTAGAGTTTTTGATTTGGCGAGTTGAAATTACAAAACATGCGGTAGGGATGTAGATTAAATTCCAATAGATATTTTATGCCATGCATGAACTTCACCGCCAAGGATTGAGCTCTTCAAATTGGCAAAATAAATGTCGAGGAAATTGGCAATGTCGCTTTTACTCGACGTCAAAGAAACCAAAGAGCGCATAATCAAATCCAAACAACCAATGCGTTGAGTGTCGATGGAGATATTTCAAGCCATAATATTTGAAGAAATTGTCAGATCTATAGGAGGTATGCACCAAATACTTTTGGTGTCGTATTTATCTCTTGGATCGCTCGATATTAGTTTTCCATGGCATTAATGCCTTTTTTTGAGAGTATATCCCGCCAAGAGAGGAGACAAGTTGAGCTCCAAATCTGAAAACCATAGTTCTACATTCCTTTCAATAGCTAGAATAGTCCAAGACAGGCGGTGTGGAGCCAAGTCAAATCAAACACCAATCAAATTTGAGTCTTAAAGGGACCTCTAATGTAGATTCATGCCCTTCTGAATGTAAACATGGCAAATGAGATCTTCATATCAATCTGCAAGCATCTCAGTAACTACTTTGATTGTGCACGTGAAAGGTTCTTAAAGGGATGCACATTCGAGAGATAACGCATTAGGAATATGTGGCATCAAAGATGAGCTGTTTTTAATCAAGCATTCATTCATCTATATTTTTCCAACGTTTGATCGAAGCCTTTCTTTACGCATGGATCTCTACATAATTGAATAAAATAAACAATCAATGATGTGCATGCGGCGTGAGGCTTAGGCGGGAAGGATCAAACCTTAGATACGAGACCAAAATGCTCAAACATACGGGTTTGAAACAAATGTGAGCTATATTAGATACTGAAGAATAATGTGAGTCACTACGCCTCTTGGTGTCCCCAAGATTTCACCTTGAAATCTGGGATCCCTTTTAAAAAAAATCGTTCTTTTCAAAGTAACGGGTTGTTTTGTGTTTGTTTTGCCTGCAGTTGTTTGCATTGCTCTAAGGTATCCCTAGAGAGTCATAAAAGCCAAATTCCCCAAGTACCCACATGCTAAAACTCACTCTATCCCTTCACAGGTTTTGTCTGAGAGAATTTTATTTATTTATTTATTAAATAAATAAAGTTATTTTAAAAATAGATTGAGCTAAAATTGGAGGATTTAGGTTATATAAAGCACTTCACCCCATCATTATTACCATAGAACATTCACTCGGGGAAGAATTTTTGTAGATTAGCTAATTGGAGAAAATTTTTGAGCAATTGCTGCTATAACTTCTTTTGTTTTGTTTTTTTCTTTTTTTCTGTGTTTTGGTTTGTTTTTCCCGCAATTCATGTAGCCTATTCATTCTTCCCCGCGGATCTTTCCTCGTGCCTAAGGTTTTGAAAAGCTATTGGTTTTGAAAAGCTATCCAATATTTTAAATTACTAATGTCTACAGGGTGATTAGAGCTCAAGATTCTTTCTAAGATTACAAGAAGTTCTTAGGTCCAAAAGGTGCAAAAATAGATTTTATGAAAATAAGAAAAATATTGCCATCAATGCGTAGAGCTCGAGAAAATATGCACTTTTAGAGAAAATGACACCTAAAACGGAGCCACAAAATGAAAGTTATGGCACATGCAAGTTTTTTTTGCTACATCTTCTCGGACCCTTTCCAAAAATGGCAAATTTTATTCTATGCTTGTGTTTTCTTCACCAAAAATCCAAAAAGGAAAGAAATGTTGTCTTCATGCGATTTACTGAATTTCCACGCTGCCTTCAGTGACGAATTTTCACACAATTTTTAATGCAAGTCACAATGCAAGTCGCACTTTTGGAAAATAGCTATTTTCCATGCAAGTCGCACTTTTTGGAAGGAAGGGTTTAAGCTGCCAGTGGGAATTATGCGGTGATAGGCGAGTGGGAATTTCTTGCACCTAAGCGGGTTACTTTTTCCCATCAAGTCTAATCACTTAAGCTGCCAATGGGAATTTTGGAGGTGGCGAGCGGCGAAATTTCTTATCCGCTAACAGGTGAAAATTTCCATTATGAAAGTAAAGTCACTTAAGTGAAAAGTGGGAATTTCTTACCTACCTAACAGGGTGAAAATCCCATTATGAAAGTAAAATCACTTAAGTGAAAAGTGGGAATTTCTTTCTGCCTTGCAGGTGAAAATTCCCATTATGAAAGTAAAGTCACTTAAGTAAAAGCGGGAATTTCTTGCCTGCCTTGCAGGTGAAAATTCCCATTGCTTTGACTTCTTATTTTTAACATGACTTCTAGCCAAAAAGTGCGACCCATTTTGGCATAGCTAAATGTCTAAAAGCTGATTTTTTTAAATTGCCGGGAAGCATCCAGTTTTGGCGCCTAGGGTTGAGAAAACTTTCTTTTATTATTCAGAGCATCTGCATGTTGATGTGAGTGCACAAGTGAATAAAATAATATTTTTAGCTTGCTTGGCATGCAAACAAAGTCTAAAAATAGAGGGCAACAAGCTTTATATGCAGATTTTGGTGATAAAAATCAAGTATTCATGCCATGGACTCCATCTTTGTTTGAATTAATTGCAGGTATTCATCACAGGTGCTCATATAAGTGAAAGGAAGTTCAAATCAATGTCAGATACATTGAATATATCTTCTGAATATGAAGAAATTGCCGGATCTGCACAAATTGATTCATTGCAAAGGCTTCCGCAAAAATTCATCCTCTTGTTTCTAACACAACCCGTGTGGAAGTCAGTGCATGGAAAATTCCTTCCAGGATCTTGTGCATGTGCTCCCAATCTTCTAGTTGAAGCCTTCATTGAATTTACTTGTATTTGCATTCACCCAGAGTGCTCTCTAGAATTTAAAATTGCTCATATGCAATTAAAAATAAAAGATGACGAGTTTTGTCTGAATTGTTTACGACAAACATTGCACTGGTGCATGTACTGGAGAAGAACTACAAAAGCTTCAAGGATAAGAGGGAAGACATGTCAGAGGCAACACCCGTAAGAAAAATCACATTCAGCTACTTCCAGATCCAGTTTGGTGAGAATCAAAGGCAAAGAGTCAATCGCATGCAAAATATGGAAGAACAAGACTGAGAGTGTTGCAACTTTCTTCTAATTTCTTTTCCTCTTTCTTCTTCTTTCTCTTATTTTCTCCGACAAAGTAATTGAGCAATCTTAAGTGATTGGTTTAAAATTCGTTACTTGAAGAAGTCAATTACTTGGAAATAGGTGGCAAACATGCAAAATAGAAGGTTCTATTTTCAGTTATAAATCATGCATGTCATGCAAAGAGGAATTCCGTGGAGGAAGATTGCCACCGCTTCCCTTTTCATAGCTTCAACATGTGACAATTCATTTAAAGCTTCTTATTTGTAATTTCCCTCTATACACTATAAATAGAGGAAGAACCTACGGGTTAAATGATCAGAATTTGTAATCAGCATTCTTGTGTTCCAGACTTTGAGCTGAAACCCTTGATAGCTTTTTGAAAGTTGAGGAATAGAGAGGAGGCGGATCTTCGGAGAACTTTGTGTCAACGGTGTTTCTTATTTCTTTTTAGATCATTGTGTAAACTTTGTGTTGTCTTAGGTCTGGATCGGAAACTTTCCTTTGCTTTAAATTTTGCATTTCAAGATCTATTTGTTTCGTCTATGTGCATGTGATCAACTCTGTCAACTATTGGTTAGGTTGCACATCTCCTTCCTTTCTTCTCGTATTTAATTATTTCCCTTTCCTGCACATATTGCTTACAGTTGCTTACTTGCTGCAAAATTGCCTAGTTATGGTTCATGAGCTACGCAATTAAAGTAAAACCAATAGATAGATATTAGGAAATATAATTGACAAAATCTTACACGGGAGCCTCACCGGTAAATGAGGGAGATGTAACTCATGATCGCTAGGTTTTCAATTGTGCGAAAATCTAGCCAACAACTACACAAGTTATTAGTCGATCCAATGATATAATACCCAAATCTAAAATACGAAGTTTTCATTGACAAGGCGATGATACAAAAATTTTGCCCCCTAAGAATATTAAAACTTCATAATAATTCGTAGTCTAACCCGCTCCGATTGCAAATGATGAATTTGGATAAGTTTTACTCGGTGAATAACACAAGACTTCGGTTGCATTTCTCTTCACTTATGCACAATGTTTTTGGCTAATATATAGTCATTACAATAGGAAAACCACTTCCTACAAAATAGGAAGTATTTCAAACAACTTACCCATTTAAATGTTTTACGGGTATAACCAAACAATATGCGAACCAATATTGTTATATACAACAATATTTGATCTAACCATATAACCGTAAGTAATATTTACTACACGGTAAAACACTAATTACATGTAAGCACTATATTTCCTATCATTCACCAAAAATCTACCACAAACTAAGTATTGCCCGAATTTCACCCTTATGATTGCCAACATCTCCTTGTCATAGATGGAGTATTTCCTCTCAACATCTTTGAGTTTTCTACTCTCAAATGCAATTGGATGCTTATTTTGCATCAAAACAACCCCAATACCATCTCTGGATGCATCACATTCAACAACAAAAGGAATTGAAAAATCTGGAACAGCAAGTACCAGGCATGAACTCATTACCTTTTTGAGCTTGTCAAATGCTTGTTGGGCTGAAGGTGACCAGCTGAAAGCTCCATGCTTTGTCAAATTTGTCAAGGGGGCTGAAAGTTGTGAAAATCCTTTCACAAACCTCCTGTAGTAGCTACAAAGACCCAAGAATCCCCTTAGTTGAGTCAATGTGGTGGGAGGAGGCCAATCCATAATAGCTTGGATCTTTTGTTGATCCACTTGTACTCCTTGAGCATTGATGACATGTCCAAGATACAAAATTTCCTCCATTCCAAACTCACATTTTGATAATTTGGCAAAGAGAGATTGCTGTTCCAAAATGCTTAATACCATATCCAAATGCTTCAAATGCTCTTCCCATGACTTACTATAAATCAGGATGTCATCACAGAATACCAACACAAACTTCCTCAAATGCTCTCTAAAAACATGATTCATACATGAGTGAAATGTAAGCAGCGCATTGGTTAACCCAAAAGGCATCACTAGGAATTCAAACGAAAAATGACATGTAAAGGCTGTCTTGTGGACATCCTCTTCTCTTACCCAAATTTGATTATACCCGGATCTTAGATAATCTTGGGAAAGAACATTGCTCCATGCAACTCGTCAATCCTTGGTACAAGGTACCTATTTTTGATTGTCTTCTTGTTCAACAACCAGTAATCAACACACATCCTCAAAGTCCCATCCTTCTTCACAAGAACCACCGAAGAAGCAAAATGATCGAACTTGGTCCTATGAGACCCATCTCTAACAACTTCTTGATTACTTTCTCTATCTCTTCCTCAAGGTCCTTGGATGGTGGTAAGGAGAAGATATTACCGGAGTAGAACCCGGTTCTAACTCAATAATATGATGAAATCCTCTATCCGGAGGCAACCCATGAGGTAAATCATCAAACACCTTAGCATGCTTATGCAAAATAGGCTGAATATCAACATGATAGGACTACCGATAAAAAAGAGGATTTATTTCTTATCAAACAATGTGCAGCCCTTAATCTGGCCTCTTTTGAAGGATCTTTCCATACTCTTGTGCCATCCACAACTTGGGAGCACCATTCCTCATACCTTGTAGAATAACTTCCTTGTCTTGCACCTTGAACTTCAACTCCATAGTTTGATAATTTTGAGTGAATTCACCCAAAGATTGCAGCCATTGTACACCAAGGACTATATCTGTTTCACCAATGTCAATGACATAAAAATCATCTCTTACCTTATGTCTTCCTAGAGTGAGCTCAAGTTGTGGGATCTTCTTTGTGCATGAAAGTGAGTATCCATCTGCTAATGTTACATTGAAGCCTTGAAAGCTTCCATCTTCAACCCCATCCTTGTAATCAAGCTTTCATCAATGAAGTTATGTGTAGCTCCACTATCTATCAACATAGTGATCCTTTGTCCATGAAGAACACCTCTCACACGGAAAGCATAGTATCTAGGTGCTCTAGATAAAGTAGCTAGTGTTCCATCCGTGGGAACCATTTCCTCTTCCTTTGCTTGCTCTTCAACTTCTTCCGGATCAACACTCTCTTCTTCTTCTTCTTCATCTGAAATTACCTCAATGTAATGGGCTGCCCCTTTTCCATGATAACGGTGGTCGGGTGTCCATGGATCCTTACATGTGAAACATAATTTTTCCTTCTTAGCTCATTCCTTGCCTCTATTTCCTTGTTGTTTTTCAACCACTCTTTTGTATCAAATTTACCTTGCTGCCCAAAATTTGGTGTTCTTTGCTCACTATTTGAAGTAGGTCTTGGCTGTCCAAATGACCCCTTTGGCTGCCCCAAAGGTGCTGTCCTTTGCTGTCCATAAGGTACAGTCCTAGGCTGTCCAAAAGACAGATTTTTGCTTTTTGGAATTGAAGTTTCTAGATCCAAAGACTTCTTGATAGCTCCTTGTAGAGAGAGAGACTGAAAGCTTTGACAAGGCCTCTAAGTGGTTCTGCTAGTCCCTCAATGAACAACACAAGTCTTCTTTCACTTACATCTGGTACCATCATTGCAAGTCTCTGAAATTCATAAATATATTTATCCAATAGTCCCTCTTGCTTGAGTTGAGCCAACTCTTTGAAATGGATCTTTGGATCTATTCTATCAAACCTTTCTGTTAGACATTGATTGAATTCTTCAATAGTTGTGATAGATCCATGCCCTTGTGTGATCAATCCATGGTACCACCATTCATGTGCTACTCCTTCCAAATGCAAAGTGGCAAATTTGAGGGCTTCCTCCTCATACATGGGATTCAATGACAAGTATGTATCTAACTTTTGTAGCCATGCTCTAGTTGAACACTTATCTGAACCATCATAAGAAGGAAGAGTTACCTTTCCCAACCTTTGTTGTATGTCTCTTCTTGGTTGCTCTGTTGAACTCTTCTATTCTTTCCTGTGCCTTTACTATTCTTCACTTGGCAATAATTCCGAAGGACAACATGTCTCTTACTCTGAAATTGAGGGCTGCATATTCTTCACCCCATGCCTCTATATCTTCAATGTCACTTGGTGGATCTAGCTCAATTGGTTGCTCCTCTTTCTGAAGGAACTTGGCCTTGAATATTTGAGGTGGAGGCTTGATGGAGGTCTTTGTTGGTCCAAATGAGCTTCCTTCACCATTGTTGGTTGCTCCTTGGTTCGCTGATATATTGTGTCCATGTAGAGCCTTAGCCAAGTCCATAATGGATCCTGTCAATGCATCACGCATTTCCCTTTGAGATTCCCTCAAAACATGTTGCAACTCTCTTTGGCTTTCCCTTTGAGATTCCCTCATAGCCTGTTGCAACTCCCTTTGACTCCTTGTAATTACTTCTTGCATGAAACTCAACTCATTTGTAGGAGGAGCTCTTTGATCTTGCTCATCCATTGTTCCTTTCTTTGGAGTCTGATTTCTTCTTTGATAAACTTGTGGTGATTTTTCCTTGTGCATCAAGAGCTGATCTCTTTCACAGTTGGCAAGGATCACAACTCGATACCATCATTATGTGCCCGATGGGATAATTTATGAACCAAAAGGAACACTTGTAAATCTGATTTATAACAGCCAATTGATAGAAGATTTTTTTGATAAAAATGCAGATCTGAATTTTCTTCTATAAAATGTGACTTGCTCTAGAGATTGTTGACCCTCAAAATTGATTTAAACTTGATCCAATAGTTGCCAAAAAATAATCAGAATTTATCATATATGCATGAATACCAAAAATATAATTTTTTGACCCAAGAAGAAGAGCTGAAATTTTATTAAAAGTCTGCAGAAAATCAGCTTACAGAAATGGTTGGAAAAGAGGTTTCCCAAGCCCAAATCACATGCAAACAAGCTGGAAATGATCTCTAAAATTATGGCAATGAAGATAGAAACCAGATCTGGAACAACCGTGCCCTAGGGTGCTTAGATTCCTCCCCCAAAGGGTCGCTCCTTTATAAAATTGCTGGAACTGTAGGTAAAAATCAGCCACAACACTTTCTTCTTCAAACCCTAGTTGGAGATGCCACAAATCTGCAATTTAGGGTCTTCAAACACTGCTGGAATTCAAATTTTGTACTTTAAACCCTTGTATAGAGCTTCTGTCTCATAAAGGATGAAGAGTCGTCGATCTTCATCCTTGGCAATAGAGGGTTTTTGTCCTCTAATGCAAATACATCAAAGGGTTTTCATCCTTCAATGTAAAAATGGAAAGCAATCAACTAAACCAAAATTCAGATGTCAAAATATGCAAAAAGATCTCTCCCAAGTGTGGCGACCTCCTTTTATAATTTCAATTGGCACATGAGCCCACACAAAAGCCCAATCAACTCGCTCCACTTGGGTAAAGGTTACTTTATTTTAATATTTTTATTTCCCTTGCTTTATTTCCCCATATGGGTCATATTTTCTCCTTAGGAAAAATAAAAATAAAGTGACCTTTTATTTTATTACTTTATCACTAATAAATAATTAAAGTGCTTATAATAAAATCATTATGCACTAAAATTAATTTATTAGGATTAGTTTTCCTTATTTTCTACCCCTTAGCCGTCGAAACAAAGAATATACTAAGGGTCTTTAATCTGTTATTTTTGAGAAGTGGATATTACATACTACCTCCCAAGGAAAAGGAGAACATAATGGGGACAGCCATGCCCCAAACTTTCAGCTTGAAGGCTAAAATCATCACTACTTCCAGCTGCTACATTGCATCATTTGCAACCATACAAGTGCTTTCAATCATAAAATTGAATGATTTTCCATTTGTTGCTGCTAATGAAGCATTTCCTGTCATTGTATGGTTATTTCCAGCCCCTATGTTGCTAACATTACTGATTTTTGCAAGGTATTTTCAGTATGGCAACTGCTGTACCATTCATTTATCCGCTGCCAGCAACAGTTCCAGCCCCCTTTACACATTTATGACAGTCATAAAAGAGTTTCCGGTCACATGGTGGAAGGATCTCCAGCCTACCACCAATGTTGAAACATTTGCAGCTGTCATAAGGTGGATCCCAGCCATTATCATTCTGATTTTGAGAAAGGAAATGCAAGGCTACAACCATGCTTGGGGCAACATGAATGGACCTTTGAGAGTCCATCATATGAGTGGGAATTTTGAGGAGAATGCAAGCAAGGGAAGAGAGCTAGTTCACATATCTATGAGACATGAAGAAGTGATGTTGAGAGCTCTTGTTTCCTTTAATGTGTTTGCTCTATGTGCAGGTCCAAGAATGGAGAAGAAAGAGAAGAAAAAGCATAAGTGTGATTCGTACAAACATATTCACATATATGAGAAGCAAGGCAACAAGGTGAAACAAGATGATAGCATAACAACAACAGTTGTAGGAGCTTGTTTTGGAAAGATTTTTTTCATTTGACCGACATGGGACCTAGACTCCTTGAGCATTACAACATGTTTCGTCACTTGGGCACGATTGTACTTGGGCATGTGAGCTTGCGGCAATTGCTTGAGGGAAAGCAATTTTGGGAGGGGATAATTGTAATGTCGCCTTCTATAGGCTAGTTCATCTTGGGCCCATTCCACTTCCTGTGGGCTAAAAGGGAAAGAGCAAAAGAAGTATTTAATGTCATGATTTTCAGTTGCTTTTGTAGCTTTGTATTATTTTTTAATTTTCTAATCATAGCTTAGAGAAGTCAAGTTGGTTCGAAAAAGTGTAAAATCCACTTGAAAAATAAAAGAAAAGGGAACTCATATGTCTCCAAGGAGGTCGGTCGTCCTTGGGAGGATTAGAGTTTGGTTTTGCGCCACTTTTAGATATAAAAAGAGGTCACTTGGCTTGAGAAGGACATGCTTGCTCTGGAATTCATTTTCTTGGAGTTGGAGCGCACAATTGCTCTTTTTTTTTTTTTTTTTTTTTTTTTTTCAATTGAGGATGGAAACCCTCTTTGCACTTGATTTGAGGATGACACCCCTCATTTCTTCATTGGTGAACTCATACAAAGGTCACACTTGGTGTTACATTCAAATTTTCCTTGGGAATGCGCCATTTCCAACTCATTGAAACCCTCTCCAACCCTCTCCTAGGGTGGCGAATTGCGCATAGTGGAAGGTTTTGGTGATATCAGTATGTGACACTCCTTTCTTTGTTGATGTTTGGATTGTTCCTAATTCATAAGGCTAATTACATTATTGGTGTCCCCGCATTTCATCCTGAAATCGAGACTCTTTTTAAATTTTTTCGTTCTTTTCAAAATAACGGGTCGTTTTGTGTTTTTATTGCCTGAAGTTGTCTTCATTACGTTAAGATATTCCCAGTGAATCATATGAGCCAATTTCGACGAATACCCACATGCTAAAACTCATTTTATCCCTCTGCCAGGTTTTGTCTGCAAGGAATTTTATTTAATTATTTATTAAATAAATAAAGTTCTGCATTTAAAGTAAATTGTGCTGCAGTTGAACCCTGTTGAAGTTTTTCATGCTAGTATTCCCACATCTCAATAGGGTTTTCACTAGGAATGAATTTAGAGCAATTGTCTGCAACTTCTGGCAACTTTTTTTTTATTTATTTATTTCTTTTTTTTGCGTTTGTTTTCGGTTTTCTCTGCCCGATCATCATTAAATTCCCGACTGCCTTTTTGTTCTCAGATAGCCTGTTTAATTGCCTGGAACATCTGGAAGTCATCCATGGCCTCAACAATGGAAGGAATTAATCACGGAGTGCTAACTTCTAACCAAAAAAGAAGAATTCAGGGAGAATAAGCTTCTCCCATGCAAGTCGCACTTTTTGGGATAATAGATCTAAGTTGCCAGTGGGAATTTTGGCATGGCGGGCGGTGGGAATTTCTTGCACTGCTGGAGTTACTTTTCCCATCAAGTCAAAATCACTTAAGTCGCAATGAGAATTTTAGAGGTGGCGGGCGGTGCACGGAATTTCCTACCTGCCTAGTTGGGTGAAAATTCCCATTATGAAAGAAAAATCACTTAAAGCATCGACGAGAATTTCTTGCACGCCAAATAAGACTTTTCCCATCAAAGAAGTTTATTCACGCATGCAAGTCGCATTTTGAGAAGAAGCTATTTTCCATGCAAGTCGCACTTTTTGGAAGGATTTAAGTTGCTAGTGGAAATTTTTGTAGTGGCGGTAGCAAAGCGGGAATTTCTTACCCTGCCAAGAGGTGACAATTCCCATTATGAAAGTCAAATCACTTAAGTGGAAGATGAGATTTTTGGAGTTGAATTGCAGGGTGGAAATTCCCATTGCTTTGCCTTCCTATTTTTAGCAATTTCCTTGCCCAAAAGCGACCCACCTTGGCATCAATACATGTATTTAATGATATTTATTAATGGTATTTATAGTCAATTTTGGCGCCATAAATAGAAGGAAAGTCAAGGCAAGTGGATGAGTTAAAGAGAAGTCAAGGATGCATGCTAAAAATAAATAAAATAAATTCATAAAAAAACAATTAGAGGCATGCAAATTTGGGCGCCCAAATCGGAAGAAGAAGCATGGCTTTTAATTAATTAAATTGCCAGAAATAGGGAAAGACAATTATTAAAATTAGCATGCAGATGGCTATATAAGCATGGGACGCCATAAAGGAGAAGCAATTAATTCTTTTTGATGAAGTTTGCAGCCCGGAAAGGTTTTGGCGCCAAGGGAAGGAGGATTTTGCATTAAAGAATATTTTTCATCGCCGGAAGCTTCAGCTTTGGCGCTTAGGGTCGAATAACTTTTTTTTTGTTATTCTAAGTGTTTGCATGTTGGTATAAGTGCCCAGGTGAATTAAATAATATTTTTTGCTTGCTTTGCATGCAAGCAAAGTCTCAAATTTTAGGGCAGCAGACTTTATATGCAGATTTTGGTGATAAAAATCAAGTATTCATGCCATGGACTCCATCTTTATCTGAATTAATTGCAAGTATTCATCACAGGTGCTCATATTAGTGAAAGGAAGTCCAAATCAATGTTAGATACATTGAATATATCTTCCGAATCAGAAGAAATTGCCGGATCTGCACAAATTGATCCAATTACAAGGATTCTGCAAAATTAAAAGAAAAAGAGCTTAGACAAAGATTATTCCAGGCATGATGAAGCATGATGAAAGAGAAGGGTCAACAAAATCATGCGTTTCTTCCGCATTTGCTGAAATCATTGATATGAGACATGGGCCCCGAACCTATCACCGATTTGATTTTCGATCCAAGGCCATTGATAGATCATCTCTTAAACGGCAATAAAAACAACGTGATTAATCAAGCTTCAACGCTTTCCAAATCCAATTCAATTGCACGAGTTTGTTTTGGAGTGTGCAAGGTCTTATCATCCTCTTTCTAGGACAATCCGAGATGTTGCAGGGAAGACAATAATCAGGTTGGATGCACAATTTATTAATTATTTCCTTAAGCTTCGGCTCACCCGGTGGTTATTGCAAATTAGCATGCGGGATGCAAACAATGATGGGAAAAGCACAAAGTGGAAAAGCGTAGAGTATGACGGCCGACATATTGTCTTTCTTCTTCACTTCTTTCTCTTATTCTTATTTTCTCGGACAAAATTGTAAAACTAAAGTAATTGGTTAAAAGCCATTACTTTTAGTTATCTGAAAAGGTCCTTAATTGAGAATAGGTGGCAGACATGCAAAAATTTGATTTAATCTTCAGATGCATGTCATGTAGAGAGAAATTTTAGGAAAAATTGCCAGTTGTTTTCTTTATAGCTTCCGCATGTGTCAGTTCAAGTATTGCTTTCCTATTTTTAATTGCCCTCTATACACTATAAATAGAGGAAGAGCCTACGGGTTAAGGGATCAGAATTTGTAATCAACATTCTTGTGTTCCAGACTTTGAGTTGAAACCCTTGATATCTTTCTGAAAGCTAAGGAATTGAAAGGAGACAGATTTCCGAGAACTTTGTGTCAACGGTGCATTTTGTTTCTTATTTCTTTTTAGATCTTTGCATAAACTTTGTGTTATCTCAGATCTGAATCTGAAACTTTCATTTTCTTTAAATTCTGTATTTCAAGATCTATTTGTTTATCTATGTGCATGAGATCAACTCTGTGAACTATTGGTTAGATTGCACATCTTCTTTCCTTTCTTCCCGTACTCAATTATTTCCCTCTTCCGCACATATTTCTTTACAGTTGCTTACTTGCTGCAAAATTGCCTAGCTATGGTGCATGAGCTACGTGGTTAAAGTAAAACCAACAGATAGATATTAGAAAATATAATTGACAAAATCTTACATGGGAGCCTCACCGGTAAATGAAGGAGATTTATTTCATGACTCGCTAGGTTTTCAGTGTGCCAAAAATCTAGCCAACAATTTTACTGGATTGAACTTTGGGCCTTGTATCATTATTTCGCCATGTTTGTAAGTGGGTTCTCTGCTGTTGAAAAATTAATTACTATACTTTAGCTAGGGTTCTAAAAACTTTTTCTTGGTGTGTACTTGCTCTAAAATAATTATTATTATCCCTTACATGCTTGGATGGTTTAAAATTGGTGTTGGTGGTGAATAATTGCAATTTCCCTCTTGTTGTCATAAGATTTCAAACTGCTGTAGCTTGCTGTTATAAATTTCAGTTTATTGTGATTTGGGTTGGTGCCATTTCTCTTTTCTTTCAGCTCAGCCCCAAAAGGGGCATTACACAATAGTCCGGGACTTGTGGTATCCGGTTTCGTACTTTGTTGCATGCATGGTTGCGAACATAAATCCTGCATTAGCTGGCCATATCCAGTCATGTTACATGTTTCGTCACTAAGCTACCATTCTTTGTCAATGCAATGGAGAATCTAATAGTTTAGATTCAATATATCCGTAAGAGATTGTTATGTATTCTCTTTGGTACAAAATTTTAATAGGTAAACCTCGGGGTGTCATCATAATAACTAGAGTTTTCAACTATTAAAAATGTAGGAAGTATAAGAATTTAGGAAGTTACTTAGTAAATCAGTAGTTTGGAATTCATGGGCCCTCAGTTTTCTGCATGGTTGCCGCCATGTCTTTGAAACAAATGCCTTCCTTCAAGTCATGTTGCTTCCTTCTTTCTTTACCATTCGTTTAATCTTGAATGGGGCACCTAATTGTTCGGATACAATATATCAAAAAGAATAAGCAATATTCTTCCCATGCTAGAATTACTGTTCAATGCAACATGGCATCAAATGATTCCAATACAAAACATTGACACTATATGTTCGAAATCTTTCAAGTGCAAATCATTTAAAAGGTTGCCTTGTAGTGAAGCTATTCTTTGAATTGATTTCAAGCAGCCAAATGACACTTCGAAGGGGGCATCTTCATGTTTAATTTCCTTTTTGTGCATCCAAGCCGCCCAATTGATTAATGTGATAGCTCACAAATCATATTCATACCGTCTCAAGAAATCTTATTCAATCTCAAAATAAGAAAAATATTAATTTAATGTTGAATCCCAATTAAAAGTTTTTCATTGGATGAAAGAAAAATTCATAGGATTGGTTTGATTTATAATTTTAAATAAGACTCGATGATTGGGCACACACCATTCCATCCTATGTATGGTCAAAAAAGAAACAAGAAGAAAATTATATTGTTGTCCACAAAAGATCAAAGTAGGTGAATGGGACTTTTAAATATATTTAGTTGCATTAGATAAGTACTAGGGGAAAAATAACAGTTCGGAAAGAAACCATTCAACAATAAAACAATGTTAACATAACTAGTTGGAGACGAAGACTTGAGCTCAAAGCCATCGTACACCTACTATCGGGCTTGGGCTCGAGAAACCAACAACTTTTTCATCTAACACCACGAGAGGGCCAATGTAGGATCTAATAACATTGACGATCATGGGAGGTCAGTAGCCCATCACTTCCGAAATCTCTTCTAACACGTAAGGTCGATACATCTATGGAGGTGAAGAAAAAATTATTAATGTTCTCTTTTCCGCATGACATGGGTCATGTGGACTAGGGGGACTAGAATGTCCTCTGCGTTGAAGGGAAGCATATTCACAAGGCCTAGAATGATGAGATTGAAATGGTTAGGGCACCCCAAAGAGAATATGCGATGTTGAAAGTTGTCACACCAACCTTTTTCCATTTGTATGCAAGTTCATAGTATCGAAAGGGTGCTTAAATCCTCTAAAGCCTATGAGGGGTTGAAAGGTGATCAATTAAGTAGTTCTAGGGTCCCATGTAAGGTCTATGCATAGTTCTGGGTGTAATGTCCCCTTTTCGAGACATTATTAATATTTATTTTTCATTTGCATTGTAACCCTCTTGGCATGCCTAAGCGCTACAAGTAGGGGTCTTTTTAGTTAGTTTAATGTGCACATAGGTTAGTTACTTTTATTTATTTAATTGAAAAATAAATAAAGTGCACATAGTCTTAGTATTAAATATTTTAATTAGGTTTATGTTTTCCTCCAAAAGGGAAAGGTAGGTCTTTATTGGATATTGCACCCCTTAGTTCTATAAAAGGAGGTCGCATTTCCTTAGAGGGTATGTTGAATGATCATTTGATTTCACTCCATGCTTGGAGTATTGGGATGTATGCCCTAGTTCTTGCATTTTGCTCTCTCTCATTTGGAAACCATTGTTGAAGATATTGAAGATTTTATTGTTCTCTCCATTGGGATCTCTTGTGTTGGTGTTGGCATGCATTTATTTGGATAAAAAATCTGCATGTTCTTGAATATTGTGAAGGGTTTTATGGTGTTTTAGATCTGTTGGTTATTGCTGGTTTTTACTTGATGAAATCAACTTGTTTGGGCATGTTTTAAGAGTGTTTTGAGGGATTTTGAAGTGATTATCAAGCTGCTGTTTTAGATTTATTAATTGCAGATCTGAAACTGCATTTATTGACTCTAAAGTGAAGGAAAAAGTGCTGGAATTAATTTGCAGATTTTACCCTAACCCTAGCGACTGGGTTTGGGATTTCGGGGCTGATTTGAGTGGTTTCTAGTGCATGCAAAGATCTGATATTTATTTTGATGAAAAACTCATAATTTTCCCTTTCTACTGCATTTGGTTTCAAGTTAAAAGAGTTAGTATTTTGGGAGTTATTAATTTCCAAAGTTTCAGATAATTTTTAGCAGTTATTATTTATTATTTTTACTTCTGCAAATTGTATTGGATAAAGGAGTGTAAATTCCAACTGGATTGCCCATCAAACTCTCGCCTTGCTCACTCAACCTTATTTGGGTTGTATTGAAGGCCGACACTAGGGTTTGTTGAGGTAAACCTAGGAGGGTTTATCTTCTAAGTTTGTTTTTCAAGTAAATAATAATATATTATTAATATCCGACAAGGGGATATTACACTGGGTTCTGTTGGATATGTTCCATATCCGGTTCGGACAGATTTTTGGAGGTAGCCAAATAAATATGTTTTGGTTTGCCTCGGTTTGGTTGTAAAAAAGTTTAAAAAGAAAAGTCGAAACCACGAAAGTAGACACGAGAAATCCTAACTCTATTCAAAACGCTTATAAAAGTGGTCATAGGAAAGACAAAACACGAAGAAGAATGACGATATTCATTTCTCCCTCACCTCGATTTAATTATCCCTCTTGTCGTGTATTCATCCCTCCCGTTGTGTATTCTTCCTTTTGCGGTGATAGTTGTTGGTGGTGGTTTGGTGCAAAGGCGATACTTGACGGAGGACCTCGGTGGTGGTCTAGTTTTGGCGATGGCGACAATCTACGATTCTATGGGCGATTGGTTGAGGTAAGTCCCATTTCTCATGTATTAGGGCTCATATATTACTTGTTTGAACACGGTATATCAGTAGGCTTCCCAAGTGGGGAGGAATGAACCTATTCCCTCCCCACTTCAAGGCTTCAACTTAACAAGTTAACATTCCAATAATAGTATTCAATTTCATTGTTAACAATTTAATAACTAATCTTTAGTTATTAACGTAATAGTTAATAAGTAAATATTATTTATTAAATTGTTAATAGATGTAAAATAAATTATTTTTTTATAATAAAATAAAATTTGTTTATTATTTACAATGAAATATTAATGTTACTAATTAATATTTTTGTTTTTAATATCTAATTAATTAAAATTTGTTTTTAATTTATTTTTATAATTAAATATTTACTTTAACAACTAATATTAATATATTAATAATGAAATGAATAATAGTTATTTATGTTGATAATATCCTAAGGAGCCAAGTCTGACACAACCCGTCAGACAACATCGCAACCCTTGCGCACCGATATGATACATACATGTACAAGTATTGTGCCCGAGAGTGGCTAGGGTATGATTTGCCCTCCGGTATGGCCGATTACATTGGTAGATCTACCCGACTATATTTGAGGGGTTCCACCGCACTCGGGCATGTTTTCTCACTATTTTTAATACATAAAGTAATTAAAAACATAATATTTAATAATTTAAAACCCTAAAAGTGAACTAGAATGAATAAAACAAAAGCAAAACACAAAATCAAAACATAAAATCAAAACAACTTACCTTTCATTCCCTCATTGAATATTTGCCTCTCTAAGCTTTCATTTTGCTCATTTAGGTTTGATACTTCATCAACAAGCATTGTAATCATTTTCCTAAGCTAGTACGAGTGCCCATTCACTACCAAGGTCATTGAGGAGCTTGAAAGGAGGAGGATTTGTGGATTATTCATCAATGTAAGGTCCAAGTTTTTAATTTTCAAGTTTGATTTTAACTTTTATATTCATTTTTGAAAATCCTTCACACACTTCATGTTTCTTTTTATGTTTTATTATTTTCATTTTAAAATTTTAAACTTATTTTCATTTTAAAATTTTAAATCGTTTTTTCATTTTAATACATGTTACTCCTTTCCCAAGGCATAGGGTTTAAGTTTTTAACCATTGTTTTCTTTGCTTATGTTGTTGGTTTTTAAACTTGTAGGTAGTAGTACAATGGCAACAAGTTCCACCTCCTCTAGGCAATCCCTGTTCAAAGAATTTGATCTAAATTCACCATTATGGAGGCATGTCACAATACTAGAGCAACTTCTAGGTGGTGGGTGTTTTGTTTGAGATGACATGATTGTGAAATCTGTATTCAAAGGTTCATATAGTCGGGTGAAAGCCCACTTGTGTGCAATATCGGGTCATGGTGTAAGAATTTGCAAGGGGAAGAATAATGTAGGGGTGCCAACAACAAAGGTTTTGGAATATATCAAAGAACAAGAAGATGCAAAAGCAACCTTTGCTTTGAAAACGATTGAAGTTCATCTTGATTAGGAGGCCACTTGTTGCCCCATCTAGTATTGGCTCCCCAATTGTGACCTTGCCACATCTATTTGTGACGGCTACCTCCATGCAAGATGAGGATTCACCTCTTTCACAAAAGAGGACAAAAGGACCATTGGAAAAGTCCTTTCAAAATGAGAACAGGATATCGCGGATGAGCACATTGCAAGATGTGTGTGTGCAAATGGATTGTCATTCAATGTTGTCAGAGTCACCATATTGGCAAGAGATGGTGAAAGCAATCAATGAGGCCCCAAAAGGGTACAAAAGGCCAAGTTATGAGAAGCTCTGCACCACCTTATTGGAAAAGGAAAGAAAATATGTGGAAACCTCATTGTAGCCAATTAGAGAATCGTGTGCCACAACAGTGTGTTCATTGTTTTTCGATGGATGAAAGATGCAAAAAACCACCCTTTTATCAATGTGGTTACAATCTACCCTAAATGGAGAATGTTTTTTGAAAGCAGTTGATTGTGAGGGGCAATTGAAGGATGCCCAATTCATTGCCAACATCCTCTTCAAGCCATTGAGGTGGTGGGGCCTCAAAATGTTGTCCAAGTCATAACAACAACGCCAAAAATTGCAAAGCCACAAGGATGTTAGTTGAGGCAAGGTATGGACATATGTTTTAGACATGATATGTTGTCCATTTACTCAATTTAATGCAAAAAAGTTGGTCATAAATAAAGTGGATTCAACAATCGTATGCTGAGGGTGAAGAGATCTAAATGTTTGTAGAACTTGACCATTTCTAGGCTGTAAGGCATTTTTAAATCCTTCTCACATTTGGAGTTGTTGAAGGTAAGGGAAGCTATCTTTCCTTTATTTATAAATTATAATGTAAGCTTTTTTATTTTTAAAATATAGTACTCAACATTTTTCAATTTTTTTTTAATTTTTGTTTTTCATGTTTTTTTATAGGTAAACTAGGGTTGAAGGGGTTCTTTCCCTTTACATACCAAGAAGATTTTTAAAAGCTTACCAAATTGTGCATTAAGCACCATTTGGGATTTAACCCATCAAAATAATAAACAATGAACAACTATTAGGAAACATCGACAACAAACTGATTTAATCCTCAAATCCGACGAGATAACAATAACTTCGGATACCTTGCCACCTCGGACTCCATCATCGAGCAGCTCTCAGTAGAATCCGGCCGGGGCTTCATCTCGGCCACTTTGAAGTAAGCCTTAAATAAGCCACATATGCCGAACCACGAAGCTCCTCCCACCAACAAGGAGACGAAGAAAGTGGAGCAGAGAGGGCTTCCATGTCCAAAAGGGAATCCACAAGACACCATTTTCTTTCTGCTTGCAGAAATTGATCACGATCCTTCAAAGTTTTTGAGAATTTCCATTCTCCTTCCTAATTTTGCAAAAGTTCCCTTGTCCACCCAGTCCATTTGACAAGTTAAGTCTCATTGAAAATAGGGGCCAAGAGGCGAATAACACACTCTTCACAACCGTATCCATACCTTGTCCGTGTTGAGGCCGAATCCACTTTCGCCCGATCACGAATGCCTTAGCCTTATCTAGGTCGAAAATTAAAAGATGCTCCACAATTTTGGCAACAACTTTAGAATTAACACGAAGACAACGAGAGAGCCTCAAGTATTTCTCACCAAGAATTTCTTCGATGTCTCGCAGGATTTCTCGGAATCAATGAAAAAAAATTAAACTCAATCATTTCGAGAGATACCAATAGGAAAGGCCATCCACAAGCCGAACCAGTTGAATTGCAAAAAGGAAGCATTGGAGACTCCATGATAGAGAGAAACACAAGGAAAGAGAAACCTTTAAAGTGGAAGGAACCAAAACGGGTGCGTTCATTGTTTCGATAGATGGAAGATGTAAGAAACCGCCCTTTCATCAATGTGGTGGCGGTATGCCCTCAAGGGACAATGTTTTTGAAAGCGATTGATTGTGAGGGGAAATCAAGGATGCCCAATTCATTCGACATCCATTTCAAGCCATTGAGGTGATGGGGCCTCAAAATGATGTCAAGTGGTGTCCCTAGATTTTATATCAAATCTGTGACTACCCTATTCGAAAATTTTTCGTACTTTTAAAATAATGAGTCGCTTTGTGTTTTTATTGCCGAAAAGTTCTTGTATTGCAGTAAAGTTCTTGTATTGATTGTCAAGATATTTCTAAAGAGCCATATTAACCATTTTCGCCAAATACCCAGATGCCCAAAATTGTTATATTCTGTCGTCCGGATTTGTTTATGGGGAAATTTGTATTTAATTATTTTGAGCCCGTTCGAGGCAATTTGCGCTTTCGATTTAACTCTATTGTGATCGTACATATCATTATTCCTATATACCAGTAGGGTTTTAACTAGGAATGAGTTCTGCACTTTATTTGTGACTTTTGACAACTTTTTGTGTTTTTGTGTTTTCCCATTTCGTTTTCTGTGAAATTTCTCTGGATCAATCCTTTGCCGGTTTGGCCTGATTCTTGGCCTGGAGTAACTGGAGATCATATACGCACGTTATGCCAGAAGGAAGTCGCCATCGAGGTCCGGGTTCACTGGGAAAAGACGAAGTCGTGCACCAAAAAGCCTCTTCTGGGCTGGCCGCATTTTTGGAAAAAGAAGAATTGAAGTGGATCATGGGAAAATTAGAAGCAGCAGGCAGGTGGGAATTTTACTGCCTAGCAGGGTACTTTTTCCCATGAAAACAACGCCACTTAAGTGACAATGGGAAAATTAGAGGCAACAGGCAGGTGGGAATTTATTACCTGCCTTGCAGGGTAAAAATTCCCATTGTGGAATAAAAGAAAGATCACTTAAGTGAATCATGGGATTTTATTGTCTGCCTTGCAGGGTAAATAATCCCATTATGAAAGACAAGTGACTTAAGTGAATCATGGGATTTTCAGGGCTACCTTGCAGGGTAAAAAATCCCATTGTCATGTGTTTCTTAAAAATAGAATTCTTTATGTCAAAAAGTGCGCCCCCTTTGGAGAAGTAAAGGCAGCCTTTAAATTGATTAATTTAATTAATTATTCACCCAAAATAGGTGCCTAGGCTTGTGGAAAAGTCAATCAAGTTAAAGGACAAAAGGTGGTTGAAAATAGATCGTTTCTAAAATTAAATAAATAAATTTATTTAATGGCAGCCCCTTTATGTCAAAAAGTGCGCCTTTTGAGAGAGAAATATTACTTTTTAAAGTATTAAATGATTAAATTAATTCCTATTTTCAAGGGCTAAGGTCAAAGCATACCGTGAGGCTTGAGTTAAGTGGAAGTAGAAGTCTAAAATTAAATAAATTTATTTTATTTAATGGCAGCCATAAACATGCACAAAATAGGCGCCCCATTTGAAGAGTGAAGCTCATTAATTAATTAATTAATTGCCAGTAATAGCAAAGACATTAATTAATTATAGAATCACAAGGGTTATATAAGCAGGGGCTGCCATAAGGATGAATTAATTAATTCACAGGTAAAGAAGTGCAGCCCAGAGGAAAAGTGCGCCCCATTTAAAGAGGATTTTTGCTCAAAAGAAGGTGAAATCAATGCTAAAAGCTTCCAATTTTGGCGCACAGGTTGAAGGAAGTTGATTTGTGTCTGGATAATTGTTTACATAAGTGATACAGGTGCTCAGGTGAAGTTGGAAAAATTCATGCTCACTTTGCATGCAAACAAAACATCAATTTTTGGGGCAGCAGGCTTGAATTATGCAGATTTTTATAATTAAAATTCACTGTTCATGTTCCGGTTGCCATCTTTGTCTGAATTAATTGCAGAGAATTCGTTACAGGTGCTTTACAAAAGAAAAGGAGCTTTAATCAATGTCCAATACATTGAATATATCCTCCGAATCTGAAGAATTATCCAGATCTGCACCAGTTTTGAAGAATTCCGGCCAAATAAGAAGAAAAAGAATTATTCAGACAAAGATAGACAAAGCCATGACAAAGAGGGATGAAAAGGAAAGCACAACGGAGTCATGCATCACTTCCAAATTTGCAAACATAGGAGACACAAATCTAGGTCCGGAACCTCTTTCCAAATTGATTGATAGATCCAGAGTAGGAAAGACTTCACTCATGCGTGCAATTAAAAGCAGTGGAATTATTCGAGCTGCAAATTTTCCATACACAAATTTCTTCTGGTTGAGTTCGTTATGGAGTTTGCTAGGTCTTACCATTCTTCATCCGATCGGTGCGAGATGCTACGGGGAAAACGATAATTCGGTTGACGCAGAGTTCATCAATTATTGTTTGAAGATTCCGGCGCGAAGGTGGTAACTTTCATTAACATTCGTGATGCTGGCGCAGTGGGAGAAGCATAGAGTCGATCGCAAGTGAACATAATGAACAGATACATGAAGAAGCCCGGATCTCCTTCTAAGTTCCCAAGAACTCTTCCAGTTCAATCTGGTGCAGGAGGTAGATGATGTTGCCAAATTGCTATGCGGGATTAATGGCGAGGAGAACGCTCACACTTTCCATACATGGATGTATGCTTTCATCAGGACCATCGAAGTCAACAAGGTTGATTCCATAATCAATTAGGGTCGGAAATCATTAATGCGGACAACATTGGTGAGCAACTCCGGAACGTGAAGTGTACTTTCAACTTCAAAATGACTTCTTACTTGGTGTATGGCGCAGCTTCATAAGGCATCTTCTCCAAGTTGGATAGATGTGGCGTTCTTTCTAAGGACCCCATTTTCGAGTGCTACCCACAACTTACTGTACTGCGAGAAATATTTCAAAGTGGTCAATGATGGATTCTTCTATGAATTCATTTGCAGGCTAGACAAAGATCTAAAGGCCAACAAGGTGAGCAAGAAAGCGTGGGAACTCAGTATCCGAGTGGCGATCTATTCATTCGGTTTGCAGATTTCACATACCTCGTGGTTATCACGGCTTTTCCGAGAACCTGGTTAAGTTACTGCCAGATATCCGAATGATAGATTGATCACCATGGAGCTGAGCAGACAACTTGTGGAGATACACGACCTTCAGTCAAAACAACACAAGTCTACGGGCTTCTTCCCGATCACTATGGGAAATTATAGGCAGCCGAGCATTCATAGAGCTCAAGGGATGAGAGCGGAGATGTTATCCGAGTATGAGCAAGAGTTCTTCCCGGTATGACTGAACTTCGATCCATTTGGAGTAGCCAGGAAGACGATCTCCCAGGAGTACGCACATGTGCCTTCATTAGAGGATTTCTAGATGAAGTGCAAAAGTGAGTACGAGGTTAGAAAGAAGGATTTCAGTAGGCTATCAGCACGACAAGTGTTCGACTTTGGACTAGCACGGATACCTGCGGATCTTAAAGATGATGGGAATGTGTTACTTGACGCTTACCATCAAATGGGAGGAGATAGAGCCGTACTTCAGGATAACGTAGGGGGCTGCCATACGATCAAGAAAGGTCTGCAGCGCTGCTACAGTGAATACTTCAAACCGGTCTTCGACGAAGGGATACTGCCTTGATGAAGCACTTGATGAATCAAATCACGGGCAACTTCGGCATAGGAGATTCCCTCAAGAGAAAGCACGGAGGAGAAAGCAACAGAAGGTCCGAGAAGTTGAAAGTACACAGAAGATCTCAATCAAAGGAGAAGATCACTTCCACGGCCATGACTTTAGTTCCGGCTTCTCCAAAGATCCATATTTCACCGATCGTTGGACTTGAAAGGACGCTTCCATGCCTCCACCGAATCGCGCGACATTCATCTTCTCTCCTCGGCCACTGCTCAAAGACTGCTCCTGTTCGAGAGTGACGTTGAAGCTGCAGATGACAGAGTTCGAAAGAGCTTTGTCCTTGGATGATTTAGAAGATGGCAGCCATAACACTGTAGCAGTTTCTGATGGAGAGGAAACAGAGCGGGAGATAGTAGTGCACTCAGCGACTTCTCATTCTCCGAGAAGTAACTTCTCAGAATGGTTGGCTTTGCAGTTGGTTCCAGAAGCTAGAGTGGAGATGAACTTGGAAGAACACGACTTGCAGCTACTCCGGAGCCTAGGCGGAAAAGACAGAAGACCTAAAGTTGCTAAGGTAACTTCAAGGTTGATCATCGAGGAGTCGGGCAAAAGTTCGCTGAGATGTCAGTTCCGGCGGAAGGAAGGAAGATGAGCTCACGGCAAAGATGTAATAAGAACTAAAGTACCCATCGGTCGAAGCCACCACGTATGATTGAAGCAGATACACATGAGACATTGATAGATGCTCTATTCCTTAGGCTTGACAGAGAAAGGTGGAGAAAGACGAACTTCGAAGCGAAGTATCTTAGTTGTGCGCGAGATCATAGCCAAGGTTCTTCAAACCTTCCGCTCACCCCATTTTAGAGCAGGTGAGTGATCATCTTATGCGGGAGATGGAGGATGCAAGCAATCAGTGAAAACTATCGATTTAATTGAAGAATCGATTATTCGCAAGCTTCGTGACAACTTGAGAGGTGTCACCGCTCAAGATTATGAATGATGCAAAGAAATCAGGTCAAGCAACCGGTGACGAGCATAGTTGATATGAACACATTCCGAGAGTAACTTGAGTACTTTGGCGAAATCAACAAGTGGCCGGGAGAAGTATTGGTCATGGAGTAGATTGTACGGATGGATCGGTTGAGAAGGGGAAGCAAATTGGAGTTTGCAATCTTCTGTTTGGAGATCCGCAGAGTTTTGTTTGAAGAGGATGTAGGCACTTGAGAGTAGGACATCGTCCTTACCAGACACATATCATTTCTTTCACCGAGAAGGAAGTGGTCGAAATATTACTTCATACGTGCGGATTATTCCCAAAGAGTGCCTAATTCCTTGGAAGGGTCTCTTCTGATGGTACAAAAGAGAATTGATGGAGCTACTAAACCTTTCATGATGAATTCCATTAGCGATCGGTGGCACCGCAGCGGCTATCATGTGAGGTTCGGGCCAAGCTTGGAGGATGTGGAAGCGTGTATCAAGGTGTTGAACGAAGGGTTGCTGCAGTTCAGGATAGAGAAGGAAGCGGTGGCTAAAACAGATGGGAAGGTGTTTGAATTACATGTTCGACAAGTATATCCAGATCATAACAAAAAAGACATAAATGTTATAAATTTGGCTTGACTTCTTCTTTTATTCTTTCTTCTTTTATTTTTCACGTTCTGGATGAAATTGTAAAACTTTAAAGTTATTTGTTTTGAAACCATTACTTAAAGATATGTGGAACAATTCTATTAGTTAAGTGATGCATGTGTCACTTAAGGAGAGGTTAGTGGAGGATGATTGCCAAATATCATCTTTACTTGTTTATGTATCGATTCAATTGAGTTTCCCATTTGTACTTTCCTTCTACATTCTATAAGTAAAAGAACCTCCTGGTTAATGATCGAAATTTGTAAGTAGCATTCTTGTGTTCCGGACTTTGTCTTTGAAACCCTTGAAAGCCACTTGAAGCAAAGGAATATACAGAGGAGCAGATTTTGGAGAACTTGGTGTCACGGTGTATTTTGTTTCTAGCTTTCTATCTTAGATCTTTGAATAAACTGTGTTATTTTAGATCTAGATCTAGAGCTGCTTTGCTTATAATTCTGTGTTGATATCTATTGTTTCTTCTATGTGCATGCAATCAACTCTGTTATCTATTGATTGGGATACACATCTTCCCCATTTCTTCCCGTGTTCATATAATTCCCTTCTTCTATAAATATTTCTTTTCTTAAATAGCTAACTTACTTGCTGCAGAACGTATAACTATGGTTCATGAGTTTGAGCAGTTAAAGTAAAACCCCATATAGATACTAATATATTTTAATTGACAAAACCGACACGGAGCCTCACCGGTAAATGAAGGAGATTTATCTCATGATGCCAGGTTTTGTCTTATGCAGAAAAATCTAGCCAACACCAAGTCATAACAGATATCGCTAGGAATTGCAAAGCCGTAAGGATGTTAGTTGAGGCAAGGTATGGGCATATTTTTTGGACACCATGTGTTGTCCATTCACTCAATTTAATGCTAAAAAAGTTGGCTAGTAAAATAGAGTGGATTCAACAAGTGTATGCATCGAGGGTGAAGAGATCTAAATGTTTGTGACCAACCATCACCAGTCGCAAGGCATCTTTAGATCCTTCTCACATTTGGAGTTGTTGAAGGTAAGGGAAGCTACCTTTATTTATAAATTATAATGTAAGTTTTTTATTTTTAAAATATAGTACTTAATTTTTTTTTTTTTTTTTTTAAATTTTGTTTTTAATTTCTTATTAAGTTGCTTTGAGACTCGATTTGTATTACACACGGTTGTCAAGAGACGACTTGTAAAGGTGCGAAAAACATGTAACATGATGTTAACTTCCAACCTAGACAGGTTTCAAGATGGGTACGCAGTACGCAGAATGCAGTATGGATACGGGTGCGGTACATTGATACGACAAATTTTTGAAAACTTTGGGTATGGTATGCTTTTGAGTACGTTTTATATATATTATATATTATATTAATATATATAAATATGTATATAAAATTATAAATTTAAAGATGCATTTACATACTTATTGAAATTTAATACTCATTGAAAACTTTTTTATTTCTTTATCTGTAAATTATATTTTAAATTTAAACTTTCATAAATTTTAGACGTATAAAATTAAGCAATAAATAGTTAACACTAGTCAAATTATAAATAATAACTAAAATCTAGTTTTTAACAAAGTATAATCTTATAATTTAAAAAATAGTCTAAAGCTTAAAAACTAACACGTATGTCTAAACTCTAAGAAATTTAACTATGTTGCCAGAAATGGAAACGGAAATGGAAATGGGTAATGAAACGCGAAACGGCAATTTTCAAAAACCTCGATACTAAACGCCGATGAAACGTCCGTACAATATATTATTAAAAAAAAAATATATATATATATATGCATAGTACTCATTTTATAATTGTAGACCATAAGAGATAATTGATAAAGCACTCAAAATATTTTGAATTCATTGAAATTTGAACTTCTAAGTTCTAAAGAGTCATCATCCAACATGGTTACAATTTCAATGATTCACATATACATAATAATAATCTAGATTCTAGAATATATCATCTAGATTTCCTCATAGTCATAATCATCTCCATGAACACCACTAGCACCGACATTTCCACTCCCACTAGCTCCACTCTCCCTCCCTTCTGCAAAAGATCCCGATTCTTCTTCATCAATACCAAGCAGTGAAAGTTGGCTAAGAGTTGCAGCAGAAGCATCAAAGTCGCTAGTCTCAGGATCAATATCCCAAAGTTTGTTGGGACCTCTAACATAGGCTTCACTCTTGTGTGATAGAATGCGCAAATTGGAATGCACATACACTAAATCCTCAGCCTTCTTGGATGCTAACTTGTTCCGTTTGGCTGAGTGGATGAAGGAATATGTACTCCAATTCCGTTCTGCTGAGGAATTGCTAGCCACCTGTTACAAAAAAGAAGTTAGAAATTTTCAATTAGTAATACTATAATATTAATTTACTAAGTACGAACATACATTTTTAATTAATAAACAAACTTTTGATTTCATTTTAATATTTGATACCTGTGAAAGGATTTTAATGGCAACAGGTCGCAGCCACTTGGCATCATGGCCATGTGCACACCACCACATGCATGGGGTCATCTTGTACCTGTCAAGTGTTGCATCTATTTCACCCATGCTACTATTAGATGAAGAGACAAAGAGCGTCATTTCACATGGACTCATTTGTACTAGTTACATCTGGATCAGGAAAAAGCCTCCGAATGCTGCCTTAGCTCCACTTGCAACTTCATGGTCATCATATGGTTTTTGCCTACCAGGTAGTGCAAGTATTTCACTACTATAAAATTTGGGATTCAGGGCATAGGCTAGGAGATGCAATGGGGTGGTCATTTTATTCCACCTTCTCATGATCACATTCTTAACTTCACTGTAGAATTTTTCTTCAGGATCCTGCTCTTTTTGTTGTATGATGTCTCTAATTTTTTCAAGCATAGAGTCAATGCCATCATAGATCTCCCCTATGCAAGCATTATCCGTGTCTGCATATCTAATCATAGATAAAATAGGCTCAGTAAAACTAAGCAAGTATGCAACCTTTGCCCACCAAATATCATCAAGTATCACTGATTTTATTTTGATGGCTCTTTCTGTGTTTGATTGCCTCCACACGGACCAAACATCATCAATCACCATAAGCCTTAAGGCTTGCTTTACCTTCACAAGTCGTCTCAAGACGAGCGTGTGAGAGGCAAATCTTGTTTCAGCAACCTATTAAAATAAATTAAAGCAAGTTAATTAAAAAAAAAAATTTAAAAGGAATTCAATTGATAATTTGATATTTCATAAAAAGTTAGCAAATAAAAATTAGAAACTAGGAAATTGTTTGGTTACCTTCAGCAACTCCAATGTCGAGAACCTCCTAAAGATAGCCTGGGACATATGATGATTTGTGATAAACATTTGGATCTCATTTGCCTCTGTATAAACTTCCTCAATCCATGGTATTTTTCCAATCTTCTGCAGCATCAAATTCAAGGAGTGTACTGCACAAGGTGTCCAAAAAATGTGCTCATATCTCCCCTCAACAATCAGCCCTGCTGCTCTACAATTTTTGGCATTGTCCGTGATGACTTGGACAACGTTTGCAGGGCCCACTGACTCAATAGCCTCAATCAAAATATTAGCAATAAATTGAGCATCTTTCACTTCACCCTCACAATCAACAGCCCTTAAGAACATTGCCCCTTTAGGGCACACTGCAACAATGTTGATTAGGGGTCTATTTCGGGCATCTTTCCATCCATCTGAAATGATAGATACCCCTGAGTCCTTCCATGAGTCCCTAATTGGCTGCAAAGAAGTATGTACATGGGCCACTTCTTTCGCCAACAATGTGGTTCTGACCTTCTCATAACTAGGGCTTTTATACCCTTTCGGTGCATCATTAATACCTCTCACCATTTGTTGCTGCCAATAAAGTGAGCGCAACACATCAAGGGCACCCCACATGCATAAATGCATCGAAAGCAACCAACTCATCAAAGAACATCCCTTTTCTCATTTGCAAATGCCTCGCTCGAATGGGCCTTTGGAAATTCTCTTTCGTGACAAATGCTCTCCCTCTGTTGGAGTTTCAACTGCAACTTGGATAAAAGGATGGTTTGATGGGTTGGGTGGTTTTTGTGAACCCCTATTTTGCAAAGGAGCTGTTTTAAATCTAGCTCTTGAAGCTTCCATATCAGCGTCCTCTTGCTCTTTCATATATGCCAATATATGTTTATGTTCAACCTTGTTACATTTTCTAATCCCCGTTCCTGATTTCCCCATTAAATGAGCTTTGAGTCGGGTATAAGAGGATTTGTATTGTATATTGCAATGATGGCATACCCAAACTCGAGAGCCACCGCCAACAAGGTTCTCCACAATTTGCACATGTCTCCAAAGAGGAGCTCTAGGATCCACACCCCCACTTTGGCTTTCTTCCCCTTCCCCATGCCCTCCCACTGAAGCTGAACTAGATGCCATTGAATCAAACCTTCATTGAAAAATAAAAACATAAACTTAGATAACAATAAATTATTAAATAGAACCACACCCTACATATCCTATTCTGCTTTTGATCACCAAGTTCACCGTTCAGGCGCGAGGTGAGAGCATACACAGAGTTCGGATTTTTTAATTTAAAAAAACAAAATAAACTTTTTTTAAAAAACAAAAAAGAATTAAATTTAAAAACCCTACACATCCTATTCTGCTTTTGATCACCAAGGTCACCGTTCAGGCGCGAGGTGAGAGCATACACAGAGTTCGGATTTTTTAATTTAAAAAAACAAAATAAACTTTTTTAAAAAAACAAAAAAGAATTAAATTTAAAAACCCTACACATCCTATTCTGCTTTTGATCACCAAGGTCACCGTATAGGTGCGAGGTGAGAGCATACACAGAGTTTGGATGATATTTATAATTTAAAAAAAGAATATATGTTTTTTATTTTAAAACGCAAAGAAAATGTTACATTTTTTTATTTTTTAAGCATACAGTTTTAAAATTACTAAATTCAACCTACATATTGACATCATGATCAATGATCACGAATGATGTGTGCATAATGCACACATCATTCTTGGCACACATCATTCGTGATCATTGATCACATTAACATTTTCTTTAGCCAAATAAAAAAAAAACTTGAAAAATACCTGGTTTTTCCTCCTTGAAGTCAATCCCACCTTCCAAATCTGATTCGAAATTCCTCCTTGAAGCCTTTAGCGCTTAACAACACGTCCTAAACTCTTCCTTCAAGCTGCTCCTTGATGTCTCTTTGCTCTTCACAATGCTAAATGCTAGTTTAATGAAAACTGTATTTAGCAAGAGAAAAATGAGAGTGTGATTTAGAATGGACCCAAGAGGTCATTATATAGCTTTTAGGAAGTGTGTTTAGCAAGGTATGCAGCCGTTTTAGGGTTTCGCAGCATTTAATGCAAATATTTTTCACTTTTTAAAACGCGTTTTCGTTTTTTAAACATGACAGGCGCCGGAAACGCGTAAGACGTTTCCCCGTTTACGCCCCCGAAACGTTTAGAAACGTTTCTTGCCCGATACGGGCCCCCTGTCCGTGTTTCAAGCAACACGAAATTTAAAAAATAGTCTAAAGCTTAAAAACTAACCGTATGTTTAAACTCTAATAAATTAATAAAGTTCATCAAAATAAATAAGCACATAAAAATAAAACCTACTTAATACAAAATTATACACAAAAATTAAAAAGTTAAAGTCTTTGAATCTAATAATAAATATAAATGTAGCCTAATAAATATAAACATAGGTAAAGTTAATATAGACATTGACTTAGTGTTTTAATTTTAGGTTTTAATAGTTCGTAAGTTTAACCTAAAATGTGAACCCGTGAATATTCAGTCCTCCAACAGGCAACAACGGTGAAGGAACATGGTGCACGAAACTATGCACAGAGTTGGGGCTGCAACACAAGCCCAGAGGATAACAGTAAATTTGCGAACCCAACCATTAATAGTAAATTTGCGAACTCGGGCCATTGTTTTAAGTTTAAAAATAGTCTTTTTACGGTGTATCATGCAAGGGTCCGTACTGCGACCCGAGACGCGTCTCGAGTACGGAAATCTATACCTAGGACTTGCGGGTATGTACCCGCAACGTCACAGTACTATATTCGTGCCAGTGCGTATCAAACCTGGTACGCGGGGGAAAGGTGTTTCGGGGGCAGTCTAGCTTCCAACTTATGGGCTGTATGGAGGCAATCAAACACTGAACAAGCCCAAAAAGTGAAGGCATTGATCTTAGATAACACATGGTGGAATTGAACATAGTATTTCTTTGAGTTTTACCGAGCCCATTATGAGCATGGTTTGCTTTACTAACATGGATCAACCATGTCTGGAAGAGATATATGATGGTATCAACTCAATGATTGAGAAGATAAAACCCATCATATTTGCACAAGAACAAGATCTTGAAGAAAATTTTCAAATAAGTAAAATCAATACTCATCAAGCGGTGGAACAAAATGACCACCCCAGTACATCTACTTACCTTTGGATTGATTCCTATATTTTACTGACACAAAGATCCTTACTTTGCAGGGGTGGTTGGCATTATCTGATGATGCGAAAGTCGATGAGGAATATATGTTGGCATTATCTAGGCTCCTCCCTGGTCTTGAGGCCGAGGACATGATTATGATAGAGTTTGCCGATTTAATAGTGGAGATAAGTCATATCCTTGGTGCTTTTCAGTTGAAATACAAGATGGATGCTCATATTTGGTAGGACTTCCATGGTCAAACATCTTTGTACTTGCAGACTCTTGCAATCAAGGTCTTGGCACATGTAAGTTTTTTTATTTTTAATTCTCTTTCCTTTTTGTTTTAACTTTTTTAAAATTTAAGTTTGAGTGCTTAATTTTAGATTTACATTTGACTTTGCCACAATAGGTTGTGAGTTTATCTTCCTCTGAGTGCAACTGGAGTCCATACACTTTCATCCACTTACATAAGCACAACAAGTTGGGGGCTAGAAAGGCCAAAGGTTTGATTTATACACATTCCAAGTTGTGCCTTCTATCCCACAAACAACCGGAGTACAAGGGTCAACAACACATTGGGCTATTGACACTAGAGAGAGTTGACTTGGATGCTTTCATTTTCCACCCATTATTAGTTGACGAGGATTGGAGACTTCGTGGCACCGCAAAACCTACATGCAGGGAGTACTAGTGACAAAGTGGCCTTAATAAGAGTGGTTCGAGTCCATGTGGTTCTAATGAACCACATCATGATGTTGATGTTGATGCTCTCAATGAAGAGGAATATGATGACTATTGAATACTAGTTTGAACTTTGATCATTGGTGTAATAAATTGAATTTAATATATCATGACATTGTGTTTAATTTAAGCCTTTAACAAATTATGAGTTGTCTTTTGTGGTTATTTAGCTTATTTTTGTCTTTCATATGCATAATATGTGGTTAATTCCTATTTAGTAGGTTGGAATATATATATATATATATATATATATATATATATTTAGTAATCTGATGCTTGTCTCCTTCATCAACATTTTCCCAAGGAAGTAAAAGTGCATGGGGATGTCTCAGGGTTCATTGAAATTGCTGTGGAAGCCACAAGAAAAGCATGAGATTGACAGATTGGTGGCTTTGGTTTTTATGCAAATGCCATCCCTTTCAATGTTGTTTGAAATCCCCATACAAAAGCCATGGTAGAGGGGATTGCAAATTTTGGGAAAGGTTATACAATGCCATCTTTTGAAATCCTAAGAACTACTCTGCTAGAAGAGGTGTCATCAATATCTAGCGAACTAGATAAAATGAAAAAGAATTGGAGAAAATCAGGTTGCATTGTAGTAAGTGATGGTGGTCTGATACAAAGCGAAGCCCCCACCCAAATATTCTCGATATAATGTTTAAAAGGTGCTATGTTTATCAAATCAATTGATACAAACAAGGAGGTAAAGACTGCAGATTTGGTGGGGACAAATTAATGATCTTAGAGATATTGAGAACCTTTGGAGGTGGTTTAGAAGTATTGCATAAAATAAAGTATGCACAATCATTACCTCGAAGCCATGAAAGTGGACTTGGTTGTATTCTTATAACTATTTTTGGAGAATCCTTCCGGATCACAATGAGACTAAACGAGGAAACCCACTCGGAATTAAAAAAGCAATATGGGCATCTCTCGACCAATGATTGAATAACCAAGGGATTTCTTTGATGCCCAATCGAATATAGAAAGTAGACATGAAGATACTCTAGAGTTTGAAAAGAAACTGAAGAGGATGAGGATTCTCATTAACCAAAGAGGCATAGCCAACAACAAAATAAGTACCAGTAGCGTCCCTTCCCCATCCCAACTTATCAGGATCGGGGGATGAAGAAATAGGACGTGTTTTCAAGATATGATGAAGCAACAACTGCACTTGACGATCCAAAGTAATTGGCCACTTCTCAGGTGGAATCCAAGAATTCCCGATTCCCAATCTCCCATAGCTGACTAGCTGGTTTACCATAATGGGAAACCCTGACCCATCCCAGATCCTACATTTGTTCCATAATAGGTTTGAGCTGGGGGTATTGATGGATAATAGGGGCCTGCCCATCCCAAGAATCAGTCCAGAATTTGGCACATTGCCCATTATTAACAATCCAAAAAGCTTCTTCTTGATCATATCTTCTCCCACTTTGATGAACTTCAAGGTGGGAGATCCCTTAGTGGGTAGGGTAGATCTAATAATTTTCTCAGGAGGATTATTCTCAACATACTTGGCTCTGAACATGGCTGCCCATAAATCATTAGGATAAACCAACATTCTCCAATATAACTTGGCTGCCAAAGCCTTATTTTGCTTAGGCGAAGATCTGAATCCCAGACCTCCTAGCATTTTTGGCCGGCAAAGAACATCCCATCTAACCAATGACCACTTTTTCTTATCTTGAACTCCACTCCACAAGAATTTTTGGCAAATAGTATCCACCTGTTTCAAAATAGCACCAGGGATGTTTAGGACTGAGGCAACATAGATTGGCATAGCTTGAAGGACCGACTTAATCAAAGTCATCCTTCCTCCAGAGGAAAGCCATTTATTAGTCCACTTACTTAATTTGTGTTCAAACTTGTTGATTAACCATTCTGCTAAAAGAACCCCCAAATCTCTTAACTTTATCAGAATTTGCTCCTCTTGTCTTTCGAGGCTAAAAGAACCCCCAAATATTGACACAGAACCTTGCTTTCAAACTGCTTAGCTTCCTGTTGGGTGGCCCTCTCCAAGCATAGTGGAATCATCAACAAATTGAAGATGAGAAAGCGGATGACTATTTTTGGCCAATTGAATACCATGGATTTTTTTCTCCTGACAGGCTTTACGAGCAAGTCTGCCCAAACACTCAACCATAATTATGAATAGGAAGGGAGATAAGGGATCTCCTTGCCTAATACCTCTAGAAGCTCCAAAGAAACTTGAGGGAGACCCATTCACCAACACAACAAAAGAGACTGAAGAGAAACAAGTCTTCACCCATTGAATCCATCTCATGGAAAACCCAAATCGATCCAAGATTTTACAAAGGAAGCCCCAATCCACTCTATCATAAGCTTTGGAGAGATCCAATCTAATAAACATAGCTGGAGTTTTCTGAACTTCCATAGAATGCAAAATTTCCTGAGCTAACACAATCTCATCATGGATATGGCGACCAGGAACAAAGCCCCTTGCTCAGGAGATATAATCTTGTAAAGAATGGGTTTAAGTCTTTCCGCTATAACCTTAGTGATGATTTTATACAGAACATTACATAAGGCTATAGGACGGTAACCGGAGACATCTTCCACCTCATTTGCTTTAGGGATCAGGGCAATGTACGTCTTGTTAATGTCCTCAAGCAAATTATTAGTCATTCTAACTTCTTCAACCACCTGTAACAGATCTCCTTTAATAATGTCCCAAAAGGTCTGAAAGAACTCAATAGGAAAGCCATTTGGAGAAGGGGTTTTACCTTTCTTCATTTTGAAAACAATTCTGTGAAGATCTTCCTCCGTAACCGGTTGGGTCAAGTTTTCATTATCCTGCTACGAAACACAATTAGGAAGAACATTTAGAAGTTGTTGCAAGTCCATATCCAAGGATTGAGAAGTAAACAACTTGGAAATACTGCATGCACCACCGTTGCATTTTAAGCATGGAATGAACCTTTGAGCCATCATCCTTAACAAAGGAGTGTATATAATTGTGGGCCCTTCTCGCCAAAACAGATTTGGCATCCGGGTATGTGGCCAAAAGTCAGTTTTTTCTGTGGCTTCTCATACACAGAAGAGTTTTAACAGGAGACCATCTTCTAAAGAGAGGTTTGTATGGCCCGTTTAGATGTGCTTTATGCCTTCATGCTGAAGAGTCTTCTACTCATCTTTTTTTCTCATGTCCTTGGGTTATCCCGCTGTGGCGACTTCTTGCTTCTTTATTTAAGATGCATTGGATAAACTTTGATTCTCTTGAGCAGATTTTTAGAGCTTGGCAGGAATCCCTCCCTAGAGGCCAAAATCTTCTCCCTATACTATGGAGTGGTATTTCTCTTCTCTCAGTAGAATATTTGGAAGGAAAGAAATAGTAGAATCTTCATGCAAATTAGTAAAGACAACTCTTTTGTGTGGGAGAAGACCAAAATCAACATATCGGAAAGCCTGAAACATAAGATATCTCGCCTCAAGATCTTTCCCCTGAATGGGAAAACATTTGTAAGCAATTAAATATGGATTGTAAGGATGTTTCTTACCTAGGATGCACAACAAGAACAAAGTCCTAAGGACGACTAGTCGAAGAATCCTTCTCCGTGGATATGGTAAGTTGAATATGGATGGGGCTTCTAAAGGAAATCCAGGAAAATTGCTATGGGAGGCATTGGTAGGGATGTTGAAGGTGGGGTGCATTTTGTTTTTGCTGAGAATCTTGGTTCTACTACCAATAATCTGGCTGAGGTGAAAGCTATTTACAAAGGCATGCAAGAGGCCTTGAAAACTGGATGGCATAAAATACAGGTGGAATTGGATTCCCAAATTATTTTCCACTTGCTTTCTGATAATAGATTGGATTCCCCTCCCAATTGGCGTATTGCCAAAGAGGTGTGGAAGATAAAACAACTAAAAGGAAAATTCCATGAGGTCCAATTCGGTCTCATTCCTCGTGAAAGGAACAAAGTTGCTGATGGACTAGCTAATTGGGCTCTTGACAACAAGGACCTGTTTTGTTATGGCATGCCCCCTCCATGGTGGTCCAACAAGCTTCATGAGGATATCAGACTTATTCTTAATCTTGAATCTCTGTCATGATTGTTTTCTCTGCTTTTCTGTTGTATAATGCTCACGCTTGGGCCAATAGCTTTTAGGCTTGGCATAGCCGAATCTGTAATTTCGAGCTTTACATAATATAAGGTTTTGTTATATAAAAAAAATACTCTAGAGTTTGGAATCAAACTCAACTTAGACAATGCATCGAGGAATTGCTTGTTTGCATAACGAAACAAAGAGGATGGAGCAATGGAAAATATATAATATGTGTAGATTGATTTGATATAAATGAGATGAGATGAAATGACCGAGTAGACAAGGGAGGAGATGTGTGCTTAGGGACGCTTTGGAAGTGAAGGATAAACATCCATAGTCGTACCTAATTAGGATTATAGTAAGTCCTTCCAAAAATGTCTTGTCCTCAAAGCATAGGAAGCAACGCATAAGCATCCTCAAAGAATTGGTTGTACCATGAAGCCTCTTCCTTTGGTAAAACTTTCTAGTTAATTAGGTATTCATTAATCTTCATGGTTCATAAAGATTTGGGTCACATTGCTAAAATACTCTTGTTCTAGAATAGGCCACATCCATCATCCAAAACGGAAAGCTCAGATTGAACCATAGAGCGTGCTCCTGACTTTTAGACAAGATACATGAAAAGCTTCGTGAATGTCCCTTAATTGGAAGGTCTAAAGCATATGCTACCTTACCTTCTTTGGAATTCGAAAAGGACCTTAGTATTTTGGAGATAATTTCTTTACACCCCATTTTAACATTTTCTTTTAGGGTTATAGGTGCAGAAAAACCCAATCAGTTTCTTGAAATTCTCTCTCGGGGTGATGTTGATCCACCTGTTTCATCCTATTCATATGTCCCGTAATTGGAAGGTCTAAAGCATATGCTACCTTAGCTTCTTTTGAATTCAAAAGGACCTTAGTATTTTGGAGATAATTTTAAAGTTCTTTGCTCCCCATTTTAACATCTGCTTTTAGAGTCAGTAGGTGCAGAAAAACCCAATCAGATTCTTGAAATTCTCTCTTAGGGTGACGTTGATCCGTCTGTTTCATCCTATTTTGCTCATGCTCCAAATTCTCCTTTAAAGTTTGAATTGTTGCATTATATTGTTTTAGAAAATCACGTCAAGGACTTTTGTTTGAGAAAGTACAAAATCCTTATGCTTTGGTGGCTTACGCATTTTCGCTGATGCATGATATGTAGTCTTATACTACCATTCTGAGATAAGATAAGATAAGATAAATATATTAATGTCCAACGAATGACCACAAAAGTAGGTCAATGGGACTGCAGCCCAAACAATATACAAAGTGCGAGAGGGACAACTCAAAACGAGTTCCCAAAAACCGAAAAGAAGAGAAAAGACAACAGAAAGGAAACCCGAAGCTAAATGCCCCCACATGCGGGGGCAAAGGAGCAAGCGGGGGAGAAAAACGACAGAAGCGAAGAAGAGAATGAAAGGGGGGGCAAGTGAGGACCAGAGGTCTAATCAGGAATGGTAGCCACACCCCTCCTAACATTAGAGGCCGACGAAAAGAAGCTCCTGATGGACTGGCAACCCGAAGAGGGGGGTGAAAACCTCCTCCCAGGTTGAGATCTGAAACTGATGCGCCGACCAGGGGGACGAATGGAGCTGGACTGCCCTCTGGTACGTGTGTGCATCTGATGCTGCTGGCGGTGATCGAGGGAGGTGTGAAGGTCCAGTCGGGGACGAACTGACCTATGCACTGAATCTGGGCCAGGAAGGCTCTGTCGTTTAGTTCCTCCACTAGTGGGTAGAACCGGAAAGAAGGTTGTAATTCGTCTCGTGGGGACGACTCGCGGAGGGGGATGAAGAATCTGGTCTCGTAACAACAAAGACTCACGGATGTAGAGGGCAAGACACCGTTGGTCGATATACCTGAAGAAGACCGGGAGAGTCTGGATCTCTCTGAAGAGACAGTGAAAGCGTCCTCTGATCTCATAGTAAATGGGAGCGGAAGATGAAATGAGTCTCAGTCTCCACCTCATGAAGGCTACAGAGCCTACAAAGTCTATCCACCCGATCAATGTGGTGATCAGTCTCGCACCGGAGTCTGTGGGAGCCAACTCGAAACTGACCCAAAGGTATACGGAGGGCATGCACCCAGTGACGAGAGGTGTACTGCGGGCGGATGATGAGCCCATCTCTGATTTCAAGAAAGTGCTCTGCATAAAAAGACATCTTAGGTCGCAAACCCCCAGGGTGGTTCACCCAAGTAGTCTGAATGAAGCTCCTGTAGATATCCTCCCGGATGGACCTGTTCAACACTTGCTTGGTGGGCAAGAGATGACTGGGAGCATTCAAAGAATACTTGGAAGGGGGAGACGATCAATCTGGATACCAACTGAGTCCAACAGAGCAGAAGTCTCGACAAACCAACAACGGCCCCCAGCCTGGGCAATACTCACAGAAGAACAATAGGCGAGATATGGATACCTGTCCTGCTCATCGGAAAGATCACCAAACCTCCTGATACGGTGAAGAAAGGATGATATGTCAAATATAGTCTCCAGACGGAAAGGTCGAGCTCCGAACTCTGCCAAAATAATATGCTGGGGGACCGTCTGTTTGCATCTGATGAAACGACGAAGGAGGAGAGTCTGAATCCTCTCAGCTGAGGCCCAATCTGTGTCCAAAAGGGAGGGCCCCAGACAAAATGAACCCGTAGAGAACAGTGGGGCGGATGAGGGAGTTCATAAGAAACATCTTGGAGGAGACGTCCTGGAAGTGGTGCCGAAAGCACTGTCTCTCGAGAATGGCAAGAGACCCATACCCTTTGTTCACCCTCGGCTGAAGAGCATGCCTCATATTGAATCTAGGCCCTGAGAACTGGACTCCCAGGTAGGTGTATGTATTAGTAATTTCAACCTCCTGCCCCTTGAAGAAGAAATGGAGGTGTGATGTCCGCAACCCGTTGAAGACCATGACCTTGGTCTTACCCAGATTGACCGTCAAATGCCGAAGATCACAGAATAAAGCAAGTGCATCAAGTTGTCTCTGAAGCCCCTCAGGAGAAGAGGCAAGTAAAACAATATCGTCGGCAAATAGAAGAATGGAAATCAAGACGTGGTGAAGAAGGCAACCGTCCCCTTCCTGAATGTGATCCCGAAGAAAAGATTCCAACTCATCAATGTAAATGCCAAAGAGGGTAGGAGACAAGGGGCATCCCTGTTTAACCCCAATGGTGCTCCTGATGAGATCAGATAATCCGTGTGCAGTACGGAGACGACCAAGGATGGACTCATAGAGGCGCATGATGGCAATAACAAGAGTCTCAGAAATACCGATGTCTTGGAGTCGCTGGAAGAGGGCCATGTGAGGTACGGAGTCAAAAGCTTTTCGAAAGTCTACAAAGCAACAATAGACTTTCGAAGAGCGGTGGCGAGCCTCCTCAATAATAGCCCGAAGGGTGAATATGTGGTCAATGGTGTGGTAACCAGGGCGAAACCCAGCCTGACCTCTGGCTCTGAGCTGCTTCTGCTCCAAAATCTCGGACAACAACCTGTGGAGGACTGTAGCATATAGTTTGGAGAAAGAATGGCCTACCATGATAGTCCTGTAGTTGTTCGGATCAGAAATGGACCCAACTTTGTGGATCGGGTGAATGATATGATGAGACCAGGTAGGAGGGAAGCCCACTCTGACCACCTGATTGAAAAGATCTACCAAATAGGTACCAAAAACCTCAAAACCCTGCTTGAAGAACTCACTGAAATCGTCCACATCACTGCCTTTCTGATTCAAAATCCTTATCATTTCTTTGATATTACGGTGAGTGAAGGGATTACCAGTGGCGGGATGCTAATCTGGGTAGACTGCTGCCTCGGAACATCGTAAAGGGTAGTGGTGTGTGAAAAAATGGAGATAGGATCGATCGTTGTGGAGGAGGGGGAGTGGCGGGGAAAGATAGTACGCCAGAAGGACCGAGGGTTAGTCCTAAGGGAGGTGGAAAGCATATATCTGCGGTGGGAAATGAAGGAGCGTTTCTTACGGCGGAGAAGGCACCTGTAGGCAACCTTAAGAGTGTGGAAGGAGGGGAGGGCCTGGGTAAAAGCCTGGCGAAGACGACGGTGAAGGGATTTGCACTCTACATCGTACCATTTGTTCATGGGGCAAGATTTAGTAGTACTAGTGGCCGAGGGAAGGGTGGTGGAGCTGGGAAAGGATCTCAGGGCAGCCTCCCACATGGCAGAGGAAAGGCAAGAGTACTTGGCCTCCGCACTAGGCATGTTAGAGAATAGGGCTCAGAGGGGAGAAGGTCGCGGATGTGGGATGAGTAAGATCCGTAATCTCCTTTATCAAATTGAAAGGAGATGCGAGGTGGGTAGTGGGGAGGGGGAGGAGGGGCGGTGGTGGTAGGAAAGTTGGCGACCAGAGAGAAAGATAGGACAACATGATCGGCAAGGGGAATGGGGGAAACAAAAAGGAGTAGAAGAGGGGTGAGATGTCCGGGCTGGCAAGGATATAGTCTACCACACTAGTGCCTCCGCCATGGGGACGACATGTGAAGAAACGTGAATCCGGAAAGCGCTCAATCCCGTTGAGGATCACCATCCCCTGAGACTCCCCGAGCTGAAGGAGGAACCATCCATAAGCTGTGAGAGGGCCATCTGTGTCCGCAGAAATCCTATGTAGACCAACTGACATAGGGTCAATCCTCTGTATGCGTAACCTATCCATTGACTGTCAAATATTTAAACCATTGATTTTGTTTATCGGAAGCAAATATCAACCATTTAAACCATTGATTTTGTTTATCGGAAGCAAATATCAAGGATACCCTTCTAAACACTTGTTAACAACTTCTATATGTCCATTTGTTCGGAGAACGTTACAAAAAATCATTGTTAGAGATATCCCCGTTTGAGCACACATCTCTTTCCAAACATTTCTGTGTGTAAGGAATTGTGATCGCAAATGATCACCCTAGGAAAACCATGGAATTTGTAGATATTTTCTACATAAAATTCCACAATTTCTTGTGTCAAATACATCTTTTGTAATATCCCCTTCCCAGGTTGAAGACCCTTAGCTTGTTTTGTCTATCCGATACCTAAGGGAAGAAAATAAGGGTGACTTAAGTTATAATATTTTATTATAAAGTGCAAAAGTGAAAATAAAATAAAAGAAAACATTAGATGCACTTATAATAATTTATTAGTGACTTAAAAATAGAAAAAGGCAACATATAGTGAAAAACACTTGGGCCAAATTGTTTATTTCTAGGAAAGTGCGATTTGCACTAGGGAGCAAAAATAAATAGGAAAATAATGTAAGAGCATATGGGCCAAGTTATTCACTCTAGAAAAATGTGACTTGCATTAGGAAGGAAAGTGGAGGGAAAAGAAGCATTTAATGAAGAGAAATGTGATTGGCTTTCATGAGTGGCCATTTTGGGTCACAAGCTCTATTTAGGCAAGTCGACTTGCCTTTGTAGAGACACACTTGAATATTTCTCCATTTCTGATTTTGTATGAAGCTTTCAGCTTTGTCTATATTATTTCTAAGGACGAAACCCTTTAGAAATACCTCTTGAGGACGAAAACCCTCCAAGAGTTGAGAGGATTCTCCATACAGGGGTTTCCATTGGGCATCAAGGAGTTAGCTGTGTTTTCTATCATTTTTCCAGCAGTGTGAAGGCTGTAATTTTGCAGATTTCTACAAGGGTTTGAAGAAGGGAATTGTTGTTGTGTCTCTTCTTCATTTCCAACAGTATTCTGGGTGGAGCGACCTATCTAGGGAGCTGGTTCGTGAGATTTTGGAGCTGTCTAGAAGCTGATTCTATTGCTGTTTACAAGTCTGATTTTTAGTGATTAAATCAGCCAACTTTCAGAATTTTCCAGCCCAAAACCCTAAGGGCGAATTGGTGTTTTGGCTGTTTAGGGCACTTGTGGTGGTCATTTGCATGAATGGGTAACATCATTGCATTCTCCCTATTTTTCTAAATCCGTGCATAGTTTATTTGTGTGGATCGGAGCATTTTTAGTGAGTTATGAATTTTTGAAGTTGCCATAATTTTCTGTAGACTGGGGTTTCAAAATAAATTCATTTCAGCTGTATATGGGCTCTAAAAATTCAGATCTTTGCATGAATATATTGAGGGTGAAATATTATAAGTTTTAGCTCTGTTTATGGTGGAAAATATCATGATTTATTTCTGATTTTTATAAGTTTCAAAATCTGCCCTAGTTGCCATTTTTGGATTTAATTCAGATCTGCATTAGATATTTTGAGATAATTTCTATAAATTGCATTTGGGTATTTGGATTTGCCTAAAATCCAAGTGGGGGTCAAATATGTCCATTTGGGGACATTACATCTTCATGCCCTTAAAACGAGTGTATTTCATGAGATAATACACTATCATGTGAATCTGATTCTTGCCTACTAACATAGGCAATCTATCAATGAAATCCGTTGAAAGTTCCTTCTATTTTTGGTTAAGGAAACTAAAATCCTTTTGCAAAAATCACTGAAAATCCATACCAAGCGTGTGTAAAACCTTTTTTTTTAAGCACCGTCATTTAAACCATTTGAAGGTTATTCCTTCCAATTGTAGGAAAGCGTTTTTGATCACTTCCTCATCAGTTTTAACTGGATTAAATTTTAAATTGCTATTGAATTTAGTGCATGGTGCCACTAAACTTTGGAAGATCAATTTTGGCATTTGTTTTATACAATATGAATGTCTATGTTTGTAACCAACATGCCAAAGTTGTGTATTTTCTTCACCAAACTTTAGTGTGAGAGTATAACATAACTTTGTTCACTGCAAGAACTACTTGATTGGTATTGGTTAAGATTACATGTCTGCATGATTGTAGCTATCTTGTTTTTACATTATTTAATGATTGTTTCATCTTTCTAACTTTGCTTTGTAACCCCACCATATTTGTGTTCATAATCTCAACATTAGATTTCGTTGTTTGTAGTTTGGATAGATTATGGCTATCTTGGTGTAGGGTGTTAATATCTCTGCCATACACATGAATGTCCTTCTGAACATTATTTATTCTTGGTATATTTTAATACTAGAAATTTTAAAAATTCCTTTTTAATCTATATTTTGTTTTTATTTTAACCTTTTATTTTGTTATTATAAATAAAAATCACTTGACGTAGGTGGGGAGAAGGAAGTGGATCATTAGGGGTGGTTTAGTTTAAGGGTCGTAAACTTAACATTGCACCCTTCTAATTTACCACCAAAATAAGCACCAGATTTTGCTACTAAATTTATGATGAGATATGCAGAAGAAGGTAATGAAGTTACTAATAATTCTGGTATGCTAAAAATCCAAAATAAGAAGGGCCTTGAGATTGATATCGCTCAGCATTTTTCTAATACATGTATTTAAGATATCTATACTAGCTATACGTTAATTTTCATTTTTGATTCTACGGGTAGTTGCTGATGATGCTGTTGGGGCCAGCTGTTTTAAACTTTCACTTGCTCCCTCAATGTAGATATTAACATGAGGTGTACATGATGAATTGTGGATGACCACCCGATGTTCTTCTGTATATCTTTGTGTGATCAGGATTGATATTGGAGACGATGGCTTATAACAGGGATATTCCATTCTTGTGCTTTGTGTGTTCTTGTACATTGATGTGATGATGTTTATGTTAGAAATATTATTGGTGTTCTATTTGTGTGTCCACTTTCCGTTATGTACCATTTGTTTAAGTGCCTACAACTTGCACAGGCATTGCAATGTATTCAAGAAAATAAAATAGAAATGGAGAATGAGATTCAACAGGTGCATAATCATAGTAAAATTCTCTTTACAGAAGTTAATGGAATTAATTTTTAAAGAACATAGATATTATGAGCAAAGACAGCCAGCATAATCATAGTCAAATTCTCTTTACAGAAGTTAAGGGTTTAAATTTTTTAAAGAACATAGATATTATGAGAAAAGACAGCCAATCTTTCGACAAAGGAATTTCCATAGTGGTAACAATGTTAGTGTTAACAACAAAATTCAACATGAACAGATTATTCAAAACATTACAGTTCAAACTGACATTCAAGTCTTGTTCAAAAAGTTCAGACTAATGAAATGTTACACAATGTCAATAGTATTTCAAGCACGATGTATGAGCATATTGAAAAGAATGACAATGTTAATAGTTTGCAGTATGCAATGAATGTTTTTTTTTAATTGATAAGGTGGGTTGAAGGGACCCGTTCCCTGTGCAAGAAGCAGAGGCTAAATCCTCAGGAAAACAAAAGGCTTCATTAGCCAAAAGCAAACGGCTGGCAGAAACTGATCTCCAACAAATAAGCACAAATAGAAAGATTTTATACTAAACATACTAAATAATGATTAAACCTGATTTACTTCCCACCCTGCGATGGAAAATAATCTTCAATGTTGCCCATTCGTCCCTTTTTGCTTTTCCGCTTCTTCACTTCTTGCCACTTGCCATGATCAGACGAAATAACCAGCGCAAGGTCACTGGGATTAACCAATGCAATCAAATTTTCTGACACAGAATCCTGGTCTGATTCCGAACTTTCCGATAATGCCCCTTTTTGATCCACCTACTACTAGGCGATTTTCCTGTATTTCCATCTCTGTATCATTCTTTTCTGCATCTACTTTACCCTCGGAGTTAGGATTTCTCGAATCATCCTTAAAGTTCGAAGAAGACACCAAATCCGGATTCAAAGTACCCCATCCACTAGAAGAAGTCGATCCATTCTTTTTGCAGATTTCTGGTTTTTATTGAAGGGACAAGAAGCTTGCAGATGACCCGTGTTTCTGCATATTCTACATCTAAATGCAGTATTCTCATAGTCTAAAACCTGGGTATGCTGAAACTTACCAAATTTAAGATTAATTCGATCTAGTAATCCTTTGCTCAAATCGATTTCAACGCACATACGGGCATATGAACACAGACCCAAATGCGTTCTATCCAAGTCTTCTTTTAAAAACTTGCCCAAAGCGTTTCCAATGTCCTCCAGGGCATACCACGATGCAAAGGGAGGTTAGGAAGCCTGACCCAAACGGGCGTTTTGGTAATCGAATAAGTATGCGGATCGAAATCCAGAAACCATGGGGTTACAAATAAACCAACATGTCCCTAGAACCACGAACCCTCTGTCATGCAATGCTGATAATCCTCAGATTCCCTAAAATGGACAACAAAAAATCCCTTGGAACAAAGAGAGATTTCACACTTGTTGGTCCAGTTTTCGAAAATCCACTGATACAATGCGGAGGAGGAAGGCCAAAAACCATTGAACCTTCCGATCACTGCATCCCGAGATAAATTTTTGTAATATTCCTCCACTTCAGGGTTCTCGATGATTAAAGAAGGGATATCCTCACCAAATCAACCAGATAGGTCTGATTGTTTGGTGAATTCTTGCCTGGAGTTCGACTTCTCGATTTTCTAGTATATCTTTGAATGAAGTTGTATTCTGGGAGTGAGCCAAGCCCCGACTGCCAGAGCACCGCCGCGTTATTCCATTAAAATCACTGCTTGCCCAACAGCCCAGGCTGCATTTAAGGCTTGACCAATTTTGAAACCCTAGGGTTAGGGCATGGATTAACGCAATTCTGACCCCGCCTCCATTACCCCCGTGTTCCTCCATCAGCCCGAATCCCCGATGCCAAGTCGTGACCATTCGGCTCCCCTTGCGGAGCTTGCAAAACTTTACGGTTACCAAAACCGATTTCTCCATTCGCTGCATTTGCATTTTTTCGCTCCATTCGCAGCCCTGTTTTCCACTCCAAGATGCATTGAATGTTAAAAATATTGAAATTTTTGAAATTATTGACAAGGAAGAATTAAATCAACATAAACTTGAATACAATTAACACGCGCATGATGATGAAATTATTCAATTGCAATGACAAAATTCAAAAATCAGTAATTCCAGTATTAACATATGGCATCAATGCATATCTAGATCAAATCCTTATTTAATGCATTGTTATGTTGAGAACTTATAAAAGATATTATCATTTATCTTCTACATGTGCTCTGAGGATGAAACCTTTCGTACATGGGTGGGCATGTTATAAACCTATTCTGAACTCAACTAGGTGGTCTCTTATATTTCTCTTCTATTCATTATGTGAATATTGCACAGATGTGCTTGTTTGGTATATTACAAACATTTTCTTATGCAACTTGTGAGTCCAATAGTTATGTATGGAAGTTGTTGATTGTAATTAGGAAAATAAATATATTCTTATGTATGGTGAAGTTCAATACTTTTGCATAGGAGAGATGGAGTAACAGTGAGGCATCTATATGGTAGAACTTCCCTCTAAGGAAATATGGTGTCAGCTTTGAAGAACTTAGTGAAATTGTACATTGCAGATCTTTGATGCAGTAAAAATTTCTATGGTAGGCTTTGCTTTGGATCTGAAATTATTTGCTACATTTGTGTTAACAAATATGAATTTTCTGAAGCATTGTATGAGGTTGTTCATTGCTATATTTGGCTCTTTGTAAGATACCACATAGGTTTGTAGTTTGGATACACTTTACTTATTGTTTTCATTTTTAGTTTTGGCTATACATTTTTTTGTATTCATATGCTATTTCATTTTCTATATTTGTAAGGTTTTGTATATATTCTAGTCAATGACCTGATGTGTTTTGCAGATTAGAAGCCTAGCATGGCCAGCGGTTCTTGTAGGCATGGTTGCTCAAAGTGCAAGGTATGTCCAAGTTGCATTTTTAAAAAGTGACACATCTTATATTACTTCAGAGAACAAATTATATACATGAGCTGAGAATTATGATTACAAGGAATATATTTACATACATAGGCAAGGAAAGTGTAATGTCCCCTTGGGGCAAAAATAAGAGCAATTTGGATTTCCTAGAAAACCCTTATGACAAACATGTAATAATCTGAATTTTCTTCAAACCCTCATGGACAAAAATACAGCAGTCTGATTTCTTTCTTTTATTAATGAAATATCAACAAAATAGAAATACCCACAAGCTAGGAAATATTGATAAATCCTTGAAATGTATTGATTTGATGGCCAAGTTCACAAATATACCAAAAACTGAATTTTTATTTATTGTTTTCCAATTGAAAATATGCAATAAAAACAGTTGACCTTATGAGCAAAATATGAAGAATGGAAGGCTCCCGCTGGCTGTAAATTATGCCCTAGGGCAGGTTATGGGCTCTTGCAAGCCCTAGCACCTCCTATGCCTCACTATGCAGCTGGAAGGGTCCCCAAAGGGGGACATCCCACTCCCCAAGTGGATCGACATGCCCTAGAAGGGCTTCAAAACACTGATACAGCTCACTCCAATGATATTCCTACTAAATGAATGGCTGTGCTAGCTGAGAAAAGTCTGACAATCCGATCTGAATGTGTGCCCTAGCTGTCGACCCTAGAAGGGCCTCAAAACACTGCTACAACTCACTCCAATGATATTCCCACTGAATGATGGCTGCCCTAGCTGAGAAAAGTCTGACAATCTGATCTGAATGTGTGCCCTAGCTGCTGACCTTTGAAAACTATCTTGAAACTGTGCCCTAGCTTGTCCAAACTGAAAATCCTTGTTTGTAGCTCAATTGCAACCCCGTGATGGAGTTACCTCAAAGGATTTGAGGGTTTTCATCCTCTAACCTTGCAACAATGAAGGGTTTTCGTCCTCCTTGCAGATGGAAGTTGGATCAGCAGTCCAAAATCTCATTGACAAAATATAATGTATGCAAAAGATGATTGCAAATGAACCCCACACCTTTTATACTTTTTTGTCTCTATTTTCCAAGTGGGGTGCTCCATGTGGATTTTTGTGAGAGTCCCCAAATGGGCACTTTTACCCCCAAATGGATTTTAGGCAAAACCCAAATTTGAAACTGAAATAACACAACAAATTTGAACTTCCACTTACAATAAAATGCCCAAAATTTGCCAGAATGAACAACCAACTGAAAATTAATTTTTATTCCTCAAATATTCACTTTTCCACATACCCACAAGGCCAAAAATGGCGATTTGGGTGGTTAGAATCAATTACAAGTGAAATCAGATTTTTCTAACCCTTGACTGATTTTATAAAAATAAACTAGGGCTGAAAATACCCAGAAATTACAGCAGTGAATATTAATTTATGTGTACCACAAATGAGGCTGGAAATGTTGAAAATATCTTCTTTGAGGATGCCCAAACAACTCCAAAAAGTTGCAGATCCAACAACCAAAAACCCCCAAAATGAAGGCTCACAATTCCCAAACTGGGTCGCTTGGGGTGTAGAAATGCCCAAAAATTGCAGATTTGATTCCTTTTCAAATTCTCCTGTTTGGCTGGTCCAAACACACATCAAACACCAATAACTCAGATCTGATTTATGCCCAATTGATTCTTGAAGTGCAATCAACCCCAAATATGTCCAAATCTGAAAATACTTCTACCAATCACTGATCAACAAAAATGCAGCCCAATGATGAACCCCGGATGGATCCACCTCTCAAAACTGAGGAGTTTTCATTCCTCAATCTCTGAAACTTTGGAGGTTTTCGTCCCCAACGTTTCCTCTCCTTGAGGGTTTTCGTCCTCAAGAGTGAATCTCTAAGGGTTTTTCGTCCTTAGAAGATTATTGATGCAAGCTCAAAGCTCAACATACAAAATCAGATTTTATAAAATAGTCAAAAGATGATCTCCACAAGCAAGTCGACTTGCTTTTATAGAGGTAATGGGCCAAATAGCCACCCTCAACATCCAATAAGCTTTCATCCCCTCATTTAATGTTTTTTTCACTTTATTCCATCCAAAAAGGGGGTCACATTTTCTCTAGGATAAATAAACATTAAAAAATGTCTTTTTCCTTTTCTAATTTTGCTTTATCATTAAGTCTATAATAACTTAATATAAGTGCCTTTATAATTTTTCCTTTTATATGCACTTTATAATAACTTATTATGACTTATGTTCCCCTTGTGTTCATTCCTTAGCCGTCGGGAAGACAAAATGAGGTAATGGTCTTTTGACCGAGAAGGGAATATTACATTTTTGTACTTTAATTAATAAAGTGACTTTCTTATTTTTTATTTTAGCGTTAAGTCACTTAAAATAGGAAGTCCCCTTTATTTTAATAATAATAACATAAGTTGCCTTTATAATATTACTTTTTGGCTAACTTAGTTATATTATTACTTTATTTCCCTTTTCTCCACCCCTTTAGCTTGTGGGAAATAACTGGATAGGCTAAGGGTCTTCTATCGGCATTAATTCCAAGAAAAGGACATTACGAAAGAAAGTACCTTGGCTTGTGCTCCAATTGCATTGAATTCAAATCTTTTAAAACCACTCAATCTTGGCTTGTACAATAAAAGTCAAATCTTGTCTAAGAAGTCGTAGGTCCCCCATATTGAATGGGGAGGTATCTTCTTGAAAGGTGGCTTTGCATTTTTCCTCCAAATGAAACTGATTGCTACCAACCAAATTATGTGCCACATACTTTTGTGGGGGTCCTTGAACATCTAAAAATTTGCTAGAAGTGGTCCTCACCTAGTGACTCGGGCAAGAAAAGGGAAATTGAACTTGGTAGAATATATGGTCAATTGTCTCCCCTTTCTCACACAAAATGCAAAAAGCGTCCACAATATGCACCTTATTCGGTGATGCTTTTACAAATAAATCTTAATGCATGACTAGCAATCCCAATGCCTTGTTTTTAAAGAAAGTTCGGGCTTGATTTCACATTGAATAGGCATTTTGTCTTATTTTGATCTTTGTTTGTTAAAACTGTTGAAATTTAATAGGTCAATCTTGTAATGTCATCCCAACATTAGAAATTAGCTAGAACTTGATATATCTTTGGTTTGGTGAATTTTGAGATAGCATTTTGAGTTTGATGGAAACATTTCCTCTTGGTCTTGTTCTTACCTATCTTACTCTTATTTGTTCCTTCACTCTACATATTTTTAAAGAGGGTTGTAATATATGTCACAACAAATAAAAAAGGATGTTTATTTACACATGAAAATAAGATGAAAAGTTAGTTTGAACTGATTTCAATGCTCTATTATGTTGAAATATTACTCTAGGTAAAATTCAAGTGCGAGTCTACATCATATATTAAAAATCATACCTATGTAAATGCTACAATGGTAAATGCCTATAATTAATAACCTAAGCTACAATATTACTACAGGGTACATAACCTACTAGTGATCATATCCATTATCTTTTAATGACATTGGAATTGAACTCTAGGTTGACTCGACGCAGGTTAGATGGTCTAGTAGTCCATGGAACTATTTGGGAGAAATTCCAGGTGGCGTTGGGCACAATTGGATCGAACCATGCAAGAAAGTGTATTAAATTCCTTGTTTAAAAGATTTTTTCTAAATATGGAGTGAAGAAAGAAGTTAAAGCTTTTTCAAAGGTAATAGTGGGCGAATGCTCTTAAAATGAGCAAACAGCTTAAACAGCACGAGTAAAAGAACACAGTAACCTTCAATTGCAAAATAACATGTTTTTTGGGGCAAGTGGACTTGAAATAATAACACTATGTAATTTTGGTTTCATCATCATACATTTTTTTTTGATAAGTAAAAATAGTATACAGATATAATATAATATAGAAGGATAATTAGAAAATGCAGAGGCAATTCTGCAGCCATAAAGACAATCAATTGATCAAAGAACACTTGGCAATTTCAGTTCTCTGACTGTGTAACACTATGGAAAAGCTTCCTAGTCAACGGAAAAGCTTACTAGTCAATGAAAAAGTTTCTCATTGATACTGAGGTTTGAGCATTCAAACATTTTACAATGAGATATTAACAAAAACCAAATAGGCAGCCCACATAGACTTATCAAACTGAAGTACTAGAAGACTTAGATTCACAACAAATAACTATTTTCTATGAATAAACTGGATAACATGAAATAAAAAGTGAAATTGCATTGGATTAGATAATTTATTGAGGAAGTGTACTGGATTTATTCTTCCTCATCTCTCACATCAACCACCCCCTGTATATTTTGATCATGCATCAGCTTCGGAGATGCATGTGGAGCTGCTTCTTGAAACCCTCAGAGATTCTATTTTTCTTGTAGCTTGGGGACACTATAGAAATCTCATTGTTCTGTTACTCTTTTGTCAAGAGGAGTGTACTCTGAGAAACCCCAGTGTAAATTATTCCGGAGCTTAGCTTGAGAGTTGTGTATTGCATTTGGGAAGTCCTGGATTCTGCAATTGTTGCAGCTTGTGGATCTTCTGGTAGATCTTGAGCACTTCTTGCTGATGCTTTTGATTCTGCTCTTGTATGTCATGATCCATCCATTTCACTTGTTGTTGATACCTTTGATTTGTTCTTTTATAAACCATTGTATCAGTTCCACATATTCCACCGGGAAATAGATGTTGGTTCTGTAGTCTTAAGTAGGGGTGCGAGGGACATCTTTTTACCAACTCATGGTGCCTGGGTCACAAAGGAGATGAAGGCTGTCCAACATAGGTGGAGGGATTATTTGGTTCAGCAAAGGCTGAGTTTTCTGTGGATTCATTACCGATATTTGGCATGCTGATCTGGATTAGACGAACAGTTGGGATGACAACACAGTGAACACACTAAATTGCAGAATCTAATATGTTATAAGCAGAAATAAATTTATACTGTTATTCTCTTTCACACGATGGGATGTACAGAAATAGAACATGAAATTGTGGAAGAATATTAACAAAGATATGCACTGTGGAAACCTAAATTCTCTAAATGTGAAACTATTCATACACATAAAGAACAATATTGGTAATAATAGTTGAAATATAATTTTATTCATCTGATAATTTGGTTCAATGTAAATCCATTTGGAGATGCAAAACAGTGCAAATCCATCTGTCCAAACTCAAAGCATGCAAGACATTTTATACAAACTATGTAAATGAATTAATGCCAAGGGAAGATTAAAAATTCATTTGCTGGCAGTTACAGAGAGGTTGATGCCCTGTTCTGGCTGTTGGCACTTGGTGTCATGACAATTGTTGCCAATTTGTCTTGGTGTCGAGGTTAGCACTGAGTAGATATAAACTATAGAAATGCTGTGGACCCTGCAAGGGGTTGCCACTTCACTGTGTATAGAGAAAGCAGGGGAAACAGTGAGCGCCCCCATTCAAAATTAAAGGCTATCATCATGGTTTTGGTCCCCAAATTCTCATTTTGGTGACCACCCTAGTCTATATGTTTTTGTGCTGCTTATGTCAGTAGGAAGCCAATACATATGTTGACATGATTTCTGTGTTCTCTGACCTCTTCTTAGCAGAATGGTCCGCTATGGACTTGAAAATCTATCGTAATATTACTCACTTTCTTTTGATCTTCCATTGGAAATAGGTTTGCTCACAATTTCTTCTGATTGTTATGATCATCCCTGGACATTGTAAGTCTCCATTTTTAATTTTCTTGCATAGGATAGTCTTGAAATTGCATCGTATCCTGAAAGTGAATCATATACTATTTATGAGGTACTGGTCTTTTAAGCTCTCATCAGTTCTTTTGTGATTGCATTAGCATATGCTTTTAGGAGACATTAAATAAAATTTTCTTCCACATGCTTTAGTTGCAGATATTGTTCATTTAGATGCAACAGAGATGGAATGAACCTCATAAAAGAGGGACTGCATCCATATCCTTGCTCCGGCATCTAGAAAATTCTTTTTTCAATTTCTTGTTCCCTTTGATAAGTTAAGCTAAGAATATCTGGAAAGGAAGTTTCCAGTAATCCTGCTCAGTACTATAGGTTTAACCATTATGCTAATGAAATATGATTTGATTCCTTCCTTGGCAGCCTAGGCATGAAAGACTCCTGGGGTCCTTTGAAGGTGTTGTCCGTTGCCAGTTTGGTAAATGGCTTTGGCGACATCTTCTTATGTAGTTTCTGTGACTATGGCATTGCTGGTGCTGCATGGGCAACTATGGTTTCACAGGTGAACTTTTATGAACCATCATGGACACGATCTTAGATTTATTTCCAATATTCAATATAGATTAACTAGGGTGCACTGGTTGAGTGTTTTCTTTCAACTATCTTGTTTTCTGCTTAATGTTTCTTCTGATTTAACCAATATAAGTTTGAAATAATAAACAGTTTGCTGCAGCATTTATGATGCTTGATTCAGTTAACAAGAAAGGTTACAATGCATTTGCACTCTCTATTCCTTCATCCGAAAATATAATTCAAATAGTTCAAATTGCTGCTCCAGTTTTTATAACAATGATAAGCAAGGTAACTATTTCAATTTTTTTGTATTTTGGCATCTGAAAATCCATTCTATCATCTTGTTAATCAATGCGAATATGTAGTTTAAAGAGATACAATCTTATTCTTAATTAAGGATTAATATCACTTTGTAAGTGTTTATAACAGGTTTTTCTTGATTATTAGATTGCTTTCTATTCTCTGATTACATACTTTGCAACATCAATGGGACCCGAGACACTTGCAGCTCACCAGGTAGTCTATCATGTCTTTTTCTTTGCTTTACATATTTAAGATAACTACTCTATCAAAAACAATTCTTTGCTACACTCTATCCTTTAGCTGAGACAATTTTTTTCCAATGAAAAGAATTTCTACTGCGTTTATTCTTAGAAGTTAATGCTTTGAATTTAACCTTGCTTTATGAGCTAATGATTTCATTCCGCTGTAATATCCATCTTATCATGATAGGTTATGATTGGAGTATACTGCATGTGTACTGTTTGGGGAGAGCCATTGTCACAAACTGCCCAATCCTTTATGCCAGCACTGATTCATGGAATCAATCGAAACTTGAAAAAGGTCTGTTTTATCTCCTTCCATCTATTTATATATAAGTCATTCCTATTCTTCTCTTGGCAATGCTACATGCAACAGATCTGACGCGGTGTTATTGTCTCGTTTTGCATATGTGTAAAGCATTTAGGTTATCAGAGTACAAACATTTGTGTATCCCATTCAACATGATGAAGCCTTCATTAAAGTGCTTGTATCAACAAAATGTTTAAAATAAGCGTCCTCAAAATGAATGGCGACGTTGACATTTACGATCCAGAATAAGTGTATAGTTTTACGACAGTTTTGCATATAGTATATAATCTCTGAGTAGTTTTACCATTTCCAGCTGTCATTGGGGTTCTTCCGTCTTCTTAAAGATTAATATGTCATCTTGGAATATTGTTATAAATTTAGTTTGATATGAACAGAAGTTGATGGTCATAATTCACATAATTGTTCGCGAGGCATTTGTGAGACAAAGGCATAATTCAAAACTTGTAGCAACCTTTAATACTGAGAATGTTGGCTTTTTGTATTTGTGTTCCTTCTAGAGAATCTTGCAAGTTCTCTACTCTAGGTAAGGGTTTTTTTTCCTTCTTATTGGGATCTTTTAGGCTATTTAGAGTGTGCACATCCTCATTGATTTGTCCTTGTGACTAGAATGACTGACACACCAATATTTTATTAGGGCTGTATGTGTTGTTTTTATATGTCTTGGACGTGTTTATTAAATTGTTGTTTTTTGACATAGCCAAAATTTTAAGGTGGTCTATTGGCGTGTTTTATGTTTAGTCCAAGTTTTGTTTCATAGTCCACCCTTTTGGGTGGTAATCTTAGTGGTAAGTTCTCTCAAAAAAATGTCTTTATACTTGTTATTTCTTGGTTCTTTGGAACCCAGAAATGTTTTTAATTATAATGTATAATCTTGGCAAATGTAATGTCCCTCTTTCTCGAATAAAATTATTGAAGACTTTTGGCCTATTTTGTCTACCCAATGACCAAAGGGTGAGCTCTGATGACTTAAGTTTTATTAATTTTATTATATTGTGCTAAAGTTAAAATATAACATTATAAAAGCACATATAATAAATTAATAAACTTAACATTAAAAATAAAACTTAGGAAAGTGCATTAAAAATAAAAGCACTTAATTAAAATGTACTTCCTAAGGGAAAATGCAACTAGCTCAAGGGAGTTAAAAATTAAAAAAGTGTGCCAAGCTTCCCATTAAAAAATGCGACTTGGCCTATGGGAGTGCAATAGAGGGAAAGAAGCTCATTGGATGTGATGGAGGTCATCTTGGGTCCCATTTCCTATATAAAGAAGAAGTCGACCTGCTTGAGGGAATTCCAGATTTTAATTGATATTTTCTCTTTGCATTGGAAGCTCTGAGCTTTTTGCAAATAAATCCAAGGACGAAAACCCTTAGGATTTACCCCTCTTGTGGACGAAAACCCCAAGAGCATTGAGAGGGATTTCTACTCAGAAATTCCATTGTTCTTCACAGATTTTTATCATTCCAATAGTGTGTTGAAGAAATAAATTGCAGCAGCTGTTATTATATTTGCCAGGGTGGAGCGACCCATCTTTTGTCTACTGTGAGCTGTTGTGGAGTCATTCTAGGTCTGAAATTATTTACCATCTATTGTACTGCATTTTTGGAATCAGAAAGAAGTAATTTCAGAATTTTTGGAAGGGTTTTAAAAGGTATTTTCAGTCAGATTTATATGCAGATTTCTGAACTACTTACAGTGATTATTTACCTCAAAAAAATCAGATTTAATACATATTTGGGCTGCTAAAAATTTAGTAATCAGTTTTGATAGAAATAAATTTATTTGAGTAATGTTTGTGGATGCTTTTCCAATAAACCCTAGTCGCCATTTCTAGTAAATTATTGCAGCAGTCTTAGCTGGGTATTGCAGGGTTTATTTTATCAATTTTTGTGAGGAAAAAATCTAGGTTTAGTGGTAGGGATCTTTAAGTGGTATCGAGCAATGTTTCTCCTACCTTGCAGGGTTCTGATTTGATTCTATGCAACCACGAGAGATTGGTCCACATAGGTATTACACACGTAGACGAGCACGACTAGAGGCTGGTCTTGAAATAGGTGTTGGAGCTGAAACCATGGGTGATAGACAGGAAGGTCCTCATAGCCCTCCCCGGGATGAGCAAGCGGATCCGGATAAAGAACTTTTTAGGACAATGGTAGCCACCCAACAACAATTGATTCAATCCATGGAACATATGGGCTCTACTCTGGACAGTTGGCATTGGATAGGCCAAGAGATAGATATGACAGGAGAGACAGATCCATATCAGTTGCCAGTAGTTACAGGAGGCATAGTAGATCACCTTCGGAGATTGGTAGTGTGAGGGGATCTCCTCGCCGTGAGAGGAGGCACACTCATACAGATGAGAGGAGGCCTACCCGGACAACAGATAGGCCTATGCAACCTAGTTTCTTGCCTAGAAATGAACCACTGGAGGTTGAAGATCCACTTGAGGAAGTGGCCTTCCAGGACAATGTTATGGCAGCTAGTGATGAGTGGAGGAATCTACCACAACATGTGAGGGATGTTTTTCCCCTTCCACAATATTGTGCACAGAGAGATAGTTTGAGGGCCAGACATGATAGGAGGCCTAGATCACATTAGAATAGGGAGTTGAAGTAGGCTACCAACAAGGTGACTCTTTCCACCTTTGATGGTAGTGGAAAGATTAGTGCCAGAGCTTGGATTCATAAGCTCGACACGTATCTTACCCTTAAGCCTATGCAGGAGCAGGAGGCTATTCAGTTCGCCACTCTACACCTTGAGGGAGTAGCATATGATTGGTGGCATCATGGGCTGGTCACACAGAACCATGATCTTCTACGGTCTTACAGGAGTTCAGTGAGAGATTGATTGCGAGATTTGATCGCAAGGATGTGGAGCTATACTACAAAGATTTGGCGCAACTCCGCCAGAGTGGACATGTTGATGCCTACATCAACGAATTTCAGCGCATAACAGTGATGGTTCCGGAGATGCCTGAGAAAAGGGTAGTGATGCTATTCATAGAGGGGCTTCATGATAGGATGAGAGGATTGGTCAAGGCTCTTAAGCCTAGGACGTTGCATGATGCCATTCAGACGACATTAGATTTGGACACATCCCCACTTCTTATCACCGAAAAGAAGTTTCCCACGAGCTCCAGACCATTTCAGCGCTCCACTATTTAGCAAAAAAGAGTGCACCCCCTCCTAAGGTGGATCAAGATACTTGTAATGAGTTGAGGAAGAAGCTTTGCTTTCATTGTAAGGATCATTGGGAGCTTGGACATCGCTGCCTTGGTAAAGGCAAGGTGCACCTCATTGAGGTGGTTTCAGATGAGGATGATGAGCACTTACCAGATACAGATGCAGAGGGCAACGATGGTGGTCATGATGCACATGAGCAGCCCCAGATAGAGCTTGGAGAGAATGAGGCATCAGGTTCATCCAATGTTACTATTGCTTCACTTTTAGGAGTCCCTAGATACCATCCTTTTCGGCTGAAAGGAGTAATCAAGGGGCAACGAGATGGTTTGTTTGATAGACAGTGGAGCTACGCACAACTTCATAGATGAGGGGTTAGGCTGCGAAGCATGGATTATAGGTTGAGGACTTTGAGGGGTTTAATGTACGAGTTGTAGACGATTTGTTATGAGTTGCACTAAGAGGATTCCTTAGCTTAGCATCCAGATTGGGAGACTACACATTGACCGATGATTTCTATGTAGTAGGTCTTGGTGAGATTGATGCAGTGTTGGGTATTCAGTGGCTACAGTCCCTTGGTAGGTATGTGCAGGATTTCAGGCGGATGGAGTTAGAGTTTATGGTGGATGGGAAGAAGATTGTGCTTAGGGCTCTTTCTGATGGTGGGCCTAGAGTTGTTTTAGCACATAGGATGGAGTCCATTGTCAGACATGGAGAGGTTGCATGGGCAGCCCAATGCTTCATTTCATCCAAATCTTCTTCAGATAGTGGACAACCCTTTCATGTGGATATCCAGTCAGTATTGGATAAGCACGACCCAGTTTTTGGTGACATTCCTCCAGGTAGACCACCAGACAGGGGATTTGAGCATGTCATAGAGCTAGAGGAGGGTGCCAAGCCCGTGATTACTACGCCTTATCGCCATCCTAAGAAATTCAAGGATGAGATAGAGAAGGCCATCAGAGAGCTCTTGGATATGGGGCATATCCGTCCTAGTTCTAGCCCTTTGCTTCTTCAGTTGTATTGGTGAAGAAGGACGGGACCATGAGGATGTGCATTGACTACCGTGCTCTCAACAAGAAGACTATCAAGAACAGGTATCCCATTCCTCACATAGATGAGCTATTGGATGAGTTGCACGGAGCTATCTATTTTTCAAGATTGATCTTTGATCAGGATACCATCAGATTCGTGTTCGTGAAGAGGATATTCACAAGACAACCTTCAAATGTCACTACGGCACTATGAGTTTTTGGTGATGCCATTCGGCCTCACTAATGCACCTGCTACATTCCAGTCATGCATGAACCATCTCTTCAACAAACAATTGAGGAAGTTTGTGCTAGTATTTTTCGATGACATTTTGATTTACAACAGGACATGGGAGGAGCATTTGAGGCATCTTGATGAGGTACTTAGCATCATGGAGACACAGATCTCTATTTTCTAAGATGTCCAAATGTGAATTTGGACTTACGAGATTTTGTATCTTGGGCACGTCATTGGGGCCAACAGGGTCAAGGTTCATCAGGAGAAGATACAAGCTATGCAGATTGGCCTGCCACCTAGGAACATTTCAGACTTGCGTGGATTCCTAGGATTATGTGGTTACTACAGGAGGTTTGTTAGAGGCTATTCTGAGCTTGTAGCTCCATTGATAGATCTTACACGGAAGGGGGCATTTAGATGGACAGATGAGGCACAGGTGGTATTTGATAGGCTCAAGGTGGTTATGAGCACTTGTCCAGTTTTGGCTCTTCCGGATTTCTCTCGGCCCTTCATATTGGAGTGTGATGCTTCTGGTTTGGGTATTGGTGCAGTTCTTATGTAGGACCGCCATCCTATTGCCTATGAGAGTAGGAAGTTGAGGGACAATGAGAGGTTGTACTCCACCTATGATAAGGAGATGCTTGCCATTATGCATGCCTTGGTGAAATTCAGACAATATTTGGTAGGTGGGAAGTTTGTGGTGAGGACCGACCACAACAACTTGAAATATTTTTTGAACAAAAGGAGCTCAATGAAAGGCAACAAAAGTGGGTCAGTAGGATCCAGGCATATGATTTTGACATTGAGTATGTCAAAGGTAAAAATAATGTAGTGGCTGATGCACTTTCTAGGAAGCCACATCTTGCTGCCCTATGTTCTTTGAGCGAGATTTCAGCAGATTGGAAATCTCAACTATTAGTTGAGTATTCCAAAAATTCTTTGGCGTGTGAGATTATGGATGGTAAGATTCAGGATGAGCGATACAAGGTAATAGCTGATTTGATTTATTATAAGGGCAGAATTTATCTAGTTCCTGAATCTAAGCTTAAGGAAAGATTCTACATGCCTTCCATGATGCACCACTTGCAGGACATCGGGGTATTTCAAGACATACAGCAAGTTAGAGAGAGATTCTCTTGGAAGGGTCTCAAAGAGGATGTTCTACGCCATGTTCGTGAGTGTGTGACTTGTCAACAAAACAAGTTAGAGCATACTTTTCCAGCAGGTTTATTCAGCCCTTGCCATTCCAGAGCAAAAATGGGAAAGTATTTCGATGGATTTTTACAGTCCCTTCCCATAGTGCAGGGGAATGATCGCATTTATGCGGTGGTTGACAGGTTGACAAAGTATGCACACTTCTTCGCCATCCCAACCAGCTTTAAGGCACCGCATGTGGCTGATTTGTTCTTTTCCGAGAAGTATTCAGATTGCATGGACTTCCAAAGAACATTGTTAGTGATCGGGATAACAGGTTTTTGAGCATCTTTTGGCAGGAGCTTTTCCGATTGGTTGGTACAGAATTGACTCCGAGTACGAGTTATCACCCTCAGATAGATGGACAGACAGATTGTGAACAAATGGATAGAGGGTTATCTTCGCAACTATGTTTCGGGGCAAAAAAGGCATGGGTGAAACGGTTGTATTTATGTGAGTATTGCTATAATACTACTTACCACATGTCTATTGGTATGACCCCCTTCCGAGCATTGTATGGGTATGATGCGGCATCATTCGTTGATTTGGCTTTTGGGGACAATAGAGCTCCTAAGGCTCGGGAGTGTTTACAAGATAGTCATGGATATCCTTAAGGTACTTAAGGATAATATTCAACATGCCCAGAACCAACAGAAGATGTATGCGGACCGACACAGATTGAGAGATCATTTGAGGTGGGAGACATGGTATTTTTGCGTCTACAACCATATAGATAGAGTACTCTCAAGAAGAGTGGTGCGAAAAGCTTAAGCCTCGGTTTTATGGTCCGTACAAAGTGTTGAGGAGAGTTGGAGAGGTAGCTTATGAGCTGGAGTTACCTTCTGAAAGTAAGATACACAATGTTTTCATGTGTCTTGCTTAAAGAAGGCATTGGGGCAGCACGTGGTATCTTCTGCAGAGTTGCCACCCTTGGATGAGGAGGGGAGATTGGATCTAGTTCCTGAGGAGATCCTGGATAGGAGAGAGAGGAGATTGAGGAGTAGAGTGATTCAAGAGTACTTGGTTAGGTGGAGAGATTTTCCATTGGAGGATGCTACATGGGAAGGAGAGTCTATACTTCAACATCCAACTTTACAGTTGCTTGGGGACAAGCAATCCCGGGAAGGGAGGACTGTAATGTCCCTATTTCTCGAATAAAATTATCGTGTTGGCTAGATTTTCTCTATAGCTGAAAACCTAGGCAATCATGAGATAAATCTCCTCATTTACCGGTGAGGCTCCTGTGTTAAGATTTGTCAATTAAATATGCTAGTATCTATATGGGGGTATTACTTTAACCATGCAACTCATGAACCATAGCTGTATAGTTTTGCAGCAAGTAAGCAACTGTTAAAGAAAAGAAATATCTAATGAAGAAGGAAAATAATAAAAACAGGAAAGAAAGAGGGAAGATGTGCAACCCAATCAATAGATTACAGAGTTGATTGCATGCACATAGGCGATTTTAACCATAGATATTAACACATAGAATTATAAGCAAAGTCACTTTTAGATCTAGATCTAGAATAACACAAAGTTTATAAGTAGATCTAAGACAAAAAGCTAGAAGCAAAATGCACCATGACACAAAGTTCTCCAGAAATCTGCTCCTTTGTATTCCTTTGCTTTAAATAGCTATCGTGGGTTTTAAAGACAAAGTCCTGGAACACAAGAATGCTTGCTACAAATTATGATCCTTTAACCCGTAGGTTTTTCCTCTACTTATAGCATGTAGAGGGGAAATTACAAATATGAAGCTTTTAGTCGAACTTGCACATGTGGAAGTCGGAAAGAAACAACCGGCAATCTCCCTCATGGAATTCTTCTTTCATGACATGCATGATTTACAATCAAGATAGAACCTTCTATTTTGCATGTCTCGCCACCTATTTCCAAGTAGTTGACTTCTTGAAGTAATGGCTTTTAAACCAATCACTTAAGTTTTATAATTTAATTGATCGCTCAATTATTTTGTCGGAGAAAAAAGAGAAAGAAGAAGAAAGAGGAAAGTGTAGTCTTGTCCTTTTCATATTCTCGCATGCAATCGATTCTTTTGCCTTTGATTCTCACCAAACCGGATCTAAGAAGCATGGATTTGGAAGTAGGCGGATCTGGAAGCAAGTGACTGTGATTTGCTTGTGGGTATTGCCTTTGACATGTCTTCCTCTTATCCTTGAAGCTTTTGTAGTTCTTCTCCAGTACATGCATCAGTGCAATGTTTGCCGTAAATAAGTCATCATTTTTTATTTTTAATTGCATATGAGCAATTAAAATTCTGGAAAGCACTCCGGGTGAATGCAAATTCAATGAAGGCTTCAACTGGAAGATTGGGAGAACATGCACAAGGTCCTGGAAGGAATTCTCCATGCATTGACTTCTTCATGGGCTGCATTCGAAACAAGAGGATGAAGCCTTTGCAATTATGGATCTGGATCTAGATCTATGCATGATTCTGCTGATCTTTCTCGTTCATCCCGCTTTGCCATGGCTGGAGCGATCTTTGTCTGAGCAATTCTTTTTCTTTTTATTCGGCCGAATTCTTTACAATCGGTGCAGATCTGGAGATTTCTTCAGATTCGGAGGATATGTTCAATGTATTGACATTGATTTAAGCTCCCTTTCAATTATAAAAGCACCTGTAATGAATTCCTGCAATTAATTCAGACAAAGATGGCAACCGGAACATGAACACTTGATTTTAATCATAAAAATCTGCATATATAAAGCTTGCTGCCCCAAAATTTGAGGTTTTGTTTGCATGCAAAGCAAACATGAATTTTGTCAACTTCACCTAAGCACCTGTACCACTATGCAGACAATTAATCAGACTTAATTCAAGCTCCTTCAAACCTAGGCGCCAAACTTTGAAGCCTTCCAACAGTAAAAACACCTTCTTATGCAAAATTCCTCCTTAATTGGGCGCCAAAATTGCCTGGGCTGCACTTCCTTGTTGAAGAATTAATTAATTCATCATTATGGCAGCCCATTCTTATATAACCTTCACCATTCTATAATTAATAATTGCCTCTCCTATTCCTGACAATTAATTAATTAATTAACATGCTTTTCTCTTCAATTTGGGCGCCTATTTTGTGCATGCTCATGGCTGCCATTAAATAAATTAAATTTATTTAATTTTAGCTTTCTACTTCCAATCCACATTGACTTCACAGTGTGCTTTGACCTTATGCACCAAAAATAGGAATTAATTCCATTAATTAATAATTTAAAAAGTATTATTTCTCTTCAATATGGGTCGCACTTTTTTGCATGAGAGGGGGCTGCATTAAATAAATTAAATTTATTTAATTTTAGAATTCTATTTCCAATCTTCTTTATCCTTTCATCATGCGTTGACTTTTCCTCATGCTTGGGCACCAAAATTGGGTGAATAAACATTAATAAATATTATTAAATGCATTATTATTCACCCAAGGTGGGTCACACTTTTTGGCAAGGGTGAATTCTATTTTTAAAAGTCAATTTCTAATGGGATTATTCACCCTGCACCGCAGCTCCAAAAATCCCATGATCCACTTAAGTTGTTTGACTTTCATAATGAGATTTTTTACCCTGCAAGGCAGGTAAGAAATTCCCATCAATGCCTTAAGTGATTTTCTTTTATTTCACAATGGGAATTTTCACCCTGCAAGGCAGGTAAGAAATTCCCATCGCTTTACCTGCTTTGCCCCATGGGAAAAAGTACCTGCTTGGCGTGTACAAAATCCCCACCTGCCCGCTACCAAAAATCCCACCGTAGCTCAAAACCATCTTTTCCCAAAATGTGACATGCCTGACTTTTTCGTGCATGACTTCGTCTTTTCAGAGAGAACCAAACCTCCTGTGGCAAATTCCTTCTGGCATAACGTCCATAGATGATCTCCAGATACTCCAGGCAAGAAATCAGACTAAACCGACAAAGGAATTGACCTAGAGAAATTTCACAGAAAACAAAACGGGAAAACACCAAAAAAAACGTTGCCATAAGTCACGATAAAGCCCATGATTCATTCTTGGTGGAAACCCTCTTGGTATATGGGAATATATTGACATGTAAACCTCAACAGAGGTTAAACCAAAGCACAATTTACCTCAAACGGGGCTTAAAATAATTAAATAAAAACTTCTCGCAATGCGCAAACCCCAACAAAATATAACAAGTTTGGGCATCCGGTATTTGTCCAAATTGGCTTTTATGAGTCTTTGAAATATCTTGACACAATACTGAGACTTTTGGCAATAAAAACACAAAATGACCCATTATTTTAAAAGTATGAAATTTTTTAACATGGGGTAGTCTCAGATTTCAGAGTGAAATCTGGGACACCATATCGAAAACCTTTGGCCTATTTTGTCTACCCGACGGCCAAAGGGTGAGCTCTAGGGTGACTTAAGTTTTATTAATTTTATTATATTGTGCTAAAGTTAAAATATAACATTATAAAAGCACATATAATAAATTAATAAACTTAACATTAAAAATAAAACTTAGGAAAGTGCATTAAAAATAAAAGCATTTAATTAAAATGTACTTCCTAAGGGAAAATGCGACTAGCTCAAGGAATTAAAAATTAAAAAAGTGTGCCAAGGCTTCCCATTAAAAAATGTGACTTGGCCTATGGGAGTGCAACGGAGGGAAAGAAGCTCATTGGATGTGATGGAGGTCATCTTGGGTCCCATTTCCTATATAAAGAAGAAGTCGACCTGCTTAGAGGGCATTCTAGATTTTAATTGATATTTTCTCTTTGCATTGGAAGCTCTAAGCTTTTTGCAAATAAATCCAAGGACGAAAACCCTTAGGATTTACCCCTCTTGTGGACGAAAACCCCAAGAGCATTGAGAGGGATTTCTACTCAGGAAATTCCATTGTTCTTCACAGATTTTTATCATTCCAACAGTGTGTGTTGAAGAAATAAATTGCAGCAGCTGTTATTATATTTGCTAGGGTGGAGCGACCCATCTTTTGTCTACTGTGAGCTGTTGTGGAGTCTTTCCAGTCTGAAATTATTTACCATCTATTGTACTGCATTTTTTGGATCGGGAAGAAGTTAATCTCAAAATTTTTGGAAGGGTTTTAAAAAGGTATTTTCAGTCAGATTTATATGCAGATTTCTGAACTATTTTGCAGTCATTATTTACCTCAAAAAATCAGATTTAATACATATTTGGGCTGCTAAAAATTTAGTAATCAGTTTTGATAGAAATAAATTTATCTAAGTAATGTTTGTGGATGCTTTTCCAATAAACCCTAGTCGCCATTTCCAGTAAATTATTGCAGCAGTCTCAGCTGGGTATCAGAGGGTTTATTTTATCAATTTTTCTTAGGAAAAAATCCAGCTTTCAAAGTGGTAGGGATCTTTCAACAAAGAATATCATCGAATAACAAGTTGCCACATTTTTGAAATCCAAAGTCTAGATACCAACAATGCATGGTAATGGAACATTGATGGGAGCAATCAAATGGCACTTCAATTCAAAAATGGATCAATCAAGGCAAGTTGAATCCAAATTGCTCCCGATAGTCTACTTTGATGGTGGAGTAGAAGTCGAGGGGGGGATGTCAACACTAGAATTTTCCTCTAAAATTGCTATTTCATTAGTGTATTTGTTGTCAATAGTCTATTGAAAGTATAATTTTAGTAAGACACTTCAAATTAGCGGCACTCACTAATTTGTAATTACAGACACCATAGAAAGTCATAAAGTAATTAGTAAATATTCCATACTAAATGTCAAAGTACATTAGGAGAATATTGTGAAAATGACATTCAATGATAAAAATCATAAATATTTATTGCAAATGGTCATGGCAATGTCAAAGTGTCATTGTCAAGAAAAAAAGTAGGTAAGAATATTCCAAGGGGCATAAACAATTAATATTATTTTTTATGATTCTAAAAAAAACGCTAGACTACATAAGTGGAAACGCCTAAAAACCCTCGTACCAGCGTACGGCGTTGGAGTCGTTTTGGGTGCGAATGCAGTGCATGTGAAAGTGCCAGCTCCAAAAGTGCGTGTCCCACGCAGGCCTGCAGGTGCGTCAAGGTGCAAATCCAGTGCACTGAGGCGTGCCTGGGGGTCTTCGTGGTCTCCCACGTTTTTTCTTTTCTTAAGTTCAAAAAATAAATAAAAAGAGTACTGAGAGTACCCACAAACTTTTTAAGTGCAAAAAATAAAGAAAACATGAGGGCTTTGATTGGAATTGAACTTTGGAAAGTTTGTGTGAGATTCAATATTGCAATATAGGCTCAAGGGTCGAGAGAGATGAAAAGGAATTCATTTGGGTGACTTACTATTTGGGGGCTTTCTTGTTGCTCCTCATGGGTCCTTTATCCTTCATCAATTTGGAAGGCATGGGAACAAGTGAAGCACTTGGTGGTTGGGCAGCCTATCTTTTCTTCATTTGACATTATGTTTTGAGCCTACTAAATCGATTTCGTCGAATCATAAATATTATGACAAGATCCTTGCCTTGACAAGAGGTAATTACTGCCCTCCTTTGGTTTGAGAAAGGAATTAAAATATTTCATGGCTTTAAATGTTTTTTAATGTCGATGATACGTCTAACTCAAGCTTAAGGCATTAATAATGAATTATCAAATCTATAATACAAGGTATATGTTATTAACTATTATGTTTTGAACATTATGAATCAAGACAAACTCAAGTCTCAATTCTCAAAGTCTTGGAAATTTGTTTTCATGTTGTATGAATGATTTTAAGTTGTATGAGTAGTAAATTTCAGTAAGTATGCAAATGTTTCTTTAAAGTTATATATATATATATATATATATATATAACGTACCCAAAAGTGTACCATATCCAAGATTTTTAAAATTTGCCATTCAGCGTGATCCAAATGTACCCGTATCCGTGCGTCTTGTAAAAAAGCGATGCCATATATCTTTCGAATTTTGAATTTATTATTGGCTAAAGTCTATAAAAGGTTATCTTATCCTATGTGATAATGTTATGTGTAAAGATGAGAGCGATAATATGTGTTCTAATTGGCTAGGGGAGATTTCTTATCACATTATCAGAAGATTAAGATAATCCTTGAAGGCCTATTAAAAAATGCCCACTATTCCATTTGGGACATAAGAGGGTGGAGGCGCTTGAGAGATCATGAAGTGAAAGTCTAGTCCATTGTGTAAGAGTGCTCGAGAAGTTATAACGAAGTGTATTTAGGAAGTTTCTCTAGAAAGGTTGTTGGAAAGAAAAGTGAGTGGAGGAGCTAACATTTGGTGGAAGCCAAGTCTACCTTTTGGGTGAAATTGGAACACTTTTTAGTAATTAATAAATATAGATCATACTCTGAAAAGTCATTGTATCATCTTCTATGTTATGTGTGTATTGTTTGTGTTGACACGATTCGAAAGTCATACCACCACGCTTAAGCCGTCTTTTACTACTATCATAGGACAAGGAGTTTTCGGTAAAAGATTATTTGTTTGTTGGAAAGGGATCGATAAACTAGACTATATATATGTATATTTTCCATCCCCCTCATATAGACATAAATGTCATGAGTTAAGTGCTTTTCCGTTGGTCGAAGCCCGACTATATAGCTATCTATAGTAGGTAGGGAGTTCTTAAAGGCCCCCACACCTTCCTTGACCCTACTCCTACCCTATGGTAGACTATTGGGGGAGTTCCTAAAGGCACCTCTTCTCCCTTTGGCTCCAATCCTATCCTATAGCAGGCTGTCAAAATGGAGTTCTTAAAGGCTCCCAACCTCAACCTCAATCCTACCCTATATTAGGAGGTAGGTGATCAAGTCTTTTCTCGTTAGTCAAGAGATCTATGCTTGGAGGTCAACATGGTTGTCCCTACTAAGAGCACATGTATGTTGCTCAAGTGGTACTAGCCAAGAAGAAGGGCGAGTCATATATAGTTTCTATTGGTAATTAAGCCTTGAAAAATAATAACAATATATTTCCTATGCAAAAGGATTTGCAATTTACTCGATGAGTTGCATGAGGCAAAGTATTTCACATCAATCAATCATAGTCCGAACACTATTAGATACCAATTCAAATTCAAGACCGGGTTTGGACTACATTAAGAACTCATTAAGGTTACTCATTTTGGGCTCAACAATGCCTCAACTACATTTCAGACATTGGTGATCAAGTTAGTAAATTCCTATGTAAGTTTTTTTTGATATACATTTTATAGTAATTTGTTGGCGTGCCATATTGAGCATTTGGACATTCTTTTTGATATCTGGACAAGGAAAATTTGAATGCCAGGGCATCATCTAAGTGTTAGTTTTTGAGACATCTTTGGAATATCTTGGTCACATTATTTCTATTGAAGGGTTGTGCATTAAACCTCTGATGATCAATGCCATAGTGTTGGCATGTTTCAGAGACTTGTATGAAACTTTGTGGTTTCTTAGTTTTGGCAAGATTCTACAAAAGTTTTATAAGGAACTTCTCCATGATAGCTTTTCCCGATTGACCTTACCAAGAATAACCGACCTTACCAAGAAGTTTGCCTTCATGTGGTCCACTAAGGCACAAAAATCATTTGAGGATCTCAAGTGAGTTTTCTCTACTCTGGTTTTAGCTACTCCCGATTTCTCAAGTCCTTTGTAATTAAATATGATGCTTCGGATGCAAACTTGGTGGAGTAATATATCATGATACCCATCCCATCACTTTTGAAAGTAGAAAATTGAATGATAAGGAACAACGGATGCCAACACATAGCAGAGGAGATGTTAGCCGTCTTGCATGTAGTGGTCAAATGACATCAATTTCTTTTAGGGAGCAAGTTTTTGTTAAGATCGGCCATCTTAATATTCGGCATTTTGTTGGCATAGGGGACATGCACAATTTGTAACAACAAAAGTGGATTGTTTGCTTTACATTTATATGACCTATGACTTTGAGATCCTTTAGAAGGGATGGAAATTATGTTGGTAGATGTATTGTCATGCCAAAGGAATTCCCTATCTTTCATGTCATTTTCATTAGTCTACTGTTCGTATACATGATTATCTACAAAATTCTACTCAATTCACCATGCCACACCAAGCTTAGACAAGGAATTGAAGACGAGCAAAAGTAAAAGCTTGGTTTGTTGGAGAAGGTATCATTTTTCGATGGCACATTTACTTAAGGGATGAATGCTCCTTTTTCCGAGAAGGCATTTGAGCATGGGCACGAGTTTCATCTATAGACCATGTTGGATTCCAAAAACCTATATAGATATCATCTATAATTTTTTTGGCAAAACACAATGAAAACATTTTGCATTTTTGTAGTTGAGTGTGAAACCTACAAAATAGAACAAGGTTGAGGTTGTTCCTTCCCAAGCCTTCCTACTGACCAAATGTTGTACCAAATCAAAGTTCGCAAATTGTGTTAGTGGACTTTCTCTCGGGTTTTCCCAACATTGAAGATAAGGATGATTTTTTTGTTGTTGAACTTTGTGGTAGATCAATTGACTAATTATGCCCAGTTCATTTCCACAAGAAAGGCATGAAGCAATGGTCCTAATGCTTTGGAAATTGTATTTCCAACATGTGTTTAAGCTACATGGTATCCCAATAGATCTTTTGCGTTTGATCATTTGCGATTGGATAGGATCTTTCAAAGTCATTTTTGGCAAAAAGTATTCAGTATTGCCGGGTTTACAATTTAACTTGAGTATTGCATACCATCCCCAAACTAATGGTCAAACAAAGGTGGTGGACAAGTCTTTGTAAGCAAGGGATAAGCACAGCAAGTGGGTGGAATGGTTACATTTAGATGGGTACAAGTACTATACCATATATCACTCTACCATCAAATGACACCTTTAAAGAATTATTTGGATATGAGCCACCATCAACATTGGATTGGGTAATTGTTTTTTTGTATCATGTTTGAAGATGAAGATAGGACTGTATATCATGCCATAAATAGAAATTCCTACAACAGATGAAGAAGTAAAACTTGTGTTGGAACCTAAGCACATTGTTGGGGAGGAGGTTAGAAATCTGTCGCATCGAGTTGTGTGATTGTTCAAGGTCTTGTGGAAGGGGCTACAAGTAGAGGATGAAACTTTGGAGACATGATTTTCCGGGAAAGCATCTAAACTTGTGACATTATTGAAATAATTTGCCTGATTGAAGTGAGATTGAAGAGAAAAAAAGCCTTTATATGCATTCATATGTTCGGTTAGGTAGTACTTGTAGGGTGTGTTTGTTATAGCTTTCATTTATGGTTTAGTTTTTTGGGTTCCATTCTCCATGCTTCCTTTGTATGTATTGAAATCTATGTTGCAAATTTTTAAGCTGGGAAGTTCTAGGAGGTCACCAATTCTAGTACTATTCTAAGATCAATGCGCTTAATATAAGTCTGTAATGTCCCTTTCTAGGGCTGAAACTGAAAAACAAGGAATTAGCACAAACCCCAATCTGATTTAAATCTGATTTTTGGACCAGCAAACTGAAAATTAAATCAGTATGGAACAACGATCTGATTTTTATAACAGTCTGAAAAACACAAGATTTCACCCAAATATAACCCTACAATTCATCCACAATATTTATAAACCCTTCAGAGTATTTTAGAACAATTTCCACCATCAAAATCAAGCAAATACTTAGTTGGAAAATTATTTATTAATAGAAGTACAATGAAGAGAAATAATCAAAATGAGGGTTTCCAAACCCCAACAATGCCCAAATATGAATGATTCCAACCTTATAAATTATATCAAATCTGAATATCAATAAATAAATGAGTGCCATGCCCTAGAAGGCCCTTAGACCGACTTGAACCCTAGTCGCTACCTAGAAGAGGGACTCAAAATCCTATAAAAATTCTTTGTAGGTCTTCTTCTTGATGCCCTAGATCCAAATCTGCAAGAGAGTCTTCAATAGAGATCTTTAATTCACCAACATGGAGAGTTTTCGTTCTCCACTAAGCCAAAAGGAAGGGTTTCATCCTCCTTGGATGCTACACAAAAGGGTTTTCATCCTCAAGTGGAAAGGAATCGAGTAATCAACCAAAAAAACCAAGTATATGTGTATATCCACCAAAGATGATCTCTATATAGAATGAGGCCATAAAATCTCTTTTATATCCCTTGGTTAGCTTGCCTTAAAGCTCAATTAGATGAGGAATGACCTCAAGCTTCACTTTATCTTTTAATTCCTTGTTGGGAATCTCCTAATCCCATCCAACCTGCCTTAGGGAGATAAACACCAAAGAAAAACATTAAAAATAGTAAAAGAAAACTGAAACAAAGCTCAATTACTTCCCTCATTCACTTATTCTTCTTGGGCACGGGAAGAGAAATGACAAGAAGTCTTCATTGATGCTAGTTTGAAAAAAGGGACATTACATCCTTCCTTCCCCAAATTGCTTGTCCCTGAATTTGTATTTAGGCATTGTGGATGCTCCAATATTGTTGTACTTTCGCATGTAGCATCTTCAAGGGGGCATCCTTCAACGAATCAAATATTCCTTGATACTTTGATTCCTTATTTTCTTCTCAAAACCTCCAAGATACTTTACTGAATTAAAACCAACTTACCCTCTTTATCTAATGGTGGCAACTCAAGTGAGGAGTAAGTGCTGTCCAAGTGCCTTTTTGAGGCACGAAACATGAAAAACATTGTGTATTCTACTATGTTCCAGAAGCTCAAGTTCATATGCAACATTTCCCACCTTTCCTTTTACCTTGTAAGGACCGTAGAAACGTGGTTTCAACTTCTTTGCATCACTTTGTTTGAGAGAAGATTATCATGATAGCCTGCAACCTTAAAAACACCATGTCGCCACCAAATGATCTCTCTTTTTCTATGTTGATCAGCATATAGTTTCTACTGATTTTGGGCATGTTGGAGGTTTTCTTTGAGCTCTTTCAAGATATCATGGCTTTGCTGAATTAAATCTTGGGCCTTTGGCACTCTACTATCTGTCATAACCAAATCAACAAAGGATGGAGCATCATAACCATACAAAGCTTTGAAAGGAGACACTCAGCTATGTATAACCATTTCATCTATGTTGATTGTTGCCCATCAATGTAATTTCGTAGGTATCCTTCCACCCATTTATTAACTATTTCCGTTTGTCCATCCGTTTGAGGATGGTAGGTAAAAGGTAGGTTAGGAGTGAGTTTGGTATATGCTCCTTGAATCAATTCTTGTTAAAACATGCTCATAAATCTGTTGTCCTTGTCACTTACTATTTCCTTGGGCAGCCCATGTAGTCTAAACACTTCCTTAAAAAATACATCAGCCACTATAGGTACATTGTACTTAGCTAGAAGTGGACAAAAATGAGTGTATTTAGTGAGTCTATCAACCACCACATATAAACAATTCTTACCTTGAACCATGGGCAACCTCGTGATGAAGTCCATAGAGATACTTTCCCATTTTTGAGTGGGAATGGGAAGTGGTTGTAGGAGCCCGGCTGGAAATGCATGTTCCGCTTTGTTTTGTTGGCACACTAGACACTCCCGAATGTATTGGAGTACTTCCCCTTTAGGCCTTTCCAATAGAATCTTTCCCTCACCTGTTTGTATGTCTTAAAATAACCCGGATGACCAGTTGATGGGTCATCATGAACAACCCTCAATATCTTACTCTTCACCTTCGATTCGGGCACCAAATAAACCCGGTTCTTGTAAAGAATGAGCCCATCCATAACCTTGTACCTTTCATCAATCATTTCACCTTCAAAAACAACATTAGCAAACTTGTTCTTGACATACTCAGCTGTAATCAAAGACTTCCAATCTGCTGCTATCTTAGATAAAGAGCAAAAATATGATTCCCTTGACAAAGTATTTTCTACCAAGTACTTGACTTGAGGTGTTTCCTGAAAGCATACCTTGTAATGTAACCTTCTTACCCTTGTCTGTAAAGCTTATTTCCATGTTTTGGTAATTGAAAGTGAGCTCTCCCAATGAATGCAACCATTGGACCCCAAGCACAAGATTCATATCAGCCATGCTAATTAAATAGAAATCAGCACATACCTCATGTTTTCCCAATGTGAAGAGGAGTTGGGGACACCTCCTTGTGCATGGCATAGCGTAACCATCCACTATCTTAACCGTGAAACCCTTGAAGTCTTCTACATTCAAATCCAACTTGGCCACCAAGCACTCATCAATGAAATTATGAGTGGCTCCACCATCAACCAAAACTATGACACCTTGCCCTTGTAGGTCACCCTCCATCTGGAATGGATGATAACTAGGTGCACCGGACAAGGATAGCAAGAGTGCCATCCAAACTTTCTGGATCTTCTTCTGGTATATTATCTTGCTTTGCCTTATCAACACAATTTTCATCATCCTCACAATCTGAAAATACCTCAATATAATGCACTTTACCCTTACCTAAACAACGATGTCCTGGGAGTCCATGGATCCTTGCAAGAGAAGCACAAATTCTTCTTCCTTAGCTCATTTCTAGACTCTCCTCCATTGCTGGTTTTGGGCAGCTCCTTATGAATAATAGGCATCCTTTGGAAGGGCTTCTTGGCTGGTTCAAGGAGGGTTTCTAGGTTGTCCCAAGTGTATTTTGGGTTGTCTTTCACTCGAATTAACCTTGGGATGTCCATTGATAACCTACAATTCATCGCTGCTGCTTTTGGGGCATCACCTTCAGATCCAAAGCCTTTATTAGAGTGCCTCTTGAAGATTCAAAGGATCCGTGGGTGGTTCGGTCAATTTCTCAATGAAAAGAGCCACAAGTCTCCTCTTTGGGACATCCGTAATCATAAATTAATCTCTCTGAAACTCAGCCACATACCCATCCATGCCTGTAATGTCCCTTTAGGACTTAAACCAAAAATAAGGGTTTGGCCACAAACCTAAGAATCAAATATGAAAATACACCAACAACTCGAATTGAAAATAATCTGATTTTATGACAACAAATCCAACAATAATAGAAACCCTAGCCGTGAATTGGAAATTACACTTTTAGGGTGTCAAAATCAGCATAGAACATTAATTAATACCCCTAGGGCAGCGAACTGTTCCAACACTTAGGAACAATCATTCACATGCAATATGGATTGAAAATTAACATAGAAATATCTCAAATACTCCATAAAACCAACAAGATGAAATCTAGAGCAAATATGTATTTTATAAATTTATTTTAAGTGCAAGTACAACTGAAACTTCTAAAATTCATAACTCCATTAGTACTTGGAGTTTCAACACAAACCAATGCACAAAATGATCTTGAAGAGACTAGCCATCAATGAAATTGAAATCAGATTTTTCCAACCAATGAAAACCCCTTAAAACTGATCCCGTTTCCCAAATGGGTCTCTCCAAAGAAGGAAGGGTGCTCAACACCCTGAAAATGCCCTAGTTAAAGTAGAAGTGCCCTTCCGGATGAATACCTTCTGTTTCGAAATCTGCCGGTTAAGTCCACTTGCGATGACTCTCGCATGAAGACACCAATGCAACAAATGAGGGTTTTCGTCCCCAAGTGTTGTGACTATTGAGGGTTTCCGTACTCATAGGATCCAATGAGTGTTTCGTCCTCAAAGTAGAGCCACACCAAAGGTTTTTGTCTTCATGGAGAGTAGGGCACACCGTGCACAAACTCAAGATATCAATTTTCAAAATAAACATGCATAACCTTTCTTAGGCCATTCGATCCACCTTTATATCCTCCTTTTTGGCGCCAAGGATGAATTAGAAGCCCAATCCTCATGGCCGACCTCTTAATGCAATTTTTAATCTTCACTTAAAAAGACCGACCTCATAATGAAGAAATAGAATTTCTCGTTGCTTTGTTTGACAAGTCTTCTCCCCTAGTCGAACCATTCTAATGCCATGATTAGTAAATAAAATAATTAATTATAAAGGTACATCATTTACAACCATGGCAAGTTCCCCTCCTTGGCTCCTTCCTTGATGCCCACAAGAAGAGGAATGGGCATAAGGTCTTCCATAGTGACTAGCTTGGAAAAGGGGACTTTGCATCCACCGTGCCCTATTGTTTCAACTGTCAAGTTCCCAAGTGAACTTCTGGGTCAACTCTATCAAATATATCAATGAGTCTTTTATAAAACTCATTATAGGAATGGATCTCATTGTGCTCTTGTGTCGCCACCAATCCATGGAACCACCACTCATGAGCAAACCCCTCTAGGTGAAGGGTTGCTAATTTGATGGCATCATCCTCCATCATAGGCTTCAAGGAAAATATGGAACCTACTTTTGGATCCATGCCCTAGTTTTCCCCTTAGTTGATCCATCAAAAGTAGTGAAAGTTATCTTCCCCAACACAATTTGCATCTCTTTCTATGACACATTTTGTCTTGGCTCCAACCTAGACCTCCTTTGCTCACATCATGAACTCGGGCAAGTGTAATGAACTCGGGCAAGTGTAATGGCCTCCTGTATCTCCCTTGGAAGTGCCATATATTCTTCATAGCTTGTGGCAATACTTTGCCCCATAGAGGGCCTTGCTCCCGCCTCCGGAATGACTTCTTCCCTTGGAAGGAAAATAGGCCTAGTGGCTGATCCGTGAGCTGATCCAAAGGGTCGCCGTGAAGTATTTTCTCTGGATGAGCTGTCGTCTCCATTATGAACCCTAGGTTCATGAAATCTTTGAAGGGATAGGGCTAGGAGGTCCATGGTGTCTGCCAATCTCTCTTGCCCTTCAATGAGCTTGTCGATCTTGGCTTCTTGAGGATCCTGGTGAGCCATACTATCCTCCTCTCTTGGCTGGTCTGATTTCTTTTCTCTCCTCTGGTAGTAGTAGAAAAGACCCTTGTTGCCCTCTTCCATAAAACCCTTACAATGGGAAGGTCAAGCTCTAATACCATTGTAATGTCCCTTTTTAGGGATGAAACTGAAAAACAAGGAATTAGCACAAATCCCAATCTGATTTTTCGGACCAGCAAACTGAAAATTAAATTAGTATGGAACAATGATCTGATTTTTATAACAACAGTCTGAAAATCACAAGATTTCACCCAAATATCACCCTACAATTCATCCACAATATTTATAGACCCTTTAGGAATATTTTAGAACAATTTCCACGATAAAAATCAAGCTAATACTCAACTGGAAAATTATTTATTAACAACAGAAGTACAACGAAGAGAAATAATCAAAATGAGGGTTTCCAAACCCCAACAATGCCCAAATATGAATGATTCCAGCCTTATAAATTATATCAAATCTGAATATCAATAAATAAATGAGTTTCGTGCCCTAGAAGGCACTTAGAATGACTTCAACCCTAGTCGCTCCCTAGGAGAGGGACTCAAAATCCTGCAAAAGCTCTTTGTAGGTCTTCTTCTTGTTGCCCTAGATCTAAATTTGCAAGAGTCTTCAATAGAGATCTTCAATTCACCAACATGGAGAGTTTTCGTTCTCCACTAAGCCACAAGGAAGGGTTTCATCCTCCTTGGATGCCACACAAGAGGGTTTTCGTCCTCAAGTGGAAAGGTATTGAGCAATCAGCCCAAAAAACCAAGTATATGTGTATATGCGCCAAAAATGATCTCCAAATGAGGCCATACAACCTCTTTTATATCCCTTGGTTGGTGCCAAAGGCCAAATAGATGAGGACCGACCTCCAAGCTTCACTTTATCTTTTAATTCCTTGTTGGGAATCTCCTAATCCCAGCCGACCTGCCTTAGGGAGATAAACACCAAAGAAAAACATTAAAAATAATAAAAGAAAACTGAAACGAAGCTCAATTACTTCCCTTGTTCACTTATTCTTCTTGGCCACGGGAAGAGAATGGAAAGAAGTCTTCAATTGATGCTAGTTTGAAAAAGGGGACATTATAAAGTCTTGATTAGCTTTATATACAATGTTCTTTGAGGGGGAAGGCATGTTGTGTGCCTAGGAACAATATATGTGATGGGATGTTTTCCTAGATTTGTGTTAATTCTTAGCATTATTATAAGTGCTATATTTCGGGTGCCTAGAGTTAGTGAAGGGTTTTCTTCTTAAGTAGGGTTTCTTGTGGTTTTCATATATAGTGGAAAAAACCTAAAACATCTATTTTTACAATTTCAACTTATAATCCAAATAGATTGCTTGCATTGTGTGAGAACTCTGTGTAATAGACGGATTTGTAGGTGAAATCCACTCTCAGTGAGCAGTGCCCCCAATTTTTCTTGTTTTATGATTCATTTTACTTTATATTTGTAGGTCCGTTTTCTTTTGTTATTTGGAATGCAACATATGCCTTGGAACTCCTTTTAAAGAGGGCACTTATGTCGAGATTCAAATTTAGGATTAAAATTCTTATACCAAGGCTGCATGTACACCAAAGCACTATCAATCATTTATAATCTATTCCATGACATAGCTTGAATCATTTACTCCTTGTCAGGAACAAATTGAATCATTTACTCCTTGTCTAGGAACAAATTGATATAGCCCTTACCTGGGCCTTATGAATACTCCACTTTCCACCACTTTGGCTCCCAGTTATCAACATAGGATTTGTAGAGCTCCTCGTCTAGGGGCATTTTTCTCAAAAAATTGTGGATGACACGGTGCTGCATCATTTGTATGCTTAGTGCAAAGTTTTCCCATTTGAGCTTGAATTTTGAGCACAAGGATAGGTCCCATGGTGGTCAATGAAAATCTATTTTAGAAAGGCACTTTGTGGACAGGAGCATCTATCGAGATCTCATAGATGTTTAAGGTTGTAGGTAAGATTGTTCTCCTTAACTTCCTTAGTTACAACATTTCAAGGGGTATCGCTAGGGTTACATTTACACTAAACTGTTGGAAGACTTGCACAAGGAGAATGAAAGAGAAGGTGGATTGCACACTATGTAGATGGTGTGTCCGTCATTATACTATAAATGATGTAGTTATAAAGCGGTTGATATGGTTACAACCAGATTCTGACCATTTTTAGTTAAATAACTAATGACATGCTTATTTAATAAACTTTACATTCTAATACCCCCTCTTAAGGCTTAACCTACGTAAAGCAAAAACAAATATTCTAACAAAACTAGAACCAAACGGAACTTTGTAATCTTGAGAGGCTTTCACTTGAAAACAATGCTATGACTAGGTAAGGCTCCATCAAGTTGCTTCGTGACCTTTGTAAAGATGTAGCTCCCAAGTCGAATTCTTGAGTTTCCGGATTCCACCTCTCCGAACTCCCAAATCACGAGATCTCTCGAATCATTGGACAATCATCCATATTGAGCCATCCACGAGCTCCATCAAGTTGTCTCATGACCCTCGTGAGGGTATAATTCCTAAGATCAATAGTCTCCTGAACCATTTGAGCAACCATCCATACCGAGCTTCATCCATCCTGTATCCTTTCCTGCCTTCAAAGTTTAGAGCATCTTTATATTATGTATTCATCACTATCCTCACTAACTTCTGCATCTGGTGGGCCTTCAACCATGGCTATATTGGTTGTATTTGATATGCCTTTACTCTTGAGCACATCATTGGCTCTAACATGGCAATCCCATGCTTTGTGTGACCTCTTTTCTTACAATAATGACATTCAATCTCCTGGTTATCTTTATTTGACCTTCTACAAAAGTTTTTGGTTTTAGAATAAAATGCACTTTCTTGTTGAGAATTACCTTTTGCATCTTCTGCAATTGTTCGCTTTTCTTTAGCTAGAAGAGCTGCAATCATATCATCTAGAGATTGAGATTGAATTTGACTGAGGGTAAAAACTACATTGCTGTATTTTGAAGACAAACTGTTTAATAGGATAGCTTTGGCATCCTCATCCTCTATCACAACTTTGACTTCTGCTAATTATCTGATCAAGGACCTTAGATTATTGATGTGGCTTGACATGGAGACTTCATCCATTTTGAACTTATATAACTGAAGTTTTAGGGAAAGTTTGGCATTAACTTCTTTCGCTCCAAATATTTTATTTAGTACATCCTAAATTTCCTCGGATGATTTGTCTAGATCTACAAGATGAAGTTCAAAGTCGGAGAGAGCAAGACCAATAATAGCTTTCTGCTTTCGCTCTATCCTCTCTGTCATGCCAATCTAACAATTTAGATGCATTAGTGTGTGCTTTCTCTTTCCGGTTTACTATGCCCCACAATTTTTATTCATAAGTTGTATTTATATTTTCACTTTCCATGTATGAAAATTTAGACCATTTTTTTTTTTTAAGAATATAAAATAAATATGATTGCGTTCTTACTGAAATACCGAACTGAGTAAACAGAGAATAAAATGCCAGTTTCCAAGAGTGCCCTTTTCTACAACTGTGGAGTGCGCTGTTTCATGCCGTAGATATTGAAAGAATACAACTGTCCAAACTGAAAACGTGCCCTAGTTTGTCAACAAAAGACAGGATTTTCGTGCCCTTCCAAAAATCACAAACTGTAGTCCTGGATTTCGTATTCACCTGAAACCCTCGACTATAAACTCTGTTTTTCCTTGAAATTCACGACTGGTTTTTCTCCTAAAATTCGCGACTGCAAACTCTGTTTTTCTCTGAGACTCGCAACTGGTTTTTTTCTTTTGCAAAATGCGACTGTATATTCACGACTACAAAAATTCGCGACTGGTATTTTCCTTTTAAAAAAGCGACTGTATAATCTGTATAATGGTGCTTGCGGACTGTATATCAATGGTGTGACTGTATTTTCGTGACTAGAACTGCATAATGGTGCCCTCGAGTTAAAAAATGCGACTTTGCCCTCGTTTCTGATGCCTGTGCCCTTCGATTAAGACTTCTTCTCTCTTTTCTTGCTTGCCTCGCTCTGATACCAATGTTGGAAGATGTGCACAAGGGAGAATTAAAGAGAAGGCGGATTGCACACTATGGAGATGGTGTGTCCATCATTATATTCTGAATGTTGTAGTTACAAAGTGGTTGATATGGTTACAACCATTTTTTAATTAAATAACTAATGACATCCTTATTTAAAATCCTTACATTCTAATATAAACTGCTAGATGTTTAGAGTAGAATAATTTTATTCATTAGTCAATTCCTACTGCTGTTGCAGCTGTTGCGACGAGTGTTTCAACTTTTCTTATAAGCAACCTTCAATTGCTGGAACACTTCGATCATAACATCTGTCAAATCAAATGCCCAAAAGACTCGAGTAGTAGGTAGGCTTTTATTATTATAATGAGACTCCAGTTTAAACAAATAGTAAATTAGAACAAGTTGGAAAATAATCCAGTGCTTTTACTTAAGAAGATATCCGTTTCTTGTTTGTTTACGTTATTACATTTAATTACTGATGCTTGTTCTGGTCATTGTAATTTCTTTGTCGGGGTAAACTGAAATATTATAAGCTCAGGAAATTGTAGATCTATATTTCCACAATACTAAATACTTAATAAAGCACATGTAGAAAATATAGAACAAATGGGATAGAAATAACCAATGGCCATCCTATTATGTTTTTCCTTTAGTAACTAAGACATGTATCTTATGCCATTCAGTTCTACCTTTTTAAATTCTAATATGTAGTGATGTATGTCATCAATGTGATATGCCATGCCATTTTAAACCAAGTTTTTCTGTTCATTGAACACAGGCACGATCACTGCTTCAATCGCTACTTATATGTGGAGCAGTCACTGGTTTTACTTTGGGGTGCATAGGCACAGCTGTATCCTTGTTTTTTCCGCATATTTTCACAAGAGATCCTGCAATCATCAGTCAGGTGAACTATTTAGAAGTTCTATCATTTACATAATAATTAAGCTACTTATTAATATATCCATGAACTCTTTTTCTAGCATTTATAATGTATTGCCATGCACATCATGTCACAAATGAGTGGAAATGTTGTCAGGTTTAGGAATATAAACAAACATTGCAAGAAACTTTCAAACTCTTGTTACTACCATATGCAGGCTGAAGGAGCTGTACTTTCAGGATAAAACTTTGGCCATTAACTACTTTAGAACTTTAAGTCAGTGGGCTGGGCTATATTGGCACTTTTTAAATCAGTTTGTGAATAATACACCTTTGGGCAGGATAGTTAGGTCATTCTGATAATCAGTTTTATGATTCCATTTCAATATCTTTCTTTTAGGGTTTGTGCTTAGCTCTTTCTAAGCTACTTGATGCTTGTTTTAGTAATTCGTTCAATACTTCTGAATTAATGGTCGATTTAGAAGGATTAAAGGTACATGTTGATATTACTTCTTGGATAAGATTCAATATTATAAGTCACATGCATTACCACTAAAAGCAGTTGCAGAAATTGTATAGGCAGGCTATCCATTTCTTGTCTTTCTTTACTTTGCAGGCTTAAGATGATATATCTTGATTCTCCATTTTTCGTAAATCAAAACTAATATTTGTGTTCATATACAATATTACTTCAGCTGTACTGTTTTTCTTTGGGGGACCGGGAGTAAGGGAGAGGTGGGAATGCCGCTTCTTATATTAGTCAAGAATACAAAGAGTTACATAAAAGTGTATCCCTGGAAGCATCTCTACTTTTTCACCTACAGTCAAAAATCCAAATTCCTTTCTGATCACATCTGATCTGAAATGGATCAGTTGTAATCTGTAAATACTTTACTATATGTGTGACTCGATTGATTCCTTGAGTAACAAAGCTAACTTGAAGTGTGCAATATAAGAATGCATGGTTGCTGCTCTTGGTCAATTGTGAATTCTGATCAAAACCTTAGGAAACCTTCCCCAGAAGGATAGAGATATTCAATAGCTTTTCAAGTTTCAATAACTTAAATGAGACAAAAATATGGAGTTTGTGTGACAAAGTTATGTCTCTGGAAAATTGTTTCAATTGGATGAGTGACCCTGGTTGAATCTGCCGTCCATTGAAAAGTGACACTTTCCACTGTTGTCAAACTTGTCAAATAAGTCAGATGTACAAAATAACTACCTCGATCAGAGAATGAAGCGGTGGTTATTCTGAATGTTGAGATGGAATTACTCTTGATTTCTTTTGCATTGTTTTACAGACCCGATGTATGCATAAATATGCCCATTGGGCTCATACTATGGCATTGAATGGGATCTCTCTGTACAAAGAGAGAGGCCTCCTAAGTTCTATCTGCGCTAAGACAATTTTGTTAATCTCAACAAAAGGATTATATAACCTGTTTTGGGTCTCCATAGACTGTTTACCCATTATTATACAATCTTCTTAACAAAGGATGAAAATCTACAGAAGTGGAAGAGCCAATCTCTTCACATTCCTTATTCTACCCAAAAGAAACAAGATACAAAAATGAGGGCGACTCTCCAACTTCAATCCTTATGTGCACAGCAAAAAAAAATAAAAATTTCTTCATGTACAAAACCTATTTTTCTAAAAAAAACAAAACCTACTTTGGATCAATATTTCTAACATCCCCCTTGTGATCCAAAGTTTATCTTCATTAATTGTTTCTCCTTCACTTTTGCTTCATCCTAAGAAGTCCTCCGAGTTTCTCAAACTTGACATGATTTAATGGCTTTTAGAAAAATGGCCTTTACTTGTTCATCTGCAGAATGTTAAGTGCCATCAATTGCCTTCTTTATTGTCAACATCCTCAAATAGCGATAATTCATGTCCATGTCTATCGTCCTACGCACATGAAGTACACGACTCTTTGCAATTTTGATGGTAATTTGATTATCCACATTTAGCACTCAGTAGGACCTTCTTGACCATGTGCATGTAATGTCCCAACACCAGGATCAATGGGAAATATGCAAATCAACAACTCTTCAATGCACCAATCAACTAAATATAGCCAACTCAATCAAAAACTACTTGTACCAGTTGAGTAGATGACTCAATAAACCCAACGATAGGGGTTTAATGGCCTCTAGCTCACACAATTACTTCCAAACAGATCTTAAAAACCTGATCACTTGTTATTGAGCTTCAAACAAAGAGTAACACAACTATCACAAATACTTGTAATCCTCCCCAAAGATCTTTCTACAATTTCCAAACAACCATCTACTGTTTGCCTAGATCAACCACAAGTGGATCGCTGCCAAAAGACTTCAATTGATCCTACATCACATACTATCAATCTGCTGGGCACATGGAGCTTGAATATACATTAATAACATTCCATATTTATTTCCAAATAAATAGTTAGCTCTCAGGAAAGAACAACAAACTGTCACACACCCAAGATCAGTCCCAAACATGCCCAGGCTGGTCGCTGTAAATAAGAGACTAAAAATCATGCACAAATATAGTGGATCCACTTCAACTATTACCCCAAATCAGTCCCCATACAAAGTAGAAGAAGTCGCTGGCCAAGAGTGACTCAATCATGCATTTAAATAATTAATACTTACTCCAACTGGGTCGCTGCCATGAAAGAAAGAACAGCAGTATATTTTATTCCAAAATCAGACCATACACATCCAATTGTAGTTGCTGGAGTTATCAAAATAGTAGCAATCAATTTGTAGTATATATATAACTCCACTTTTGCCTCAAACACTCAATATGCACACCAAAGGAAGTCGCAGATTTTAGAGAAGGCTACAACAACTTAAATCCAATCAGAACCAACCCAAAATATACCAATATTTTGCGCCAAACTTGTCTTACATGTAACCGCTTGAGCAAGGACACTAAACATGCATGGATCTTGGACGATTCACTTAGAAAGTCATCCAAATCAGTGCACACACATAACAGAGGGAATCACTGTCATATTGGACATGAAAATATGCTAAATGTTGGTTGCACCATACTCATAATTGCATACAAATAGTTCTCAAATATTATGAAGGAATTGTGTAATGCCCCCATTTTTGAAGACCCTTAGCCTATCTTTCCTTGTGGGCTTTGGGATGTTGCAAGGGGAAAAATTATATTAAATAATTAAATATTATTATTGCCTGGAGAGTGATTTTTATCATTTGACATTATAAAGCAATAATTATTTAATTATGTAATTTATTTAATTTAATTCCCACAATGCAAAATTAAAAGGGGAATTAATTAAATAACTTTTGGGTGGCTTTTAATATTAAAATCACCCTTAGAAAGGGACGCCACACCTAGGGAGGATAAACTATTTTTATTTAATGATTTCCCTCTCCTAGGGATTTCAAATTTTGTGCCTCCTTGTTTATAAAAGGAGAGCTTGGATTCATTATGAGACTTATGTTGATTGATCATTTTGATTTCACTCCATGCTTGGAGTATTGGGATGTATGCCCTAGCTTCTTTATTGTGCTCTCTCTCATTGTAAGCTTCATTTGGATCTATTGTTGAAGACTCTCAAGTGAATTTCAGATTTGCCATTATTGCTTGAGCTATTTCAGTTTTGGCGCCAAGTTTAGAGTGTGAAAGTCATTGGTATTGCTCCTTTTATTTCTGTTGTTACTGCTGAAATTATTTTAGCCATAGCGACTTGGTTTGGTGATGATTTGTTCATGTTTTGATGCCATAAATGCTAGATCTGCAAATCTATTGTGTTATTAATTATTTCAGAGCAAAGGGCTAATTTTTGGTGTATTTGGAGGCTAGGAAAGAGTTGGAAATTATTTAATTAATTTCCTCTAACCCTAGCGACTTGAAATCAGTTTTCTGGGGCTGTTTTGGCTAGGTTTTAATGCTCAGAAAATTCAGATCCTTAATGCAGTGGAAAGCCCTAAATTTCTAGTTTATTTTGCATCTTGTTTCATGGAAAAACTCTAAGTATTGAAGGAGTTATGAATTTTAGAAGATTTCAGCTGTCTGCAAGCTTTTTGGTTATAAATTAATATTTATTTCAGATCTGCAGTTTTGGGGTTAGATTAATATTGGTTTTGGTTGTAGAAATTAGGAGAAATAAGAGGAATCAACTTCATAATTTTTGGAGTTGATTTGATGCCTCGGTGTCCTCATATTTCACCTTGAAATGCGAGACTACCCCATATTAAAAAATTACGTTATTTTAAAATAACGGGTCTTTTTGTGTTTTTATTGCGGAAGATGTCTCTATTATGTTAAGATATTCCCAGTGAATCATAAGAGCCAATTTTGACAAATACCCAGATGCTAAAACTCATTTTATCCCTCTAAGTTTTGTTTGCAGAAATTTTTATTTAATTATTTATTAAATAAATAATTCCCGTTTGAAGTAAATGGTGAAAGGAAAGAATCCTTCAAATGGTCGAAGGAAGTGTTTCACTTGATTTCTTAGTTTTTTCCTGAAAACTACTTGTGAAACAGATAAGGTAAAGGTGGTAAGAGGAATACCTGTTTTTGGGATGGTTGAAGGTTGTTTGCGCGTGTATCTGAATTCCGAATCAAAGTGATTGTGAGACCTTCCTTTTGGCTAGGAGAAACTACCTGTATAAGAATCAAAACAAGACCACCAAAGAGAGTTAAACGATATATGCAAAGTGGACTCGCCTAGCATGTGTTAGATCCTGGAAGTACGATACTTCCTGATGGTCATTTATCATTCCATTGTTTAAAACAATTCAATGCTGAAAATAAAGTAAATATTGTCCTACTGTAGTTTAATATGATTTAGGCATCTCATACAAACGCAATAGGCTAGATCTAATCTAACAGGCTAGGCTAGAAGGAGATCCAGAGGTCAAGTAGATTGGTTATAGGTGAATCTGAGCTAATAGGCTAGGTTAGATACAGATCTGAAGGTCAAATAGGTGTTCGGGCGGTATATGTCAGAAACAGGTTGTAATTCTGGCAAAGATCAGGCGACACAAAGACCGACCACGGTTTTATAAAACCGATGACGGTTGGAATGTAACGCGACGGTTAGAGAGAACCGATGGCGGTTAGGTCGGGGCTGGTGGACTCACACAGTCGAGTTTTAAAGGTTTTTAGGCAAGAATGGAGTTAGTAGAAGGTGTTGGGTGGTCACAGAGGAGGTATAGTTATGTTACGAAGGTCTGGGGTTGGTGAGGAAGTCAAGTGGGTGGTTGGGTGAGGGATTACAATGGTTGGGTAAGGAGGGTAGCTAAACTGGATAGGAGGAATGAAGAAATGGTAAAAGGGATAAGATCCTTTCTCAGAGTAACGCCGATGATAATAAAAAACTCAAATAGATGAGAGGGAAACACTTACTTTTGGTGAGCTACGATCCAAGCCCAAGTGGAAAAGTGGTCGTGTTGGAATGTTGGGAAGAGGCTTCACTGTTGTCCCAGTGAACCTGGTTGTCTTGGCTGATCACAAATTAATCCTTGCTTTGTTGTTGCGTCTGAAAAGATCGAATTCGCGATAAGGAAATCCAGTGCCGAAGCTTCAACCCCTATTACAAAGGTTTAGATGGGTCTATATAGGCTGTTTGGTTAATTCCGGCATTACTGACATCGGTTTAGGGGAACCGACGTCGGTTTGGGCGAGATACCTCGGGTTGTTCCCAAGTTGCCTGGGAAGTTGCTCCGCCATTTGATAAGGGTCTCTTCTTTTTCTCGGGGCAAAAACCGACCTTAGGAGGCTTTTAATGTGAGGTGAGGGGATGGGTCTAATGTTAGGTTTGTTTTGGGCATTGGTTTAGGGTTTAGGTTAATGGGTCAAATGATGGGGGTGGTTTAGGTGAGGTGTATTTAATAAAGGTAATTATATTAAATAGGTGTGTGAGGGTGGTGAATTAATTTAATGTGAATAATTAAATTAATGTGTGTGGGTGAAAGGTTATTAACTTAAATAAAATAATTAAATCAATATGTATGGAGGTAAATGACATTAATTTAATTAAAGTAATTAAATTAAAATGTGTGGGAGTGCGGGGGTAGGTGCTAAGGTGTTGAGGATAGGAAAGTGATTATAGGGCTGCGGTAGGGGACCAAGGTGATTACGACATGATTTCGGTGTCTACAGGGAAGGTAGAGAGGCATTTGAAAAAATCAAAGGTGCTATTGCAAAAGCCCCTACATTGGTGTCCCTGATTTTAAAAAGATTTCATAATTTATTGTTATGCTTCGCCGCACACAATCTCCGCCATCTTGACTCAACACAATCAAGGAGTTGAATCTCTTATTGCATTCATGAGTTTTGGGTTCAAGAAACATGAACTCAATTACACTCCCCTTGAGAGGCATGCGTACGTGGTGGTGAGAGCCCTGAAACACTTTAGTTACAATGTGTTGAATTCTCACACCAAAGTCTTAGTACTGACATACACATGATTAAATCAATCTTGTGCAACAAGAACCGTGGATATAAAAGAGGTAATTGGGTTTCTAAGATCCAGGAATATGATTTGGATATCAAGCCTACCAAGTTGGTTCGAGGAAGAGGACTCGCCACTCATCGCAGAAAATGAACCACGAGATGACTCTGAAGAAGAACCAATTGAGGAAAATTTACCACTGGTAGTTTTATCAGTACCACAGATGAATGGTATTCTGATATAGCCTACTTTCTCACATATGGCGAGTGTCCAGAGAATCTGACAACTAAGGAAAATGAGCTATCAAACTAAGAGCTGCCAGGTACGTCATTTGGGACAACACTTTGTTCAAGAAAGGAGTTGACGACATGTTCCTCAGATGTGTTGATAAAGAACAACAACCTAGGTTGTTGGAAGCTTTTCACAATCATGCTTGCAGTGGTCATTTCTCTGGCCTAGTGACTCATAAAATTTTGCGAGCACATTATTACTGGCCCACTATGTTTTCCGATGCTCAGAAATGGGTGACAAAATGCGAAGCTTGTCAGCAATTTATTGGAAGACCAAAATTGCCAGCTTTTCCTTTGAAGCCAGTTGTCGTTGAAGAACCCTTTCAACAATGGGGTTTAGATTTCATCGGGGTTTTGAATCCTAATTCTAGTGCTGGTCATACTCATGTGCTCACCGCAACTGACTACTTTACAAAGTGGGTAGAAGCTATACCAGTGAAACAAACATCTACTGCGGTAATCTGTGACTTCATCAAAGAAAATATATTGGTTCGTTATGGAATTCCACACAAGATTGTGACGGACAATGCCTCAAATTTTTCTTTTGTAGAGATGATAGGTTTTTGTTATGGGTATGGGATATCTTTGTCTCATTCGTTAGATTACTACCCTCAGGGAAATGGTTAGGCAAATCCAGTAACAAGAACATCATTACTATCGTGCGCAAGTTAGTAGAAGAAAATCAAAGAACTTGGCACAAAAAGTTATATGATGCATTATGGGCTGACCGCATAACTCCCAAAAGAGCAATCGGGATGTCTCCATTTCAACTTTTGTATGGAACTAATGCTCAAATTCCCATCACACTAGAGTTACCAACATTACAATTAGCTCAAGTAGTTGATGATGAATGCTTCACCAATGCATTAGATAAAAGGATCATGTTCCTAAGCAAGCTTGAGGAACAAAGAAGTCAAGTGGCAAACAGGATCGAGGAACATCAATCCAAAGTAAAGAGGTTGTTTGACAGGAAAACCAAAGAGAGGCAATTCCAAATCAATGACTTGGTTCTTCTCTGGGACAAGAGACGTGAACCGAAAGGAAAGCATGGGAAGTTTGATTCACTGTGGCTAGGCCCTTTCAAAATCAGACATTTCTAGTGGAGATAACACCTATTACTTGGCGTATCTTGATGGAACTCATTTTCCTTTGCCCTACAATGGGCAATATCTCAAGCACTATCAAAATTGAAAATGGGTTGTTCCCCGTATGTACATAAGTAATTAGGATTTTGGTTTGTTTCTTTTCCCCTTTCGGTCTCCTCTCTTGTATCACCCCATTTTTTTGTGCCCCATCGTTTTGATTTTGAAATTTTTATTAAGTGTTACTTTTTGCATGATTTATCACTCTCATCACGATCGTCTCATTTTTGTGATCGTTCCGGTCTTCGTTTCAGTCCATTTCGGCAAGAACTCCTCGCCGCTGTCTTAAATCTAGCATTAAATATTAATTAATTAATATTTAATTAATTAATTACTCTTTGTTTGATAAAATTAATTTTTAATAACTTTGGAGTATTTAATTAAATAAATATTAATTAAAATTCATTCGACAAGTTTTATTTTAATTGCTGGGGAAAAATAAGCTTCCGCTTCCCATTGGATGCCAAATTGGCTTCCCGCCCGATTTCCCTTTCCTGCAAATTTGTTTTAAATCCCCGCTTGTGGGATTTCTTCCCCGATTGCCAAATTAATGAATTGGCAAACGGGCAAAAAATCTCCGATTTCCCACATGGGGAAATAAAATGGGGATTGCAGCCCGCCTTGCCATTTCCATTGGCAATTGGCCGTTGATTTCCCCATTTCCCCTGGCAATTAATTCCACTACCCGGGAAGGAGGGAAGTTGAATTAATCCTCATAAATTCCTCCATCAAACTCGTTGGAAAGAGTCGTGCGAAGCTTTCCAAATTGCTTCTTATTTCTTCTAAAGGAACAAAGTAATATTTGTATCACATCCCTCAAACAATACTAGTTTATTGTGAACGCCATTGTGAAGGAGGAATACACATTGAAAGAAAAGACAAAGAAATAAAAAGGAATTTCAACGCAGCAGGGGTGTGAAGAAGCAAGGACACCAAGTTTTGTTTTGATGCATCAATGAAAAGCTAATAACAAAGCTTTCCACTTATTCAAAATCCACATTTGCACAAGGAAATACATCCAAACCAATCCACGCAAGGGAGGGGACAGCAAAGGAGAAGGCAACAAAGGCCACGTGTGAGAGGCAGACCCACATTTCCTTGGAAGAGAGCCTAGGAATACCAGATTGGCCACGCATTGATCAAGGCAACACAACAATTGGAAGAATTTTCCACGCATTGGTAAATAGAAAAGGAGGAGACATTGTTGTCACAAAGATTCACTATTGTTCACGCAAAAAAGAAAGGAAATCCATGCAAAGGTGAAAGATAACAACTTCCACCTAGGCCAAAGAGGATATCATAGCTGCCAATGCAAAATTCATGCAAGGAGTCAAATCATTCATGCACAATCCTCCACGCATTGGCCAAGGTAATGCTCTCCACGCATTGGCAAAGAGAATAGTGCCAAAAGTGAGACTCCACGCAGCAGGTCAAAGCTAATCTCCACGCAGCAGGAGGACAGTCCAAACAAATAGCCCACGCACACAAGACAAAGACCATGCAAAGGCCACGCAAAGGAAAAAAAGTTTTTGGTTTTAAAAGTAAAAATTAATCATAATGCATTTGTGCATTTGTCATAAGGAGGACAGTCCAAACAAAAAAAAAGCCCACACAGGCCACGCATTGGTCAAATAGAATCAAATAACCTGCCCACTCATTTCATTTTGTAAAGTTCACGCATTTACCAAAGAAAAGAAGCAGTTTTCCACGCAGGTTTTGAGAAGAAAATCCAAGCAAAGAACGCATTCCCAGAAAATATTCCACACATGCAGGAGAAAGCAAACAAAGAAATCAGTCTCCACGTGAGAGAAGAAATACCTCAGTTCGTTAATGATTCAAAGGAGAAACGTAGTCAAAAAAAAAACTCAGTTCAAAGCCAAAAGAAACAACAAGATTTCACGCAGTCAAAGGAAAGCCCAAAGTCCGAGGTCATTAAAATCAAGCCATTTTCACGCATACCAAGGAGAATTTGCTCCGAAAATTAAATAAAAAATCGGGATATTAGAAATCGGGTGATTTCGTTTATTTAAAATAAAAAATCGTTACCCTAAGTTTGAATTCAAACCTAGTCTCGATATTTTGTGTGATGTATTAAATTTTTTTTTGCTTAAAATCGATCAATTATTATTATTATTTTTTTAAAATAATAATAATAATAATAATCAAACAAGTCATATTTGTTCTTGCACTGACGGGGGTTTCGAGACTGAGACCCGACCCCACTTGCATTGTTTTGCGTGCTTGAGTCATTTTTCTATGAAATTCATAATGGCCGAAAAATCTAACAAATCTGCAGGAAGATCGAAGAAGCCAGTGGAGAAATCGAACAAATCCGCGCTCAAGTATGAATTCCAAGGAATCATCCCTCCCAGTTCCATTAAGTCAACATATGACAATATCACTGATACAAATCTGGGTCACATCAATGTGCAACAATTCTGCGAACGGGTGAAAACTGAAGGCAAAACCATATTCTCGATAGGCTTTACCATAGTGGTCTACCTCAAGCAACAACATTTCCTGTCTCGGTGCAGTGTCCAGAGCTGGTTATCGCTTGTGTGAGCATTATGATCCTGAGAGACGAGGAATTTTTAAAGATAATCGCGAGCCTTTCCTCTTAATCACACCAGAGCACATTGAGGAATTGCTCGGCATACCTGACTTTCCTGAGAATGCGGATATCACTCGCCAATCAACACAAGAATTTTGGGATGAAGAACCCCTTAGGTGGAGCAAGATGGTTAATAACAACTGGTTAGTGACCAAGAGGCCTCGAATTGACCGGCTTCCCAAAGAACTGTACCGCGTTGAGTTCGTGGAAGAAATCGGGGACATGATTACTCTCCTAAGTCGAGTTTTCGGTTTACCCTCTGCTAGGATTTTCCACCCATGGATGTATCAGTTTATCTGTATCATCCTTGCTAAGAAAGAGTTTGTGGATTGGGCCACCATTATCAGTAATACCCTTCACAAACAATTGATAGAAGTTAAGATGACTGGATGCTTCTACATGACATCGTATCTGACTTATGCAGTAGCAAGAAGAAAGCTATTTTCTGGACTCAAACAAGAGGAGTCATGGGGCCATCAAATAGTGTTTTTCATTATTACCCGCAACTAAGTTTCAAAAATAGCTCTCACCATTTTAGAAGAGTCAACGATGCATTTACTTTCCGCGTGATTCGAACCTGAATAGGAATACAGAGGAAAGATTTTCCAAAGAAGCCATGAATGTCATTTCCCAATGGGGAACATGGTTTATTCAATTTTCATCCTTTTCCTACATTCGCGTGAGTGGCTTTGTTGGTACTCCATGGAAGCTTCCTAAGTACGTCAGTGACAGATGGGCATTAATGGAGCTTGCGCGACAACTATTCCAAGTTCACTGTCTTCTCAGTGACAAGCACCGTTCAGGAATTCATTTCCCAATCCAAATCGGGAATACCAATGTCCAAATCTTTTCAGTGCACAACTCATGGAAAAAGAGTTCGCCCTCATCACAATTCATCCATATGTGAAGAGAGCCCAGTTTGATATCAATGGATATATGCAGAAGATTCTTGGAGCAAAGTATCAACATAACCCTACCATGGAAGATTTTTGGGCTGCCTGTTCGACGAAACATGAAGTAAGAAGACGAGAGTTTTCTCGCCTAACACTTGCTCAGATCAAGGCCTTTCGCATCAAGAACCCTCCCGATTCATTCGTAAATGATGATGAAGATGTTATTGATCCTTCATATGATGCAGTTTGCTTTTACCCCGTTGCCTCGAATTGATTGACCAAAAGAGATGAATTTTCTCTTGATAGCAAGAATCAACCGATTCTTGAAAGAAGCATATCTTGGTACAACAAGAGAACTTGCCAAGTTACAATCAATTCAAGATCATACTTCAGGATCACAAAAATTGCCAACTCGAGGAGGTCTTCATTCAACCAAAGCCCCTTCTCATCAACCTCCGTACCATCCAATCATACACAACAAGCAAGAAAGGAGTGGTTGCCAAAATCCACTTCGCCGAATAATGTGCCACGAGGAGAAAAATCTAAAGGCCCTAGCCCCAGTGAAGGAAGAGAGCGTGTATCAGGATTTTCTACTTCAAGTAGAGATTCTTCTACTCACATTGTTAATAGTTCTCAAAAGCTCGTGACAAACGATCCTCAGCCATGCCTTGCACAAGCATCCACTCAAGTGTAGTCCAAATATCAAACACTTCGAACCTATAGTTCATGAAGAAATTTCCCAAAATCTCCCGAATGATCAAGAGGTGGATATTGAGGTTATTTCTCCTCAAATCGAGGTCATGGAAAGGATTCTCAGTAGATCTCATGATGTCGAGAACAATGAGAATATTGCTTTGAGCTCTAGGATTTTGTATGCGGAAATAGTGAATGATACTCCTTCCTAGGTTGATTCCGAGGTTAAGAAAAGGAAGAGGGTTGTCAAGGCAATTGACATTGATTTTGATGCCCTTTTCAAACTTTCGAATGACGTCATTCCCAAGAAGCCTAAGGTGCTTTCTCGAATAATGGTGGATAATGACGGAAAAACAGATTTGCAGATCTTGCCATCCCACAAGTTGATAAGGAGCGTGATGCCATGACACCTGCTGATTATGAAGTTTCCAAACTTGGACTTGGGAGGTCCACATTAGAAAGTGACATGGCAATGGCTCGAGATTCAATTGATATCGTGCTAAAGAGACTTGAGAAATATAAGTCTCATAACTCTCAGCTCAAGGCCGAAAAGAATCAATTGGTGGAATATGTTCAACATCTGATAAATCCCATATCATCCACTTTCCCAGTACCTGATGCAGTGGCTGCCCCTGATGAAGAAACTCTCAATTTGTCAAAAGAAATAAACACATTGGGCCATGTCACTAAAACTTGGCTTTCAGAGATTCTCGTTTTAGGCCAAGGGACGATCAAAACAATGGTTAAGCTCCATGAAGATGTCAGTGCGTATCTTGATCCAATTCTTTCTTTCAAGGAAACTTTTGTTTCTAATATATCAAATTTGGATGAGATATTGCCCAATCTGCAGGAGATGACAAGTATGGAATCCTCAGTTTTAGCCATCGAAGGAATTCTCAAATTTGAACATCGAGGGACACGTTTTCTTTGGTGTCTGCATCTCAAATCAAGGAAGACGCTTCTCGAGGATTCTATGATCCATTATGAGAGCATATGCAATGAAGCCTTCACTTCACTTGCCTTGATTCAAGAATTCATAGCTGAGATCCCTTGCAACCTCGTAAATGAACATAATCAAAGGTGTTCATCGGAACAGGTGGAAGAGCAATTTTCACAATTGTTTAAGGACATGTACACTCCCGCCAATAATTTCTCATCAGTTTCAATGGAGCGGTGCATCAAATTAAAGAACTTATTTGAGAACGCTCAATCAAAGATTATTAATTTAAATGATATGCCAAGTAGGATTCTTGAATTGCAGGTATTTTGTGAGGCTATTCTTCGACCAAATGAACCTCCAAAAGAAGAAAAGATGTTTGAAACTTTGGGAAGGTTTAGATCCTTTCAACTAGCAAAAGCGACAGATCCTAATTTCACCATGGTTCAGGAGATAGTTTTCTTGGTATCTAACGAAGTGGGAGAGTCCATTTCTCATATGTTTGAGATAGGCGGACCCCATTTCAATGGATAAGGCACTGGTTATTATTGTATATTTTAAAAAGTGGATTTTTAAGAAAAGGATGTTGTTATTTGCTTTCGGGAAGTTGTGATAAATTAAGTGATTTCTATTTTTAGTCACTTTTTTAATAAAGTTGGTTAGAAAAAGTCAAAGGTCACTTAAGTGCCTTATTTAATGTTCATGTAAAACCCTAACTACTTTGTAACCAACTTTTGGGTTATAAAAGGAAGTGAGGGGCTCATTTGTAAAGGTGACTTTGAGAGAGGAGAAGAAAATACTTTTGTGTGCAAGCTTTACTTTAAAGAAAGAAACTTTGTGTTCTTTTGAGAAGACATTTTGGAGTTAATGAAATATGAACTTTGTGTCTCATTCATTGTCTCTTATAGCATTTGATGTTCTTATGTTCATTAGATGTTAGTGTTTGAATCTTGCATGCAAATATTGTCTTTGATCTTATTGTCAACGTTATTAATCTGTTGTTCTAGTTCACAGTGATCAAGCTCTGATTATCTACTTGCTCACGTGTGTTCCCTTTTACATTCTTGTTTAGCTAACTCAAACTCCGTTTTATTTGTGTTAGTTATTCATCTTTCCTCTTCTCAAATATTAGGCTTTGTTTTTACCTAACTCTTGCATGTTCTTTCAATTCATTCCATTCCACTCCTTTCCTTCATTCCATTCCATCTCCTCATTCACTTTTCGGGCGTGCAATGTGAGAATAAACAAGTACAAACCTACGATAGAAGTTGGCTAGTCCAAAAAAACTTCGGAGTGTAGTGACGGGGTTTGTTGTTGGCTAGTCTCGGATGACCTAGATCTTTTTTGGGTCCACATGCACACCGTCCTTATTGATGATGTATCCCAAGTACGATACTCTACATGCCAAAGGAACACTTTTCTATGTTAGCATAGAGCTTGTCTTGTGACGCAAGAGTCTCAAGAAATTGTTGGACATGTTGAACGTGCTCCTCCCATGTCTTAGTGAAGACAAGAATGCCATCTAGATACATGACAACAAAATGTTGCAGGTGCATTTTTGAGCCCAAAATGCATGACCAACCAATCGAACAAGCCCTTCTTGGATTTGAATGTAGTTTTCCAAACATTTGAGGGATCGATGGGAACTTGGTGGTATGTTGACTTGAGATAAATCTTCATGAAGAACTTAGCTCGCTTGAGCTGGTCCAGGATGTCATCAATTCGTGGAAGCGGTATTGGTTCTTCACTGTGATTTTGTTCAAGGCTCGATAGTCGATGCAAAGCTGCCATGTCCCATATTTCTTTCAGGAAAGAACAATTGGGCTCCCACAAGGTGATGCACTTGGTCGAATCCGCCTCTTTTGACTCAGCTCTTGATTCTAACACTTGATCTCTTCATTCTCAAGTATTGGCGCACTGTGACAAGAGCTCATTCAGAGTGGTGTTCTTTAGAGCAAGTCAATTGTATGCTTCCCCGACAATGCAAAGGCGCACTTGTTGGTGATACAAATATGTCTCCGTATTCGATATCATTTGGCTTGGTTGAGATCATTCATGTGGTTGTTACAACTTTTTGCTTGTGCTTAGGATGGATCATGAGTTGGACAAAGGTCCTAGTTTGAGCAATCAATCTCTGACACTACTTTGCACTGATCAAGCCACTAATTTGTTAGGGGCTACCTTTGAGATCCGGTAACACATATGACCTAGAGTAATGATCGCACTCTTAGGCCTTGCCTTGTAGACCATAGACACCATGTCGATCCCGCATGTATGGTTGTCCAAGAAGTACATCACAAACATCTAGTGGTGTGACATCATATACCACCACATATTTGAATGGTTTGATTGAATAGGAAGGCAATCGATTCATACATATGTCTCTTCCTTGATTAACCCAACAAATAGAGTATGGTTGTGGGTGAGGAATTGTTACTAGATTTAGCCTCTTTACTAAGTATTTGCAGATATCAAATTCTTTTGACTACCACTATCTAGAATAAAGTGAAGAGCCATACCATTTACCCACATTTGTGAGTGGAATAGACTTTACACTTCCTCTTTTGGAGGGTACTATTCGTCAGTGGCAATAGTGGTATATGGATCTGCATCCACAATTAGCTCTTCTTGATGTGTACCTGGTTCTCTGCGGAGGCTTCTCTTGCATTTGGCTCCCACAATTTTGTTAACAGAGTTTTGTTGACAACTCGACAACCTTCGTGCTATGGTACTGCTCTTGTGCTTCTCACACCACTCCTGTGTCTTTTTGTGGCTTTTCTTTCCATGCCTACTTCTTGTCTTGTTTTTGTGGTGGTGCATCCTTTGCTATTTGGTGTCATCTTTCCCTTTCTTGGAATATGAAGTATCTTTATTTCCCCTACATTTGGACCTTTCTTCAATCTTGATTGCATATCGGTAGGCTTCCCTGAGAGTATTGATGTTTGCAAACTCCATCTCTTCCTAGATGTAATATCACAACCCACTACAGTATTTGAGAATCCGATGCTTCTTAGAGTCCCGTTACACCCACTTTTGCCGATAGGGTATGAAACTCATTGGTGTAGTCCCGCACTGTCTAATCACGACTCGACACAACTGGTGCAACTTCTTGAACTGGTCTTCGTACGTCTTCACTGGATAATATTCTTCTTTGATGGTCACTCTGAAACTGCCCCATGTTTGTGGAGGTTTCGTATTGATTGTTACATAATCATTATCATCCTCTTGTAGGGAGTATGATTCCCACCATTTTTGACATGAAGAGATGCTTTCAGAAGTGCAAACATTATCTTTTCACCATCAGAAAAATTATTGACAGAAAAATATGATTCTAGTTGGTCGAGCCATTTATCCAATTTGTCAACAACATTTTTTCCTTAAAATATCACCTTCCTCATATCCTGAATATTCAGTTTTATAATCATTGTTAACTGAACTTTCACCAAACTATCCACAAGGACAATTTGATAACCCAATTTCCTTATGGTTACCAAAGACAACAAATGCATTTTCAAAATGGGAACATACCATACATCATGAATCAAGGTTTCAATAGCATTAGGAAAGTTTATCTTCACACTTCCAATGCCAACTACTCTATGAACAGTCTTGTTTGCGAATCTGACAGAGTTCAAATTTGCATTTTGATACTTCCAAAATAAATTCTTCTTGAAAGTCATAGGCTTTGTTGCTTCCATATCTAGGATCTGCACATATGTCAAATCTTCAAACGTTCTTTTAGAATTTTATTCATGTGCCACAACTTCTATTGTAGTGTAAGCAGATTCATAATTCCCATTATCAACGAAGTTTAATTTTTTGCCATCATAGTAGTCATCATATTGTGCATAGCTGACAGAATCTTCTTTGGAATCTTCTCAAAAGGTGTGTGACATTTGGCAGCGTAATGTCCAATCTTTTCAAATCTCTAGCAAGTGATTTCTCACTTACCTCCTCTTCCTCTATAATATCTTCTCTTTCTTCGAGAATGATTATCTCCATCCCCGTATATGGATGTCCACCATCTCTGCTAGAATGATGACGAAAGCCTCTTCCACTTTCAACATTGTTGTATGTGCCTCTATCTCTACTACCTCTACCATAACCTCTGCTCGAACTGCTAGAACATGCTGCAAAGATCACTTCCGATTGAGGCTTTTTCATTGGTAAGTTGTTTGCATGCTGAATTAACAACTCAAAAGTGTAATATTTCTCTACATTCAATTTATCTGTTACTTGCAATATTTCGACAAAATTTTCTTTAAGAAGAAGGAGACCATTCAAATAAAAGTTATCATAGTTCCATCATCTACTCAATCAGAACTTGCTTTGCCAATTGATGAGTGGATGTTTTTCATCTAAGACAGATATTCATTTACTTACGCTGTTTTCGACAACTTTTGATTATACAACTATAGCAATAGATCAATTTGCTTGTATTGTGGCTACTTATTATACAACTTTCAAAGTGTGTGCCATGAATCCCAACTATTATTTGATGATTCTATGTGAACACGTGTCTCTGACGTGCAAGAACATTGAATAATTGCAAGTGCTTTTTGATTTTGTAAATCAAATGGGGATTATTTATTTGCATAGTAGGAATTGTTGGTCTAGTTGTATTCTCTGCTAAATTCCACAAATCTTAAAAAATTATAGATCCTTTTACCACTCTTTTCCATTATGTGTAGTTTGTGGCATTTAAGAATTCTCAAGTCTGGTGTATCCTTGCCATGCCATGTCTACCATCCAATAGGGTCGGTTTGAGCTAGAGCATTTAAGTACCATACCGGAGGTTTTAAAAAAGTGTCGTTTCAGGTCATTTGTACCCGTTACCCGTACCTGTGCCGAAACAGTCTAGTAGAAAAGTGAACCAAATGATAAAGCACTTAGCACTAATTGTATTTTTCAAGGAAAAGTGTGACTAGCCTTAGGGGCAATAGAAAAAGGAAAAATGATAAAAGCTCACGGGTCAAGTTCATTCCCTCTAAAAATTGTGACTTGCTCTAGGATAGAAAAATGGAGGGAAAAACATTTAATGCTGAAAGGAGCTGATTGGTTTTGTAGAAGGTTACTTTGGGTCACTTTTTCCTTTAAAGGGACAAGTCGACTTGAGGTAGAGCATTCTATGATCATTATCTAATTTCTGAATTGTGCTTGAAGCCTTGAGCTTTTGTCTACATTATTCTAAGGACAAAAACCCTTAGAATTTACCTCTAGAGGACGAAAACCCTCTTAGAGCATTTGAGGATTTCCTACCCAGGGTTATCCATTGTGATTACAAAGAGTTTTCATTTTCTTCCGCAGTGAATAAAGTGGGTTTGCAGCAAACTTCGTGGAAAAGATTGCAACAATGAAGTTTCATAATTATCTAAGGCTGAGCGACCCACCTTTTGGCCAATCTGAGTTGTTTTGCAAATGTCACATTTCCGATTTGTATTGTTCTATCCCAAACTGATTTTTGTGAATCGAAGTAATCAATTATTTATCATTTTTAAAGGGTTGGAAGTGTTATTTTCAGTCACCATTGTCCGCAGATTTTTGAACTGTAATTCAGTCAATATTTGCCCCTAAAAATCAGCTTTTATCCATATCTGGGCTGTTAAAAATTCAGAGATCAGTTTAGAATAAAAATATATAGAATTGGTTGCTGCTTTGTATGAGTTTTTTTTCAATAACCCTAGTCGCCATTTCTGGGAGTTACTTGTAGCAGTCAAAAATTGAGTCTTGTAAGGTCTCATACATCAGCTTAGGGTCTGATTTGGGCTTCCTAAAATCTGCAAATCATATTGAAGTAGAAAATAATAAATTATTGACTGATTGGTGTGAGTTTCATGCAATATACTAATCGCATTTTCAAGATAAAATACAGATCTGCCGGATAAAAATCTGATATGCATGTTTTAAGCCTGCATTTGGTTTTGGGATTGGCCTAGAAACCAAGTGAGGGTCTAAGTGTCCCATTTGGGGACATTACAGTGGTATCAGAGCTAGTTTTCCTCCCAGCCTGTGAGGGAAAGATTCAGATTTCAGATTTGTATGGATAGAGACGAAGAGCATTTTAGATATCATTATCAAAGGAGAACTCCAAGAAGAGGAGGGATGGATGATGAAGAAAGACCTCCTCCCAATGATGAGTTGAGCTACATAAATGAGGTATTTACCAGGGGCAACAAGAGTTGTAGAATAGATTGTTAGAGTCACAAAGAGATCTTAGAGACTCCGTCGTAGGAGCCATTGCTGATTTGGGCAAATCCTTGCAAGGGATATTGTCTAACAATCAAGGGAATCAAGGCCATCATGGTGAGGGAAGCTCTTCTAGCCATCATGCGGGAAGGGTTTCAAACAATACTCCTTCCAAGTTCTTTCGCTAGTTTCCTTCAAAGGAATGAGCCACAAGAGGAGGAGCAACCACCTACACACGGGTTCACGAGAAGAAGTCAATCTTTTTGGAGATGAGTATGCATCCTTGAATCCCAACACAAGGAACTTGCTTTCATTCAAGGATTTTTTCCAATTGAGGAGAAATGAAGGGCGAGGAGAGAAGAGTAAATCAAAGCGCGAGAACCAAGGAGGGACATCTGACATAGATAAGTGTTCTGCTAGGGTTTGGTTACAAAAATTAGATACATATCTCTCTTTGAACCCTATGTATGAAGAAGAGGCACTTAAGTTTGCAACCTTGCATTTGGATGGAGTTGCACATGAGTGGTGGTACTATGGCATCATCACTCAAGGACATGGCTCTATCACCTCCCTTGAAGACTTCAACAAGTGTTTGACAAAAAGGTTTTGATAGGATGGATCCGGACTTGCATTTCAGGGAGCTAGCCCAACTCAAACAGGATGGAACTCTAGATAAGTATATTTATGATTTTCAAAGAATTGCAGTAATGGTACTGATGTTAGTGAAAGAAGGCTTGTTTTATTGTTTGTTGAAGGGTTAGGAGAACCATTAAAAGGCCTTGTTAAAGTTTTTAATCCTCCATCTCTTCAAGGTGCCATTAAGAAGTCATTAGACTTAGAGAGTTCGATGCCAAAGGGGAGAAATCTACAGTTTGGGCAGCAACGAACAACGCCTTTGGGGCAGCAAAAGAGCACATGTGAGCAGCCCATAACACCTCAAAATGATAAGCAAGGAGCAACATTTAGTGGGCAGCCAAATAGAGCACAAGAATGGGAGAGAAACAAGGCTGAAATTGAAGCAAAGAATGAGCTAAGGAGGAAGAAATTATGCTTCGATTGCAAAGAACCATGGACACCCAATCATCATTGCAAAGGTAAGGGATCCATTCATTATATTGAAATTGTTTATGATGATGATGAGGATGAAGATAATGTTGATCCAAAAGATCAAGCAAAGAATAATGAGGTGGGTGTCACTAATGCTACCTTAGCTACACTAACAATATTACCTAGTTTTTATGCATTTCATGTGAAGGGTGATCTTCTTGGGCAAAAGGTCACCATATTGATTGATGGAGGAGCAACACATAACTTCATTGATGAAGGGTTGGTTGCTAGATTGGGTTTACAAGAAGAAGAATTCCAAGGATTTGATGTGATTGTGGCGGATGGGAATTCAATCACATGCACCAAGAGGATTCCCCAACTTCAATTCACCATGGGAGGACATGAGGTAAGTGATGAATTTTATGTTGTTGGCATTGGTGGGTTGGATTTAGTTCTTGGTGTTCAATGGCTCCAATCCTTGGGTGATTTTCATCAAAATTATCAAACCATGGAGCTGAAATTCAAAGTGCAAGACAAGGAAATTGTTTTGCAAGGCATGAGGAAAGGAGTTCCTCAAGAATGGCAACCAATAGTATGATTGGAATAATTAAAGAGAAGCAGATTTCACAAGAGGTGGTTGAAGAAAAAAGGACATAACATTGCACGTTGCAGCTTGAATTGTGAATAAAATCAACCTTTTGTGAACCATGGTGACTCCATAAGGTATGATACAAACAAACTAATGTCATATTTGCAACATATTCAGATTTCTTTTGATAAGAGTGATGATTTAGATGATAAAATCTGCAATTTGCATTATGTAATGCCTTGGTACAACCATGTGAATATGAGCACCTTGTCAAGGGCAAGTGGTGGCAAGATTTATCTCATCTAACAGGTACAAGTGCTAGAATCTTGAGACACTTCAGCATGTTTTCTCTATTGTGCATGGCACTTCAAAAAGATTTCATAATTGCTTGAGGGCAAGCAATCTTGGGAAGGGAGGACTGAAATGTCCCACTTCCTAGGATAGTCATGACGAAGACCCTTAGCCTATTCTGTCTTCCCGACGGCTAAGGAATTTTTCTTGATAACTCATGTTTTCATTGCCATCGTCTCTTTTCAATAAAATATATCTCATTATTTTTTATATAAAGGGGAGACTTAAGTTCTAATATCTTATTATAAAGTGCAAAAATAAATAAAATATTATAAAAGCACTTATAATAAAATATTATGGACTTAATAAAAATAGAAAAGTGAACCAAATGATAAAGCACTTAGCACAAATTGTATTTTTCAGGAAAAGTGCGACTAGCCTTAGAAAGCAATAGAAAAAGGAAAAATGATAAAAAAACTCATGGGTTAAGTTTTGATCCACAAGGATCTAGAAAAACACCATTTCATCGAAGCAATTAGTTCCAGAGAAAAAATTAGAAGAAAAGAGTGCGATCTGTAAAATTACGAACCGCCCTCTGTGCGAGAAAGCGGCTGCATAACCGCCTGCGAGGGCGGCGGTTGCGTAACCACCGGTTTGCAGACACTGGCGGTTCCATCACTTAAGCACAAAAAAAAATAAAGAAGGCGACAAACAACCATGGATTAGAAGCGTTCGGGATGTGTCTCTTCCTCTGCATGCCCCTTCTCATTCTCCAGTGCATGGGAGGACATGAAGAAGGCTATAAATACAAGGGGAGCAAGTGGAATGGATCATCGAAGTTTTAATGCAAGAAGTGAGCAAGAAACCATTGGAGTTGGAGTTGATTTTGTAGAAGAAAGGTGTAGAAACAGAGCAGCCAAGTAAAGAAGGGGAGTGTATACATTGTTTTACTTCCTTTCCTCTTGTTGTAATCTGTATTCATTCATATTGGCCAATAAAGTATTTGGGAAGAAAGAGCAATTGCCCTTCCCAACTGGTTTTCCCTCAACTTGGGGGTTTCCAGGATAAATTTGGTGTTTGAATTGTTATTCCTTTGCTGCAAAATTCGTTCTAAGTTCAGTTTTACTCACCATTAATTCACAATCTGTCATTTTCATAATTGGAAGTAGAACAACAATAAAGTTGTGGTTTGTAAGTTTCCAAAGTTTGAAGTTTACAGATCATTTTGGTATCGAGCTGATAATTATCCAGGACTGTGGTATTCGTTCTTGTGATTTGTATGACAATGACAAGGTCTAAAGGCGAAGAAGTTTTACCTTGCGATCCAGACATATCTACGAAGAAGTGGAAACAAAGAATTCGAGATCAAATGGAGGAAGAAAACTTGGTCCATAGAATTGAGATGCTAGAGACCATGATGGATAGGATGTATAGACATCAACAAGAACTCTCAGATTTGCAAAGATGGCTTCAGTCAAGCAAGATAACATGGACTTAGTGGTTCGAGCTTTGGCCGAAAATTTTGGCATAGGCAAGAGCCACGATGAGGAAGATGTAGAAGAGCGTGAAGAAGAAACTCCAGTTGTAAAAGAGAAGGTAAAATCTGATCATGCTCCTTTTAAAGTTGAAACTAAGGTTGAAATTAAGAGCTTTGAAGGACAAGTAGATGCAGAGTTATTAGATAAATGGTTAAAATAACTGGAAGTTTACTTTAGTGTGCATAATGTCATAGAGGCACAAAGGATTACCTTTGCACGTCTCAAAATGGAAGGTCATGCTTTGGTTTGGTGGGAAACCCATCTAGCCACTTGTGAGAAGAAGAAATGTCCTATTGTCAGTACTTGGGAGGGTTTTAAAGAATTGCTTAGAGCTAACTTTTATCCTATTGGCCATAAAACTGACCAAATGATTAAATGGCAGTATTTTAGACAAGGCAGTGGTCAAAGTGTGTAGGACTATACTACGGAGTTTCGAAGACAAGCCATGTTGCTTAATATGGACTTGGAGGATGAGGATATTATGACCAAGTATTTGGGAGGACTTCACACTCACCTTCGAAGGAAGGTCATCTCCACGAAGCCCAAGGATCTCAATGAAGCCTGCGTGCAAGCATACTACATAGATGATGAAAGGAAGAAAGGAGAAGCAGAGTCAAAGTTGAAATAGTCAACAAATCAAGCAAAGAAAGAACAGGGACAGAAAACTAACAAAGGTAAATGGAAGGGGAAAGGTAAACAAACTGCCACTACTTTGAATACTTGTAAAGATCCCAATAATTTTTGTAAGAATTGTGATATCAATGGTCATACTTGACGCTACATGTTGGAAGTTACATTGAGTTACATCCAAAGAACCGAACCAAGGATTCAAAGAAATCCATGACAACTGTAAAGACAGATGGGGAGGTGGAAATAGAGGATGATTCTAATGTAGACGAGAGGCTTGGATGCACGACCACCAACATGGACAACCAAGAACAGGAAGAGGAGATGAGTAGACTATTCCAGATCAAAATCCAAATCAAGAGAACTAAGGTAAATGCTTTGGTTGATACTGGTTCTCAATCTAATTTGATTTTTGATGCGGTTGTGAAGAAGCTTGGTCTTGAAACTTACGAGCATCCACATCCATATCCTTTGGGATGGGTGAAGAAGGGTGTAGAAATTCAGGTAACAAGAAGATGTAAGTTCAAGTTTGGGATAAATTCTCAATATATAGATGTATTGGAAGTTGATGTAATTCCACTTGATGCATTTGATGTTGTTTTTGGGAGTCCTTACTTGTATATCGGGATGCCATATTCACGAGAAGGGAGAACCGATACAGATGGGTCAAGGATGGAATCAGTTACAACATTTGGGCACACCAACATAAGACAAAAATTGCTATGGTAAGTGCTAACCAAGCAAAGAGACTTATTCAGGAAAATCATAATCAGTTTTGTTTACTTTTATTAAAGGATAAACAAGATGGGGTAGAAATGACAGATATTTCTAACCAAGGGATGAAGGATTTGGATAGTATTATTCTGTCTTTTTAGGAAGTGTTTCAGACTCCCATCGGGTTACCATCAAAACGGGAAGTAAAGCACGAGATTCAGCTGTTGTCAGAGTCTCCTATACCAAACATCAGGTTGTATAGACAATCCTTACTAGAGAGTACAAAAGTGAAGAAACAATTCCAGAGCTATTGACCAAGGGGCGATCGCCCGAGCACCTCACCTTGTGGTTTGCCTATTGTGATGGTGCCGAAAAAGGATGGTTCTTGGAGAATGTGCATTGACTACTGAGCTTTAAACAAGATCACCATAAAGAACAAATATCCACTCCTTCGCATAGATGACCTTCTGAACCAGCTTCAACATGCAAAGTTCTTCACAAAATTGGATCTCAAGTTGGGTTATCACCAAGTCAAAATGAAGGAGGAGGATATATGGAAGACTGCCTTCAAGACAAAACAGGGTTTGTATGAATGGTTAGTACTTCCTTTCGGTTTATGTAACACACCCGCTACATTTATGAGATTGATGAATGATGTATTGTAGGAATTCATAGATTCATGTGTCATTGTATATTGGATGATATTATGATTTTTAGTGCCACATGGGAGGAACATCTAACACATTTGCAACAAGTCTTGCAAGTTCTCAAGGAGAAACAATCTGCTATGCAATATGAAGAAGTGTGAATTTGCCAAACAGTCACTTGTCTATCTTGGGCATGTGGTTGGAGGAGGAGAGCTACGAGTGGATTCAAAGAAGGTGGAAGCCATTACCAACTGGCCAACACCAACGGGAGCCACAAAGACTAGGAGTTTTGTGGGAGCAGTACAATACATGAGGAAGTTCATTTCGGGCTTCTCTGTTATTACAACACCTCTACATGAGCGGCCGCATGAAGAGTAAGGGTTTCGGCTCAGGGTAAGGAACAAGATAAGACTTTTGAATTGTTGAAATACAAGATTAGTCAGTCATGCTTCAGTACTTGCTCTTCCTAATTTGCAGCAGCGCTTTGAAGTAGAGACAGATGCTAGTGATTATGCTATGGGAGCAGTGTTGCTACAGGGAGGTAAGGTAGTATGTTATCATTCAAAAACTTTCACTTCAACAGTTAGAGGATATTTTGTTTATGATAAAGAGATATATGCACTACTTTAGGCAATAAAGAAATGGAAACATTATTTGTTGGGAAAAAAAACTATTGCGCACACTGACCACAAACCTCTCCAGTATTTGCAAGCACAATCTAAATTGCGGCAATGTTGGGTTTTAAAATGGTACTTTGATCAAAACCACAGTCAGGGGACAAGTCCCTCCTCTTTATGGGAGAGGTTCCCTTATTGAAAACAAGCAGCAAAGCTTATATACAAATGTACAGTTTTCATCTTAAGGCTAGACCTCTGACATCTTGAAATGCTTTTATACCAAAAGATTATCAATACAAACGAATGGAAGAACTGAAGAAAGGAAAGAGCATAATATAACAGCACTTTCAGGAAATATAGATAGCAGAGTATAACCCTATACGTGTTGAGCAAGAGTGATACAGAACAGAATCATTCACATTCATAGCATAAGATATCATTCCACAGACACAAAGTTCCAGAAATCATATCAATAAGAACACAAAGTTTCTTATCACAGAAAGTAAATGATCCACGAATTTCAGATGAGCAAGAAGGGACAATGGAGGAAGATAGAGAAAAGGGGAAAATCCTTCTGTATTGATTTACTTTCAACTATAATTACACTTCAAAAGTATCAGAGTCCAACCCTTTGCAATGAGCCAAGCTCTTACATTTATAGATGAAGCCAAGAGAGGAGAAGAAGAGAAGGAAGAAAATCTGATTTGGCGCCCAACCACCAACTATCAATGCCCCTGCAAATCTGCCTACAATCATCAAATCTGGTTCTGCATGTCTTTGGCGTGCTGAAGAAGGAAGGATGAGAGATCAGACCAAATTTGATCTAGTTGAAGCAATCCGATCACATATTAATGGCACGAAAGATGTTTTCCAGGTTTTCACCCGAATCAAGATATCCAGCCGGTTCTCCATGTCTATTTGGCGTGTTGGAGAAGGAAGTATGGAAGATCGGATCAGATCTGAGGTAGTTGAAGCAATCGGATCCGTATTAATGGCTTGAAAGACATTTTCCAGATTTCCAACCACCAAACCCTGCTAAAAACAATATTTTATGCTTCCATGGAGTAGAGGAGACCAAGATCTTTCCAACAGTATAAAATTTGTCAAATTTCAAGCACTGGAGCGAAAGTTATGCTCATTTGAATATTTGAATCGAACCCATACAAAAATGGCGAAAATGCAAAAATGGATCCGCGGGCCCGAAATTGAAATTGCGCCTTTAGTGCAAAAGATGCAAAAGTTCCCCGCAGCCCCGCAAGCCCGCAACTTCACATTTGCATTTGGGTCTGACACGTGGCGTTACCTGAGTGGTAATGGAGTCACGGCTCACTTTATAATTTTACTTCTTTTAGAAACGAGGCTCAAAACCTCAAAGTTCTCCGCCGACCCGCCTCTCCGCTTTGACTTTTGATTCGGGCTCAACATTTGACTTTTCCCTCTTGGAAACAAGGTTCAAAATCTCAAAAGGCTCCGACGATCCGCTTCCCGCTTTGACTCTTCATGCGGGCTCGATATTTGACTTTTTCCCTTGGCATGAGCGGGGCGCGGTTCACTTTTTTACTTTACGCCTTTTATGGAAACAAGGCTAAAAACCTCAAAGTCCTCTGCCGGCCCGCCTTCCCGCTTTGACTTTTGATGTGGGCTCAACATTTGACTTTTTCCTTCGTTTTGCGAAAGCTTTATGTCCGACCGGGACACGTGGAGGCTTCCCGCTCATTTGGAGACTCGCTTTGTATTTGCCTCTTGAAAGAGCGCCGAAGAGACACATGGCTCCTTCCGCTGCCTCGCCTTGTTTCTTTGTGTTTTGCGAAGTCCCTTTTGTTTGGTGGGGTCATAGGCCTGACCCTGAGACACGTGGAGGCTCAGCGCACATTTGGGACCTGCCTTGATTTTGCCTTTGAAGTTGCGCATTGCTGACACGTGGAGGCTTCCTCAAACTGTTTCTATACTTAGCCGATTCTACGGCGGCTCTGTCTCCTTTTCAAACCTGGGACACGTGGAAAGTTGGCGCTCATTTGGGGGACCGCCTTTGGCTTCGACCCTTGAAGGTGCGCCAGATGAGACACGTGGAGAGTCCCGCCGGTTCTTTTATACTTAGTCGATTTGAGCCTACTGCCCATTTGACTGCTATCGGACCCTAGACATGTGGAGGGTCTGACACTAGTTCAGGGGCTCTCTTTGGGCCGTGCTTTTGAAGTTGCGCCAATGAGGCACGTGGCGAGTCTGCGCAAACTTAGGATCCTGCTTTGAACTTGGCCTTTGGAGGTGTGCCGTTGGGACGCGTGGAGGCTTCCGCCGGCACCTTATACTTAGCCGATTTATCGGCTGGCTTTGTCTTTTCGGACTCTAGACACGTGGAGGGCTGGCGCTCGTTTGGAGTCTCCGCTTTTGTGTGCCACACCAAAAGTGCGCTAAAAAGACACGTGGCGCCGTCCGCGATCCGCTTATACTTAGCCGATTTGGGCCTCGATTGAACACTGCCTTTCTTCATACAAAACCAAATTTCCAAAAGCGACCCGACGACCCGCCTTCCCGCATCCAATCAAAGATGTCCACGTACTTGTGGCGCTTGGTCCAAAAATTGACAGGGAAGATACGCCCATCACTCACGACTGTGGAAAAATACAGAGAGGGAAAACTCCACCATTTACGCCTGAATAACACATTGCTCCTCGTGGAAAGGAGAACTATAAACAACACCAGGCTCGATACGATCCACGGTCATAGAGAAAGGATTTGACAATTTCATTCGAATGAAGGAAACAATTTCAAGCATCTAGACGGGAAGACAAAAATCATCAAACCATGCGGACTACAAGATTTCAACAGGCGAGATTGCAAATGAGCACCAGTTTCTTCAAAGCACGAATTTTCTCTCTCTCTCCAGACTTCTCACTCTGCTCAAACATCTCTCAAAGGCACCAACTCAAAATTTTCGAAAGCTTGACTTAAAAATGAGGGGAATTCTGAGGATGACAACAAGCAGGCAAAGCACTACAAATGGATAGGGTTCCTTCAGCAGTTCCATTTGGTGATCAAGTATAAGAAAGGTAGCACAAACTTGGTGGCAAACATGTTGTCTAGGCCACCCACACAAGAGAAAATCTCTTGTTTGGCCACTATCTCTCAGATTGAGCCCTTCACGAAGGAAGCTTACGGGAGGCATATGCTCAAGATAAAGACTTTGGGGTGACATATCAATAGTTGCAGTCTCAAGGGGCTGAAAGGACGGGTATTGAAGACTGTTATCTCAAAGATGGGCTACTCTACCGATGGGGGAAGCTTTGTGTGCCGGAGAGGAAAGACTTATGTTGATGAGAGAAGCACACACCTCGAAAGTAGGGGAAGCTTTGTGTGCCAGAGAGGAAAGACTTATGTTGATGAGGGAAGCACACACCTCAAAAAGTAGGGGAAGGCTGTGTGCCGGGAGAGAGAAAGACTTATGTTGATGAGGGAAGCACATACCTCGAAAGTAGTGGGACATTTCAGTGTTGGTAAAACCTTAGCCCACTTACAAAGGTACGTGTATTGGCCCAATATGCAAGAAGTATCTAAATTCATAAGAGGATGTAAACTTTGTTGTACAAGCAAGCCTAAAATCAGGAAGGAAGGTTTATATATGCCTTTACCAGTCCCTACTCGACCTTGGGAAGATATTTCTATGGATTTTGGCTAAGGCTGAGCGACCCACCTTTTGGCCAATATGAGTTGTTTTGGAAATGTCACATGTCCGATTTGTATTCTTCTATCCCAAACTGATTTTTGTGAATCAAAGTGATCAATTATTTATCATTTTTAAAGGGTTGGAAGTGTTATTTTCAGTCACCATTGTCCACAGATTTTTGAACTGTAATTCAGTCAATATTTGCCCCTAAAAATCAGCTTTTATCCATATCTGGGCTGTTAAAAATTCAGAGATCAGTTTAGAATAAAAATATATAGAATTGGTTGCTGCTTTGTATGGGTTTCTTCAATAACCCTAGTTGCCATTTGTGGTAGTTACATGCAGCAGTCAAAAATTGAGTCTTGTAAGGTCTCATACATCAGCTTAGGGTCTGATTTGGGCTTCATAAAATCTGCATATCATATTGGAGTGGAAAATAATAAATTGTTGATTGATTGGTGTGAGTTTCATGCAATATCCTAATTGCATTTTTAAAGATAAAATACAGATCTGCAGGATAAAAATCTGATATGCATGTTTTAAGCCTGCATTTGGTTTTGGGATTGGCCTAGAAACCAAGCGAGGGTCTGAGTGTCCCATTTGGGGACATTACACCATCCTTGCCTCTTGTTTGCTAAATGTTGGCCCACGAAGATTGACAAAGGCTAGCCATTGTGCTCGAAGTAAAGTAGACTCCTCATCATTATACATCTTCAAAGGGCCTTCATGAGCCCTTCTTTCACTTCTTCATCATCACATGGAGGCACTCTCCCAGGTTGTGCTACATACCATTTGGGATTTAGAGCATAGGCTTCCATATGAAGTGGGGTGTTCATTGTGTTTGACTTCTGCGTCACAATGGGCCTGCTATGCTCCTCATAGAATCGCAAATTATGATCCCTTCTATGAACGACTTGCTTTATCTGCCCAACCACGTTGTCAAATGTCTCATAAATCTCTCCAAGATTTGGAGAGGCTGTATCAACATATTTTATAACCCACACAACTATTGAGATGATGGAGTAAGCATATTTGCAAATAAGTTACAATTTTTTAGAAAAGATTAAAAATTTGAGACTCAAATGACAAACTCAAAGTGAATACTATTACAGAGAACAAAATATTTGTATGTTGAGCATTTTTGCTTGCATCTTCACTCTTGAGGATGAAAACCCTCCAAGAGATCTAGAGAAGGACGAAAACCCTTTCTTCTAGTTGAGAGGATTCTCCACCTGGAGATTTCATTGTGAATCATTGGATTGCAATATATTTTCAGTATTTTCCAGCAGTAGAAGACTATAAAGTTGCAGATTTTGTCAAGGGTTTGAAGAGGAAAATTTCTATTATTTTCTATGCCCTTTTTCTAGGTGGAGCGACCACCTAAGGAGCTGATTTAGGTTGTTTAGGGGCTGTTTTGGAGCTGTTTTCAGTTGTTGATTGTACTTCTGATTTTTATAAATCAGACTATTTTCAAAAATTTTGGAGTCAAGGAAATATCATTTTCAGTTGTGTCTGAGGGCAGCCTGTCTGCAGATTTTATAAAATTATTCCAGCGTGTTTTGGAGCTCAAATCCGGTATTTTCTTCATGATTCCGTCTTTATAAAAAATAATTATTTGTTTGTTTGAAAGTTTAAGTGGGTTTGTGTCATATTTGATGCATTTTCATTCCTAGACCTAGTCACCATTTCTGGTTTAATTCAGATCTCCATATTATCCTTTGATATAATTTCTATAAATTGCATCTTGTGGATGGGATTTGCCTAAAATCCCTTTGGGGTTGCAAAGTGTCCTTTTGGGGACATTACACGTTATCTAATATTGGTCCATCCATCCATGATGATAGAGCAGCCCACCCTTATCCAAGTTTGCCTCATTTCCTCCATCACCACACTCACCTTAGAATACTCTTTAAAGAAGGAGGCTAGTGTGTAGTTTATGTTCTCTAGGAGGTACAAAGGAGGAACCAACAATAATTACATCTTTGAACATTTATTTGAAATAGGGAGAACGTGCCACATGAAATGGTATGGCATGGGCATAGAAAAATTTGGCAATAGAGGACTCACTACTTCCTATGATTGCATATTGAACATCCTAACAACACTAGAAGCATTTCTCTTTTCCTTTGTTGTTCGGGAGGACAATTCGGAGGACAAAAGCTCCTAAACCTCCGAGGATTGCTACGGTGAGGAAAAAGACTCAAGTGAGCTTTCCGTCGACTACAAGAACGTGGAAAACAGAGCCCGCACGTGAAAGTTGTGGTTGGTCAAAATTCGGTCAACTCTTGGACGAGACGGGGTCAATTGACGAGTTACAATTACGACGTGGAAAAAGTGAGAATTGGGCAAAGGAAACAAATCGAGTTCGTGTTTTGGACCTTCGGTCTTCAATGCGCAATATCGTCCTTTCGTCAACAATCGAAAAAATAATGCCAACATGGTGGGTCCTCAGGCCACCACGTGGCCTGCCACCACATTGTTCTCCATTGCCACATCATCGAATTGCCCAACCGAGCTAGGGTGGCAAGAGTTACATCCACAACTCGGCGACACCTTAACCGAGTCAAGGCATGAGTTGGGCGAGTCATCGGGCGAGTCAAGCCCATAAGTCGGCGAGTTCACATAGCGGGCGAGCCCAGTAGATGGTCGAGTTAAAAGCAATGGAATGGGATATGTGGCCAATGCCACATGGTAAGCGGATGAGTTGGGCTATATTAAGCCCAACGACACCCCTATCCCGATGAATATGGGATCATCCACGCAAAGGTGGATAAGGTAGCTCAACAAATCCCAGCGGGATTGAATGGTGTGGGCGGGACGAGGCGAGCGAGTAAAAGGGACCAGCTCGGCGATAGCGGCACGACTTGGCGACTTCGGCCATGGAGGAGTGGACATGTGGCTTGGCGGGCGATAAAGTGGACCGAGTCAATAGGGAACAACTCGACGACCTTGGTAGCACGGCGGTTGAAACAAACATGGCGGGGGTGGGGAATCGACCTGCGACCTCCCCCTTACTGAGTGGATCGGTGCAACCAACTCGGCCAGCAAGTTGGTTGCGAGAAGATTAAGCGATACGGCTTATATACACCAAAATCGGGCTGAGTTAGCCTATATAAAGACTTCCCCCTCTCATATGAAAGACAACAAGCCTCTAATTCATTGGAAGGCGAAAGGGATTTGTAAGGAATTGTAAGGCCTTGTTTTTAGGCAAATATTAGGGAGAGTAAGTCCTATTTAAAAATAGTCAATTATTGTATTAATTTTTGAGGAGTTATTTGTTAACTCACTCCATTATTGTAAGGGCCTTAGAGCCACAACCGTCTTGCGAAGCACCTGGATTTTGATGTTGGAACCATAGGGTATTTCACATTGGAGATCGAATCTTCGACATCGGATACTTGTCGTGAAGGAGGTTCTCATTCTTCTAGTATCGGGTTTATTATAGCTTCAATTGTGATTTTGTATTAGAGTTACAATTGAAGTGAATAATAAATCGGTTCAGTATTCTGAACTCGGAGACGTAGGCATTCTGCCGAACTCTGTTATCAACTCTTTTGCACTGTGATTATTATTCTTTTCTTGCATTTGATTAAATTTGATTTTAAGCTGGGTAATTTCGGAAAAGGAATTAATTGCCTATAGGGGTCCGTGGTTGATAGAATGTTCAACAAAAATTACGGATCATTTGTAGGACCCTCTCCCTTTTGACTCTCAACATCCACGGTTTGGGTAGGGGATTGCATACTAGGTTGTGTAGTCTCTATTGGCATTCCCTTATTTCTTGCCTCACCCTCCATATACAACCTAGTCACCTCGGCCTTCTCAGCTAAGGTTATGTTTGCACAACCTTTTACCCCTGTCCACTTATGCACAAAAGATGAGAGTAAACTCTTGTATAGCTGCCCCTATATTGCTTGTTGCACATATGACATAGCCATATTCTAGACCCCCTTGAGTTTTTTTCTTGTCCTTGTCTATGGCTGTTGCAAATTGTGAAAGGGGTTTTTAGGATTAAATGGGCCCTTTGCATAAACTTTGAGGAGTTTAGAAGGGCAATCAAATGGATTATTTGAACCCACAGTCCCTACAACACTTCCACTCTCAAAAGAAACCCTTGTAGCACCTCTATGGCCTCTGTGTTGAATTTGAATCTCTTCACCCTCACTACCCTTATTGCTGTTCATTGTTGTTTAAATGAGAACAACTACTGCAAGCACAAACAACATAAAAAAAAACTCCCTTAGTGTTTGAAACTCTGAAAAAAATACAAGTTTTTTTATACAAATGAAGAATGAATGTTAAACTTACCTCAAATGATGTATTTCAATGCTCTCTTGCCTTCTACTCACTGCTGTTCTCTTCTCTTCTCACTGCTGTTTTTCTTCTGTCTCTTCTTCACAAAATGCAAAATGACACAAATGAGCTTGTTTTTAGTTTTGTTAGTTAGTGTGCTTGTTTTAGGTTTAGGTTTAGTGGAAAAGGGTGTGGGGGCCCTTGTGGGCCCCACATCCCCCTTTTTAAAAAAGTTTTTGATTTTTTTTAATAAAAAGAATGTTTTTAAGGCTGAAACATATAGGGGAGGGCTGGCCGTACCTGGTACAGTCGGGAGACCTCCTGACATCCCTGGCCGTATCGGGGACAGCTAGCTGTCCCCTGCAATTTGTTTGTCTCGGTGACGTTTCCTGGAAAAAATGGGGACACCGGGGGGATGTTTCCTACCCGTCCTTGCATGCCCGAAACATTCCCTATACGGGACGACCCCCAAAACATAGGCGACGCGTCCCCATCGTACACTGGTTATATATGAACAGTTTGCAGCATTGAAGATTTAAAGATCCAATAACTTGTTTCATTGGTTGAGTCGAGGATTCAATTGAAAAATTACTGCTCCAGAATGACTAATCACAAGTCCTGCAACAAACAAACAGTTTCACACCTAGCATAAAAATTCCATCAAATAAACATTTCTCTATTAGATCAAGCATTTCCCAAAGTACAAATTGTTAAAATTTCACCATAGAATATCTGCTACCATCAAAAGAACTGCAGCCAAAAAATAACATCATCTTTACCTACAACATTCTTCATTCAGTATCATCAAAACATTTAACCAAAAGGTTCACTTAAAATCATTAGAGAATTAACCAGACACCAATTTTATTTTAATGAAAATATATTTCATGAAAGCCTCTTAACTGCCTCTGCTGATAGAACACTCTGTTGTTTGGACTTGAATAATGCCCTCAAATCTTCTTATGAGACAGGCATTGATGGCATTTAGGACAAATGTAAACAGAATATGCATTACTCTATGCCTTTTAATTGCTGACCACAGTTAACACAGAAATTCACAGATATCTGTGCTTAGTAAGCACTGTTAAGGATTGGAATTGAATTCCCAGTCATTCTGGAAATCACTTTAAAGGATTTTATCATCAACCTTCCATCCAGACTTATCTTGCATGATTTTTTTAATCTGTAATTGTTCTACAAAACTTCCCAAAAGAATATTTCCTTGAACATTCAGTCCCTAAATTGTACTGTAGTATTTCTAAGTCCGATATGAATGTAATATTAAAACTGTCTTTCCATTTTAATATTATTTCACCTCCTAAACTATTGCACTTTTTCTTTGTTATAGAAGTGGCCTTTATAACATAAAAAAATCATTATTCTTTGACCTTGCAACTTGCAATTTTCCTCTTTTTCAAGGTCGGCTAGGGTTTCAATAAATTTGAATTTTGCTTCCACAGCTCTGATGCCATATTGGATTTATGCATTAAATAAAACAATATAGGAGACATCAATTAAGAGAGATACAAATGATAGAGGTAAGAATGAGACATTTTTATTATAACTTAATGCCATATAATACATCATCACAATATATTAGGTGTGGAACCACCAATACACAATGACTTTGTTTGATTCTAGTGACACCTCACATATATTCAATACCTCCAACCTAAATATTATAAACTAATTATAATCTACCGTACTCTAAATGGACATTATATGTTTTTCAGTAGGCACAAAGTTCCAAGCACGTGCTACGAGAGATTGTCGGGCACAATGAGAATCATGTTAGACAAGGACCCAACAAGGAATTGGAAAAAGTCACTATAAAAATTTATTCGTTACAAAAATTGAATGCAGTATATTAGTTATTTTATAAATTGAAGACTTTATAATATTATATATATAATATTATATATGTAATATATATATATATATATATATATATATATTATGAAGGCATTATAGATTGATATAATACTTTTCAATGGAAAATAAATTTGAGAAAGGCATCTTTTCAATATCCAAAATACAATGAACTAGTAAGAAGGTCCTTGAATGATCAGGGACATAGCCTCAATCTATCTTGAAGATGCCAGTGACAGAGCTCATGACTGGGATTTTGAGAATGTCCCTTCCCAAGATCCATAATTCAGACATCAAGCTGCGAAATAGTCCGACCATCTGGATTTTAGGACAAACATCTAGATCCCAAGATTTTCATGGGAGGAGGATTAAAATCAGAAGTCTGTTTCTATAAAGATAATGACATAGAATAATCGTAATTTCAAAACCTAATATTAGAGGGTTCAACTTCAGACCACACACATACATCAGAAATAAGTTAATAACGATTGGATTTCCGATGGGAGTTTGTTGAAAACCACAATTCTTGATGTCATTGGTCACCAGAATACGCAGTCAGAGGCGAAAATTCAAAATATGAGAAGTCACATCAAAATTCCACAACCATGGTTGGTATCTTCAATTTAAAAACAAAGAAATTGATGAAAATACAAGAGTAGACATCCCCATAAAAACACAATCCTTTTTGTAGAAATTTGTCCAATTACTGGAGGCCTAACATTGTCACCTCAGACGAAGTTCCCCATCAAGACTTACTCTGCCTCCTAATTAAAAAAGGGGCTGGACAAACTCAACTGAGATGTGAGAATACAAGCAACAGTTTTGAATCGCGATCGATGGGGAGAAGATCATTCTAAAAGGAGCCTAAACCTTCTAACACTGACTTCAAAATCATATGTTGAGAAAGAAGGGAATACAGACCCTTTTCGCACATTGCAAACATTCTCCCTTGCACTTCAACCATCTTTAGATTCAGACATGGGTGCAAAAGAACTGCCCCTTTCTTCGGGGCGCGCTCAAGTTTCTGCGAGGGTGTTAGAGGGAAACTGAACCTCTTTGACACATCTTCAGTTTTGCACATGGTGGAACAACGAATGCGAAACCAACATGAAAATGCAGGTAAAACTAAAACATCATGTAGCTTATGGTCCACATGTCAAGAGGCCAATAATGTGTACACATGTTGCGATGCCACTATTGACATGTATCCTACAATTGATGTCTACATCTCCACACCAAATTTCAAAGTTCAAAACTAGCGTCCTTTTAAAAGGCAAAGAATATGTCTTGATTTCAGAGATGACATGTAGCTTGTAGTCTACATTTTATAGTCTACATTTAAAGAGGCTAATACTGTGTATATGTCACGATGCTAGAATGAACATGTATCTGGAAATTGATGTCTGCATCTCCACACCACATGTTAAAGTTCAAAACCATCATCCTTGTAATAGTCAGGGAATGTGTCATAATTCCAGAAATAACGTCCAGCTTGAAATTTATACAGCATATGTTTGCAGCTTCGCATCAATGTTTCTTGTAACCATCAAGATAACATGTGATGGTGTCAACCTTGCATGTAGTTCAAGATCCATATGACACATGTTCTTATTTTGGTGCCAAATCTAATTCTAACTTTCTTGTAACAGTTGGCCCTTGGGAGATAGATCTTTTGTCTTGCCCTTCTTTTGCTCTTATTTGAGTAATGTGTATTACGGAAAAGATAAATACTCAAAACAAGAAAGGAAAAGGGCTTCCTCAGCTGTTTTGGTTGACAAGAGGTCAAGTGATCTGAGATACATATGCCCTTGTAGCATTCTAGGTGGGAGTCTCAATGCAGTTTGTTCCACAGAGAATGCCCCTTTTTATTTCAGAAGGAATATAGGTTCCAGCTCCATAGGAATTCTTAGTATGATTGTAGAATTTCAGTCTCACAGAGTTGTATGTTCCAGAGTCACAGAGTTGTACATTCCAAAAAGAACAAATTCTTAAATCTGCTGTAATTTGTTCCAATGCAAATAAAAGAACTAAATAATCACTTAATTGTGGAGGTTTGTACCCCCAATAGATTTTACCACGTGAAATCTTGTGTCCATTGTGTGGATGAATGTAGTCAAGTGAAAAAATTGGTTTTCCTCCCCCAGTTGCTCCTTTTGCTCACGAAAAGTTGTTTCTCCTTTTTTGTAGGTAATGTAGCACATAGAGGGGATTATGCAACTTGTAATAGTGTTTTTTCAAAGTTTTCTATATGACCAAAATTTGGGTAAGTTTAGTATCCCACTTTCACTTGTATGTAGTTAAATCAAAAGAAATTTGAAAATAAGATTTGTAGAAAAGTGTCTGTATTGAAGATTTGTGCAAGCACATTGAGCTGTCAGATTATGGATAAAATTTGGTATCAAAGTAGCTGTATAATATTCCATCTTCATTCTGACGTCACATTCAAATGTTCAGTTCAAAGAATCAAGACATCTTGAACATTTGGGCCATTGCTACCACACAAATTGAGTTATATACTTAATATTTGAGTAAACGAAGGGGTACTAGTGGTGATTTTATTTTAGATGAATTGAGAATATTTAGATAATATTTAGCTGATTATGTAACTTCTTTTGTTGTCTTTACTAATAAAATAAATTTAATGTTATCTGACAGATGCATCAAGTGATTTTTCCATTTTTCATTGGTCTAATAGTAACTCCTCCTACACACAGCTTAGAAGGAAGCCTGCTGGTATATCTCATTTCTCTTTCTCATGTATAATGCTAACACCTCAACCATATAGGAGAAGAAAATGCAGCTCGCTCAAATATATATTTCAATTGTTTGTACAAAATTTGTAGCGAAAATCATCATTCTATCGTTGTGCTTATCCTTAGTTTGATTTATGTGTTTTCCTTTTCAAACAAGGTACATTGGCTTGAATGTCCTATTTGATTTTGTTCCTTGTCTTTGATTAAGTCTCTATTCGATGCACTTTACTTGACCATTATGTGTTTCATTCTCATTTTTGTGATTAAAGAAACTCGATAATCAGTAAGTAGCATATGGGTACTTAGGTTGAGTAAAATTGCGCCATTCGACTAAAGCAATCCCACTTTATTTCCAATGATGATATTGCAGTTAGCCTTGGCACAAAATTAACAGGTTAGCATAATGAAGATGAGAAAAGGAGTTATACTCCTGTAGTGATCTGATCAATTTCTAATTCCACACACCTTCAAGTTAGCGGTAAAAAATGAAAGAAATTCTTGAAAGCTCTAAGCTCTTTGATTTGTCTAAATGCACCCCCAACAATGGTTTTTGAATGCTGATCTGATTTTTTCGTTTGTGTTTGATTATTGCAATATTCAATGAACTTCACATGATTGTTATGTGTTTCATTCTCATTTATATTGTGGATGAACAAATCCGATAATAATTTGGTAACATCCTAAATATTTAGGTTCATGAAAACTATACCATTCGACCAAGGAAATCCCACCATATTTTCAATTCTAGCTTACCAAAACTTTAGTTCTTGGATGGCACCATTTTAGTTAGCCTTGATAGAAAACTGACTGGCTAGAGTATTGAAGATGAGAAACCTATGCACACGCCCATAAAAAGTATCATTAGTATTCAGTTTCACACACCTACAGGTTTGATATCAAAAATGAAAGAAACACCTGGAAGCTTTTTCATTTGTCAAAATGAACCCTTGGTAGAAAACTAACAGGCTAGAGTAATGAAGATGAAAGCTATGCACACTTTTGCAGTGATTTAATTAGTATCCAGTTTTCACACTTGCAGTGTGGACATAAAAACTGAGAAATTCCTGTAAGCTCTTCCATTTGTCTTAATGCACCTCCACAAATGGTTTTGAAGTATACAAGCTCTTCTCTCTCTTAGAAGTTATTGTCTTCTTTTCGATTTCAAATCCTGTTTCTACCCTTTGTTTTGGACAAATACAATTGTTTCTGACAAAAGGGTAATATATATTAACTTCAAAAAAATTATACATCGAAAAGAATTCTTCAAGGATCTAGCTAAAGAACACTACAAAATTTCATAGAGGACCTGATCAGAATGATTGAAGGAAACTAAGAAAAAGAGACATATAGACTATGAACAATATGAACATCAGTACGGAGTTGCACCTTTGCAGTTTTCACTGGCAAAGAGAAAGGGAAAATGTCCTTTTTTGGGTGTTAAAATATAACACATTATATAGAATGTAAAATCAGTTATGTAGTTGTTCGGTTGGTAATCGCTGACAACCACCTCTCTCTTTATAAATAAACCTCTGCTCGTATCATTTGACAAGGCAGTTTGTGCCTTCTGTCTTCTTTCTTTTTGCATATTCTAACATTGGTATCGTGAGCGTTAAGGGTCAGTTTGAGGAAGTTTTCTGAACAACAAACTCGAGGAAGCCCTAACAAGGCACGAGTTTGGAAAACGCCATCGAGGAAGACGGGTTGCAGTGAAGTGTGTGTGAGGTCGATGGTAAGATCGACGCCATTCCTGCATAACAAGGCAAAAATCGTGGAAGGGATTCGTGAAGAAAACAATCGCGTTTTTGTGGAGGGCATCGTGGATGACGACGCGGACGACGCGGGGGATGACGCCAGCGAGACGCTGGGGACAGACGCTGGATAGATGCAAGGGACGGCAGACACGGGGACAAGACGCGAGACGTGGGGATAGACGCTGACAGACGCTTGCGGCAGCGTGGGGACGAGGGCAACGCTGGTCGCAGATGCAAAAATCGTGGCCATTTTCACCGTAAACGAAGGCAAACGAGAGGAAAAAATGTGAAAACGTGAAGCTCAATCGTGGAAATTGTGGGCAAGGGCAAAGACTAAAGAAAAATCTTGCAAACAGCAAAATCGTGGTTCGAAATAACCAGGGCAGTCGTTTTTTCCTTTCCTTCTGAAAAATCGATGAATTAAATTCAACAAAGGTGAATTTATTTCATAAGATTTGGTGGTGAATTAATTTTAATATTATTTGGAGGAATAAGTAATAATATTAAAATTAATATATGCAAATATAGTTTTGGAGGGAGTTGGAGGGTAATTTGCATGTGAGAAATTAATCTCATATTATATGCTGGAGAAATTAAAATAAATATATTTGCTAAAAAAAGGTATTTTATTAAGTGTGAGGCGAAATTATTATTTTATTATTCTCCGTTACTTCGAATAATAAAATGGAAAATATATCACACTTGACCTTCACGAGACACAAAATTAACGGCACGAATTTCAATGTTTGAGTCATAAAATTTTAACGATTATGGAGTTTCGTGATTGTGATAAAATAATCAAGGGTGATGAGAGTCGACCAATGATTTAACTTCGAGGATTATGACAAATGTCATAAGGAAGCGTTATTGCTTCTCAAGTTATCGGTGTCGGATGATTTGATACCGGAAGTGCGGAATGCCATCGCAGGGTAAGCACGCTGTGGACCACCGAGGATAAATATCGACGCCGTCGAGAAGAGTCGGGTTTTATACCGAAAAATATGCTCTTTTCCGTAAAGTTACAAGGTGGATCGTTGCCCGAGCATCTACTTCGATGAAAGACCTCCGAGACCGCTTATCTTCCATCAACAAAAAGGTGGATGACGATGATATGGTGGCTCAAGGTTTTGAACAATTTACCTTCTTCGTATGAGTCATTTGTGGAGGCACTCCATTTAATGGTCGAAAGTCAAACACTCACGTTTGACAAGGTGAGTTCTACCGCCGCAGAAAAGGAACGGAGACAACTTCAGCAGAATCTAATTATGACCGTGCAGAGAGTGCTCTTGTCACTCACCAAAGGGAAAGTGGAAACGTCACTTTGGTGAATCTTCTACTTGTATTAGGTCACATGTTATTATCATGTCACAAGGTTGGGCACCTCAAGAGGGATTGCCGGAAGTGGATGTATGATCTTTCAAGCGAACAAAAAGCCTCAGTAATGAGGAACATGTGGCGGCAAAAGAACGGGATTCGGATGACGAGTATGCTCTTTACTTTGTCTTACGACATCATGCTCAAATGATAGTGGTACCATTGTTGATCATCGACTGCTTCGCACACTTTTCATGTCGTAGGGACTCGGTATGTTTCATTTATCGCAAATATTTGTTTTGAATCGGTACTAGCCGATGGAGAATCGCTTATGAGAGAAGGGATAGGAGATATATGCATCAGATTGAATAATGCTCATAAATTGTTGGTATGGAATGTTAGATATGTACCTTCTTTACAAAAGAATCTTCTATCTATTCACAATCGACTGAAAATCCCAATATTTCGTGGATTTCTGTGGAAAGAAGTGTGTTGTCTCCGATGTGAAACAGAGACGGATAATTGCCCTTGTATTGGGGTAGGTGGTCAAGACGGCTTGTTGATCCGGCCGTGATCAACATGAATGCACATGTGGAGGACAGCTCCACCATTGTGATGTGCGGGAGGTGGACATGCCTCGGGAGGATGGATTTCCTGCTCAAGAACAATTTGTTGTGGACGGAGACTTCACTATTCCGGATGCATCATGGCGGTGCATGGTGAGATGGCATGCCCACCATTCACTCGAGGTTCTTGCTCAAAGGATGGTAGAGCATGAACAGCTTTGCTCATCATTGTGTTGTGAAGAATCTTTCCCAAAGAGAGGGGGATAGATGAGCAAATAGATAAAACGGAGATGGTTATTTCTCCCGTTGAGACGGGACCACTGCCGAGACGGAGATGGTTATTTCTCCTACTATTGAGGAGTTGGTTCTAATTCCCACAGCATGGTCACATTCCTCTTCTTGAAAAAGTTGGATGAGCACTACATGGTGGTGCAAGGACGTGATCGAGGTGACTTTGATCACAGGATAATTGAGTCTTTGTCTGTACAGACTCCAAAGAGCTGCACAAGCCTAGAATAGATTTTTCAATCCACATCTTCGAGGTTCTGATTTCAGCACTGAGATGGGGCCGACACTCTCACCATCAGGTGATTCATCACCGGTCAATGAATCACGAAACAATCAGAGAACTAGTGGACCACTTGCCATATCTTTTGTTCATGGGACCAGATTTTTGTGTTGTGGTTCGTCTTCATTCGACAACCGCATCACGCTTAAGGACTGCTGATTTTAAAGTACAACTTATGGCACAATCTTAGATGTAATGACTAAACATATGGGCTTTAGGATATTTGTAAAATTTTGGGACAAACTTTGTCTTGTTTCCGGTTTAGTCATTAAGAGGGGTGTTAAAATATAACACATTATATAGAATGTAAAATCAGTTATGTAGTTGTTCGGTTGGTAATCGACAACCACTCTCTTTTATAAATAAACCTCTCCTCGTATCATTTGTACAACGCAGTTTGTGCCTTCATGTCTTCTTTCTTCTTTTGCATATTCTAACATTAGGTAGGTGTTGTGGTCCATTTTTGGTTCGAGGAGGCTTTGAGAGTGAAATATGGTTTTCTTCTGGATCGAACATTGTTTGTTTGGTTGCCCAAATTCCATGGAAACGAACTCTTTTATTGGTGTTGAACCGTGAGCACTCTTGTGAAAGAACCATATCTATATTTACTTCATGGGACAAGATGTGTGAGGAAACAATGCTTATTGGTAGGACCTAAACCAAGAATACTCCATGAGAGATTTTGGTTGGCCTTTCCTTTGGGTTTTCCTAGATGGTTCACTTAGAAGGTTCCAAAATTTGTCACATACTTTCAGGGCTACAGGATGCAATGGGCTTCCTTAGTATCAATTTGTTCCCTTGAGGCTTTCCCTGTTTTTCTAAATATCATGGAGAGTTTTTCAGCCTCCCATAGTTGAAGGTTCGTGAGGATATAATTCTCTAGTAATTGCTTCTGTTGTCATTAAGAGTAATCATGCTAGGTGTGACTCGAGGCAAATTTTATTTTTGGAGACTCGCTGGGTGCGGGTTTTTGTGGAGGTCAGATGGGGGAGATAGTTTCATGTGTGGGGGAGTAAGCAGCTCTTGAGATATGGTTTGTCCGACTCACAAAGCCTCAAAAGGGTTATTAAAAGGAAGGGGGTTTCAATGGATGGTGGTTTTCCTTTGTGGGTGTATGCAATCTGAAATTTGGTAAGTGGAAGATGTTAGAATATGTGGAGAGAGAAAGAATAAAGAAAGATTAGAATGTACAAAGAAGGAATCAAGATAAATTGGAATGCACACATTATTCATTGTGTCTCATTTCATTATGTGAGAGATGGTTATTAAGTGGTTGAGTGGTTATGACCGCTTATTAGTTAACACTTAACTAATATTAACGTAGCACTAATTTATAAGCCTTATATTCTAATACCCCTTCTTAAGGCTTACTCAATAGAACATACTTGACAAAAGATTGAAGTAATAAAACCAAACAAGACCACGCTTGCTTCGTAAGCTTTTCCCTTTGAAAACAATGCTTCAACTAGGTAGATTTCCATCAAGCTACCTCCCTAACCCTCGTAAAGATGTAGTTCCCAAGCTGAATTTCTGAGTTTCCGGATTCCACCTCCCCGAACTCCCAAAATGTTGGACAACTATCCATAATGAGCTGCTCCCATAGTGCTCCATCAAGTCGTCTTATGACCCTTTTAAGGGTAAACTCCAGAGATCCTCAAACTCCCGAATTGTTTGGGCAGCCATCCATGCCGAGTTTTACTTACACTGGATCCCTTACTTTCTTCAAAGTGTTGGGCTTCTTTAAAAATATGTATTCTCTATCAACTCAACGAGTTCTTCATCACTTTCAAAGATCCAAGAGATTTTAAGCAATGACTACATTAAATTCATTTGTCTTGTCTTAAAACTTTCCTTTAATCTTTTTCCTCTCAATCTTATCCATATCTTGAAGAATATTTCTTTCAATAACATGATAATGTACACTTTATTCACAATTCTTTATCGTTGTTTCCAAGAGTAACATCTTTGGCTTGTCACAAAAATTCAAGATTCATAGTCCAATCAGGGCCAAATGAAATGCCCTTATACTATTTTCTCTTGTCACATACAATAGTTTAACTGTGTTCATGATAGTAATGCCCAAAAAAATGTTCTCGTGCCTTTGATATTGAAAGAATGCAACTAAAAACGCATAGAAAAGTCGTGACTATGAGTTTATGCCCCTTCCAAACTCGCATAATCAGAAATTGCACTCTTTCCCCATGGCGAATTGATTTGCAGAAGTTTACTAGAGAATATGGACGTGATTCACAATTTCTATTCGTGTTTTCATGCTCAAAATAAATGCTTTCGCAACTTTAACTATTGTGGTAATGATGGCAGAAATGGAGTTTATTTTCCTTCGCAAATGGATCTCGACCTTGTTTTCGAGTTCTAGGCCCTCTATTTTTTCCCTAAATTGACCCCAAATATTTTCATTGGGTACTAATATCCTCCAACAACATCTGCAATCAGGCCTACGACGACTATATCTTGACAACAATATATGTTTCATGCCCTTGAATAGTGCTTCGGTTCATGAATTCTAAGAAATGCTTATTTTTGGTTGTAATATCTTCTTTCTATCATAAATTTTGTGACTAAAATGCCACATTATTAACGTGTTTATCTCCTTCACAATATTTCTCTTCGCACTACAAACCCTACCGAGTACCAATGGCTCTGATATCAATGTTAGAATATGTGTAGTGAGAAAGAATAAATAAAGATCGAATGTACAAAGAAGGAATGAAGAGAAACCGGAATGCAGATATTATTCATTGTGTCCATCATTTTATCATGCGAGAGATGGTTACAAAATGGTCAAGTGGTTACAACCGTTTATTAGTTAACACTTAACTAATTTTAACTTAACGCTAATTTATAAGCCTTATATTAGAACTTATATTCTAGTAGAAGAGTGGGATAAATATCTCGGGATCGTATACGGAAAAGAAACTAAGGAAGATGCTTTCTAATTTGTACGAGGCATTGGATGCTTTTGTTTATGGGTTGCTTGGAGCTGCAAGGGCCCAAGCTTCTTATTTGGTGCAAACACGTGGAAGATGCCCGTGTTCATGATAGATCCTATAATGGAAGGGATTTTTTAATAATCCAAAGGTTGCTCCCACTCAAGTTTTATATCCAAAATGATTCGATTGGAAAGAGGTTGTTCTAGATCAATATTGATGTAGATCTGAGCATAGTTAAGGACTCGTAGATTCTTAGGGAACTCTAATGTTGTAATGTATTTGCCAAGGGCAAATCCAATCTTACATGCACTAGATTCATGCCAATATTCACATGGTAACAATGTCAACCTAACCCATAGTGGGACCACACCGGGAGATGATTAAAGGGTAGGGGACCCATGTTTCATAAATAGTCTTGATTTATTGTAAAACTAGGATACTCCTTGAAAGGCTAGATCTCGATTATGTGTGGTGTTGAAAATGGCCATGAAGTTACCCTTGGGCATCACAAAAATCATAGTATGCCTATTCAAGGAGTACTCACTAGTTTTCTCCTGGGATGAATGCTCCCCGAAAAACTCACCATTCACAAAACTACGAATATTCACCAAAACTCAAAGAATCTGTCCCAAAAACTTGACATACACGACAAGGATGTGGAAAACAACCAAAACACAAATATTATGCTGCTTTTTGTCTTATAAATGCATCACACTCCCTCACTTATAATCACATAGCTATTGAGCATCCTTTGCATGAGTTGAAGAGATTTTACAACGAATCCAAAGAACAAATTTGAAAAGTTTCATTTGGAGTTAAGTTTTTCCCCCTTCTTTTCAAGAATGTAAATTCTTTCTATATTGTATCCAAATATGATTTGCAAGTTTGAATGCATTCCATTCATTCCGAATGATTTTAATTGTTATTAACTTATTTATGTTTGTTTATCATCATTAATGAACAAAATTGCCATAATGTATTGTTTTAAATGTTATTTTTTAATTTTTTTGGGAATTTATTCTTGTTTGTAGGGTTTACAATTACAAATTTGCAATTATGGTTACATAGGGTTATAATGCCATTTTTCTTATTTTTAAACGGTTTTATAGTGTTGTTTTCTAATTAAATTTACAGTTATTTAATTTTTAAACGTTTTATAAAGGTTTTTTTAATTAAATTTACAATTTTTTTATTTTTTTAAACATGAATCATGTCAGTAGATTAGAACTTAACATACAATGGCATCTGGGTCAACATCAAGTTCGGCATTTGGGTCAACATCACTAGTAGGAACCATTCCCGCTAATGCTCGTATTGTTGCTTTGGAAGTATGTCAGACGTGGTGTGGTTCAAGGATTGTAGTTTGCAATTTCTACGTGAAAACGTTTTCTTGAGGCATTAGTCACCTAAAGTATCATCTTGCATGTATTGTTTTCTGCGATGTTATAGTATGTCCCAATGCTACGGAAGATGCAAAATGAGAGATGAAGGCATAGCATAACTTAATGAGAAGAAATTAGAGAGGGCAAGGGTGCAAGCAACCATAGTTGCAGCCGCTAGACTTGGAATGGCAAAAGAATCGAGAAAATGATGGCAACGGTTGTTGGCTCTATTCACGGTTCATGGATACGAAGCGGAAGAGGCACATCTGCTTCATCGAGTTCAAGCAAAGGGATACATAGTTTTTGTACCAAAAAACATACCTGGGGCACAACCTTCGCATGAGGTGTGAGTTGGAACAAAGATGCACACAATGAAAAGCAGATAAGATATGTGCGAACTTTTGGTACTACAACAACCTTCCCTTCAATGTGGTAAATAGTCCGTAGTGGGAGTATATGGTGACAACACTAATAGTTGTAGGGGAAAGGGTACAAGGTACCCTCTTCAAAAGACTTGAGTGGGAAATTGTTCAAGGGTGCAGTTGTAGATGCAACGTCAATCTTGGAAGATCAAAAGAAGCAATGACAAAAATATGGATGCATCATTCTTTTAGATGAATGGATAGATGTAAGGAACCACACCCTCATTAATTTTTTAGAGCTTTCAAATGGTGAGATGGTATTTTTGAAGTCAATTGATGCCTCTAACATAGTAAAAAAATGGAAAATTTGAGCCTTATGTTGGAGGAGGTTGTCTTAGAGGTGGGTATCTAGAATGTTGTGCAAGTTGTCACTGACAATGCAACAATAAATGTGGCAGCTATGAGACTACCACAAGAGAGACATTCATCACTCTTTTGAACTCCTTGTGCAACCCATTGCCTTGAACATCTTTTGGAGGACATAGGCAAAACTTATTAGGTGAGTCCAGTTATAGAAGATGCAAACAACATAATTAAATATATATATATAATCACTCTTGGATTCTCAACTTGATGAGAGAACACAATAAAGGGAAAGATCTTGTGCGAGCCGGTGTCACGAGGTTTGCCACTAACTTCTTGACCTTGCAAAGTATTTTTAGTTTGTTGTCATCATTGAAGTAAATGTTTGTGAGTCAAGCATGACTAGACTCACAATATTCAAAGAAAGTAGTTTTTGATGATGTCTTTGTAAAGAAAGTTGTTGAGATCATAAGGTAACTTCAAAATTCAATTTAAATTTCAAGTCGATTCTTTTATTTCCGTTGGTAAGGGTTTTGTGCTTGGTTGATGGGGAGCACAACTGAAGTTTGTTCGAGGCCATTCACACGAAGAAGCGCAACAAGTTTACTCAAAAATGCCTTAATGACTTGGTTTTGTTCAATAAAGTCTTCGGCTTCTCACGAGAAAGGTAGAGGCCACATCGCAAGAGCTTATTGATTTGGATGAGATTGATCCATACGACAACTGGATTGGGAAAGAAGAGGAAATCCCCGTTCACGTAAGATGAGATTGCAATTTTCGAGAGGAAAGCTATGGAGGGAGAAGCACAAGCAAGAGATATTGGATTGTAATTGGATGACATCTTTGGAGGTGATGTCGAACATGCAACAAAGGAGCCACCGCCATCTACTACCATGGTGGAGCCACACTTGCAACCTTCTAGGAGGAGTGAGTAGTCGCAACCGAGTGTGGGGACTAGTAGAGGCAATATACTCTCCAAAATATTTATGTAGAATGGGGAAGAGGAAAATATAAATTATTGTAAATTGTAACTTGCATAGATATGCAATTTATGATGATAATTTTCAATGACAATCATCATAAATTCATAACACTTATCAGCTGATTGTTGTATTCACATGATGATGCGATTTTCTACTGTATTTGTCTTCAAACCTAATAGAAATACACTTCCCCAACATTTTTACTAACTCATTTGATACATTTTGTAACTATATTTTGCATAATTTTTATGTTTTTTAAGAATTTTGCGCATTATTTAAGTTGCCGAATATTCGCCGAGTCTTGCAAAGTCAATTTTTTTGGTTTTGTTGAATATTTGACGAATACGAGCATGCAAACTATGATAAGAATATCCACTGTTCCCAATGGCTTCCAGTTGTCTTGGACCCAAAGCGAATGTTTGGGGTCCTTGAAAAGCTCCCATGAATCTATAAATGAGGGTTTTTTCTTTGAGAAGCCACAAATGATTTTCCATCTCATCGAAGGAGAAAGAGACCTTTAGGGGAACATCTTCTAGAGGTAGCAACCATTAGTTTCCTTGACTAGAAAGGGGCTTGGTGGTGGTACGTTGAGCACTTTTATTGCAGAAATTGCTGGAGATCTGCTTTGCCTATTACAGGGATTTCAGCTTAAAGTGCAGATTTAAAGCTCGGGACATTCAGGTGTGGTGGATTAGAGAGACCATGTGGGAAAGGAGAGATCTGGTCAGCATGCCCATGTGATGGGCAGCAGTGGAGCAGAAGTCACTTTTTCTTGTTGGACGCTTTTGTTCAAATACAAATCTAACAAGACAAACACAAGTAGCTTTTCTATAGTTTTGTCTAATTGTGTCCTCGACAGTTATTTTTGAATGCTAATCTGATTTTGGTGTTTGTGTTTGATTATTTCTCTATTCAATGCACTTTACATGATCCTTATGTGTTTCATTCTCATTTTTATTGTGAATGAACAAACCTGACAAACACTATCCTAAATATTTAGGTTGAGTGAAATTATACCATTTAACTATAGAAACCTACTTTATTTCCAGTTCTGAACTTACCAAAACTTTAGCAGTTGGATTACATCATTTCAGTTAGTCTTGGTAGCAAACTGACTGGCTAGAGTAGTGGAGATAATAAACCTATGAACATTGACGTAGAAACTGATTAGTATCCAATTTCACACACCTGAAGGTTCAATATCCAAATTGATTGAAGTACCTGGAAGTTCTTTCATTTGGCTAAATGCACTCTTACTAGCAAACTAACAGGTTAGAGTAATGAAGATGAAAGCTATGCACACTTCTGTGGCAATCTGATTAGTATCCAGTTTTTCACACCTGCAGGTTAGACAGCGAAACTGAAAGAAATTCCTGAAAGCTCTTCAATTTATGTAATTGCACCCCCAACAAGGGATTTTGAAGCAAGTAAATGAATTCCCCTTCCTCTGATAGAAATTATTGTCTTATTTCCTGCTTTAAAATGTATGGATTTTCTGTTTTTACCTTTTTTTTTGTATAAACACATTCTTAACAATACAACATGAGTGTCTTTCCTGTGGTTTGAGAGAGACATTTTGTCTACATCAGTTTTTAAAATTAAATACTAAGACAAATCTTCATGATGTTTCCTGTCTTTCAAAACTTTCCTTCTAAATGCATTGGTAGATATAATTCTTCAGAATTTATTAAGGTTTTTGACAATTTTATTTTAAATGCAGATAACTTGCCATCATAACACGCTTCTAATTTTCATTATATGATGAATCTTGTGTTTAGCATTTGTATGTATGTATTTATTTGATAGCAATTGATATATATTTTCTTCATACAGGCTGGAAGGGATCTTAAATTTCTCAGCTATGCGATGAGCTGCAATTTCTGTGTTTGTAGCCTTTTGTTACTGGTATGAAGTTTCCTTTCAACACTGGTTATCATGGTTTTTTTATGATCAAATTCAATCAATAATTGGTTTCTATTTTGCTTCATATGTCCATTCTTATAACTAAACCTAACGCTTTCCCTCAGATTAAATAGTATTCAGGTTCAAAGGAAATTTATTAAAAATGGAATTAGGTTTTCTCTTGAAGAATAACTTGGGTGCATGGAAATATATTGTTGAATGGTTTTATTAAATCAGGCTTGAATTTCTTTTTACCCTTCACATAATAATGTGTAATCAGGACCCAATCAATATCTTTGATTGGCATTATGTTTATGTAAGCATTTTTGTGTAATTGCTGTTCCTTTTTCAGCTAATTTTTTGGGGCAGCATCATTTGCTAGTTATAGCAGACGGAATTCAAACAGTAAATGCCAGTCTCATTTCTGGCAGGTATAGGACAATCTAATTAAAATAAAATTTCGTAAATATTGAAACATAAATGAAAATTAGTTTATTGCTCTCAGCTGTCCCCGCTGTGTGATAATCGTCCTTGCAAATTTATGCCGCCTCAACATGCCATTTTTAAAATCTTGCTCTCTTTTGTCTTTGAAATCCTGTTAGCATGTTTCGTATGCTTTTCAAATTTCCTACTATTTTTCTTTGCTTGAATGAGAAATGGCTTGGTTGTAACCTTTTGAGCTGTCCCCTGCCTTCTAGAGGCAAGTCCTGTGGTAGGGAGGTGTCTCTTGGAGGTCTCTATCTCAGGGACGTGTACTTGTCTCCAAAACATGTATCCCACCCTAGGGGATAGGCATCTTTGGATCTCAATGCGGAAAAATGTATACATTTTATTAAATTAATGTTCAACACGTCATTGTGATGGCTCTTTAACATTGGTTGATCTGGAACCCATTTTAATGGTAGGTTTAGATGCTGTTTTTATTGGGGTTTCAATTTAGAAAGTTGAATTCTTGGCAATTAGAAGGCTTCAAACCCCAACCCTTTCGGTTCTTATAATCACTAGCCCTAGGAGCATTGTAGACTTCCCATGCTAAAAGCTTACGAAAACACACTTTAAGGTAAAGGAAATAGATTTAATGGAATGACAACTTACCATTGGAACAAAGCAATGAATAATATCAAGGTACCAATGAAGCTCAAGATAAGGAGGCAACTGTTGGGATTCTTTGGGATTGTCTAGCTGCTGATTACTCAACTCAGAGTGACATTCCAGCAGTTTGGTGGAGGGGCATTCAGTTCACTTTGAATGGTGACTTGTACCCAGCTCTTACAAGGAGGATTTCAGTCATCATTCGTTCCTTCTTGAAGAAGAAAAGGTTTAGTTGCAGCTGTAATCTCGATAGCATGGACACCTATCAGCTGAGCAAGGGAAGAAAAAGAGATAATGGGAATGAGAAGGAGCTAGCCAACATGCTAATATGGCATGAAGAAGGAAGGATGGAAGATCGTGTTTTCTTTAACCCGTTTGCTTCATGTGCAAGGACAGGTATGAAGAAAGAGAAGCTGAGACTTATTTGGGATCCTGGTTCACCCCTGCTTGAGGACAAACAACCTTGGGGAGGGCGGATTGTCATGTCCCTTTTTGGAGGCTAATTTTTCTTAAAGAGCTTAACCCATTTTTCCCAAATTTATGTATGGGTCTGTGCATATCTTCCATGGACAGCAAGAGATGGGCAGGTTTGGAGACATTCTTTCCACTTAATATGATGTGTAAGAGGGTTCACTCATTGAGATCAAGCAAAGCCAACATCCCAACATCTTTGGCATTGCTTGGGAAGAAATTTAGAGTTGTACATGGCTATTACACCCACTCATCTGCACTCCTATGGTCTGATCCAAACCAATTTGTGAAGAAAATTCAGTGGGGCAGCTTGGAGGCAACAATTGGAACCCAAAATCAGCAAGATAACAACAATCAAGAAGAGGTGAGCATAAGTATTGGTATGCATTGTTTACATCTTATGTTGGAATTCAAGAAGAAGGCAGCCAATAACTTCAGGTTCTATATTCTCAACTCTCACACTGTAGTTATGGTTCCAGGATCAGCAATAAAGTCAATTTTAACTCAACAGGATCCAGGGGCTAAAAGAGGTAAGCTCAGGGTTGCTAAGATTTGGGAGTATGATTTGGACATCAGACCATCAAATTTGGTCTCGAGGCAATGGTTTATGTAGATTGATGGTTGAGGATGAGTCACACATGACTCAAAATGAAAAGGATGAATTTCAGTGCTATGAATGCCTAATGTAATGTCCCCTTTTGAAGACCCTTAGCCTATTTTTCCCCGTAGGCTTTTGGGATGTTGCAAGGGGAAAAACTATGTTAAGTAATTGAATGATATTGCCTGGAGAGTGATTTTAATCATTTGTCATTATAAAACAATATTCATTTAATTATTTAATTATGGATGCTAAGTGGTTTTTCCACCACCTTGTAGTATTGCTCACAAAAGAATATTTATTGAGCAATTAATGTAATTTATTATTTAATTTAATTCCCAAAAATACAAAATAAAAAGGGAATTAATTAAATAATAATAGAGTGGCTTTTAATGTCAAAAAGACCCTTAGAAAGGGGACGCCACACATAGGAAAATAAAATACTTTATAATTTCAAATTGTGTTTTCCCTCCAAAAGGGAATTCGAATTTTGTAACTCCTTGTCTATAAAAGGAGGTTAGTGGATCATTGTAAAAACATGCTATGTTATGATGAATTCGATTTGACTCCATGCTTGGAGTAGGGATGTATGCCCACCATTGATGTTCTTGCTCTCATGTATTGAAGATCTATTTGCAATCCATTTGTAACTGGTTTTTGATATCAATTTGAGGGATTTATTGGTGCTATTGCAAGTCGACTCCTTGTGTATGCATTCTTCTTGCCCTAGTGACTTTTGATTGTGCTTTTGTGGACTGTTCTAAGGTATATTTGCACTCCAAACCCTAGCGAACTGCATCCATTGTTGGTACCTAATTTTAAGAGTAAATCTGTGTGCAACATATATCACTTGGCAGCGTTTTCTCTTAGTAAGTATTACTCTCTGATTGGCTGTTCATTCCCATGCTTGGCGACCTGTTCTTTGCATGATTGGGGTGCATCAAAGGGTTACAAGTGTTGGAAATAATTTAATCAAGACCAGCGGTCTGTGTGGTGCTAATTAGAGGCAAGTTTGATGAGCAATGGTCTGATTTTTGGTTCGCATGAATCTGCTCTTCCTTCCTAAACCCAGCGACTTCATTGTGAAGTTTATTAAGCACTTGGATGCATGATTCTAAGCCTCATATGATCAGCGAACTGTTTAGTGTATTTGCTAAGCCCTGGCGACATATATTGCGCATGATCTAATGGTGTTTTGGGAGTCCTTAGCAGCGACCACTTGGGGTAGGATTTTCGATTTAGTCTTAGTGATTTTCCATCTTCTTTGACAGCGATTCATCTGGGTTTGAATGCTCTTTCTATGGCTGATATATTACAGCCTTGGTGAACTGTGTTTGCATGTTATTAAGGTGAGTTTGGAGTCTTCTATTGCAGATCTAACTGTGGTTTATCCAGGCAATATTTGTTGGGGAAAATCGATTGGGTTAGTGCCTTGGTATTGATGCTTCAGTGTCTTAATTACAGCAAACAGTAGGAGAAGATTAGATCTGATTTTTGGCAGCATGCTCTATGTTTATTAGCTCAGTTGGAAATCAATTATTTGTGTCTTTGGATAGAGGCCATTAAACCCCTCTTCTTGGGTTTATTGAGCCATCTAATTGAATGCACAATTAACCCTTGGCTGGGTCGAATCATTTGTAGCAGTGTTCTAATCTGTTTTGGTGTTGATTTTCTACTTGAATGTTGCATTTCCCATTGATCCCGTAAGAGGGATATTACACCTAAGCAAAGACTTGCATCAGGTTCTCTTTGTGAACACCACCGATGAGTGGTACTCCGACATCGCATAGTAACTCACCTACGAGGAGTGCACAACACACCGGATTACAAACAAAGGCTTTAAATTATTTAATATTTCTTTATCCCCTTGCTTTCTATTCCCATATGAGTCACATTTTTCCTCTAGGGGGAAATAAAAATAAAGTAACTCTTTTTCTTTTCTTTTATTAATTTGTCACTAATAATTAATTTAAGTGCTTATAATAAAATTTCATTATGCACTTTAAAATTAATTAATTAGGACTAGTTTCCTTCTTTCTTACTTCCTTAGCTGCTAGGAAATAAAACTAGGCTAAGGGTTTCGACTTGCTACTTTCGAGAAGGGGATATTACATGGTAAGTTTGGTTCTAAGTCCTATTTATTAATTCTCTCTTGGTTTTTGTTCAAAGGCCGAGGAGGATGCAATGTCAACTTATTATAGATATTTTTATCGCTACTTAATTACTAAACTAGTTTTTGCTTCATTATGTATTCCTCTTATTTTCTAGTCTATTCAAAGCTAATATTAGCATTGACGCATAAATACTAGATCTTAGTGGGTTCTTAACAAGGTTCTTTATTCAATATAAATGGGGTAGTTACTTTAATTGTAAAAATGTCATTCAAGATGGCTACATCAAAAGTGGGCCTAGAGGATGAAAGCTTAGCTAAAATAGGGAATATTAAAAATCTTTTTGAATACAAAAAGATCATACAAAAACGTCCATTGAGAGCATAGTATCTTTGCGACAAGCAAAAGCCGAAAACAAAGAGATAAATAATTGAAAATCACGCTCCAAATGGACACATGAAACCAAGTAAACTCCAATAAACAAAGTGAATCACTCATGCCGGAGGTACATGAATGTAATGTCCCCTTTTCTAAATTAGAAATACTTAATAATATTTTTAAGTTGAGCCCAAATAACTCTCTATTTATGGGCAACTTAATAATATTATTATTAAAATAAAATGTATTTTTAAATACTAAAGCAAAAGAAGACCCTTAGCCTATTTTCAGTCAGCTAAAAGGGGGGGGAGGAAGGAAGTAAATTAATAATTTAATTTTAAGTGCTAAAGTAATTTTAATTATTGGCACTTTAATTAAATTATTAAAAAGAGGGAAAAGTGCATTTAATTAATTATTTTTAAATGCCCAAGTGGAGTGACCCAAAAGGAGAATGTTTAAAAAGGGGAGGTCATCTCTCTTTAAGTGGGAAAAACAAATGTTTAAAGGAAATAAAGGTCCCACATGCAGCGCTCCACAAGGAAAAAAAAGAAAAAGACTATAAAGGTAGATGTTGGGGCTCATTGTAATGATTATCAGGTGAATTGGATATGTCTCTTTTGGAAATTGGAGCATTGAGCTCTCATTTTCAGCCTTTTGAGGACGAAAACCCTTATTTGTTGCATCGGTGGCTTCATCTGGGGGTCACAAGTGAGCTTCATATTCATAATTTCATAAGGGATTCCATCCATGTTAGGGCACAAATTCCAGCTAGGGCATGTTTTTTTGGGGCTGCCACACTCATTTCCAACTTGGGCAACCCATTTGGAGATTTTGGGATCACTTTTCAATGGGTTTCTGTGGTTGGAAAAATCTGAACTTAATTTTGTTTGATAGCTGTCATTTTTGTGGTCATTTTGAGCTATCATTTGCATTGTATCTCCAAGTATTTATGAAGATATGGATTTTTGAAGTTTCAGCTGTTTTTGAACAATAATTAATTCTAGCAATCTGTATTTTGTTGTTGAAGCATTTATTTTGCATTATTTCATCAAGGGTTTCAAGTTGTTGATATATTTATGAAGATTTGTGTGTGAGAAATACTAAAATCTGAATTTTACCTAGGTCACTTAGGGTTTTGGGGACCTAAAACAGGTTGTTGCCCTAATTTTTGCATAAAATCAGATTGCTGTCATAAACTTTCAGGTTTATACATGTGGCTGTCATAAATTCCAGCAATGTTCCATTAGGGTTTTGGGGAAAATCCAAATTCCTCAAATTTGAGCCCGAAAGGGACATTACAATGAACTATTATCAAATCATACTGCCCATTAAGAGTGTGAACTATGGGTACAAATCCTTCACAAACTGCATGATCCGTAGGGTGAACGTCAACTGAATGAGCATTCATGAGGGAACTCAATTCTGTCATAGCTTGGCAAATTTCTGTTAGTTGTCGACCCTTCTAGAAAAAAAAACAAAAAATAGAAACAGAGACTATTGCGCACCAAAAATATTAACTTTCTTCTATATTTATACTGTTTAAAACAGAGAACACATGGCAATTTATCTTATTTCTGTTCTTTTTACACTACTATTGCTGCTTCTATATTCCCGTCTTCTGTGCTGCATCCAAAGCTGCTCTATTGATGCGTTTAATAGACAACTCAGCTTTGTTCTGCACTCCTACCTTGCTGCATTCACCATACCATATTCTCTCTTACACAGTTAACACGCCTTATATTGAGCTGTCTATGCTAATTTTGGCATTGGCCTATTTTGGGCTTTGCCACATAAATCACTTGAACATGCACATGCATGTAAGCTGCGGTAGAGTATTTGTAAATACAGCAACTAATTTAACATACAATTAAATTCTAAATTTGGTTACAAAGTGATATAAAATTGAAAGTCTAAATATAGATACAATCTATTCTTGGCTGCAAGTCTAAATTTCAACATTACAATGCATAGGTGAGTTCACCCAGCGTCAATCTCCAACAATTTCATCAATAGTGGAACTCCATAATTGGCATTGCTCTTCACTCTTTGGAAGAGTATTCTATGGTATTTCAAGGTCCGTGAATTGGTTTTCAATGTGGCACACTTACTCTTGAATCTGTTGAAGTGCATTATCAGCACTTATCAATCTCTGGCCTGTCTGAAGGTGATGGCTATGTGATTTCATTCGCTTATTCAAATGCTGTGACACCCTATGAAAATGATGGGAGTTGCATCAGTGGAAGTCACCAATCTCCCTTTCCATCTTTAGCGGCCCGGTGTTGACATTGTACACAAAATGCATGTATTACTGAGGCCGAAAAAACCTCCTCACTGCAATCTCCCATATCAGAATTGGTTTGTCCATGGATGTGGTAAGGCAGACTTCCATGAGCACGAGATTGTAGTTGTCAAGGTTGACATGTGGAGGAGGAGGCTGAGTTAGGATGCATTATCAATTAAAAAAAGAAACAACGTTTGTCTCTCTCGGTTAATTGACAATGATGTGAGACCAGGAGTCTATTTGTATAGCACCCAAATGTCGAACAAATCTGCCTGCTGACAAGCACAATAACAGCATGCAAATGTGTGTGAGCTTTTCACATGTGCGTTGAAAGGCATCCTGTCCTCATAAGCATGTTTCCAACACAGCTCTTTGACCCAAATACTCTAATTATCCTTCATGAGCACATCTGGTAAAAGCTGTTCAAATGATTATCCTCGAACATTTAATAATATTTTGAACGTAAAAGCAAGAATGATAATATGAAAGAATGTTGCTGTTCGTTTATAGTTACAATGCTTGTCAACTGCCCACCACCTCAAAGGAGTACATGTCAGTAAGAGATTGCCAAGAATGCCTTTAGGCTTTCGGTGATCACTGCATTCTACAGAGATAACAGTAAGAGAGTATGGTACCCGCCATATTTATGAATGTGTTGGGTAGAAGGCACTTGATTACCTCCTAAAGAGGCAATTGAATGGTTTACTTTGCCAGGATTATGCATACGAATTCAGAGGGATCATGTGGAGCAGGAATGATGAAGAGACAGAAAAGAAACACAAATTCCCAATGTGTCTCCTTCAAAATCAATATGCTCATAGTTGGGCCAACAATTTGGACCAATGAATGGCTGCCAACAATCTGGTGCAGTGGCATCTTGCAGCATGCTTCCACAGCAGCATAAAATGTTTCATCTGATGTGATGAATATCATAACCATTTATATGGTTTTGAGACCTGTTGGAGTAGCATAAAGCAGGCACAGGTTTGAATTCCTACCAATACTTTGAAAGTACAAAGGCCACCTACAGCTAACCATAGAGAGTATATGTTCATTGAGACAACATATTCGTTGGAGTTGTGGGACTTCGAAAGACCATTGTATGTCCCTTGTGGGACTTATTCCTCTTCCACGAAAAATTCAGAAAACTTTGCATATAATATGATTAGGATACCGGAAAATTCCATGATACAATATAACTATATTTATTGAATGTACACATACGTTTGAGTATATAGGCAGACCGACAAGGTGTAATGTTCCCTTTCCTACGCCAAAGGCCTAAGGGCCAATTCGAGTCCAAGCCTTGGTCATACCCAAGGGGCTTTGGACACTGGGAGCTATTGGGTATGAATATCTAGTCCATTTTGTTATAATTCTTCATTGACATATGCAAAAAGGTGTTTTGGAAGGACTAGATGTTACGTTTTGTTGTTAGGAAGGGGCCACATGGTACTAATGTTCTAATTTTGCGTTTGGGGGTCACTTTTGGACCATGGCAACTTAAAAGGGAAAAGTAACTTAAGTTACTTTTATTTTATTGGCCCTTCCAAGGGAAAAATGCGACTAGGGTTTATTGGGGCTCTTTTGCCTTGGAGAAGTTATATAAGGAGTTGGGGAAAAAGGAAAGGATCATTGCATACCTAATTATCTTCTTTCATGTGCAACTGTTGTTTGCAAATCTATAGCTTGTGGAGTGAAATCCCACAGGAACCCTAGCTTCGGTGGTGAGAGATCCATCCCTAGCTAGTAGGGCATTCTTCGGTAGTGAAAGATCTACCCTAGCTTGTCATTTTGGAGCTGTTTTCAGGGCTGATTTACAGAGATATTTTCAGAGGTTTTAGAGATAGGGTTTTAGGGGTTTTGAGATAATTTGTGAAGATAATCAGTGGGTTTTCATATCAGACTTACGGCAGCAATAAAGAAAGGGTTTGGCATCATTTCCAGAGGATTTCAAAGGGGTTTTGACCATCTACCAAAAAGGGCGACTTGTTTTGGAGATTGCAGCCTTTATTTGGAGGGTTTCCAGTTGGCCATTTTCAGATCTGAGGGTTGGAATATCATCTTCTATATTTGTAAATGTTATTTCCAAAGTTTCATAGTTTTTGCACTTGTATTCGGGAAGATATGAATTTTAGAAGTTTTCCAGTTGTTTAGGGCACGCTTTGTAATTTTCTGGCAGCGTTATATTATCTGAAAAATTCCAAAAATAGTTTTCTTATGTTCTTTATAATATTAGCAAGCTCTCTTTAAATTTTCAAGTGATTTGAGTGGATATTTTGGGAGTTATTAATTTTCTTCAGTTCGCTTGCCCTAACTGGTAAAAATCTGCAAAAATCAAGTATTTTATTTGGCTGCAAATTTTCAATATTTTGTGTTATTTAAGTGGTATCCCACAAGGGATATTTCAGTGGTATCAGAGCAATTGTTTCTCTAGCCTGTTGGGATTGAAAGATGGGAGACAGAGACAATGAGGATATAGGTGTAGATCTGATGAAACAATTGTTCACCAACATGGTAAAGCAACAGAGACTACCAATCTCTATTTGAGTCAGCTCACTGAGAGATTAGCACAGGGACATGATTGATGCTCATGCGGAAAGAGGAGAAAATAGCAATATGGGACAACATGGTCAAAGAGGTGAGGGTGGACATTCAGGGCAGCGGTCTCCCCATTCTTCTACCAGGCCTTTGGGGTTTCACGAACCTTCTTTCTTGAAGGATCCGGAAGTTTCACAGGTACGGCAACCAGTGGATATTTTAGATGAGGAGTCTTGTTGGGAAAAGTACCAGACCTTGAGTGATGGCTTTCGTGACAACATGCCATTCCAAGAATATTGCAAAATGAAGATTGGTAGCAGGCCTAGGAGAGATCATCAGATACAAGTACCAGAGTTGCAAAGGAGATTGGGACAGATTTCTATTCCACACTTCGATGGTTCTAAGAAGTGTACTGCACAGTCTTGGGTTCAGAAGTTGAAGACATACTTCGACTTGAATCCTATGCGTGAGGAAGATGCAATTAAGTTTGCAATCTTACATCTTGAGGGAGACACTCATGATTGGTGGCATCATGGGTTGATTACACAGGGACACATATACATCACTACTTATGCAGAGTTCACGCAGAGGCTAGTGAGCAGATTTGATAGGAGGGACCCTGACAAGTATTTTAGAGAGTTGACTCATTTGAGACAGACTGGTTCCTTGGATCAATATATCGCAGATTTTCAGAGATTATCAGTCATGGTACCTGATGTTATGGAGATGAGGTTGATTTCCTATTCACAACAGGTTTGACAGATGCTCTCATTGGGTTTGTGAAGGCATTTGAGCCTTCTTCTTTGCATGAGGCTATTAGGAGAGCTCGTGACTTGGAGTTATCCACTCCTAAGTCGAGGTTTCCACCTCGAGTGTCAGCTGAAGGGTTTCCCTTCTAGATCCGATGGTTGTTCCAGGCGAAGGTACCTCCACTAGGCAAGATGGCTAGAGACCATTCATATCTAGAGAGGACAGAGATGAATTGAGGCGAAAGAAACTATGTTTCGATTGCCACACACCTTGGGTTCCAGGACATGATTGCAAGGGTAGAGGGAAGGCCCAATTCATAGAGGTCTTTGAGGAGAGTGATGGTGATGAGGAGTTGGACACACAGGGATTAGAGGATGATGATGATGAGGCATTAGATAGTGCGGGTGTTGAGCAGGATAGCGAGACTTTTCCTCGGAGAGACTATCGCCACTTTGTCTAGTACCCCGAGGTACAAGGCATTCAGAGTTAGGGGAGTTTTGCAGGGACAACGAGTAGTGGTACTCATTGATAGTGGGGCAACCCACAACTTTATTGATGCCTCATTGGTTGAGAGGCGAGGGTTACAGACAGAGGAATTTGAGGGCTTCAACGTGGTTGTAGCCAATGGAGATTCTATGAGATGCACACGACGGTTCCCCAATTGAGCATCACGATGGGTAACTATACAGTTACTGATGATTTCTATATTGTTGGTATTGGAGAGACCAACATAGTGCTTGGGTATGTGGCTCCATTCCTTGGTGAGTTTTGAACTAACTTCCGAGACGATGGAGTTGAAGTTTAAGTCCGAAGGGAGGAATGTGATCTTGAGGGGATTATCTTCGAGGCACCTCGAGTTGTTACGGCCAAGAGGATCGAGAGGATTTATAGGCACAATGGGGTGGATTGGGCAGTAGATTGTTTGGTTTCGACCAAGAAATCAAAGAATGGACAACAAGAGTATCATGTGGATATCTATGGGGCTTATTGGATTCGGATCATAGTGCAGTTTTGGTGACATACCTCTAGGCATACCTCCGATAGGGGATTTGAGCATGTGATTGAGCTCGAGGATGCTAGACCGGTGGTTACTTCTCCTTACCGTCACCCCCTACGGTTTAAGGATGAGATCAATAGGGACTATACATGAGCTCATTGATATGGGGCATTTTAGGACCGAGTTTCACCCTTTTTTCTTCTTGAATGGTGGTTGGTGAAGAAGAAGGATGGGACCATGCGGATGTGTATAGACTACCATGCCTTGAATAAGAAGACAATAAAGAATAAGATATCCTCATACCACGCATTGATGAGTTCATTAATGAGTTACATGGTCAATCTATTTTTGAAAATAGATTTGCGGATAGCATCATCATATCAAATCGGGGCAGCGATGCATTACAACGTATGAGCTTTTGGAGGATGCCATTACGGTCACTTTGAGTTCTTCGAGTGATGCCCTTGGATTATCTAATGCTCCGGCTACATTCCGCCAAAAGATGAATCATGTGTTCAACCGCCACTTGCGGAAGTTTGTATTGGTTTTTCTTTGATGATATTTTAGTCTACAACAGGACTTGGGAGGACCATATCGAGGACTTGGTGAGATATTGGGGATATTAGAAGCTATTTACAGTTTTTTGCCAAATATGCGAAAATTGCTTCTAAGTGTGAGTTTGGCATGTACCAAACCAAAATTATATTTAATTATTTTGAACTTGGGATATGTGATTGGTGGGAATCAAACAGTGAATTGGATAGAGAGAAACATAATGCAATTCTGGATTGGCCACCACCTGAGGACATTGACACATTTGAGAGGATTTGGGGTTGTGCACATTTACACAGTCTGAAGGTTTGTGAAGAATTTCTCTCGGTGAGCTCGCTCCATTGACCGATTTGACCAAACAATACGGCTTTTGCTTGGTGGAGGCAACACAACAAGGTTTTTGATCACCTCAAGTCAGGTGATGAGTTCGTGTCCATTCTCGCATTTTGAAAATTTCTCCCACTTCATTCATTCTAGAGTGTGATGCATCGGAGAGGGTGTTGGGGCGAAGTCTCATGCAGGATAGGCATTCCCATTGCTTATGAGAGTCGGAAATTAAAACTTCGTGGAGAGAGGGTATTCAATTTACGATGAAGGAGATGTTGGCCATTATGCATGCTTTGGCCAAATTCATCATAGACCTTGTGGGCTAAAATTTGTGGTTCGTACGGATCACAATATTTGAGGTTCTTCTTGGGATAGAGGAGTTCAATGGGATTTCCATCGCCACATTCCAAGATGGGTGAAATTCTATGTACTACATATGACTTGACTAGAGTACAATATAGAGGTAAGAATAATTGAATGTTGACACTTTATCTAGGAGGTCTTACCTCACTTTATGCTTAGTTCTATGCAAAAAGATTTAAAATAATGGAAGGCTCATATACTTGTTGAGTATTCCAAAAATCAATTTGCATGTGAGATCATGGATGGTATTATAATGGCCGAAATATTAGAGTAGTTAATGATCTCATTTTCTACAAGGATAAATTTTCCTTGTACTGGATCCAAAATGAAGGAGAAGATCCTTCAATAGTACATGATACACCACTAAATTTGGGCATCACGGGTATTTCAAACATACAGTTTCATCGAATCATGAGAGATTTATTTGCATGGAAGCGGATGAAGGATGATGTCCTTAATCATGTCAGAGAGTGTATGGTTTGCAAAGGCAATTAAAAATCGAGTAGTCTTTTTTAAAGAGATTATTTCAATTCTCCCATTCCCAAATGAGCGAAATAATTAAAGCATATATATGGACTTTATCACGTGGATTCCCCTTAGTGCATGGGCATAGTTAAATTTATGTTGTAGTTAATCGGTTAACTAAGTATGCTTTGGAGAAGGATTTCCCTACCCAAGGTGGATGAGGCGAAAGCTGGATGCGGCTCGGATCTTTGAAGATACTGATTTTTGTCTACATGGGTTGCCTTTGAAAGTGATTATCGATGATGAGGACAAGATCTTCAAAGCATGTTTGCTTTGCATGTAGATAAATGAAATTTTGTCGGCAGCAAGCTTGAATTATGCACATTTTGTATGTCCACCTTTTCCATCGAAGAATGCTTTGAATAATTGCTAAGGTCAAGATACGAATACTTTTAAAAGAAAAATTATATAAGGGTGACTTAAGTTTTTATTAATTTTATTGCATATTTAGAAAAATTACAATATAATAAGCAAGAATAATAAATTAGGATAAACTTAACATTAAAATAGAACCTGAAAAGTACATCAAAAGAAAAGCACTTATTTAATTTGTATTTTTAGGAAAATGGCGACTTGCCTTAAGGGGGAATGGGAACTTAGAAAGGATAAAACATTTCTATTGTGTAAAACTTCCTCTCTAGGGAAAAAGCGACCATTGCCTTGGGAGGAAAAAATAATAAATTAAATACCTTTTGTATTCTCCCTAAGAGAAATGGACGAGTGGTTAAATGCATCGAAAGAATCATATCCAGAGCTGATTGGTGGTCTTAAAGGTTGAGGGTTTGGGTCTCTTCTTCCTTTAAAAGGAGAAGTAGACTTGCTGAGAGGCATTCCATATTCATTTGATATATTCTAATTGTGTTGAAGAATTCCTTCCAAGCTTTCAATGCAAAAATATTCTAAGGGCCAACATTGAATTATATTTCCTCTAGAGTTTGAAAACCCTCTTGGAGATTAGGAGGAATTTCTATATTGGATTTTCCAACAAGGTTTGATAGTGCTTCGAGAATTCAAGTATTTTCCAGATTATAGTCAATTTCGAAAGCTTCAATGTTGAAGAGTCTTTTCATTCAAGGTGTTGAGAAGATTTCACGGATTTTGCAATAAAAGTCGAATACCAATGTTGCAGCGAAATTGTCATCTGATTTTCTCCCATCGGATCCGATCATGGATGGGCTGGTTTATGTGGCGCGTCTTGAGTGTTTTGGATGAAAAAGGACAAGTCAGCTACTGATTTCCTCTTCTTTTTCCTTTACAGCTCAAGGAATTAAATTTTGATATTTTGGAAGGATAAATATTACTTGAAGAGTCAGACTACTTTAAAATCTGCAGATTTCTATCGTTAAATTTGCATGGGTTTGAAGGATTATTCAAAAATCATAGATGTTTATGTTATAATAAATCCCGTGGATGTCCATTGAGCTTGTTATGACAAGAATGGCCGATTTTCAGTTTCGGATTAGTTCCGACTCTATCATCCCAAAGCTAGTCGCCATAAGCATATAAAACATCCATATTTAATGTTATGTTCCTCTCAAATATGTTTATAGTTGAGTTTGTTTCAGTAAGTTTCCATTCAAACCCCAGGTTTGAGGCTTCACATAAAATCAGATCTGTTTTAGTGTGATTGCCATAATAATCAAAAATCAGCTTCTGGGTATTTTTAATTGATTTAAATTGTAGGAGAACAACCGGGATCCATCTTTGGATTTTAGATCTTGACTCATTAGCTAGATTTTACCACCCACGGATTGAGATGGGTAGGACTATGAGATAGTCTTCTAAGTGGATAGAGGGCTTCTACTTGCATGAGTTATGTGTCATATGGGACATCAACATGGCATGGATTAGATTTTACACATGGGTGAGTATTGCTAAATATACCACCTATCGATGAGCATAGGTATGACTCCTTTCAAGCAGCTTGTTCATGGGTACTAAGTAGCTTATGACATTTGTGGATTTGGTATTACTTAGATGCCGAGCTCCCAAAGCTTGAGATTGGTTACAGGAGAACCAGGGATATTATAAAGGCTCTCGGAGAGAACCTTCAAAGGCACAAAATCAATAAAAAGGTATATGTAGATCGACATTGGGATGAGAGGTCTTTTGAGGTTGGGATCTAGTATTCCCTACGTTTGAGACATATAGGTTGTACTCTCACACTAATGTGGCAAAAGTGCGGAGAATTGAAACCACGGTTTTATGGTCCGTATTTCTGGGTAGTTAGTCGAGTTGGGCGACTTTCATAGCTAGAGCTAGTAAGATACATAATGTCTTCCATGTTTCATGCCTTAAGATGAGGCACTCGAGACAACATATTGTACCATCTACAATCCCGATTGGGCCACTAGATGTCGAGGGGAAGTTTGTTTCAGAACAACATTGCTCTCGATCCATTATTGAAGAGAGACTAGAGGGGTTTCTTAGGAGCTTTGATCACCGAGTATTTGGTGCGATGGAAGGATTGCCACTGGAGATGCTTACTTGGGAGGAGAGCAGATTTTGCAACATCCTAATTTGCATTTGCTTGAGGACAAGCAAAATTTGGGAAGGGAGGATTGTAATGTCCCCTTTCCTACGCCAAAGGCCTAAGGGCCAATTTGAGTCCAAGCCTTGGTCATACCCAAGGGGCTTTGGACGTGGGAGCTATTGGGTATGAATATCTAGTCCATTTTGTTATAATTCTTCATTGACATATGCAAAAAGGTGTTTTGGAAGGACTAGATGTTACGTTTTGTCGTTAGGAAGGGGCCACATGGTACTAATGTTCTAATTTTGCGTTTGGGGGTCACTTTTGGACCATGGCGACTTAAAAAGGGAAAAGTAACTTAAGTTACTTTTATTTTATTGGCCCTTCCAAGGGAAAAATGCGACTAGGGTTTATTGGGGCTCTTTTGCCTTGGAGAAGTTATATAAGGAGTTGGGGGAGAAAGGAAAGGATCCTTGCATACCTAATTATCTCCTTTCATGTGCAATTGCTTGTTTGCAAATCTATAGCTTGTGGAGTGAAATCTCACAGGAACCCTAGCTTCGGTGGTGAGAGATCCATCCCTAGCTAGCAGGGCATTCTTCGGTAGTGAAAGATCTACCCTAGCTTGTCATTTTGGAGCTGTTTTCAGGGCTGATTTACAGATATATTTTCAGAGGTTTTAGAGATAGGGTTTTGGGGTTTTTGAGATAATTTGTGAAGATAATCAGTGGGTTTTCATATCAGACTTACGGCAGCAATAAAGAAAGGGTTTGGCATCATTTCCGAGAGGATTTCAAAGGGGTTTTGACCATCTACCAAAAAGGTGACTTGTTTTGGAGATTGCAGCCTTTATTTGGAGGGTTTCCAGTTGGCCATTTTCAGATCTGAGGGTTGGAATATCATCTTCTATATTTGTAAATGTTATTTCCAAAGTTTCATAGTTTTTGCACTTGTATTCGGAAGATATGAATTTTAGAAGTTTTCCAGCTGTTTAGGGCATGCTGTAATTTTCTGGCAGCGTTATATTGTCTGAAAAATTCCAAAAATAGTTTTCTTATGTTCTTTATAATATTAGCAAGCTCTCTTTAAATTTTCAAGTGATTTGAGTGGATATTTTGGGAGTTATTAATTTTCTTCAGTTCGCTGCCCTAACTGGTAAAAATCTGCAAAAATCAGTATTTTATTTGGCTGCAAATTTTCAATATTTTGTGTTATTTAAGTGGTATCCCACTAGTATTTCACAAGGCCTGAATTCGTTTTGACACAAGGTCAAACGACTCGAACTTTAGGAGATATGAACTTGTATATATGTATATAGTCAAGTGTAAAACTCACCTTATTTCTGCAAGGTGGGGTTTCATATGTTAAGTATGTGTGCTAGGTAGGCTGGGACCTAAAAAGTCACCTATAACTTTATACACATGAAAATGTATTGAGAAAAATACATAAAATTTATAAGCAAAAATTTAAAATACTTTATGAAAAAATCAGAAATTTCTCTCTCCAAATATGAGTGCAAAGATGAGTGTTATGTTTGAGAAGAGAATTGTTTTGCCTCCTTTGTAATGGTAAGTGCATTTTTGAGTTTTGTCTCTATACAAATTCCATGGGATACAGATCAGATTATATCAGTCCTTTCCCGTATATCTCTCTTATACGTGCTCGGGCCATATTTGAACATTGATATGTAATATGTATATATTGGCTATCCGGGGGTATTGGATATGTGGATATGTATCTCGGGAAGGTGTGCTTGATAACATAAATTCTAAATGGTGACAAGATATATCAAGAGTCATGATGTGTCAAAAAAATAGTATATTTTAATTGTTAGTTTTGATAGCCTTAGAAAAACTTGCTTTTTGTCTATACGGTGTTGTTGTGAGGCTCTTCATTCATTGCTTGCAAATTATTTTCTTGATCCCATGCATATCTATGAAGAATTCCACTTTGCATAAATATCTATGTTGAACACTACTTAATCTATTATGTATATGATTTGTGCATTTTGGATAAGATGAGTTTTCTGCCTTAGGCAGTTAGGTGATATGTGCATCTCTTGCAAATTGTCATGATGACATGGCGTACGATTGCATGTCTCCCATTGTATGGATATTTAGCTTTTGGAGTAATCAAATTTGAGAGGTAGGACAACTGATTATTGCATTCATTGTTATACTAACATGATGATAACTACAAATGTGCACCAGCCATGTTGAGCACAAAGCTGCAGGAGGAGAGAGGTGAAATGGGGTGTGAACTTGTTTCTTAAGACACTCGGCCATCTAGAGCTGCCAAAATTGAATGCTAAGTAGAACCATGGTCCATGGATATGAAATTATTTTATGAATAATACTTAGCACTAAACCATCTTGGCTGTTGAATATCAAGTCTAGACTATTTCTTAACCACGGACTAAGAATTTAATAGGGAAGATGGGTCCAATGATTTAACAAGCATAACCTTTGTGACTCCCAAAAATATTAAAAGGTGTCTCAAGGATGTACTTCTGAAAATTCACATGCCATGTCTCATAGTTGCGCTTTCTCCACATAAATATTTTAAGGGTATTGCAACAAGATTTATTATCATTGATATTTCAATTTCTTGTTTAAGATAATATTTGTTGGACTTTTGTTTTCCCCCTGCATTTATGTCGAAATGTGTGGGGAATTCAGTTTTCTTGTAGTTAGAATGAACACTTGAAAGATAAAGGAGTAACATTGGATTTGAAAAAATGAAGTGAACTATCACCACCTTTGTGATGTCTACCCCACTAAGAAAACAACATAATGAAGACATTAAATAAGCCTTTGTCTTGTTTATGCGATACAAACAGAAAGAAAGAAAGTACTATATTAATGTCCACTTGTGATCAAAATCTTATACGGTATACCGTTAAATTAATATGATGAATTTTGTGTTTTCTCGTTTAATAATCAGCAAAGGCTTTGGTCTAAAAGCCTTGGTGGACTCTCGCATGTTTCCAATGGGTACTCCTTAATTTATGGCTTTAAAGTTTAAACATATATGTGTGTTTCTGATTCTTTTAATTGTGCATAAATATATTTATATGTGAACCTTTATTAAAAACAAATGGGGCTGACAATTTTGTTTTGTAGATTCGATTTGCAATGGCATACATGCGATTGAAATCTTTTGGGGACCACTTTATGATCGGGAAACTGTTGAAAATGAGCACCATAAGCTGAAGGCTACATAATGAGAGCTCCAAGTCGTTTCCGTATTGCAACAAGGTTGACTAGAAGAAATCATACAATTGGATATTTTGTTGTATACACTTTAGATCACATTTATAGTATTGTGATTCAAGGTTTAAATGTGTCATTGCATGTTATATTGTGCTTGCCAATCATGTAAATGTGATATTCGATGAACATAAGGAAGGTGAGTCTATGCATCTTTAGTTGTGCCTATTTGCATTCAATGATTACTCATTTCCAGATCTACCTATTAAAATGAGCTTATTCCCATTAAAATGTGAATAGAGTCTAGACCATGTACCTCATGTCTTTTCTGAAAGAATAGAACTTTTTCTTGTTTTATATCCAAATCTTGAATATGTAATACTAATAGAAACATACAATAAAATGATAACAACGTACAAAACTAACTAGTTATAAGCTAGAAAATGAATGACATGCATGACTCTAGTAACATCGTGACTCATCAATCAATCCATGTATTCTAATCCCGTTATGAGTCCTTGCATCAACCTTCTAGCTTTTATGATTCATGTAAACTAGTGCATTGGGAAATTAAATAGCCTTGTTAACTCTCTATATATTAACATAAATTAACACGAAAATGTGCTAAATATGTAAGGTCTTTGACCAACTTTAAAGGATTAACATAAAGTAACACCACAAAGTGCTAAATATGCAAGGTATTTAACCATTTACCAAGCTAATGTGATTTAATGTATAAGCTTTTCGTTTTTATGGGCTTCACGTAAACAATTAGTATATTCACATTGAATGGCGTTAAATCCATGGGTTTTAAACCATAGTTGGAAAAATCGATGACTTACTCCCGAGTTTTGAATACTCGAAACATTTGTGAAACAAATAAATTGCCAAAAACTCACCAAGTTGTAAAGTACTTCATTGAGTTCCTAGTTAACTCGGTGAGTTTGTGCCAAAAACTTCGCCCATTGCTTTGGTAAAATGCGTTTTACACGACTTTTACGCTAAAAAACGCAGTCTTGTGCGAGGACGCGCACCCCCCATTCTCAAGCCATCCGACGTCTGGATGTCTTGGATGCTTGAGGACGGGGACAAAGCGTTCTCCCACGCACCCCCCAAATGCAAAAATGAAGGGGAAGTCCTGGGGACGTTCCCTAACTTTAAGGAACGCACTCAGGACGTCCCGGATGTTTCGAGATTTTGGGGACTCCAACGGGGATGCCATGAAGTCCATGGTTCGGTGGGGACATCTTGAAGTCCCCTAGAAGTCCTGGAGTCCCAAAAAAAAAAAATATATAAAACATATAAAGGATTATGACTTTGAAAAGAGGAAAATGAAAGCTAATCATTTTCCCATGCAAACTTACCTTCCCAAGAAATGGATTTTTACTATCTTGTGTAGGTTCCAAAAGATGATATTCTAATGAGAAGTCGTTATTTTACATTTTAAAGTCTTTCTTTGTAGTGCTCACTTCCTTGAGAATTATTATGTTTGATTTCGATTCTTGTTGGTTATATACATAGATATTATTGATCATTTTGGTTTAGCATAATGATTAGAAGATAAAAATACTTGGACTATTAATGGATTTCGATTCGTAGTATGGTTGTGTGGATTTTTTAGAAAGACATTTTATATTGATGATGATGTGTTGTTGACATATTTATATATTTTTGACATTGGACATTTTTCGTCATATTGAATAGAGAGATATTGAAAGTGAACCGATCGTGTGATCTTATTGGTATTGATGAAATATAGAATTGAGATGTTAGAATTTTAAAATACTAACATTATTTGTCTAGATGATGATTTAATTTATGTATGGATGATTGTTGACTTATATGCATATATTTTATTTTGGATGTTTTGATGCGGCCACGAGGCTGAATGAGGTATTGTGTGTTTCACAAAGGGAATATATCACAACAATCAAAGGGGATTGAGACCAACCACATCGAGCTTTAGATGGATTAAATGGTCACCATAAAACTTGTGTTATGTTGTGTGTTTTATTTTTATTAGGGGTCCCTATGGGGATGACCTCTAATTGTGATTAAGGGTTTGTGTGTTCTTTTTCTTTTCCTTTATTTAATTTTAGAGTATGTGATTTTATGGTAATGTGATTCTTTTTTATCATTAATTAATTTATGTGTCTAGATTAGTAAATTAATCATGTTACTAAACTAATTATGGATGAGACAAAAAGAAGTCATTAGATTAGATGGTTCTTTGATTTGTGTTTTAAATTGAGTATGTGATATTGAGTGTTATACACTTTGTCTCTCCTTAGAAATTCGGATTTGGTCTTAAGAGCCAATTTTGGAGGCTTGTGGGACAAGTTAAACTTGTTTCATATATCTTAATTTATTATACCAACCCTACCTATGGTTGGGGGTAAAAATAGACCTCATTATGTATTTTGAAAAACAAAAGGTGAGTTTTAATTGCACTTTCTTACATGTGTTTATTTCCTTGTCATAAAGGGTATGGGTTGAAGTGGTGTGTGTAAGAGGTTTGTCATACCTCTCAACCACCCATTTATTATGCCTTGGATTATGGGTTTGACTTGAGTGATGTGGGGTGGAGAAGAAATGATGTGGCATCCTACATGGAGCCACATCATCTCTTTTTTCTTTTTCTATTTATTAAAAATTTTGGGAAGTAAATGGGATTACTTATTTAGCTTTGATCTTAGATTTTTGGGAGTGCTTGCTTGTTGGAGTAGAAGGGGGCTTGAGGTTGCTTGAGTTTGAAATATTTTGGGACTTGCTTGAAAAGTGGAGCTTTACCATGGCAAGGTAGGATCTTGCACTCTTGTTTTCTTGTATGTTATGTGTTGTATGGATGTGTGTTCTTATTTGAAGTGTTGGGTAGTAAATTGACCCTAGGTTGTGTTAAGATTGAGAAATGGGGATGAGATGTGTTGGGAGACATGAGAGTTTTTGTGTGTTTAGAGGGAGTGAGTTTTAGATGCCTGCCTTATTCTATTTGTTATTTTGTGTATTTGTGGGAGCCATAAGAGAGAGAGAGAGAGAGAGAGAGAGAGAGGATATGAGTGAGGGAGACATAAGAGGATATATTTGTTGTTGTGGGGAGGCATAAGAGATTTTGGGGTTAATTGTGTTTTGGAGGAGTTTTGAGGTAGACATCGAAACCCTTGGGAGGCACAAGGGTATCCTCATATTCCTATCTCTACTTGGTTTATTTTAGAGCCTTTGTTTTTGAAAGTTGTGTTTTAAAATGAGTGTTTTTGTGTGGTTATCTTTCTTATGGTTGTTGTATGAAAGTAAGTGTGGAAGCATTGTATAGTTGTCATGTGTTTAATCCATCCTTTATTGCCTTGTGGTTGAGCTTTCGGGGCCAATAGAATAATTGTTTTTTTCTCATTGGAGTTTTGGTTGGGTGGAGAGTGTTGTTTCTCCCTCATTTTTGGTTGTGATCAAGTGAAGAAAGATGGAGCCATGTTGGAGATTTGATACTTGGAGCACTTGTAGAAGACTAAACATTTCTCTATTAAAGTTATTTTTATAAAATTTAAAATGAGCGATAACCGAGATCGTGTCAAGCGAAGAACATGATGTTAATCAAACATCACGATCAATAAGATGAAAACAATTCGCGAATAACTTTATATAAACCTTTATGAAACAAATGAGCAAAGCGTATCATATATTATTATGGAACTCAATGAAATACAATGAGAATGGGCCTTGCTTATATAGGGAAAGAATAACAATCTAAGAACTAGTCGGGGTCGTAGATCAAGCCATAAATCATGGAAAGAACTAGTCAAGTCCATAGATTTTATGAGAGAATTAGACATCGAGGATCTAGTCACACCATAGATCTAGGAAAGAAGTAGTCATACCATAGATCAGGAAAGAACTATACCTAACAACTAGATAATATCTCTTAATATCTAAATAAATAAAAGAAATATCCACACATTTAAGTGGGTGAGGATAAATACAATAAAGGTAAATAATGTACCTAGGTGAACATGAGCTAAGGTAAATACCTACTCTAACACCCCCCCTCAAGTGAAGCTAGGGCCAAAATAGAAGTGGCATGTCCATAGTATGAGTCCCGACAACTAGGCCCGATGAGGTACTCATGTACAATATATCCATGAAGAAATCTCGAACCAAAAGAAGGAAAAAATCTTTCAGAAGGAAAGAAAGAAGAAGAAGAAAGAAAGATGTTCTCACGAAACCCCCAAGAACTTCCAAACCCCAAGCATTCCACGCAACTCAAGGTAGTGAGGTGATGCAAAAGGCTTCGTAAAGATGTCTGCAACCTGCTGCTGAGTCGAATGTACTCCAAGCAAAGAACTCCATCTTGAATGTGCTTTGATGAATGAAGTGGATGTGTATCTCAATATGCTTGGTCCACTGGTGCTCAACTGGGTTGCGAGAAATGTGAATTGCACTTTGGTTGTCACACCAAAGTATAGTCGGTGAATCCTGTGGGAATCGAACTCATCAATAACTAGCGAAGCCAAAGAATCTTGACTCACTGTAACTCACTGCTGTGCCCTGTACTCTGCCTCTAAAGATGAAAGTGCAATAGCTTGTTTCTTTTTGCATGCCTAAGCAACTGGAGAAGAACCAAGACAAAAAGATAGCCGAAAAATAAAACGCTGTCATCGATAGAACACCTTGCCCAATCTGAATTTGTATACCCAACCAACTGAGTAGAGCCCCTAATGTAGTGTAGGCCAAAGTGGGAAGTGCCATGTAAATAGCACAAAATCCTTTTAGCTTGACCTACCAAAGTGACTACTATGAGGAGAATGTGCAAACCAGATATCAAGCCCTACTTGAAATGAAATATCAGGGCGAGTATGGGTCAAGTACATGAGACTCCCAACCAACTGCCTATACAATGTAGGATCACAAAGTGGTGTGGTACATGTGGATGTAAGAGTAACTCCAGATTGAAAAGGAGATGGACTTGGCTTGCAATCAGCCATATCAAAGTGCTGAAGAAGATCATGGGTGTACTTTGCGGACTCAAATGAATCCTGAATGCACATCGAGAAATCTGCAAACCAAGGAAATAATGCAATAGCCCAAGATCTGTCATGTCAAACTGTGTAGAAAGAGCCCTCTGAATACTCTGAATGTGGGAAGAAGAGTTGTCAGTAAGTAACATATCATCAACATACAAGACAAGTATCACAATATCCTCACCGACATGTTGGAGATACACTTTGTATGATCGGAGTGGCAACAAACAAAACCAGTAGATAGAAGAAAATAATCCATCTTCTCATACCAAGCCCGAGGGGCTTGTTTGAGACCGTAGAGAGACCTTCGGAGCCGACAAACAAGAGAATAATCCTGAACAAATCCAGTCGATTGCTCCATATATATTTCCTCTTGTAGATCTCCATGTAAGAAGGCACTCTTCACGTCCATCTGGTATACGGGCCACCCCTATGATGCAGTAATAGCAAGTACAAGGCATACAAAATCCATCTTGGCAACGGGTGCAAAAGTCTCAGAGTAATTAATACCTTCGGCTTGTGAAAAACCCTTTGCAACAAGATGAGCCTTATAATTGTCAATGGATCCATCGATTGCGTATTTGGTTCGGTATATACCACTTACACCTAACCATTTTTCTTCCTTTAGAAGAGATACCAAATCCCAAGTATGATTCTTCATCAAAGAAGAATACTCAAGCCGCTATCGCATCATCCCACTCCTGTATCCCATGAGCCTTTGAAAAAGATGGATCCTCAGAAACTGCCTGACACAAAAGTCTAAAACCTGTAGAATGTGCGTGATGATGCCTAGTGGGTGGAAGATCCTCTATGAAAGGTGTTGCCTCGAAACTTGTAGTACGAGCCCACTTAGGCATAGTGACAACATCAGTGGGAATAAGATCCTCAATGGTATCTATAACCTCCTCATCAATCTCCTCAAAGAAAGGATCCTCAAGATGAGATGAAGAAGAAGGAATGGAAGAAGATGAAGAATCATGAGGAGTGAAACGCTCATCAAACTGAACATGTGTTCGAAAAAGAACATCATGTGTATCAGGATCTAAAAGACGATAAGCTCTCATGTCCTCACAATACCCTACAAAGATCAAGGGTTTACTCTTCTTATCCAAATCTTTCCTTTTCTTCTTTGGCACAAAGGCCCAAGCATGGCTCCCAAAGACTCGAAAAAAATGAGACATCGGCTTAGTGTTGGACCAAGCTTCCTCTCGGAGTCAAATGCTCAAGTGCTCTATGTGGTGTGCGATTCTAAATATAGTTAGCTCAATTAATCGCTTTTGCCTTGAATATATAGGAGGTATATCTCTAGAATGCATCATACAGCTTAGCCATATCCTTCAAAGTTCTATTCTTCCTTTTTGCTAATCCATTCTTTGTGGAGTATGAGGAACAAAATATTGGTGAATAATGCCTTGAGTTGCCAAAATTCAGAAAACTCATTGCTTTGAAGTACTCCCCCATTATCGGTGTGAAGGTTCTTTATGCTACTTTCTGAAGATTGTCTCTCGACCAAAGCCTTGAAGACTTTGAAGTGTGAAAAACATCACTTTTGTACTTGAGAAAATAAACCCAAGTACGCCTCGAGAAATTATCAATAAATGTAAGTGCATACTTAACTCTATTGAAAGATGGGCTAGGAAAAACCATCAAATCACTATGCACAAGTTTAAGTGGTGAAGAAACTCTCTTAGACAAATTCTTAGGAAAAAGATCTTGCTGTTGTTTTCTTAATGCACAACCATGACAAACTCCCTCAAGACAAGAAACTCTAGGAAGACCATCTACCATACCATGAGTGCTCAACTCCTTTAAATATCTGTAATTGAGATGTCCAAATCTTTCATGCCAAAGCTTACTCTCTAAATCTGCATGAGAAACCAATCCTAACCCTATAGAAGAAGTGTCATCAAAACCCTCAAAGTGATATAGTCTAGAACTATGATCAACAATACCCTGAGCAACTAGTGAATGAGGCTCCAACAAAGTTCATACTTCTGCTCCATGTGGTGTAAAAGTCACTATTTTTCCTTTACCAGAATGACAAATTTGATATACATAAAGCAAATTTGTAGTGATGTTAGGAACATATAGTGCATCTTGGATACTACCACCATCAAGTTGTATATCACCTTTTCCCTCAACAGAAAGAAAGGAAGAATCTCCAACCTCAATTTTGGAAGTAGAACTCAAACCTAGAGAAACAAAAGACTCCTTGGAAGAAGTCATGTGATGAGAGGCACTAGAATCTATAACCCAATTGTCTGCAAGTTGTGACTGAGATCTTCCAACAACATTAAGTGTTTTTCCATGCTTGATTAGAAGGAGGTGGAGTGGAGATAGAAATTTTGTGTTTCTTGACTGCATCCTCTAAGGCTTGCATTTGCTTATAACACCTATGTTCTTCATGATTACTACCCCCACAAAAAGAGCATGAACGGCTAGACTTATTCTTGGATTTAGAAGACTCCTTGGGTTTTGAGTTGTTTTCTTTGGGTTTATGAGCATTTTGAGATGGAGAAGGTGTGGATTTGGTTTTACTGTTTGGTTTTCCCTTGCCCTTAGGATTAGATGCAACTAATGCCTTTTGAGAGGTGGAAGACTCAAGGTGAGACAATTTGGATTCTTCCTAGTAAGTCTTTCACAAAATGTTTCTAAGTTAGGTATTTTAAATGTGTCACCTAAGGCATCCATGCTAGAGAAAAAGGTAGAAGCAAAAATTTGGAATGGTCCTCTCAACTTGGTAGAATCAAGTAATCACACTCTTCATCTTTCTTATCTCTTCCACTCCCCTTCAACTTGTGTCAACAAATGCTTGAACTTGGTAAAATAGTCTATAATTGTTAGAAAATCTTCGAGGATTAAGAGAGGTGATCTCAATTTCAAGTTGCATGGCTCTCATATGATCCATCTTACCATATAAATCCTCCAATTTCTCCCATATTTTGAAAGAGAGTCACACTTTTTCTAATGAAACAAAAGATTGTCACTTACGTAAGTTCCTATCAAACCCATACACTCATCAAATTTACATTGGTACTGAAATTTCTCATATTCTCTAGTGAACACTGGTTGTTCTGAAGAAGTTAATGCCATAATCCTTTCCGCTTAATTATTGTTTCCATTCTTGGTTTCCATGTGTGGTAATTATGTGTTGTTAATGGCTCAACATGATCTAATGCAGAAGTAGATAAAGATGTCATCCTCAAAAAATCACCAAAAGAAATGTAAGAACCAAGCAATGCAACAAGACCCCCAAACAATGCAACAAGAGCCCCCTAGATTTTGGCACTTTATAATGAGTGCGTGTTATAATATGACACTTTATAATTATAGTGTGATTATCAAAATAAATATTTCTAATGGAAAGAGCATAAAAACTACGCACTTTTGTAAAAATGGCACTCAAAACCGAGTTACCGATAAAAATACAAGTTTTTCAATATTATGCTCTACTATTTATTTTTCCACTAAAATAGAATAAAATGTTCTTGCCTTCACCACACAAATAAAATGAAAAAGGCTGAGTTAAGCATCACAGCTTAAGCCCTCACCATACCCTATGTAGGAATCGATATTTATGGATTGTCTTTGAAGTGACCTTCGCCATCACCCAAAAATAGTAGTTTGCGGATTTTTCCGAAATAGTAATAGTCGTTCGGATCTCAAGCCCAACAAGACCTGATTCTCGATTTCCTTTTCCATACCCTCCCGAAGGCGACCCAGTATGTTTCTCTGCACTAAGGATGGTTTTAAACTATCTTAGGGTTTTTTGCCTTCGGATCCATCCCTCTGATTTACATAAAAATGCATGCAGCAACAAAATACGAGCAAATCGAATATATGAATATACCAAATTAAACTTACAGATGAATGTTAATAGCAAATGCTAAAAGAACGATAACTGAGATGTGCCAAATCAAGAACACATCTTAATCAAACATCACGATCAATAAGATGAAAACAATTCACGAAATAACTTTACATAAACATTTGCAAACAAATGAGCAAAGCAATATCATATATTATTATGGAACTCAATGAAATACAATGAGAATGAGCCTTGCTTATATAGGCAAGAATAACAATCTAAGAACCAGTCAAAGTCGTAGATCAAGCCATAAATCATGGAAAGAACTAGTCATCAAAGAACTAGTCAAGTCCATAGATTTATGAGAGAACTAATATCAAGGATCTAGTCAATACCATAGATCTAAAGAAAGAACTAGTCAATACCATAGATCGAAAAAAACTATACCTAACAACTAGATAATATCTCTTAATATTTAAATAAATAAAAAGAAATATTCACACACATAAGTGGGTGAGGATAAATACAATAAAGGTAAATAATGTACCTAGGTGAACATGAGTTAAGGTAAATACCTATTCTAACAAAATTCTCATTTCTAGTGAAAAATTTATTGTATTGTTTTTTAAAGAAAAGTTGTATTGATTATTGGGTATTATGGTTGTATTGTATGTGGGAATGAAAGACATTTTTGGTTAAACAAGTTTGATAAAATGGAAATGAAGTTGAAAGAGAAACAATTTTAGTGAGTTAAGTTTTTGTATAATGGAATTTAGATGGAAGGAAAACTACTTAGTCTTCATTTTAGTTGGTTTGTTGTCTCAAATGGGTGTGTATTTCTTATTGGAAAATTAGAAGTTCTTATTTTAAAACTATGAGAAACCTTGCATAAATTACTTGTGAAAATGTTTGTAAACTTGTTAATGCAAAAGAAAAGAAAAGATTCATTTTCATTGATATATTTGCATTTGATAGCTAGTAAATTTCATTGCTTATTCTTTGTATAGAAAAGTTTAAAATTCATATGGGATTATGGAATGTTTTCAAAAAAACAAAAATTGATTAGTTGCTTTGTCAACAAATGCATCATATTTCCTTTTTAATCTATTGGAGTAAAGAAATTGCTTGTTTACAAATTAGACTATAGCTCCATTGGAGTATGTAAATTTATTATCAAGTGATTATAAATTTACCTTAAAACCTAGTGAGATTAATGTAACATCGAGTGAAATTTGGGCTTGATTTAAGATCTCTTATCAAAAAAATATATACTTATCAAATTTTAAAGAAAAATTTTAGTGCAAGAGTAAATGGCTAATAGTATCAACAATAAAATTATTGTTGCTTATTAAAAATAGTATTAATATTTTAAATAATGTTAATACTAGAATACTATTAATATTAATATTTAATATAGTATATCAAAATATTATTAGAACTATATATATATATATATATATATATATATATATATATAGTATTCTTTTAATACTTAAATATTATAATGTTATTATCCAAAAAGAATACAATATAATATTTAATTATATATTTTATTTCTTTTTGGATAATGTTTGTTTAACATTATAATATTTAATATACAAAATATATATATATATATATTTTATTCTTTTAATACTAATTAAATATTATAATGTTAAACAAACATTATCCAAAAAGAAATAAAATAAAGGTGGGGCTGTGGGTTATACCCGCGACATGATTGTTGTTTTTGTGTTTGTGGGGAAAAGGGGGAGGGTCATTGCCGACCCCACACCCCACCCATACACTATGGGATGGGGTGTGGGGTCGCCGACCTCCCCCATAATCTTCTAACATTTAAACCGACCCAACCCCAAATAAAATTGCCACTGTATATTCACCCCTCCATGTGGCCTTAAGCAATGTGTAGTCGGTCTGTTTCACGGACTGTGGGAAGTTCTAAACCGCGATCGGAAGTTCTCACTTTTATTTCGTTTATATATATATATATATATATTTAAAATTTATATTAAAATGAAATCTAATAAATTATGTATACATATATATATGTATACAAATGTATATACATATATATGTATATATTCTCCTACCTAAGTAAATACATACATTAATGTTATCTATTCTTCTCTGAAATAGGGTAAATACCAACATGCCCATTTGGGTTAATGCTACATTAATAAAATAAACAAAACTATTTTATCACATTAAAACCCTAGAAGAGGGTGTGAATAAAACAAGAAAAGAAATGTGGAAGTGCTTCCTCCCAAGAGCTTGAGATTTGCCTCTAATGGCTTCCTCCTCCTCCACCAATCTACAAAACAAAAGAGAAATAATAAGTCAAATAAAAGAGAAAGAAGCCTTTCATAAGCAAACTTAGGGTTAGTTGAATCCCTTGATCTTGTGGCCCCAAATGAATCCATCCAATGGATGAGATTCATCCCTACAAAAAGTAGGTGGGGAGTGGGTGAGAGAAAATTCAAATTTAAAATTTAAAATGCATGGGTTGACTTTTTAGGGGGCCACTTTAATTGTGTAAGGGGTGGATTATTTTTCTAACCCTTGTGCTAAATTAAGGACCTTGTTATTTGTTTTTAAACCTTGTCACCTTGTGGGATTAATATAAATTTAGTATTTAATTAAATAGACCCCTTTACCCATGGGATTAATTTGTTCAAGTTTGACTATAGTGGAATTTAAATGTTTATCAAAATAAAATTTAGGGGGAACCTAAACCATACCTTAGGCTAACTAAGTTTATTGAAGGGCATTGAGAATTTTATTATTTTTTATAACGGGATTAAAAAAGGAAAATTATTTTATTAATTTAAAGTAACTTTGAAACAAGAATGTGACAACTATTAATTTGAAACCTTTTTTGCGAGTACGTTTTTTTAAAAAAAAATCCATAATTTTTCTAGTTTGCCCTAGGTTGTTCTTGGGTTTCGTGTGGTCAAATTTAGCGGGTGTTACATTCTTATACATAACAATAGGATCAATAAATTCATATGCATATTTTAAAGGATTTCTTTAGTTTCAAAATTTGTTGTGCAAGTCTTTTTGCTACTTTTTGTATGATATTTAAGGCTTTACCGGTATATTAGGATGTTCTAGAGGCCAACTTTGTATTTAATTTTTAGTGTTTTTCAATTACCTTAGTCGGTTTTGTCTATGGATGGCTATTCATGTAGTTTGCATGGCCTCTACTATTCCAAAAAGCTATTTTTTTAATTTGAGGATATAATCATGTAAGTGGACATGATAAAGAGATGTTGGCATGTTACAGGCCCTTTGGTAACATTATTGGATATGGTGCTGAAATTATAACCTTTCATGTTTTTTCCAAGGTTAAGGGACCCATTGTATATTTTTAATATTTATATATTATTTTAATAGTCGTCCCCTCACCGTCCCCAAAATGGAAATTTTTTTGCCATCCCGTAAATCCCATCCCGACGTCCCTGTCCCGAGTCTTAGGTAACTATGAAAAAATGTTGCATTTACATAGTTTTCTCTCTTTTTAAGGCCTTCCACTCCTCATTTTTACTCACACAACTATTTGAGCTTACATTGCTTGTGTTGAGTGGATTTTGGAGCGAATTCGAAGAGAAAATTTGGATAATTGCATTTGGAGGTAGGTTTTTAATTCTTTGAAATTTTTTCAAATTTTGTGTATATTATTTAGGTTTTATAGATTCATATTGTGATTCTAAATACATGTAATGTAAAATCGAATGCTTGTAAATTTTTTTACTCATTTGTAGCCAGAGGTATGTTTTTTTTACGCAAATTCATTGTAAACTAGTTAAATTTTATGTATGTGTATTGTAATCGATTCGTTTTGTAATTCTAAATACATGTAATGTAAAATCAAATGCTTGTAATTTTTTTATACTCATTTGCAGACCAAAGGTATGTATTTTTTTATGCAAATTAGTTATTCAGCACTTTTTTTAAATTGAATTAAGCTTACATTTTTCTAATTTTTTAAATGTGCATTGTGTTGCAGATTAGAGCTTAACAATGACATCAAGCTCGGCATCATGTTCGACATCTAGGTTGGCATCGGTTCGACATCACTAGTAGGACTGCTCCTTCCTTGAATGTTCGTTCCAAAGCATGGAAGTATGGTGTATGTGGAGCTACTAAAAATGAAGTTATTTGTAATTTTTGTGGCGAAAAATGAATAGAAGCTTCAATCATTTGAAATATCACCTTTCATCTATTGTTTGTTGAGATGTTACGTTTTCCCCAATGTGTCGAAAAAGACAAAGCGAGAGATGAGAACAAAGTCCGAGCAGAGCTAGAGGAGAAGAAACTAGAGAAGGCGGGGTGTTGGCGGCCATAGTACAAGCAACAATTGTGGGCTTTACTCGTGTCCCACACATACGAAATGGAAGAGCCAAAAGAGGCACATCTTCATCGAGTTCGAGCAAAGACATACAAAGTTGTTTTGTGGTAAGGAACACACACTGAGCACAACCTTCATTAGAAGGTATAGCCTGGAACAAAGATATGCACGAGGAAGCGGATAAAGTTTTGGAAATTTCTCGTACTACAACAACTTGTTGTTCAATGTGGCAAAGGCCCATACTAGGAGTACTTGGTGACAATGTTGATATTGCAGAGGAAGGCTACAAGGCACCCTCTCCAAAAAAAATTTTGAGTGGGAAATTGCTTGAGGGTGCGATTGTAGATGTCACTACCATTCTTGAAGAGCAAAAGAAACAATGACAAAAATTGGATGCATCATTCTTTCAATGGTTGGACAAATGGAAGGAACCACACCCTCATCAATTTTTTAGCGGCTTCAAATGGTGAGATGGTATTTTTGAAGTCAATTGATGCCTCTAACATAATAAAAATGTAAAGAATTTGAGTGTTATGTTAGAGACGGTGTTTTAGAGGTTGGTGTACGTAATGTTGTGCAAGTTGTCACATACAATACATCAATATATGTGATAGGTGGGAGACTACTTTGTAGGAGAGACATCCATCACTCTTTTGGACTCCTTTTGCAACTCATTACCTTGACCTTCTTTTGGAGGACATAAACAAAATTGATTAGACAAGGCTAGTTATAGAAGATGTAAGAACCATAACGAAGTACATATACAATCACCCTTGGGTTCTAAGCTTGATGAGAGAACACACAAACCGGAAATAGTTTGTTCGAGCCTGTGTCACAAGGTTTGCAACTAACTTTTTGATGTTGCAAAGTATTTCTAGTTTGTTGACACCTTTGAAACAAATGTTTGTGAGTCCAAAGCATGGCTAGACTCACAATATTCAAAGAAAGGTGACAAAGAGAGGGTTGCAAAGATAGTTTTTGATGATATCTTTACAAAGCGAGCTATAAAGATCATCAAGGTAATTTCAAACTCCACTCAACTCCACCAACCTATTCATGCGGCGGGTACTACCTCAACCCCAAGTATTTCTGCTCGTGACAACTTCACGAGATGTGAATGGAGAGGCTATGGAGGGCCTTTCAACATGTATTGAGAGGATGATACTAGATGTTAGATGAGGGACCTCATCATTTTAGAGCTACAGAGTTATAAACATGCTTTAGGGAGGCTCTTTTCTTGAATGCTAACTATTAAAGGGAGAGCCACGTAGTCACCAAGTAATAAAAATTAGAATGTTTTCCAAGTTATTTATTAGTTCTGATTTGATTTTATTAATTACTTATAAAAAAATATTATCTTGTTTGTAGGTTCTTGGTAGGAGGATTGGGGATGGAATACCCCACATCTTCAAAAGCTAGCCCTCGGAATTCTATCTCAACCTTGTAGCACTTCTGGATGTGAGCGTGGTGGAGTTTGTTTGAGGCCATTCACATGAAGAAGAGCAACAAGTTGAATCAACAACGACTCAACGACTTGGCTTTTGTGCAAAACAATCTCTGGTTTGGCACAAGAAAAGTGGAGGCCACATCAGAGGAGCTCATTGATTTGGATGAGATAGATCCATACAAGAAGTGGACTGGGCAAGAAGAGGAAAACCTTGCGTTCACAGAGGATGAAATTTCTTCTTTTGAGAGGGAGGCTATAGAGGGAGAAACACTAGCAGGACTCTGAGGAGATATTGGATTGGATGACATCTTTGGAGGTGATCTCCAACATGTAACATAGGAGCCACTAGCACCACCATCTAGTTCCATGATTGAGCCAGAGTCGTAGCCTTCTAGGAGGAACGAGGAGATGCAGCTGAGTGTGGGGACTAGTAGAGGCACTAGACCCTCTCCCCAATATTTATCTAGATTGGGGAAGAGGAAAATGTAATTTATTGTGTATTGTAACTTGCATAGATATGAAATTTATGATGATATTTTTCAATGTCAAACATCATAAATTCATATTATTTTTCGATCGGTTGTTGTATTCGCATGATGATGTGATTTGTATTCAAATCTAATAGAAAACACTTCTCCAACATTTTATGGGCTCATTTGATACATTTTGTAGCTATTATTGCTTAAAATTTATGTTTTTTAAACTTTTGAGTATTTTTAAGTTGTTGAGTATTTGTCGAGTACAGTATGCAAACTATGGTTTTAACACTAAAAACACTAGAATGTGCTAAATAACCCATGTGCTAACTATGAGCCAACACTAATGTATCGGTTTTACAATTTCTTTCCCTTTTATTGTTATTACCATTGTTTTCTAGAGACCATTTCTTCTCCATCATATAAATGTATATAGGTTCGACTTATTCATCCATGATTCCATCCATAATTTGAAAAGGCACAAAATAAATAGAGGTACCACACCTTATATAAAGTGTGTGGTACATGCAATGCTACATTGGTTTATATTATTTGATGAAATATTTGATAGTTTATTCTTTTTGTTATAATGAGCCTATCATCAAAGACGTCTTGAGTGATGATACATGCATTGACAATCTAACTTTAAACAACTTAGTATCAACAAAATGTCATGTAGACTTATTGCTATGGTACTTATGCATGGATATTATCATCCCTATTGTCAAAAACTGTTGTTTTGTTACAAGACACATTCAAACTTGTATTGTCTTTGAGATGCTAAAAAACAAGACAAGGTTTTCATGCATGTTTATTGTAAAATGGTACATTGTTATAGACTACATGTAGAAATATATTCACCTTATTAGTCATCAATTTATATAAAGTGTGTGGTATAGGCAATGCCTACATTGGTTTATATTATTTGATGAAATATTTGATAGTTTATTCTTTTTGTTAGAATGAGGCTATCATCGAGAGATGTACTCGGTGGCAATACATGCATTGACAATCTAACTTTAGACAACTTACTATCAACAAAATGTCGTGTAGACTTATTTTTATGGTACTTATGCATGGATATTATCATCCCTATTGTCAAAAGGTGTTGTTTTGTTACAAGACACATTCAAACTTGTATTGTCCTTGAGATGTTAAAAAACAAGACAAGGTTGCCATGCATGTTTATTTTAAAATGGTACACTGTTATAGGCTACATGTAGAAATATATTCACATGTGAAGGATGTAACAATGAAGAATAATAAAAAATAATATGTGTAACTAATTGCTTTATTGCATAGGTAATGTACAAAACAATGTTTGATACATGGAGGACTTGTCATATCGGTGCCCGACCCCAATGTTAAACTTGGCATCTATAAGACCAATGGTACCAACGATTGTCAGTTAAGACACAATTGTTAACTCAATTACTCATAACTATAGATTAATTACTATTCTACCAAAATTGACAAAGATCTGATAATGATCAATAGAAGCAAGTCGAATAATAACATAAATTTAATAACAATGATATTATGGTCTACAATTACCCGCACTACTAAACAAGTTGGAGTCTCTTCCATCATAACATATAGAAAATATCAAGAAGTAGGTGGAGGTTGGGAAGATTAAGACATCCCTTTAGGTATGGTTGCTCTAGGTGACTAGGATCCAAAAGAGGCAATTCCACTTGACTTCAGCTCTAAGTGCATACGGCCCCTTGATGCATGTTTTGAGATGGCTCTCATTATAACTTCACGCTCTCTAGAACATCTTAAAATATGAACATATTGCATTACTCCCTTGAATTGATCTCATTTACACCATCTCAAGTTTAGTGACTCAAGCTTTTATTTGTGTTAACATTTACTCATGCTCAAAAAAATTATTGGCTTGGTTCCAAGAAAGTTGGGTTTGTTGATGAAGATGTTCTTTGTGTCCTACATATTACTCCACCAATTGACTATGCAAATCCTTGTTTTGGTGTTTGACTTTACCCGCGTTATTATTTTTTTTGGTAGGGTTGCTCACATATTATAGATTGTAACATTAAATACTAGTGTTTAAAAGGGGTTAATAGAATGCACATTTTCAACCATCCCAAAGATAAGGGGAGAATGTGCAAATTGAATCCTAACAAGTAGTACCAAAAATCTCTACTGATATTGTGCTCCAACCACCCTTGGTTCGTGAAAATGCAAATAAACCTTGAGTGAGTCTTCTTCCACAAATTTTTAAATGTGGGTTGCCTCACCCAAAATTATTGGGACTTAAGATTGCTAAATAGTTACATCTAATTCCTTGAGTGTGTTTGCAATGTCACATGTGGTTGCATTCTAATTATGCATCTTTTAGAAATAAGTTTTACCATAAATTTTTATCTTCATCTCCATTTTAGGCTCTTTTTACGCCATTAGCAAAATATTAAAGAGATTAAACAATTTTTCTATTATAATTTTTTTGGTATAGCGGTTCTGCTTAGATTTATAATTATTTTCAAAATAATAAAAGATTGATCTTTTGACACAAAAATATGCTTTCATAATTTTGGCATAAACAATCATTAAATTGTTGGAAAGATATTGAAAAGACCCACAACTTTGTTATTGTACACTTTCGACAATTCTCTATGGATTGTTTCAATTTTACAAAATAGTACAAATGAATCTTTATTATTTTGAAAATCTAAAACAATCCATAGAGCATCGTCACTAGTGTACAATAACAAAGTTGTAGGTCTTTTCAATATCATTCCAAAAATTTATTTATAGCTCAAAATGGAGGTTGGAGTGAAAAGTTATGCCAAAATTATGTCAACAATTTTTTTCTATTCTTTTGAAAATAGTTACAAATTTATGTAGAATCACAAAAAGTGTATGATAGAAAAGTTTTAGGTCTATCTAATATCTTTCCAATGGTGTAAAAAGTGCCCAAAATGGAGTTCAAAATAACAAATTATGGTAAATTACGAAAGAATCCTAAAAAGACTTAAAAGGTGCATAATAAGAATGCAAACAACCTAATGCAAGTAGAGCTCAATGACGTCATAACAATGTTTATTTTAAATGACACACTTACAAACTACTTGTAGAAATATATTCACATGCAAAGAACGTAACACAAGAATATACGAAACTAGTTGCTTTATTGCATAGGTATTATGCAATCTGATTCCCGGTACTAGATGAACTTATTGCTTCAATGTCTTCATCCTAACATTCAACATGTTATTTTGAGACCATCAAGTACCAAGACCGTTAGTTAAGACACAACTAATGACCTAATCATTCGTAGGTAAAGATTAAGTAATGCACTACCGAAGTTGATGACACAATAATGAACAACTGAAATGTCATCTTTCAAAGCATAGATTTTATTAATAACAATAATATTATGATCTATAATACAATAAGTGGATATTTAAGTCCTTGAGAAGGTTGTTAAGAAATGATAAACATTGTTTTTAGAGAATCTAAGAACCAAGTGAATTGAAAGTGGTAGTGAAACACTTGACAATGAAACAATTTATTCATGGACATCGAATAATTGCTTATGCATGCCATCACAAGTAGAAAACTCATCTTATGTTTCTTATTACAATGAGTTATCTCAAAAAGAGAACTCATCTTGTAGTCCTTACTAGGGACGATTTGAGCCAACTTCCTTCAAATATATTGTCATTTGTGCATATCCCATTCCTTAGTAAGCATTTATGTAAGTTGGTGCAGTGTTTATTTGTCAAATGGTATAATTTTTCATCAAATATTGTCATTTGTCTATGTCTCATTCCTATCAATTGGCAATGCCATGGTCTTCGCCAACCTTTGTCTAAATGTTAATGAACATTAGAGACAACAAGTCTTATTTTTAGTTTGGACAACCTAATAAATTGTGGTTAAATTGCCTTAATTCACATGTTTTTTTAATCATAGCTTATCCTACAACATAGTCTAACTTAAATCCAAGGGAGTCTTTTGTTGCTAAGTACTTGCTAATAAGACTTCCTGAAGTTTTCCTTGTGTAAGCCATGGCTTAAGTTGGTGTGATTATATCAACAATTGTTGGTTGATATTGTTTCTTTTTTCATTTCCATGTTAATTCTAGCACTCTCATTAGAAACTCGGATCGTTAAGTAAAATACACTTACTATAATTTTTTGGGAGATCCCTCGATCCGTTAATAATATATTTGCAATCTTATTATCTTGTCAAATGTGTTTTATGCCTTTGACTTTTGTCTTGAATCATGTCCTATATCCTCATTTTTATTGGGGTCATAAACATCCAACAAAGAGGTCTATCATGGACTAGATTCCTTCTAATCTAGTTATTTGAATGTCATATGTATATTTTTAAGGGCCTAGAAAAAAATCTTTGTTGTTTCAACCTCTAAATAGGAAAAAGGGTAGAAGGCCTTCCAAGAGCCAACACTTAAAATGGTAATAAGCAAGACTATAATAAAAATCCTAAGAGCCACAATAATATGAAATTTAAAAAATTAAAAGGGTAATAGTTTTTCGTGCCCACGATTAAGTTGTTGTCGGGCCTTCATGGGGGGCATCTCCAACACATCATGTTGTGGATGTAAGAGTGAAGTGTTTATGTTATTCATTATTTAAGATGGTTGGGTGATGTTGGATCGAATGATAGGGGAGTTCTTCACTTACACCTCTCTCCCTCCTTAGGATTATCCACTTTCTCCTTTATATGGTGTTGTTTCTTGTTTCTAGGTGGTTTTCATAATATTTTGTGCCTTGTTTGGCTTAGTATGCTTTGAGATCACATTTTGCGCCATACATACCAACCAACAACCTTTTAATTGTAAATCATATATTTACTTTATCTCTAATTTTTTAAATTAATATATATGATCACGGGTTTCCAATAAAAACAAGTAATATGTCAAGGAATGTGGTAATAGACAAATGTTGTGGTAATATGGAAGGAAATAAAGTAAAAGATAATAAATATAATAAATGGTAACAAGCATGTTATATCATAAATGCAATAAAAATCTACATACATGATAACACCGCATAAATGAATGAAGCTAGCGAAATGGATATTTACCTTGACTCAACTTCTTGGCACATTAACCTCTCTGCTTGTCTTGAGAACATTTTGAGAGATGATATTAGGTGCGGTCAAGAAGGATAAAAGAAACACTATGCATATCATAGGTGGGGATTCCAACAACTCATTACACTTCATTTTGGATCCTCATATTCTTGAATTTTCAAGACCTTCTATTAAAATTTATTTTCCTTTATGTTGTTCCTCTTATGAAACCACGAGGAGAATTTCAATTTGCGAAGGGCGAATAGAGTAAATATAGAGTTCATGTTTTGGAAAAGTATGAGAATGAAACTATAAGTAATAACTCATAGTTCTATGTCATTATTTCACATAGCTAATTACTTTACCTTGTATGAGATGAAGGATATGTTTACTAGCTCAAATTGTGCATCATAGAACTAGTCGATGATGTTAGCTAAGAAAAATATAGTCAAAAGGGGACTAAGAAAAGTAGAGGAAGAAAAAGATGATGGTAAGGAGGAGGTATTATCGAGGAAGGTATTAGGTAGGCAGGTGACAAGAAATAGATACACACAACATCTCTCTCACATGTTGACTCAAATTTGGACTATCCCAATCTTGAATATGAAAGATTAATATGCCACATAGTTTTTAAAAAGTTGTTATTAAAGTGATTTTTTTGGTATATACATGTGGCCCATGTGAAAATCATACACCGCCGCATAGTGTAGAATGGATGGCTCTTCATGAAGAATATACACACAAAAAATATTTGAATGAAAAAATGGAAATCTTGAAAATAAAATATGAGTACCTTAAATTACCTTTTTTTAAATGTATGGATACATGTGGCCTAGTTTGATAGTGGAGGGCACGACCAATTCTTATTTCTTTGTCAAAAGTGAATCCTAATAATGCAAGGCTATATGGACTAATTCAATTTTGGAGTATATAGACACATCTAGGCATAATATATGTAATGCACATATGTTAAATAATATTTTTGAAGGAGTTGACACTAGGAAGGATCTAGATAGCCACGACATAAAGTTTGGATTAAGAAGACCCCAAGAAGATAAGGCACTAGGATGGGTTTGGGAAGCAACAAGGTAAAATCTAGATGTAGTTTAGAAAACCATAAGATAAATTAGGCCACAAGGTTGGTTTTAGATACTATGATGACCCAATATTTATATTTAAATGAAATGTAAGAAAATTAATGTATAAGCGAGGTGATTGATATAATGCAATGAAATAAGAAAGGATGATAAAATGATATGTTTCTTTGTAACAACATGCCCCTTTAAGGGTGAGATATAATAATCAAGCATACAATAATAATATGCCCCATTGGATGCATTGTAGGGACCATGACAACATATGCACCAAACATAATATGTTGCAAAGTGGTAGTGTGCATAATATAGATCATGACACTAATCATAGTACTATCACGTATCATCATCAAACACAATTTTGTAACACACAAGTATGTAACAACATTAACACATAAAGCTACCAAAAGTAAACAATGACATGCAACAGCATTGTCTTGATGAGTAGGGGATCATATGAGGACGTGAAAAGACAACACATCACATAACACACACGAGAACATCCATAAGAAACATAAGAAATCAATCATATGACACATAATGGAACATATAATGTATCAATCATGTGAAGCAATAGTAATGTATACATGTAACAACACAAATAATGTGTGAGTTTAAGCAAGGTATGTATATAAGAAATTATAATGGCTCAACATGTCAATGGGAAAATAGAAATATAAAACCTAAAACATGTAATGCTCATTTACCCCAAAAATATCTCCTTATGATTTACTTCTACCCACATCATGTAACCGACATGACACTGGAGGAAAAGCACATTGGATCAACCGCTTGGAGAAAGTTACCCTAAGAACAATCTTGTTTTTGGCCCTTTATATCAAGGCCATAGACTTTGCATGATGACAAGTTCATTGAAATGACCACCTTGGGTGAGTTTCTACCCTTAGTGGTAGTCTTGTTTTTGGACTCTTTATGGCCAAGACACAAATATTTTCTAAAAAGTAGTGGCACTGGTCATTTGTTGTGCCAAAAACCTACTCATTTATGTATGTTGTAAAAACTATTAATGGTTCTATTTCCAACATACACCAATGTTTACACCCATTTATATGGTAAATTGGCCTACATTCATTTTAATTATAACTTCTTGGTTCATTTCAAACTATACTTAGTGTATGTATATATGATTATTATTCTCTTAATTATTCTCATGGTTTAGCTTTTCCCATTTACTACTTGTAATTTTCATGGTCTTTCCCACTTGCCTTGATAAAAGAAATAATAATTAATCATGATGAACTATAAAATAGAACAACTATGGTTTGAGCAAAAATATTTGATTCAAGAGTCGGGTTGACTAAATGTTTGCACCCGAATGGATTGTTATGATGTAATGGGTTTGAAAAACACATAAGGATGTAAGGTTTGTTACAATGGGTTATTCTAATTAATTAACTTCCAACATTAATCATGTAATATCATAACAATGCATTAATACTTACAACTAGTGATAATAATATGTTATAAGCTTAAAAACACAAGAGGAGAGATGCACTTAGCTATACAAAGTGATACATGAGAGATGTGGGTGCAAAAACTAGAGAATCGGAAGTGTTGAACCCGAGGATGGTTTGTTCCTAAAATTGTAACTAGAAAATGACCGAGTTTGGAACCGTACAACTATGTTAGGATTGATTTTACAACCTTGGACTTATTATATGGTATTGGACATTCTTAGAGTGGGGTTCTATAATTTTTGTGTCATTTGATGGTTTGGAAAGGTGTGTCATTTTCAAACCCTAAGTTTCGTATAGTCCCAAAACTGTATGAATAATTTGAATCAAACTCAAACCCTAACCGTGGGTGGAAGATCCTGCAAGAAAGTTAGTGTTTTGGTTGAAATGCAATACGTGCACCTCCTAAAGAGGCCTCGAACCACACGTAGTTCTCCACCTAGCATGTGATATCTATATGGATGCAACTAGATTTACAACTTGAACCACTTTGACAATTCTTAAAATGATATTTCCCTTGTTGATAGATTGGATTGAGATCTTTGGATGTTTAGAAGTGAGGGAATTTGAACTCCTTGACTTGGTTGAGTGTTTTAAAACTATAGTATTGAACTCCCTAATGGATGTGCATTATATTTAGGGAGCCTTGAGTGCCTTTTTGTTAGTATTTACAATGAGATCTCATGAGAGTGCTAGGTGAGTAAATGTGATGATGTTAACTTGCTTACATAGAGTTACGAAGGTAAATGGTTATAATAAGGCCAACTCGGAAGGATAAAAATACCCAAAAAATAATAATTTCAAATTGAAAGAAAATTTGGAGGATGTGTTGGTCCAAGACCGTCATCGGGTCATTCAGATCGGAAATTACATCTAGACCCTATTGTATGGTTTTAAACATGGTGACATTGAGTGTAATCTAAAATTTGTATCATGATAATCGGGGTTAAGTACTAGTTTTATTTATTTATATTTAGAATTTGATAAAGACATCAATGTGTATGAATAAGCAAGTTGGAGAGAGAGATAGTAAGATGTACTTGAGAAGAGATAGAATATAGATATTTGTCTTTGAAAAGGAGCACAATCACAACTAGCAAAGGACAAAGGGTAAATTTCTAAATTTTAGTATCTACAAATGATTACTAAGAAAATATTCAAAAAAACTTACCAAGTTTTCACCATGGTTTTTACCCTTTGGGTTTTCCACGTTAAATTCATGTGTTTTGTGTTATTTATTTTTATTGCATTATGGTGTAAATGTTATGTATTTAATTAATTCACTTTATATTTTATTTGTTTAATATATGTAATGGTTCTCTGGTTATCACCAAGTCATAATTACGAAGAGGATTGCCCAAAGACAAAAAATTTGACCAAAAGGGGATCATACGCCTACACAGTCATGCCATTTCGATTGAATAATGCACCCATTGTCTTTTTCGTGCATTGTTATATTTTGGTATGTCCCAATATAACTCGCCTTTGAGGATTTTATACTCAAATTTCTTCAAGTCTATCTAGACGATTGGAAATTCTATGGATTGGTAAAATATCATTGTCATTTAACTTGTGCTTGATGTTTGAGCATTGTCGTCAATTACAAATTTCCTTAAATTTGAATAAGTGTGTGTTTGCCACTCCATTTGGTTCTTTATTAGGACACATTATCTGTAAAGATGGATTATTGGTGGACCCAAAAAATTCAATAATTGTCAATCTTGCGCGACGCGAACACAAAGATGGATTTGTGCCTTTTTAAGACACTAGCAATTGCAAATGAGTTGCGAAGTTACGCCGAGAGGGATTGAATTCTTTGTATTCATTATAGTGTGAATGTGAAGGTGATCATGGACTGGATAGCATAATGGACTCTTCTTTCATCCATACGTAAACTTAACATTTTAAGCTTGGAAGCACAGTTGAATGTGGATCGTCACATTTAGACATGTGAATAGTTTTGCGTAAATGTAAATTTTGCTCTGCACTCAAACATCTACTCGTATATCGTAGAGTTTTTTTACATGATGTCTTGTGACTGTGCCAATGCTTTAAAGCGGTGCAAGAGTCTTTTCTCCTCCTCCTTGCGTGATTTTACGTTTTTGGTATTTCTCATTCGAAACGTAAAGTTCATTTGTAGGTCGTTGATGCGGCGAACTTCTGACATTGTGAATGTTAGTCCTTGAACGTTTCCGACTTCGTGGCCTTGTCAAGGTTAGGCCCCGTGATTTGTGGATGGTAAGGCCCCAAGACATTTTTAGTGGGATTTGGCGACGATTTCCACGTGACGGAGGTAGGGGCAAGTGTGTTTGGGTTGAGTATGTCCCATGGGGCCCTTGGTAGTGTTTGAAGTTGGCGACAATGTTAAGGATGGCAAGTCCGGTGGTTGTGTTTCTGGGTTGTACACGATATCTGTCACTTGCCCGAGTGCACCATTAACCAATCCTGAGCTAACCCATAAGTTAGATGTCAACATGACCTCTTGTCCTGTGCATAGGAAAACTACCGGGTCTAGTTGAGTGTCGTTGATGTCTGAGTCAGAGTTATGTTTGCTTTGTTCTGCGATGCTCATTGCAATTGGTACGTGCAAGGATTTTAGCATTTGTTTATTGTGCTTGTTTGCTAGGTCCTTTGTTGCAAATAGGTGCTTCTCAGCTATGAACGTGGATTGCTCTGAGGTAGACATGGACGACTTGGTACGTGACATGAGAAGAGACCAATCTTTAATGGTTGCTTCTGCGTTTCTGATGTTGGTCAACATTTCTCTGAATTCAAGTTGTGTGGAGTTTAATCCTTGTTGCCTGAAGTTTGTGTCCAAGGTGACCACGGTATCAAAAGCATGCCAAAGGGAGCTCCCTACTTTGTTGCCTACATATAATGGTACATCGTTGACCGGGGGGAGCTGGCCTAAGTCTCCCACCAAAATCATTGAGCAATTACCGAACGCGTGGTTACTTTGTCGGGGGTATGCCTCACGAAGTCTTTTGTTGATGTTGTGTAACATTGTAGGACCTATAAAGCTCATTTCATCTATGAGTATATAACGTATGGGACTCATTCGCTCTTGGAAGATTGCTAGGGCTTGTCCTTCGAGGGGTTTCATGTCGGATATGGGTATTCGGAGGGAAGAATGTATAGTGGATGATTTTATATTAAAGGCAGCAATACCTGTTGGGGCTAGTACAAGGAGGGAAGATTTTAGTTTGCCAGCCATATTTTCAAGCTCATTTCTTATGCATTGTATGAGGTATGATTTTCCTGTTCCAGCGGTTCCTTGAATGATCATCTTCAATGGTGGGTGTTCTCCTTGTTGAGTTGCATGTGAAAGCACAATTGAGTACGCAAGGTGTTGCTTTGATGATAGTTGCAAAGTGTCTAAATGGGTAGGGGGAGTAACAACTGGTGGCGAATTTTCAGTGCGGGCGATGTCTATGAATTTAGGTGCACTTATTTGTAAGGTAGCAGGGATTGAATGAACCTTCCAATCGTGGTTAATGTCAAAGTCACGGAGGCCTATCATGTCTAGATCATCAATTGTTGTATTGAGTGTTGGGTGCATGCGGGATATATGCTCCCATTCAAATAGTTGTGCGTGCAGTGGATCAGATCCTTGTGAGTCACTGTCGTCGCTACTTGGCCCAGGTGCAATTTCTTCTAGAGTAGTGGCTCTGTTCACATGTAAAGGGGCGTAGGAGTTTTTCATCTTTTCCCGTGGTTAGTTATTTCAGATGTGGAGATGCCAATGTCTGTTTGGATATGCCGAAAGGGCTTATAAAGTAGAAGCTCTGTCCAGCAGAAATCCTCATAGTGTATCGCATCTGGGCTTGGGACATTAGTGTATCGGGGAATACGCTGACGACGGCAATGGGGTTCTTCTTTGCCCAGCCACTGAGTAACTTTCCTTTGGTTGTTGTAGGACCAAGAATGAGCAAATTGAAAGAGGAGGTGTTCTCTAATTGTGTAGGGCGTTTTATGTATGCATCTATGAATGAAGGGAATTGGAATGTGTTTCTAGTGTCCTGCAGACACGTTTGAATACCTCCTTGTGACCGACGGATAGGGTAATAAAAGTGCGGCTACAATTGAAAGGGGAGTTTTTGTAACATGTGGCAGGTTTCTTGTGCACTAATGTCCTTCAACAATAGTCTCGGAGAGAGGAATTTCTTTGATGCCGTCTTTGCTCAGCAGGTGGTCGATGCTAACTTCATTAGATATCCTCGTCAAAGATGTGATGGTAGCTTTCGATTCCTTCTCTCGGCGGCATATTTTGCAATGTATTGCAAGATGCATGTCGCGACACAACGGGCTGGAATCGACATTTGCTCGCCATAGTGCTTAGCATGTCCGAGTTGTGTATGTTGACTCGTGCATCATTGCGTGCGGGTGTACTTTTTTACCTTTCATCTAAGCCTGCTCGAATACTCTTGAGTGGCCAGGTGCTTTATATCTACATTGAAGTGTCCCTTTTTTTTTTTCCGCAAGCAGTTGTCTCAAGATATTTTGTGTGGCGTTGCACGCGGTTCAACAAGTTCTCATAGCACCAATTCTTTGGGTTGTTTGTACCGTTTGTGTCTAACAAGCACGGTCATCTTCCCGTGAACGATGTATCCGACATTCTCCACTCTCGGGGCCCCTTGATTCCATGCGCTTACTAATTGGTCGAAGTAAGTCTTTGCCGCATCAAGATCACTTCGGCCGTCCCTGTTCCTGTCCTCCATGTTTGGTGCATCTGGAAGCCATATAAAGTCAGGATATGAGCCGAGCCTCTGTTTGCCATTCTGCACTGTATTTTGCACAAAGAGGGTCTAGCTTGGTAAATGTGGTAGGCGGGGTATTGTATTAAAATCTAAGTGGTAGTGAGCTCACCTGTACCAGTAGTCAGTGCAATGCATTTTTTTTTGAAGCACCTCCTCGCAAAATATTGTAAATCTTTTTTCCATGTATGCAGAGACGATATGGGGGTGCATGTTCAAGTTCGCGTTCCTCCACTGCTGGCTAGTTGGTGATGGTGGCGTCGGTGTTCCCGGCATTGCTTTGTGTAAATCAGGCCATTTAGTATCTGCTGCACTTAAAGTGAAGAAAAGCGTAGGGCTTTCTAGTTGGGTTATCATATCTGTGAGTTCATGTCTGCGCTTGCACCAAAATGATTTAGTTCCTCGCAGGTTGGACCCAAAGCGCATTAGTTGCTCTGCAATGTGTGCATCTGGGTAGGTTGCAAGTTGTTGGCGTAACATCGAAACTGTGGTAGGCAAGTTGTCATCTATATTTTTTTCGAAAAACAATGATGTTGATTGGCTTCATGGCGCAACATAATGTTGAGAATGTAATTCAGCGCGGATGGCTTCCAAATCTGTTATTATCGTGGTAACGTAGTAGGTGTAGTGCGTATTCATGCATGTGAACTCTCTTGATGCGTGCTTGGTGGAATAATGCAACCCCTGTTGGGAACAATGTTGGAAAAGCCATAGATAGCAAGCCCTCAGTGTCGTATTCGCTGACCGGGGTTGAACCAATGTGTGGCCACTCAATTGACTGTAGCGGAGTTTTTTCCCTGCCTTTGATGAAATTTGTTATTTGGTCAACTTCTGAAGTGGCTGTAGGGTGGGAGGACACAAAAGATGATGGCTGTCGGTCGTGGGTATTTGGCGGGGGGCTTGGGTGAAGCTCCGCTTCCGGTTGTGGTTCAGCATTGTCGGTGATAATTGAATTGAAGTGTGGTAGGGAAGTAGATATATCAGTACTGTGATGTGGTAGGGAATGCAATGCAGGGTGGTCTAGGACAACATCCTTGTAGTAAGGGTCATGAGCTATTTTGAATTGCAATGCTGCCAGAACACGAGATCTGCTTACAAAGCAATCGTATGCTTTATTTGATGCTCCGATTCTTCGGATGATTAAGATGTCCAAGTCTTCGACGCGCCGAGGCAAGTGTTTAGTTATGGATGAAACTTCTTGGGGGAAGCATATGGTGTGGCCCCTATATTTGTATTGGCCACCTACAGCGTGAGTCACTTGCAATATTGGGTTGACCCTTGCTATCAACATTTCCTCAACTTGTGTAAGTGAAGATAACACCTTAGGTTGCGTGCCTGGGTCCATGTTATTCCAACTTGAGAAGCGGCGATTATCCTTTTCAGCAATGCATCTGTGACAGGTATGGGCACCTTTGTAAAGCCTTGTACGTAGCCCAACATATAATTCACTACAACACGAACATGAGTTTGGAGGTGGGAGGTGATCTATTCTTTGGCGGAATTGCCGCTGTGTATTTTGGAGTGTATGCGTATTTGGTGTGCGATCTTCGAGCAGGGTGGCATGGTTGGCTATATAGGTTGGTGCCTGTGTGTTTAGCTTTTGTCGTTTCATGCAAGCTTTATGTCGGCGATGCTCATTGAGGTTGTTTTTGTTGGCTGCGTATCTCAAGCGGGCTGTGCATTTTCTCGATCCGTGTTTGGCCTGCAAAAAAAGAGTTAAAAACGTAGCAGTAAGTAGGTATAGAACGTAGTTAATGCAAGCAAAAAAGAAAAGTTCTTTTGATTGGTTGGAGTGAAGTGTAGCTTTGTATGTTGAGGGTATTTGCATTGCTAGTATAAAGTGACTTTGATTGCACCCAAATACGTTTTTTGTAAAGACATATTAAGAACACAGAGCTGTATATAAATATTAGGAAACTTGAACACAACATGTGTGAATATTAAAGGTTATGTAACTTATGAATGCAAAAACCTATATGTAACCTATGAGTATAATATGCTTTCTCGAGGGTAGTGTAGGATTTTTTCAGCAATACATAGTTAAGGTGTTGCGGAATGCATCTAGTGGGGATTCTGCATGCTTTGGAAGCCGTGTCCTTAATCGCAGCGACAACAAATTGGGCTTTCTCTTCGATTTGTAGACCTCTAGCTTTGCGGATATTGTGAACATATAGCGGTGGAACAAATTGGCCTAACAACAGGCCAAAGCTTGTCACTTCAGTGCGAAGTTGTAGCTCTTGCTTGATATACCCATGATTGATGTAAGACCTCATCAAAAGCATTACCCATGTTGTTGCTGTGCCATCCTCAATGATGAAGTGTAATGCATATTTGTAGTCACAATGGGAGATGGTGTGCTTGCATTTTTGGCAATACCAAGAGGAATTTGCATTTTGGTCTAGTTTTTTCTTGCATTGCTGGTTGTTAACAATTGATGTGCATGCTGGATAGCTGAAGGAGGACATATTAATGTGTATAATTGTTGCTACGGTGGAGAAGGTGAGCGGTTTACCTAGTTGCGAGGAGGATTTGATGCCTGCAATATCGGTTTTCTCAATTTTCACAATACTCACTGAAGGGTATGTAGTTGTAGAGGGTGTGCGAAGTAAACCATGCACGCAATGCATGAGCCTCAGGTATATCAGGATCTATGAAGATTTGTGTATTAGGGCCTGTGGCCAATGTTGTTCCTTTGAAAGTTGTAGTTTTGCTCTCTTAATTGCTTGACTTCAACTGATGTCCAGCATGGACATAATTCACTTAGAAGTTTGCCTTCATTGTCACTAAAAGCGCCCCCATAACGTTGCCTCAATACATAGTGCGAGTTATCACTTAGACAACCGTAAGCGTTTGTGGCTGAAAGTGCTATCACTTTTCCTAATAGCGAGGGGGCGGTAATGGACAGGTCTGCAGCTAAAGAGGTCAATGGTGGTTTTAGGCGGGGTGGAGTTGATTTCTGCTTATTGTTTTAAAGCGGAAAAGATATTGCATGTATGTTTACTGACCGGTTTGTACTTAAGCTTTACCGAGGAGTTCAAGTCTATGTCCCGAGGAGTTGTGGAGTTGGTGTAAGCTTTTTTTTGCAGCCGCAGGTGCCTCCTTTGATTGTGTATGTTTTACCTAGTTGTATTTGGTTGTAGTAAGAAGTTGCAGCTAGTCGAAAGAAGTCACCACTATATCCGAGTTGTTTTTGTCAATGATGTCAAGCCGAAAACCTGCCTGTGCGTTTTCCGTGGTGTAGTTGTTTAGGTTGCCTTTTTGGGTGACCCTGCCTTCAATGGTCCAAACGCTTTGGTAAGGGTTTAACGATTTAATTGGCGTGAGTTGCATGCGCAGTGTGCAAGGTGGCCTTCGCGATGAGCTGGCGCCAAAGTATCTGTGTCGGCGGAGTGTACGGCCAGTTGGGGAGGAGCATCGTTGGGGGCAATGGAGTCTGCGATGCTGGTGGTTCCTAAACAATAAAATAAAATGGAAATGAATTAGCAAATGCGGTAAGGAGATTGTACAGTTTTCTGTCTTAGATGCAAACACAAGAACAGATAAATTTGTCCGGTAAAAAGCGATTTGTAATTATCGTTTAAGCAAAGCATACTAGCTTCTCACAAATTAACATCGCAATCATGGTTTTGAATTTGCACAAATGATGAACATCTTAAATAGAGTCACCTTGAGATCTTGCACATATGTATAACAGCTCTATCTTATATATCATAATTGGAATTACACAAAGCTCTTGACGACGGTTTCAAAATGGAACATGTACACCATATTTATCCAAGTATAGGTTTATCAAGTTAGGCATATGTATGACCAATGCAAGGTTGTAGTAGGGGTGAGGTAGGGGCTTAAATTAAAGGGATGCAAGATAAGCGTTGAATGCAATTCTAATGGAGTGTTCCTCGCCGCGTAGTAGACTGGGTCGTAGCCGAGCGCGGCGTACGGAGGAAAGTGAACAATGCGTCGAAGCCTAAGGTACGTTGCGTCTACCTTGTGCATCATGTCTAAGACAGCGGTTAAATCGCTATCGAGAATCATTGCTGATGGGATGAGGGATTCGATATTCTACCGAGATGGTCGAGCATGTAGCTGCAATGGAGTAGCCAAAGTATGGACGATGGCGTCATGTGGTGGTGGACACTTTGTATGGAGCTTTCATTGGTGGTTGCTTGGGTTGCATATGACTGTGGTGTTCCATTTGATTGCCAGTTCAAGTGGAGGGCTCCCGACTATGGCACCTGAGGTATCATCTGATATTGTGATAATGGACGGGCTTCCACTTGGAGTGGCCATAATACCTGGGAAAAACAACCAACTTTGTTAGTATAAATTTAGCTTCTACTAACAAGAACAAAAATATATATACATTGCAAAAAACATTGGCTCGTTCAAACTGAAATTGGAAGTACATCGACCAATCATATATCATATATTTTATTCATAATTCATTGTATGCAACTATGGAAATGTACCCTTACTTCTCACAGATTCTAGTCAGTTCTTTGCTTCAAACTCGAAAAAGAGGAAGTACAGAGCAGGTATAGATTGGCAGAGTTAATGCAGCAGCAGGAGAATGATCTGAATTAGCCAATGTTCGGCATCAGCTTTGAAAATCTGCAAAGCCCATTCCCACAATTTGATCAAATACAAGCTCCTCAAAACAATGACCCTTTTCAAGACTACATAGCTAGCTTAAGTGCTCCAGGATACATACAGAGGTCTTATTAGAGAGATTGAATTTAGGTCTAAGCTAGAAGTCCATATCCAAAACATATATATGAACATAGTGTTAGTCTGTACAGTCATTGCCACATTTGTTGTAGTGATAGTAATAGTCATTCTTTCACTCTCCTACACTGAGAGCGTATATGTAAGGCTGCTGATTTTTGACTGCAAAATTCAGATTGCTTTAATATGTAGGCTCCAATCTATCCATATCATATTCACAAGCTGGGAGTATATTCAGAAAAACAGATCACGTGTATTGAAACACCAAACAAACTTAAATTTATGCATACCGTATATTTCGAGCCGTGGTGTACAGGGGAGAAGGTTATTAAGTTGCCGAGTTTGTGATGTATAGGAGAATGCAAACTTACGAGATGCAAGGGCGTATTTATAGGCCGAGGAAAGATCTAAGTGAAGTTATTGCAAGGCGGTGGAGGTATTTATGGAGTGTGGTGCACACGTAGGCTGGGAGACCGAAACCGTGGCAAAAGCGGCGAGGTGGGAGTCGACGATCGTCACCGCAATAAGATAGGCCGCAATCGATGTGATCGCGTGGAACGAGAATCGAGCAAATACGATCGCGTGGAGGAATACAGCACCGGGCGTAAAATTTTACGAGGAGGGTGTTCAGGAGCTTGACACTTTCCAAAAACACCACCTTCGAGTAAACGCCTACCGCGTAATTATGGATATTATCGCAAGTTCATATAAGACTTTGCACGTATTATGAAACCATTGGAAAAGTTGATACGAAAGACATACAAGACTTTGTTCGTATAAGACTTTATTACGAAACCATTGGAAAAGTTCATATAAGACTTTGCATGCATGTTTTGAGGACTTCAGGTTGCATTTTTAGAGTTTTTTGATCATGTGTTTGTTTTGGTTTTGTGTGTTTCCAAGGTTATTGAAGTGTTTTTTTGGGTCCAACTCAGCCCCAGATCACCGATTTGGGAACCGAGATGCCCCTTTAGCTCGTCACCTTGAACTCTATCACTAGCTCGACCGTGTTTGTTCTCAACTCGGCCTAGACTCATTGGGTTATGCTTTTGGATCCTCTGTTACGAGTTTTTAATAGGTTTTTGGCTGCTTGTGTAACTTGCTTTAGGGATTTGATCCTGTGTTTGGTCCTTCCCTTCCTAGGTCTGCTTCTACCCTGCTTCGTCGGCGTTATTCGCTTCATCCTCGGGCTCGGCCTCTGTGGCCAATTTTTTGCTTGGACCCTTCTCTTCATTCCGGTTGTGGTTTCTCCCTGTCACGCCCTCCTTTCTTGGTGTTTTCCTCTGTCGTGGCTGGTCGGAGCCATCCTCCTTGTTTTGTGTGTTTAGTGCTCTACAAATGGATTTCACGATCGTAGCACTGCTCTTTTCACCGCCCCTGGTTCCGTTCTGCGCTGCGTTTGAGGTCTCTCGAGCTGTGCGACTCATCCATTTCCATTGTGAGTGTCATTGCATGCATGTCTGTGTCATTGCATCTGACCAGCACTGAGATTCTTGCCTTTCCTACAGTCTTCGCCATGTGTCACTTCTGGCACGTCCTCTATCAGCTCTCCTCGATCAACGATTACACCAGCAACCACCACGCAACACTCCCGACGTAGCCGCTGTCTTGGCATTCCCTTCAACACGGGCTCCACACCTAGCCGCTCAGCACTTTGACCAATGACTCGCCCTTCCCGTCACCTCTGTCAGCTCGCTTCAACAACTCGCCGAACTGTCCACTCTAGCTCGCCCACCGAGCCACCTAGTGAACTCACCGAGTAGTTTGGCTGAGTTGTGCAGTGCTCACCCTCCTTTGCTACTAGGACCCTCCTAGACCCCCTCTTTTGGATTTTTCAATTTTTCTCCCTTTTTTACATTGTATAAACAATTTAAAGGGGAAAACCATTAAAAATTCATTGTAATAAGGGGGGATTATATTTTCCGCGATCCTTGTATATGGTTATTGGGCTTTCCAAGCCACTTTTTTGGCTCATTGCTTTGTAGTGCTCCTCTTCGCCTGGGGTTAGTGAGCGCATCTTACATAGCCTTGCAGCAAGAGAGCCTTCTCATTTTTGATGTGAGATGCCTTCTCTCACACTGAGCAGTGTTTGTACCCTTGTGTTTCTTTCACCCTTTTGTGTCTAATTGTGTGTCATTCCTCTTCTTCTAACTAAGACTTCTTGTGGCCTCTACTCTTGCGTGACTCGTCACCTACTACAAGGTGAGTGGTCAATTGTCTCGATGTCACATGAACACACCTTATTGTAATCATGCACTACTTATAAAGTGTCGCAAACATGGGGTTATCATTGTTCTTCTCGGGTGTTGTATTTCTTGCGAGACACATTGTTGATTGAGTTCGACGTCCTTGCATTCTTGCACCCTTCTTCTTATGCACCTTGCATTTTTCACTTTTGCATCATGGAGGATGCTCTTTCCAGACTTGAGCATCACAGGATCATGTTACAACCTCCACCACTTCTTCTTGGGAGAGAGAACTACACATCATGGCGTGCTTTTATGGAATGCTACTTTGCCTACGAGGGTATTACACACTTCTTGCTTGGGCCAGTTCACACCCACTGATCATCATCATCTTGAGGAATTTCTCAACACTTGTGACCATGTTGTTGGTCACTTGATGTTGCATGTCACCAAACCTCTCCACATTCACGTGGCAAACTCAGATCCTCCCCACACCATCTGGAGCATCTTTCAGTCCTTGTTTGGAGACCCTTCACATATTTTCGTTGCTTTTTTGTTGTTGATTCGTTTTCTCTTCTTATTCTTTATATGATGACCATTCTACTAACACAGGACTCGCTCAATTCCACTTTTGATGACAAAGATTTTGCTTCTAGTTTTGTTGACAAGAGTGTCACCAAGGACTCCTCTCCTCCTTCTCTCACTATTCCAGAGTATGTCGACACTTCTCCCTTCTCATCAGACATTAAGTAGTCCCTCGGCCTCAAATATACGATTTACACCACCTCCTTTCTACTTCTAGTGTTCAACTCTAAATAAAGTAAATAAATGCAAAGTAAAGAAGTATGTAAATGATATAAACAACTATGCAAAAATAAAATTCTAATCCTAATGTGTAAGAGAAGAGGAAAGAACTCAATTGAATAATAGATGTTCGCGAGGACTATGTCACAGAGGTGATTGAAAAATCAGAAGTGAACGATGATTGTGCGAAAGCTCCAAAAGGATGGATCTAGAGTATCTAGCTGAACTGGAGCACTGGAGAGGGACTGGGCACCATGGGGCTGGTCTATAAAATGGGCACTCTAGTTTTTACAAAAGCTCTAAAATTGAATCTCACATGGCTGGGAGGTGGTCCTAAAACCCTCGTTATGTGTCGCATCATATTTTCTTCCCCATATAGATGTTGTTGATATTCCAAGATGATGAAAGACCTTGTAAGAGACCAAGAAGAAGTATCAAAACCCTAAAAAAAAAAATGTAAATGAATGGGTCGGACTGACCTCAACTTAGATGCCACAATAGTGGGCTTACTAACTGAGTGTTGCACTACATTTTAGACCCAAATGTAGTTCTGGTGAGTGTGTGCATAATGTGCCCTAGGTGCTCTTGTGCTAGTCACACTTTGTGAAGTAGCGAGCAATAACTAAATGTAGAAAATGTAATAGAATGTGTGCATGGAATAGAATAGAATCCTCCCCCTATGAAGTGTGTGATGCGATGTCCTAGCCTTGTGCCTTGTGATGGAGCTATGTGGATGCAAGTGATCTCCAATGCAATAGATGGATGACAACTCTAGATGGATGATAGTAGTGAATGATGCTTAGGTCCCTCATTATGGTCTCATAACTTTATATTTATAGGGTTCTCTTGATCTAATTTTGTAATTAACCCCAAAATGGCCGACCACCAAAAAGATAAGAAGATCTAAAATGGCTAGAAAGAGCCCAAAAAGTGGTGGGAAAGTGTGAAAGGGATCGGGGCGCCCTGGTGGGACCAGGGCCATGGGTGCCCCAAGATAGCTTAGGCCCCAGTCGAGGCTAAAATAATGTGGGATGATAGAAGTTGACTAGGCATATGGATGTAAGAGGTTGGTAATGACGAAATAAAATAAAACAAGATGGCCAAAAGATGGGGGTTAATTAGTACTTTCTTCACTCAAGAACCTTCTAAATAGTAGTATGAAACCGGGATAAATAATGTCTAAAGTGCATGATTTTGTGACTACATTTTCCCCCACTTTATGTTGGTGAGTGGAAATCTCGGTAACATAAAGTAGATAGAGATGTGTACTTGATGTCCATGAAGAGTGTAGTAGAAACATGTCGAAGGACTAGAAAAAAGCGTGGAATGAAAAAAAAATGGAGGAGCATGGAAACTAAAGATGAAAATGCACAAAAAAAGTGATGAGAGTGAACCTAGGGTGGAAACGTGTGTGTGTTGATGATGTGTGTGTGTACCTACATGGTTAGTATAGTGTGTGTTGTCATGAAGTGTTGTTGTTGACATTTGTTGTTGTTGTTGTTGCCCCCATTTGATTGCTTGTTTCTCATATGACTAGACCTGCAAGGAGAAAATGATCAAGTAGTCAAATATGTATGTATGTATGTAAAAATGTGTAAAAGACACATGTAAAAGTAAAATAAAATGTAAAGTACGCAAAATGAAAAAGTGTAAATGGAACATGTGCACTTGATCCATGTCGAGAAAGAGAGTGTAAAAGGATATCATGTACTATTGGGGTTTTTTGGTGATCCGATGCCATAGGTGAAGAAGTATAGGGAGGAAATTTTGTGTCCTCCAACCTTTAACTACTTCCTTGAATGTGTGTGAAGAGATCTCTGTATCTCTTGTTTTTTGGCATCCGACGTTACTATGTAGAAGAAGTAGTGGGAGGAACCCATTGTAACCTCCAACTATAACTACTCCCAAAAATTAAGGACACCATGTCCTATAAAATCCATTGTGTATGGAGTTCGTAGACTAGTCTGAACTCACTCATTGTATGTAAACCCACAATGCCAAGGGGAAAGTGCACTAAACTGAACCGGTGTAAATGCGTTGTGTTAGTATGTAAAACTCCCAAATGATGCCCCCTCTTTGGGGGCACATGCAACGTCACTGATAGGAGAATGTGACCCCAAAAGAGGACCAACCGCATGTACTCTTGAAACTCTTTCCTTGTAGGGGGAAGGGAATGCACTTGGTAGAAACCAAGGCACAAAACAAGGATGGCTAGCCAAAACAAGTGTTAGTATGAAAAGCATGCATGTAAAAACAAATGTGTAAAGTATGCAAACAAAATGTGTAAGCTACCAAGAAAAGTAATGTAAACACGCAAGAAGACAAGTAAGCCACACAAAAAGTGGGTCACAAACATGGGACATCACTCATGATGTCACAAGACACACAAGGCCATCATGGCCACAAAAAAAAAACAAGTGTGCACACACAAAAATAGGGGGAAAGCCCCATACATAAAAGAAAACAAAAAACAAGACAAACAATAAAAAAAGTATGGAAACAAATATCCTGCATAACAAATGTTGCACATGAAGCACCCATTAGCATGTTAGAAATATACTAGTATGTCAAAAGTGTGTATAACCAAGTAATGTAAAGTGTTAAGTACAAAATGAAACAATAACACCTGTGAGAGACAAATGTGGATGCCCCAATGACCAGTGTAGGAAGGGTAGAAGGTGAGCATCCATGTTGCGTGTAAGAGACTTGTATCTATGATCACAACTAGAAAAAGACATGAACGTACATGTGTGGATGATATAGATAAATGACATACAAGTAAGCTAACTAGCATGTGTAATAAAGTGACCATGAACAAGCACAAGTAAGTAAGAAGAGTAAAAGCAACCATAATATGCAACATGTTGTGGATGGATGGAATGGAATGCAAAATGGAGTGATAGGAGCCACATTGCCCCCAGTGAATGGAAATGTATATGTATGAGGTTCATTTTTTTTCCCCCTCAGTAGTCAAGAATGAACTATAAATGAGAGTGTGTCATCGGAAATGGTCAAAGTGTGTGTGTGTCTAACATGTTGTGATGAATGTAATGTGTATGTGTAGTGATGAGATGTGACCTAGAAATGATGTGTGCGTGAACCCTATAGCTGAAGCGTATATCACGACCAGATGAATGTATAAGTGATGATTTATCCTAAGCATATATCACTATGAAGATGAATGGATGAGTGATGATTTAGCCTAAGCATATATCACTACAAGATGAAAAGGAGTGGTGATGTAACCTAAGGTGTATACCACTACAAAATGATAGAATAGGTGATGATTTAGCCTAAAGTGTATGTCACTAGGATGGAAATGTCACATGATGAAAGGTCAAATAGTAAATGTGTGATGAGTGTAAGGTCCATTTGATTTGTAAACCCTCGGCAATCGAGTATGGACTGAGGAACTAAAGTGTGTCATAGGGTGAGTGAGTGCAACACGTAGTAGAAGACAATGTAGTATATGTAATGATGAAAGATGACCATGTGATGAGTAGAATGTGTAAATATGCTATGTGTAAATGACAAGTGTAAGATGTGTAATGTGTAAAATGTAAGGTGAATATGTAAATATGTAAATGTAGAATGTATAGAGTGTATATGTAAATGTGTATGTAAGAGCGATATAGTATGTATAATATGTATGATAAAATGTAGATGATATATATGTATGTGTAGAAAATGAATAGTAAAAGTATGTATATGAAATGGTATGTAGATAAATGAATAATATGTATGTAGATGTAGGATAAGTAAGGATGTAAGATAAGACAATGGTGTATGATATAATGATGACTAGTATGATGTATGATGTATAAATGTAAAAATGTAAAAATGTTGTGACTAAATGTAAATGTATGTATGGTATGACGTGTAATGTGTGATGAAATGTAATGTGTAATGCCTATAGTGCAGTGTGGGGTTCATGTGTAGTAATCCCTCAACATTCAAGTGTGAACCAAAGCACAAGAGTGTGTCATCGGGTAATGATGCTAGAATGTATGATGAGTATGCCTAATGCGAGAAGATGAATGTATAAAATGTAAAAGGATAAGTATGATTATGCTAAAAGAGAAGAGTGGGGGAAGGTGAAGTGTTATGCCCCCAAGTGTATGAATGAATGAAACTATCCAATGATGGTGAAGGATGAAGGTCCTCCATTTGATGTAGGAGATGAAAGTGTATGACCATGCTCTAATAGTGGTGGTATAGTAGATAAATGTTGTGGTGGTGAATGAAGTCTATGTGCATGTGAGGGATGAATATATGAAGAAGGTCGTGGCATCGTAAAAATGCATCGGTGATGGAGATCTACGTGATGCGAAAATGCAAAGGTGAAGAAGATCATGGAATAAACCAAGGTGGTGATCTATGCCGAGATGCAGTAACTGTCCTAGGAATAGGCCTATACCTATGTGTAGGACTAGTGGAATGATGCGTATGTAAATGATACTTGAGTAGGTGAACTAGGAGTAGATTGTGATTTTGAGTAACATAGAATGTGATGTGTTAGAAGAAGTAGGTGGTGTGTTAGCTACTATTGCAGAGAGATGATGACCATGGAGTAGATGGAGGGACATCATCAATAGAAATGACCTTGATTGTTGTAAATAAATTTGAGTCACAAATGATTCATAGAAATGATAGATTGAGAGTGAAACGAATCCAATTAAGACCAAGAAGCATGTCACATCCCTCAACTGTGTTTCCAATGAGGAAAGGTACAAGCATAGTAAGAGGACCAACTATAACATGTAGTTTAACAACACCAAAGGGTTTGTTGAAAGGATATTCAATTTGTGATGGAGGATAACCGATAGCCTTAAGAAGTGAAATAGAATGCACTAATGGGCCATGATGGGTCAACCTTAGTATTGTTGATGGAGGTCGAGCCAACATATGCCTTGATATGTAAATGATTAGATGTAAAATTCACATGATAATCGATGTCAAAAAAATAAATGATTGGTGGCGAAGCATCAGTGTTTACAACCAAGAAATCAGAGCCCTGATGGGGAGAAGGCACTACGATGATAGACATAATTAGCAGAGGAATCAGTCATTTTTGTATTATGTTTTGGTAAGGGGTTATTAAAAATCTTAAGTTTATGATTTTCATTAATAGGTGTAGATGTTGTAGATTCTTTGAAAGCTCAATTTGACCATTGTCAAGAAAATCTTGAATGAGATGTCGTAACGAAAACAACGATCAGTGGAATGTCCTATGTGCATTGATGATAATCACAATAAGAATGTCATCAAAATTACACCCTTTTGGTCGAGATGGATCAAGTTGTAGAGGCGATGGTAAGGTAATAAGATTACTATCGATGAGTTGTGGTAGAAAACACTCGGAGGTGTACTAAACTTAGTAAAAGTACACTTGTATGGTTGTGGTCGAAGCTCCCTAGGAGTAGAGACTGTGTTTATAGTGGTTTTTCCATCCATGGGTTTAGTTGTAGAAGGCTTAAAGGTGGGCTTGTTCTGAAAATGTGTGGATGATGATGTTTTCTTGATATTTAAGTTTTCCTATTGCCAGGAGTTTAGTCTCATGAAGCTTGAGAGTTTGAAAATTTGATCGAATGAGGAAGAGGTCTCAAAGAGAATGCTCTCCTGAAGCGGTGGTAATAGACTCTTGAATAAATAAGTCCTGAAGCTCAAGGAATCTGCAAAGTATGTTAGTCATCTTAGCTAAATTGTTTTTATATCACAAGACATAATCGGATAAGTGTTCGTTGGACCCTTGCTTGAGTTGTGCTAGTTGAGCATAGGAGATCTTAGAGCCAATGTTGATAGAGAAATGTGTGAGAAAGGCATCGGCCAAATGCATGAAAGAGATACTTGAATGGACAGGTAGGTCATAGAACCATCACATCACATAGTCTTGTAAACTACGAGGAAAAATATTAGCGAGAATGGTGTGATCATCTGCATAGTCAAGACATGCTATGTGGAAAGCTCGAAGATGTTCTTGTGGGTCACCATGGCCTTTAAAAATGGGCAACTTGGGAGAGATGAAGTTAGGTGGAAATGAATAAGCGGAGATAGCCGATGCGAAAGGGGTATGCAATAATGAAGTAGAATCTAAAGATGGTGATCCTCGAGAAGTAGTGAATTAGAGCTAGTGAATTTGATTTTATAAATCTTGATATAAAGATGTGAAATCAGGAGTGTTTGAGGAAGAGCCAAGTTGCATATTAGGAGTGTTAGGGTGGGTGATGGGAGCGGTAGTTGTAATAATAGGAGCAGAAACATAAATGGGTGGAGTGGAGACCATGGGAGCCAAAGAAGCCATGACAGAAGTGGAAGCATCACGAGTTTCTTAGTAGAAATTAAAGCATGCAAGACATGAGGAAGATGAGTAGGGTTTTCACAAAAAACTTTCGGAAGTCAATATAGCATTGAGTTGATCTTGATCAACATTGGTGTCTTCATCATAGGACTTCTCACTATCATATGCCTTTATTTCATGAAGAGGACATTATTTGAATTATCTAAGGATTGTCAGTGTGAGCTGCAGAAGTAGGGATATCGGCCATTGGTTTGGAAATCCTACGGGTGAATGAGGGAAACTCACAATATTGAAAAGTCCCAAAATGACCACTACGAGTGATGGGCATATGAAGGAGAAGCCCAAGGAACAAGGGTATTCAAAGGTGGGTTCACCAAAATGATTAACTAATATGTAGTATGGGGGATAGTTAATCTAAGCTATGAACAATTGTAAATAAAGTAAATAAATGCAATAAAGAAGTATGTAAATGATATAAACAACTATGCAAAAGGAAATGCTAACCCTAATGTGCAAGAGAGAAGAGGAAAGAACTCAGTTGAATAACAAATGCTTGCATGGGACTATGTCACAGAGGTGACTAGAAAATCTAAAGGTGGCAACGACTGTGTAGAAGCTCCGAAAAGGATGGATCTGAATGATTCCTAGACCGGAGCACTTGAGAGGGACTCAGGTGCCTACAGGGCACTCTAGTCTGCAAAAATAGGTTCTCCTGGTCTGTGTAAAAGCTCTGAAACTAAATCTCATAGGGTTGGAGGTGGTCTGAAACCCTCATTGTGTATCGCATCAGATTCGTTTCCCCATACAGATGATGTCGCTTGAATAATCCAAGATGATGAGAAGACCTGCAAAAGACCAAAAAGAAGTATCAAAACCCTAAAAAAAGAAAGATGAAAATGAATGGGTCGATGACCTCAACTGCCACAACAATGGGCTTACTAATTGAGTGTTGCACTACATTTTGGACCCAAATGTAGTTCTGGTGAGTGTGTGCATAATGTGCCCTAGGTGCTCTTGTGTTAGTCACACTTTGTGAAGTAGTGAGAAATAACTAAATGTAGAAAATGTAATAGAATGTGTGCATGGAATAGAATAGAATCCTCCCCTATGAAGTGTGTGATGTTGATGCCTATCCTTTTGCCTTGATGATGGAGCTATGTGGATGCAAGTGATATCCAATACAATAAATGGATGCAATTCTAGATGGATGATAATAGTGAATGATGTTAGGTCCTCATTATGGTATCATAACTTTATATTTATAGGGTTCTCTTGATCTAATTTCATAATTAACTCAGAAATGGCTGACCACCAAAAAGATAAAAAGCTAAAACGGCTAGAAAGAGCCCAAAGACGGCATGAAAGTGCAAAAGGACCGAGGTGCCCCTGGTGGGACCAAGGCACCCACATGCACCCTACCAGACTAAAATAACACGAGATGATAGAAGTTGACTTGGCATGTGGTGTAAAATGTCAATAATGACGAAATAAAATAAAACAAGATGGCCAAAAGTTGTGACTACACTTTTTTATCTTTTCGTCTTTTTGTGATGTAGTAGAGGTTCATCATCCTTTGTGTTTTCCATCATCTCCTTTGTTGGGACTCTTATCACTTCCACTTTTCAGAAACTCCCACCCTTACTTGTGGATCCTCTTTCTATTGTGGGGTTGTTGCATTTCCTTCACTTCACTTGAGTATCCTTTCGTGAATGTTCCTCCTTCTCACTTTGACATTTCTACGGTCGTGATATTACCTTCGCTTCCTTAGCACTCATTTTCTATACCTATGTCACACTTTCGTGGACCAGATTCATAGTTCTTCGTTCTGTTACCTTTGGTTTCCTTCATGGATGGGCGTACTTATAGGTTACCATTTATTTCCTTCCCAATGATAGGAACATAGTTCGGTGTGGGTGGCTTTTCTTCTATCCAAAGACAGAGGACCACGTCATCGACACTATTCTTGGAGACTTCCTAAAGTTGTAGAGTTTAGATCTGTCCATGACATCTTTTTGGTATAGCGCCCCTCCGTCATCTCACGTTCATGCAACTTCCACTCTCACTTTTATTTTTCTTAAATTCCATTTACTCACCTTATTTAATTAATTATTAAATGGGCTCCATGTGGACCCATTTGATAATTAAGATTTTGGCATTTCTCTCATATCAAATTATTCAATCCATGGGTATTAATATACCCATCCGACACCCCTTTCTTAATTTCAAATGGAATCTTTTATCTCACCTACCATGTCAATCATGCTCCCCACTCCATCTAATAAGTCAAACCATGGGCCCCACGTGATCACATCATATCTCTTAACTCGGTTACTCTACCCAACCCGGTTACTTATTAACCCCAATCTAACCTCACCTCCAAGCTATAAATATGGGTTTTCCCCATATTTCAAAAACCTGACTCGACCTAGACCGACCGAAAAGGAAATAAGTTAGAAAATTTGGGAAAATGTTGTTTTGAATTCTAAGCTTCTTATTTATCATTATATTCTCACGGTGTCCTGGTAATGACACTATAATCCCCACATATCTGCTCTCATGATTACTTAGTTCACGTAGCGTGGTTCTTGTTGCACATGTTGTGTTTGGATCAGATCAAGCATCATCTACATACCCACAACGTCAGTTCCTTTGTTCATCAACTTGCATGTTATTTGTTTATCTTGTATTTTATCATTATCTTTCTGGACATGGGGGTTGACATCCTCCAAGGGAGTTAAAATCCTCTTGGAACCGGCATTGTCAGGAACCCCGCATATTGTTATCTAATCTTATCTGTTTTAGTTTTGTAGATCTAGCTTCTTTATATCACACATCTATCTTCTTTGCACCCATAGATCCACATCTACATCTGAGGTCCTAAGCCCTCCATCATTCAAAGTTTTGGTGGCTTCTTCAGTATCGATCTTTCACCCACGCGAGAATGAAGTTTCCTGTACAACATTTGGCATGCCCGGTGGGACCGATCCTAGATCTGGTCATTTTGTTTGTTATTTTACTCATCTTTTCTAACTTGCTTGTTTGCAATATCTTAGTATTTTTTTATTTCATTTAGTACGGTCACTCATTGAAATCACCAGAGGTACGTGCTCTTCTTGTTTTCTGTTGAAATCTACCCACATGGGAATGAATCCGAAATTAACCTTATTCTCCTAGTTGTCATCACATGATATATATTTTGCATCTTTCATTTTTCCAACTCACCTGTTCACGGGTTTATATTATCTCCATCCTTGTGGTGTGTTGTTTAGTCATGTTACTTACATTTGTCATTTTTTTCTCTCAAGGTAAGTGTAGTTTTTTTTTTGGAAAATATTATTTTTGTTGTTTATAATATCGATATAGTAATATTATTGTTATTATTAAAAACAAAATTAATAATAATAATAAATAAATAAAATTAAAATTTAAAAAAAAAAAAAAAAAAAAAATAATAATAATTATTATTTTTATCCTAACTTCCCCTCTCTCCCTAGCTCTCCACCTATCTACCCCATCTCTCCCATCTCCTCCCCACTGAGCTATTTCCTTCACCCCACTTCACCAGTCCCTATCCACCACATCCCATCCTCGACTTACCCACGTTCCTCCAGTTCCCACCTCCACTCCACTCTCTCCCATGGTCTCCACTTTCTCTCTCTCAATCGAGCTCCATATCCCATTTCCTCACTCACCCATTCATCCCCAAACTCCTATTCCTCCTCTACTCCCAGTCCTCTCTCTCCCTCACCACTCTCCCTCCTCCTCCATCCCACTCACCCATTCTCTCTCTCCCTCTCTCCCCAAGTCTCTCCTCTCCCTCTACTTCCCTCTCATCCACTACTCCACTCCTCCACTCCCCACACCCTCCACTCGACTCCTCTCCACTCCTCCCATCCTCTACCCTCACTCCTCATCTCCGAGATCCCCATCTCCCATCTCCCTCATCCCAACCCATTCCCTCCATCCCCTAACTCAACCATTCCCCAAGACCCCTTTCCAAGCCACTCAATCCATTCCCATCACCCTTTCTCTCTCAACTTGTTCTTCCACCTCTCACAGTCCACTCTCTTCCCACTTCACCCCACTCCTCATGCATTCCCACACCACTCTCTCCTCACTCCCGTTTTCCTCCATCAACCATTACTCCTCCCACCTGGAAAAAACACATCTCACATCCCCAAGCAGCACTCGACTCCTCCATCTCAAAAATAGATCTAAAAAAACTAAAGAACAAGTAATTAAATCTAACCAAGTGAAAATTCTGAAATAACTCCTTCCACTCTGTTCTTTACCTAAGGAAAACCACTTTCCTTCCATGAATTAATCTCCATTGATACATCATCCATATCTGTTGGAGGTAGCAGACTCTCTTATCATCCACATCGAAGAGGGAACAATTGATCTGTCACTATCTCATGTAATGAGTAGAGAATAACATAAAATGAATCAGATATCAACTCACATTCATATGCAATTGATGAGACATCTATTTAAAATTTCTCGACTTAGTGTTGAAATCATCACAAATCAATGATTCAGATCCTCATCCATCATCATCCTCTTCTTCCACCTTTACTTTAATTTTAGTTCAGCAATATTTGAGGATCGACTACATTTTATTATTTGCATAGGACATATCCAGTGTTACATATTCCCCATTTCATACCTGATACTAATTGTCCTAAATCCATCAAAATAAATAACATATCATACCGTATTCTAATCTATCTAACTCACCCCTCGATCTCATCATTCCTCTTTCTTTCATTCACAACTCCACACAACTCATTGGGTAACTTATCTCTTACAGTTCCCATTTTTCAACCTTTCTTGTTTTCCTGATGCATTTGATCATCCTATGCTACAGGCCCGTATTTTAAATCAAATTATTATGCCTGTCGAATCAAAATTCTTTGACATGATCAAATTTTGTGGCTTTAAATTCCATTTTTTAAAGATATATCTAAATTTGTGCACATATGGATTTGGTATTATACACCACTGAAACAAAAAGAATCATCCACTAAAACATACTAGAAATTTAATTTTCAAAATTCTTCACATCTGTCATGATCTTGTCAGTTTTTAATTTTTTGCATGTAAATATACGATTAAAATCACATAAAGTCATATAAATAGTCATTGTCATATCATGTTAAATTTTTTATTTTTTATTTGTAATTTGGTTTTCATTTTCATAAAATTTTCTTTTAGCCACCATCATAAGTCTCTTTTCAATTCAAATAGTAAATTAGTCATCACATCATCCTTTAAAAGTCTACACTTCCCACTCACTTTTCATCTTGTCCTCCCATTGATCATATTCCTCCTAAAAATCTATTCACCTATCCCCATCTACTTTTCTTCATTATCTCATTTAAGTCCACGATCACTCATTATATATGTTATTATTATTTCTAGTTCATATAATTAATAATGAAAACAAAATGTACACATTTTTTTTTTTTTTTCAATTTATAATTTTCTTTTAAAACATAGTTCATTTAATATTTCATTAATAATTTTTTATTTATATTTATCATATGCTTTTATATTATTTTTTTTTTTAGCTTATCTCATTTATTTCATAGTTATTAATTATTTTATAGTTTAGTTTTATTATATGTCCTATTAATTTTTAGTTAATTATATTAATTATTTTTTTTTTTTTTTTTTTATATTTTTACGGAGGTACTTTTTTTTAAATAATATTTTTTTAGTTTATTAATTATAATTTTATCAAATTACATTTATTTTTTTTTTTTATTTTATTTTTATCCACATGGGTACACTCCACCAACTTTATTAACAACATTTTCATTTTTTTCAAAGACCAATATTGAAATCAAACACATCACACAAAACATTTAACTAATTCCTTTTTGAATATTTTGTAAAAATTTATTACGACCATTGACCATTAAATCAATGCATTTCAATTTGTCAAAGACCAAATTTGTAAAACAAAACACATCATTTCACACAATCATAAATCAAAAAGCGATGCCATTTTAGGGTACCTCATGTTTGCACTTTAAGGTCACTTGACGTTCCTTCCTTAAAATATACATCATCACACACATGCAATCAATAACGAAGGAAAAGTGTTCTCCAGGTTTTTCATTTTTTTCTATTTTCTCTTTTTGCATTGAATTTTCCCTTTTCTGAGTGATTGTCTACATCGAATGTCACATTTCATTTTGGTCTAAAAATGAACCTTCTGCATCCTGCTTCTTGCTCACATAGACTAAATAAGGGGTTTAACTTCTGCATTTCACTTATCACACACTGCCTGAAACTTCACAAACATAATTAACACATCAAAACATTCCTCTCACCTAGTTAACTGATTGGGACTTAAACACCCAACAGAAACCGTCTCAGACATCTCCCAATCCAAAACTATCTAAAACCAACCTTAGACTTCTTTAGGCACCTTCATTATCCATTTTACTTTTTTTTACATCTCAAATTAATCATGATGATAAAAAATATTTTCTTGATTTGTTTGTCAACAAAATACATAAACAAATGTTTCTCTATTTCACACCTATTGTCTCTCTCTCAAATCGAGACAAAACAACAATCTGCTCCATCCAATAAATTACTTCTCTAATCTCACCCAACAAGATTCTAAACTCAAAACCACGTCCTTCAGTCACCCAACCTCCAGTCTCCATGGTCTCACCTCATGAGAACCATGTCATCCAAAATTGTCCCCACCTTGACACCAACCCTCATATCCCTCATCAAGCCAATCTTCCTAAATCAACTCACACCACCATCTCCCTCTCCTCTCTAGAGACACTCGGGCCTCCTCCTAACCCCATATGACTTCTTACTCCAAAAATCTCCTACAATCTCTCAATCCTCCCAATCTCCTAAATTGGTGGATCGCATTCCACCCACATCCCATTTTGACAATTCTATTTCATCCACTATTAATAGGCATGTCCAACCATCTCAACCTCTTCACACTTACATTCTTGCCCATCGTATGCTCCAACCATCTCAAACTCTTAACACACATATCCCCACTTATCATTTACCACAACAACCTACCCAACTTCAACAAACACATCATGTCCCTATTGTTCAAAGTCATCTATATGCAACAATCCCAACCCATGACACATGTTAATCCTTACCAAACAAGCTCCCCAAACACCCACATATCCACAAATTAATCAATTGTCTTATCAAACCATTCCACAAACATCCTATCCACAAACTTATCAACCACCTTATCAAATGATTCACCAACACCCACACATCCACAAACACATCATTCACCTTATCAAACTACTTTTCAAACCACACAACCAATCCAATCTCAACCTTACAACACCTCGAGTGATCAATTCATGCCTTAATGAATCGGTTAGCTAGTTTAGAAACCCTTACCTAGCACACCCAAGAACACCTTATCCTATGAACACATCTGTAATGAACCCATTCATCCATCGGTTCCAATCAAACCCTACCCTCCTCATTGGAAACTTCCTACATTTAATAAGTTCAACAACAAGGAAGATCCCCAACAACATCTCCTCACATTTAAACATGCATGTTGTCTTATTGCACATGATCATGATCTACTTCTTCACACTTTCCCCATGTCTTTGTCTAGTCCCGGTTGGATTGGACTGAGTACAACAATATCCCACGACATTCCATATTCTCTCTTTACTCAACTTGCAGTTGTTCTTAGAACACTTTTCTATCAATATCACATGCAAAACCACTATCGCTGATCTATATACCATTCGACAGTTTGAAGATGAGCCCATCACCGACTTCGTCACATGATGGCGTGGTGTTATAAACCAACTATCCTTCACTCTCCCACAAACCAACTCATTGAATTATTCTCACATTCATGTGTGCAAAAACATATATCATCTACTTTGTAGATCCAATCATTCCAACCTTTGATGAAGCTTTCACAATGGCTCATGAAACTCAAACCCATGCCATTGAGCAGGGTCATCTCAAACTCAGATCAATTAAACCTAAAGTTGAATCTACTAAACCATTCACACATAATGACAAGTTTAAGGGTGTGGCCAACACTATGGTCATTAAACCCTCATCCCCATCTACATCAAACACATGGTCTCAACAACGATCCCCTCAATCAACAACCAACTACACTCCTTGGGAGAATCATATAGTTTTGTATTTGATAAATTGATGACCATAAACTCCATCCAACTTCCTCCCATACGACCCATGGACAACTCACAAGCCAAGCCTATTTGGTATCACGAAGCCCACTATTGTAAATATCATCGAAGTCAAGGTCATGACATTGAGAAATGTCATTCCTTCAAAGATCGTGTCCAACAACTCATAAATCAAGGGGATATCCAAATCGATAGCTCCACTATGCAAACTAATCAACCACCAACAAATCAAGCCACACCCTTTACATCTCAACTATCAAATGCTTATATGATTGAACATTGTCAATCAAGATCCCATCTTATCACCAACTCCACATGTTCCTACAGTGGACATTATTCCCATCCTTATGTGGAACTGTATCACACCTACATCAACTTTTACTACTTGTGTTGAACCTACACCTTCTCCTATCCTTATCACATCCACATCAAATTTGACTATACCATCCACTTCACCACTTCAAACATACCCCAATCTACCACATTAGATTCATCCTTAGCACCTATTTCAGCCCCACTGATATCCACACATATCCCTACATCTCTCACATCTATTCCTTCACCCACATCTCCTCAAACACACATTATTACTACACCTACATTACTCACAACCATCCCAACTAAACTCAGTTCTACTACATGCACCCTTACAACCCCACCTTCGACATCAACCCTTTAGCAAACATATCATTCTTACCCCTCGAAACATTTATGAAACAACCAGTCCCATCTACTTCTACACCCAAAATGCTCCTGCATTTGCTTTGTTGCATTACCCATAATGTCTACTCCATCGGTTATCACATCACCCACATCTCCAAATATCCCAAAATGCCTACATCTTTATCTATGCCAACTACCCCTATATCTATCATACCAACAAATACACCTATCCCTACCTTGACATCTTTACCTATATCTTCACCCATGGCCACATCACCCAGTCTACCCCAATACTCTTTACCTAATTTTCTATCACACCAACCAAATCCTCTCGATCTATAACCCTATCAAAGATACCCTTTGATCATCTACTTGAACCAACACATCCACCTAAATCAAATAAAGATGGTTTACCTTCTCCCTCTACAAAATCAACTCTTTCCCATGCCAAAACCAAAACAATCCACATCTCACATAGATATCATTAATCACATCATACAAACACCTATCTCTCCATTAACATCCTCATCTTGTTTTAGGACATTTTCTCCATTAATAACCACACCACCACTATCAGATCCTCCGGTTGAAATTATTATCATCCTGCTAGAGGTAAATCTTCTCGGTTGAAGTCTAAGGCTTGGGAAAACATCCCCGATAGTCCCCTGCATCCTCGAAACATTCAGAGTTTTCCCTCTTCTCAACAATCCAATGCCACAACATCTATTTTAGGATCAGTCTCTCCATCTACGACATCTTGCAACAATCAATCCACATCCAAATAATACAATCCTTCAACCAAATTTGATTTTCCTCCAAAACACAAAATTCACCCATCCAATCTACATCCACTTTTTCTCCTAACTCCAAGCTGAGATATCCTATCAAAACCCACAAGAGTTACCTTCCCCATGACACTTCAATGGGGTCTTACATAGATATCCTTCGACATTTAACTCAATATCTACCATCACACTTCCTCCCATTAAATCCTTTAATCCCTATGGTCCCAAGCCATCATGGTTCAATCCTAATTGTAGTTGCACTTATCATCATACCCCAGGCCATGACATCAACATTGTAAGGCATTTCGACAATCATCCACAACCTTATTGAGAAAGATGATTTCCTCATTCAGGGGAAAGTTCCTTCTCCATCTACATTGAATCCAATTCATATCCCATCTGTCGGTCTCCCATGATTCCTCCATCCACATCATCCCTTAACATCCCTCCTACACATGACATTCCTCCTAAGGAAGGTCCTCCATTGTTCATCAATACCACTTATCTTGCTAAGCACACTTGTGGTCTCCATCATTTATCCCATCCAAATCTAAAACAATCTCATCTAAACTCTTTCGACATCCTTTAACTCCTTCACATTTAACTCATTGGGGAACAACCTTCCCTCGCCCTTGAGCACATCATCCATACAAATCCCTTGTCACTAGGAGACTTCACTCCTTGACATTGTTTTGTCTACCTCCTTCACATTCATCCAATCTAAACTATTTCTACCCAAATCCTCACTCATTTTAAGTCCACCATTGTGGCCATGTTTATGCCTCTTTTGGGGCACCATATTTTTTTCATCAAAGTCCTCTTTTGAGGCCATGTTTTTCTCTCCATTGAGGGACCTTCTTCTCAAAGTCCACCATTGTGGCCATGTTTATGCCTCTTTTGGGGCACCATCTTTTCATCAAAGTCCTCTTTTGAGGCCATGTTTGTCTCTCCATTGAGGGACCTTTTTCTCAAAGTCCACCATTGTGGCTATATTTGTGTCTCTTTTGGGACACCATTTATTTCATCAAGTCCTCCTTTGAGGCCATGATTTTCCTTTTATGTTTATGTCTCTCTTGGGGCATCATTTATTTTCATCTAAATCATTGTGGTCATATGTTCATTTCCTTAAGGACATAGTTTTATTTCCTGCTTGTCTATCATCTCATCTTATTGCAACTTCAATGTCTTCCCTCTCTTGGTGGTAAACCAGAGACGTAACCTCTTAATGCATTGCACTTGCGACTAGTCTACTATTAGCATATCTACCAATGAGCACTTAGTTATATCCTTAGATCATTCCTCCATCCTTAGCCCCTTCCATTTGTCATTGTAATGATCTGAATTATGTGGTCTACCTTCACTACTTTGATGTGACCCCATAACCATTACATCCATCACCTTCTCATTCTCCTATTGCAGCCATGCAAAGGGTCCAGGGTGTCTCTTGTACATTCATTATCCCCTCCTAAGTGGTCTACTTTAGCTATTCCCAGCTCTCCCCCATGTGAAGCTAAAATTCAAGTATGCAAAAGGAAAAATCAAAGTTATCAAAAATAGACTGATCCCTCGAAGGACAGTTGTTCATGCAAAAAAAAAAAAAAAAAAGCATACAAATCAAAATCAAAGAAAAATCAAAAGAAATAGACCGATCCCTTGAAGGATGGCTATCATATTATTCTTGCCATCCATATTATGTATAAAGTAGACCATACCCTCGAAGGATGGCTACTCTATTATTATGGCATCTGGAAGGTTTCTCATTGATTAGCCTTCATTTTATCAACATTTTCCGAAAGCTTCCCACATTGATCAACTTTCTTCTATTGTTCTTTCCCTTTCCCAGAGCTGGGGCATAGACTTAAGGAACACCACCTTTGGAGAACCTTCTTCCCATGTACAAGTTACATCTCAATCCCTTTGTCATGTCAACATTAGGATTACGAGCATCTTTCATCCATATTTCCCTCATGGTCTTTTGGTATAACTAACTATCGTTGGTTATGTATTAACACCTACTATTGGCTACAAGTGCAATGCCTTGAGTGGTAACCTTTCTTGTTTATCTCTAATCCAGTTCAAAACATAGTTTCCTTGTATGCCCTTGCTATAACTATGTTCCATTCATCTCATCAAGGTAATCTTTTATCAAAATCACATCAAATTTCACACTATCTATCCATAATATCCATGAATGCACTCACAAATACACTTTTCGGTTTGTGAATTCTACTTGATCATCATTGCAGTTTGTGAATCCTACTTGAGGATCCTTCTCAAGGAAAGTTCATTATCCTGCAACTCCTTATCTCTCAACATGTTCAACAATGTCTTTGATCCATTTCTCTTCACTCCCCATTTCCACTCATCACCATTTGTCTCCACATCATCCTTCTCACCTTTCTGTCCCCTTTCACCACGCCAGATATCTTACTTGTCTTTCCTCTTGAGTTTCCCTTTCACTCTTCCACTTTCAGTTTGACAATCTTACTTAACCATCCATACAACCAGAGAATCTTAGTTAAGGTATATCTTCTTCCTTGGATCCTCCCATTTGTAGAAGCTTCTCCACCATTTCCTCTTTTAGGATGACAATCACCACCACAAACGTCTTTCCACTCCTCCTTTTCCACTTGACACTCTTGCATCATCACTCCCACCACGTGGGCATCCCAATTAAGGATTTCCCTTACACTCTCCATCTACACTACATATGTTCCTCCATCCACTCATGTCACACTCCTTTGTTTCCTTGTTATCACTTTGATATCACCTCCTTTCATCTCTTGTTCCATTTTGGTATACACTTGCTCAGTCTTTTCATCATCCTTCTTCTTCTTCGGCTTGGTGATCCTACTTAACCATCCCCATCACAGGGAAATCTTACTTAAGAGTTCCTCTTAAGAATGGTTTTCCATCTGACCCTTCCACCTCCCATCATATCTTCCTCATCTTTTGTCTCCCACCTCTCATCATACTCATCCACTCCAACCAACCATTCCACACATGTATCCAATACAATGTTGTCTTTCTCCTTCCATATCGTCATCATTGCTCGGTTTGGTGATCTTACTTAACTCCTTCTGTGGCATGGCGATCTTACTTAAGAGTCCCTCTTAAGCATGATCATGTCATCATCTGCACTCACCCACTACCCCACATTCTCTCCATCTACATTTTCTCATCATTCCCCATCATCATCATCTCTCTCCTCTTCTTTCATTCTCACAAACACCACTTCCTACTTGGTCCCTTTTTCATCTCCATCATCCATCATTGGGTAATCTTACTTAACCATTGCTTCTCCATTCATTTCATGTCTTGTTTCTTCATTTTTCTCTCATTCATTCTCATCCACTTGCATCCTCTCCTCTCTTCATCTTCCTACACATCGTTATCCCTCCTTTCTTTACTCTTTCCACTCCATCTTCTAGAGTTCTCCCACATATCTACCCCCATACTTACCCATCATTGTCATTGATCATCCCCTAACATTCTTTCATCATCATCTTTTGTTTCCATGCTAGTAATTATCGGTGGACTTCTCCTAAAAATCACTCATCCCCATTCTACACACTGAATCCTTTTCTTTGACCCCCTCCATTCTATCTTCATTCCTTCCTTCCTCTGTGCCCTCTAATCATTATCGGGGACTTCTCCTAACGTCCCTTCATTGGCATTCCCCCTTCCATTCTTCATTTACTTTCTGCCTCATCTCATCTTTTGTCCCATCCTTTCCTACTTGATCATTATCGGTGGATTTCTCCTAACATCCATTCACTGGCATTGCCTCTCCTATCCCTTCCTTTCTTTTTCCTCACCACCTCTCCATCTTCCATTCTTCCTTGCCAATTTCTTCATTATCTTCATCATACACCCTCTCTCTATTTTCTCATCATCAACTTATCCTCATCTCATGCATCTCCACTTCTTTTCCAATCTGTGTCATTCCTCCCCTCAAGCTTCTCTTTACGTTCCTTATGCTTCTCACTCTTTATCAAATATCTCCATTCTTGGTTCCCTTCCTTCTGCATAATTTTCTCCATTTGTCTTCTCCTCCTTTCTGATCCTCATCTTATTTCACTTCCTCTACATCGTCTTCTTCTCCTTTTTTTTACCTCACACTTCCTCCTTACTTCCCCATCGATAACCTGACTCTTCAGCGTTGTCCCATCTCCTTTATCATCTCACCATCCACATGCATTTCCATGTGGTCAGTTCCATATTCTTTGCCTTGGATTTCCTCACTATGATATGTTCCTTCAATTTTATTTTCTCTATCATCTCTTTCATTTTCCATTACTTCTCTCTACCTTCCTCTGCTTCATCCTCCTTCACACCTTTCATTTTAAATAACTCTCTCTTTTTTCATAATTTCACCCTCTGCTCTGTCCTTTTCTTGTCTTCTCTTTGCTTGTCCTTCTTCATTTCCCCCTTTCTCTATAATCCTTCTTTGTTATCTTCTTCCTCCCCTTTCATTCCTTCTTTTCTCCTCCTCTCATCTCCGATCCCTCTATTCCATACCCTGTTGCCCTTCACATTCGGTCTTTCTTACTCTTCTCATAATCAACCAATCCTCTTGTCTATTCCCTTTTCTCTTTCTCAACATCCTCACACCTAGCATTCACGGTCAATGCCAATGTTTCTCCATTTATGTACCACCATCGATCCATTTCATTACCATTCTTGTTCTTCTCTCTGCAGCATTGACCTCTTCTCTTTTTGAGAACCCTGTCACATCTTTTATCTTCACCAGTCCTCTCATAGGGGCATCATCATATCCATTTCTAAGAATCTCTTCCCATCTTCCTTTGACATTTTTGTCTTGGAAGATACCATAATGACCATCACCTATCTGATCTTGTTCTCTTCCATGAATATTTTCTCTGCTTTTTTTTGTCAAAAAAAGTATCTTGACTTCTTATCCTACTTATCAAACAAGTAGGACTTTTTTTTTTCACCTTCTAATTTTCTAACACTTATGCATCTTTCTATGAAACATGATTACCATCATATTTATCACCCTTTTAGGGCATTTTATCTCACCCTTCTATCCTATCTGCTCATCATGTGCACATTTATGATTATTCCCCCTGGGATATCTTATTTCAACATCCATCTATGTCTTATGTTGGGGCACCTTTTCATCCTTGTACTTTCAACATATAACTCACTTTGTGTCCTTCTCATGCCCCAGTGTTGGGGCATCATTATCTTCATCCTCGTCCCTTTTGTGGATGCATGATTTTTTCATTGATTCCTCACCGAGAAAAGGATTTTGCACATATCTTTCACATTCATTTGCACATATTTTGATGTTTTCCTATGACCCATTGGTCATCTTGGTTTACATCCATACTGCAGTGGTCTTCACCCACTCACTGGTCTATAGAACATTGTCATCTGTCTCCATTGAGACCAATTTCCTCTACCGATGTGATATTGGAGTCACCACCATACTTTTTTTCATTGTTATTGCGATCCTTTTTTTTCCTAGGGCATCTTGCCTTTGGTCATGTCTTCATCCATCCTCGGACACATATTTCATCTAACCCTTTTTGTTTTTGTCTCGTGGCTTGCTATCGTAAACCACTCAACAAAAAGGGGCAAATGTAGACACCAATTTTTGGTATAGCACCCCTCCGTCATCTCACATTCATGCAATTTCCCTCTCACTTTATTTTTCTTAAATTTAAATAAATCCCATCCATTTACTCACCTTATTTAATTAATTATCAAATGGGCTCCATGTGGACCCATTTGATAATTAAGATTTTGCATTTTCTCCCATATCAAAATTATTCAATTCATGGGTATTAATATACCCATCCGACACCCCTTTTTTTAATTTCAAATGGAATCTTTTATCTCACCTACCCATTCAAATCATGCTCCCCACTCCATCTAATAAGTCAAACCGTGGGCCCCACATGATCACATCATATCTCTTAACTCGGGTTACTCTACCCAACCCCGGTTACTTATTAACCCCAATCTAACCTCACCTCCAAGCTATAAATATGGGTTTTCCCCATATTTCAAAAGGGCCCGACTGACGCAAAAAACAGACCAACAAAAGTTAAGAGAGGAAATAAGTTAGAAAATTTGGGAAAATGTTGTTTTGAATTCTAAGCTTCTTATTTATCATTTATTTCATGGTGCCCTGGTAATGACATTGTAATCCCCACAATACTCTGCTCATGATTACTTAGTTCACGTAGCGTGGTTCTTGTTGCACGTTGTGTTTGGATCAGATCAATAGCATCATCTACATACCCACAGTGTCAAGTTCCTTTGTTCATCAGCTTGCATGTTATCTGTTTATCTTGTATTTTATCATTATCTTTCTGAGACACGGGGGTTGACATCCTCCAAGGGAGTTAAAATCCTCTTGGAACCGGCACTGTCTGGGAAACCCCCGCATATTGTTATCTAATCTTATCTATTTTCAGTTTTGCAGATCTATCTTCTTTATATCACACATCTATCTTCTTTCCCATTTTGTGAATATAACTCCCCTTCTCCACTTGGTGATTCATGATTTCGAACTAAGGGTTACACATCACCCTCTATATGTACACCGCTTTCATTCGATCTATGTGAGATGGAATTATGAAATTTTACCCTTTTTTAATCTTTTTATGCACACTTATGATTGATGATTGTCCCTCCATGAGACCTTGTCACGTTTCCAGTCACAACTCATTCGTTGTTCACACCATCCCACATGATCCTCATGCTTCACATTTTCACATTATCCCTCATACTTAGCATTGAAATTGAGTTAGGAGAACTATAGGATGTGTTTTTCTTTCTACAAACCGGGATGGTGCACGAGAATTATAATTTTAATCATCACAAAAATTATCTGTCAGTCCGTGCCATATCAACTAATTTCCAATCAACTCTATAAAATGGGAGCAAAGAAATTTTATGGTGATGTGTTCTACAACATGAAAGGCAAGATATCCTAAGTGAATCACACACAAACAAATTGCATTTGGTCACTCTACATTAGATGCTACAACTCGAAGGTCCTAAACATGGGATTTTGGTGGCAAATTTTATTCAAAGATGCGAAAAAAATATGCCAAGGCATGCGACCAATGTCAAAGAGTCGACAAGCCGAGAAAGCATGATAGTATGCCTCTAATTCCGTGAATCACCCAAAACCATTTGAAAAAGGGGCAATTGATTTTCCAAGCCAATCAACCTTGAAATGTGACGAACATGTGCTAGATATATTAACATAACAATCGATTATCTTACACGATGGGTAGAAGCAACACTAACTAAGGATTGCACGGTAGCCACAAAGTGGCATGATTCATTTGGGGAGATATTATAAGCATATTCAGCTACCCATTGAGCCTAACAAATGATAGAGCAACCCATTTCTTGAATGATACAATTCATGTTCTATTATACAAATTTATGGTTTCGCATCATAAGGCTCCCCCTTATCACCCACAGGCTAAGCACTGGCACAATGGAAGCCTTTAAAAAAATCTCATCGAAGGAAGGACTAGGATGAAAAAGTGTCAAGAGTACTTTGGGCATATCAATAACATACAAGTGCTAAAATAAAACAACTCCCTTTCAACTTGTATATGGGAAAGACGTCATGCTACCAATCAAATTTTTAGAACAATCATTAAGAATTGCATGCATTGCTAATATCAAAGATGAAGACTCAATACAAGAAAGGTTAAGGAGGTTGTTATAGCTAGATGAAACATTATTACAAGTGAAGTGTTCAGGAACATTTAGAAAATGAGTCACAAAGCATGGGATGATTGTAACCTCAAAAGAAAAATGCTTATCAAAGGTGCTAAGGTTTTAGTATATGACTCTAAATTTACATGACATCCAGGAAATCTCAAAACTCATTAATAGGGTCATATGAGATAGTTGATATATTTCCAACTAGAGGCATGCAAAATGATGGATCTTAGCGGCAAGTTGCTTCTAGGCTACTTTAATGGGATTAGGCTAAAGTTTTACTTCTAGCCACATTGGCATGTAATGAATAAGGTGTATGCCATTAGATTAGTTTTTATTTAATTTCTTTAGGTTAGGTTTCTTTATGCTTTGTAATATGTGCTAAAAATTGTACACTTTGTTGTTTAAATTGACCTTACGAGAACATGCTCAAAAATCATCTTGCATAAAGGCATATGCAAAACTTTAATATGGGAGGAGTAATTGGTTGAGAAAAATAGTGAAGACATGTGAAATAAGTTTGACAATAAAGGTTGTTGAAGTGATATACAAACTTTTTAGAGAAAGGGGGCGCATGAAAAGAAAAGTTAAACGAGACTCACATGTGTAAGTTAAAAATAAGTGACAAGGAAAGGAAACAAGGATGAAGTGTGACGAATAGAGGAATGAGGAATCTTCTAATAGGATGGTATCTTAATGTGGAACTATGGGAAGGAGGTGCATAAGAAATAACAGGGGAGACGTGACCTAAAAATATAAGATTGTTAACACGGTTGGGGGCGTGATGGAAAAATCTACAAGAAAGAGTCCCATGACACACACTTAATGGTCACTTAGAAGAAAGTGGGAAAAATGGAGCAAAGGATATTTATCAACAACTAATCATAAATGGAAGCTATGGGAACTAACAAATCATGCATGCAAGAGATAAATGGAGAAAGAATTTATTTATCCTAAGGAGGGTGTAAATAAGAGGATGTAATTCATTTTAGTTCCCTTGTAGTGAAAATGAGAGCTCAGTGAAAAATAGTGACATAATTTATAAATACGATTCAACTCGTGAGACTATCAAAAACACCACTCATCATTAACGCCACCTTAATATTTTTCATTAATAGATAGAGGATCGAAAAAGTGATTATCTTATCATAGAAATAACTAGTCCCAACCATCATTAACTTGGGGTCGCAAACCTTGAGAGGACGATGAACTTGGGGTAATTAATTACCCGAGGGTGAACCGGAGTGGTTTCCGGACTAAAAAGAAACAAGAAGGAAAAGCGCTAGAGAAAGGAAATAAATAAAGGCTCACAAGTTCCATGAGTATTTCAGGTTTCGGTATCTTCAAGTGACTCGTGAGGCTACATTAATTAAGGAAAATAACACCGAAGAAGAAGTTACTATCATAAAGGGGACACCAAAGCAGAGGAACGAATGAGCACTTCCATGCCATGTAAGGAGAAGATCACTATGACCACATGAAGTAAATCTTATAAATACCAAATCTCTAACACCCTCACCATTAATATTGAAATACAATATGCAGAGGAAGATGAAAGAGTTGGGGATTGGACCAATACCTGTAGCTTCAACCAAAATATCAAAATGCAATTATCTCACGCCTAGGCTTAATGAAACTATTGAGAAAGAAATGGTGCACCCAACATGATAGAAGGATAGTGAAGGAAATGATGTTTATGATAATAACATACAAAAATGTTGGAAATATAGGGGTCCTTTAGCTACTTGAACTTCCTTATTTCAGAAAACCATTAGAATTGTACCAATACCTTGTCTCACATGTCAGGGAAGGGTATTTCTATTTTGTAGGAAGGCACATGAAACTATCGCTCCACCTGATCAATAAGGAAACATGGCTCAACAATCATGGGGAAGATTTAGTGCAAGCCCTGGAAGATGATGCCTCTATAGACAACATTGGAGACCTCCTCAAATACAAGCACGGAGGGAAGTTCATGTCCATAGATGAACTCAAGGACCTTGGGACAAGATTCATTGTGCGACTACTTACTCTAAAGCTTACAGGGGATGAGAGGCGAGATGGAAGTTAACAAAACATTTCTAAACATTACACATAAGGTAGCACATGGGACATTTTTCAACTACTCCCAAATTGTCTCGTAAACCATAATAGTGGATGCCGACATGACCCAAGAAACCAAAGGGGTTAGATTTCACTAGGGTGTGATTCTGTTGTTAATAGTATTCAAGGAGATTAGCATACTAGAAGGGGATGGTGAACCATCATGGATATATCCATCCACGGATCCATCTTTGGAAGTGATGTATAAACCATTCATGACACCCCTAACACTCAATAATGCATACAATGCAAGGTTTACTACTTTTCTAACACACTTGCACAATGTATTTGAGTAAGATTAGATAATCTCATGTCAATTACCCATGCAGTGGTGGAGAGGAAGATTTTGATGTCACCATAAACTACTCGATGGAAAGGATCAAGAAATTTGATGAGACTTGGACACCATGGGCCAAGTTACCCTATGCTTTCACAACGAGCTACTTTGTTTGATATGTCAATAGATCAAAGGGGTAAAAAGCTCAATATTGATGCAAAAAGGGTAGATGAGGACATCCATGTGTTGTGCCAAACATACAAACACCCTAATCAAAAATTGCATGAAGGAACTCATGTCATATATATTTGTCACCTCACCAAGTGAGAAACCATATTGGTGAGGAATGAGGTTTAGAAACTCTTCTTTTATCCCGACCAAATAAACAGGATAATAAAGACAACACAAAAGATGAAGAACTCTATGAAGAAATTATTATGCCTAAATGTGCACGGAAAAGGAAATGAGAACAAGTAGAACGTGCACGAAAAATACAACAAGAAAAATAAAGTGCATGCACACATACAGATCCACCTACAAAGAGAAGATGATTGAATATGAAATAGGGGCCAAATTTGGTGTAGACGGAAAAAGGGAAAAAATAATTAGAATGTATAGTGACACAGGGGTCCACAATTGGCCTAATCCAAAAGGAGGTAAATATTGAACTCCCAATACAAAACTCTCCAGTTTAGGAATTTATCATTGGGGATAGTCCAGACGAACATGTGGGTTACTCGAGCCTTGACAGTCAAATAACATTTGCCCTCAAGTCACCTCCCAAGGTTATAAAAGTAAAAGCGATCCGAAGGAGGTTGCGCAGCGAAAGCGACAGAGGAGGTCATGAGGAAGGACGTGGTCGAGGAGGAGAAGTCAAGATAGAACAAGACCACTCAAGTAAGAGCTTAATCTGATGCTATTGTAGTAGTAAAATAAATATGCAATTAAGTATAAAAATTACACCTGCAACTAAGCAATAAGTTATGAAACCCTAATTACAAGGAGGAGAAAGAGATACTTAGGTGATTCACAATAAAATATGGAGTGTATCAAGTGTTGACCAAGTGAACAAAGCAGTAAGTGTGTCATACAGAGACCCAAAAAAATGTAGATTTGGAGAGATAAGATGGACTGGGGTGCCTGAAATGGAAGCGGTTGTCAGTGGGGGCCTAGGCTTGTTTCTAGGTGCTTGGGTATGTAGAAAAGCTCAGGAAACCTCCTCTGAGTGGTAGCAAGGTTTTCATTGTTATTCACCTTTGGTCACTCTAATGTCGCACAAAGATCATCGAGGTCACCGAAACTCCGCTATGAAATATGAACCTGTAAAGCCCTCAAATAGACATCAAATCCTAAAAAATAAAGATTCGAATGAGGGGTCGGATTGTCCTCAATTATCACAATGGTGAACTTACGATTGAGCATTGCACTACATCTCAAACCCAATGTAATTCTATGTGTGTGTGTGGAATTATTCCCTAGGTGGCTCTTGTGCGAGTCACTCTTGATACTGAGCAAGTAGTTAAATGTAAAGAAATGTAATAGATGTGTGCATGGAATATAATGAACTTACCTTCTATAAAGTGTATGCAGAATAACAAACCCTTGTGTCCCTTGTGATGGTGCTATATGGATGCAATGAAGCTCTTAGATGTTTGATGGATGCAACCTTAGGTGGTGATAGCTAATTCTTAGTGCTTGATCCTTTATTATGATCACATAACTTTATATTTATATGATTCCCTTGCTTGAATTTCGTAATTAACCTTGAAAAGGCCGACTACCAAAAAGATAAGATGCTCAAATGGATAGAAAGGACCCAAAAAGTGTGAGTAAATTACAAAGGGGTCAGGGGTGCCCAGAGGGGACAAGGGCGTATCGTCTGGTGTCCTAGCCTGGGCGGTAATGTCCGAGATGATAAAATCTAGAGTATAAAAAGGAAAACTTAGCAAATAAGGGTGTAAGAACTAAAAGAGAAATAAATGACAAATAAAGGTGGCCAAAGACATGGTTTGATTAGTAATTTTCTTACTTATGAACCATATAAATAGTAGTATGTAATTAGGACTAGAAAATTACTCAAAGTGTGTGATTTTGTGTCTACATTTTCCCCACTTTATGTTGGTGAGCGAAAAGCTCGATAACATAAAGTAGATAGAGATGCGTACCTGATAACCATGTAGATCGATGATGAAAGTGTGCCAAGGGACTAGACAAAGCATGGAGTGATAAAAATGTGAAGTGTGGATGCTAAGGAGGAGAAAGTGCAAAAAGTGATGATGAAAATGAACCTAGGGTGGAAACACATGTGTAGATGTTGAATGTACCTATTGTTGATGTTGATGTTGTTTTTTTTTGCGGTGATGTTGATGATGTTAACTACTGCTTCCCATATGGACAGGCCTCTAAAATAGAAGAACGAACAAGTATTCAAATATACATGTATATGTGTAAAAAGTATGTAAAAATGTTGAAAATGTGAAAAGAAACATGTGCACCTGATCTGTGATGAGAAAAAGGGTGTAGAAAGGATCCTGAAGATGTTGTAGAAGACCGAGTTTTTTGGGTGATCTCACGCCAGTTGTGTCGGTCGCAAGTTTTTTTGGGGCGATCTCATGCCAATGTCAAGAAATAAGTGTAGGGAGAAAATATGGTGTCGTTCTCCAACCTTTAACTACTTCCCGCAATATAGGACACCACTGCAGATGGTGTGCAAAATCGGTGAATGTGCTAAGGATTGTATGCCCTGTAAAATCCATTATGTGGAGTTCTATAGACTATGTTGAACTACCAATCGTTATGTAATTGCCCTGGTTATTAACATCCGGAAGGACATTGCTTTTTTAAGGACCTAAGTATGATTCCAAGCCTTATTTGAAACTAAAAATTGTGTTGTACTAGTACTTTTTTTTTGTTGTGGTAATGATGTATGGGGTAAATGATTCACCCAAATGATGCCCCCTCATTTGGGGTGCATGCGATGTCACTGAAGGAGTATGCGGCCCAAAAGAGGATTGATCGTTGTGTTGAAACTTTCCTTTAGGGAGAAAGGGAATGTGTTTGGTAGAAACTAAGGCACACACAAATAAAGTGGCTAGAAGACAAGTGTTAGTACAAGCAAAGACAAACACACATGTATAAGATGAAATATAAGCTAAACAGAGATAATGTGTAAGCTAAGACACAAGTAAACATGTAAGAAGACAATGTAGACCGTAAAAATTGGGTTACAAACATGGGACATCACTCACGATGTCGCAAGAAAATAAAGGTCGTAGTGGCCACAAGTAGATAAGTGTGCACACAAGACAAAGGGAAAATATCGCAAATAAGAGCATATAAAGAGCAAGCAATGACAAGTAATGTAACAGATAACCATGGAAATAGATAGTCCTTCATAACAAAATTTACATGAAGCACTCGTTAGCATATTAGAAAGATAAAAATTATGTCAAAACATGTATAATACGACAAAAGTAATGTGCTATGAAACAAAATGAAATAATAACACCTATAGTGTATGAAAGTGGATGCCCCCAGGAGCCTCTGTGGGACTAGTAATAGGTATTGTGCCAAGCATCCATGTTGCGTGTAATAGATCTGTATAATCTACAATCACAAATAGAAAGGAAAGTGAACGCGTGCATGTGTGTATGATAAAGATAATGACATACAAGATATCTATCTAGCATGTGTAATAAGATGTACATGTAAAAGCATAAGTAAGCAAGAGTAAATGCAACCAAGATATGTAGTATGTTGTGGATGGTATGGAATGGAATGCAGTGATAAGGGCAACGTGCCCCCGAGTGGATGTGTATGTATGTAATGAGGTTCATTTATTTATGCCCCTTAATAGTCGAGAATGAACCATAAACGAGAGTGCGTCATTGAGAAATGGTTTGAATTGTGTGTACTAAAAATATGTGATCATCAAAGTGCAAAGTGTAGAGTGTAAGCATGTGAGTGAGGGAGTTGATTAAACATGTGAGTTTGATGAGGTCCATTTGAGATGTATATCCTCAACAATTGAGTATGGATCATGTAACTAGAGTGCATCATAGGGTAGTGTGTCACGTTGGTTGTGTAAGAGATATGTGTGTTGTGTTGTGATGTTTGCGTAGGAGAGAAAGATATCATGAGTATGTCGCTTGTGTAAGATGTTGTGAAGTTGTGTGAAAGATATTGATTTAGGAGTGTGTTTTGAAAGGGGTGTATTGTGAATACGTTAGATTTGTAGTAGGTTGTGTCGCATGTGAAAGTGTTGAGTAGGTAGTGTGTTGTGAATATGTAGATTGTGTAAGATGTTTGTGTTGATTGCTCATAAAAGAGATGTGTCATGTGATGTAAAATGTGGGTGTCGTAAAAGCATCGAGTGTGTAATATGTTGTAGATATGTCGAATGTGTTGTATGTTGTGTTGAAGATACGAGGAAAGCATGTTTTGTTTTTTGTTACGTTGAGTAGGTGTGAGCACTATGTATTGTTTGGGTGTTGAATACATGTGATAGGAAGAATAAGTCACAAGTATTGTTGATTGTGTAGTGATGAATATGTGGAAGAATTATATGTTAGCATATGATGTGTAATGTGCATGTGTAAGGAGAAGTGTTGTGTGTTGTGAGTGTGAGGTTCATGTGTATAGTATGACCTCAACAAATCAAGTGAACCATAAGACAAGAGTACATCATCGGGAAATGATGATGTGAGTGTGTGTCAAGATGTATATGTCATATGTGAAAGTCTAGATGTGAAGTGATGAGAAGATAAGACACTTGTTAAATGTTAGGGGAAATAGGTGTGATGCCCCCAAGTGTGTGATGAGAAAAGAGATCAAGTAACATCATCTAGGAGGTCATCATTGTCATGATCAAAACTGAAAGGTAAAGCATCTGATACATGATAAGAAATAGTATCGGGTTGATCATGTAGTGATCCATTACGGCGAAGGTTGTGCATGACCATTGTGTATTATTTTTTGGTGAAAGGAGGTATTGAACAACCATGTGCATACCAACGTGTAAGATTTTGCGAATAGCCAAGGAAGGAATCATTACAAATGAAAACATGACCGAAAGGCATAGGAAATGAAATGTCAATATGATCAGGATCTAAGGTGCCCCCAATATAGTCAATCCAATATTTTCTAAGTGTAAGGGGAGCATCACAAGGAGTTCGTAAGAAATAATGTGATATGAAATACATGAAGCCCATAAACAACAAAGTAATGTGGATGAAACCATGATAAAGATGAGGAGCATAGGGTGAAGGAAAGATGTCGTCAATCAAAAATCCTAGCCAAGCTAAGCCATCATGTGTGCATATAGTGTCATCGTAAGTAGGATCAAAGGGAATATACTCAAAATAAGAATCATTCATGAAAAGTGTACATGTAAAGGGAGGACATGTGTAGACACAAAATCACGCACTTTGAGTCATTATCTAGTCTCAATCACATACTACTATTTGCATGATTCCTAAGTAAGAAAAGTACTAATTAACCCATGTATTTGGCCACCTTTTTTTGCTTTATGCTTCGCTTTCAGTCTTGCATGTGTACTTGCTCAATCTATCTTATTACCTTTTGTCATTTGTCATTCTAAACACTAGCACCCAACCAAGATGTCAGCACCAGGCACCCACATCCCCTTTAGGCACCCTTGTCCTCTTTGTACTTTAGTCACACTTTATGGGTCCTTTATGGCTGTTTGAGCATCTTATATTTTTGGTAGTCGACCTTTTCGGGGTTGATTACGAAATTCAAGAAAGGGAATCATATAAATATAAAGTTATGTGATCATAATAAGGGACCAAGCACTAAGCACTATCTATCACCGCCTAAGGTTGCATCCATCAAAGGCATCTATAGCTCTATTTGCATCCATCTAGCTCCATCATAAGGGACAAAGGTTGGTTCATCTACATTACACTTCATAGGAGGGGAGTCTATTGTTTCCATGCATACATTATTTACATTCTACATCTAGTTATTTGCTACTCACAAGTGCAATTGGCACAAGAGAAACCTAGGGCACAATTCTACACACACACACACACACACATATAACTACATTGGGTCTGAGATGTAGTGCAACTCTTAGTGATAAGTCCATCAATTTGGCAGATGAGGACAGTCCAACCCCTTTATATGCATCTTTTTTTAGGGTTTTGATGTTTTTCTTGGGGTTTTACAGGTGATTTATCCATTGCATGTTTACAACGACATCTGACAAAGCTCAACGACATACACACAAAAAGAAGCATAGAAGTGCAGACAACCAACGACGATATTAAAACTAGGTTCGACTATTTTTGTAGACTAGGGAACCCGTAACTCATATCGAGTGCCCATATGCACCCCTATCCCTCTCCAATCACCCCAGTGTATCCAAATCACTCAAATATATAACTTTATGAGCTTATGTGCATGGGTTTCCATCTTTGTTCAAATTGGTCTCCATCACGACACGGTCAACAACCTCTGTAAATTAGTTAAGGCTCTTCTAACCCTCTTTCCACATTAGGGTTTCATATTGTCTATCTTAGTTTTCTTCGGTATTATTTTAGTATTTCGTAGTCACAAAATCATGCACTTTAGACATTTATTTATCTCGGTCTCATACTACTATTTAAAAGGTTCTCAAGGAAAGAAAGTACTAATTAACCCCATCCTTTTTGCCATCTTATTTATTTTATTTCATATTTTGTGACCTATGACACCTATTTACCCAGTCATTTTTGAAGATCCTACATCATCTTAACCCTAATTGGGGTGCCCATGGGCACTCTGGTCCCACCTAGGGGCACCCTGGTCTATTTTCCACTTTTCACCATTTTTTTGGTCTTTTCTAGCCATTTTTCATTCTTATCTTTTATGTGGTCAGCCTTTTTGGGGTTAATTACGAAATTAGACCAAGATAACCCTATAAATATAAAGTTATGAGACCATAATGAGGGACCTAACATCATACACTACTATCACTCCATCTAGAGTTGCATCCATCTATTGCATTGGCATCCATATAGATCCATCATCAAGGAACAAGCTAGGAAATTTACATCACACTTCATATGGGGAGGGGTTATATTCTATTTCTATGCACACATACTATTACATATTCTACATCTTTCTATTGCTTGTTATTTCACAAAGTACGAATGACACAAGAGCACCTAGGGCATGACATGCACACACACTCCAAAACTACATTCGGGTCTGAAATGTAGTGCAACGCTTAGTTTAGTAAGCCCATGTTATGGTAGCTAAGATCAGTCTAACCCATTCATTATGCATCTTCTTTTTTAGGGTTTTGATACTTCTCTTTGGTCTCTTGTAGGTCATTTATTCATCTTGGAATATTTGGAACATTTAGTGTAGTTTGAAAAAAATAGTGCGACAACTTCCGAAGGTTACAAATTATCTTGTGACCACAAAAAACTAGTTTTAGAGCTTTTCTGCAAACCAGGATGCCCAAAATTCATACTAGAGTGCTTGTGGGTTCCCTAGTCCACTCGAGATCCTCCATATCCAGACTTTTTTAGGACTTCTACATGTTCATTCTTGTTCCCGAAATTTCCAGTCAAACCTGCGACACTATGTGATAGTCATTTGTTATTAGCTAAGTCATTTATCTTCCTCTTTTACACATTAGGGTTTTAATATTTCCTTTCATACGTTATTCTAGATCATTTATCATCTTTATTTACTACATTTACCTAGTTATTTACAATGTTATATGTCCTCCTAGATTAGATTAACTAGTTCTTAGCTAACTTATATATTTAGTTAATTTTAGTTAATCAATTTCATTATTCATTTATTTACTACAAACTTGCATTAGGTTAGGCTATTATATTACATTTTAGCAAAATCAACATGTTAATGGTGGATGCACATGTGATAGTGAAGTAGGTGGAATGACATCGGATGTGTGGGTAGGCCCCCAATAAAGTACCATAGCAATAGTAGTAGTAGGAGGAGGTGTTGATGTAGATGAGACTGCATCTAACATGCAAATAACACCTTCAAGTGGTGGTAAATGATCCGGAGTATCCATGGGTTGTGGTTCATTAGTAGTATCAGAGCGTGGAGTAGGAATTGTAGTATTGGGATCACGATCACAATATTTGAATGGGTCACGATCACTAGGAACTGTATATTCTATGCCCTCATGTAGGAATTTGACACAATGATGTACTATAGAAGGAACTTCTTGCATGACATGAAGCCATGGCCGACCGAGTAAATAGTTATATGAAATCGGAAATTCAATGACAAAGAAAATTTTGTTAAGGGTTTTGGGACCTATAGTGATAGGCAAAGTAATGTGACCTACGCATGGATGAACAAAACCATCATATTCCTAAGGGAAATATGCGATGGACTAACATTAGAAGTAGAAATACCAATATTTTCAAGGAATAACACATGATATGCTTGATACCAATATAGATTGAGTTCAGATCCATTATCGATAAAAGTATGCTTGATACCCATATTGTAAATGTGAATCATGATATGCAAGGGTGGATCATTTTCAAAATAGAAATATTAGCATTAGGATTAGATGAGAAAGTGATATGCTTTGAGAAAATACCTTGAAAAATTGTTTGATACAATCAATGGATGCATATTAGCAAGAATGCGAGTGGTAGCAAAGAGAGTTTTGATTCTATCTCTTAATTCGGATTGATAAACAAGAAATAATTAATAGAGATACTCATGATGAAGAGATCCTAGAAAGATAAGAACAATGGAGGTATGAGGATCCTAAGAGTGTTCAGATCAAGTTCGGGTTCACCAAAATGATTAAGCTAAAATGTGAAAATAAGAGCATAATCGATGTTATCAGTAGTAAAATAAATATGTAATTAAGTGCAAAATTAATCCCAAGAAGCTAAGCAATAAGTTATGAAACCCTAATTGCAGGGAGGAGAAAGAGATATTCAATTGATTCACAATAAAATTTAGAGTGTGTCAAAGTGTTGACGAAGTGAACATAGGAGTAGTCATGTCAGCGAGAGAGACCCCGAAAAATGCATATCTAGAGAGATATGATGGACTTAGGCGCCTGTGGGTGCCATGCCTATTTCAAGGCGTCAGGTATGCAAAAATCTCGAAACCTCCTCTAAGTGGTCGTAAGGTGTTCTCTATTAGTCTCCTTTGGTTGCTTTGATGTCGCACCAAGATCTTCGAGGTAGCTAGAAACCTCGCTATGAAATATGAACCTGTAAAACCCTCGAATAGACATCAAATCCTAAAAAGAAAGATGAAAAATGAGGGGTCAGACTATCCTCAGTTGTCACAATGGTAAACATATGAATAAGCACTGCACTACATCTCAAACCCAATATAGTCATGTGTGTGTGTGTGTGTGTGCGAAATCATGCCCTAGGTGGCTCTTGTGCGAGTCACACTTAATAGTGAGCAAGTAACTAAATGTAATAGATGTGTGCATGGAATAAAATGAATTTCCCTCCTATGAAGAGTATGTAGAATAACCAACCCTTGTGTCCCTTATGATGGTTCTAGATGGATGCAATGAAGCTCTTTGATGCTTGATGAATGTAACCTTAGGTGGTGATAGTTAATGCTTAGTGCTTGGTCATTTATTATGATCACATAACTTTATATTTATATGATTACCTTGCTTGAATTTTGTAATTAACCCAAAAGGCCAACTACCAAAAAGATAAGATGCTCAAATGGCTAGAAATGACCCAAAAAGTGTGAGTAAAGTACAAAGGGGTTAGGGGCACCTAGCGTTGGAGTCTTGGTTGGGCGCTGGTGTCCAAGATGATAAAAGTTAGAGTATAAAAAGGTAGACTGAGCAAGTAAGAGTGCAAGACTGAAAGGAGCAACAAAAGACAAAGAAAGGTGGCCAACGACATGGGTTAATTAATACTTTTCTTACTTAGGAATCATATGAATAGTAGTATGCAATCATCACTATATAATTACCCAAAGTGCGTGATTTTGTTTCTACAATGAGACCCATTGGTGGGCCTCGTGTTGATTAGGCATGACCAAAGAATTTTACAGCTAGGTGGATAGGGCATGGAGGTATGGGTATGACATGATGAGCTATAAAGCATTGATAGATAGGATGGGCCCGAAGCACTCATATGGATGCCGTATAGAGACTATGGGGGATGAACCGAGGATGTGGTGGAGTTATGTCGTATGCGGTGATCGAAGTGGTTGAAGGATTGGTTTCTAAGGAAGGTAGAGCTATTTTAGTATGAGAGAGTGACCCAAAAATTGACATAACACTCGGAGGTTCCCTCAAAGCCTATATATGGTGTCGATCACTACATTTAGCGAGGAGGGAAGGATCAAGGCCGGGGCCCACTAAATGATTTAGTCTAAATTGGTTAATATCTAGGGGTAGTAACCGATGGTAGATTATCTTAATCAATTAGTTTGTAAAGTTAATTATTACAATATCGGAATGAACATTAAGAAATGATAAGAAACAATAGTTAAAGCACTTGCAATGCGAGAGAGAAGATGAATTTTTGATATTCTACTATGTGTGATGATATTGGTTGATCTAATGACCGTAATAGGTTGGAAATGATCTAATCTGTCTATCTCTAAAATTGTGTCATGTAGATCTGGATGGACCAAAGTGGATGTGACGGGCCAAAGCAAATAGATGTTATGGCCCTTTTTGTACACTTTCATCCCTATTTGTACTTCAAGTCTATTTCCTATGTGGTATGCTTCTATTTCCCCTACTTCACACTATTGTAAGCTCCAACTTCACTTGAAACCTTGATCTTCATAATGTTCTTATAAAAAAACCTAACTACCCCGTATAGTACTCAAACACCCATTATCCTAAAATAAATAATTTATATGATCGATTCAGAATAACTTCGGCAGTCACCCCGTTATGATTGCACCAAACATTGTACTATATTTCAGATTATATGTAGTTCTGGTGTGTGTGTTTGATTCTAATCATGTCCAACCGAAGCTAAGTTTTCCCTTGTGTGTGTCACACCAAATAGCATGCTACAATACTTTCCCCCAATGTATGTGTGGTATGGAATTTAAAATACATGCCATTCCTATGTTGTGATAATGCAGTCCAAATGTAGTTATTATCCCGTTCTTTTGTTGAAAGGATGATAGTAGATATAATAGTTGCCTTCTCAAGTCTCTTAGTAAGCCAGGTATATATATGAGTTTCTTTGTTCAAATTTCAACACTAGTGACATAAAAGGATGACCCCAAATATAAAATTCAAATAAGAAAAGAGTGATGAAGAAGCCCAATGTAAATGTCTTAGAGAAAAGTAAGGTGGGGTCAAATCTTATGGGATGGCCCATAACATATATATCTTTAAGGAACATTCCATATGTTTCATTCTAAAAGCTTGGAAAACAAATTGTTAAGAAATGATAGCATGGATCCCTGTGACATGACCAAAAGTGGAGGAATAAGTCCATAAAACCATGAGGAGTGACAATCAAATAAATCAAAAGTGATATAAATTGGAGCCTTTAAGATTTATTCACTTATAATCTTCTCACTCCTTTGTGAGAATTATGTAAGAAATAATTCTAAGTTAAACTACTAAAATATTGAATCATAACTAAATAAAATGTAATATGATTAATGGAAACTAGTACATTGGAAGAAAACCCCACATATTATTAAAAGATGGCCCCAAAAATCACAAGAAAACACTATGTGCATAGAAGTTCTTCTATATAGATAATAAAATGGAGAGAGAATAAAATCTAGAGAAATACTAAAAGAATCCTTAAGAAACTCTCTAAAAGAAGATATTGAAGAAGTGTAAAAGTATTAAAAAGAAACCCAAACACTCTTGAAATAGAGTGAAGAGAGAATGATGATTTACAAAGTAACTTCAATCATTACATGAGTCAACCTTTTAGGGTGTGCCTAGTGTCACTATTTCCCACAAAGTGAAGGGAACAAAGTGGCAAAGGAATTACATTTGAATTTATATAACTCCAATATTTCTTGTAATGAGGAATCTATCTAATAATACAAAAGAGGTGAAGGTTGTAAACCACCTCACATTATCAGATTATGTGAATTAATAATTCACATGATATTAATAATACACAAATTTGGGATATTTAATATACCCAAAAAAGATTAAATTCCAACAAATTAGTTATCTTTGATAATTTTTGTTCATTTGATAAATTATGTTACACCTTGAAGTAATGAGAGGCTAAGCTCCTTAGAACAAACAAGCTTAAGTATGTTTCTAATTATTCTAATATATCTAATTCTAAGTTTCTTCACAAGTGTAATAATAAATGCAAACCTAATGATAATAAGATCGATGCTAAATATACTATAAGTTATGTATCGCAACTTACTAAGCTTTGGGTATAAGCTTCTCCTCGGGGAAATTCACATGATTTCCTTCTTTACCCTAATGGGTCCTTTAAAAGTTTATAGAGTATAACCTTTTATCTCTCCCTCTACCTATTGAGTTTGATACAAGTAAGCCTCATGGTAAATAATTTGATTATAGTACCTATTTTGATTATCACATATGTATTGACCATTCTACTAACAAATCCTTCAACCTTTGTCATGTCATCAATGATCTTATTGATACAAATACCATTGAGAACTTCACTCACCCCCTAAGCAATCTAAGCCTACTAATGACAATTCTAAGCCTAATATTTTCAATGACCTATTTTTTAATCACAACACTTCTAAATCTAATCCAAAAGTGCATCAAACTTATTGGGATCAACCTCTCCCTTCATATGATTGTCCAATGCATTACCTTATTGGTACTATCACTTCTAATTTTCCTCCTAGGCCTATTATTACATTCAATAATTCTGGTCTTTCTCATGACATTGTTTCTAATACATATTTGAGTATGTGTTGGTCTAAACCCTATTCATAGTGTCTCGATTGATAGTGTTTATAAGCGCAAAATGTGCACATTTACATTATTTTATTATCTTGGCTATACCAAGCAACACATGACTTTTGATACCAAGACCTCTCTTATGCATATTGGTTTACCTTTTATTGTGGACTCTTATACAATGGTTATTACTTTTCGGTCACTTCTTACCTAGCTCATGTGACATGCATTTACATATTCCTTGGCTTCATACTCTTAAGGATATTGCTTCTTTCACACCAATGCATCAAGTTTATTTAAAATAAGAAAGTTGTTACAATCAAGGGTACCCTATGCGATGTTACTTTGCCTAATTTTTTTACTAAGAAAGCATTAATTTTTGCACCTAATGTTGTCGCACATACTAATTCTACCTCTAGAGGATTTATCACTTGAATGCCTTTTCTTAGGTCTCCTATTGCACATCTTGTGACTTCTAAGCATGTTATACAAATTTGACTTGTAGAGGCCCCACCTACTTCTACTACACATGTTGCATATTCAAGGTTCACGCTCCCCTTTTTGTAGGTTTATCCATCACCCTCTTAAATCCATCATAAGGTAACTCTTGCTTTGCTCTTTCTATTTATACAAATATTGTAAAATAAAAAATTATTCAAATAATCTAATAAGCACAATACTTGTAAATATTTTCAAAATTTAAAATAAGGGCCTACATATAGCTTGATTTGTTATCTTTTCACTTTACATATGTTGTTCATCGTATGGTTTTATAGATGAAATTAATTTCTATATTTTTTAATACATGTGCATTCATGAGGCATCTTGAGCTTGATGCAGGACACATACATGATTCTACACAATGACGATTGCTAGCCCCATCCTATTCCCGGTAGTCTTGCTAATATGGGGGCATATTTTGCACTATTCAGGTGATTTTGTTTCAATACAATTACTTTCACTTCTTCATTAGGCTCAATTTCTTATATTGTGCTTTATGATATTTTTAGACTAATACGACTAACACATGTACCTTGTGTAGAGCTATCTTATCTTAATATATGTGCCTCAAGGATATTATCTTATATTGTCTTCACTTACTTGCACTTACTTTCTTGTTTTATATATACAACCTATGGACTTTTCTATGTGCATGTGCGACATTTTGTGTCCCTTGTTTGTGAGCTCTTGGGCCTTTTGTGTGATTAACATATGTGACATTTCTTGTGTACTTGTATGCTATTTTACCTCTGTGTTTGACTACTTGTCTGCTAGAATTCCTCTATGCTTGACTACTTGTTTGCTAGATCGCCTCTTTGCTTGAATACTTGTCTGCTAATTTGCCTCTATGTTTGACTACTTATCTATTAGATTGCCTTTGTGCTTGACTACTTGTCTTTTGATTTCCTATGTGCTTGACTTATTGTCTTCTTGATTGTCTATGTGCGTGTGTACTTTTATTCTAGATTACTTATATGCTTGATTACCTATGTGCTTGACTACTTGGCTACTTGATTTCCTCTATGCTTGTATGCTAGATTACTTATGCGCTTGATTTCCTCTATGTTTTCTTGTTTCTTGTTTATTTGATTTCTTTCTCTATGTGCCGGGTTTCTATCATGCATAATCTTGCATGAATAGGATCTCAATGGTGGCCACATACATTAACCATCCATGCGATCCAACATTGATTATTAAATGCATCCAACATGGATACACATCATTTCTTTTCGATTTGAGTGTTCTCTATAAACATCTTACTCACCTCAAAAGAGGGGGAATTCAGTGGAGTTTATTACATGGATATATTCGTACATCAAACACATAAATATAATTTAGAATTCAAGAATAGAATGGACAAGGTATAAATACTCAAGATAAATTAGATACAAAAAAAGAATATATTACACACAAGGAAAAATTATCTTTTATAGACAAAACCACCATATGTTATGGTCTAAGATGGATTTTTTTAATAGGGTATATTTATAATAGATTTCATATTTCTCAAATTTTCATAGATAGTTATAGGTTTTTTTATATAGGTTTAGATTTAGTTAACAAAGTCCGGGCATGGTCTACTACATTTTGGTACATAATGTGGGGTCATTGAGTACTTCATTCCTTTTTGACATTGCATAGCTTGAGTACGCTTTCATTACAAGGTATGCGAGACATGGACCTTCTTCTCCTTCTCGTTATATTAAGTATTGCACATATGAAACTCACAAGGCATCACACGATGGGGGCATATGACAAGTCACCCCCTTTCAAATTTGTGTTATTTTTCACTTGGACCTATATTTGTTTGCGGCGATTTAGTCCATGGGAATAAGCTTTTAGGTCAACCAAAAAAAACATTTGACACCCTTCTTCTCATTTTTTCATGGAGATTTTATTGGTAACTAGAAATCCCTATGACTCTCTCCTTGTTTTAGAAGGTTTTTGGGACAAGTAGAAAGCCCCACGACACCCTTCCTTTTGGTGTTGGGTCAAGTGGCACCCAATTACCTTGTGTCTCCAATATATCCTCTAACAAAATTGGAGATTGATCACCCCAATCCTTCATTAACTCAATTCTAATCTACATCTCCAAGTACAACAAATTTATGAACTTCTCCTTCGGTAAAACAAATAATTATGATCATTTCATGTTTTTTTCTCCTTTACTAGTTACAAAATTAAAATTTCAAGTTATAAATATATTTCAAAGTTGAGTTAAAGTTCAATTATTTTTATGGACATTGACTACACTCGTGTTGTAAGTTTTATCAAGGAGTATGTCAACATGCAAGTAAAATCAAAACCTCGAGCAAAGAAAAAGTGTGTTTACACACTCATGTATCTTTTCCTCAAGCAAATAAGAGATAACAATTTGGTTCAAGATGACATTTTCATCCCCAACCATCCAATGGTTACTTTTTCAATATGATATCCTATAGGTAAATCTTAATGTGAAAATTTATCTACAAATGCCTATATAATCAAGTATAACTCACCTATTTACCTCACTTGAAAGTTTCAAGAGCATACTTGCAAAATATATTCTAAGAGCCCTCCAAGATCACCTAAATCCCTTCAAAGCAATAACACAATCAAGAAACAACCCCTAAACAGTTTTAAAAACTCTCAACCAGGTTCAAGAATCATGCTTCTAAATCTAAAGACCTTCAAATTCAAGTCAAGTAAAGCACGCCAAGCCTTGGTTCCTCATTGCCAAGTAGTCAAGTTGCCAACCTAGTTGTATCCTCATAGATATTGCATGATAGGTGGAGAACTACACATAGTTTTAGGCCTCTTCCAAGTAATGCCAACATAGGTGGCATAAAATTACACTTCAACCCAACCACTAACCTTTTGTAGGGTATCCTATCTCGTGGTTAGGTATTTAAGTTATTTTGCATCATACAAAAGATTTCACAAATGTGTGATACCCGAGGTTTCAAAGTGAAGCACATTATAGTCAATTGTAAGGAAAAATCATAGAGTGCTAAAACATCATTGTATACAAATCGTCTAACATGTATTGAAGTTGTTTCACATCATACAAAAGGTTTCACAAATGTGCGACACCTAGGGTTTTAGAGTAAAGCACATCACAATCACCATAGGGACATACAAAGTTACAGAGTGACAATGTATCACCATACAAAATCGTCTAAAGTACCTACACAATTTTGTACTCCATATCCATAGACAAAGCATTGCCAAATCAATTCTATTATTTACACTTACACAATAGTATCAGTTCAACTTCCTCCATATGTAATCAGCTAAGTGGATCCACTTCCTTATATTTTTTCAATTAATTCCATATTCATTGTTATAAATTACCAATGAAAATATATCCCGATTTATACATTAATGTTAATATGCTACCTATTGCTAATCCATTGACCCTTAGATAAATATGAACACATTAACCCACACACTCTTATTTTTTTATTATAGGGTTGAATCAACATCATGACATTATGGCAAAGAAAGCTATGGGGAGAAAGACAACACTTTGCTTTGATAGCATACAACACTTTGCTATGATAACATGTATATTTCCTCAACAAAAATCCACTAGGACCTCGTGGTCCTCAACAAACCTTCAACACCGCGTGCTCCTTAACAAACTTTACACACCTCACGCTCAAACCTTGCATAAACTCACAATGTAAATGCCAACATTAATAAGGCACGAGGGGAAATATCCCATGTGGTGAAGCACATATAATAGAGGGTTGTAATAAGAGATTTTTGTATGAGAGACATGATAACATTTTCTATTTCTCTTGGAGTGGGGTTATATCCGCTCTAACCATCACATTAAGTATGCATAAATTGAATTACTTATGATTAGTCATTCTATATCTTTCCAAAGTCGTGAATCTTCAAACCAAACCCAAACTAATCTTAATAAGTTTGTGAAACCCTCTAACCAAACAAAACTAAGAGTTATCTATTTTACTAACACACTATTCAAAATTCTTGACAATAGTTAAAGAAGTTTTGCTTATACACTCAACAAATAACGTTCTAAGAACTAGAAGCGAAATCACATTAGAAAGAACATAAACTCATAATAAATTGGTCTACATTACATTAATCAATTGAAGAACTTAAGGGAGATATGAGGCTCACTAAGAGCTCTGTGTAGTTCTTGTTCAACGATTGGCATAAGATGAAAGCACATGTCGAGGAAGCTATTAAAAATGGGAATGGTGGAGAGGTTGAAATTCTAAAAGCCAACTATGGTTTCATAACCAACGAGTTGGACCATATTCATGCTATTCTTCATAGCTACATGGAGTGGAGTGTGGTCACAATCAAATCAACACTGCAACATCTCCAGACTCTGGGTCAACTCGTAAATGCTTATAGTGATGTGGATAATCGGGAAAGAAAAGAAAGGTGACACCTGAAGGTCTCGACTTGGTGTCTTTGGCTGGAAACATAGATGCTCTGGCTAAGGAATGGGCAAAAGTACTAGAAGGGCTTGAAAAAGCCAATAAGTGATCTTGGGAGGGGTGTTGTTTATTTACTTGTCCTGTGTCTTTTTCTGTTAGTTCTACGATGTTGTTAATTTCCTCTGTGTTTTTTCTGCTGCTGTTGTTTAGTCACTTTTTACTTTTTCTCCTGGTGGAGCTCGATATTAAGGACTTTTATAATATCTTTTTGATTGATTTGTAATGTTTTATTCTACTCTTATGGAGCTTTGACTTTGTATGGGGAAGGGACCCCTCAACCCCTTTTCACCTTTTATAAAAAAAAATTAAGAGCATAGTCCCATGAAAAGCCCCCTAATTTTTCTTGATTAGTCAATTTTTAAATTTATAAATAATTTAAACCAAATTTACTTCTTCATATTTAGTACAATGGCGAGACGGAAGAGGAAAATCAGTAATGACGAAGAGTTTCCGAAGATGAGTATGGAGGCATTACACCGTACAGAGAGGAGCTCTTAGGCATGTGCATCATACATAAGTTGATTATATGCAATGGTATGAGAAAATGGAAAGGATCGGGAAAATACACCTACAAAACTCACAATGGGAGGAGTGTAATTGACTATGCCATTTGCTCACAAAACTATATATCCAGAATAGAATAACTAGAAGTAGAAGAGTTTCCAGTGGAACTTAAATCAGATCACAAACCAATCTTTATGAAAATTCAATGTATAGTGGACCAACACAATGAAAATCAGGTCATGTCTAGCCAAAGTACACCTCATTTTCAAGGAAGCATTCTCCCAACTGAAAAGAAATCAACAAATTTTTAGGGCAACACTTGGGACAAGCTTCAAGAAAGAGCAAGTTCAGATTACGAGGAGTGAGTGGCTAATGCATGTTATCCAAAAGCCTTAAACAGTGCGAGAGCGAATCCTAAAAATAAGGCAACAAATAACTTCCCAATAAACCCATGGTATGACGAAGAGTGCAAAGCAACATGAAAATTGCTAAAGAAACCAGCCGGTAGAACAAAAGAAAATAAAAAAATGTATGAGCAGCTAGTGAGAAGAAAAAATGAGGAATATACTAGATCCAGAAGGAAGGAACTAATCTATTTAGGAAAATATGAACCAAAGAGGTTCTAGAGGGAACTCCGTAAGGAGAAGATGCACACGAGAGAACAACATAACAACAAAATCCTCTATGGGAGATGGAAGAGGAAAATCAACAATGGCGAAGAGTTTCTGAAGATGAGTATGGAGGCATTACACCATACGAAGAGGAGCTATTAGGCATGTGCAACATACACAAGTTGATTATATGCAATGGTATGAGAAAATGGAAAGGATCGGGAAAATACACCTGCAAAACTCACAATGGGAGGAGTGTAATTGACTATGCCATTTGCTCACAAAACTATATATCCATAATAGAAGAACTAGAAGTAGAAGAGTTTCCGGTGGAACTTAAATCAGATCACAAACCAATCTTTATGAAAATTCAATGTATAGTGGACCAACACAATGAAAATCGGGTCATGTCTAGCCAAAGCACACCTTAGTTTCAAGGAAGCATTCTCCGATTGAAAAAAATCAACAAATTTTTAGGGCAGCACTTCAAGACAAGCTTCAAGAAAGAGAAAATCAGAAAGAGCAAGTTACAAATTACACGAGGAGTGAGTGGCTAATGCATGCTATCCAAGAAGCCTTAAACATGTGCAAGAGAGTGAAGTCTAAAAAGAAGGCAACAAATAGCTTCCCAACAAACCCATGGTATGACGAAGAGTGCAAAGCAACACAAAATTGCCAAAGAATCCAAAGAGGTCGAACAAAAGAAAACAAAAAAATGTATGAGCAACTAGTGAGAAGAAAAAAAGAGGAATATACTAGATCCAGAAGGAAGGAACTAATCTATTTAGGGAAATATGAGCCAAAGAGGTTCGGAGGGAACTCCGCAAGGAGAAGATGCACATGGAGAACAACATAACAAAAAATCCTCTTTGGGAGACGGAAGAGGAAAATCAGCAATGGCGAAGAGTTTCCGAAGATGAGTATGGAGGCATTACACCGTATGGAGAGGAGCTATTAGGCATGTGCAACATACACAAGTTGATTATATGCAATGGTATGAGAAAATGGAAAGGATCGGGAAAATACACCTGCAAAACTCACAATGGGTGGAGTGTAATTGACTATGCCATTTGCTCACAAAACTATATATTCAAGAATAGGAGAACTAGAAGTAGAAGATTTTCTGGTGGAACTTAAATCATATCACAAACCAATCTTTATGTAAATTCAATGTATAGTAAACCAACGCAATGAAAATCAGGTCATGTCTAGCTAAAGCATGCCTCGCCAAGGAAGCATTCTCTCGATCGAAAAGAAATCAACAAATATTTAGGGCAACACTTCAGACAAGCTTGAAAGAGAAAATCGAAAGAGCAAGTTATAGATTACACGAGGAGTGAGTGGCTAATGCATGCTATCCAAGAAGCCTTAAACAGTGCAAGAGAGCGAAGCCTAAAAAGAAGGCAACAAATAGCTTCCCAACAAACCCATGGTATGATGAAGAGTGCAAAGCAACACGAAAATTGCTAAAGAAGCTAGCAGGTCGAACAAAAGAAAATAAAAAAATGTATGAGCAGCTCCTGAGAAGAAAAAAAGAGGAATATACTAGATCTAACAGAAGGAACTAATCTATTTAGAAAATATGAGCCAAAGAGGTTTTGGAGGGAACTCCGCATGGAGAAGATGCACACAGAGAACAACATAACAAAAAAATCCTCTATGGGAGATGGAAGAGGAAAATCAGCAATGGCGAAGAGTTTCCGAAGATGAGTATGGAGGCATTACACCGTATTAAGAGGAGCTATTAGGCATGTGCAACATACACAAGTTGATTATATGCAATGGTATGAGAAAATGGAAAGGATTGGGAAAATACACCTGCAAAACTCACAATGGGTGGAGTGTAATTGACTATGCCATTTTCTCACAAAACTATATATCCATAATAGAAGAACTAGAAGTAGAAGGGTTTCCGGTGGAACTTAAATCAGATTACAAACCAATCTTTATGAAAATTCAATGTATAGTGGACCAAAGACAATGAAAATCAGTCGTGTCTAGCCTAAGCACACCTAAGTTTCAAGGAAGCATTCTCCCTACTAAAAAAATCAACAAATTTTCAGTGGCGTACTTCAGGACAAGCTTCAAGAAAGAGAAAATCGAAAGAGTAAGTTGCAGAGATTACACGAGGAGTGAGTGGCTAATGCATGTTATCCAAGAAGCCTTAAACAGTGCAAGAGAGCGAAGTCTAAAAAGAAGGCAACAAATAGCTTCCCAACAAACCCATGGTATGACGAAGAGTGCAAAGCAACATGAAAATTGCTAAAGAAGCCAGCAGGTCGAACAAAAGAAAATAAAAAAATGTATGAGCAGCTAGTGAGAAGAAAAAAGAGAGGAATATACTAGATCCAGAAGGAAGGAACTAATCTATTTAGGAAAATATGAACCAAAGAGATTCTGGAGGGAACTCCATAAGGAGAAGATGCACACAGAGAACAACATAACAACAAACCAATGGTTAGAATACTCAAAGCAACTCTATGAACGGGAAAGTGAGCAAGTGATTCCTCCCAATATCATGGTTAATGACACCCTTTTCACAAATGAAGACATCACACAGGGGATCAAAAAGCTTGCAACAGGTAAAGCTCGGGACATAGACAACCTTCAAGCAGAACACCTAAAATGGGGGGCAGACATTCTAGCACCTGAAATCAAAACAATCTTTAATGGGGTCATTCGAATGGTTTTCCAAAAGAGTGGACAACCAACCTAACCATACCTTTGTTCAAAAGTGGAGACATCAATAACCCTTCAAATTATCGAACCATCATGGTCAATCCTCTTTTTGCAAAGCTATTTGGGAGTATGATAGAGCGTCGGATCAACAGCTAGGGGCGAGGGAGGAGGAAAGAGAGCAAAAGGGCAAGCAGGTTTTAGACCCAAACACTCAACCATTGATCATTGTGTCACACTCAAACATCTAGTTGAAAACGCGTGGGATAGAAAAAGGATGCCTATTGTTGTTTTGTGGATTTCAAAAAAGCTTTCGACACGGTACCACGAGCAAAATGTGGAACAGAATGGAGGAATTAGGGGTTCCAACACACTACAGGGCAGTTGTTCATAGATTGTATGAACAAGTGAAAGCTAAAATCAAAATGCATGTAGGGTTATCCGAAAGGTTCAGGAGTGATATAGGTGTCAAGCAAGGCTGCCCTCTCTCTCCAACTTTATTTGGGCTATACATCGACAAACTAGAAGAGTGGATAAACAAATTCGGAGGTAATGGGGTGCATCTAGCTAAGTATGTGGTAAAACTCCTGCTTATGCGTGGATGATCTAATTCTAATGGCAGAAACAATCCAAGACCTCAAGAACCACCTACTCTCTTTAGAGCTTTTCTGCAAAGAAGTAGGGATGCAAGTAAACATTGGCAAAACCAAAGTTATGATTTTCTCTGTGAAGAAGACAAACCAGCAGAATTTCAGTTTGAAGGTGAACCTCTAGAAGTAGTGTCAGAGTACAAATATCTAGGCCTCGATTTTCACAACAAGCTCAAGTGGGACATTTGTAGGATGAAGCGAATCCATGGAGGTTGGAGAGCTCTCTTTGCGCTCCAAAACAGTGCAGGAACGCTGAACTATGGGATTGGAAGACCACTAAGGTTCTATTTGGGTTGCTTGTCATTCCAGTGATATTTTATGGCTGCGAGGTATGGGCTAGTGGAATGGCAAATTCAAAATGGAGACAGCTAGAAAGAATCCAAAAACGGCTTATAACACAACATTTCATAATTAAGGCTACGGTTCCCTATGAAATCATCATGGCTGAAACAGGTTCTTTCCCCTTGGAGGCAACTGCTATGATCAAGCTCATAAACTACCTGAAAAAAGTTGGAAACATGAAAACAGACAGATGGCCTAGGGTTGCAATGGACGAAGAGTTACATAGAAGAAAGAACACGTGGATGAAGCAGAACTACAAATGGATGGAAAAATGGGATATCAATTTGAACGAATGCCCGAATCTTAACAAAGACATCAAAAACTATGTAAATGAAAAGTTCAGATTGATGATGTGGCAAAAGACAATAAGCAGGAAGCATCAACATTACATTACTGAGTTCAATCCAACTTGTGACCACGATGAAAAAGCCTATATAGGGGCCGAAATAAAATGGAAAGAGAAGATCCTCATTGCTCAACTAAGGACTAGCTCTCACAAACTTAGGTGTGAAACAGGGAGGTGGACAATACCTAAAGAGCAATGGGGAGAGAGAACTTGTATATTGTGCAATACAGGGGCAGTTGAGACAGAAGCACACTTTATCCTCCATTGTCCTAAGTTCGTGAATATTCGATCCAGATACGAAGGAATCCTAAACAACGGGTCCATGGTAGAGCTATTTGAGGAAAACAAAATAAAGGGCTTGGGGGAAATGCTATCTCGATTAGTCGGAAGAGGAACAACCTCTTAAAAGATTTCAGGAAGCCCGCTACGGTCTAAGGCGGTTTGGTACTATTATGTGGTCCCATAGACCTGCCGGTCTCATGGACGTAATTAAAATCTTTCAATTTCAATTTCAATATTTTCTTTCTTCTTTAAAAAAACTAAAATTTTATATTTGCATGAGTTTTTCGTTTTTCATAAGCCTATCAATCCATAAAAAGGGGAAGTTGGAACCGGAGGCCCCTCCATAGCTAAGTGGGCAATCTTCCCCAATCCCAAACACGTTTTATTTTACAATTCAATGAAAATATTGAGTACTTACAAGTTAAACGATGCGTATGGAAAAGGATTGTCCATTAAAATAAAATAGTGCGTGGGATATACCTTCCAGAATCTTCCCCTAATATTCTTTAGACTTTTAAAAGTCAAATAAAATAATTAAACTTGACACCTAATTATTGCGTAACTCTATACAAATTTAATTACAAATATCAAAAACCATTTCTCAATATATGTATTTAAAAATTGAAGTGCATAGGCATATATTGATTTTTTCAACCTACAAGTTTTCTATTTATTTATTTTTTAACGATTTTTAAATTACCTTATTAAACAAAAATAAGTAAAGAGTTTATTTGGGATATAAACGGAGAAAAAGAATTAAAAATACAGCGAGCGATACAGCCAAAATCCTTGAAACCGGTGATTCCAGAACGAAATTAGTAAGAAATCATGATTTGAAAAACACATAATATTATGATATAGATGATTGACCATTGAATTGAATTGAATTGAATTGAATTAGCACGCGGAGAAAAACAGCAGCATCACCATGTACTTAGTCAGTCAATGGAGCATTATTCCGTTCAATCCTTACAGCCGCCGCCTCAATAACCAGCAGACACATTATCTCATTTAACGCGTTAAATACATTAGTCAAACAACCAAGATAACTGTGAAACGCTTTGATTGGAAGAAGCCACACGGAAGTTAGCCAAAACACATTGCACCTGAAGCTATAAATAGGAAATAGATGTTATAATGGAAAATTCGCTAGTCATCCTGCAAAACTCAACAGGTATTGACCTTCTTGATCGTGGCCGCTTGCAGGGCATCGGATTATCGCCATTCTGATTTTCGTTCCCCAAAAATAAACTTATTCAGATTTTTTTCCCAAAAAAACACAACTTTTTAGCGGTCGCTAAGGCAAGTCTTACAGGGTTGTCTACAGTAAATCGACGGTGATAATTTCGTCTGTGATTTGTTTTTCCTCGTATAAATTCAGGTAAGAGGCGAGGAATATTCAGATTTTGTTTGGGTTCGATTTACTGGATTGGGATTGGATTTCCTGACTAAGTACCGACGGAATTCTTTTTTTGGGACGATGGGTTTCTAAAGTTTTACTTTGGGTATGCAGGAAAAGTGAATTTTAGCGCACCCCCTTGGTTGTAAGGCCCAATCTTCATCCAAAGCGAACGCGGGATTAATTTGGAAGAATTTCCTGTCTATTGACGGAAACCTTGAGGAAATGGACTGCCTTGCTTTGTCTGGCCCTGTTCTAAAGGGCGGCTTATTGAGGTTAGTCTGTAACTGTGTTTTCAGCTTGATGGACCTCTTATATTAGAGAGTGTTGAAAGTCGATCTCTGTTTATTGACAGAATTTTATGCGTCTATTGTAATGGATAAGATAGATCTGGGTCTTTTCATCCCAATGCCTTGTTTGACAGATATGTGGGAGTTTATCGAAATTTAAAAATGGGAATTGTAGCAAATTGTCTACTTGAATGCACCTCCAATTTGTTTTCAAATCGCATAGTTTTCTCATTTCACCTCTTATTGCTTGCTGCTAATATCTTTGGTGCAACCGGTAAAAAGGAGAGAATTTGAACAAATCTGTGCGGCAAGTTATTCAAAATGCATTTAGTTAGGCCTTGAATGGTCTTTAGTTGGAAACAATCATGAAAATGCAGGGAAAAGAGGGTGTAAGGATTCATGCATACGACATTAGTTCCATGTGATAGGGTGTTTAGGCTGTGGGAACTTATCTAAGTTTTGATAAATTTACTCAGTGTAAGTAAGCTTCCGATTGGTGTATCATGCAACAAGTGAGGGTAAACTTGCAATTGAAAATGAAGCCAATTATCTCCATAAGAGGAGTAGGAGCTCCTTAGACATTGTTCTCTGAATTTTTATACCCATTTGTAGCAAAGTAGCCAGACGTGGCAACACCAATGGCAGAATTGACTTGCACATGTCACCAAGCCTTGACAGAATACTGCAAATTGAAAAAATCATATTACATAGGTGTTTTTTTCTTTTGAAAAAAATACCAAATGTAAAGGAAGGCTTTTGGAAAATTTGCAGTTATCTTTATCTGTCAACATTTTGGATCACAACATGCAAGCCATCATCTGGATGTAGGCCTATCCAGATGATGATGGATTGCACATTGTCCTACATCTTGATGATGGATTGCATGTTATTCCGACAACAACATACAATCCATCGGAGGATTCCATCATCAGAATGTAAGATAACATGCAATCCATCATTTGGATAGTAGCACATTATGATGGATTGATTGTTGTGATCCATAAAATATGCAGTCCGTCATCAAGGTGTGGGACAACATGTAATCCAACATTCAGATAGACTTACATCCTGATGATGGATTGCACGTTGTGATCTGAAACGTTGATGGATAAAGTCTGATAAAGATAATTAACTGCATTTTTTCCAAAAATCTTCTTCTAATATTAAGTCGTGCAAAAACCACAATTCTTAATTTTTATTTTTTCTCTCGTCTCTCTGATAATTCATCTTCAAAGACGTCCACATATAAACAATTTTCTTCCAATGTCTAACTAAATTCAAAATGTAGGTAAGCTTCAGGACTGAAGATGGAGCAAAAAAATATATGTTTGGTATCAAAAGTCCCAGTAATAGAGCACAGATTTCAAAACAGCTTTGGGTTTTCAAAAATTAGAGTGGAAGTTTGACATTCATAGTGAAAATCAGTGTAGTTTCTCATTCGCAGTGAAAGATCACTATCATACACTTAAAACCCTTGCTTGTTCTATATGCTAAATTGTCAGGAGAAAACAACTGAGAATAATGAAGTCAATAGTATTTTTATGTTTTCTGGGCCCGCGAGTATTATTATTTAGTTTGCCTGGTCTCATTGAGCTCCAACAAGTCTTTACGAGGCTCTGACTTTGGTGAGTTCTGGCCCTGGAGTCCCCTTTCTTGTTTTCAGTTTTTCAGACTCCACAAGTTTTGGAAATTTTAAAAGTTTGGGTAGTGTCCTGCCAGGCTGCTACCATGAGTAAGAGTATACATATGCTGTGTATATGTAGTTAAATCATTAACATTGCAAGAGCATATCATAAATGAATACTGAATCTGCTTGCATCACAAACCCGATGTAGAACTAAAAAAACATACATTTCAGTTGTTGTCTCATCAAAATGATCTTAAATCAATGTGACCAATGGCCCTAAAAAGCAATAAATGAAATTTGGTTTAGCTGTCATAAACTTTTTGTATCAGTAAATTGTTTTAAAGCTAATTTTCAACATTTTGCATTTGCTTTGAAGAAGTTTATAATGAAAACCCATAACAGAAGTTCATTGTTTACAGTTTACTCTTATTGTTATCTTAAGTTAGATCCTGTAATGGATATCGATAGAAAAAGTCAGACAATCATTGGAAATTTGCTGATGGTATGGGTGTATCTAAAACATATTCATTTTTTTAATTTCATGTTTTAAAATTGAAAAAAATATTCAAGAAGATATTAAATTTGCAGAGTGGTTTGTCCAATATTGTTGCTTGTAAGTAAATTTGAAAATAGAAATCCTCTGGATATATAATAAATTTCCTGGGCTCTAACTTAAAGCCTTGTTTACCTAAAGTTGTGTCAGATTGGCTTGTTTGATGATAAATCCAGGTTGGTTTAGAGAGGGATCATATGTTGCTTGGAGGACTATCAATGCAGGTTAGGTTAGGTCATAAATTGAACCGTAGTGTGATAAGTGCTGCCCAAATCTTCGAAAACAATAATGTCCTCCTTAAGGTTCCAAAATTCAAGAACAAATACAGATCAAACCTGATGCATGACAACTTGTTTATGATGGCTTAAATGATAATGTGTGCTTTATTAATAGGTCATTCTCGTTTAACATCTTCTTGGTCAGTGTGTGATACTGTTTGAAGTCTTGTTCAGCCAACTTTAGTGTCCTCCTTTCATCTTCTGCTGATGGTTCTGATGATGATTAAAATATGCAAACTACATTATCTAGTTAATGTGTCACATATTTTTGAGTAGCAAGGTACAATACCCTGGTGCCACAAGAATGTATTAGTTGCATATCTGCAATGCATAAGACTTATTTAACTCTTACATAACAATTGACTCAATTCACTCTTGATTCAGATGAACGATCATCCATATGCTTTTGGATGAATGTATAGTTTAAATGAGCTTTTCACTCAAGTTAAATAATTCATTTTACTTGCAATGTGCATTTATTTTCTGGATAAACTTTAGCATTCTTATAATTGGACTAAGAGTTTTCCACCCCTTGAATATTTTTACTATTAGAAATTTATATAATGGTTTTGTTTTTATAAAGAGGCCTACGTTATCAAAAGATTGCCTAAATTTTTGAATTACAATTCTCTGATATTAGCTTTCACAGTTCATTGTATGCTTCTCCACATTTAGAATGAATGGTACTGTGCTCTAGGGGTCAGATTACTTTAAAGCACTGCTCTCTTGACTATTTTTCAAAACGATTTTTTTTGGACCAATACAATAATGTAGCTAGATTGATGCCATGTGTCACTAAACAATATAATCTAAACAAATAATGTAATTGAGTTATTAATCAATGTGAAATGGGAAAAATTAAGATAAGAACCTTGAAATTAATATCTATCGGTGTATTTTAGATAGATGTATTTAAGTTATCTGTAATAGTTATTTACACATCTAATGTTTGAGGCTGGTTGGAGCATTCACTTAAACTACTGTATGTTCACCATTCCATCCTTGAAGTTTTCCTTTGTCATTAGTCTCAGGATGTTTTTTAATTGACCATGGTTAGTTGCTCCAGGGTTCAAGTGATGCATTTGTCAGAAGGAAGTATTTTCTCTGTTTAGTCCCTATAAATGGCATCATTGTAGATTGACAATTTTTTGTTGTTTCAATGAGAAGAATTCTTTTGCGGTTTTCCGAGGGTCACGGTCCATTGAGAAGTCTGCTCTGCATAAGACCATTTTAAAATCTTCTCTGGTTTTGAAGAAGAATGCATCGTCTATGGAATATAGATGTGTGGCTACAGGTGGATCTTTGAATAACACTGGAGGGGTTGACGAGGCAGGATTTCAAATGGGAAATTTAGTTGCGCCCAATGGTGCTAGTGTGATTGGTTTTGGGAAAAGTCTGGTGACATCAACAGATTTGGATACAGAGACAATTGCAATTGGTACATTGGATGCAGAGATCACATCAGAAACTAATCTGTTTTTTGGCAGTGAAGATGATGATGATCTTGATATCCCATCAAAGGGATTTTGCTCCATCCCCGATGCCATTGAAGCAATTCGACAAGGGAAGGTCAGTCTCATCATGCAAAGCTTTATAACCTGAACCTCAACTTTGAATTGAGCACATTGGTATTTTTCTGCAAGTTTAAGCATAATATGGATACATCTTAGGTTGCAGGATAGTTTGTAATAACAAAAATCGATCACAGAATTTGGTTATAGTATCAGTTCTGTGCACCTGATGAATTGCACTGTATTGATTTTCAGAAGATGATAAGTGTGTAGTGAAAGTAAGGGATTTTTGTATCTCTAGTTTAAATTTATGTAGTATGTTCAGTACTTGCAAATTTGCAATGTTTTTCATATAGAGCAAGAGGAAAACTTTCTAACTGCGGGAATGGGAATTGTAAACTACATGAACTGAAAGTGAGATCCCACTAATTTTGTTCACATCAATGTGAAAATATTTTTTTATTTTGAAGATCATTTTAATTTTTAACTCATAATTTCTTCTTGATATATGCTTTTGCAGCTTGTTATTGCTGTGGATGATGAAGACAGGGAGAATGAAGGGGATCTTATTATGGCAGCATCCCAAGTAACCCCTGAGGCAGTGGCCTTCATTGTGAAACATGGAACTGGGATTGTCTGTGTTGCAATGAAGGAAGAAGATCTAAACCGGCTTGAACTGCCTCTTATGGTACCAGAGAAAGAAAACGAAGAGAAACTTCTAACTGCATTTACTTTAACTGTGGTATGTATTGTAGTTTTTATATTTTTCTATAACAAATGTTTTTCGCTGATGCCATTTTTCCAATACAAGTATAAGGAATATTAATGTAAAATTTGTGTGGTGAATATCAGGATGCAAAAGTAGGTACATCTACAGGTGTATCAGCAACAGACAGGGCAAACACAATTCTGGCTCTTGCATCTCCGGATTCTAAACCTGGTGATTTTAGGAGGCCGGGACATATATTTCCTTTAAAATACAGAGAAGGTGGAGCACTAAAGAGAGTTGGTCATACAGAAGCTTCTGTGGATCTTGCAACACTGGCAGGATTGAATTCTGCTGCAGTGCTTTGTGAGATAGTTGATGATGATGGTTCAATGGCTCGCCTACCAAGATTACGAGAGTTTGCTAAGGAGCATAACCTGCCCCTAATAACCATTGCAGATCTTGTTAGGTACTAACACCTATTTTTGACTGTTTACATGCAATTTTCTACAGTGACAACAGTAACTGATTCTCTTATGGACAAATCTCCGTTTACAGTCTAGTCTTCATGGTAATTGCCTAATAGGTGACCATGTGGATGTCCTGCTGGAAAACTCTGTTTATGCGATTCTTTTTGTCTTTATGGTAGCAGCCTATTAGGATAACAGGTGGATGTCTTGTGGAAAAGTCTTTGTTTATATTATTCTTTTTTGGTGGTCTTGTTACTAAAGAGAGGGAGATAACTTAAGGCCTAACATTTCAATAAGTTAGTTGAGCTTTTGGTTAAACATTGAAAGGGGGAAAACCAGCTCAACGTAGAAGTTCTTACAGGCATGTGCACTTCTTTCAGATGATCGAGTGATTTCTTTCTCTTGTTTGTCTCACTGGATAGAATTGCTTATAATGCAGATACAAGAGGAAACGAGAGAAGTTGGTTGAAAAAGGTGTTAATGCTAGGCTACCTACAAGGTGGGGACCATTTCAGGTCTACTGTTATCGTTCAAAGCTGGATGGCATTGAGCATGTTGCCATGGTTAAGGTGAGATCCCCAAAATATTTGATTTTGATTAGAATTTTACTCTTTTCCATAATTAAATAACATATAGAGAGAGTTAAAGGGTTTCCTTAATGGATGCTGGGAGCATTTTTGTGTATTTATCAATGAGGGTTAACAATGGGTAACACACCTTTTAAATTCTGATAAATAAGCAAATCTGACCTCAATCAACTATAGTGAATTCACATGCTCTGCATTTTAAGGCCTATTAAATTGACATACATAATAACAGAAGTGTTTATATTTCTTGTCTATTTTCCAGCTCCTAAGACTCCACACTTGAATATAAACCCGCTTATAAATAATTTTGATCAATCTCTGTACCCTGTTACCTAAGCTCCATATTTAGCACAAGCTTGTAAGATGCTGACAAAGGTTCCTGAGTCTGGTTCTACTTTTTAGGCTTTCATGGTGTTTTTTTGTGATAGTGTGTGTCTGCAATCACCATGTGAGAGTTTGTAAGTCCCAATGTTTGTAGTCCATCTTCCGGACCCATCTTAAGGAGAAAAATGTTTCAGTGCTTGCTCCAAAGGAATCCTTGTCAAGATTTCCAATAAATATAAAATTTATAAGAATCTTCTGACATGTCGGCCTTTCCCATTTTCAATATTTTTTAAAAGCATTTTTGGAAAGGTGGTCTTCCAAATACCAAACATCCTTCCTATATAATCTTTCTGTGATGGTTGGCTCTTATAATCCTATTTATCACGGGCTTCCAAGCATTGCTCAGAATTAGAATCGTCGTCTCTATTTAGATTCATTGTCTTCCAATTTTTATTGCTTCTTTTATTCTCTAATTCATGCAGTGGTCTTTCTTTGCATCGATGCATCATCAATGAGTTTGATTTTGCATCTGCTAATTGCATTTTGCTAAAAACTCACCAAGTCTATATTAACTAACCCATTTTGTACATATCCAGCTATGACTGCAGTTTGTTGCAACACATTGAGGCGTTTTTGTAAAAACAATTTCTGTGCTTTTTCAAGACTTCTATGTTATGATGATGATGACTCTCAAACATCCTTTAGACCAGATTGGTCTGTAGGACCTATCAAAATGCATCATTTAATATCTCTTTGACTTCATTGTACAATGTATCTTTGGAGTTGCTCTTGTTGTAATTGTCATTCCTCCAATTAGCCATGTCTCTTAACTCTTCACAAGTGAATGTATCATCCTTGTGATTGTTCTTGATATTGAAATCCTTACATTTCTCCTTGATCCTGCCCCATCACATGTGTCTATAATGCCTTGCAAAAGCAAAGAAATTTGAGATAATAGTTATTCATTTCAATGGCTCACCAATCAATGAGACTAGAAGCTCTTTATGATTTTTATTTATGTATCATGGCAGTCACAACCTAATAGGCAAATATCTTAAATCTATTAAATTTTGATAGATCTCCAAAACTAGTATGCTTGTTGGTTTTTTCGCTATGTATAATAAGATGATTTAATTGTTGGCCCTCGCTCATCAAGCCAAAAATACACATTATGGTCTGTGTTTTACAGTAGCATCCTGTGCAAAGAGCTACTGGCCAAACTGAAAATGATAGACCCAACTATACGGTTGCCTCTAACACCTGATGACTATTGTTCTTAACTGCCATGTGTTAACACAAGATGGCAAAAATCCAATCTAGATTTACTATCAGGACGCAGACTTTCACTGAACTCTAGCTGACTTGGAATTAAAGCTATCATCCATCCAAAAGAGATAAATTGAATTTGATGAGCATTAGTTGCTGCAGAATCTCTAGAGGATAATCCTTATGCACCCATGACTTAGTGATCTTAAAAAAGCCAAGACTGAATCATATAAGAATCTAAGATGCATTGAAGCAACATAAACCCCCAAGTTCAACTACTGACTGGAAGAATAGTGAAATATGATGGGTCTTTAGAATCATCACCTGTTTCGTGACCCAAATAAAGCCTCATTTATCTGCTTTAAAAACAGAGATTCTCAAGACTACTAAATGAAAGTGAGTGTTTTGTGATTTGACAGCCAAAGTATGGCCCATAGGAATTGGACAACTGGCAAGTTTTGTAATTCTTGATCCTACTGTTAGAAGAAACTGAATCCATATGGCTCCTCCTATTGCAACTGCTTAAAAACCTGCTACACTTGGAAAGTTTGAGAAGATGAATCGTTTGAGTGATTTTTCTCATATGCAAATATCCGTCAAATGACTCATAGGTGAGCTATCTTTCTTAAGTTTTTCCCAACTCTCACCCTGCATATTCCAGTAAACACTAGGAGGGGGAGATCACCATAGAATGCCAGGTTGCCATCCTAAAATTACAACATATAATTTCTTGAAGAATGATTCTGTGGACCAGAGATGCACACCATCTCTGTCCCAAGTTTGAGTCTCTGACTGGAGAGAGGAGTATCTGTTAGGCGCTCAAAACTCACTCAGATGATGTGTGAACAATGGTCCAACAAACTAATTATACCTAAAGAACCCTGTGAGTAATCCCTCGTGCCATGAAATTCTATTATATTTCTCAGCATCATTTATTGTCCAGCCTCATTTATTGTTAAGCATTTCTCATAGGGTTTTACCAAAAATGACACACAGTCCCAGTTCCAAATATTAGAGTCCCAGTCTCCTGGAATCCATTTCTCTAGATTGGACTCAATTTTGTAGGAGCTAGACATCTTATTGAAGGATCCTATGCAGAGTTTATCTGCTGAAATTATGCAAAAAGTGGATAAAGCACTCAAAGCTGCATTAATTGCCTTGACAAGAGGTTGTATAGGGAAAACTGCAACCACGGATCTATCTGGCACCACAGAGGCAAATGTTGCATCCTTGAAGCTGCTCAACCATTTCCACATGATCTGAAATCTTAGAAATTGGGGAGTGAGGTATTAAAAACTTGAGTTCAAGCCAATTTTAAGCTGCTTGAAAACTTAACTACTAGCTCCCTCCAGGACTTGTTAAGAGAAGGAAGATCATTTTCTAAGCTTGATGGATTTAAATTTAAATCCATCAGCCACCAAAAACATAAGGAATCCTGGGATTCGAGCATGCAAATACTGCTCTTTGAGATTGTATTGACTCTGAAGAACAATAGTAACTGGAGTGAATCTTTTATTTCTGTGTTAACCAGAGCTTATTCTTCCCCATCGGTCACTAAGGAAAGATCCCAAACCATCAACCTTTTTAATGCAGATCCTAAGCATCATGAAGACACCTTTCAAATAAAGTGACAAGATGCAAATAAAATGTAAATTGAGTTACCAAGGAGCCCTCCTTATGTGAGCCGATAACCCAAATGGAAAAGTTTCCATCATCACATCTCAATGCTAGCATTCAGCTAGCCAACTAATTCTAAGACATAGCATTAACATCTGCAACGTATGACTTAACCAAGGTCACTGATTCATCCAAAAATTGAATATTCTGTCACAGAACAGGAAGCAAAGACATTGACTTTGGTGGTGCTCCACTGCAGATCCTTAATGTTATCAATCTGACCTTTGAAAAAGATATATCTAATACTAATCCACTAGATAGAGGGTACTTTTAGCCCTCTTTATTGTATCCTTTGAATGGTAGTAGGGGCTCTTGAAAAGCAATATTGCCAACACTCAAACTGCCCCAAAATAACATTAGAAACCCCACAGCACTACACAGACATACAGAAGGAAAGAACACTCCTTACAGCAGAGATTCTTAGTAGTGCCAAAGAAACAGGTTTCACACAGAAGCTAGCTTCTTGCAGAGAGAATGCAAAATGTCTATCTTCATATAGTTAACTTCTCTTTTCTAAACTTAAAATGGGAATTTAGATTAGCCGTGTCCTCAATCATCAAAGGTTGTATCATGAGTTACTAGAGGCTATAACCCTGTCCAGTCTTCAGTGGACTTGCTAACCCTGGGATTCTTGTTCTTGGAAACACCAGCGTTGGTAAAGAGATTGACCAACCTATTGGCCTCCTACAAGCAATGATGGAAAGGCACAAGTTTAAAGAAGGGAAGGAGAACAAAAGTTGTTGCAAGAATGTCTTGTAGTTTCTTTCTTGGGAAGGAACCTGAGATCAAAGCATTAATGATCTACAATTCTTCTTCCACGATTAAACATTTGAAGTTGAAGTGAGGAACCAGTTTAAGGCCCTTGGATTAGACCACTAGGATCAACATTGTTTGACCCCTTTTCAATCTTGACAGAGTAAGCTCCTAGAAGGGTTCCCTTGGCAACCCTTATCAGATCAACCGCTTCAGCATTGCCCAAGTTGCTTTTGGAGACCCTGTTAAAGTTAACTTTCACCCCATAACTTTCTGGGGGTATATATTCAACATTCCCACTATTGGGCTTAATTGAGCTCATCCCATCAGCAGGGACGGGCTTGGATTAAGGGACCACTGTTTGAAAACTTTACCCTTACCATACGAGCCCTTATTGGAGAGGGCTTGCCCCATTAGCTGTGGGTGAGTCTTGGATGGAGGACCACTTTTGAGAACTGTGATTACCTTACGAATCTAAGGACTAGATGAATAGCCTCATTCAGTCTTGTTGTTTGAGAACTTCTAAATCTTGGCATGGTAAGCTCCCATAGAAGAGATCAGTAGATGTCCCTTAGCAGATGTTCAGCTCCAGCTCTGTCATTGCATTTGGAAGCCCTGTAAAAGTTAAGTTTCTCCTTATCCCTTTGTGGGGGTACCCATACCACATTCATGCTATTGGGTTTAATAGAGCTAACCCCGTTAGTCAGAGGTCTTCCGGTGATGAGGGTTCACTGTTTAAGAACTGCACTCTTATCATATGTTGGCAACCTTTTCTACCAACTGGCCCTTGATTGAATTATTTCTGAAATAGCAACTTCAAAATCACCTTAGAAGCAGCAGAGGGTAGTCTCTTTTCCTTGGGAAATCCTGCTATTTCTCTATTCCCAGATTTTTGTGAAATCAGAAAAGGGACTGACTTTCAAAAGGAAGATATACTTCTAATGTTCTGGAGTATTGTTGAACAACAAAAAAGAAGAGACTTCGAATTCTTCACAGAGATCCAAACCATTTCCATCTTCTGTAATAATTATGACCATTCTTAAGCAAATTTGCAGTTGAAGATGAGGGGGATAGCAGATGCACCAGCCTTCTTACTCATTCCTTATGTGAATGGGCCTTATAGCCCCATCTTGCCAAGCGTACCATCAGAGAGGATCTTATCTTGCACCTCCAGCCATGTGAAGGAGCAGGCCTTGAGAAGGCTTTCCTTTACAAGTACAGAATAATGGCCACCCAGAGAGATAGAGGAATTGCATGCAGCATGAAGCCAGAGCAAGTTGAATAAGATCCCGTTTTCTGACCCCTCCACCTCATTATGTCTGGACCAGTAGCAAAAGATGGCAATACTTCTGCTGATCGTTATTCAGATGAAGAGAATAAATGTCCTTCCAACTGTGCTTCCAGCTTCCCAAACAATTGTCAGCGAGCGAATAATTATCTACCCTGCACCCGCACAATGTTTTTGAAGGGGAATTCTTATTGGGAGTTGAGATTGGATTGTCCACAATTATGTCAAAATGATAATTTAGAAATAATGCAGCAAATGGCCCATTTGTAAATGTTTTGGTGAGATTTTATAAATGTAACTTTGGAAATCCACCCTTGGCTCATTGTTTTATCTGATTATTAAGAGTAATCAAAATGTTGTCTTAGCTCTCTGTGGTCTACTTTTGTTTTTATATGAAAGAGATTCTAAACTTGTATTTCTGATATTTTTGTTCATTTCACATGACTGATATTTTCTGGTGTTTGATTATTGCTCACGTCTATTGAAACAGGGTGACATTGGCGATGGGCTAGATGTACTGATTAGGGTGCATTCCGAGTGTCTTACTGGAGATATCTTTGGGTCAGAGAGGTGTGATTGTGGAACCCAGCTTGCACAAGCCATGCAACGAATTGAGCAAGCTGGCAGAGGAGTTCTGGTCTACTTGCGTGGTCATGAAGGCCGTGGTATTGGCCTTGGACACAAACTCCGAGCCTATAATCTCCAAGATGAAGGCCGTGATACTGTTGAAGCTAATGTGGAACTTGGATTACCTGTTGACTCTCGTGAATATGGCATTGGAGCACAGGTAAAGTATTGTTCTCAAATGAAATTCATCTGTCTTTTGTTTTATATATATTCTTATAAATCCACAAAAGCTATTTAACCATATGAATATTTTTCATTGTTCAGAATGAACAATTGTTTAGTACAGAATTATGTTCCAACAAAATCCATCATGTTACGTATAAATGCAGATAGTAATATGGTAGTTTATTTTCCATAAAGTAGCACCTTTCACTGTGGCATCAATTTCTGTTCAGCCCATGGTCATTGCTACTAACTCAACACTTCTTAACCGTAAAACAATGGTCCTATTATAGTTTCTACAATAATTCTATCAATAAGTGCTAATATCATGTTTTGTATGTTTTGCTGCAGATCTTGAGGGACTTGGGAGTTCGGACTATGATGTTGATGACAAACAATCCTGCAAAGTATGTTGGTCTGAAAGGTTATGGGTTGAAAATAGCAGGACGGGTTGCTGTTAATCCAACAATAACCAAGGAAAACAAGAGATACTTGGAGACGAAGCGTTCTAAAATGGGCCACATCTATGGGACAGATTTATCAATGCTGCCCTCTTCATTCCATCCGAGTAACGATATTGACAACACTGCCTCCAAATCTTCATGAATCAACTACAGATCAGATTCAGAGGTTGTTGTCAAGTACAACAATGAAATAATATTCTTAATTTGTTTCATTCTTTTACTGAAAAGTGATTTAGAGGCATTCCACTAGCATTGTTAACTACCCTTCTCCGAGTTGGTTGGTGGATTTGGAACATTTACCAATTGTGCGGTAGCCATTTAAAAGATGGAATTGTATTTTAACAGTTGGAATTACCAACGCTAATCTTTTATTTTTATTTTTAGAGTATGCAACTGCTGCCTCGAGTCTGGATTTATGGCATTCGTTCCTGCATGACCATCACTTTTTCTTATCCATTTACTATATTTTAAGCATTTCCACATACTAGCCTATACATGTTTAAATGTGAAAGATCATTTTTGATTCTTCGAGAATAAAAATAGAAATTGTTCACCGACTTGAAATTCTCTTTGAGGCGTTGTGACATTTGTTGTGAGCAACATTGTCATCTAGAATACTCAAATTATATTTCTATTCATAAAAGACATGAAATACAATAACTATTTACAAGAAGAAATGTAAGAAGGCATGGTTGCTTGGCCACCTTGCTCAGATGTTTCTTGAGAGCGAGAATCTATTAGGGAATTTAATTATGATTGACAGCATGCCAACATCTTCATTTAGAAAATAAACACAAGCACGTCAGGATCAAGAAGGCTGGTGGAATGTTATTAAGCTTCAAGAAGTTGGCCATTGGAGAAGATGGGGAATCGTCTTTACCTTAATCTAATGTCAAAGGGATGTGCAAAATTAGGTATACGTTCACACCTTTGTTGATCTTCTTTTCATTGTACTCCTCAATTTGGGGCCAATAGGGGAGGCACTCTAGTTTCAATGAGGTAGTTCGTCTTTCGGAGGTTCCCATGGAGTTTGGTTGTACCCCCATCATAGGAGGAAGCTTGATTTCCATCAACACCCATAGGTAAAGTTTGAAATTGGGGTAGCGTCAAATACACAAGAATAGTTATGAGACTTGTGGTGACCTCGACCACATTCCCTTTGACCATGTTCTCATGGAATCATGCTTAGAGGAGTTAAGAGGGATTTTATATACAATGCATGGAGCATTGCTCGAGTGACCAATTAAGCTCTAAAGGTGCCCCATTTTCAAGGGTACTTCATATTTGTACTTATATGTGGTTTATAGTGTTTGAAATTACATTTTTTGATAGTAGTAAAATCTTTGTTTAAATTATCACTATTAAAAGCAAAATCCTCAAGAAACTCTCTTCAAATAAAGGGTTTTGGTGTGAAGGGTTTGAAGGAAGAATAAATGTACCTCCAACCCTATCAAGCTTGAATTCACTACTATTTGATAGATTGAATCTGACTGCAGGCATGGTATTTGGGGGTGGTGATACAAATACTTAACACTTTGTCACCCATAGGAAGCTCTTGATAAACAATGCACCAAACAAATTGCATTTTCTTGGGCTCAATAATGAGAAATAACTTGGAGTAGGATAAATAGGAAGTATATTCCAACCTTTGTTTAGCATTGCATAAAGCATTAGCTTAAAGAGCACAAGTGATAACCAAATCGGGTTTTGTACTTCAACGATAACCAAATTAGGGTCTATACTTGAGTAGTGGATTAGCTACATTCCAATTCCAATTCCTCTATTATTAGGAGGGTTTTTAAGGAAGATATCATATGAGGCACCATTAGGGGCGGTCATCTAAATTTCAGTGACACACTTGAAATCTTTATTATTGAGACCATATCTCGGGTTAGACTTCATGACCAATTGTGGGTGAAATTTGACATTGGCAAGTGTTAAATACACAAGAATGGCTATGAGACTTTTGTTGGTCTCTTACCACATCCCCCTTGACCACATCCTTGGGCAATCATGCCTAGGAGAGTTTGGAGGAACTTCACTTACAATGTATGGGGCACTCCCTAAGTGGCCAATTGAGCTCCAAAGGTTTCCCATTTTCAAGGTCACATCTTCTCGCTTGTACTTATATCTTGTTCATAGTGTTTAAAATTATAGGTTTTTTTAATAGGAATAACAAAATATATGTTTAGATTATCATGACTAAAGCAAATTCTTTTAGAAACACTCTTCTAATGAAGGGCTTGGTCTAAAGGGTTTGAAGGATGAGTAAATGTACCTCAACCCTTTTGTCTTTGTTGAATTCACAACTAAAATGTGTTTGAGAGACTAAATCTGACCATAAGCATGCCATTTTAGAGTGGTACAAATACTTAACAATTTGTCACCCATAGGAAGTCCTTGATAAAAATGCACCAAACAAATTTTGAATTCTTGTGCTCAACAATGAGAAATCACTTGGACAACGTAAAAGAGAAAGCATTCGATTCTTAGCATTTCATAAATCACTAGCTTAGAAGGGAGCCAATAATAAGCAATTTGAGGTTTGTAGTTCAATGATAACTAAATCGGGGTTTGTACTTTAGTAGAGGATTAACTACATTCCAATTCCAATCTCTCCATTATTGGGGAGGGGTTTTGAGGAAAATATCATGCAAGGTACCATTAAGGATTGCTATATGAATTTCATAGACACTTAAAATCTTAATTGTTGAAACCATATTTGGCGTTGAGCTCGGGAAAATCATCCAAGTTTGGCACATCTATTAAAAAAATAACATTGGTGTGCATTCCCTTTCTAATAAACTTGAGTGCTTTAATTCAAGATACCTCAACCGAAGGGATACCATGGAAATGAATTACTTGAGACAACCCTAAAAAGGGGATATTGATTGAAAACCCATTTCTAAATTTATCTCATTTTCACACTAGCCAAGGTGGCTCCCAAGCTTTTAAATTGCTTTATACAACGAAACTACCGACCACTTCGAAAAAAAGAGAAGGGGCTAACATATAGCCTTCTTGATGTATATGAAGAGGCCAAATTCTTCATATTATTGACCGTTGGTAGTTAGAGATGCATAAACATCCTCCGAAATTTGTTTTAATAGAGTACAAAAACATGTGAACAAACCCTAAATCCTTCAACTTGGCAATTTTAACACAAAAGGTCTTTTGATAAGAAGTGTGAACCCACTCCATGCTTTCCTAGATAACAATAAAAATGTCAAGAATAAAGCTACCTTGGGAAAAACTAGTTTTTTTCAAATCAAACAAGGGGAAGTATATGTAAAATCCTGTGAGCAAGGGTTTTGTTGTTCTATGGAAGCCCCCACCTCTTATGCACCATATATGTTGGTCTCTCGTGAGAAAAGGGGGTGACACACAAGTGCATACATCAATAGGTAGGGATTTGTGCAAATGGATGGAGCGATGCCTCTCTTGAAAGGAGGCATATGTAATAGATTGCGTGAGATTCCTCAAGGTTAAACTCTTACTAGGTCTTGGTAGCCATAAAAGTTGCTAGGAATAGCTCGTAAAGGTCGATGTTAGTTGTTTATGTGAGGGAGTTTACTAGTTCAAATCTAATCATGTAAACTATAGCTTAGGAATCACTTCACAATGAATCATTTGAAGGACACTACAAGCAAAGTAAATCGATTAAAATATGTTCATATCCTATTCAATGTGTACAAGCCACATATAAATATTCATCTATGAATTTCACTTACAACCAATAAGAATAGAAATTTATAAACAAGTTGCAAGTGTTAGTCCTATGCTAATATAATCTAACAGAGTTTGTAAAAAGAGTGCAAAAGATGAGTAGGGTAGGGAGAAAAGAAAATAAGTTACATTTTGTAATGAAAGCTCCAATCCATTTGAACACCAAGATCTAGTAACCATGCTTATGCTCATACCGATATGCAATTGATCAAGACACATGAATGTACACAAGTATGAGGAAATCGGCTTGAAACTAAGAGGTGAGCATGATGTTGTTGGATGTATAGGTTGTGCATTCTAAATCCTATAATCATTGAACCTATTAAGCTATTGCAAGCAATAAACAAACATTTAACATTCAATTGAATTAAAACAAAACATTTACGGTTGCTAACTTTGGCCTAAAACTTGGAAAGTAAAGTGAGACATAACAATTGCTTCAAAACTCTCGTGAAGTTGTTTTATTCCAAATTCGTGAACCTTTACAAAGTGCTTCATATGGGTAGTTTTAAAAGAACCCAAGCATGAACAATGTTTACAAGCATTAATGGTATAATGCTACTTTATAGCTCGATTTGAAAATTAAATACAAAATGGATGCACAACCCAAGCGAATTGAATACCAAATAGGTCTTCTAGAAGTGTTTGACATGTCTTGATATCCTCTCGTAGTACAAAAGATCTTCATAAAATGCTGCTAAGACTTAGAATAAGCCTTGGATTCAATCCGATCTGGTGTTGGACTTCAATACGTAGTGGCATGTATGGTGAGCTTGGACACTAAGTCAATATTTGCTTTAAGTTCGTCATCTTTTGTCGACATGGTGTGTCTAGGGGTGCATAATTAATTGCCCAAGTATTGCAAGTGGTGAGATCAAAGATCTTTTGACAAAAGGTAGAAATTGTGGCTCACAGACCGTACCTTGGTATGCGAGGAGTCACCTGGACCTTTGGTTTGACCCCGAATGAACATATGAGATCTTTTTTGACGCCCTTATAGGAGCCCTGTTGCACTGTTTTGTAGTGATAGGAAATTGTTAAATCTAGAAAGTTGGCTTTCGTTTTGAACCGCCATTTGAAACCTGGATGGAGAAATTTCTTCCGTCTTCGCAAACCTCTAGTGTTTATACTAGAAAATTGCATGGAACATTCAGTTTAGGAAAAAGCACTTTTCGGGATAGTTTGGCAAAGCCATTTTATAGGCCTTCGGTCGCAGTTTGACGAGGCCAAACTGGACCAAGTTCGACTTGTCGCTCCAGAAAACTTGTCGCCATTTGAAAATGGTTTTTCTAGTTCTCAGTCCCAGTCGACACTGATGAATTCTCCTTATATAGGGAAACTAGTAGGAAGTGTCCCGTTGTGTGCTCATCCATCGAACGTCAGTTTTGGACATGGTTTTCTGAGCCCTCAAGCTAACTTTTGTCCTTTTACAACTGGGTCAACTACGATCAGTAGCCCTCGGAGAACTAGCCACCAAACGCAAACCGTTCGCTCTTTTTCAATTCCGTCAGTTGCTATGAATTCTTGGTATATCTGGGGACATGTAGAAATTTAATCGTGGTGTGTGTTCTCATTGGAAGATAACTTTTGGAAGCGGTTTCTTAGCCTCCGAGCCCGTTTTGAACGTTTTGTAACTAGTGAGAAAATGTAAAAATAGAAAGCTGCAGGACCCTCGTAGGGTTGCCAAATCACCCTGGAAACTTTTAACACATGTAAATAACTGTTTAAAACACTATAATGTAACTTGTTGTGTGCATTAGAACTTTTGACAAAACAATGTTTTCTCTCTCTACCCTTCTCTTTCTCTCTCCTGGGTTACAAAAAAGAAGAAAAATGAAATGTAATGAATACATGTCTCTAAACCTTTTTATTTCAATTGCAAATTGTAATTTTTATCTTATGTAAATGGGAAACTGAAAAATGATAATTATGATTGATTAGGGTGGATGCCATGCTAGCGATTTATCGCTGATATCTTGCTCACGTGGTTTTTTTGCAGGAGGAAAGAATGATGCCGTAAAGGCGTTGAGTAATTCATTGTTTATTTTTGGTAATATATTGAAAGACTTATTGTTTGAAATTGGTAGTATGTAAAAGTCGCTAGATTAATAAGTGCTTGAGAAATTGGTATTTCTTTCATGGATGTTATTTTGATCCCAAAATTGTTATGGTAAAAGTGGAATACAAATGTCAAAAGGAATTGAAATTTATACCTTGTAGTGAACTTTCATTTTGCAATTATTTGTTTAACAATTGGTGTTGTGTTTCTTACCTTGAAAATGTAATAAAGGAACCTAACCACAACAGTCAACCCTAGTTCAAAATTTGTATATAACTAACCTGCCTATGTAAATCCCTTAGTGTAGAAAACTGTGACCTTCAAACGAACCTTTACACTCGATGGAACATCCTAGTTTAGGAAAATAAGATCCCTAAATGGGTTGATCGTCTTAGTAGGTACGTTTAGTGACATTGACATAAACCAGACATATAGGAGCAACACAGTCAAACTCGACCTGGAGTAAGTAGAGCTAACGCTTCCTTCGTGTCCTAGTGGACTGCCTTGTCTTCCGAAGATAGATTTAGAATTAAATTTTCTGCATCGAATGAATTTCTTGTGGGATCCAGATGACATCGGGAGCTAGTAAAATAGTGGTTCTATCACTCAAAATTTTGCTAATAAATAGATCCTCTTAGCTATAGGTGTTATCTTTGGCTAGTGATAATATAGTGCTTTGATCTTTTACGGAGGGTTTATAGGGTGAATATGTTTTGAACCTTAATCTAATCTATAATAGAGCGTAAAGCCCTAAGTGAAAATTGGAATTAAACTAAACCCTAGTTGATTAGGATGTTAACTTGTGGGTAGAAAACTATAATTTAACTCCTTGCATACGAAATTAAGTTGAAAGATGTTGATTCTAGAGAACCTTAGAAATTGTAATCTTGTCCCTTAATCCCTTGTTATGTCATTTTATGGCATTAAGGAATAAAGAATATTTCTTATGCGGAATCGTGCAATGCAAAGATATGGGATCTTCGTGAACATAGATCACTTGTGTTCATGTGTAGTTTATAATGCTCCTAGCCATGTACTTCCTTAAGATGTCAGACAAGTGCTTTCGTAACTCTTTTGTTTTGAGACGATGCTAAGAACGAGACCATAGTGCGATGTAAGAGCATGTCATATAAGATGAAAACAAGATTGGAGATTAGGATTAAGGTCACTCTTGGAGTCCTTATAACTTAATTAAACATTTTCATTCATTGCGAAAAGAATATAAATTGCCAAATGGTGTGATCAAACTTCGAGGAAACATTAGATATATACATATAAAGTTTTTTTGGAATTCAAAAGCTATTGAATTAGAATAACTATGGTAGGGAAATAACTATACCGTGATCAAAGAATGTTTTTGGGAAAAATCTATATTGAATCTAAGTCTCCCTCAATCCCAAGATTTCATCTTGACATCACGTTAGGTTCACTTGTGTAGCAAGGTTAAATTTTAAACATTGAATAAGCGTTTGGGAAGCAAAATCTTAACATAAGAATGAGAGAATTAGAATCTTGTAGGCAATTTGAAATATGGAAAATACTTATGTAAGTTATGAAGATTGTCATAAGGGTAAAGAGCAAAATTAAATGGTTGAACAACAAGTGAAATGTGAAACGAATTTTCAGAATATGTAGGTGGAAAGAGGGAGAAAATTATGCTTACATAATAATGTTATTGGATGTTTAACGTATCCTAGATGTAACCATGGTAATGATGTGTTGTGGGTTGTCAATCCTTAAGTCCCTTTTATTGTGGTTGTGTTATTTCTAGCATTCATTCATTGGGGAAAATGTGGCATCGTCATGTATATGGTGTTATCATGTGTCTATGTGGGTCGATGACTTATGTAAGTGTCGTATGTGTTATGGAGTTTTCCTTACTTGGAGCCTTGTGGCGTTGTGTAGTGAGCAATGTAAGTCAAAAAAAAATTCCTAGTATTTTACTGTTGTATTTGGGTGTGTAAAATGTGGGCACTACATGGTATGACACAAAATCATTTGTAGATCATGTTAGTGCATGAAGATGAATGCGATGTAGGAATAGTGACATAAACATAGATCTATTCATGTTAAGCACAAAATACTTGAAAACAAAATACACAAGTTAGCTAGCTTATGCTAGCGCAACTAAATCAATGCTAATGCAAAGAGTTAGACGCAAATGCAAATATGAAGAATTGTAATGTAAAACAACGAAACACAAGAAAATGTTACAAAAATTTATGCAAGATCACAATATCGCATTCAAAAAAAGGGTATCACGATTAAGTCATGGTAGCAAAAATTGAGTCATGGTAGTGTAGATTGAGTCACGGTAATGCATATCTATAAAACAAATAGAAAAAATAGAAATAATAGCGCCAAAATAATAAAATAATTGTACCTAAATTTTTGTAGATGAATGTACACTAATATAAACACATATCTATAAAACAAAGGAAGTTAGAATAAAATAGTAGAACAAATAAAATGATGGAAATGTAGAGTCGAGCGCGAGACATAGGTACAATATGCTAGCACAAAACACATGATATACTAGCATACGTAAAGGAACAAAAACACACTTTACATGTACCGTATAAGAATATGTCAAAACATGACTAAATTATCTCGGTTTTTTTCAAACTACTCAAAATATACTCCATGAAAAACCTTGAAAATTGGTCAATGATTCCTAAACATCAATAAGAACAAAAAAATCTTAATTTTGCAAAAATGATTAATAAATGAAAAATATGTGGGTTGGTACCACCGGCATGCTAGAATGTGTTGAGCACAAGATAATACCGAGAGGGGGTGAATCAGTATTATGATATTATTTCAAACTTTAATACTTGAACTTAGATCTATAATCACGAGCAATGTGAATATATCAAATCACTCAAAGAACACAAAACTTAATGCAAGTAGACACAGATATACATGGAAACCCTTTTTGGAGAAAACCATGGAGAAAATTCTTTCTTTATATATATTTCTCAAAACATTTGTAGGCACCAACCTACTGGAGACACCAATCCCCAAATTACAGTTTTGTAGGCACCAACCTACAAGAGCACCCACCCCTTTTGCTAAGCACCAACTTAGCAAGAGACACTGATCTCTTCGAATATGAAGGCACCAACCTTCCTTAAAAATTTGCTTTCCACTTTTGAGCTTGTTGCTTCCTCAACGAATAATGGAAAATTCTTCTTCTTACTTTCAGATTTGCTTCTAAAATTCTATCCTTACGCTTCCTCTTCTTCTTCTTTTTCCTTAAGATATTCAACTAGAATCCATGCACTATAAGTCTCATATGAATCTTCTTATATAGCCTTTCGTACCTTTTCAAAAGGGCATTACACCTTAAACCATCACACCCTTTCGTTAACATTAGTTGGCCTTTATTCATTAATTTATTCTTTCTAAACAAATCACTACCCCCTTTGAATTAATTGATGCACACATAAAGACTGCCCCAAATAATTTAATTATCACCTAAACATTCAATGTAGCCCCTTAAGACATGAGTGCTGCTCTCTAAGCAAGTCGTGGGCCCTCTTTTGTGCAAATCATGGGCCTCCAAGGATAAATCACGGTCTTCATGAAAAAGCGTTGCTTTCTTCTCATCATGGTTGTCAAGATCTTCCTCTTTCTTGAATGTTGTTCGCTTTACATAGATACTGTTGTATTTCTCCTATAAAGGTGACCCTTTTCACATATATAAATATATGATTTCTGCTCTTTTTGCTACTCTATATGTTGCTGGTTATTTCCGTTGACATACTCACAATTCCATTAATAATTCCATTACTTTCTGATAGATTTCCGTTTACCAGTTCAACACCTCTTTTGACGTCAATGACAATATTTCCAACGAGAATGTAGACCGGAGAAAATAAATAAATGGAAGAAAGAACTCAACATGTGAAAACTTGATCCCTTCCTTCGTGTTTCATTGCAACATCATATAATATAAGTGAAGCGTGGAATGAAGTACCAATATTGCTGAATATATATAATTACTTGAATGTGGATGCTCCAAATATGAATTAGAATGGAATTATATTGTGCTACGAGAAATGGATGAATGGTGTGCTTGGTTTGTGAGATCCTTAATCAAATGGACAACATAATGGTATTGACGATTGAGTGGAAATTTGACAAAGTAACAATGTAAATTCCTTAAGATTCAAAAGATTGATTTGTGAGGAGATGAGCCTCTTGTTTATAGCTAAAGGAGAGGCCATTGATTGAGGATAAATTATTTACTGAGTTACAAGTTAATGAATGCATTTTCCTGATTTAGCATGTTGATTTTTATGTGTAGTTGGTTTTTTTATAATAAGCATTTAAGAGTCTTTAATTTGAATAGTTGGCTCTTAAATTCTTCAATTGTATGTGTAATTTAGCTTCCTCTTTTGTAGCTTTCTAGAACTTGAGTGAGTGAACTAGTGAAGTTGAAATAAGTGGAAGGTGAGTGGATATTTAGATTTTTGTTTATTTAAATAAATAATTAAATTATCTAAGGAGTGTATAGTGTATGCTTTATAGGTTGTAGAATTAATTAATTAATTATAATGGGATGTGGATGAATAATGATCCAAATAGTAATGTGTAAAGAGTAGTGCATTTTTTAGGGTTCCTACACCTATAATTGTCTAGATCCACATAGAATTAGCTAAGTTCACTCTCTCCCTTATGTTTTTGACATTTGTTAGGTATCTCATCACTTTGAAAAGCATTATTTTGATTTGTGAAATTAATGTTGGAAGTTAATTAAATCATAATAATCACCTATAACATTATTCATCCTTTTTATGCATGTTAAATAAAACATCTTAAATAAAAAAGGGTGAAATCATTTGGTGAACTAGACCCTCTCTAATCATACATCAGTAGCTCTAACCCTAGTGGACCTAGGGTTTATTTTTAAGCACGAGTTATTTTTTTTTCATTTTTATCATCAATTTTCAGTTTTATATGTTTTCCTTTTATGCCTTATAATTGTAGTGTTCATTTTTCTAATTAATCTATTGAACATCTTTAGATTTTACCTCTTACTCATAAGCATCATAATGTAATGGATTATTCTATTCCTACTTCTAGTTCTCTTCTTGATCCACCTACACAAGAGGTTCCCTTGCATGAGATTGATACCAATAGTGAATGATTATATGATTATGATCACAAGGACAAAAATGTAGACCAAGACCAAGTAGAACTCTTATCTAACTTTCGTGCTAATCCTTGTCATATTGAGCCTATTATCAAAATTCTACTTGTTGTTAAGATCACTTGTGAGAAAAAAATCTAATGAGACATCTCTTACAGATATATATCAACCCTCATATGCTATGCCTACATATATTATGCCTACACTCAACTCAGGGGCGCCTAAAATTCCTATTAAAAAAATTCTATGCCTGCATTCGGGAACCACTATTGCTACTACATCTCATATTTATCACCATAGCAAATCACATGTATCTTCATCTAACACACATGATCTTTAGTCCCTTCTTCATTATTTACAAGAAAAATTTTTACAATTGCAATAAGGTGTCTCTCATAATTCTAATGTTATGGACTCTTCTCAATTATTGCATAATCCACTTACACCTAAAGTTGTCTCCTATCCTTTTCAATTAGTTTTGTTACACCTAATCTTCCTATTTATGATGACACAAGTTGATTCCCAAGAGCATATTAGATCATTCCATATTTATTTTTTTGACTATGCATCTAATGATATATTGCTCAAGTAAGCTATTTCTAGGAGTCTTAAGGAATTTTCTCTCGTAATGGTTTTATGATCTCCCACACGTTTTGTGTTCTCTTTTATTACATCATCAAATAAATTTTTAACACAATTTTTAATCAATGATTGGGATAAGATTTCATATGCACAAATGTCCAAAATAAAAAAGGATTTGATGATCATATCAATTATTATGTTTTCTATTATTGAACAATGTTTACCAAGATGAACAAAATATTAGCTAACATTGAGTTACAAGACCTTTTTACTAAAAGTTTTCTTCATTAATTAAAAGAATCTATCATGTTTGATAATTTTAGATATTTTGATCAAATATGTCATATATTTAAAGATCGTGAAACTAAGGTATTGCACATGAACAAGCTCAATTATTTTGTTAGCACCTCTAATACATCAAATGTCAAGTTTCAAAGAAAATCTAATTTCAAGGAATAATCTAATGACCCTATGGTTTCTTCTAAAGACATTTTCAACATTTTTTCTCAACCTACTAAGCTACAATTACAACCAACAATATGACAATTGATTGTGGTTACCTTATCCTCCGTGCATTGTTTTAAATCAATTGTAAATGACCATATGGTTGCTTCTAAATACATTGTCAACATTGTTGCTCAACCTACTAAGCTACAATTAAAAAAATAATATGACAATTGACATGGTTACCTTATCCTCCATTAATTGTTTTAAATCAATTACTTGAGTGCAATCGATGTATCACCCTCCACCATTTGAGACTATTATGAGTAATCCTTAAATTAATATCTTCAATGTCAATTCGTATCTTGGTTATGATGTGTGTGTGTGTGTGTGTGTGTGTGTGTGTGTGTGTGTGTGTGTGTGTGTGTGTGTGTGTGTGTGTGTGTGTGTGTGTGTGTGTGTGTGTGTGTGTGTGTGTGTGTGTGTGTGTGTGTGTGTGTGTGTGTGTGTATGTGCGCGCGCATGCGCATATGTGTGTGCATGTGTGTGTATATATATATCACACTATGAATATATGTCTTAATCTATGACACGTCATTCGGGATCTTATTGATTTTAGTGCATTGAATGAGATGTGCCCATTGAATATTCTAAGACTACAAATAACAATTTTTAGTTTAAAATATTTAATGATCCACTTATTAAGCATCATAGTGACACATATACTTTGGAAGTTCATAACAATCATCATGCAGGCCCAACATCTTCTTATGATCATCCACTTGATGTTATGATTGTAACTATTACTCGCACATCATCTTCTACATTTATCATTTCTTTTGATGATTATGATATAGATGACACACTTATTTATGACACAATATCTATTAAAATATCCATTCATTAGATTCCTATTCAAGTTGTCTTTGTTATTACACATAAAAGGATAATGTTTATGTATGGCCATTACTTTGGTCACTTGGTATCTCTTTCAAGATTCTCATAGTTTATTCTAATCCACACTTTCAATGCATTACACTACCAATCACAATTGGATCTATCACTACATAGACTTCATTCTTGGTCATTAAGTCTCGTAACTACTGGGGTCTTTCATCTTGGTATCCCTTAGCTACACGCTCTTATGGTTTTTCTATTGATAGTTTAGCACTATATCAATTATATTCATCATCATCGTGTTTCCACAATTTGAGATATTCCTTTTAGGGATTTCTCTCTTAGTGTGAATAGTTCTTCTATAGTTTATATCACTCTTCCTACCGCATATAAGTATAGGTATCTTGTTTCTCACACTACTTTGCATAGTTCTAGTCCTCCTAGGTCTCATGACAGCCTTTGCTTTTGCATACTATTTCACATAGAACTAGTCCCCATAGGTCTCTAGCTAGGCCTTTGGTGTCACATAAGGATTCCCATAGTTTTTGGTAACTTGATAGGCCTTTGGTTGTACATGTCACACCATACAATTCTAGGGCCTCAAGGTATCCTCTCGAGCCTTCTTTATGCATATTATTTCTATTAGATCATACTTGCTTAAAGGATTTAAAAAAATCTTCTCCCATTATGGATCACTCTATATTTTCTCATAGGTCTTCTAGGAGTCATCATTCTTCTAGTCCACCACATAGATATCACACATCACATTCTACTCAGTGCTCTACTATTTATGGTTATTCTCATAGGCCTTTGTGACACATATCGTCGTGGAAGTTCTAATTGTACTTGAGTCACACTATGTGACACGTTCGAGGCTTGATATGTATGATTTAAATTTTTAAGTTAAATCTCAACCTTTTTATGCTTTAGAATATTTCCTAAATGACATATATAAAAAGGGTGAATTATTGTTACATGATATTATATTTTAATTAAACTCTAACATTAATTGAAAAATAAATAATAACACTTTACAAAGTGACTATTGATCTAGAAACTATTAAAACACAAAGAAGGAATTACACTTAATTGATTCTATATGGATTCGAAAGAGTCTAAGTGATCGAAATGCTAGGAATATAGACCCATAACTTCATGAGTGCTTCGTTTTCCTAGAAATGACTATTTTTGTATGTTGGTCTTATTTTCTCATCTTCATAATGGCTTTGTAATATATTCTCAAACCCATAAACCCTTGTAGTGCAAGGAGTTCATGCAAAAAAAAATTAAGTGGGTTGTGGGGATTCTGTACACCATTGACATCGCCACTACTCAAAGAGGTCTCAAATTACATGGTATTCTCCTAGTATGTGATATCTACCACAGTTTAATAAGAACTCAACAACCATTCTTTTAGAATTCCTTTTGAGTTTCACACTTGGGAATATTCACTTTTATTTCTTAAGGAAAGAAGATGGAGACTCATAGGCCTAGTAGGATAATTTAGACTTGTAGAAGGTGCTACCCTAATAGATTTGCATTATATACTTCAATGTATAGGGAGCAGTGATTGAATTTTGTGCTTATTTTTAATATGAGGAGAAATGTAGACACAAAATCATGCACTTATTACTATTACATTATTCCTCCAGTATGTCATTATATGCATGATTCACAAGTGAGAAAACTAGACATTGATAATACTTGTTTTACTTTACATTTACATTGTTTTAACTTTCCATGCTTTTATCCTCTACTTTTTGTTACTTTTTCATATAAAAAATGTTTTAATCATTTGAGCATTTCCTAATTTATCTTTGGATATTTGTGGACAAAATCACTCAATAAGATACAGATAGTTTCCAACACTATTGTCCCATTGTGGGTTGGGTAAGTGTACAAAGTTGGGGGGCCAAAAAGCGGACAAAAATCCAAAAAAGAAAAATGCGTACGCATTCTATTATAACACGATCACATTTTAAATTGTCAGGTTTGGGATTTACCGAGGCATAATGCATACGCGTTATGCCTACTATAAAGAAAAAAAGAGGCTCGAGCCTCTATCATTTTATCTCCCTCAAACACAAGTTTCAGAGCTTAACCGCAATGCCCTTGCGTTTTTCATTCAGCTAGATCTCAAGCTCAAAGGATTATTTCTGGATCACTGAGAAGATTTGAATCGATGATGGCACCACGAAGAAGAGGTAAGCACAATTATTTTCTCAAAATTGCATTGAAATATGATAATTATAGATTAAAATTTGAATTGAATACATATTTTTATTGTTACAGTTAGAGGTCAAGGGAATCAACCACAACCAAACCTGCTTTATTCCTATCATCCCTCCCGACACTCCCATAATTGCTCAACATCCCCGGGTAGTCAAGAAGATTTAGTAGCCCACATAGTTGAAAACAAAATTGAAATTGAGGATTTAATCAAAACAATGAGGGATTCACAATCTACAAACCCCCACCGCACCTCTCTTGCAAACACATTAGAGGCATTACTTGTTCAAGTTGACGCGGCAACTGGAAAATTGATCGTTGGACAACTTATAGAGAGGTTTGTAGGGTTTATTATTTCAAAAAATTGTCATATGTGGATGTAAAGAAAAAAGAAATTTTAAAAGACCTCATATGCGCCTTATTCATAGACCCCCACACTAATTTTCCTGTTCCGTTGTCATGTAAACGGTTTCCCATCCATTGGTGCAATAATAATTTAATTAAAAATAATTTTTGGGACCATGGTGGATGGTGTTTGATTTTCCACCTTGTAATAACAACGAGGTGCCACTATACTTTTTGAGGAAAATCTATTGTGAGTTTATCCTCAATGAGATCCCAAATTATTTTGATTTTCGAGATTTCCGGGCCGAGGAATAGGATCTCGCACAGATCAACCAAGTGCACAACATGCACCTATTGAGTAAGGTAAATTCCCTGCACGAATCCCCTCACCCTGATATTTTCCCTCAAGCAGTGAAGGAGACAATAGAGATTGATACACTCCACATGCATCAGGGGCTATTTGCGACCCTTGTTTGACATACGAGGGATATTTCTGAGCTAGATGCTCATGAAGGTACACAAAGTATTCCCTCAGGGAGTACTAGTATGAGGCCATATCTTTGCTCGTCATTTGGTAGCATATGTTTGGGGCCCAAGGAGGATGATACTTTCATGCATATTGATTTTGGTGCACCTGGTGCTAGGGGTGCACACGATAATGTCACGATGTAAAATGTCCTTTTGAGTGAGACATTTGGATTACATTCATCGACGTCACCTTCACAGGTAAATTTGTTAAGTTTTATTATGTGTGTTACAAAAAGTTTGGAGTACTTGATTTACTTATATATGTTAAATTTTTGAAATAATTGTATTGTACATGTATATGCATTGATATTACAGGTGCGGGAAGCGCATCTTTATCTCGACCATAGGCGGCGAGCACCATGCATACACATACATTCACAAAGGTAAGTTAGAATGTTAATTACGTAAAATTTTCACATACATGTGTATATACATGTTAGTTTTGAAGTCAAATATATGTATGTTCTTGTATTTCCATCTAACTCATGTGATATACATGTTTGATAAAGATGTTTACTTCACTAGACACCCCACCATCTCTGCAACAAATAGATAAAGGTGTTGCCACTGCGATTTCATATGCACAACAACTCACTGAGGTATTCAAATAACATGTAAATTTTATTAAATTTCTCGTGTAATTCATATTATGTTAAATTACATGTTAGTAATGTCTTTCATTGTAAAATTATTAAATTATGTTAATAATGTCCTTCATTGTGTATATGCAAGAGTTACCTGTGATAGGTAGCAGACCTTGTTCATTTGATTCATAGGCGTGGCGGGTAAAAACAATAGTTCTATATTGATAAAATTAGTTAAAATATTGTCATTATGTACATACATGTACTTAGTTCTATTTTCGCTAATTCTAATGTTAGATTTTTTGATCTTATGTGTATGTAGGGAACTTCAACCCCCTCCATTTTGACTTCGAGGGCACGGACTCCTCCATCTCATCGTCTTTGTACCCCCATTCGTACTATAGGAGCTCTCGATGACTCATTTGAGCGTGAGATGTAAATTCAGCATGATCGACAACTTGTGGTAAGTTTGTGTATTTATGTAAATACTTTCATTCTAGCATGGTCTTAAATACATGTTAAAAACATATATAAATTAAGTTTTAACAAAAAAACATTTTTTGCATTTACAGGCTCATCTACAAGTGAGTATTCAGTAGAAGAAGACTCAAAGCATGGGCTTAGATGATCCAAAGTCATCTCGTGGATCTCCATCTTCGTCTAAGGGAGGGCCTTCTTTGAGCAAGGCCAAGAGAGGGATATATTTTGATGAGTTGGAAATATATATGTCTTACATGACATTGTTTTTGTATGCCTATGTGCATGGCATTGTATGAACGCCTATATGACATTTGAACTTGATGGTATATGACCTATTTGGGCATATTTGTATTTATTATGCACATTAAAATACTATTTGGAACTAGATAATTTTGTATGAGACCTTACATTTCGAGATTATTTTCGCATGAAACTAATATGATGTGCACTTGACAATATTTAAGACATTATGGATTATTTTTCATTTATTGGTGATGTACATGTACTAGCATTTTCAATGTATAATATGCATCAAACTTTGGAAATCAATATTTATATAATGTATGTATATAAAGAGTTACCTAATCTGAGTAATTATTCATTCAATTTATCAATGTGTATATGTGTATTTACCTTACTTGTGCTTCTTCTTGCTCATGGTCTCTTTGTATTGGTTCCTATCTTATCATGCACTTACTACATTCTTCTATGCTTCTTAGTCTTCTCCCCTATTAAAACACCCGAGAGTTGTCACAATTTGATGCCTTTCATCTATTGATATTTTGAGAATGTATCTCCATATACATTACTCCAATGCTTGAGAATGTCTCCAGATGCAATGACATTCTCGATTCAAAGATTCTTGATTGTCTAATTTTGTCCATTTCATGTTATTACCTTGAAATCGTAGGAATTTAAAGTTATTTGGAAATCACATCACACCCTTCACTAGGCTTGATCACTACCCCTATCCTTTTGAAGGCACTTTTGAAAGCATCCATGGGTTTATCATAGCATAAATTATCAATGAATGGAACGTCACTAAGCTGTAGGCCAGCCGAATCCCATCCAAAACTAAACAAGAAAGATTTACTAGGTGATTGATAACTCTCGTGTATTCTTAGACAAACCCCTATCAAATTCATTCTTAAGCCAATATAGTCATTCGGGGATCTAAGGGACTACGCCGGACGAGGTAGCCCAAAAGCACGAGGAGTAGGGGAACCAAAATGAAGACTCCACTAGCATTCACCTAGCCATGCCGACATGTTGGCATAGTTGGTTTGGTCCCATGAGCTTTTGTTTACAAAATACACTCCGTCTGAAAGCCCTACACTAACTCAGACTCTAGTATTTCGTGCCTTTGCAAACAATAGGACATTGAGAGAACTGAATGGAGATGGATAAAACCATGATAGGATTTCGTAGAGGGCCCCAATGTGGAGGTCTCAGATCTGCTAAGACGTCTCTAGGTGCCACGAGTCCGAGAAATCACCAAATTGAAGATATAACGTGTTTTGGCCTCGGTCTCTTAAGGGACTATGCCTAAATGAGGTAGCCCAAAAGCACGAGGAGCGTAGGGAACCAAAAAAACCTCCACTAGCATTCACCTGGCCACCCCGACGTGTTGGTGTAGTTGGTTCGGTACCACAAGCTATCGTTTACAAAATACACCATCTAGTAACCTTACACTTACTTAGACTTAACACTATTTTGTACGTGCGTTTGCAAACAATAGGAAAATGAGAGAACCAGATGGATAAGGATAAAACCACGAGAAGATTTAGTAGAGGGATTCAACATGGAGGTCTCAGATCTAACGAGACATCTCTAGGTGCCACGGAGTTTGAGAAATCACTCTTTGAAGATATATCATGTTTTTCCTCAGGGCTCTTAAGGAACTACGCCAGGACGAGGTATCCCGAAAGCACGGGGAGCATAGGGAACCAAAACAAAGGCTCCACTAACATTCAATTGGCCACCTTGACATGTTGGCATAGTTGGTTTGGTCCCATAAGATACCATTTGCAAAATACAACATCTAGCAGCCTTACACCGACTCATCGCACTATTTCACGTGTTTGAAAATAATAGGACAACGAGAGAACCAAATGAATATGGATAAAATCGTGAGAGAATTTCAAAGAGGATTCAACATGGAGGTTTTGGATCTAACAAGACATCTCTAGGTGCCACGGAGTTTGAGAAATCACCCGTCAAAGATATAACGTGTTTTGGCCTCAGGGATCTTAAGGGACTACACCCGGATGAGGTATCCCAAAAGCACGAGAAGCATAGGGAACCAAAATAAAGCCTCCACTAGCATTCACCTAGCCACCCTGATGTGTTGGCGTAGTTGGTTTGGTCCCACGAGCTACCGTTTGCAAAATACAACATTTAGCAACCTTACACTGACTTAGACTACACTATTTCACGCATTTGCAAACAATAAGACAACGAGAGAACCAGATGGATATGGATAAAAATTCAAGAGGCTTTCGTAGAGGGCTTTAACATGGAGGTCTCATATTTGACGAGACGTCTCTAGGTGCCACAGAGTCCGAGAAATCACCCGTCGAATATATAACGTGTTTTGGCCTTAGGGCTCTTAAGGGACTACGCTTGGACAAGGTAGCTCGAAATCATAGAGAGCGTAGGGAACCAAAACAAAGCCTCCAATAGAATTCACCTAGCCACCCCAATGTGTTGGCGTAGTTGGTTTGGTCCCACAAGCTTCCGTTTACAAAATACAACATCTAGTAGCCTTACACTGACTCAGATTGCACTATTTCGTGCGTTTGTAAACAATAGGACAACGAGAGAACCGGATGGATATGGATAAAACCGCGAGAGGATTTTGTAGAGGGATTTAACATGGAGGTTTTGGATCTAACGAGACATCTCTAGGTGCCACGGAGTTCGAGAAATCACCCATCAAAGATATAGCATGTTTGGCCTCAGGGCTCTTAAGGGACTACGCCCGGACGAGGTAGCCCGAAAGCATGGGGAGCGTAGGGAACCAAAATGAAGACTCCACTAGCATTCACCGGCTACCTCGACATGTTGGCGTAGTTGGTTTGTTCCCACAAGCTTCATTTGCAAAGACAACATCTAGTAGCCTTACACTGACTTAGACTACACTATTTTGCACCTTTGCAAACAATACGACATCGAGAGAACCAAATGGAGATGGATAAAAATGTGATAGGATTTCGCAGAGGGCCCCAAGATGGAGGTTTTAGATTTGACGAGACGTCTCTATGTGCCATGGAGTTTGATAAATCACCCGTTGAAGATATGGCATGTTTTGGCCTCAGGGCTCTTTAGGGACTACGCCCGAACGAGGTAGCTCGAAAGCATGGGGAGCATAGGGAACCAAAATAAGACTCCACTAGCATTCACTAGGCCATCCTGATGTGTTGGCATATTGTTTTTGGTCCTACAAGATTCTGTTTGCAAACTATAGCGTTTAGAACCCTACACTAACTTAGACTCCAATATTTCGTGCCTTTATGAAAACAATAGGATAGCGAGAGAAACAAATGAATATGGATAAAACCACATGATAATTTTGTAGAGACCCAACGTGGAGGTCATGGATCTAACGAGACATCTCTAGGTGCCACGGAGTCTGAGAAATCACCCATCGAAGATATGGCGTGTTTGGGCCTCAGGGCTCTTAAGGGACTACGCCTAGACGAGGTAGCCCGAAAGCACGGGGAGCGTAGGGAACCAAAAAAAGACTCCACTAGTGTTCACTAGGCCACCTCGATGTGTTGGTGCAGTTGGTTTGGTCCCATGGGATTTATTTTGCAAACTATAACGTCTGGCATCCCTACACTTGACTCATACTATACTATTTCGTGCCTTTGCAAAAATAGGACAATGAGAGAAGCTGAATGGAGATGGTCAAAACCGCGAGAGGATTTTGTAGAGGGCCCCAACATGTAGGTCTCGGATTTAATGAGATGTCTCTAGGTGCCACGGAGTCTGAGAAATCACCCGTCGAAGATATGGCGTGTTTGATCCTTAGGGCTCTTAAGGAACTACGCCGGATGAGGTAGCTGAAAGCACAGGAGCGTAGGGAACTAAAATGAAGACTCCATCAACATTCAATTGGCCACACCAACATGTTGTTGTAGTTGGTTTGGTTCCACGAGCTTCCGTTTGCAAACTATAGCGACTGACAGCCCTACACTGACTCATACTCCAATATTTTGTGCCTTTGCAAATAATATGATAGCGAGAGAACTGAATGGAGATGTATAAAACCGTGAGATGCTTTCATAGAGGGCCCCAATGTGGAGGTCTCGGATCTAACGAGGTGTCTCTAGGTGCCACGGAGTATGAGAAATCACCCGTCGAAGATGTGGAGTGTTTGGGCCTCAGGGCTCTTAAGGGACTATGCACGGGCGATGTAGCCCTGAAGAACGAGGAGCGCGAGGGAACCAAAATGAAGACTCTAATAGCATTCATCAGGCCACCCCGACATGTTGGCATAGTTGGTTTGGTCCCATGAGCTTACGTTTGCTACAACTACGGTGTCTAGCAGCCATACACTGACGACTCGATTCCAGTATTTAGCACCTTTGCAAACAATATGATAGCGAGAGAAACGAATGGAGATGGAGAAAACCACAAGAGGCTTTCATAGAGGGCCCCAACATGAAGGTCGCGGATATGAAGAGACGTCTCTAGATGCCACGGAGTCCAAGAAATCACCTGTCAAAGATATGGTGTGTTTTGGCCTTAGGGCTCTTAAGGGACTATGCCCGGACGAGGTAGTTCGAAATCACGGGTGGAGGAAACCACCAATGTTCAATGATTTTGCCATAGGATGCAACTATGTAGACTATGAACTTAGTTTTTTTGGGGAGACCACCAATGTTCCAACTGTTCATTTTGAAAGAATGAATATCTTCAATCAAATAGAGAATGAAGAGCCTAAACTTTTTTAGACATTACAAAAGGTTGTTTATGCCCAAAAAGAAGCTGAAGGCCATATAAATTTTCATTCTTCAACTTTAGATGACAATGAACATCGTGAAGAAAAACAATTAGGTGAAGATGTCATTATGTCCTTTAAGAGCCCTGAGGCCAAAACATGATATATCTTCGACAGGTGATTTCTCGGACTCCATGACACCTAGAGACGTCTTGTCAGATCCGAGACCTCCACATCGGGGCCCTCTACAAAATCACATTGTAGTTTTTTTCCATCTCCATTTGGTTCTCTTTATCCTATTGTTTGTAAAGGTGCAAAATACTTTGGAGTCTCGAGTCAGTGTAGGGCTGCCAGATGATGTAGTTTGCAAACAATCTCATGGGACCGAACCAAATATGCCAACACATCAAGGTGACCAGGTGAATGCTAGTGGAGGATTTGTTTTGGTTCCCTATGCTCCTCATGCTTTTGGGCTACCTCATCCGGTGTAGTCCCGTAAGAGCCCTGAGGCCCAAACACGCCATATCTTCGACAGGTGATTTCTTGGACTCTGTGACACCTAGAGATGTCTCATTAGATCTGAGACCTCCATGTCGGTGCCCTCTATGAAATCCTATCACGGTTTTCTCCATCTCCATTTGGTTCTATCTTTGTCTATTATTTGAAAAGGTGTGAAATACTAGAGTTTGAGTCGGTGTAGGGCTGCCAGACATTGTAGTTTGCAAACGAGCTCATGGGACTAAACCAACTATGCTAACACATCGGGTGGCGGTGAATGTTAGTGGAGACTTTGTTTTGGTTCCTTACGCTCCCGTGCTTTCGAGCTACCTCGTCCGGTGTAGTCCCTTAAGATCCTTGAGGCTAAAACATGTTATAGCTTCGACGGGTGATTTCTGGGACTCCGTGGCACGTAGAGACATCTCGTCAGATCTGAGACCTCCATGTCGGGGCCCTCTACGAAATCCTATCATGGTTTTCTCCATCTCCATTCGGTTCTTTTGCTGTCCTATTGTTTGCAAAGGTGTGAAATACTGGAGTTTGAGTCAGTGTAGTAGGCTACCAAGATGTAGTTTACAAGCGAAGCTCGTGGGAACAAATCAACTACTCCAACACATCGGGGTGGCTAGGTGAATGCTAGTGGAGGATTTATTTTGGTTCCCTACACTCCCCGTGCTTTCGGGCTACCTCGTCTGGCGTAGTCCCTTAAGAGCCCTGAGGTCCAAACACGCCATATCTTCTACGGGTGATTTCTCGGACTCAGTGACACCTAGAGATGTCTTGTCACATCCAAGACCTCCATGTTGGGGCCCTCTATGAAATCCTATCATGGTTTTCTCCATCTCCATTCAATTCTCTCACTTTGTCCTATTGTTTGTAAGGGTGCAAAATACTAGAATCGAGTCGGTGTAGGGATGCTTAGACATTGTAGTTTTCAAACGGAAGCTTGTGGGACCAAACCAACTATGCAAAAGTGTTGGGGTGGCGGGTGAATGATAGTGGAGGATTTGTTTTGGTTCCCTACACTCCCCAGTGATTTCAAGCAACCTTGTCCGGGCATAGTCCCTTAAGAGCCCTGAGGCCCAAACATGCCATATTTTCGACGGTGATTTCTCGGACTGCATGGCAGCTAGAGAGCGTATCGTCGAGATCCAAGACCTCCACATTGGGGCCCTCTAAGAAATCCTCTCGCAGTTTTCTCCATTTCCATTCGACTGATTCGGTGTAAGGTTGTCCATTGGCAATCACTGAATAATATAGGTGGTCTATCTGATATAGGTGGTGAAATGAGAATTTTAATAAGATATTTTTATAATATAGGTGGTGAAATGAGAATTTCTTTGTTATTCCTTTATAATATTTAATTTCTCTTAGCTTCACTTAGCTTTGAGAATAATAAATTCTCTACTAACAGTGCCAACCACGTGAAGGTGGAAAATTTTTTGGCACCACTAACCTACATAAACATGTTAGTAAGCAATTAAATAGAATTTTAAATCATACAAAATTTAAACAAAATCATTTAAGTAAATATTCATTAAATTCATGAAAAACATACCTTTGCAAATTCAATCTAATGAACTACAAGGATCAACTCTATTCTTGATGATAACAATAATTGCTTCATGATCGATTCATGAACCTTTCCACGATTCTTGTTTGATGGCCGACCTCGATATTTGATCAATTTAATATTTGTTGCAAGGACCAAATGTCAATAGTGAAGTATCTTCTGATGTACTTCATAGTCTTCAAACAACCAAATGTTTGATTTTTGATAGGATATCGTTGAAGCCAAGTTCTAGTGACTACCACTGACCCAGTGGGATACTCAAGATCTTCACCATCAATGATTGTGGAAGTCAATTTTTTCCCCTCTACACAACGAGACAAGAAGTAGTCTGTTCCCTCTTCATTAAATTCCGTCGCAATAATTGTAAAAATGTGCCCTATGTATCACAAAGTAAAACTGTTCAGTCAATTTAAAAATACATTAAGAGTTGACCATTTAATAATTTATAAATCTAAAACATGGCATGTACATATATGTATGTACCTTGTTGCACTAAATCAAAGACTTGGTCAAAGTCAGGTGATGTTGTCATTTGATCTGAAGACCCTACAAGTTGTAATGCTCATGGAACTTGATGTGTGTCGAGTGGAATTAGAGGTCTATAATTCCATTCATCCACCCACTATTGTGACTCACATTCATTCCACGTAAAATCAATGCATGATATACAAAAACATGTCATGCACCTAGTATAAATAGTCCAAGCATTTGCATCTAAACTATGAAATGAGTGCATATCACTTGATCCTGCAACTGTCATACAATCTTCAAAGTTTTCCAGATGTTGTTCCTCTATCAACCAAAAATATCTATGAACCATTGATCTCTCTTGAGATTCATGGCCCATATTCTTAACACACCAATCAACAATATTTTTGCATCTGTAAATTTAACACCATCATTGAACTTAACTCTTCTCTTGCAAGTGCTCTTTTCACACATGCTCCTGCACCATCATGATCTCCTTTTCCATGCCTTGCCTCAGTAAAGCTCTAGATATGTTGTACATTTATTTCTTTGTGCATCCTACTTAGCCAATAAAACATCCATGCATTCTTGAATTGTGATGTGCAGTTGTTTGACCAAGTGTAATGTTGATCGAAACTAATGTTCCTCTCATTCAAGTTCGCATAAAACACCTAGAAACACCCTTGTACATATTATGTAGAATGTGTACGATCATCAATGATGTAGAAATAATAATCTCTACGAATATTTTTGATTTTCTCAGTACTTTTTAGGAGAGTGCATGAATGTTATATGCACAAAAATAGAAACTTGCACTAAGTTATAATATTGAGACTAAACCTCCATTTGTGGCTGCAATGTGTAATTCTCTGTGAATTCAACTACTTAAACAATAGTATCAAGTGGGAATGTGTCTTTGCTTAACTTAAAATGGTCATCCAACCATCGAGCTCTATGTGTGCGCCTTGCATACTCATAAAAAATTTCCTCTCTGAATTTGACCATATATTCTGATACAGGTAATTATTTTCTAACAAGCTCACACCTCTTAGATTCTTTTCCATCTTTTAATTGATATGCCACCGATTTATATTTGGTGAAATCAACCAATTATGTTCCTATTGAATATGTACTCTCCTCATGGATACAACTTTTCAGATTTGGCAAGCCACCACATACATTTCACATTCCTTTCAAACATGCTTTGTTATAAAAAAATTGTCTTGTTGATTTTTCACAAAATATTGTCGGAATAAACTCCCTTGAAGTTTTTGTGGTACATTTATCCCACATTTTGCAACATGATGTCGATATGCAAAACATGACGTATTTGACAAAAAACATCATAATGCAATGAAAATTCAACATGATGCTTGCAACAACAAGTGGTATGTGTGATTGATTTTCACATAAAAAGGGTTTTCTCATTTCAAATAATCTTTGGCTAATGTTAATTTGTGGATTTTCATTCTTAAACTTAGAGAACAATTCTATTTGAGTCATATCTAAGAATTTTTTTGCACACGATTCACAATTACGAGAACCTATTCTTCTTTTTACTATATCTCTTCTATTCGGTGACACTCTTGTGTTCTCATTCCAAAATTTTACAATTAATTCTTTTAGAATATCAGATGTATTTTTATCTTTTCATGGAAGTCTACTAGAGAAAGCCCAATAGTCAGTGTTATTGACTAACTCAAGACGTTTACGTCTCTCTATTGCTTTCATTAGTGTTTTTCTATTTAGCTTCAAAGCACTGCTTATTTTTCTAATCAAGCATTTATTAATTGTTTTATCACTTACTATACAATTAGTAAGTGCACGCCGTGTAGCATTACTATCTTTGGTGTGTCTTTTGCCACCTACAATTTGGTATGCTTTATGTATGTTTTCAAAAATTGACACATTTTGATCAAAAATTTAGATGTTCTTAACCCTAGGGTCTTCATTATAGGTCTCATCTTAATTAATTTCATCAATGAAACAAATAATTGACATCTTTGTGTGTCATTTAAATTCTCAAAGTAATTATCCCAAATTCCACTAGCTTTTCTTCTCACATTTCTTTCAGACATTTTGTTAGGCATTGGTTTTATAATGTTTTCATCAATTTCAATTAAGTGAATTGGTTTTCTTCGCAAAATGGAAGGAGGTGTTCTTAGAGGTGAATATTCGTTTACAAGGTTACTTTCTTCATTCAATGTTTTCATACAAATTTCGGGGTTAACATTTGGATTCTCAGGTAAGGGTTCAACAATTGGATTCATATCAATTTCTAATCCATACCAACATTATCATTCAATTCAATATCATTATTCATTGCAAAATCATTATTCTCTACATTTTCATTATGTATTTCATCCTCATTTTCTAATACATTATCTACATTTGATATAGCGGATGTACCTTGCCCTTTCAAAGTTTTTACATTCTCTTCAATTTCTTTATTCTCTTCTCTTCCAATTGCTCTGGTGTCTTGTTCTTGACTTTCTTCTTGTCCTTAGCTTGATGTTTATCACCCATGATTAGAAAAAATCAACTAGTGGGGTAGGGGAAAAAATGAACTACTAAAAAATCGTGCAAGAATGTAGAAAATTGCGAAGAAAAAATGAGAATGTTTGGAAATTTCCTGTGAAAGAGATGAAAGGGACGTTAGGGGGCCATAATATATAAACAAAGAAAAATACGTATGTGTTATAACGCATACATGTTTTGTATTTTCTCTTTTTCCAAGCCATGCCTCAAGGCTTGGGATCCGGTTTGGATCCCCAAGCCCGAGGCACAACAAACAACATGTTTTTTTTTCAAGAAATTGTAAAAATGCCACTTCCTCTATGATAAATCAAAATAAAACAATCGATCCATTTTAAAAATATTATACCATGATGTAGATCATAGTTTATTCTTTCTAAAAATATAATTTTTCAAATAAACCGACTAATATAAGGTTTCTATATTATTTATTTTCTAACTATGCCTTTTTATAGCTATTTTTGAAGTGTAAATATGTCTATCTTTCATGGTGTATCTTTTGTTTGGGTGATTGAAATTTAAAAAAATTATAATAACCCAAACCAGGCATAATTTTATACATATTCAAAAAACAAAAACTAATTTTCGATATTTTTGAGGTAGTTGGGGGACTTTGTTGGAGCTCTGCTATTTTCAATACATAAAATTTACGTACTAGAAAAATCATAAATAAAAATATTCTCTTAAAAATATAAAAAAATGGAGCCCAAACTAGATGCTCCTAGCTATCTTTCTACCAAAGGGTTTTCAAAAATACTAAATGGTGCTCAAAAATGGTGGGGGCACGAAAGTCACTCTATTATGTTTTTTTAACAAAAATAGGAGCATCTGTTGGTATTTTAGTTGTTTGACCCACTTAAACTTATCCGTTTTCAATAAAATTTAGTAGCTTAGAAACTAGACTCAAAATGCTACGATTCATATTTCTACAACATCTTCCAATTTTGAGTGTAACTATTTTGAAAAACTCGTACAAGTTGAAGTTTTGTTTTTCATAAAAATGCATCCACTTAAGACCCCCTTTTGGCCCCCAACTTGGTGCACTTACCTGGTTCTTTTGTCCCTTCACTTGTGTTTTTACATTTTAAAATTAAATACCACTTGTTTATATTTTCTAATTATATATTTATCGTTGGGTTGGCTTTCTAGTGTTTTAATTTTGAAATTAAAATAAAGGAATCATATATACACAACCTAGTAAATATTCTAGGGGACATGGAGATGTTATTCTACATCTACTACTTGGGCAGAAGGAACAAATTAATGATCAAATTTAGGTTGTATCATTCACTGCACAAGAAGGGAAAATTATGAATTCCAACACACATTATCTTGGGGACAAATTAGTTATATCCCACTATCTTGGTGCAACTTGCACAAGAGAAACCTATTTTCAAGGGACACGATTACACACACACACACACACACACACACACACACACACACACACACACGTAACTACATTGAGTCTGAAATAAATTATTAATTTCCCCCTTTCCTTAGATAAGCTTGAACTCGTGATTTGCTCCTCTAGATTTAAGATAACATAATCTAAAAAAATTAACCCTAATGGTGTTTCACCTTCTTGTAGCTTTGGATTCATGTTAAATGATAGTGTCTAAGTCAAAACCACAAGAATTCTATCTCATCTCAATATAAAAATAAATATTCAAACCCAAACCATACACTCCAAAGCCATGTCATTGTTATTTTTATGCATGTTTTGAAGAATTTTTTTTTGCGTGCAAAATAAATTCTATGATGAATTTATTACTAAAATCGAGACATATTTCTATTTTTATTAAATGTATTCATCCCTCTGTCTACTTACCTACTACAATAATTAGACAACCATATTCACACCATAAAGGTAATTTTTTTACAATTTTAGATGGTGGTTTGAAATTTGTTGCAATATTTGATAAATTATACACAACTTAGGAAATCATGGGCCTCAAAGCGAGATAAGGCTTGGTATGTTTATTATAAATACATACATAGTTTGTAAAATCATAAGAAATGTTGGTTACTGGTGTTTTAACTATGACGATTAACGTTTCTGTCAAGGAATTTTTGTATGAATGTCATCCTATAAACATTGTTATTCAAAACAATTTGATGTTCTTGGTAAAAATAATATTTTAATGTTATTCAAAAGAATTTTAATGTTCTTGGTAAAAATAAAAACATTTTAAAAGTAAAAACATCGAGAAAACTCTTGAAATATTTTTTAAAAATAGGGATGTCCCCTCTAAGCCCTCAAGTCCCTAAAACAATTGGTACGCCACCAAAATATAGGGATGCATCCTTGTGTGAAATTATAACATACATAATATATAATTCATTTCACTTATATAATATAATATATAATACATTATATTATATAAGATATATAACATATTATATAATATTTTACATGTAATATATACATAATTATATTTTTAAATTTTAAAAAAACATGGGATGACTCAAATGTGGCACAAATGTGTATCACATCATGTCACATGTGTGCCACATCACAACCTTAAAAAAACCCAAACAAATTAAAAGCCAAATGCATTTCATTTCACATTACCTTAGAGAGCAAGCTGGAGGGAAAAGAACAAGAAGTGAAGTTAAAATAGAAATGAGAAGAGAATAAAGTGAGAGGATTTTCTAATAATTTGAGAGTAAAAATGAAATATAACATGGTCATATATAAGAGGAGGGGAAGAAAAAACTCATGTCACATCCCATTAGTTGACCCAAAAAATTGGCATCTTCTTAAGCCATCAATAGGCTGGAATATATTAGTGAAAGTAAAAAATAGCATTACACCAATATTTAATTGGCGTAAGCTTTGCGTTAATAAGTTTGGTTAATCACTAGGAGTATTCACTCATACGACATCACTTATTTGAATAATGACATTGTTGATTCTTGTTGACTTAGTCCTATAGATGCTTAACTAGTTGTTAATGTTGGCATTATAGTGTAAGTGTTATTTGGTTGTTTTGAGATATTATTATAAAAAGGGAATATTTTATTGTGGTTGGTTAACATCATCATTTTCGTATGATCGTTTTACTTTGGAAAAGAGAAAAAGCATTATAGGGGTGAACACATTGTTTAGCATAGTAATCATTAAATGGTTATTGGGAAATTTGGAAACATAATAATTAAAAAGGGCATTATTATTTTCATGGTTATTAGTGTTTGACTTGGTATAAGAAAGGAATTATGAGACATTATAATTAAAAAGATATTTTCGCTATGTTGACCTAGTTCTAAACAATAAGGGACTTATGATGGGGGACATTACGTACGGGCATTTGATTTTTAAAGTGATTATGTTTTGGGGATTTAAATGAATCCAATAGCAATGCGAGGGTCATGGACCCAACTAGAACTTGGAAAGGAATGTTAAATAGTTTGAAATCCATTTTAAAAGGGACGATGTGAATTTGTGGATAGTCATTTAGTTACATAGGTTTGGAAGGGAAAGTCAAAACCATAATTGAGAGTTATAAGATTATTTTTCCAAACTTTGCATATAGGCTCTGCGGTGGGTGCTTGTATGATGGAAGGGGTTTTAGAGAACTCGAGTGCTTAAGACATCAAAGATGGAATTTTTGATTGAACCATTTTGGGGTTATTTTAATGGCGGCGATGGATGTTTATATTTGATGCATGTATTTTTAACTAAGAGTTTATAAATTTATAAAATCCCTAGTTGGGGCAAGTTGAAAATAATGATTTAGCTAGGTAAATTCCTCCTTAATGGCATGGTTTTGTTGGCTGAAAAAGAAGCATGTAGCTTCTAAGACATGGAAGGAAGGAGGACGTGAGAAGGAACTCACAACTTTCCTATGGGATTTATTGTGGTAATTCGGACATGTTTTCATTTTCTTTTCCTTGAGCAATAGCTAACAATAAATGTTACATATGGGTTAGTTGTTTGGTAAGTACATGCATATGCAAATGTGTTTGTTTACACATGGTTTTGGTTTGAATGATTTATGAATACATGTTTATATATATGTATATATATCTTTATATACACATGGCATACAATGTACTATATATTGGTAAACACCCATGATTGCTTGTTTTCTATGTTGAAACTTTTTTATAATACCTTATTGTGTTATGTAAGGGGTTTTCTTGCAGGTATCCCTAGAATGGCCATGAAGGAATTGTGTGAAGTTATTTGTAGAATATTTGGGTCTCTCTTTTAACTCCAAATATGGTGGGCCTCGGAATATTTGTCTAAGTGCCAAAGGACACGTGGGCACGTAGGACCAATATGAAGAAGGGTGTGCGGGGTTAAAGTGTGCGGGACATGGTTTTAGTAGGGTTTAGTAGAACCCATAGCGTGTGTGCAAGGCGAGAAAAGGGATCTTGAGACTTAGCCATAGTCGACATTTCAAGAATAAAATGAGAAAAACGTGACTGACTAGCATGGAGAGTGGATAAGGTGCCGGCTTGGCGAACTTGCTAGCAAATAGAAATATTCCATGTGATGGAAGGATCTAAAAAGACATCATTATAAGAGAGTGGAGAGCTTAGATAAGAGTAAGCATGCTCCATTAGAGGACCACCTTGACACTTGGAAACCGATCTGCTACTTCAAGGCACAAAGGTGGTTCTTTAAAGCTATATAGAGATGCTCGGGTTGAAGAAAAGGAGGGAGAGGCGAGAAGAGAAAGATGGAAAGATAGATGTGTGGATTGGGAGACCATGAGAGACATTTATTGGGTATCATGGAGAGATATATAGAAATTAGAGAGGTGAAGCTCTGTAGAAATAATAGAGGGTCCTATGGGTTGGGATTCTCATTAGGAGAGCTATAGGAGTGTTAACATATCTAGAGGGATGGGCATGTGAAAATCTTTATGTAGTATGGGAGGCATAACTAGGGATTATAATGCATGACTCTTATCTGCATGGATAGACTACTCTATTATGACCTTGATGAATGTAATGTGGTTACTGAATGAATATTAATATGAATATATGGCTTTGTTTTAAGTATATATTGTTCATGGGTATAAACCCTAGTGCATTTTCTTTATATTATGAATCAAATCTGTTATCTGTTTGATATTTCCCTTTTTATCTGAATGGATGCATTGATGTAGTAACTTACTCTAAGCTCTCAGAATGAATGCATGGTTATTTTCCTTCTTGCATATAAGTTTTTGTCATAAGCAATAAATTCTCACAAAACTCACATAAATGAGGGTCTCAACACCCATGCGCGCCTCGGGTGAGCATCTATCGTCCGCTAGATGATAGGCCGCCACACATGGGATTAAACTATTCTCATAAGGGTATAAAAATGACTACATCTTAGTTCCATTTCTGGGACCTATTTTTGAAGTTGTTGTGAGAAATGACATACATATTGGTTCCTTTAATGTGTGATGACAGAGCACTTGACCTTGGAAAATGTTGAAGCATGGTTTAAAAGCATGGAGGATGAGTTTTCTGAAAGATTTAGTACTGGACTGAGTTTTTGCACATAGATGGGTAGAAGAGAATCTGTATCATGAGTTGTATGAGACCTTATTTTGCTATTTTCTAGTAGAATTTTATGAATGGATATCAGCATAGTACTATAGATCATGTGTGTAGACCCAAGATGATTACAGTTCGGAGGATGTGGATCTGACTTGGAGACGTGTTGTTGATCATTGGTGGAAAAGAGTGCTAACCAGTTATACTCTAGAATACGTCATTTCTACGTATTCTGTCCGAGGTTGTTGAGTTTGAGTTCTATGAGAACCTAGAGGATAATTTTTGCAAGTTATCCCATTGGCTATGAAGATATTGGTCATTACCCTAAGTTTAGAGGCATTCCCTATGGCCGGATAAACTTCTCTGAGTGTTGGGTGAGGAAGCTAGGGTGGAGGAATATGGTAGACATTGTGGAAAAAAAAGGAGAGGGAAGAAAGATGACTAGAGTGTGGTGAAGTGAATGAAAGGGAGACGGCTAGACAATGTGAGGTTGTGAGAGTGATGGATCTATGGAGGCGAAGTTATTGGAAGGAATTTAGGTTCATGTAGAGGACGTGGAACTGAGCGGTCTATCTACCCCATCTTGGAAAGCGTGGGAGAGAAAAACCTTGACTTCTATGAGAGTTCTTTGTGTGGAGAAAGGATAGCCTTGAATGCACATCTAAACCCACTCGGTGACCAACCCACGCACTTAGTTTTTCAAATCAAGAAATAGGTATTGGTAACCCGGTTGGTATCGGCGGAAGTGGCCGATCTGCACCAAGGAGGTATAAATTCTTGTTTGGGACATTTATGGCCGCGTAAATCAATTCTTGTGTTTGGAGGGATTTTTGGGAAAATTACAAGTACTGAAATTTTGGGTATCGCATCTGGGAGCGGCGTGAGATATACATTTGGTAGCGGGAAATATCACAAACCATCGACACAAAGTTTAGTGAGATGTTGGGAACACTAAGCGCAACCACTTTAGGCCCTCTCGGCCTGAAGGCATAAGACCTAGTGGATCCAAAGTGGATGTGGTGGTAGAGGAAACACTGGAGGGAATCAGGGGTTATGATCGGGCTGGAAAGTGCATTAGCCACCACTGCAAGTATTTTTGAGATGTCTCTACATATGTTAGATTACAAGGGTTTTGAGAATGTTGCGAGAGCATGTGCACAAGTGTGAATTGCTATGTCTCGGAAAGGAGGTCACTACCCCGGAGTAGAAGGCAAGTTAGTTTGCAATGATGTTGCGAGGGTGTGCACATAGTTGGTATATGAAGTATCATCCCCATCAAACTGTAGTAGATTACACAGCATTGAAGAATGCCTTCCTAATAGAATTCCATATCCTTGAATTATAGCAAAAGAGCATCAATGCTTTGAAATGAATCCAACAAGGAATGGTAGAGAGTGTGCGGGAGTATGATGCACATTTCAAAACTCTCTTGTAAAAATTATCATATGATATCCTTCCTTCCCTACATGCTCAGTGGTTTGTTGGAGGATTGATAACAATGTCTAGAAGAGCACATTCGCATAAGACATTCACTGATCCACGTAAGGCCTTGGAAGCTACCTTGCATGCGAGGCCGTTGGAAGCGTAGATATCAGTGTTAGCCCCTTCCTAGAAGCTTAGATTACTACAATGGCTAAGCGGTTGGAAAATCTATCTGCGAACTCAACACATGAGAATCATAGTGGTCTTTGGTGCATAGATTGTGAAGTGGAAGGGCATGCGAGGATAGTTACCCCTTGAAATCGGTACACGCCATGTGATGGGCGTGAGATTTTCCATGGGGATCATGATGCAAGTAGGTTTCATCTACTACAACACGTGATCCATAAGAATGTGTATTAATATTGCAAGATCTATACCTTTTCTACCCATGAAACCGAATATTGTAGATTGATTGATTAGATTCATGACACCCTTAATCTTGGTGTGCGCTGACAAACATTGCAAGTAGTTCCAGGATGATGATCACCGCTATGAAGGGTACGCAGATGGAGGAGTGCATGGAAGATATTTTGCGGAGGATTATGTGGTCGCGAATAACCGCGTGAAGGAATAAGTGAGTTCCCATGAGAAACTTATTATAAACGTGGATCAACAGAGAATTATAAGCATGATTGCCTTGATCTATTACAATACTCATGGTGCGAAAGAAGCATAAGTATGAGGAGTGCCTAGAGCTTTATGAACATATGAATGAGTAGCATCGGAAGGATAAGGGCACCTTTGGGATAATGAGTATAAATAAGGATGACTCACGGTGGAGGCCAAGAGTGGTGCGAGAGTTAAGATTAGAGCTGTGTTGGTGAAGACGCGAGCGGAGGCTCCATGTTTTGTCGACATTAAAATTTTCCTCCGTAATTTCTATTTTATTATGTATGTATTAGGAATAGGATATTGTTAAGTATGATTAGTAGTGGCGTCTAATAGAAGATAAGGGCACCGTCGATGCAGTGCTTACCAATAAAGTAGAGTACGGTAATATGATCAAAGTACAATAGGAATGTTGTGCTAAAAGTAAATATTTCGTAAGTGGTTTGGTAATGTTAAAATGTCAAAGTTGGGGTAAGTAGAGAAGTAGGGTCTACATGATTAGGAATTAGAAATATTATATTTGTAATAAGGACAAAGAGTGATGTCATAAATATTTTGTGTATTTTATTTGTGGAAAAGTCTAAAAAGGTGGAACCCATGTGAGATGATAAGGTTTATCTTATCTTAGAAGATAAGCCTACATGTAAAGGCAAGAGTTTAGGCATGGAATATGATTGGCGGAAGATATTTCCTATCCTATCTTAGAGATAGGGTGGATAAGCACTGAATTCCTATAAATAAAGAGGCCACCCCCTCATTTAACATAGAAGGAAGTAGTGAGAAATATTGTATGAGTAAGTGTGTAAAGGAAGCCATCATTTTGAAGGTGTGTTAAAGAAGCCATTAAGAGGTGTAATTGTGAAGTTTCTCCCATAGTTATTGTTGGAAGGCAAGTGAAGTCAGTAACACTTGAAGTACCTCATGGGTGAGATTGTAACAATTTCATGTTGATATTATAATTTACACTTATATTTCAGATTTATCATCATTCCTTCTTATCATAATCTATGATATTCTTGTGTTATGTTTGTTGTTGTGTTTCCAGATTACATCCACCAAACTAAAAGTTGTGCATTAGTAAATAATCATAGCACAAGGAGTTCCCAGTGAAGAATTATCATAGTGTCGAATTGGTGTTGACATTTTGGTTATGTTGCTGGGACCATTCCTCGTTGGTGGATTTTCTGGAAAGATATTCCCACTTAGTCAGAAAACATTTGGAGGGTAACCTTATTTTTACTGTGCATAGTAGTTACCATGGTAAAGTCACTTTTTACCATGAATAGTATTTACCACAGTAACTTTACTTTTTATCGTGAATAGTATTTACCATAGTAACTTCATTTTTACTGTGAATAGTGTTTACCCCAGTAACTTCATTTTTACCGTAAATAGTGTTTACCATAGTAAAGTCAGTTTTTACCACAGTAAGTCAAGTTTTACCATAGTTTACTGTGGTCATTCCTATTTTACTGTAGAAAGGTGTAAAGTCACTTTCTATTGTAGTGAGTCCAATTATTTGTGCACATAAGTCTTACTGATTGTACTTATGAGTTGGTATTTCACTTGTGGTTACATTTAAAAATGGGGAAGATTCATATTTTTTTAGCCCAATCTAATGAAGATGCTTCCTCTTTCATTCAAGAGTTTAAATGATCTTGTATTGTAATGGCCTCATAAGAAGGGAACAATGGACTAAATTTTTTCCTACCTTTTTGGATGGTTCAGCACTTAGGTGGTTTGAAACACTAGGTGATAATGTGAAAAACTCATAGGATTTATTAACTGAAAGTTTTCTTGAAGAATTTGGTGAAAAAAAAAAATATGCAGATCTCATGATCGAGATCACAAAGCTAGCCCAAGGAGAGAAGGAGAAGATAAGAGATTATCATGCTCGTGTTCTAGAGCTAAGGAGGAAGCTCGATGCCCAGATCCGAAAGGAAGGATTAGCGGATGGGTTGATGAATGATGTGGATAATCTCCTCTGTAAGCACTTCATTCTTGGGATGAAGCCAGAGATCAGACAACGAGTGAAGTATGACCGCCTAGCTACCATTGAACAAGCAAAGGAGATTGCAAGAAGGCAAGAAGAAAGCATGGAAGAGGAGCCCAAAGAAATTGTTGCTAAAGTAGAGCCTACACCAGCACCTTTGGTCCAAAATCCACAACCACTCTTAGTGAGCACAAATATTTCTCCTAGTACATCTACTGAGTATGAAGATCTACTCAGGAAGATGGGCTAGTTAACTATTAATCTTCTTCAAGGAAAGGAATTTAGTTCTTAGGGAGGAGATAGAGGTCCAAAAAGAAATATTTCTGAAGTTGTATGTTATGGTTGTTATAAAAATGGTCATTATAAGTATAATTGTCCAGATAGAGCTTCTACATCTAGTACAAGAGATAATGATAAAGGAAAAACACCTGTGAATTCTTTTGATGTAGTAGATAAGAGCATAAATAATGAAGTAGATGTGTTTGTAACAAAAAGAAAGAAAGAAAAGATAACCAAGATGGAAATGATCCTAAGAAGATGAAAGGAGAAACTAGTAAGAAACATAGGAGAAGAAAGTTGGGTGTGTAGGATTTTCTGATTTCACAGGGACAAGGACCATACTCCATCTTAGAAAATCTGTCCAAAAGGCCTGCAAATATTACATATGGTCAACTCTTGGCTATGCCTTCTGAGAAGAGGCGGGAGATGCAAAGTGGACTCAATGCTCAACGAAGTAAGGAGGTTGAGGTACCTGTTTTGGAGGCAGAGGCAGATCCTTACGCTCCACAAGCTGAGGTATTATGTAATAGTATTTCAATTCATGATGTCTTAGTTGATGGAGGTGCTTGCGATTAATGTAATGACCGAGTTTGTAATGAATATGTTGGGTTTAAAAATTGATCACCCCTCAAAACTTATGTTAAGGTCATTAAATAAGGGAAAACTAAACCGAAAGGTGAAGTTTCAAATGTGGCAATATCTGTTATGGGTGTTGTATGTGTGGTAGACTTTTAGGTGATGAAAAATGGTGCTTTGTGCATACCCAATGTTGTTGGGAAGACCATGGATAAGGAGAGTTCATGTGAAACTACTGGAATGAAGGCTTCATGACACTTGGACGTGGTAGAGAGAGGGTGAAGATAAACGTGATCCCTCGGCATCATAAGATAGAACCTATGGATTCAAGTGAAGAAACTGATGATTGGAAATCCTTTGATTACTCTAGTACCAGTGAAGTGGACACAGAAGATGAAGAAAGTGAGGTTGATATTTCGGTCATGGATATCCTTCCAGTCACACCGAATCATGAACCCATAAAATTATCTGAAGAAGAAATTGATGATCGTCTCCAACAAATAAAGATTGGTGATGTTGTGATGGAGAGTGAGAAGGAATCCTATCTCCAGCTCTTTCGAAGGTACATACACATATTCACTTTTGATTACAAGGAACTTCATCAAGTAAGTTGGGTAGAAAATTCTATTGATTTGGTAGATGGTGCTAAGCCCATAAAGCAAATGCCATATAGAATGAATCTTAATTTTTCCAAGATTGTAAAAGAAGAAATAGATAAGTTGCTTGATGTAGGATTCATATTTGTTGTGGAGAATTCATAATGGGTTTCTCCCATTGTGATCTCAATAAAAAAGAATGGGAAACTACGCATTTGTGTTGATTATAAGAAGCTCAACAAGGCAACAAAGAAGGATCATTACCCTCTTCCATTCTCAGATCAGATCTTGGATGAAGTAGCTGGCTAGGAGTGCTATAGTTTTTTGATGGATATGGTGGATACAACCAAGTTTGTATAGTAGAGAAAGATCAGCTGAAGACCACGTTCACCACTCCTTAGGGAATGTTTGCTTATAGAGTTATGCCTTTTGGGTTGTGTAATGGTCTGGTAACTTTCCAGTGCTTGATGAATAAGGTGTTTGAACCCTACATTGGGAACTTCATCGAGTATTTCTAGATGATTTTTGCATATATGGGAGCAAAATGGACCACTTGCACCCAGATGGAGACAACATTTCAAAGGTTAGATGAAGCACAAGCCTCACTAAACCCTACAAAGTGTGTCTTTGGATGTTCTAAAGGTGTTTTTCTAGGGCATGTTGTATCCAGAGATGGTATTGGTACTGATCTTGATAAAGTTTCAAAAATCAAAGAGTTACCATTTCCTATGAATAGAAGTAAGTTGAGATCATTTTTAGGCCATGTGGGTTACTATAGAAGGTTCATCAAGAATTTCTCAAAAATTACATAGCCACTAACCCAGTTCTTGAAGAAGGATGTTACTTATGAACCAGGAAATAAGGCGTATGAAGCTTTTGAACAACTGAAGGAAGCCCTAGTGTCTTCACCTATTTTAAAGAATCCAGATTGGAGCAAGCCATTCATTGTGTATACTGATGCTTCAGAAGCAACACTAGGATGTACTCTGAGCCAAAAGGATGAAAATGGGAATGATCATCCAATTTACTTTAGGAGCAGAGAAAAAATGAGCAGTGTTGAGGTAAAGTATACTGTAATAGAAAAATAGGCTCTAGCTATTATTTTTATTGTAAAGAAGTTTAGAAATTACTTGCTAGGGCAGAAATTTATAGTTGTAACAGATCATCAGGCTCTAAAATATATTGTAAATAATCCTAACCCATCAGGGAGGATAGTAAGATGGATAATTTTGCTACAAGAATTTGAATTTGATATTATAGATAGGCCAGGAAAGAAGCATGTCAATGTAGATGCACTCTCTCGAGCCTATGATGGTTTAGGTTCATCTTGTGATGATGATGATTTCCCAGATGCAACATTGTTATCCCTTGACACAATCCCTAGTGAATACATAGATATTTGGAATTATCTGAATGAATTCAAGTTTCCTGATGGTGCCAATGTAAAGAATAAGAGGAAGATTACTCAAGCCAGTCGTCCATATTCTATTCTGCATGGAATATTATTTCAAATAGGATGTGATGGAAAGTACTGAGAGTAGTTGGATGTGATCAAGGGAAGGAGCTAATAGAAGAACTCCACAATGGTACATGTGAAGGAAACTTCTCTGGACAACTTACAACAAGAAGGATCTTGGATGCAGGTTATCACTGGCCCACTCTTTTTAGAGATTGTTATAATTATTGTAAGACATGTGATATTTGTCAAACACATGGTAACCATAAGACTTCATCAACACCATTATACCCTATTCTTCCACTTGGTCCCTTTGAAAAGTGGGGAATAGATATTGTAGGTCCACTTCCAACTACCCCACGCCAAAATAAGTATATTGTAGTTGCCACAGATTATTTAACCAAGTGGGTTGAAGCTAGGCCATTGAAAACAACTTCCATGGATGAAGTGGAAAGGTTCATATATGAACGCATTGTCACCAGATTTGGTTGCCCATTAGAAATTGTAATAGATCAAGGAAGCCACTTTATTAATGAGGTGGTAGAATCCCTAGTCAACAAGTTTTCTATTAAGCACAGGAAGGCAACAACATACAAGCCAAATACAAATGGATAGGTGGAACGAACAAATTTTGTGTTGTGTCAAATTCTAGCAAAAGATGCAACCCTACAGGTACATAAGTGGGATAAAAGGATTCATGCAGCATTATGGGCATATAGGGCAACATCAAAGTCAGCAACAGGATACTCCCCATTTCAGTTGGCTTATGGCATTGATCCAGTTCGTCCTATTGAGTTTGATATTCCCACTGTGAGAGTTATGAAAAAGGAAAGGATGGATGAAAGTGATTAAATAAAAGAAAGGTTGGTGCATCTTCATTTGCTAGAGGAAATGAGGGAAATAGCGAAGGATACAAGCTATAAGAAGAAAATGAAGCAGAAGGAATACTTTGATCAAAAGATCCGTTGGTCTCCATTTCATGTGAATGACTTGGTTCTAGTATATGATTCCAGATACAAAAAAAAGAAGGTAGAGAAAATTTCTTCCCAAATGGATGGGGCCCTACAAAATAGTAGCTGTGCATGAAAATGGTACATATCGACTGGAGGAATTGGATGGCACTCCCATTATGAAATGGGTCAACCACGACAAGTTAAAGATTTTCCAAGCACCAGAATAGTCTACTCAGGATGGAGTAGAAGCTAGGAAGGGGGAAAATGTCGACATTAAAATTTTCCTCCGTAATTTCTATTTTATTATGTATGTATTAGGAATATGATGTTGTTAAGTATGATTAGTAGTGGCGTCTAATAGAAGATAACGACGCCATCAGTATGGTGCTACCAATAAAGTAGAGTACGGTAATAGTCAAAGTATAATAGGAATGTTGTGGTAAAAAGTAAATATTTGTCGTAAGTGGTCCGGTAATGTTAAAATGTCAAAGTTGGGGTAAGTAGAGAAGTAGGGTCTACATGATTAGGAATTAGAAATATTATATTTGTAATAAGGACAAAGAGTGATGTCATAAATATTTTGTGTATTTTATTTGTGGAAAATTCTAAAAAGGTGGAACCCATGTGAGATGATAAGGTTTATCTTATCTTAGAAGATAAGCCTACATGTAAAGGCAAGAGTTTAGGCATGGAATATGATTGGCCGGAAGATATTTCCTATCCTATCTTAGAGATAGGGTGGATAAGCCTGAATTCCTATAAATAAAGAGGCCACCCCCTCATTTAACATAGAAGGAAGTAGTGAGAAATATTGTATGAGTAAGTGTGTAAAGGAAGCCATCATTTTGAAGGTGTGTTAAAGAAGCCATTAAGAGGTGTAATTGTGAAGTTTCTCCCATAGTTATTGTTGGAAGGCAAGTGAAGTCAATAACACTTGAAGTACCTCATGGGTGAGATTGTAACAATTTCATGTTGATATTATAATTTACACTTATATTTCAGATTTATCATTATTCCTTCTTATCATAATCTATGATATTCTTGTGTTATGTTTGTTGTTGTTTTTCCATATTACATCTACCAAACTAAAACACGTGCATTAGTAAATAATCATAGCATGAGGAGTTCTCGGTGAATAATTATCATAGTGTCGATTGGTGTTGATGATTCCCAGGAGATACCAAGACAAAGGACACTGGTTATAAGAGAAGAAGTGTTACATGGAAAGTATCCAGGACCCGATCATCGAAGGAGGTGTATTAAGAGACTATGGATGTGATTCAAAGTCTACAAGGAGAGATCTAGTGTCTAAAGGAGAAGTCAAGGCATTTATAACAAAGGAAGAATGTTAAGGCTCTGTAGAAATATCTAGATGAGGTCAGGGAAGTATGCAAAATGTTAAGGCAAGAGAATATTATTCCCTTGTTAGGAGAAGGTACCACGTCTTTGGAGGAGCACGAGAGGAAGGTTTTGCATGCTAACCTCCCTCCCTAAAACCTTAAATATGACAAGGAGATCACTTTAAATCCAGTTATGGATGGTTGGCTTTTGAGTAATTTCCTCATTAACAAAGGTGCATAGGTCAATGTTCTTACTCTACATGCTTGGCATCAAATGGGAAATCCCGCATTACAACCATCTTGAATGTGTTGTATATGGAAAACAAGAAAAAGGAAATTCCCATTGGAGTATTGAAGGATGCAGATTATCACTATTTAGGGGACCAAGTTCAAGGTGGAGATTTCAAAGTCTGGTGCTCGCCGAGGTAGACAACTTTCCAACATTACTTGGCACCCCACAATTACAAGAACAATGTTGACCTACGGTTTAATAACAGGTATATAAGTTTTGATAACAAGGAAGAACGGGTCATCATCCCCTTGATTGATGGGAAACCAAATCCATGTACTAAGCTCTTGGGAGAAGAAGTCCTTGATAGAATCTATGTGCGCTCTATTAGAGACCCTGAGATAATTCATCCCATGCGAGGGAGTTATCCAGTTTGAAGATGCTCGATCTTTGAGTGACAGACTAGCATGGCATGTGATAATTGGGCACACGAGTCTTATGAATTTATTGGGTGAAAATTGAGAGGATCTGTAACAAGGGTAACAAAGGTGTGTTCGGTCAAGTGCACAGAAGGAAATAAGTTACCAATTTCCTCTGGAGGAGCTAACCACCGATGATTTCTTGCGAGAAATGGAGGCTCAGTGGAAAAATGAAAATGAAAGAAGAGATGCTCGGTTATAACCTACTCGGAATGCATCACATTGGTGGGCTACACATTGAGAGAGCCTTCTAGAATTGGTGCGAGGTCAAGGTTGCATTCTTTGTTAGGTTCCCCAGAACAATGCCCACTGTCATATAAGACTACCATCATAAAGAGACCACCTCATTTCATGTACAAGCATGTGAGAAGGCCTGGATAGAAGGAACATAAGCTTTACCACCTTCATTATGTTTGCATAAGTTGTATTCCACCTTACAAGGTTGTGTGTGTGCATGGTATATTAATTTGGGAATGCACCACTTAATAGGGAATTAGCAAGAGTTAGCAGCTGATCTCATTCAAGCTTTCGAGTATCGAGTACAAATCCATCAATGGATAAGACATTGCAAGTGGTATAGCACATTACAATGGGAGATAGCACTATGGTGGAAGATAGAATACAAGAGCTACTAGGAGAACTTGGTTTAGAGATGCATTTTGATGAAGAGGAATCATAAGAGGTACAACTTGAGTGCGCGTGCATGGAAAAGGAAAAGGAAAAATGGTCTATGTAATAGATGGTGAAGAAATAGAGAATCTACGGGTTAACCATTCTAAAGGTATGCGTGAAGTCATAGCTAGTGTTGATAAGCACACGAGTGCTTACCATGAGCCCCGAGGAAAAATAAGGTTAACATTGGTTCTGAGGCAGAACCTAAGGAATATATCATTGGAGAATATTGGTTGGAAAAAGAAGTTTCTAAGATCATTGATCTATTACGTGAATTTCAATATTTTTTCCCTCGCGGTACCATGAGCTCAAAGGTGTTCACCATTCCTTAGGGAAATGAGGATCAATTTGAAGGAAGGTGCATGCCCGGTTCGGAAGAGACCTTATCGGATGAATCGAACTTGTGCATAAGGGTTGAGGAGGAGATAGAAAAAATGATAGCATCGGGCATTATTGAGGCCGTTGAAGAATCCGGGAGTAGGTAAGTCCAATGGTCATAAGTATAAAGAAGGATGGAAGGATAAGGATACGTGTGGATTATAGGGACTTAAATGCGGTGTGTGTCATTGACCATTTTCCAACCCCCTTCATCAAGAAATTTTTGAAGGAGTAGTTGGGCTCAAGGTTTATTATTTCACGATGGATCCTCGGGTACCACCAAGTTAGAATTACAAAGGAATCCTAGGATAATAAAACCTTTGCCACCGAATGGGGAAGTTTTTCCTACACGGTTATGCCTTTTGGATTGAAAAATGTGCCTACTTTGTGTTCTCACGCATCATGGTACAAACATTTTATGACTTCATCCATAAATTTATTCAAGTCTGCCTGGATGACTAGACTGTGTATGTGATAATAAAAGACCATTGTGACAGTTTGAGGCTAATGTTTGAGAGATGTCAGCAGTTTACTATATCCCTCAACATTAAGAAATGTGTCTTTGTTAATCCCTTTGGAACCTTGCTAGGGCATATTATATGTAAGGAAGGCTTACTGGTGGATCCCGCCAAAGTTGCAGTTATTGTGGGATTGGGGGAGCCTACAAGTAAGAGAGTTGTGTGTGGATTCCTTGGGCATGCGGGGTACTACAGGAAATTTATTAAAGGATATGCCAAGATCACTATGCCCTTAGAGGCATTGCTTAAACACAAAAGTACCCTTCACCGGGAGAGGTGCGGTAGAAAGCATTTGACCCTTGAAAGATAGACTTGGTACTACACCAATATTACATTTTCCTTCTTGGGATAAGCCTTTCCATGTACATGTTGATGCCTCGGGGATAGCCATTGGAGCAATACTAACACAACTAGGTGAGGGGATTGTTCATCACCCCTTGTGTTTTTCTAGTAGGAAGTTGACATGAGCATAACAGAATTACACAACTACTGAGCATGAGGCACTCGTCATGATTTACGTGTTGCATAAATTTAGGCAATATTTGCTTTGGTGACACCATTTATATTCTACATAGAACACATGACATGGAATTACTTAGTGAAAAATCCTGTTCTGTAAGGGAACATATGTCGTTGGGTCCTGTTACTTTAGGAATTCAAGTTTTTAGTTTTGGTAAAACCGGGAAAAGTAATTTGGACTGATCAATTATCGAGGATTGACTCGGGGAGGACATGCAAAGCATTAAGATACAATGCCAAAAGCATAATTGTTTAGGTTGTGGCGCGTACCCTCAAACTTAGAAGACATCACATTGTTTCTCAAAATAGGTGTGGCATCGGAGGGAATGAAGGCTTTGGATAGGAAGTAGTTGGCTATATGTGTCGCACCTTACATGTTGATTAGTGGAGATTTATATAAGTTAGGCCATGATGATGTTTTGCGCTGATGCCTGTTAGAACATGAGCACCTTGTAATTTTAGAGGAAGCACATGGTGGGATTGCAGGGAGGTAACTATGTAGAAAATGAAACCACGTGAAAGATTCTTCTCATAGGGATTTGGTGGGAAAGCATCTACCAGATCAGTATTGATTTTTACAAGACCCGTGACCATTGTCAACACCTTGGAAAACCTGGAAGAATTGATGAAATTCCCTTGTGACCAATAGCCAGCATTGAACCATTTGAAAAATGGGAAATTGACTTTGTAGGACCTATTTCACCTACCACGCAAAGGACTAGTTCACGTTACATCATCACTTGCAAAGATTATGTGACAAGATGAGTAGAGTCAACGTCTACAAGAGACTCAGTACTTCAACAATAGTGTTAGATTCTTATGGTAAAACATAATCAGCAGGTATGGATGTCCATTGAGTTTCACCAAAGTGATAGGGGCACACATTTTCTGAATGAAACAATCAATATTTTTTCCATAGATTTTATGGTGGCCCATCACAAGACCACCCCTTATCACCCACAAGAAAATAGAACTACTAGAAATGCTAAGGAATTTAACAAAATACTAAGTCACACATTGACCAAGATTTGTGACATTGGAAGACAAGATTGGGATGACAAGGTATCATCCGTTCTTTAGGCATACATGACAACCTATAAGAGGTTGAACAACACCACACCATTTTAATTGGTGTTTGGCATGAAAGTTTTTTTGTCGGTTGAATTCATGTTACTATCATTACATATAGCGCGTAGGAGGATTAGGCGATGAACAAGCACTTGGAGGATAGGATTGACAAATTAATGCAACTATATGAAAGGTGATCACTTATTAGATGGATTTAGAAGAAAGAGAAGGCAAGAAAAAGGCCTGACATGATCTTCATATCAAGAAAAAAATAGTTTGAGGTTGGGAAGATAGTTTTGTTGTATGATTCCAAGTTTTTGTGCCATTCGGGAAGTTGAAAGTGCACTAGTTAGGGCCATATATCATCTCATACATCCTTGATTCAGGTGCTTTCTAATTTACAAGCACCTTTGGATGAGATAAGATTACAGTCATTTCAATGGGAGTAGGGTGAAGCCCTACTATAAATAAGTCTTCTTAGTGTTTGTAAATAAGGTAGTTTTGCCATCTAGATTAGGATTTCCCTTAATGTATTTCTTTTCTTGTGTTATGTTTCTCATTGTTTATTCCTTTATGTTCATGTTTTTTGTTCCTTATGAGCTGGTAACCACACTAATTTCTAAAGTTGTGTATGTGCAAAGGACCACACATCTATTTTAGTGTGGGGTGGTATAGTGCAAAGAGAAGTATAAGCTATTAGTAAAAGTTGGGATGACCCAAATTAAAGGAAGAAAAACACGTAAGGTAGAGAGTGCGCGGGGAAATGGTGGACAAAGAATTGTTGGTGTCAAAGAAGGATGTAAAAAGACCACATATAAAGGATGAAGAGTGCATGAACAACATGAGGTAGGTGAGTGAAAAATCAGGTTGATGAAAGAAGTGCTTTCGGCATTGCAGACACACCCACAAGATTCTTCACTCGGTAAGGACTTTTGCATGCTAGAAGGTTATAAAAGGGTTTTTACACATGATTGGGTTCATAGGTAAGGGCACTTAAGGTCAGATTTAGTGGAAAAATCCACATTTAATGCTAAGTACAAAGTGGTATTTGGCATAACATTTATTTCTGAAAAAGAAGTAAAAGCTATAAGTATAAGGTCAGACACATTATTATTTCACCTTGCCATTACATATTGAAGAGCTCTTGCGAACTAGGGAATCCAAGATATTTGTACAAAGAAAGAATCATAGATATATAAGTGCATAACTGGAATTGATTTGTGAACCATAGTGAAAGGAGTACATAAGCATAGGAGAGTTCATTTGGAATATGCCATCTTGTGGAAGAATTTTCCAAGTTAGGGTTCTACAACTAGGGCATGGGAGTAGAAGGATTCTTTCACAAAGTTAATATGTAGAGTTGATTTAGGTGAGGAAGCAGAGAAACAAGACTTTATCTTTTAACCCGATAAGTAAAATGACACCTAAGAAGGCAACTATCTCACCAAAGAAAAATAAGGGCAAGGGTAAAGGAAAACAAGCCGTTGTCGCTAGCTTTAATGAAGTGTGATATGTAGAGATGCGATACCAAGATGGAGTATTATTGGGGAAAGAGTGGGTATCACACTTACAAGAAGATGGCCGTGAGTGACTAAAATCATCACACGAGCACTACTGAAAAAGGAGATGGTGTTGGAACTAGTTTGTCCAACTCGAAAAGAGGACACCAGGGAGGAATGCTTTGATCTATAGCGATGAAGTAAAGGTGAAGTTTGAAAAGGTGGGTTGTTGTAACTATTTAAGTTTCCCTATTTTCGTAATCCCAAGAGGTTATACCAATGGATGATGTTGCATGTGTATGAGGACCACTTATATTTTTTGGGCCACAAGATGTGCATAACTCCTTAGCTCATATCCAATTTCATTGGCCTAATTTGTGAAGGGGAGTCTATAGATGACGAATTCGAGGATAAGGAGGCCATCAAGGAGACTGTAAAGGCTTATTAATACAAGAATGGTTTGCGCTACTTTAATATCACGTATATCCCCGATCTTTATAATGAGGATGGCCACGCGATTGGTTACCAAGTTGAATGGTCAAGAGAGATGGACCCAAGTAAACAAGGCATGGTTGAACATATTGTTGATGGTGAATCACAACACCCATGAGTGTCTGCAACTTGATGGGTTGAGACTCTCAGTGCGATTGCATAACATGGAGCTTTTCCCAAGTGTGGGACCTTGCGAAATCGGAAAAGCTCTCCGAATGAAGGCCGGTTCCTATTCCTTTGTTCAGATGCACACGTAAAAATGCAGAGGGTTTACTCAAAACCTAAACTAACTTTCCAAGGAGACAGGGTAAGAAGATGCATAAAATAAAACCTAAACTAACAGAGGTGATGCACCGAGGAATGAAGAACACCTGTCTTTCCAATAAACACAGACCATTAAAATGTAATGCAAGATCATGCACAGATAACCAAATTTGCAATGAAATATCAAGAGGATGCAAATGAACACAGAGAGGGTTGAGAATCATCCACATACATGCATTATTTTCTCCAAAGATTGATACAATACACCACAAAATGCCAAGAGGCAAAGTTGCATTACAGTTTTAGATAGGAGGTTTGAACTCCACAAAATCACCTGCCAAAGAGAAGAAGGGAGGGGAAAACAAGAATGTCCAACCTTTAGAAAGAAGCCCCTCCTTAAAATTTATAGGAAGAATGCAAGAGGAAAGAGAGAAAAAATTCAAATCTACCCCAACCACCCCAGGTTGTATTTAATTCATCTCATTATGGTGGTAGGTGAGAACCCTAGCGACCCCCAAAAGTGGCGAACTATATTTTTCATTTTTAATAATTTTTTCTCACCCAATTAAAGATATCCAGTTTTAGTTGGATAGAGGACCTCGTAAGCTTTCTAGAAAGTCCAACCTTGCATGAATCTGAGCTCCCAGTCAAAAGTTATGGCCATCTGAATATCTGCGCCGGTGAGTCCGCTCTTCCCGCCAAAGCACTCGAATGTTGTGCCTCCTAAAGGTGCGCCTTGGCGCATCTATCCTTATGTATACATACCCTTATGTGTGCCAAGGCACAAATTTGGTCATGTCGACACTCTGTGTCATGCGCCATTTCTGTGCGCCAAGGGCGCAACTTTTCCTATGTCGACACTCTGTGTCATGCGCCATTTCTGTGCGCCAAGGGCGCAACTTTTCCTATGTCGACACTCTGTGTCATGCGCCATTTCTGTGCGCCAAGGGCGCAACTTTTACCATGTCGACACTTTGTGTCATGCGCCATTTCTGTGTGCCAAGGGTGCAACTTTTACCATGTCGACACTCTGTGTCATGCACCATTTCTGTGTGCCAAGGGCGCAACTTTTACCATGTCGACACTCTGTGTCATGTGCCATTTCTGTGCGCCAAGGGCACAACTTTTACCATGTCGACACTCTGTGTCATGCACCATTTCTATGTGCCAAGGGTGTAACTTTTACCATGTCGACACTCTGTGTCATGTGCCATTTCTGTGTGCCAAGGGCACTGTTGGTGATGCAATAAGTATCGGGCTCTGAGTTTCTTTGATTTCCATATTCTTCCGCTTGTCTATATCTACCCGGGGAAGATATATACAACAATTTGGTGACTCAACGGGATCACCTGCCTGCTAGGTAGAAGATCAGTGGCCTTTTAGTAGTCCATTGGGCATGGAGTCATAAGTAATAACTTGAAACCAACTTGATCTCTAATCCCAAGCCTGATACCACAACTCCTTCTCCAACAGCACTCTGAACTGTAGAAAACAACCTGAGAGCAACAAAACCTGTGCCAAGCACTTAGGGAAATTGAAACCTAACTACAACAAGACAATGTGCATACGCACTTAGAGGAATTGAAATCTAGGCTAATATTTACAAGGGAAACCTTTTCCTTTTAGTAGCAATGTTTAAGATAGATTCCATTAACCAGAATCGGAAGTTCCTCTCCATCCAATGTAGACAATTGGAAGGCATTACTACTTTTACATCCCGTGACCATGTAGGGGCCACTCCAAATGGCATCAAACTTGGAATGCTTTCCTGGTTTTGCCCGATCTGCATCCCATTTTAGAACTAGGTCCCCTTCTTGGAAGGTCCTTGCTCTTGCCTTCTTATCAAACCATCTTTTTACTAAGGCTTGATCCTTTTCAATCATCTCGAACCGCATGTTCTCTCGATTTCTTCTAATTCCATCAACTCGCATACCGGCCTCCATTGGTTCGAACTCAAACAACTCCAATCGCTTCATGAGCTCTAACGCTGGTAATTCCAATGATATAGACAATACGCTCTCTTTTCCATAGACCAACTTGTAGGGAGAACTACCCGTAGATCTCTTTGGTGTTATCCTGTCACCCCATAATGCTGATTTTAGCCTCTGGTATGCCATGTCCTTTGGTTTTCATCCGAGTCCTTTTGATGATTCTTAGCAAATTCTTGTTCGTGGACTCTGTCATGTCCATTACCCTCGGGTAATAATTTGAAGAGGTGCTCAAATGATTCCATTCTTGATAGCCCATTCTCAGTAATCTTGGAACCTATGAATGCCAATGCATTTTTAGATATGATAGTGGCCAAGCACACCGAACTCCGGTCACTATTCCTTCATAAAAGTCTAGTATGTTAGACTCATTTGCTTCTTTGAGTGCTACGCTTGGGGTCCACTTGGTGAAATAGTCCATTGCCGTGAGAATCCACTTGTGGCCTTGGCTTGAGTTAGGATTTATGACCCCAATGAAGTCCAATCCCCATTGCATAAATGGTTGGTCAACCAAAATTGGGCGCAAATGGAAGCGCCGCCGCTTTCTTTTGCTGTGAAGAGTGCACATTTCTTACACTTTCTTATCCATGTATAGCAGTCATTGAACACTGTGGGCCAATAATACCCTGCCTTCATTATCTTGAGAGCTATTACTCATGGGGCGAAATGTCCTCCAGAATCTCCATCATGAAAATCTCGTAACACCCTCTCAATTTGACCTGTCCCAATGCACCTCAATAGAACTCCATTGATGTCTTTCTTGAACAAAACACCATCAACAAGCACATATGGAATGGCTTGTAATCTAAAGTATCTCCTTTTTGCTTTGCTCAATTCTAGAGGGCATAGGCCTGCTTGTAGGAAGTGTATCATATTCTGAGTCCAACAAGGAGTGGGCACATCATCATTTTCTTGTTCTCGACCATCCTGCAGTACCAAGGTAGTCTCTTTCTCATCACCTGCTTCAACTTTCCGACCCAAAGCTAGTTGCTCACATAGTCCTTTTCCACGTACTAGCTTAGTGACCTTAATTTCGATGTCATAGTCCATGACACGAGTGATCCATCCCGCACGTTTCTCATTCGATCCTTGTTTAGAAGCAATTCCTTGACTCCCGCATGAGAGACCAATAATTGATCTTATTGTTTGAGACTAGGTGTTTGAATTTCTTTAAGCTCCTAATCACCGCAAGGACATTTTTTCGATGAAAGAGTACCTTGTTTCGTATTCCTCCAGGACCTTGATCAAGAAAGCAACTGGTTGCTCTAATCCTTCTTTGTTTTGTTGTACCAGGATTGCAGAAATGGTGTCTCCACCACCGAAGGCATATAACATGAAGTCCTTGGAGAAGTTTGGATTGATGAGAGTCGGAGCTTGAGATATAGCCTCTTTTATTGCCTCAAAACTTGCCTTGCCTTCAGATGTCCACTTAAATGTCATGCTCTTTTTCAACATCAACATTATTGGCTTTACGAGAGCTACAAAGTTTGGAACAAACCTGCGGACAAAATTGATCCTTCTTAAGAAGCTTTGAAGAGCCTTCTTATGACTTGGCAATGGTAATGCTCGAATTACTTTCACTCTTTCTCGGGTCAATCGTCAACCCCTCTTTTGAAACAATATGGCCTAGAAGCTTTCCTTCATGAGCCAGAATATGCATTTTTGGGATTCAATGATACCCCAAATCTTCTACACCTTTGAAATACCTCCGCCTCGATGAAAGAGGTGATCCACTGCATTTTTTGAGAATACAGTGATGTCGTCAAGATATATCAGAACTATTTTATTGATCAACCCCCTAAATGCCATATCCATTGCCCTTTGGAAAGTGGCTCCAGCATTTGATAGCCCAAATGGCATTTTCTTGTAGGCATAGGTCCCCCATTTGGTGGTGAAAGCCATCTTGAACTGGTCATCTTCTTTCACCATCACCTAATTATACCCTGAGTAGCCATCTAGGAGAGAGAATCTCTCCGAACCGAGATACTACTTGCAATATTTGTTCCATTGAAGGAAGTGGGTAATGGTCTTTAAGAGATGCCCTGTTGAGGTCTCGGAAGTCTACACACAACTTGATTTCTCCGCTCTTCTTCCTGACCGGAACCAAGTTTGCAACCCAGCTTGAGTGCTTGATCGGGAATATAATGCTTGCCTCTATTAACTTGTTTAGCTCTTTCTTCATTAGAGGCTCAATGTGAGGGTTGACTGGTCTTTGCTTCTGCCTGATGGGCTTAGCATCTGGATCCAATTCTATGGTATGTTGTGCCAACTTTGGATCGAATCCTCTTAAGTCTTCATAGCTCCAAGCGAAGACATCTGGAAATTCTTGGCAAAGTTGTATGAAATCTGATTTCTCCTGCTCAGTGGCCACTTTGCCAATTTGAAGTGTTTTGCCTTCCCCAACCGGAATTGGCTCTGAATCTTCTCTCTTGACCTGTATGTTAGCCTTTTCCTTACGGAATTGGTCGTTAGGGTTGAAGATAGACTCCAATGTTACTAAACCCTTGGGAAGCTTGTTTGTCCGCAGCTGCACTACTTGATCCCCATATTGCTGCTCTAGCTCATCCGATTTCTAGCCGAGAATTCAGCCTCTTCTTGTAAGAAATTGACGATCTGTTGATTGTTCTCAAACACCTGCCACTTGTGTTATTATCTGAACTCTGGCTTGCCTTACAATCACATGTACATGTGGTTGCATTTTTTCCCTTTTGATGTTGCTAACCACATCAAATGTTGCTCCAACTGCTGCGAGCCTATCCGCGGCTTCATTTTTCTTCGCCTGGTATGGACATGATGTTGAAAGCTTCAAATCCTCAATGAGGTCCCATACCCCTGTTCTTGTAGTTCCTCAGAGGTCATTTTTGTAGCGTGTTGTCCCTTGACTTGATTAACAATTAGCTCGCTATCCCCAACACTTGTAAGTTCTTTATGCCCTTTTCCTCGCCCAATGAAGTCCATGAACCAAGGCCTCATATTCAATGTGTTGTTTGAACAGAAAACTGAAATGGAAAGTGAATAATATTTGATGCCTTGAGGTGAAACAAGCATAGCTCCTCCTCCTGCACCTTGCCTACTCCTTGATCCATCGAAAAATAATTGCCATACCTCATTGTCATCCTTATGGTCTATTTTGGTGATGCTAGGAATAGGCTGGTTTTCTTCATGTATGCAATAGACTCCTAGCTCAGATTCTTCTACTTCTTGGTAGGGATCAAAAGCGTGTACCTTACTTGCCCATTCATCAAGAGTTAAATTTGGGATGCTTCCAACTTTGGTGTCAGTTTCATCTGTGCTTGGATAATCTTCTTGGTCAAAAGCTGAACAGTTGGCATTGATTTGGCTTGGAGTATGAGGCTCAATATGAAAGTTGCAATTGGTTCGGATCTGATTGTGACCTTAGTACCATATCTTGTCCTAAAAGCATGTGTGACCAGGTCAATGCAGATAAGTAGCCTCCAATTTTAGCATGTGAAATCCCTTGATAAGCATAGGGCAAAGAGTGGTGGCAAATCTATCACTGACACATCTTGCAAAATGGTAACATTGGGGCATGCATGCAAGATAAGATTCAAACTTTTAATCACTCCCACCATTGCTACTGCTGTCCCATCCAATTACACTACCCCTTTAGATATTACTTCATATTGGAGACCCAGCTGATTAGCTATTTGCTTAGGCATGACAGAACTACTTGCCCCAGAATTAATCATGCAATTGTGTACTAGTTTATTCCCAATGATTAATGAAACATAGAATGGAGGGGGCTTCAAAACTTTACCTTGTTGTCCTCCATGATTCCCTTCAGTGAGATGCATTCTCTTGCATATGGGCCTGTTGGTTCGAAGTTGACCAATTCTTCATGGCAGCATGTAGAAGATCTCTTTGGCCTGGGATGGATAAAGATTCCCACATTGATATATTCACATTTGTCTTCTTCATTTGATCAATGATGCTAAATGGGGATGAAAATCTCTTTCTTTGCCCTTTAGCCTTGCACATTCCTTTCTTGCGCATGGGCAAAAACAGGTGGTATTTGAGCTGGCTTAGAAGGTGGTTTGGGTTGTCCTTGCATGTTTGGAACTCGTATTTTGCTTACCAACACCTTGTGGAGTGATGGAAGGTTGTAGGTCACTTGGAGCCAATGACCCCCTTCACCAATATTCCTCTTCTTTGATCTTGTGTTAGGCTGCTTTACACTAGAAGAAATTGTTTTATTCATGCCACAAAATCCTCGGCTTGCCAATTCGCAAGTGCGGTATCATTTGAGCCGTGTGTTTTTTCTTTGAGATGTCCCTTGTTGCTGATTTGCTTCTTGACTCACTTCACCCTCAATGCTAGTAGTTGTCACCATCAAGGCTTGGTTCAAAGCACCATTAAAGCACATAGATTGGTTGTGAGGTTCATTGCATGGGAAACACCAATCATACTCTTGACCAATGTTGTTTTAGACTGGCACTAATGCTTTAGAAGCAGATACGACATTGGGGTTATAGGGCTGAAATGGTCTATTAGCGGGAGGCCTTACTTGGCTTTGATTTGCAGTTGGATTGGGTGGCCTAGCACAGGTACTCGCGCTTGAGGTCGATATGGTCTAGCAATTTGAGCTTGGTGTCTTTTGATAGTCACTAGCTCATTTCCAGGTTCTGTAATTGTTTCATAACCTCTTGGAGTTCATTTGAAGCACTAGAGGATGAGGTAGAAGTTTCATTTGAACTTTGATTTCTAGGAGTGGGAATAGGAGCCAAAGTGGGTGCTTGACTAGTGCTTGGATTTTCTAAGTTTGGATATAAGGGCATGGGAGGCCTAGGAGCCACTTACCACTTGGATAAGACAGGTTTTCAGCCCTAATGGCAATGCTATAAGCAGCAGGTAAGGTTGTGCCTCCCATAGATTGAATTAACATAGAAATATCGGAATTCAAAGCCTTAAGATAGTATAGAAAAGCACCTTCAAATTGTTGGCCCTAACCACCGGAATTCTGTCCCAAGACCTTTGAAATCTGAAGTTGAAGTCAGTCAGCTGCTCATTGGGAGCTCTCTTGATAGTTGTCAATTGTTCTAGTAGAGACAAATTGTCTCCCTTTTCTCCAAACTAATCATGGAGAACTATGCATAACTGATTCCAATTTGTGATAGAACCGGCTGCAAGGCTCCTAAACCATTGCAATGCCTTTCCTTTGAACGAAGATGCCAGTAATTTGACAAAGAACATCCATTTCATTTATCTCATGGATTGCCACACAAGATGTTGGCGATGTCTTTGACATGATCACCAGGAGTGGTATGATTTTCTCCAGTGAAAAATGGAATGTTCTTCAACGCTGCAATTGGACTGGATTCTATGCATTGAGGGCAAGTGGGCTTGCTACCAGTGAAATTGACAAAGGGATTTGGTGGTCCATTCTGATTGGCCTGAGAACCCTTGTTGATGCAATAAAAGGTCTACTGGGTGGAGGTGTAGACAAAGTCCGGTTAGGTGGAGATGGTGACCTTTGTGGTCTTCTTCCTCTCCTTCCTCTGCCTGGTGATAGTTGCAAGTTAACAAATATCCCCTCTTCTCGAGTATCATACCTGGTTCGAATTCTTCTCATATGCCCGGAAACTCGTGTCTTTGCTATACTGCATTGAATTCTACCCCTTCGAGTCGCCAGATGTGTTAGATAATGAGCCTCAAGATGCTTGGATTCTCGCAAGTTTACACACCAAACTTGACAATATTTAAACTCAAAATTTTCAAAGACCAGTATATTTGAGATTTTAGGGTTTGGAATTTGATTTAGAATGTGATCCGAAAACCCCAAAAAGCCAAATTTCAAAACCCAAATCCAAAATTCAAAAAACCATGAAATTTTGAAAGTCAAAATCTCAAAAAACTAAGAATACCCTTTTGAAGACTATCCCCTGATCTATCAACTAGTGAAATTTTTACTTGTTTCGAGCAAGTTAAGCCCTTGAAAATCGATTTCAAAGTTCATCCTGGAAGGTGAAAATTATGAAATTGTAAAACCTGTAATTTTTAGTCCAAATTTCATGAAAATTCCTTCAAATCCTGTGGAATGACCTCTTGGTCCCACCGGTGTGCCAAATCGTTGATGGTGAATCACAACACCCATGAGTGTCTCAGAACTTGATGGGTTGAGACTCTCGGTGCGATTGCATAACATGGAGCTTTTCCCAAGTGTGGACCTTGCGAAATCGGAAAAGCTCTCCGGGATGAAGGCCGGTTCCTATTCTCTGTTTAGATGCACACGTAAAAATGCAGAGGGTTTACTGAAAACCTAAACTAAATTTCCAAGGAGACAGGGTAAGAAGATGCATAAAATAAAACCTAAACTAACAGAGGTGATGCACCGAGGAATGAAGAACACCTGTCTTGCCAATAAACACAGACCATTAAAATGTAATGCAAGATCATGCACAGATAACCAAATTTGCAATGAAAGATCAAGAGGATGCAAATGAACACAGAGAGGGTTGAGAATCATCCACAGACATGCATTATTTGCTCCAAAGATTGATACAATACACCACAAAATGCCAAGAGGCAAAGTTGCATTATAGTTTTAGATAGGAGGTTTGAACTCCACAAAATCACCTGCCAAAGAGAAGAAGGGAGGGGCAAAACAAGAATGTACAACCTTTAGAAAGAAGCCCCTCCTTACAATTTATAGGAAGAATGAGAGAGGAAAGAGAGAAAAATTCAAATCTACCCCAACCACCCCAGGTTGTATTTAATTCATCTCATTATGGTGGTAGGTGAGAACCCTAATGACCCCCAAAAGTGGCGAACTGTATTATTCATTTTTAAGAATTTTTTCTAACCCAATTAAAGATATCCAGTCGTAGTTGGATAGAGGACCTCATAAGCTTTCCAGAAAGTCCAACCTTGCATGAATCCGAGCTCCCAGTCAAAAGTTATGGCCATCCAATATCTCGCGCCGTGGTCTCGCTTCTTGCCGGCCTCTCAGAATGTTGCACCTCCTAAAGGTGCGCCTTGCACATCTATCCTTATTTATACATACCCTTATGTGCGCCAAGGTGCAAATTTGGTCATGTCGACACTCTATGTCATGCGCCATTTCTGTGCGCCAAGGGCGTAACTTTTACCATGTCGACACTCTGTGTCATGCGCCATTTCTGTGCGCCAAGGCGCAACTTTTACCATGTCGACACTCTGTGTCATGTGCCATTTCTGTGTGCCAAGGGCGCAACTTTTACCATGTCGACACTCTGTGTCATGCACCATTTCTGCACCAAGGGCGCAACTTTTACCATGTCGACACTCTGTGTCATGCGCCATTTCTATGCGCCAAGGGCGCAACTTTTACCATGTCGACACTCTGTGTCATGCGCCATTTCTGTGCGCCAAGGGCGCAAATTTTACCATGTCGACACTCTGTGTCATGCACCATTTCTATGCGCCAAGGGCACTGTTGGTGATGCAATAAGTATCGGGCTTTGAGTTTCTTTGATTTCCATATTCTTCCGCTTGTCTATATCTACCCGGGGGGAAGATATATACAACACATATGTCGAAGATCTCAACATGGACCATTTACAACTTGCCCACCTATATTATAGATAAAATCATTAACAACGCCTGAAGGAGAAAAGATAATGTTCAGCAACCTTCTCCTCACCATCATCTTATCAAATATTGGAGTGCCCGATGGGCCGAGAAGTTCGTATGGGAGTATCCAAGAAGATCCCTTGCCCGCAAAGAGATTTGAGAAATATACGTGTGATACCATGATGACTACTCATAAGGCGTGCCTAGAGAAATAGTACAAGTGAATGTGTGACTTATTTAGGGTAGAGTGGAGGATACCTGAGTAGTTTCCCATGCTTTTAGATGGAGAAGTTGAGTTTTTTGTATATAAGCTTTTTTGCATTGGCGATTCACCTTAACAGATAGGATTAAGAGTCCATGGTGCAAGTTGTCATTTTCTTTCACCACATAATACTTCTAAGCAGGGTCAACTATTAAGGAGGCAAAAATATTAAGGTTAGACCTTAGTGAAGTATACCAGGACCACCGTGAGATGCGCAAGAAGCTTGTATACCAAAAGAAGCATGCGTATGTGGAAAAATATATCTCCCACGAGGTGGAAATGATGAAGCCATTGACATTTCCAATCATCGGAGGACTCGCAACAAGGGTATACTTGCATATTAGGATTTTTTTGGAAAAAAGGTGCCTACTTGGAGAATGATGTCTCCATTCCAAAAGATCCCACTAGTAGGAAGAAGGCCACACCAAAGAAGAGGGAGAGGGAGGAAGTGCATGAGAAGAACATACAAAGCATGTAGACAAAGAAAATATATGGATGCACCAGAGGAAAGTGCTAAACCAAGTACATATGCATGCGAGAAGAAGTTCCCTATGAAGAAAAAGAATCCAAGAGGAGGCACCGTAAGAAGTCCCCCATGAATAAAAGCACTCCGAAGAGGAGGCGCCGAGCAAAAATAACCTACCACACAAGAATATTCACCAAGGAAGGAGTCGCCTGCGGTAGAAAAATAGAAAGAAGAATATCCTATGCTTTGGAATCACAAGCTAGGAAGAAGCAAAAAAATAACAGGAGAGACTCGACTCGGAGGAAATGGAGAGCTTGGTGGCCTATATAGGAAAAAGAGATGATGACGAGCACGAAGAGGCTCAAGACCATCCTATTTATGATGTACATGATTCAGAGGATGAGGATAAAGAGAAGGATGAAGAAGGAGATGCTCAAGACAAAGGAGTGAGTGAGGAGGTGAGCACAAGGAACCAAATGACCCCAAGCCTCACGAAGGAGAAAGTGGAAGAAGCCGTGGAGAGAAAAGTGATATGAATCATTAAGGATTTGGTAGAATAAGAGTTAGAGTGCATCACGATGAGGTATTGAAGGAGATAGAAGAGGAAATAATTGGAAAAGAGTATGGAAGCATGGGTGGAGACCCCAGCTTGGTTGTAAGCTTTCCCGAGCCACGCGCACATGAAGTAAGAATACGGGGAAGAACATGGGAAAGGAATGGGTTATTTCCATGATCTAAATTAGGTGTTATGTGCGTGCTTCTAGAGCACCGTGCCAACAGATCAACTCTTGGCCATGGCATCATTTGACGAAGAAGGTGCATACCCACGGACTAGGAAAATGCTATCTTGGGTGTTTGACTCCCATATCAATGAACTTGAGTTCATGGTAAGATAAGGGGTGCTAATGAAGATGCCGAAGAAAAAGAATAAACCCGCTTCTAAATGCTCAAGAGTGGTTGTCGATGAGAAAGTCAGTAATGCACTCAACAAAGTTTCAGTTGAGGTTGAGGAAAGGATTTTTGGGAGTAATGATAGGGCAAGGTTGCTAGAGGAGGAGTTGGAGAAGAAAAAGAGGAGATCTTTGAGAAGAACAAGGACTCAAGCAAGAAGAGCTTATCGGCCGCTCGATTAAGGTATGAAACCGAAAGAGGAGAAGGACAAAGGTGTGCGAGGTATATAAGAAAATTGAGATGATTACAGATGCTATTGTATTAAAGCATACCAACCTAGCACCACTCGAACAAAAATATGAATCAACCTTGTAGTGTCTGTAGGATTTGACTCACATCCTCACAATGGAAATGTGGCCACTCACCTTAGAATCCATAGAGGAGGTGTTGGCGCACCAAGAAAATAAGAGAAGGCTGAAGGTTGTAGAGATTGTTTCTCGGTATACCAAAATCCTTCCCGACGTAAAGGTTGTCACAATGCAAGTTGCTGAAGTTGTTTATGATAATTGTGCTGATAGAGATAGAGTAGCAAGAATCCTGGTTTCTACACATGAAGCGAAAATTAAGGAGTTTTAGGAAAAGAATAAGAGAAACAAGGAAGAGGGGTAAAATCTGGCTAAGATAAAAACCCTGTCACATCTTGTTATTTGACCCCAAAAATTTGCATCTACTTAGGCCATCAATAGGTTGTAATAGATTAGTGAAGGTAAAAATATAACATTACACCAATATTTAATTGGCGTAAGCTTTGCATTAATAAGTTTGGTTAATCACTTTGGGAGTATGAACTCATACGAGACATCACCTATTTGAATAATGACATTGTTGTTTATTATTGACTTGGTTCTATAGATTCTTAACTAGCTGATAATGTTGGCATTATAGTGTCAATGTTATTTGGTTGTTTTGAGATATTATCATAAAAGGGAATATTTTATTATGGTTGGTTAACATCAACATTTTTGTATGATCGTTTTACTTTGGAAAAGAGAAAAACATTATAGGAGTGAACACATTGTTTATACATGATAATCATTACATGGTTATTGGGAAATTTGGAAACATAATAATTAAAAAGGGCATTATTATTTTCATGGTTATTAGTGTTTGACTTGGTATAAGAAAGGAATTATGAGACATTATAATTAAAAAGATATTTTTTCTATGTTGAGCTAGTTCTAAACAATAAGGGACTTATGATGGGGGACATTACGTATGGGAATTTTATTTTTAAAGTGATTATGTTTTGGGGGATTTAAATGAATCCAATAACAATGAAAGGATCAAAGACCCGACTAGAACTTGGAAAGGAATGTTAAATAGTTTAAAATCCATTTTAAAATGGGTGATGTGAATTTTTGATAGTCATTTAGTTACATAGGTTTGGAAGGGAAAGTCAAAACCGTAACTGAGAGTTATAAGATTATTTTTCCAAACTTTGCATATGGCTCTGGCAGTTGGTGCTTATATGATGGAAGGGTTTTTAGAGAACTCGAGTGCTTAAGACATCAAAGATGGCATTTTTGATTGAACCGGTTTTGTGGTTATTTTAATGGTGGTAGTGGATGTTTATATTTGATGCATGCGTTTTAAGCGAGAGTTTATAAATTTATAAAATCCTAGTTGGGGCAAGTTGAAAATAATGATTTAGGTTTGGGTAAATTCCTCCTTTTTGGCATGGTTTTTGTTGGCTGAAAAAGAAACATATAGCTTCTAGAACATGGAAGGAAGGAGGATGTGAGAAGGAACTCACAACTTGCCTATGAGATTGATTATTGTAATTGAGGCATGTTTTCATTTTCTTTTCCTTGAGCAGTAACTAACAATAAATGTTGCATATGGGTTACTTGTTTGGTAAGCATATGCATATACAAATGTGTTTGTTTACACCCGGTTTTGGTTTGAATGATGTATGAATGCATGTTTTTCTATATATATATTTATATACACATAACATATATCTTTATCTTGTATATGGGTAAACAACCATGATTGCTTGTTTTCTATGTTGAAACTTTGGTGATAAGACCTTATTGTGTTATGTAAGGGGTTTTCTTGTGGGGAGCTCTAGAATGGCCATAAAGGCATTGTGTGAAGTTATTTGTAAAATATTTGGGTCTCTCTTTTAACTCCAAATATGGTGGACCTTAGAATATTGGCTAAGTTCCAAAGGGCGTGTGGGCACGTAGGACCAATATGAAGAAGAGTGCATGGGGTTAAAGTACACAGGATAGGGTTTTAGTAGGGTTTAGTAGAACCCACGAGGCATGCGCAAGGTAGAGAAAAGGGATCTCAGGACTTATCCATATTCGGCATTTCAAAAGCACACGAGAAAAGCATTACTTGACTAGCATGCGGAGTGGAGAAGGTGCTAGTGTGAAAACTTCTTTGGTCAAGAAAGGAATATTCCATGTGATGGAAGGATCCATAAAGACATCATTACAAAGAGTGGAGAGCTCAGATTAGAGTAAACATGCTCCATTGGAGGAACACCTTGACACTTGAAACCGATCTACTACTTCAAGGGCATGGCAATGGTTTCAAAGCTATATATAGAGATGCTCATATTGAATAAAAGGAGGGAGAGGTAGAAGATAAAGGTGGAAAGATAGATGTGTGAATTGGGAGACCATGGGAGACATCTGCGATCACACACACACACACACACATATCACACACACACACACACACACACACACACACACACACACACACACACACACACACATGAATTAGAGAGGTGAAACTCTGTGGAAATAATAGAGGGTCCTATGGGTTGGGATTCTCATTAGGAGAGCTATAGGAGTGTTAGCATATCTAGAGGGATGGGCATGTGAAAATATTTATGTAATATGGGAGGCATAGCTAGGGATTTTGATGCATGAGTCTTATCTGCATGTATACATTGGTTTGTTATGGCCTTGATGAATGTAATGTGGTTATTGAACAAAGATCAATATGAATATATGGTTTCATTTTAAGTATATATTGTTCATGGGTATAAACCCTAGTGTATTTTATTTATATTATGAATCAGATATGTTATCTTTTTGATATTTCCTTGTTATATGAATGGATGCATTGATGTAGTAACTTACTCTAATCTCTCAGAATGAATGCATAGTTATTTTCCTTCTTGTGTCTAATTTTCTATCATAAGAAATTAATTCTCAAAAAATTCACATAAAGGAGGGGCTCGGCCCGTGCACTGCCTCGGGTGAGCGCCAAAGCCCACTGGGTGATAGGCCGACGTGCATGGGATTAGATTGTTGTTCTAAGGGTATAACAATGACTACACCTAGAATGGCCATGAAGGAATTGTGTGAAGTTATTTGTAAAATATTTGGGTCTCTCTTTTAACTCTAATTATGGTAATGATGGTCTTGATGGAAAATCATTGAAATGTTTAGCAAAGGATTTTAACTTCCCTCTCTTAAACTTGTGTTCGGAACTCTTAGTTACATAAAATATCTTTGTTTTCTAATCTTGAACTCAAGGTTGAAAAAATGGGGAAATGGAAATAAAATAAATATTATAATACATGTTGTTAACTTGTTGGTAACATCATATGCACAATATATTGGTAACTATTTATTATTGAGAAGTAATGGAATTTATGCTAGCATTCTATGATGACACAAATCCTAACAAGGTTTTGCAAGTGTTAGCGGAAATATGAAGAAGTAAATATTTTCTATTTTAGTATACTTTTTTCTAAAGAAGTGAGGGTATTAATGAAAATTTACTTGATAATGGTCTTTTTCTGTTTTACAACAATGTTTCTTATGAATGTGGAAAAGAAATGGTAAGTGCAGCAAGTTGGTGGACCAAAAAGTGGACATGAAAACCTGAAATTCATGTACCACGATTACAGATTGTTTTCTATAGGATTGAGAATTTCGAACCTAAAACCATGATCGTGGTTTATAATCAACGATCATGGTTTCTAAGCCACAAATCACGGTCATCCGAGATGAAAATAATAGACCCATGACACCTCATTTCCCCTATTTTCCCATGTGAACCATGATTTCTCCTCCACTGTTGGAACTCGTGTTTTGAATACCCTTTGCAAATTTCTCTTCAGACTTTTGGATCACTAAATTTTCAACTATGCCACCAAGATGAAGAGGTAATCCCTCAATTTTGATCAAATTTCTTGCATTTTAGGTTTTTTTGTGATTTTCATGGGGTTTCCAATTTTTTGTTTATGTATACAATTTATTTGTTTTGTCAGTTGTTCGACAAGCTCATAATCCTACAAACCGTCCAAATATTCCTCAAAACCCTCCAAAATTTCCTCAAAACTCTCCTCCAAACGTAGATTTTTCTCCTATGGCTCCTTTTGTCCCCATAGAACCAATAGGAACACAAGATGATATCATTAGAAGAATCCAACAAATAAAAATTGCCATTGATAACCTTATTCAAACAATAAGATAAAATCATGCCACAAATCCATCCCGCATGACTTTAGCTAACACATTACAAAAATGATTGGTGAATTTGACTTTGCAACCAACCAAATAGACAAGTGGGATACCTTTAGAGCTGATTGTAGGTGGTGGTATATAGATAAATTATCCCATGCAATCGTAAAAGACAAAAAATTTGCAAAAGACCGCATTTGTGCATTTTTTACTGACCCGAGAACCAATGCCCCCTAGAAACTACTTGTAAATGGTTCCCAATCCATTGGTACCATGATGACCGAATCAAGAACAATTTTTGGGAGCGATGGTGGATGATTTTTCATTATCCACCATGCAATAACAATGAGGTTCCTCTCTATTTTTTGAAGAAATTATATTATGAGTTCATGCTTAATGAGGTCCCAAATTATTTTGACTTTTCTAAGTTTTATAGGAGAGGAAGGTGGCTCTGTATAGAGTAGACCATGTGCACACATTGGTCAACCTAGGATCCCCCATGCCCCAAAACCCCACTCGCCTTCAGCTTATCCCTCCTATAGTGAAGGAGGTTGTGGAGATTGACACATTACATGCATTGAGGGACCACATTGACACTCTAACCCAACATAGTGGCGGATTGCATCTCGGTGATGTTGGTGGAGGCACTGGGCTTCTAGTACAACACACCACTTGTGGATCATGTGGTGCTTTGTATGCACTCTGACGGGGAGAAATCATTTCTTTGGATCACATGATTTCTTTTCTTTAGATGAGATGATGGCGATGTTTTTCAACTGGTGCAAATGATCTTTATCTTTCATAGGTAAATTTCAAATAAATATAATATATATACAATAGTTTATTTCATTCGAGATTTTAATATATATGTATTTGATTACGTCACATACATACATGTAATTTTTTTTTTGTTGATTTTGAACAGCAAGAGCTGGTGAAGGACACATCTAGCATCGACATGCTAGCTATTGTAGTTGGGCATGTTATAGACGTAAGTATCAAGCTACTTACATTTAAAATTTCATTTGATTGCACTTTTATTATTAAATACATATTTTTAATGTTCTTGTATAGTGTTTCACGTGTACATGTACATATTAATATGTTTGTCTTTTATACGCAGGAGCCTAGTGGGTCATCATTTTTTCCTGACACCGAGGCTACCGACATGCCTCACGTGACTTTTATGCAGATAGTTTCATTTTACACTTTATTTATAATTATGGAATTTTCTAATTGTGTAATTCTCTAGTAGTTTGTAATCCCATAACTCTAGTCAATACAATTTGATCATAACATTAAGCTCTTATGATGCGAGGATTAAGTTTAATAATCTCCTAGATATACAAACTCTCCTTTTATCATCATAGACACTTACCTCTATGATAAACATGTCTCTAGAGAATTCCATCTCTAATGATTTTTCCATCATCCCTTGCCTCTCGAGGATCTCTTTTAGCTTCTTAGGATGTATGCATAACTGACCTTGCCAACATTGTTATTTATATGCATTCTTTATTAACCATCTTCTCTCTAAACAACAAAGAGATGAAAATATGGGATAAGTTACCTACACTTATAAATGTATCATGGGTCCATTGGTTCATATTTATCACCAATACTCCATATGTAATTCTATACACCCAATCTCATATTATATTTGTTATTCATCAAGTTTATTTATATTTGCATTCTCATGTACACAATGAATATAGCTTGTTGACCTAACTAGAACCAATTTCTACATACCAATGATAAGATATTTTCATATAATAAATGAATAATTTTCATAATATAACACAAAAAAAGAGATATGGGTGGGCCAAGATCTCAAAATAATCAATATATACTGAGAATACTACACTTAAGGTAGGAAACACTATACAAAGCTCCTTAAGGAAGGAGTAACTCCACAATCTCCCAAGATGGGAATCCACTTCAAGGGGGACACCTCCAATATACCTCTACCAAGTAGAAGACTCAACTCATACATCACATCCTCTCATAATGATACTCACCCCCTTATATAGACATGCATTACTCTTAATAGATGGGTAACACCTAATCCCAATGTAGGCCGACTCATTACCCAATATAACTAATTCCTATGTGAACCCATATAACTAACTAAGGGGATGTGTGCCAAATGTCGACATATCCATAAACCCATATAAATTATAATATCATATCCTAAGGTACATAACAACCAAATATATTCCACATCTTTAATGAATTACTTCTTGAATATCTCTAATAATCCTTTTTGTGACTTAATATTGTTCTCACGTCAGATTTCATTCAAATGATGGAATTTTATTTATTCCTACACCCATAAGATCATTCAAACATCTCTTTAATACCTGATATCACCTTCACACCCATTCGAAGATAGTGAGAAGCTTGACTTTTGCCATTATTTTGTATAATGTACTTTTACCAAAGGGTTAATTTCGAAATAATCATTATCTAGATAACTTTCACTACATTGTATCAATCACCATGAAATATTGGGGTATTCTAATTCATGCACAAATAAAGATAATTTGAAATTTCTAGCAATATTCACCTATACAATAAAAAGTTACACAAATCCCTAGATAGAGCCCGAGAGCCTACAATTTGCTCTAAAAACAAAATTATGCAATTTTAAGACACATAAAAATTATGATTGTGATCTACAACACCTATAGGAGCTTTCCATATTAACAGTCAAGATATATTATGCAAATAAATAGAACTAATTATCCTTCTCTACTTTATCATAATATGTTTAGACTATTGGTTCAGTCATACACTTGCAATCTTACATAACTCTTTGTTTTAGGCCTTATTGCTACTAGTCCTCTTCTCATGCTAATACTCATTGCTATAGTTTTCAATTAATGTTGATCTACATGTTTTTTTGTATAGCTTATGACTGCTAGAGAGACTCCTCCCTATATATGCAGTGTGGAGGTTGTTGTAGATGTTGTCATAGCATCTGTAGATCCACTAACTCAGGTACAAATTTTCAAATTTGTTAAATTTTGGAGGAATGTTTTCTTACTACTTATCTACAATATCAAATTGTACATGAAATATTTAATTTGAAATATTTATTTGTATGTAGCCTACCCCTCGTGAGTCTACCATTGACCCTGTAACGCATTGATGACAAATTGATAGGGATTATGAGATTACAGTAAGATTTCACATGCATTATAAATTCTAAGTTTCTAAATTTTGAATGTATTTTAAAAATTTGGGTGTTAAAAAATTGATGTTTATGAATGTGTAGGATAGGTTGCAGGCCATCTTAGAGATGCCTAGGACCACATGGATGAAATCCATAGTGGCATCTCCGACCACTACATCTATAGGTCGTGGACATGCTTCATCTAGCAGGGCAAAGAGAGGGAATATGTTTCATGATTAGATTCATAGGACCCATGTATAGATATATATGCCATCTGGTCCTAGTTCATGATTCTTCATAGTCCATGTATACATCCTTATGCAACCGCGATGTGGTCCTATATGTATGGAACACTTAGTTTGATACATTATTCTTATATTTTTAGAGACATGTGGCACACTTAGTTTGATACATTATATCCATTTTGGTTTTCATAACGATATTACTTCTATGTTTGATTTTATTTGATGGCCTCGATTATGTGACCATTATCCATATGATATATATGATATATGATGTTATGTTATTCTTATGATATATGATATATGATATATGATATATGATATATGATGTTATGTTATATAATGGTTTTGAAGGTTCTTGGGTGCAAGATCATTTTTTTAAAGAGATTCAAGTGTGAAGTTATATCAATTTTCTTATTTTAAGCACGTGGTTAACACACTCCAAAGTGGGAAAAAATGTACACAATTAAAAATGGTCTTGAGGGATTTATTACAAGTCATTTTATATGTTTTTAGTGTACTTACAATTTATTTGTTAAGTATTAGTCCAAATTAAGTGTTATTGATGTGTGTAATAATAAGGTCCTAATTTGAATTCACTTGTTTAAAAAATACATAAACATTGTAGTTTATTTGGCACAAGATATGTAAAAAATATTCTTAACACTCTATTGTGTATTTACATGCTTTAAAAAGAGATCAAACAATCATTAGAGTATTTACATGGTAATGTGTTTACCTTGTTGTAATCTCATTGATGTGAGCCGAGTAGTGAGAAGTCATGCCCTAGGATGTTGTGGGAGAAAACTACCACCTCCAATGCATCCGGTTGGGGCGTATATGCCTTAGAGTGCTATGCGGGGCTCCAGGGAGGCTCAGTTTGGAGTCAGACCACCCGATCCAGAGCCAAGAACCCCTTCCATATTCATCCTAATTCACGTTTTCAGTGGAAAATTCTGACGATCACAACTTGGCACTTGGTCATCGAAACCAAGAACTGTATAAGCCAAAAATTGAGTGAAGAAGGCCTCTAGTCATACCTAATAATTAAGGTTCATGGAATTCCTTGAGTTTTCGTGGAATAATTATTTGCAAACTACCTTTTATAGCAAATCCTAGAAATGAATGGAGTGAGTAGTGAGAAGTCATACCTCGGGATGTCATGGCACAAACCGACGATGCCAAAATGTCCAGGGTGGCCTGTAAATTCTATGGGAGGCATCATTTCGGTGCAGACAATGTTTTTGCTTCAGGATACTTCATTCGACGTAGTCCCTTAAGAGCCATGAGACAAAAATATGTATAACTTTGACGGGTGATTACTCGGCCTTCGTGGTACCTAGAGATATCTCATTAGATCTTACAACTCAAAGGTGTAGGGACCCTCTACATATCATGTTTTTGTTTTTCCGTATTCAATCGGTGCTCTCACTACCTTATTGTTTACAAACACGCCAAATAGTGTAATTTGAGCTAGTGTAAAAATCATCAAACTATATATTTTACAAATGATGGGTCATGTAACTAAACCAAATACACTAAAATGTCCATGTGGCCAAGTAAATGCTAGATGAGGTGTCATTTTGATGTGGGACAATTTCATTGCTTATGGGATACTTTTTTCGGGGTAGTCCTTAAGATCCCTGAGACCAAAAAATTGTACAACTTTGACAAGTGATTAATTTGTCTCCATAGCACCTAGATATGTCTCATCAGATCCAACACCTCGATGTGTGGACCATCTATAATATCATGTCTCAATTTTTATGTCTCAAATCGGTGCTCTCGGTTCCTATTGTTTGCAAATGTGCCAAATAGTGCAATTTGAGTAAGTGTAAGGTCACAAATACTATATTTTTCAAATGGTGGGTCGTGGCACCAAACGAACTACACCAAAAAATTTAGGTCACTAATTAAATGCTAGAGGAGGCATTGCTTTGGTGTGGGATAATGTCTTTGCTTCTAGGCTACTTTGTCCAGGCATAGTCCCTTAAGATCTTGAGATGAAAACTCGATATAACTTCGATCGAGTGATTAGTTCATCTCTTATTTGGTACCTAGAGATGTCTCGTCGAGATCCTACACCTCGGCGTAGGGACCATCTATAATAGCATGTCTCAATTTTTTTTGTCTCCAATCGGTGCTCTCACTTCCCTATTGTTTGCAAATGCATGAAATAGTGTATTTTGAGTCGAGTGTAAAAAATTGTCAAACAACATATTTTACAATTGGTGGGTCATGGCACCGAATCAACCTTTGCACTAACACATCCGGGTGGCAGGACAACGCTAGACAAAGGTGTCGTTTTGGTATGGAAGGAATGATTTCACTATGTTAGTTAGCACACATGTTATATAAATAATATATTAGATCTAAGTATACATGTAATAAAAGAAGATATTCTACTAGAAGAAATATACAAAACAAGAGATACAAATCAACACCGTTTTAACATAGTTCACCTAGTGTGGGCTACATCCAAAAAATAACAAGCCAATCTATTATCCAAAGATTTTAGAAGATTTAAAATCTTCCACACCTCTCAAATGTTTAGTACTTTCTTTCTCTCAAGCTTTTCCTTCTCCAAGAATTCTCTCTCTCACAATTATTTTCACAAGAATCATGAAGTCTCTCTTCTAACCCTAACTTTCTAGCTTATAAATACCTTATACAAACTTAGGGAACTTAGCCATGCAATTACAATCAATAGATCTACTTTAATACTAAAATTAGATCTAATTCATATGATTTAAATAAAACACCGACACATAGGTAACCAACGCCTGTTAGCCCTAACTGATGTCGGTTCCTCCTTTCCCCGATCGATGCGATCATAAGTGACCTATGTCGGTGCCTTCATAACCAATTATGGTTACTACATTTTCCAAAAAGTTTGATATATCATCCTAAACAAAAGTAATTGAGCTCTACAACTAAACAATCCCCCACTTGGAGATAAATTACTTGCACTATACCTGCACAACACCATTCTTGGATCCTTTCCTTGGCTTTGTTTCTTCCTCTTCAAGTCTCAAACTCAAAGACCAATAGAAGTGGAGTGTATCTCCAATTTCTCTTTTGCTAATGGCTTTGTTAGCATATCCAGGGGTTTTCACTCATATGAATCTTCTCCAGTTTCAGTTTCCCATCCTCCAATACCTATTGTATGAAGTGATATCTCAATTGAATGTGTTTCATTCTAGAATGAAACTCGAGTTCTTTTCCAAATGAATTACACTTTGACTGTCACTAAATAATTTGCAATCATCTTTATCCTTTCCTAAAGCTTCCATGAACCTGCTCATCCATATCATCTCTTTGCTATCCTTTGTAGCTGCAACATACTCTACCTCTGTAGTAGACAAAGCCACAACCTTTTGTAATCTTGAAATCAACTAACTGTCGTCCCACCTATTGTGAAAATATATCCAGTAGTGCTCCTTCTACCATCCAAATCTCTAGCCATATGTGAAACAACATAGCCACGCAAAAATATCTCGAATCTCCATAACATAATTGCATGCTAGATGTCCCTCTCAAATACCTGAGTATCCATTGGACTACTTTCCAATGCTCTTTACCTAGATTGGCCATAAATCTACTCACAACTCCCATTTCCTATGCAATGTTTGGTCTGGTACAAACCATAACATACATGAGACTCTCAATTGCTAAAGCATATGGTACTCATGTCATGTATTTGACCTCCTCATGTGATGAAGGACACTGATATTTGCTCAATTTGAAGTGTCCAACCATAGGTGTACTTACAGGTTTTGAATTCTACATTTTAAACCTTTCTAACACCTTGTAGATATAATCCTCCTGAGACAAATATAATTTCTTGTTCTTCCTGTCTCTATGTATTTGCATGCCAAGGATTCTTTTTCAGCTCCTAAATCCTTCATAGAAAATGTGTGAGCTATCTTTCCCTTAAGATCATCAATGTCCCGCATACTAGATCTTACAATAAACATATCATCGACATATAGTAAAAAATAATGTAGTTCCTATTTTCAAGCTTTTTGAAATAAATATAATTATCGATTCACATCTCAAGTAACCATGCTCATGCATGAAACTATCAAAACTCATGTACCATTTCCTTGGAGCTTGTTTGAGCCAATATAGGATTTTTTTCAACCTACACACTAATTTCTCCTTACCCTTGACTTCATACCCAAGCGGTTGTTGCATATAAATATCTTCATCCAAATCACCATGAAGGAAATTCATCTTCACATCTATTTTTCCTAAATGTAAATCCTCTACTGCAGCTAAACTCAATATAGTATGAATAAAAGTCATCTTTACAATAGGAGAAAATACTTCACCAAAATCAATACCTTCTTTCTGTTTAAATCCCTTTACTACAAGCCTTGCCTTACACCTTTCCTATCCACATTCTTCTTCCTTGATCCTATAAACCCACTTGTTCTACAATGTCCTCTTATCTACTAGAATCTTAACCAAATCTCAAGTTTGGTTCTATTCTAAGAGTCCATCTCCGAGTCCATGCCATGCTCCCACTTTGCACGTAGGTCTCATTCTCGCATTACTTCTTCAAAACTCTCTGGTTTACTATTATCAGTCAATAATAAATAAAATAGAGAAGGTGTAAATATTTTTAGAGGTTTACTTACCCTTTGTGACCTTCTCACAGGAGTTTAGGGTACCGGAGGCTCATTTTGGACCTCCTGGACATTTGTATCCAAATCACGCGTGACCAATGCCAATCACCTATAACCGCCATCGATCCCGCTTTAACCGATGTTGGTTTGGCTATTTTATCGATACCGATTTTGTTGACCAATGTCGGCCGTGGTCAACCAACATCGATTCATCGTGTAACCTTGTCGATATTACTTTTAAATACGAGAGTTCATTTTCATTCACAAACGTCTCAACTAGTTCGTCCTTGGGTACCAAAATTTGATCCCTATACATTCTCTTTTCATTCCATTCAATGTCATGACTCCTAATAATTTTAGAATTCTTGAAATCCCAAAAATGGAGTCCTAAATCCTTAAATTCATAACCAATGAAAGTGCATCTCTTGGATTTTTCATCTAACTTTTTCTTATTTTCGTTATCAATATACATAAAATATTTTGAACCAAAAACATTAAGAAAATAAAGATCTACCTCTTTTCTCGTTCAATATTCCTCTCCGTATTCCTCCATCTAGTGAAATTAAAGGCCAACAGATTAATCAAATAAACCATTGTTTCAACTACTTCCCAAAATACAAGGGCAATCTAGCATGTATCCTCATACTTCTAGCATGTTTGATGATTGTCCTATTCATTCTTTCTGCAACACCATTATCTTTTGGTGTTCTTGGAACCATTCTTTCTCTATATATTCCATTCATTGAACAATAATCATTGAAATCCTTGCTACAATATTCACCACCATTGTCAGATCTAAGGAACTTTAAATTTTAATTTGATTCATTCTCAACAAGGGTTTTCCATATTTTAAAAGTCTCAAAAATATCAGATTTATGTTTAACAATAAACCCATAGCTTTCTTGTAGTATCATCAATGAAAGTAACATAATACTAGGATCCTCCATGAGAAGATACCTGAGCTGGTCCCCACACATCTGAGTGTACAATCTCTAATTTCTACTCCTTAGTTTCCCTAACTTCGAGAAGTCTCACTCTCTTTTACTTTCCAAAGGCACAATGCTCACATAAATCAAGATCTAAATTTTTCAAATCTAATAATTTACCCTTAGCCTTTAAGATCTGGTCCTTTTTGACTCATATGGCCCAACCGATTATGCCACATGCATGCATTTGAATCTAAAGTAGATAATATAGAAAAGGAATTAGTAACACATACGTAGATAAATATAATGTTCCTACCTTCTTACCTCTTGCCACAACAAAAGCACCCTTGGTAAATTTATAAGAGTCTCTATGAATGTAACCATGTAACCAACTTCATCTAGTTACCTTGCAGAAATAAGATTCCTCATGAGGCTTGGCACATGCCTCACATATTTCAATACCCATGTATTTCTATTTTACAATTTTAGACAAACTTCCCCTTTACCATTAATACTGCAAGGTTCATCATCACCCAAATAAACATTCCCAAAATTTCCTTGGACATAATTTTTGAAATAACCCTTATTATGGGTTACATGGAAAGAAGCTCTGAATCTAAAACCCATGATTCTATTATATTATATAAAGAAATAATAAGATCATCGTGTATTATCACTACTTCAATGTTTGCCTCTTTACCTTTGTCTAGTTGTTAGTTCTCTTTATCCTTTGACCAACAATCTTTCTTTGTATGTCCTTTCTTTCCACATTTCCAACAAGTAATTCCCTTACCTCTAGATTTAGATCTTCCATCCCTTGACTTTGATTTCCCATTATTCTTACTCTTGGATATCTCCTTATGCCTATCTATGCTTTCCATATTCAAAGCATTCCTAGATGATTATTCCTCTGTACTTTTCCTACGAATTTCTTCATTCAAGATTATACCAACCACATCATCAAACTTCAAAATATTATTAGCAGATGATGTATTATTAACATCCATTACCAAGTTATGCCAACTATCAGGAAAATAACATAAGAATAAGAGTGCTTTCAGTTTATCATCAAATGAAATATCAACTGATTTTAAATGATTTACAATAGACCAGAAATCATTCAAATGACTAGATGTAGATCCACCTTCATGCATCTTAGAACTAAATAGTTTCTTCATCAAATAAAATTTATTTGAAGCACTAGGTTTTTCATATAAATTAGCAAGATATTTCATTAACTCTACCGTATATGTCACTTATGTAATATTGGAATCCACGGATGCTGTCAGGCTCAATCTTATAGATCCCAAAGCATTTTTGTCAAGAATCTTCCATTTTTCATTATTCATCTTCATAGGTCTAAAATTTTCATCCAACAGTAAATACAAATCTCTTTGATACATATAATTCTAAATATGCATCTTCCATAATTGATAATTTCGATCATCAAACTTCTCTACCTTGTATTTTTTTCTTACGCCATTGTTGTAGCTCCCACTCAATCGAAAAACCCTATGTGAGTAAATATGTCAACACAAAAAACCATCAAATAAAGCTCGATACTAGTTGTTGGGGTTAGCACATAGGTTGTACGGATAATATATCATATCTAAGCATATATGTAATAAAATTAGATACTCTACCGAAGAAATATATAAACAAGAGATACAAATCAACACCCAGATTTAACGTGGTTCACCTAGTATGGGATACATCCACTAAGAAGCAAGCTAATCTATTATCCAAATATTTTAGTAGATATACAATGAAGATTTAAAATATTCCACACCTCTCAGATGTTTAGTACTTTATTTCTCGCAAGTTTTTCCTTCTCCAAAATTCTCTCTCATAATTATTTTAACAATAATCATCAAATCTTTCTTCTAACCCTAGCTTTATAGATTATAAATAGTGTGCTCGTGTTTTATTAACTAAGCTATAAATTGAAACTAATATCTACATAGATTCAAAATAAAATTCTAATTAAACAATGAACCATCAAGATAAGAGCTTAAAGGAAATGATTCTTCAATGCATAAATGAAACTATATTCTAAGATATTTCCTACTCTCTACGATTGCTAACTTAAACTATGAACCTATGAAGAACATAAACAATCAAAGTGGATTGTTTCTTGATCTCAAGGATTGAGAATGAAATCTCACCAAGAATGGCTACAAGGCCATTTTGGATCTTCCCATATTACTCAAATTTGAGTGAAATGATGCAAGATGGATAAGCTATTTCCAACAATGGAGAATGACTTAAGATCAAAATGCTTATAATTTGCACTATTCAAAGCATGGTGCAAAAAGAAAGGTAAGAAAGAGGGTTCTTTATATAGTTTTCCTAAAGAGACAAGGCTAACAAATTGATGAATGTGGGATAAAGGTAAAACAAGATTAGGAATGGATAAGGTTACTTTATAAAAGGTAATCTTGATTTAGAAGAGTTTAATTTGTCATTAGTAAGTCATGGGAGTTGGGGGATATTTTAATTAATCAAAAGTGATTAATTAATAGGTAGAAGTAAGCTTATAGAAGCTAATTAGAGGAAAATCAATATGATTTTCGGGATGTAAGAGAGGAATTTTATCCAATAAATGGTAATTTATTGATTTAGAGTTGCGAGTGTAATTAATTAACCCAAGTAGAAGCGGATATTAATTAACGAAAGGTCGTTAATTGACATCCTTAATGATAAGAAGGTTAATTAATTAACAAAAAGTTGTTAATTAATGAATATGAAGAGGAATGTTAGATAATTAGCAGAAAAATGCTAATTATTACGAAAATGACGAGAAAGGGGATAATTAGTGTAATTTTAGCGTTAAATCCTGCGTAATTGGATCTTAGGTGTCTACATTTTCCCCTCTTTGGGGTGGCATAAGTGACACCACTTCAAAGATAGTAGACAAGTACAAAAAAATAATTTTTTTGAAGAGATAGAAGAAAAAATTAATAGAATGAAGGATTCCCCCTTGAGTGTCGATGGGGTGATGAAAGAGGGTGATTGACAATCGAAAAGATGAAAGAACAAAATAGAAGAAGTAGAAGAAATGATAGATCATAGTGGTGATGAGTTAGAATCACCACATGTGGAATTTTATTTCGACCCCACCTTGTTAGATGAATTCCTTTTTAGAAACAAGGATCAGGTACTAGCACGAGTTGTGGAGTTAGGAGCCAGAATGCCTATCAAACAAGAGATAATCCCACCTACAAATGATGCTAATGAAGAGGAGCAACCTCTTATTAACATGGAGGATATATTAACACATGGACATGCTTCTACCTCTAATGTGGGAAATGATAATGTAGTGGGATATAGAATACCTTTCCTCAAGGTACCACGTAAAGTTAGAATAGAACACAAAAATGTTGAACAACCTCCACATCATGAAGAAGAAGAGGAACCTCTCAAAGAAGAAGTCACTATTCAACAACAAATTTACAACCTTAGTTGACAATTAGCTTTGTTAACATCTCATGTACAAAAATAAACAAACAAGAATGTACAAAAGACAAAACCTAAGGTCAAATTAGTGAACTTCAAATGGACAATCAAGGAGGAGAAAATACGGAACACAATCATATATATATCCCTAGCTTCTCCTACCAAAGAACAATTACTTGCACAAGAATTACAATCTATGAAAGTGAAAATTACAAGCCTCCAAGAGAGTACTATGGGGAATAACAGAAAATATCAATACGAAGAGCTATGTCCCCATCTGTTTGATAAAACTATGACGCTTCAACCCTTCCCTAAAAATTTTGACATGCCAAAATTTGAAAAATATAGAGGGAAAGGTGACCCGCGAGACCATGTAAAATATTTTTACATGGCATGCCAAGAAGTGGCCTATAGTGAAAATTACCTCATATGACTCTTTCCAAAGAGTTTAGGGGTTAAGCCTTGGATTAGCTCACTCGCTTACCTCATGGATCTATTTTTACATGGCCTGAACTGGTAGAAAGGTTTGTAAAAACTTCTCATACAACAAATAAAGTTACATAGCTATGGTGGACTTGTGTGGCACTAAACAACGTCCCAACGATACATTCGCTAGCTTCCTAAAGATGGAGAGGGATAGCTAGTCACTTCCCTTGTGCATTCCCTGAAAAACAGCTGGTGAGTATCTTTGTGCCCAATCTCAACCCAGACATCACTTTTCATCTGCAAATGCATTGTGTTCACACCTTCAAAGAGGTTATTGAAAAGGGCATTCAAATAGAGAAATACCTTATTGCCAAAGGAACCATTAAATCACACTCTAAGGATAACCAAAATGCAAAACCCACAAAAAAGCCAAAAATATTTAACAAGAACAAGAATGTGGTGGGAGACAGAATCAAAAATTCCAAATACGTACAAATGGTTCAAACTAGTCAACCTTTTAAACTGACCAAAGGGCCTATTCAACCACCACCTAAATGTAGAATGTTCACTCCTCTCAATGAGCCTTTGTCAACCATATTGAAGCAATTGGATGTAGCTCACATGGTGACTTATCCCACGACACAACCCTTTGATGACAATGCTCAAAACCATCATGGTACAAAGAGCATGACTATTGTGAATTACATTGTGTCAAGGGACACAAAACAAACAAATTTCTATGACTTCATCACTACATCCAAGATCTCATTGACAATGGGGAGATAGAAGTGGACACCCTAGAGAAAAATTAGACACCAAACAAAAAAGATGGGAATATTCAAAGAACCATTCCCTAAACATGGTAAGTCAAATGAGAAAAATATGGATTGATGGGAGCTATCCTAGAGTTACAAAGTGGCAGATTATATATATACCAAGAAGGACAATAATCATTACGATTTACTCATTGGATGTATCCGCTCTCCAAATGACCATGTGAACACCATTCGGATAAAGGGAAAATATTGCATTGTGGTAACAAGGTGCACCCACCTCATGATTCCTGAACCCTCTCCATCAACCCTACAAGATGGTAGGTACAACCTCTTAGAACAACTTGAGAAGACATCTACCAATATTTCAATCTTGGATCTTCTCAAAATATCGAATGTACATAAGGACATCTTGTAAAAAAATATTTAGGGGTCAGGAGTGCCACTAGAAGTAGACCCTTTACATCTTTAAGCTGCGGTGGAAAACATTGCACCAACTGAGTACATCTCCTTTAATCATAGGGAGATCCCTATTAAAGATCTAGCACATAATCTCCCCTATATATTGAGGTATTTGTTACCTACCAAAATATAAAATGGGTGCTTGTGGACAACAGATCAGGGCTGAATATATGCACATTGAAATTAATTAAGCAACTAGGACATACAAAAGAAGATCTAGAGTCCCACATCATTACCATAATCTGCTTATGATAATGTAGAGCAGAATCAAATTAAACAATCAAATTGCCAATGCAAGTAGAACCAAATTATCATCGATGAAGTTTCATGTCTCAGACTTGGAAATTCCATATAATATGCTTCTTGTCTAACCATGGATTCATGCCATACTGCCATACCATCAACATTCCATCAGTGCATCAAATTGAAACACGAGGGACACACTATCACAATACAAGGAGATCTAGAGCCCTTCGCTCACTATAGAGCTCTCAATAGTTTTACGCGTAAGGGTGCCTATACATGTCCCTCTACTGATATAGTTGTTCCTCTTCAATCTGAAGCCATGGAGTCACGGTAGATTCAGATTCCCTAAGTTCTTGCACCCATGAGGATTCTACATCAACTTATCCTTTTGATTCATGGGAGATGAAGGTTCGGAATATAGTTGTGGAGAATATAATGTGCAACAAGCTATTTTGGTTTCAGACCTATCATTTTCACCTAAAACTAGAGGCTGACCCAACTATCATTTCAGATGGCCTAGAGATGAGCAAACTATTGGGTCATTTTTACAGGGGTGCTCACTCGAAGATAAGTTATTGGACCCACCTACGACTTGGGTCCCGAGAAGATACTCAACCAACTTGCTACCAAACCCTTGAATATGAGAAGTCTAGCTGAATGATGTATTCCATGGGTTACAAGGGTCTAGGATGTGGAAAGAATGAGCAAGGACCGAGAGAACCAGTTCCTCTTCCACATTTCAAGATGAAAAGATATAACATCGGTATTCGACCCTATGGATCACACCCTAATGATCAAGATGCCACATGTTCTGAGTGCAAAGATAGCTATGATTATTTAAACAGTGACATAGATTCCCACTGTAACCAATACGAGGATCTTGCCTCCATGAACCTATTCATGGATACTATTGTCCTTACCATAACCCCTACTGAACCTAAAATTGACCTTGTTTACCCTTGCCTTGTTGAATGGGACCAACAATGTCACATACCACTGGATCTCTTTGAAAATGACGAGGCCATTGCAAAATTCATGGGCATTCAAGATACAATTCTGATTGGAGACCATAAGAAGGGTTTATATATTGAATTAGATACATGCACATACTTTGGTGAGGAAGTTAAGCTTCGTGGTCAGAAAAACTTGAGAAAAAGTGAGGGAAAAAGTTCCAACAAAAAGCCTCGGCAAAAAAAAGTCCAAGTCACACAATGAAAACCTCTTTGAGGCACTGGCTGACAAATAAGTGAAAAAATCAATGGACAAGAAAAGTGACCACACCAAGGGTGAAAATATCGTAGAGACACCCTTGGAAGAAGATCTCAACCTTCCTCCCAATCCTACACGTATGGAGGATTTGTCAAAAATGTTAGTGGAAGAAACCATTGATGTGAATATTGGAATAGAAGATGATCCAAAGATAGTCAAACTAGGAGCTTCACTCTCGGCACGGGAACAAAAAACATTCACCATGATTCTATAGGAATTTGTAGATGTATTTGCATGGTCCTATAAGGATATGTTGGGCTTGGATACAACTTTGGTAGTGCATAACCTAGTAGAGTACGTAGATGCCAAGCCCATCAAATAAAAGCTCAAAAAATGCATCCACAGGTGGCTCTTCTAGTTAAAGAAGAGCTAGAAAGATTGCTAGTAGTGGGCTTCATTAGACCTATTGATTACTTAGAATGGATATCAAACATAGTCCTCGTACATCTGAAAAATAAAAAACTTTCGGGATCAAAATCTGTATGGATTTTAGAGACATTAATAAGGCATGTCCAAAAGATGATTTCCCATTGCCTAATATTGATATGATTTTTGATTCAACTGCAAGATATGAAATGTTATCTCTTATGGATGGATTTTCAGGCTACAATCAGATCAAAATCATAGATGAGGATCAACACAAGATGACCTTCACAACCCCTAGGGGACTTTCTGATTATCAGGTAATGCCCTTTGGCCTGAAAAATGCAAGAGCAACTTATCAAATGGAAATGACCGTGATTTTCCATGATATGATTCATGACATCATGGAAGACTATGTGGATGATATCCTCGGAAATACAAGACAAGAGCAGATCACCCTAAGATTTTGCGGTGTATCTTCAAACGCTTGCGGGAATACAAAGTTAGATTGAATCCAAAGAAGTGTGTGTTTAGTGTACTATTAGGAAAGCTACTCAAATTCATTATATCATAAAGAGGGATTGAGGTAGACCTAACTAATGCTACCACCGGTAATGAAATGTCTCCTCTCAAAAAACATCAAACAATCATGCAACTTGGAAGGAAAAATACAAGCCATCCACCGCTTCATTTCCCAACTTGCTGACAAGTGTCATTCATTCACCCATATAATTAAAAAGGATGTTGCCTTTATTTGGGGACCAGAGCAATAACAAGACTTCACCTTGCTTAAGAAATACTTAGCCAATCCACCTGTCCTCATGCCTCCAACTCTCGGTGAGCCACTCCTGCTGTATATTTCTGCTACTCAATTTTCTATTGGTGCGTTGCTCGCCCAATATGACCTTAGCCATAAAGAAAAATTTGTGTACTATCTCAGTCGTACTCTCATTTCTTATGAGATCAACTACCCTCAGATTGAAAAATCTTGTTTGGTTGTATTTTTTACCTTCCAAAAACTTCATCATTACCTGTTAAATACTAAAACCAAGCTTATATCCAAAGTTGACCAGCTTAAGTACCTATTGTCAAAACACGCACTTATATGTAGAATGTCTAATTGGATCATTCTACTAAGTGAATTTGACATTGAGTATGTACATCAAAAGTTAGTAAAAGGAAAAGTACTCGCCGATCAGTTAGCAGAAGCACCATTACTAGGAACAGATCCTGTGAGTCTAGATCTACCAGACACTTCATTAATGTATATTGAGGAATCTATCATGTGGCAAGTACAATTTTATGGATCTTTTACTTTTCATGGTTCAGGGGCAGGTGTGGTATTAATTACTCCTTTAGGTGACCCTATACCTCAAGATTTTCACCTTGGTTTTCCTTATACAAATAATATTGTGGAATATGAGGCACTCATCGCTGGGATGAAGCTAGAAATCAAATGGGATATCCATCATGTTAAGATTGTTGGTGATTCACAATTGATCATCAAGAAAGTTAACGATGAATATAAAGTCAAGGATGAGAAACTCATCCCTTACAAGAAACTGGTGGAAACTTTGAAAGAGTATTTTGTGCATATTACATTTGAACAAATTCTAAGAGCACAAAACAAATCCATAGACGCTATGGAAACCATAGGTTCTATGCTACAAATTACACCAGAGAGAGTAATGATATGTCATTTATTGTTGAGAATCTACGCCTCTGCGTATGACATGCCATAATCATGTTTGACTTGTGAAGTTGTTGGTCCCTATTCCCCATGGTATGCGCACATCTACACCTATCTTAAACACAAAACCTTCCCTCCAGACATCTCCTTCCGTAAAACAAAGCCTTATTTTCCGTATAGCCCGTTACACCCTTTTAGGAGATGCGATCTATCTTCATGGCTATGATGAGAATCATTGCATTGTTTAGATGTAGCAGAGTCACCAAGCGATCAAATAGGTACGTGAAGGAGTATGTGGCGCCCATATAAACGGAATGGTTCTAGCTAATAAATTGTTAAGATTAGGGTACAATTGGCCTACTATGGAAACATACTACTGTAAATATGTAAGGAAATGCATACTATGTCAAAAATATGGAAATTTCATCCATACGCCATCACAGTCATTGCAGCCAATCACAACCCCATGGTCATTCTCCAAATGGGGATTGGATTTAATAGGAAAGCTCACCCCTACCTCATCTAATGGTCATACTCACATCATCACAACTACGAAATATTTCACTAAGTGGGTGGAGGTTGTTCCTTTGACTTATGTTATAGGAGCTCAGATTTCAAATTTTATCATGAATCACCTTATCTTCTAGTATGGCATTCCTGTAGCCATAGTTACTGATAATGGAAAATAATTCAAGAACAAAATAGTGAAGGACCTTTGTCATTGATTTTAAATAAAATTAAAGTGGTCTACACCATATTATCCATAAGGTAATGGGCAGGTTGAAGCCACTAACAAAACATTGGTTCAAATCATGGAAAATATGGTGAGTAAGACAGGTCACAATTGGCATTTGCAAATTCACCCAGCCCTTTGGGCTTATAGGACCTCCATTCGCACTCCTACTAGTGTGACACCCTATTCCCTAGTATTTGGAACCAAATCCATCATCCCTTTGGAAATCAAGCTTCCTTCCCGGGAATATCTCTTAGGGATTACTTGGAAAAGGATGAGGATTACAGAGTGGTTAGAATGGAAGAATTAGAAATTCTAGATGAAAAGCGCATCCACGCCCTTAACCATCTCAAAGCGTATCGAACAACATCTCTAGAAATTACAACGGAAGGATCATACCTCATCGGTTTGAGGTCGAGATTTGGTCATGAAAGAAAATCGAGTTCAACACAAGGGCGAAAGAGAGAAAAAAACGAGTTTAAACCGCATTGGTTAGGACCTTACGTCATTGTGGCCAAATATGGTACACGAGCATACAAAATTTCTCATCCCAATGGTGATGAGCTCCGCGAACCTATAAATGTCATGCACCTTAAGTGGTTATATGCTTAAACATGGCACACAAAATAGAAAAGCAAACCAAAAAAGGAGTAAAAATGATCAAAATACAAAAAAATAAAATAAGAGAAAAAGAAAAAGATAAAACAAGTCATCCATATGTGAAAACCACACAATTGTGGCACATTGGATAGGTACCTTTGCGAAAACTAGTTTTCAGAGCCTTGGGAGGATTCGTTGTTCACAAGCATCTTACATTTGGAGGGTACTTTTACTTAGCACTAGGGCTAGTTCCATGTCTACATCTAAGATTCCCTATGAACCTATCTTATCAAGCCTTGATCCGACTTTTTCTCCTCTTGTTAATCTATGAAGGGATGGTCTTTGCATATTCCCCATCTAACACTGGGGGCACTTCTATGACTTCACCTTCCTTTTTATAAGCATGCGAGTTCCTTCCCTTGTATATTATATGTTTAACACTTTGAGGGCATCCACATTTCTTAGTTACCTGTGCATAGCTTCAAAAAATGTTAGAAAATCACAAAAACATTCAAAAATGTTAGAAAATCACAAAAACATTCAAAAATGTTTGAAAAGCACAAAAACAATAGAAAATTGTTTCACAAAAGAACAAAAACAATAGAAAATTGTTTCACAAAAGCACAATAACAATAAAAAAGTGTTTCGAAAAACAATCTTGCAAAAACATAACTTTAATTTACTTATTGTATCTTGTTTTTGCTTTGTTTGTGTACATTGTTTGCTTGTATAATTACTGCTTGTTTGTACATTTGTATATTTTGTTTCTTAGACATACTTTGATAAGATTCATCTTTTCTTTCTTAGATTAGATTCATTCTTACTTGTACATATGCAGTGTGTTTTTGCATGCTTGTAAATAATTGTACATAGTTGTGTTAATTCGTGTTGGTTGCACTTGTGTATTTTGTTAACATTTGATTGTGTTTGCTTGTCGCATGTACATAGTTTTGTTATCACATCATCATATCTCCATCAATATCATCACATCTAACATCATCTATACATCATATATAAATAAAATGCTATGTGTACATCATACATGTATGCTTATGCTAATCATCACATATTGTATCATCAAATGGGGGCAAGAGGGATCGTAAATATCAAAATCTATCCCCCGCACCAATATCATCATGTCATCCCATCCACTAATCTAGAGCATCACATGTATAATACAATTGATATCATCTATGGATCTATCATGTCAAAATCAAACACATGTGGTACAAACATCTCAACTATCATCATGATACATACAAAAGTGTGAAATCAAACCATATAACATCACACTCTAACTCTTCTTCTACTCACTGTGAATAGTTATTTTATTTAAATAATTATTTTCCTTACTTTTTCACCATGTTGGGGCATTATTTTCCATCTGGTACTCATTTCTTCTCACTAGGACAATTTTATTGCTCCTAGGCAATATCCCTTCTTCTACACACTCCATCGAATAATTATTTTTTATTAAATAATTATTTTGTTAATCTTTCCGTTGTGTTGGGGCATTATTTTCTGCATGTTGCTTCTTTCTTCTCCTTGGGGCATTTCTTTTGCTCCTGGGAGATTCTTGCTGATTCTTCTAACTTCTTCTCTATCCAAACTATCAAAAGTCTAAAAAAATCTTAAAAAATTAAAAACAATCAATTCAAAATCTAAAAAATTTCAAAACTTTTTCAAAAATCCTAAAAATTGTAAAATTTACAAAAATAGGTAAACCAGCTCATAGCGGTTGAAACTCATGTCTTACGCATGGTATTCATTCCATATCTTGTTGTAATTTTCACGTGTTCACAAATTAAATGACTCGTGGATCATCTAACTTACAACCATTTGCAAAGCTAGCTTTGCTTGCTTCGTCGGTACTCTGGGGCACATCTAGTTTCCTGATACTATTTTGTTGTGCACTACACTTTTTCATTGGACCCAGTGTCCTTCATCATCTTCCCTTGCATGTATCCTTCTTTGGGGGCATTATTTATCACCCTTTTTGTCAATCATGAACATTTGGGGATCTTTAGCTTGATAACAAAACATTTGTACAATCATCTTGACCATTGTTGGTTGGAATATGTGTGTTTTTACTTGTTTTCCCTGTTAAATGAGCTTGTTTCCTTCTCATATTGCATTGATTTTTGTATGTTTCATTGAGTGGGTGTTTTTAGCAATGGACAATTGTTCGTAGTATGGATTTTCATGTCATCCTAATTTTGTCATATGCTTATATTTTTAATAAGGACCGATGACATAGATCTTTGGCAATATGATGACACTAAGGTTGTTGCCAATGCAAGGGATGAAAGCTAGTTCTTCTCTCTGCTTCTCCATATTTCTTCTACATCACCCTCCTATCAACACTATTCTTCTAATTCACTTGGGGCATCCTGCCCCTACCCATTCTTCTATCCCTTTCTCTCACATTTTTCGATCGTTGATCGCCTTCTTTTATTACCCCATGGAGACTTGAGGGGCATTTCTCACTTCTACTAATTTTTTTCTATGCCTTCAAAATTTTATCTATATACTATCTTTGGAGTGGCGTCACTTACGCCACCTCAAAGAGGGACAAATGTAGACACCTATAGTTTATCTCGAGCAATTTAAATACTTAAACCGCACTAATTATACCATTTCCCACAAATTGACAATATATCATCAATATAGCACATTTTCTCTAATATCATCGTTAATTAATTACATTACGTTAGTTAATTAATTCTTATATTCAACAACGGCGCCAATTAATGACATTCCGTTAATAAGCTCCCCTTCTATCTACATTAATTAATTATTTCTAGTAAATTAATACCCCTTTCTATCTAGATTAATTAATTATTCTTAATTAATTAATTCTCTCTTTATTAAATTAATAAATCATCACTTATTTGATTAAATCCCTCTCATAGTCTAAATCATGCTAATTATTCCTCTAAAAAAGCTTCTATAAGCTTACACACCTATTAATTAATCACTTTGGTTAATTAATAAAGCCCCTCAAACCCCATGGGTCACTAAAGGACAAACTAAACTCTCATAAGGTTGACTCAACCCTTTCTAAACCTCCATTATCCATAACCCAACCTCTCCATTTATCCCACATGAAGAGGGATGTAGAGATTCTTCTATCCATTGGGCTATATAAAGAGCCCTCCTCCTACCTTTCTATTTACACCTACACTCCTAAATGAGCATAGAGCATACACTATAGCCATTTATCATCTTTGAGAATTCTTTCATTAGAAGAGCTTGCCTTCTCCATTTCTTGTATTCATCCACCCAAGTTTTGAAGTCATATGGAGATATGTCAAATGGTCTTGTAGTCATGATTTGACAAGACTCCATTCTTAGAAACCTTGGGATTTCAAGCATATAATCAACTCTTTGATTTCTAGAGATCTACATAGGTTCAATCTCATCTTATTTTAGCATTCAATAAGAGATAAAAGTTAATTTGTTTAACATATTAGCTTGAAATGTTCATTTCATGTTTAATGTAGAAATGTTGATAGGTTAGATTTGTTTAAGCTCTTAACATGATGATGCATAGGTTTAGTTTAGCATTGTATTGAAGCTACTAGGTGTTAGTTTCAACTTTACTTACATTTCTAACTATTTCATGCATACATATGGCATGCTCGGTGGGACTTACTCCATTGTCTTTTGCACTTAATTTCAAGTTTTTGTAGTTAAGTTTCAATTTTGGTTACTAACCCTCTTTTGCATATATTGACATAACTTGTTTTTTAACTTGTTATGTTGAGTTTGAATGTGTTGAGTCTTCCTTGTAGGTATAAAGGAGGTGAAGTGTTGTCAAAATTGGAATTGATGGAAAAATTTCAAGATTTCTCCATGTTTTCATTTTTAGATCTTGCTTTTTCAACATTCTACATGTTAGTTTTAAGATTTTAAGATTTAAGAATTTCAACATTCTACATTCTACAAAACTAGCATTTAGAATGTTGAAAAAGAAATATCTAAAAATGAAAACATGGAGAAATCTTGAAATTTTCCCATCAAATCCAATTTTGACAACACTTCACTTCCTTTATACCTACAAGGAAGACTCAACACATTTAAACTCAACAAAACAAGTTAAGAAAAATAAGTTATGTCAATATATGCAAAAAGGGTTAGTAACCAAAATTGAAACTTAACTACAAAAACTTGAAATTAAGTGCAAAAGACAATGGAGTAAGTCCCACTAGGCATGCCATATGTATGCATGAAATAGTTAGCAATGTAATTAAATTTGAAACTAACACCTAGTAGCTTCAATACAATGCTAAACTAAACCTATGCATCATCATGCTAAGAGCTTAAACAAAGCTAACCTATCAACATTTCTACATTAAACATGAAATGAAAATTTCAAGCTAATATGTTAAACAAATTAACTTCTATCTTTATGAATGATAAAATAATATGAGATTGAACCTATGTAGATCTCTAGAAATCAAAGAGTTTATTATGTGCTTGAAATGCCAAGGTTTATAAGAATGGAGTCTTGTCAAATCATGGCTACAAGACCATTTGACATATTTCCATATGACTTCAAAACTTGGGTGGATGAATATAAGAAATGGAGAAGGTAACCTCTTCTAATGGAAGAATGCTCAAAGATGATAAATGGCTATAGTGTATGCTCTATGCTCATTTAGGAGTGTAGGTGTAAATATAAAGGTAGGAGGAGGGGCTCTTTATATAGCCCAAATGATAGAAGAATCTCTACATCCCCCTTCATGTGGGATAAATGGAGAGGTTGGGTTAGTTATGGATAATGGAGGTTTAGAAAGGGTCGACTCAACCTTAGGAGAGTTTATTTTGTCCTTTATGACCCATGGGGTTTGAGGGCATTTATTAATTAACCAAAGTGATTAATTAATAGGTGTGTAATCTTATCGAAGTTTTTTGCAGGAATAATTAGCATGATTTAGACTATGAGAGGGATTTGATCAAATAAGTGATAATTTATTGATTTAATAGAAGCGAGAATTAATTGATTAAGAATAATTAATTAGTCTAGATAGAAAGGGAGTTGAATAACAAATTATCGTTAATTGGCATCATTGTTAGATAAAAGAGTTAATTAACTAACGTAATTTAATTAATTAATTAATTAATGATGATAGTAGAGAAAATGTGCTATATTGATGATATGTCATCAATTTTGCGGAAATGGTATAATTAGCATAATTTAAGTATTTAAATTACTCGAGCTGAATTATAGGTGTCTATAAATAACTTATACAAACTTAGGGCACTTAGTCATGAAATTATAATCCATATATCTGCTTTAATACTAAAATTATATTTAATTCTCACGAGTTAAATAAAACACCCACACATAGGTCGAGCGATGCTGGTTAGCCCTAACCGATATTGGTTCCTCCTTGCTTGACCGATGTCAGTCATAGGTGACTGATGTCGGTTCCTTCATAACCGATGTCATTTATTGTGTTTTCCAGAAATTTGATATAACATGCTAAACTGAAGTAATTGAGCTCCACAACTCAACAAAGTGATAATGTCATTATTTATGGGATACTTCATTCGTGGATAGTCCCTTAAGATCCCTGAGACCAAAATACCACACAACTTCGATGGGTGATTACTCAATCTATGTGGTGCCTAGATATGTCTCGTCAATCCTACACCTCAAAGCATAGGGACCTTATACAATAACTTTGTCTCGGTTTTTTTCGTCTCCAATCGATACTCTCATTACCCTATTATTTGTAAATGCGCGAAATAGTGTAGTTTGAGTCAATGTAAGGCTATCAAACATTGTATTTTACAAACGGTGGGTCATGGTAGTGAAATTAATATGCCAACATGTCTCGAGTGGCCAGTAAATGCTATAGGAGTTGTTGTTTCAAGTGTGGGATAGTGTCGTTGCTTCCGGCTACTTTGTTTAGGCGTAGTCCCTTATGAGCCATGAGACCAAAAACTCGTACAAATTCGATATGTGATTACTCAATCTCGTGACATCTAGAGACATCTTGTTAGATCCTACAACTCGGGGTAGGGACCCTCTACAATATACTATCTCAAGAGTGTTTTCCTTCTCCAATCGGTGCTCTCATTTGCACTATTGTTTGCAAACACACGGGATAATGTAGTTTGAGTAAGTGTAAGGCTATCAAACACTATATTTTACAAATGATGGGTTATGGAACCAAACATACTACACCAAAATGTCTCGAATGGCTAGGTAAAAACTAGAGGAGGCATTGTTTTGGTGTGGGACAATGTCGTTGCTTCTGGGCTACTTCATTTGAGTGTAGTCTCATTAAGATCCATGAGACCAAAAATTGTACAACATCGATAGGTGATTACATGGTTTCCATGGATTCTAGAGACATCTCTTCAAATCATACACGTCTACATAGGGACTCTCTATAATAGCCTATATCTCAGTTTTTTCATCTCCAATTGGTGCTCTCGTTGCCCTATTGTTTGCAAACACATGAAATATTGCAGTTTGAGTCGGTGTAAGGATCTTAAACACTATATTTTCTAAATGGTGGGTCCTGGCATTGAATCAACTGCGCTTAACACATCTAGGTGGCTAGGTAAATATTAGAGGAGGCATCATTTTGGTGTGGGACAATGTCATTGCTTCTGGGCTACTTCATTCGGGCGTAGTCCCTTAAGAGCCCTGAGACCAAAAAATTGTACAACTTCGATGGGTGATTACTCGGTCTTCATGGCACCTAGAGATGTCTTGTTGGATCCTACACCTCAGCATATAAACCCTCTACAATAGCCTATATTATTTTTTTCCATCTCTAATCGGTGCTCTCACTGCCCTATTTTTGTAAATGTGCCAAATAGTGCAGTTTGAGCTAGTGTAAGGCTATCAAATGCTATATTTTGCAAACGGTGGGTCATGGGACCAAACCAATGTTCACACGCATAGGGATGGCTTGGTAAACACTTGTGGAGGCATTTTTTTGGTTCCCTACCTCCCAGTGCTGTCGAGCTACCTCCTCCGGAGCTAAGAACCTCCTCCACATATACATAAACTGTTGTTAGTTTCTTCTCTTTGCTTGTAAAACAATGAAAGCTTCTCTTAGCTTCAAGAATATAAAATTCTCTACTAACAGTGCCAACCACATGAAGGTGGAATATTTTCTGACACCACTAACCTACATAAAAGTGTTAGTCAAAGAAATTTAAGTTGAATCAAAACCATACTAGATATATACAAAATACACAAATTTAATAAAATATATGAACTTGAATCTAGTTGAAAAATTTAAACAATTCAAATAAATTATATATACTAGACGAGCATGTAAATTCATTCCAATGTTCACCATCAGGATGTGAAAGTGGAAGCTTTTCTGGCACCACTAACCTACATAAAAGTGTTAGTCAAATAAATTTAAGTTGAATCAAAACCATACTAGATATATACAAAATACACAAATTTAATAAAATATATGAACTTGAATGATCTAGTTGACAAATTTAAACACTTCAAAGAAATTATATATACTAGAAAAACATGTAAATTCATTCCAATGAACCATCAAGTCATGAAGGTGGAAGCTTTTTTGTACCACTAACTCTGCATAAAAGTGTTAAAGTCAAAGAAATTTAAGTTAAATCAAAACCATACTAGATATATACAAAATACACAAATTTAATAAAATATATGAACTTAAATCTAGTTGAAAAATTTAAACACTTTAAAGAAATTATATATACCAGACGCGATCATGTAAATTCATTCCAATGAACCATCACGATTGAATCTAATCAATAGTAGAAAAGATTGCTTCATGATCTTACTCTTGAACCTTCTAAAGAATTTTGTTATTAGGCCTTCCTCGATATCTATATAGCCGAATATTTATCGCTAGAACTATATGCGAATATAAGAGTCTTTTCCCGTGTGTCTAAAAGTCTTCAAACACCCAAACAGAGGAATTTTTCAATGGATACTTTGTCGAATCCAAGTTCCAAGAACTACCACTAATCATGTAGGTACTCAATATCTTTTCCATATATAATAGGGGAAGTAAAATTCTTTCTTTCCTTGATGCAACGACATAAGAAATATTCATTTCCTTCTTCATTGTCTTCTATTGTAATAACTGCAAACACATGTCCCACAAACAAAACACGTTTTCAACTCAAATTTAAATTACATATTAATTTCAATGGACATAACTCAATACAAAAATTGTAAATAACCATTTACCTTATCACACCAAAATTGAAAGGTTATCAAAGTCCTTGGATGTTCCAAATTCATCTGGAGAAACAAGTTGTCATGCCTGTGGAGGTTGATAACTGGGAAGCGGAGTTAGAGGCCTACAAATCCATCCATCTACCCATTCTTGTGAATCACACTCAACAATGACAAATTTGATACAAGATGCACAAAAACATGCCAATTTTCTTGTCCATGTGGCCTGAAAGTAGCTTTTGAGCTACAAAACAAGTGCAGATCACCGGATATCTCACCGTAAACCTCACGAAACCTCACTAAAACCTATTACCCCACCTACAACCTCATAATAGACCTTCCCAACTCTTTGTACAAACACAAAGAGAGCCTGACACCCACTTTTAAAATTCTACCATTTCCCATAGTGGTGATATCGGTCATCCTAAACTGGAATTGGTCATACCTACACCAACATCGGTCACCTTGACCATCATTGTTCTCTATGCCTCGATAAACCGCTTTAGACCAATAAGCTTCCTAATCACCAAAACCAATCCAAACTTCACCAAATCTTACCCAAACCTCGTATTTGACCCTCATACCACCTACCTAAATTGAAACCTAACCCGAGACTTTCACTAGTGGAGTTATCAAGCATTTAATTAGATTAACATGGATATTAGTTTGAGATACCTAAATGAAAACACTAGACTTAGATTCTTTTATTTTCATGTTTAATTATTTTATATTGAGTTATATATCAGTGGATTGACAATTGTCAATCAAGTATCACACTTCTTGGATCTATCTCACAATAGATAGTCCACTAACCTTTGTTATTAACTATATCTTGTGGTCTTGCTTTGTATTATAGGTAGTTCCTCCTATCCAAAAGGAATCTCTTCACAATCAACTTGGATCAGAAATCAGATACGCGTGCACAACCTTCGACCAATGTAATAACAAGTATTCCTCCTTGGCCTTTTACCATTATCTATTTAATTTTCTATAACAATCCAAAGAAACACTTTGGCATGCCCACCATCTTAACCAGCTCACGTTCCAACTACCTCAAACCAAGCTAATAGAGTTATTGACCAGGGATTGTGTTAGGCACATCTCACCAAATCTCCAAGTTCTAACCTTCTACACATTCGATGAGGTGTTCACCATGGCTCGAAAACTTGAAATTCATGCCATTGAAGAGAAGAAGATACATTTGCGTAACAAAAATGTTGCATTTAAATCAAACAATACCTCTTCCTCTTCCAAACCCCAAAAAAATTATTCCAAAGCAAAAGGATCTGCCAATATGGTAGTTTAAAATCTGGCCCATCTCACCCATCCAATCAATCAAAGCCTACTTCCAACCTTTCTCTTGTTCAAGTTTTTAGTTCAAGCGGGAGCAATGAAAATACACTCCAATACTAGAACCATACTCTTTAGTTTTAGAAAAACTTCTAAAATTCAGATTTCTCACTCTTCCACCCATCAAACCACATACTGGTTTTGACCCTCTCATCCTATGTCCGCATGGTACAAGGAACATGATTACTGTAACTATCATCATGTTAAAGGTCATAGCGATGGTAATTATATAACCTTCAAAAATATTGTCCAAGAAATGTTAGATAATGGAGATCTCATCTTGGATAACCTAAATGCACCGGATAATCGAACCTTATTATCTTCAAGAAGTCATTCAAAAATCATATCCTGTCATCTAACCAAACTGGCGAACCTTCAACTAATGACAGTAATGTTCATGAATTTCATGCTATTTTTGACATCGTACCAACCCTTCCTCAATTTCCTCCTATCCCTCTATCAAGGAGATTCTTACATGAGCTCCTTTACCCATAGAGGATCCTATTTCATCTACTCCTTTACCCACATAGGAGTCTCCCTTATCTCCCTCTTCACCCATGGAGGAGTTTTCCATGTATGTCGAAGTGGTTTCCCCAATCACCTCTCAACCTGACGAACAACCTGTGTAGTATTTACTCTCTTACCCATAGGGGAGTCATGCTCACCTTCCTCTCCATTGAAAGAGGAACCTAATTCATCCCACTTGTCATATCTCCTACATGTAGGGATCCTTTGGAAGCACCTCTTCTTATTGGTGACAATTCTCCATTAGCCTTCAAGGATCTTATTGATTTTCTCTCGGATATTTTGCCCACGAGTCTAAATCCAACCATTTGTCTATCTCACAAATATTTTTACAAGGATTACAACTAAATCAACATCATATCCTCCTACAACATTGCGTTTGCATGCTTGGCTGATCACTTGGATTATGTTGATAGTTCCATGCTTTTAGGACATCTTAGGCTACCTTTTTCAACCTAGATGTAAATTTTGTCTCCGATACCTCCACTATTTATCCAAAGGTGTTTCAGATAATGAACCAACCATGCCCATGCCTATTGTAATGACCTCTTCTTCATCACCCTTTCCTATACCTAAACCTTTACCAATAACCAAAATTTTTCATATGCCTAAGACCCTACCTACACCTACACCTTCCCCCACATCCAGAACCATCACCACATTGGGAGTCATGCCAACATCAAGCCTAGTCCATCCTCCTGTCAAACTAGATTTAGCCATGTCCTCACAAGCCCGCACAAAAACTATTCCCTACCTAAAAGGAAGACCCAACCTTCTAGGCTGCATACACCAGTTTTTCCTACTACCCCTCTATCACCTTCACCCCTTCCATCTATCTTAGGACCTCACCCATCAACCTTGGCTAAGCATCCTCCTACACAGGGTAAACCAAAAGCACAACATCCCACCTCCTCATAACGAGTCACGCTTACACCCAAATTACCTACACAGTACACTTTCACCATCCCATATCCTTGTTATCACCTATACCCCCACGACTTCTAATAGCCTCATCATTACCTATTATATTTCCTTATCTTCAACCAATACCTTCCACCTTACCTCTTCCCACAGCCTTCACCGTACCTCCATTATTGGCTTGGATAACTCATCCTCTTCCACCATCTACCTTCTTGTCTACATCACGTATTCCTTCTTCACCTTTACCCAGGAAGGTGAAACCAAAATCCAAAAATCCGCTACCCTCCAAAGAGGTATTTAAACCAACACCTTCAACCACTAGTCCATCGGCTACATCTTTTCCCAAAAAGGTACAACCCAAACCTAAAATATTACTACCTACCAAACCAGTGGTCAAACCTATTCCACCTCCCGTGGTGCCTCTCCCACCAAAATCACCCACACTTACTTCGCATTGTGATCCATTGGCAAGGTCTTACGCCAACATCTTAGCTAACATTTTGGAGACCTCTATCATCACATTGCCACCACTTAGACCTTATGACCCACTCAAACCTAAACCAAAGGGGTTTAACGATACAAAAATTTGTGCCTATCATTGTGTGCTAGGGCATGATGTAGAAAATTGTAAGGCTCTTAAGACCGTTCTTCTCCAACTATGTCCTCCTGAAGAAAAATTTGATGACGATGATCTTTTAGACGAGGACCATGTTCCACCTTCACCTATCACCACACATCCTTACCCCTTACCTATTCAGCGACCTTCATCTCCACCTCCACAACCTTTTTATCCTCCTCCAACATTTGAGATCAATATGGTCCACATAAGAGAGCTAGCCAAACCTCCACCCAAATGTCAATGCGCTGCCTTCTTTGCACAACACTAGTATATGCCCTCACCTTAATTTTTCCCATCCTGTCACTACACCTATAATGACTTGGCTGCTCCCTTACCCCATATTAATATGGTTAACATTACCAATCATGCCCAAAAAAACAAAGGAAAGGAGAAAGTAACCATCCCATCTATACCATGCCAAAATCACCATCCTTAGACCCACATACCTTATTTCGATGGGGTCACCCATCATACAATCATTAAAAACTACACCAATCTCCTTTCAAAATGTCTTTGTATGACCTGGTCCAAACCTCTTAGTCTCATTGATAGGCCCTCATGGAGGTTCTATAATATATTGAGGTTTTACCTAATGACACTACTCCAAAGTGGCATCTATTATCACCCCTCACCATGTGGCCTCTCTCACCACTTCCTCTCCTTCTTCCACCCTACCGCCACTCATCAAGTATCCACTCTCAATTTCTTTGATGATGAGATTGTACCTCTCCAATTAGATGATCACGGTCCCACATTATCCATTTCCATCTATATTGATAATATACATGTTTGATGCATTATGATCGATGACGGTGTCATCATCAACATCATTTCCTCCCATGCGTATACAACCAAATGCGCATCCCCAATTGCATGCATAATAACCCAATTATGTTGCATTCATTTAATGATGCCATAACTTTCACCCTTTACACCATCATTCTCCACATTTTTGTGGGCCCCCATACCATTCCAAAATTATTCTATGTATTAGATGGGGAATTCCAAAGATCTGACCTATTGTTTGGATGACCTTGGATTCATGTCATGGGTTTTTTTCCTTCAACCTTACACCGTTGTTTAAAATTTGAACACGAAGGACATAATTATACAATTCCATCTGACCTTTCACCATTCAAGACCTGTAACATGTTATATTAACGTAATGATGTCTTTATACCGCTTAAGGCATCTACCACCACTACCATTTCCTCTTCACCCACGACCCCATCCACCAACACCGCCGCTACATCTTCCACACCTAACTCATCTATTCCCACTGCTTTCGCAACCTCTCGTGGCTGACCCATCTGCCAAACCATCTACTTCTCAACCAACCAAGGCTTATTCTTCCCAACCATCAAGTAATTCATCTATTCCCGCTACCCACATATCAACTAATGATCCCTTAGAAGGTGTTTTTCAACATCTCACTCTGGGGAGTACCACCTATACAATATTGACACATTCCTTACTCCTCAAGAGTATTTTAAACTTCACCAACATCCCCACTATGATCATCGCATATGTGAGGGTTTCCCTTACTGTCCTCCCCACCTTTGCACCAACCTAACATATGGGGGAATTGATGCTTATACCTACTTGTTGAAACCACCTTCCCAAACTTGACCATTTTTATCTAACCTTCAATCTCTCACCAACCACCGCTTCACTCACACCTTCCTCCATCGTTGTGCTTAGAATGGATTTGACTTTGGTTTTTATGAACAAGGCCACCATACTGTCATCCCATGCACCACTCGTAAACACAAAGACCGTAGTGGTATTGGCTTTGTCGAACCATCTCCCAAGAAGGCCCAAGTCAAACTCATTGAGGATGATAAACCTTCTCCACCTCGTTCACCAAATTCACCACCTTCACCTACGGAGTCTATGGATCCAAAATCCATTCCTCCTAACTTTTTTTTTTCATGAACACCATTTCCTAGGACCTCTGACTTATCAACGAGATGGTGAGGCTCCCTCTTCTCTTCCCTTCCTGTATCCTGATATGATGGATGATGATACACCTTCTATTAACATTGTTCAATATCAAGATGATGAGTCTATTCTCACCTACCTTGGTGTGGAATATTATTATATTCACTTTGTCACAAGTCGTACCTTCGAGACACAAACCATGTTAAATGAATCAACCATGAAAATCAATAGTAACACTCATGACATCCCACACATTTTAAAGATAGGATAATATTTAGATGATGCTGAACATGAAGCTTTTACTTCTTTCCTCTCGAGATCTTAGCAATGCTTTTTTTTTTTGGTCCTACACTGATATTCCCGGTATTGATCCGAACATTGGGGTCCAAAATATCATCACTATTCCTGAAGCCAAACCCATGAAATAGAGACTGTGGAAAATGCATCATTGCATTTCCCTTATTATTAAACAAGAACTCCAACACCTTCTTTTGGTTTCCTTCATCCTACCCATTGATTATCCCAACCGGATATCTAACATTGCTTTCACACAAAAGTGATAGGGGACTCTGCATTTGCATGAATTTTTACAACCTTAACTTAGCTTTCCTTAAGGACGACTTTCCCTTACCTAGTATTGACATACTAGTTGATCTCACTTCGCCAGTCATGAGATGTTATCACTCATGGATGGTTTCTTGGGTTATAACCAAATATTACTCACCCCAGAATATCAACACAAAACAACCTTCATCACTCCTTGGGGACCTTTTTGTTACCACGTAATGCCCCTTGGCCTTAAAAATGTTGGTGCTATATATCAATGGGTTACTACTTATATCTTTTATGAAATTATGCATCGCATATTGGAAGATTATGTTGATGATATTCTTTCCAAATCTAAACATTAAATTTGAACACCTTACGATTTCTTAAGTTCATATTCGATCGTCTCATTAAGTATTGTGTTTACATTCAACCTAAGAAGTGTGTCTTCACTGTTCTCTTTGACAAGCTCCTTGGTTTTATCATTTATTTGCATGGCATAGAAGTTGATCTCGCTAAAATCAAGGATATTCTCAAAATGCCTCCACCTACTAACCTTCATCAAATTCATAGTTTACAAGGCAAGTTGCAATCTATTCGTTGTTTTATTTCACATGATTTCCAACCATTGCCACCCATTTCATCATCTACTTAGAAAGGATTTCTTCTTTAAATGGGATAATGAATGTCATAAATCCTTTGAGGCCTTAAAACAATACCTCCTCCAACCACTGTGCTCATTCCCAAGGATGATCAACCATCTTACCTTTATATTTCTGCTATTGATCAATCCTTGGGTATCATCCTTGCTCATTGCGATGAGAAACATAGGGAGCAAGCATTTTATTATATAATCCATACGCTTTTGGACTACGAAACTAGATACACTCACGCCGAAAAAATCTATTTAGCCTTAGTTTTTTTTTCCACTAAACTTCACCATTACCTACTCAACCACAAAACCTTTGTTATCACCAATACTGACCCCTTACATTACATCAACGTGTTGTACATTGGCTCATGCTTCTTACAGACCTAGACCTAAAATTCACCCATCAAAAATATGTCAAAGGACAAACCATCATTGACTAACTTGAAGATGCACCCCTCTCTGGAAATCAATCCTCTAACTTTTATTTCCGGATGAATCCATCACTACCCTCTCTTTGGATGATACCGCTGCTTACAAATGACCTTATTCTTTGATGGTGGTACTAGAGTTATCCTCATCCCTTTCGACCAAATGACCAAATGTTAGTGTGGGGGTGAAACTAGAGTTATCCTCATCCCTTTTGTGCAGTGATCCTAAGCCATTATATTTCAAATTAGATTTTGATTGTACTAACAATATCTTTGAATATCAAGCACTCGTATTAGGTCTTCAAGCCACCATCACCTTAGACATTAAATCAATTAATATATTTTGTGACTCTCAACTAGTTGTAAACTAGGTTAATGGTATATACCATTGTCGTAGTGAAATACTTAAAAGTATAAGCATCATGTTGACATGTTTTGACTACCTTTGACCTGCTTTGAACTTTAAACCACCTTACATTCCAAAAACAATTTTTTAGACACCATGGCCTATCTTTCTTCTCAAATCCCCCTTTTCCCTCCGACTCGAAATATATTGTCACCATAAAAGGTTGCAATCACCTTCTTATCTCTTTCGAGATGTCAACCTTGTCGGAATCATGAAATTCACCCATGTGACCTTTGGTATAAGAATTTTTCTGACTACCTTTCCCTTTCATTTCTACCTCCAGATCTTACTCACAATGGACAACAAGCCTTTATCTAAAGTGTCTCTTGTTATGTTATCATGGGTGGTCTTCTTTATAAACGTGGATTTGATGGTATCCTCTTACGATGCCTTGTAAAGTCTAAAATTCCCTACACCATTAAGGAAGTTCATGACATAATTTTTGGAAGTCACTTCGGTGGTTTAACTATCGCTAAGAATATCCTTCACAGGCTATTCTTGGTCAACCCTAAACCATGATTATTGTGACTATGTCAAACATTATGTAAGTTATCAAAGCAACATGCTAATCTTCATCACACCCCTAGTTACGCCTTATAGGTCACACGATATATTTGGCCTTCTCTCAATGGGGTTTGGATCTTGTCAGAGAGATTAGTATTATTCTTTATGCTATCGAATATTACACTAAATGGGTGAAATCCATACCTCTCATTTCTAAAAAAGCTGAGAAAATATGTGAATTCATCAACCATCACATCAGCTATCGCTTTGGTGTTCTTCACCGCCTCATCACTAATAACAGAAAAAAATTCAAAAATAAAACACTACGGAAACTCTGTGATGCCTTCGACATTAAAATTAGTTTTTTTTCACCTTCTAACCCTTAAAACAATGGCCAAGAAGAATCAACCAAAAAAATCCTAAATAAAATTCTTATGAAAGTAGTTAACGATACTGGAAAGGATTGGCACACGCACATTCCTTTTTCCTTATGGGCTTATCGTACTAGTATTCGCACCTCAACTGCTGCCACACCTTTCTCTTTGGTCTATGGTACAGAGGTTGTCTTACCTCTCGAATTCCAAATTTTGTCTCTTCATATCTCACTCAAAGATATGCTCACCGATGATGATGATTTTCGCTAGGACCATTTGGCACAACTCGAGTTATTAGACGAATGTCGTCTAAATGCTCTCGATCACCTCCAAATCTACCAAAAATGTATCAAACGTGCCTATGATAAACATGTCCATGAATGAACCTTCCAAGTCGATGACCTCATCCTGAAGGAAAATCAACATGTAACAAAAGAGGAAAAAAGTAAATGGGGAAAATTTGCTCCTAATTGGCTTGGACCCTATATCATTACTCATACCTATGGATCAAGTGCTTATCATTTGTCTTCACTCAAAGGTAAACCCAAACTTGAGCCCCTCAATGCCTTGCATCTTCAACCATTATATTATTGAATCAAGTCCTATATCACCTTCTATCTATTAAACACTCATCCCTTGAGCACCATTCACCTTCCGCTTACCTATTTTAAATATCAATGGGTAAACAAGAATCATGTGATCACTTGTCACCTTTTAGCCTTATCTTCAATATGAGCACCACACTCTCTACTCGTGGCATGATTCTCATGGATTTTTTTCATATTTTTCAATATGGAATCCCATCGTCGCTTCATTCCTTAAAACCTCTCTTTCATAGTTAACCTCTGTGTGTGCTATGGTTTTGCCTTCATAAAAGAAGCCTATATTTCTCTATAGTCTTGTCCATGACCTAAAGTAAAAAAACCAATGCAAAAGTAATAACAGGATTTTCAAATTGAATATCCTTGAGTCAAAATTTTAGCAAAAAGATGAGTCCCTCAAAAATACATCTACTCTTTCTATCTTGTTTTTATAAATAGACCACTCCCTCGAAGGAAAGCTATACAAAGAAAGCCATACTGTACATAGTCTATATAAAAAAAGAAGACTATCCTTGCAAAAATAAAATAAAATATTTTGAAGCTTCCTGCATTGATCAAATTCACAAAGACCTCAAAGAGATAATCTACTCATCCCACATAAAATTCTCACATCGATCAGTCTATAAAAATAAAAAATAAAAAAGAAAAAGATAACTTTTTCGTCATGGACTTGCCTATTTTGATCTTGGGTTTCTTACCAAATGGGGCATGTTGTCTCACACCAGGTTATGCTATAAACAACCATTTTCACCTCATCACCTTTTCACCCTAATTTTCTACCCACTCAAGGGATGTGCCAAAAATGTGACATTTTATGATCATATGACTTTCTTCACCCTTAGAACAATCAATTATGCAATGCCTTTTAGGGTCTTACATTCATAAGCCAATCTTTGGTATGGTAGACTCATTATGGATCTTATCAATTAGGTGGTACCTCTTGTCTCCTCTTACCATTCACATTTTTCTTACTTGTTGATTCTCATATACAAGACCATACCTTCACACCTACATTCAACCATGCCTATTCAACCTCAATTCACCCATGCCCTTGACCTAAACTCACCCATGCCTAAAACAACCTAGACTCAACCATGCCTAAATGACCTAAACTCAACCATGCCTAAATGACCTAAACTCAAACATGCCTAAAAACTATCAACCAATTCCTATACCTCATCATATTCTTCCCTAGCTTATGGGAGAACTACATTGCCTCGAGTCCGCTTTTCACTTTGGGGCTATGTAGGCAACGCTCCGAGGGCACGGGGACTTTGAAGGTTAGCTCGAAACTCTTTTCCCTAACCAATTTTCCCCCACTATTCTATTAACATTCTTCCTTAGTGAGTTTTTCATTTTACACAAAACTGGAAAATTAAACAATCATAAAAACATACATTACTACCATTTCATCACATCATCATATCATACATCAATCATTTCACATTTCCATGATATTAAATATTTGGAAATTTACACCACAACATACATATACATAATCATTTATTTTCCGTACTACCAATAACTTGGATATTAAATCAAACATAAAAACATGACCAAACCATGCCTAGCTCACCTAGACTCCATCATGCCTATATGACCTCAACTACCGAAATCACCTAGAATCCACCATGCCTATACTTGATTCCATCATGCCTAAATCACCTAGACTCCACCATGCCTATACCTAGACTCCACCATGCCTACATGGCCTCGATCGCCTAAATGACCTTGACTCCATCATGCCTAATTGACTTAAACTCAATTATGCCTAACATGAACTCGACTCAATCATGCCTAATGTACCTAGTTTCCATCAATACATAATAATAAAGGAAATAACCAAGTACTTCTTCCATATGTAAACATCATCAACTATATAAATGGGAGAGTTTGTGTATCAATACATATATACATAGATACAAATAAATACAAGTATCTCAAAAATATCATATACAATCTCACGTCTTTGGCACGTAGGTCGGTATATATGTCAAAAATAAAAACAATGATCATACAATGATCATATCAAGTGACTAATCATCACCCCACCTAATATCCTCATGTCTAGTCTCATCTGTCTCCCCCTCCCTACTTGTCATATGCCCTGCCAACATCTCTCCACCCTCCATGGGTCTCACTGTCTCCTCCTAGCCCTCACCGGGCCTCGCTTTCGTGAAATCATCACCTCTCCATGGCCTCATCCATGGGCTCGATGGCCCCATGTACTCCTTGAGTTATGAGTCCGAGATATCACCCACTCGCTAGCTTCTTGCTGGGCTATATACTCGGCATATGAGGGAACATCTATCCTAAAATTCATCAAGTGATCCTGATAGTAGCGATCCACGTTCGGGACATCCCCGAACCTCACCATCAACACCATCTGGGGTGGTGCCATGTGTATCACTCGTAACCTATACACTCTACTCTGCTAATAACGATCTCGACCCTATCATGATGCCTGCCCTCCTACCGTGTCATGGGACTCTATCATGGTGCAGGTGCCTATAACATGGGACCATGTACCTAGGCCTATAAGGCCACAACCTATGCCTATGCATGGGTGGCCAATGGCCCTATAAACATGCTACCTGCACTGTAGGGCTGCTACCTATTCGAACCCCATCTCCACCTTGTGCGGGCACCTATCCCTATGCTACTTGGTCTGTAAGGCCGTCCACGTAAGCCTATAAAGTGGCTACATGTGCCTCTGACCCCGTGAGTTGTCCCTATAACCCTATGATCTATGCCTATAGGCCACCACCTAACCTTGTAAATTTTCCCTCTCTACTATGATAGCCGCTAAATCTGGCTGCCTTGGCCTCAATAGTACCGCCCTTAGCTATGCCACCCACCACTATTTGTATCCATTAGTGACTCCAGCGTCATTAATCATCATATCTCATGTCTTCTCCTTTTACTTTGCAGGAACACTCGAACATGGTGGAGACGTGGGTCTCTCCATGTCATCTTTGCGATGACTTGTGGAAAAGGTGGGCGTACATCCTGTTGTAGTCCAAACTACCATCTAACCATATCTATGGGTATCATATCATTCTCCCTGACATGCCACTCCTATATCCATGTCAATATCTAGAGCTCCTCTAAATCCTCATTCACGCCTCTATAGGATGGATAGTTAACATAAGGCCTTCACACAATATCCATGGCTGAAAGGCCCTCCAAACATTGCATGTAATATGATACATCATATGTTTCCCTCGCCACCCTCGACGACGTCACCCAACCGGTACCCATCACATAAAACCCTACTCTACCCATCCCACCATATCCTTGCTTAATTCCTAAACCTATATAACCTATGTTTGACCTTCCCACCCTCATTTCCTTTATTTTCTTTTTACCCATGATTTTTTTATAGATAATAATTGGAAAAAAGGCTCCAAGGGCCTATTACATAAGATATTACATTAAGGATCCACAAGAACAAAAAGTATCTATCAAAAAAACATTACAAAAAATCGGTAGGAGTCAAAAAGGCATTGACCCAAACAGAGCCCAACAGAAACAAAAAACAACAATAAAACCACAACACCAGTCAGTAAAAAAAGTCAACAATCAAGCCTTATACACACTTTTCCCTAGTTCGTGAACTAGGACCAACACCATCCTCTTGAAATCATCCTCATCAAAAGAACTGATATCCAGTTGCCTTTTTTTACCTTTATCCCCAAAAATAAACCCTTGGAGGGTCTTAACCCTATTCTCTAAAACTTTCACCTTGGCATTCATCCTCTACAAACACAACAACAAATTCCGATTCTAAGCTTTAACTTGGCTAACCATGTACTCGAGGGACTCAATATTACTGGAAAAGAAGTTAAAAATTGTGTTTCCTTCCACCAGAATCTCTTTAGGCATGTTCTCATCAACATCCCTAGTAAGGTTTTGTAAAGCAATCACCGCATCCACCTCCTTCATATCTCTGTCCTTCATTTTCTTAAGCCTAATCTTGTCAGCAAGAGAAATATGGTCTTCCCAATCATTCCCCAAATAAATACTACCCCCCTAGTCTACAAATTTGGCTTCCCAACTTAACCAGAAAAATAATTAAACCTTGATGAAGAAGGACCTCCATTTTTTCCTCTTTAAAAATTTTAACCGACAATTACAGAGAGTTAAACAAATAAAAAGGAATAATCATTCTCCTGCCTCTGTGAAAATGGTTCAAGAGCATTAAATGTTGAGAATGCAGCTTCCGGTACTTCCCATCCAAGGTAATATACTTCATGATGTAGAAACAAACTTCAGCCCACCTCCTAACAGAGATTTTCAAGCAATACCATCCTCCATGAAACAAATCTTCTCATCACTATCCAAAAAAATATGCACTTCCTCTTGAAGACGAGACCTATCCTTAAACACTTTACATCCCCCATAGTCCATCTTGTCACATTACCAATGAAATCCTCATAAACTAGGAAACTCACACCCTCATAGAAACAAACCCATTATTCCAAGCCAAAGAAAATTCCCTCGAGATAATTTCATCAGCCCCCCTCAAACTCGAGAAAAATATGAAATACCACCATCCTTAAAAAGGTCCCAAATAAAGGAATCCCTTTCCAAGCTTGCCGATGAAGAAGGCTCTACCCTAACACTAGCCTCACCCATCTAAAAATGACTACTGAAACAAAATTGGAAAAACTCGAGTAAAAAATTGAACCAAACCAATGCATATATTGTAATGATTTTGACAATAAATCTCACCCATGGTGAATTTATTTCTCGGATGTCACATATCCTATTCTCATGCCCGAATTTATCTTTCTAGCATTTAGCATGACCTTCGTACTTTGGGGTAACTCCACCTCATCCCGCCACCACCTTCTATGATGAATTCGACCACCAATATTAGCCAACGTATCAACACACATATTAGCTTCCGAAACACATGATTAAAAAGAATATCTTCAAAATTTATAAGCATAGTATTTTCATATCTTATGATAGAATCTATATTAATATGGCGCTTAGAGAGGCATTTCATCACATTAATAATATATAAGGAATCTCCATTCACCTAAATTTTTCCACCACACTTTCACAACTAAAATCACACCCAAATTTTTAAACCACAAACAATTTCACCAATTCTATTTTCAACCAAATGAGGGATTCATATTTTCCCCTACCTCTACTTGACGTTGTCTCCATGGTGGCATATCCCGGTCACCGTGTTGGTGGTCCAACCAATACCTCTCCCACCTCTATCATGCCACAATTAACTCCTCACCTCTGAATAAATTTAATCAATCGAATCAATCTCATGGACCCGCTAATCGAACACCAATCACCTACTACGTGGCTAGCTTGACTCAACTCAATGCCTTGTCTTGCCGCTTTCCACTTCTTGATTTCTCCTCTGTCATTTTCTAAAAGTGGAAAAGTCAAAATGAATTCGTAAAACATGGATTTTTATTTTTAACCCCAAATCGACATGACTGACATTGGTCATGTCATGCCCTACCAAACTGATGTCGGTTACACCATAACCGACATCGGTCACCTGACATTACCTTTTGACCCACCCCATGCCCATTTTTTCGTAGAAACACTATTGACCCAACACCTTTTGACCTTACCAATACCTATTACACTTGTTACACCTTACCTACATTACATGTGCATTTTCTTAACTACGTTTAGGGACAAGTTATTTACCTATACCCCACCTTACATGTGCCATGAACTAGATACCCCTGACGCGAACCACCTTTTGTGCCAATTGAATTTGTGTACTCATTATACCTTGCGATTTTGTTACCTGTGTTGTTTAGCCTAATGAACTTACCTTACCTAATGATGTGATGTTTATCCTGACCATACCTTTAGTGCCATGGAACAAAATCTATTATATATTCCTACATTGGATCTCATTGTGATTCATGACCATATCCTATACCTTGGATACCTAAATCATTTCAACCTCATTTGGATAAACCTATCACACTTTTGACAACGTAGAGTCTGCGAAGTTCTTCCACCCGGTATTGTATCCTAATCTATATGTGTTTATGTGTTTGATTGCCATCACCCTTTACCTAATATGACCATTACCAGCTACCCAATATGACCATTACCCATTACCCACAATGACCCTACACTTACCTACAACTAACTCCGCCTTCATTTTCATCACTTACCCATTTATCAAACCACTCACCAACTCTGTTTAACACCTCATCGCCTCTGGTTTGAGGAGAGCACTTATAGCCTTACTTGGGAAACCCCACTCTCCTATATTTAGAGAAACCACTTTATTTTTTTGTTAGCATCACTTACCAATACAATATACGTGAAAAAAGGGGCAAATGTAGACACCAAATTTGGGTCAAACTCCCCTTGGTCCCCTTTCAATTAATTAACGTAATGTATTCACCTAACCATGACCCCTTACCCCGCATTCATATTAATTTAATTACTTACAATTGAATTAATGTTCATCCTCACATTATTAATTAATTTAATTACTTTAATTAAGTTAATTTACACCTCACCTAGCCACATCACCTAGACACCTCACCATGGACTTATTCTTAACCTATTAATTAACTAAGACTAAGTCTCTACTTATCTTAACCAATTAGGACTTAGTCTAACCCTAACATTAAATTCCTATTCCTTCTCCAATAACACTCCCACTTATCTAAGCGCTAACCCTCACTTGAGACCTAGATGGACAATCAGAGCATGCTGAAAATAGCAAGGATCTGCTATTTTTGGTAAACCTAGGATTTCCCATCTTAATCAACGTAGGTTAACCCTCAACCAATGCCGGTCACCCTAACCATCATCGGTTACCATATATACAATTTGGAAACCTTTTACCTAGGTTGGTCTTCTTGAATTTTGAGAGATCTATTGCATTCAAGCACAAACCAAAGACTTCTCAACATCCAGACGATGAGATACACTCAACCACAGGCCTAAGAAAGCACCTGATGCTCATCATTAGGCATTAGAATACTCACGGGATCACTCTAGGAAGTATTGCACGAACCGACCACAAAGTTATTCATGGATCAACTACTACCTTCCTTCACCAACCAAGCCTGAAAATACAAGTAAGTATATTTGATTTCCATTATTTTATACTTTCTTAAAGAGTAGGTTCATTGTCCTTTTTATTTCATCTTATTATTTCCTACATTCCTCTATCCCCACCTTCTCTTACCAATATACTCATCCAACCACCCACAACCTTTTGGATCTCTGGACTGACCTGTATGCATCCTAGAGCCTTCTTGGAATTATTACGAACCCAATCATCCCCTTTTCATTCTCTATGCAATCACGAGAAGTAAAAAAACACCTTTTTTTTAATTACCACCAAGTTGCCCCTTACTAACGCCGATCACCTTAACTATCGTCGGTTTCCCTCTTCACCAACATCGGTCACCGATTGATGTTGGTTGTTGTGTCTTCTATTAACTCTTGCCAAAATCACCCCATATCTCACTGTAACCTCAAAAATATCACCTAAACCCGATACCCCACTTTCAACCTCACAATAGACCTTCCCAACTATTTATGTAGATATAGAGAGACCACGACACTGCTGCTTTTGACATTATACCATTTCCCATAGTAATCAATATTGGTCATCATAAACTGGCATCGATCATACTTTACCGACATCGGTCTTTGTGCTCGATAAACCGCCTTAGATCGGTAAGCTTCTTAATCACCTAAAACCAACCCAAACTTCACCAAATCTTACCTAGACCCCATCTATGACCCTCAAACCACCTACTTAACCTCGTAACTTGACCCGAGACTTTCACCAAAGTGTAGTTATGAAGCATTTAATAGGATTAACATAGATAGTAGTCCGAGATGCCTAAATCGAACACCGGCATTAGATGATTTTATTTGTATGTTCGGTTATTTTATATTGAGTTATATATTAGTGGATTAACAACCATCGATGAAGTATCACACTTCCTAGATCTAGCTCACACTAGGCAATCCATTAACCTTTACTATTAACTATATCTTATGGTCTTGTTTTATATTATAGGTAGTTCCTCCTAGCCAAAAGGAAGCTCTTCAAAATCAACTTAGATCGAAATCAGATACGCGCGCACAACCTTCGACCAATGTAATAACAGGTATTCCTCCTTGGCCTTTTACCCTTATCTATTTCATTTTCTACAACAATTTGGTGAAATATTGATAATAGATCTTAGAGTTAAGGGATATAATTAAGTAGAACGGTCAATAGAGGAAAAGTTTTTTCTTGAAGTTTTTGGTGTTCTCCTTTGAATTAATATTCCAAAAGTAAATATGAGACAAATATGAACATAAGTAGTTATGGCTAGTATAACTCCTTACAAAATTGAGTTCCATGAAATGAAATAAAGTGATTTGTTATGATATTGGTTATGTATTGTTGCATAGTGATAGCCTTAGATATAAATGGATTCATCCTTATCACTATGAAGATGTCATTATGAAGGAGACACTTATAATAATTAATTCTAAATAATTGAATAACTACTTTGGTATCAACCGAGTAAATCATAATTTAATAAAGTAATAGACGATTACCATGATTCATCATGACGGGATGTAATGAGGATTTTTGTATTATAATAAAATTATTAGGTAATTGTGTACCTTGCCATTATGGAAAGAAAGAGAAATGAACTTAGTATCGAGAACTACAAGAAGTGTTGGTAACTTGTAATATTGAGTAGTGAATTGAGAATAGTTAAAGCCGCATCTCTAAACATTTGGAAGTTGTTGCTATGAGAGGGGTTAATGGGAAGATGTTATATGTGGTAATTGAACCTCACCTTGAATTATATTGGTTAAGGTTATTTGTGATTTTCTTTTTCCTCAAAACCGTAATTTTGATTGTTTCTTATACTAGATACATTTAATTCAGGTGATTAAATAATATGACCCTTATAGAAGAACTAAAGTATGAATATCATTAGGGAAGACTTGATATGCAACTAGTTGGAGAAATAAATGAAAGATCGAATAAAATGAATTAGTACCATTGTAAAAATTTTGTACATTAATGTAATTATGAGTAGTAAAGTTTATTTACAACCAACTTATAACAAGTTTATGAGGCATAATAAATTTTGAGTATGAAGGTTAAGTAGAACTTGTCTTCGTAGGGGATAAAACAAATTAGGCGTATTTTCTATGAACTAGAGGATGGGTCGCTACATTTTGGTATTAGAGAAGTAGGTTTATCCTTTCATTAACAAGATACGATGGTTAGAAGAAGGGTGAACCATGAAGATGAAACTAGTTCAGATAATGTTGAAGGTTCAATAACCGATAAGTTAAATGAAATTATCACATTCCTTCAGGGACACCAGTAATTGATAGCTGCCTTGGATCAGCATGTAGGTGGTGAAAATGAAGATCATGAGGAAGAAAAAATTGAAAAACATGAAGATGACAATGAGTGACGGGATAAAAGAGCTCGCTTGGCTTCCAACTTTAAAGATACATAAAATGGATAAGCCCACCCAAATTTGATGAAATTGGATTGAAGGATGGTCTTTAAAAATTTATTAAGTGAGATGGAGAAGTACTTTGAAATAAGGGATTTTTCTGAGGAAACTAAAGTAGTATGGGGTGCTTTCCAACTCTCTAATAAAGCATCTTCATGGTGGGATAACCGTAAGATGGAATTGGGAGTAGATACTACCTCCATCACTTAGGAGTAGTTCAAAGTATATTTTCGTCAACGCTAGTTACCTCAACTTTATTTTGATTAGAAAATGTCATAATTTCAAAAGTTAACTCAATTACGCCCAAGCAATTTAAATACTTAAATTGTGCTAATTATCCCCTTTCTCAAAAATCAATGACATATCGTCAAAAGCACTCATTTTCCCTCATATCATCATTAATTAATTACACTAAGCTAATTAATTAAGTTTCCTATCTAACAAATACCTAATTAACGACCTTAGTTAATAAATCACCCCTTCTACCTAGACTAATTAATTATTATTAATTAATTAGTTTTCCCTTCCATTTAACCAATAAATCAATATTTAATTGATTTAATCCCCTTCTAATAGCCTAAATAGTACTAATATTCTTCTAATTAAACTTCTATAAGCTTTTATCTACCTATTAATTAATCACCTTTGATTAATTAAAGCACCCCCCAACTCCCATGACTTGTTAAACATGTATTAAACCCTTCTAAAGTAAGGTTACCTTTAATAAAGCAACCTTATCCATTCCTAATCATGTTTTACCTTTATCCCACATTCATGAGAATGTGTTGAATCCTTTATCCTTTGGGCTATATAAAGAGCCCTCCACCTACCTTTTTACTTACACCTAAACTTTCTAAGAGAGCAAATGCAAAGCATATAGCAAAGAGACTAAGATCTTGCACCTTGTTTTCTTGAGAGTTCATCATCTTGAAGAGTTAAGCCTCTTTCTTAAAGTGCTTGGGTCATATGGGAGGTGTCAAAAGGGTCTTGTAGCCCAACTTTGATTAGCCCCCATTCCTAGGTTCTTGGAACATTAAGGACAACTATTTTGATAGCCATGGAGCTTACTTAGGTCCATTCATTTATTTGTTGTTAGAGAATAGAGGAGTTTAGATATTTAGCATTGTTAGTTTCAAAGTTTGTATTGATGAATGCTAGCATCTAACCCTTGTTTAATTCTTATCATGATGGTGTTTATGCTTTGTTTTAGCTAAATTGTAGAACTATTTTAGGTGGTAGTTCTTGCTTCATTTGATTTAGCATTAAGCAAAGTATACATGCACACATTTGGCACGCCCGGTGGGACTTACTCCATTGTCCTTTGCACTTAATTTCAAGTTTTTGTAGTTAAGTTTTATTTTTGGTTACTAACCCTCTTTTACACATGTTGATCTAACTTGTTTTTTTAACTTGTTTTGTTGAGTTTACATGTGTTGGGTCTTCCTTGTAGGTATGAAGGAGGTGAAGTGCTGTCAAAATTGGAATTGATGGGAAAATTTCAAGATTTCTCCATGTTTTCATTTTTAGAGCTTACTTTTTCAACATTCTACATGCTAGTTTTGTCAATTTCTTGAAGATTTTAAATTCTTGAGCATGTAGGTTAGTGTTTGATAGTGTTGAGTCTTCTATTTACATATTAATGTGGTGGGTTTCTGCAAAATCTAATCTTGGTGAGAAAATTTCAAGATTTCATCATGTTTTGATTTTTGAGCTTACTTTTTCAACATTTTACATGCTAGTTTTGTCAATTTCTTGAAAATTTTCAATTCTTGAGCATGTAGGTTAGTGTTTGATAGTGCTGAGTCTTTATTTACATATTAATGTGGTGGGTTGCTGTCAAAATTTAATGTTGGTGAGAAAATTTCAAGATTTCATCATGTTTTCATTTTTAGAGCTTACTTTTTCATCATTCTACATGCTAGTTTTGTCAATTTCTTGAAAATCTTAAATTCTTGAGCATGTATGTTAATGTTTGATAGCATTGAGTCTTTTATTCATATATTAATGTGATGGGTTGTTGTCAAAATTGAATCTTGGTTGGAAAAATTTGCCCATTTTGCAGATTAAGGGACGTTTTTTTGACATTTTTTGAGTGCATGTCAAGTGCATACCCATGAGTATAAGAGCATATGCGTAACCCATCTTCCGAAGGCCATAAATTTTGCTCCCGACCTCGAAATGACTCCATTTTTTTGCGTTGGAAAGGTATTGAAGTTAACTATGCAATGAAAATATAAATTCGGATTTAAACTTACAAAAGTTGTAGGTTTTTTTGTTATTTTAATACTGGTCATTTTCTAACATATCTAATGTTTTGATGAATGTTGTATTTCCATGCTTACTCGATTTAGATCAAAGCGTGTGTATGATCTTCTCTTGAACCTTTTGGTGATCTTGAGAATCAAAAACAACTTTGATCTATATCTTTTTAACATTGGGATTAAACTTGGAAATTTAATTATTCATTTTGCTTAAGGGAATGAACCTTTTACAAAGCATTTTTCAACGGTCCTTTGATTTGAAGTTTTCCATTTAGATATAGTTGGGATAAAGTTTGTGTATGCTCTTTCTCTTGCACCTTAGGGTGATCTTGAGAATCAAAAGCAACTTTAGTCTTCATTTTATAACATTTGGTAAATTGGAAACTTCATCTTTCACTTTTGGTTTAAGGGAATGAACATTTATCAAGAATTTTGTATGGTTCATTGATTGAAAAGATTTTATTTAATTTTTAGTTGGATTATTTGTTGTGTATGCTCTTCTCTTGCATCCTTGGATGATCTTGAGAATCAAAAGTAACTTTTAATCCTCTTTTAAATAATGTGATTTTCTTGGAGAACTACTAACACTTGAGTGCAGGACCTAAAAACACTTGTCAAAGAAAGGAGGAATAAAAACGAAATCAAAAACTACTAATACAGTTGTTATACAGGTTGCCAAAAGGTGTTTAAGCAAACCACACCTAATTAAACAAGATAAAAAGAACAACATATTTAAAACACTGTATTGCAGGTTTCGGAAAAGGGTACGTCCCTCTCTGCTCAACTGGAACATAACCCCTTTGGCATAACGCCTTAAGCTACAACAATGGGGGTGGTTCCAGGAACCCCAAAGTAGTCCACGCAAGAGGGAACCTTGTGGACAAAACGGGAAGTGCTCCGCACTACCTACTTGACTAGTGATTCCTTTGTGAGATAGAGTTATAGGTTGTCCATTGTGGCGACCCCAGTGATAGTACACGTAGACGCACTAGTTGCCTACTGTTCTTGAAGGGGGTAAAGTAAAGCCGAGATACTCCCAAACTAGTCAGTGTGACTTTTTGGGTAAATCACGCTCGCTCGTGGCAACTTTGTAACACCTAGGGCAAGAGAACCACCTAGGAGAATATACTTTGGCCAGGAGCCCACTTTGACCATTTTAAAACAGTGTTGAGTTGTGAACCTTCTTTTTGAGAAACGTGTGACATATTACTTTCGCCTAGTTTTTACTTGCCTTAGGGCGAGGCGAAACTCTGCCGAAGTGAGGCTAGCATTTTTCGTCATTTTTTCTTGATTTATTTCCTTCATATTCTTTTGACACTTTGTTGATCAAAAGATGTGTGATTACCTTTGTGTTGCCATTCGACTATTTCTCTCACTTTTATGTCCGTTTACGCCCATCCATGTTTGTGGCTGGGTTAGTTAAACGTCTAAAGTGAGTGGAGGTGTTTTCACGTCATTTGGTAGCCATTGTGATCTTGATACCCACGTCAAGATCATCATTGTAGTTAGGCATGGTTCATCATTACGGACTTCCATAGAGGAGTTAGCTTGTTTGTCTCGTATCATTACAATTTCGATATTTACGTCTTGTTTCTTGTAAACTCGACATAAATACCTATATTATGCTGTTCTGTTGCACACATTCTTAACTATTCCTAGCTATACTTTGAGATTTTTTTGTTCGGTTTTATTATTACCTCGATTTCAAAAGGTGCTAGGCACTACCATTTGTGCATGTTATATCAATAACACCTCGATATCAATACTTCACTTTCTTGCAAAGTGGGTTAACATATCTTAGTGATATTGTTGTGTCATTCACAAATAGTAATTGGCACTTTTTGAGATATAGGTCTTAATCAGACTTGAGCTTGCTCATCATATATCTTGATTGGAAGATCGCATTTAACTTCATGTATTTACTTACGTCTTGTTCATTCCTTTGAACTTGGCATAAGTGGAGACATCTTGTTAATCATCTGGCGTCGTAAATTACTTTGGAACGTAGTCTAGGAAGTATTTCATTTGATTAGGTTTTGGTACCAAACGATTGTTTCATTGGTGACTTTATCACTTTATCACATTGGTATTCTCACACTATTAATTTACTCTTAACACGTACATCTTGTGTTTCACTTAGGGGTAGACATTGAATTTTGAACAAATCTATAACTTACCTTAGTGAAATTTATCACAAAAACATGGCTCCCAAGATGCGTCTAGGGTTAAAGAAACAAACATATGAGGAACAACAGGTGAAAGCTTGGGAAACCTCTAACAGACAAGGGTCAAACCCATTTATCGGACACGATCTAGGACCACTATTTTCTGCAGAAAAGGAAACAGAAGAGATGGTCGATCATAGTGGAAATGAATTAGAATCACCACACACAGGACTTTGATTTTGACCCCACTCTACTAGATGAGTTTCTCCTTAGAAACAAAGATAGAGTTTTACACGGGTCATGGAATTAGGGGCCAAATTGCCCATTGAGAAGGAACCAATACTACAAACAAATGACACTACTAAGGAGGAACACCCCTTATCAATATGGAAGATATTTTAATAGTGGGCATGCTTCCACTTCTTACGCAGAAAATGATAAAGTGGTAGGGCATAGAATACCCCTCATCAAAGTGCCACGAAGAAACAAGATAGAACATGAGACAGGGAAGAACCTCCACAATACGAAGAGGAGGAACCTTTAGAAGAAGAAGACACAAACCAAGTCACAATCCAACAACAAATCAGTAACCTAAGCCGACAACTAGCTTTGCTTACTTTCCAGGTACAAAAAGACACAAACAAGAACGTTCAAAAGTCAAAGCCTAAGTTTAGGATCCACGAACTCCATCAAGAAAACCAAGGAGAAGAAGACACGGGGTACCATCGTGTACATGTACCCACTTCTCCCACTAGAGAACAATTGCTTGCACAAGAAGTGCAATCTATGAAAGCAACTCTTGCGAGCATACAAGAGAGCAATATAGGGAGTATTAGGAAATACCAATACGAAGAACTATGCCCCTATCCTTTTGATAAGACAATGACCCTTCAACCCTTTCCAAAGAAATTTGATATGCCAAAGTTTGACAAATATAAAGGAAAGGGAGACCCAAGGGATCATGTTAAAGATTTCTACATGGCATGTCAAGAGGTGTCTTATAGTGATAATTACCTCATCAGACTTTTTCCTAAGAGTCTCGGAGGTCAAGCATTGGAATGGTTTACGCGCTTACCACGAGGATCAATTTTCACCTGGCCAGGATTGGCGGAAAGATTCGTGCGTCATTTCTCGTATAACATAGAGAGTGATGTCACCATGGCAGACTTGTGTGGCACAAAACAACGCCCAAATGAGACCTTTGCCAGCTTCCTCCAACGATGGAGAGGGATAGCTAGTCGCTTCCCTTGCGCTTTCCCTGAGAAGCAACTAGTTGGTCAGTATTTTCATCCCTAATCTCAACCCAGATATAGCTTTCCACCTCCAAATGCATTGTGTCCGCACCTTTGAGGAGGTTATTGAGAAAGGGATTCAAATAGAAAAGGCTCTCATTGCCAAAGGCACCCTCAAAACAAAATCTAAAGAAACCAAAGTGTCAAACCCCATTTGAAAAGCCAAAGATCTTTAACAAAAACAAAAACGTGGTGGGAGATGGAATCACCGATTCCAAACGTGTTCAAACAGTCCAAACCAGTCAACCTTTTAAACTGACCAAGGGCCCAATTCAACCACCACCAAAGCGACGAACATTCACCTCCCTCGATGAACCATTATCTGTCATTCTAAAATAGTTGGATGCGGCCCACATGATGACCTATCCTACAACGGCAATGACCGTTTTGATGACAACACTCCTAAACCTTCATGGTATAAGGAGCATGAATACTTGTGAAATGCATCGCATTAAAGGTCATAAAGCAGACAAATGTTTGCGACTTCGCCACTATATTCAAGACCTCATTGAAAATGGGGAGATAGAGGTGGATAACCTTGGCCACATGAAACACCTAACGAGAAAATGGGGATTTATAAGGAACCATTCCCCAAGCATGATAAGTCGGAAAAATGCAAAACCGGATCGGGAGAGTCATCCCAAACCTATAAAGCCACGAATTACTTGTATACCAAGAGAGATAACAATCATTACGATTCACTTATCGGATGTATTCACTCCCTGCTTGGCCGTGTCAATACCATCCGATCGAGGAAAGGATCTACTGCTACGGTAACAGGCGTGCCCGCCTCGTGATTCCGAACCCTCTCTATTGACCCCACAAACCGTAAATATAACCTTTTAGAACAACTTGAGAAGACACTGCTTCTAATATCTCGATCTTAGATCTTCTCAAGATATCCAATGTGCATAAGGACATTTTGTATCAAACTCTTCAGGGGTCGGGAGTGCCTTTAGAAGTCGATCCTGCGTACCTTCAAGCCGCGGTGGCAAATATTGCACCCAGTGAGCATCTCACTTTCAACCATAGGGAGGTCCCTACTGAGAATCCTACACATAATCTTCCCTTATACATTGAGGTAGTTGTCACCCGCAGGAAAATCAAACGAGTGCTTGTGGACAATGGATCAGGATTGAATATCTGCATGCTTAAGTTGGTCAAACAATTGGGACATACAGAGGCAGATCTTGAGTCCCATATCATCACTATCACCACCTACGACAACGTGGAAAGAGAGTCAGTAGGCACCATTACGCTGCCCATGGAGGTGGGCCCCACTTGCCATCAGACAAAGTTTCACATCCTAGACTTGGAACTTCCATATAATATGCTTCTAGGCCGACCATGGATTCATGCCATGCAGCCGTGCCATCAACATTTCATCAATGCATCAAGCTGAAGCATGAGGGACATACGGTTACAATACCAGGAGATTCAGAGCCCTTTGCTCATTGTAGAGCTCTTAATAGCTTTGCACGAAAGGGTACATACGCATGTCCCCCACATAGATATAGTTGTCCCTCTTCATTCTAAGGCCATGGAATCTCGAGTAGATTCAAATTCTCTTAGTTCTTACGCTCATGGGGCGTCCACTTCCACATCTCCATTTGATTCATGGGAGATGAAAATTCTGGAATATGGTTGTGGGGAGTATAATGTACAACAAGCACTCTTGGTTTCTGACCTCTCCTTGTCGCCCAAGACTAGAGGTCGACCCAACTACCGCTTCAGGAGACCTAGAGAGGAACACACTATTGGGTCATTCCTACCTGGAGGCTTGTTAGCTGAGGAAAAATTACTTGATCCACCTACTACTTGGGTCCCTGAGGACACTCAGCCATCTTGTTATCAAACCCCGGAATATGAAAAATCTAGCAGAATGATGTACTCCATGGGCTACAAAGGCCTAGGATGTGGTAAGAATGAACAAGGACAAAGGGAACCAGTCCCTCTCCCCCATTTCAAAACTGAAAGATATGGCATCGGGATTCGCCCTTATGGGGCACACCCTAACGATCAAGATGCGACTTGTTCAGAGCATGAGGATGGCTCCGATTATCTAGACAACGTTGATTCCTGTTGTAGCCAATATGAGGATCTGGCCTCCACGAACCTTTTCATGAATAATGTTGTCCTGACCATAACCCCCACCGAACCGACCCTTGACCTTGTGTACCCTTCCCTTGTTGAATGGGACCAACAACGTCACGTGCCACTAGATTTATTTGAGAATGCAGCGAGGCTATTGCGAGTTCATGGGCATAAGGGATACAATTCCCATTGGAGATCACAAGAAGGGTTTCTTTATCGACTTAGACACTGCGCCTACTTTGGCGAGGAGGTTGAACTTCGTGGTCGTGCAAAATTTAAAGAAAAGTGAGGGCAAGAGTTCTAAAGAAAATCCTCGGTAAAAATCAAAGTCCAAGTCACACGGTGAAAACCTCTTTGAGGCAGGTGGGCGACAAACAAATAAGAAAATCAAAGGACAAACAAAGTGACCACGCGAGGATGAAAATCTCGTAGAGATATCCTTGGATGAAGATCTTAACCTACCTCCCGATCCTACATGTATGGAGGATTTATCAAAATTGTTAGTTGAAGAAACCATTGATGTCAATATTGGTACCGAAGAAGATCCCAAGATAGTAAAATTGGGAGCATCACTCTCGGCCAGAGAACAAAAGACGTTCACTATGCTACTGCGAGAGTTTATTGATGTGTTTGCATGGTCTTACAAAGACATGCCCGGCTTAGATCGACTTTAGTCATACCTGACCAGTTGTGCACGTACGTACGCTAAGCCTATCAAACAGAAGCTCCAAAAGATGCACCCAAGAGTGGCCTTGTTAGTTAAAGAAGAGTTGGAAAGGTTACTTGCAGCAGGATTCATCAGGCCAATTGATTATTCTGAATGGATATCAAACATTGTTCCTGTCCAAAAGAAACCTATCGGTATCCGAATCTGCACAGATTTTAGGGACATCAATAAAGCTTTCCCTAAAGATGACTTTCCATTGCCCAACATTGACATGATTGTTGACTCAACCGTAGGGTATGAAATGCTATCACTCATGGATGGCTTTTCAGGTTATAATCAAATTAAGATCGCTGAGGAAGACCAACACAAAACAACTTTCACAACTCCTTGGGGCACCTTCCATTTATCAGTGATGCCATTTGGCCTTAAGAATGCGGGAGCAACTTATCAATGGGCCATGACAGTAATCTTTCATGATATGATTCATGACATCATGGAAGACTACGTAGACGACATCCTGGGAAAGTCCAAAACAAGAGAGGATCATCCTATCATTTTGCGGCGTATCTTTGAACGCCTGCGTGAATACAAAGTCAGATTGAATCCAAAGAAATGTGTCTTTGGTGTGTTATCTGGGAAACTATTGGGCTTCATTGTGTCGAGACGAGGTATTGAGGTAGATCCCACTAAAGTGTCTACCATCACTAAAATGCCTCCACCTAAGAATATCAAGCAACTGCGTAGCTTACAAGGGAAAATTCAAGCCATTCGCCGCTTTATCTCCCAACTTGCAGATAAATGTCACTCATTCACCCATTTGCTTAAAAAGGATGTCACTTTCCTTTGGGGACCCGAGCAACAGCAAGCCTTTGCTTTGCTTAAACAATACCTGGCTAATCCACCTGTCCTCATGCCTCCTACTCCAGGAGAACCACTTTTGCTCTATATTTCCACTACACAATACGCTATTGGTGCGTTGCTCGCCCAATATGACCTTAGCCATAAAGAGAAAGCGGTGTACTATCTGAGTCACACCCTCATCACCTATGAACTTAATTATCCTCAGATTGAAAAGGCTTGCTTGGCCGTCGTTTTTACCTTTCAGAAACTTTGCCATTACCTGCTAAATACTAAGACCAAGCTCATATCCAAGGTTGACCCACTCAAGTATTTGTTGTCCAAACCCGCCCTCACAGGTAGAATGGCTAATTGGATCATTCTACTCAGTGAGTTTGATATAGAATTTGTCCATCAAAAATCAGTTAAAGGACAAGTACTTGCCGACCAGCTAGCAAAAGCACCTTTGCAAAGCACAGAACCTTTGAGTCTGGATCTACCAGATGCATCTTTGCTCTACATTGAAGAATCTATCGTATGGCAGATACATTTTGATGGATCTTTTACGTTTCATGGTTCAGGTGCAGGAGTGGTCCTTATTACTCCTTCGGGTGATCCTATACCGCAAGCTTTCCGCCTGGCCTTCCCTTGCACGAACAACATTGCGGAATATGAAGCACTCATTGCAGGGATGAAGCTAGCCATCAAGTGGAATATTCAACATGTTAAGGTTGTAGGTGATTCACAGCTAATCATCAAACAGGTTAATGATGAGTATAAAGTTAAGGATGATAAGCTCATACCTTACAAAAAGTTAGTGGAAACTCTAAAGGAGTATTTTGTGTGCATCACTTTTGAGCAGATCCCAAGAGCGCAGAATAGATCGGCAGATGCCATGGCAACGGTGGGATCTATGCTTCGTATTCCACCAGGGAACAATGATATGCCATTCTTCATAGAAAATCTATGCCAACTTGCGTATGACATGCGGAATCTTGCCTGGCTTGTGAGGTTGTTGGTCCCCATTCCCCATGGTACGAACCCATCTTCACATATCTTAAGGATAGCACATTCCCTCCCAATATCTCCCATTCTGAAAAGCAAATCCTGATTCGCCAGATAGCCCGTTACACCCTTTTAGGAGGTACACTTTATCGTCGTGGCTACGATGGGAATCTGTTACGTTGTCTGGATGTGACGAGTCAATCTAGGCAATTAAAGAAGTACATGAAGGAGTATGCGGAGCACATACAAATGGAATGGTCTTGGCTAAGAAACTATTAAGAGTAGGTTACTATTGGCCCACCATGGAAACTGATTGTTGTAATTATGTTAGAAAATGTGTGCTTTGCCAAAAGTATGGAAATTTTATCCATGCTCCGTCACAGCCATTGCAACCAATCACTACCCCATGGCCATTCTCTAAATGGGGACTCGATTTAATAGGGAAGCTTACTCCTACTTCCTCTGATGGTCATACACATATCATCACAGCCATTGAATATTTTACAAAATGGGTGGAGGCTGTCCCTTTAACCTATGTCACAGGAGCACAAATTTCTAAATTCATCATGAATCACATTATTTTTCGGTATGGCATTCCTGCAGCCATTGTTACAGATAATGGGAAGTCATTTAAGAACAAAACTATGAAAGGTCTTTGCCAATGGTTCCAAATTAGATTGAAATGGTCCACACCATATTACCCTTAGGGTAATGGACAAGCTGAGGCAACAAACAAGACTTTGGTAAGGATAATGGAGAAGATGGTTAGCAAAACAGGTCGAAACTAGCACCTACAAATCCACCCACCCTCAGGCCTGCCGAACATCAATTCGCACTCCTACGGGTGCGGCCCATATTCCACTAGTGTTCGGACAGAATCTATCATCCCTTTAGAGATCAAACTCCCATCCCTGCAATTTCTCTTCGGGACTATTTGGATAAGGATGAAGATTATCGAGTGGCAAGATTGGCTGAGTTAGAGCTCTGGATGAGAGGCACATTCGCGCTCTTAATCACCTGAAGGTATATCAACACAGAATCTCCCGCAACTACAACAAGAGAATCATCCCTCACCAGTTTGAGGTGGGTGATTTAGTTATGAAGGAGAACTAGTTCAACACCAGAGCAGAGCGAGAAAAGAAAGGGAAGTTCGAACCACACTGGTTAGGACCCTATGTCATAGTTGCCAAGTATGGCACAGGGGCATACAAGTTGGCTCACCCCAATGGTGATGAGCTCCGGGAGCCCATGAATGTCATGCATCTTAAGAGGTTTTATGCCTAAACATGGCACAAGAAAGTCATAAAAATTAGAAAAATACAAAAACATTATAAAAAAAAAAAAAAAAGAAAAAGAGAAAACAGGTCGTCCACTAGTGAAAACCACACAATTGTGGCACTTTGGACAAGTCCTTGGGTGAAAACCGGTTTCCGGCACCTCGGGAGGATTCGTTGTTCACAAGCATTCTATATTAGAAGGGTAGTTGTCTTTGGCCTGGACCTAGTTCTACCTTCGAGTTTCCTTGTGCACACCATCTTGTCCAGCCTTGATCCGGATTTGCCTTCTTCTATTCGTCTATAAGGGACGTGGTTTTTGTTATTTCCCATCTTACGTTGGGGGAAACTCAACGACTTCACCTTCTTGTTCATAAGCGCGTGGCTTCTGCCCTTGTATATTCCCCACCTAACGCTAGGGGCATCCATGCTTTCTTGGTTACCTGCACATAGCTTTGGAAAACTGTTAAAAACACAAAAACAATAGAAAATTGTTTCGAGAAAAACACAAAAACAATAGAACATTGTTTTGAGAAAACACAAAAACAATAGAAAATTGTTTTGCGAGAAAACACAAAAACAATAGAAAATTGTTTCACAAAACACAAAAACAATATAAAATTGTTTCACAAAAAATTGTTTCACCTAAAAATAGAAAATCGGTTTGTGAAAACATATCTTACAAAAACATTTACTTGCATTGTCTTGTTTTCTTGCTTTGCTTGTTGCTTGTATAGTGTTTTGCGAGCTTATTGTTGAGTTCTTTGTTGCTTGGGTGTACTTTGTCATTGTTTAGCTTTTCTTGCTTAGAATAGATTCATTCTTGCTTGTGCATATTGTAGTGGGTTTTGACATGCTAGTGTGTTAATTCATTATGTTCTTTCTTGAACATTTGGTTGTGTTTGTTATTTGTTAATAAGGCATGGTGATTCATGGTGTATTGCATTAATTCCTAGTGTTCTTTGTAGCATTTGGTTGTGTTTCTTGCATGTGCTCTGTTTTGTTATCATTCACATCACATTACCATCATTATCATCACATCTAGCATCATCTATACATCATATATAAACAAAAATGCTAAGTTTTACATCATGCATGTATGCTAAGCTAATCATCACATATCATATCATCAATGGGGGCAAGAGGGGTTGCGCATAATCAAAAATCTATCCCCCGCACCAATATCATCATATCATCCCATCCATATACATCAAAATAACACTTGAAAACAACATTTGATATTGTCTATAGATCTATCATCTACAATCTACAGCATGCCTCAAACAATCACATGCGATCACCATCTCTCCTGAGTGTCAGAGCCTCATGGTAAGTTTTCTAAACTAAGCGGTTAAAATGAACTGATTGCGATGTTTTTACCCCCTCTAGGGGGGTATATTAACATGTTTTTCATCGATCGGACGGTCGTGACACCCGTTTAGCTCACCGTTTTCTCCTCTATTCACTGTGGAATAATTATTTTTAATTAAATAATTATTTTTCTCTTCTTTTTCACCGTATTGGGGCATTTTTTGTCCAATACCCCTTTCTTCTCCCTCGGACAATTTTATTGCTCCTTGGCGATTTTTATTCTTCTTCACACCCTCGTAAATAATTATTTTTCAAATAATTATTTTTTCTTATTTTTCCACTAAACAAGGACATTATTTGTCGTTTGTTTCTCTTTTCTTCCACCTAGGGAACTTTCTGTTGCCCCTAGGCTCTTCTTTTTCTTCTTCTCCTTTCTTCTATTGTTTATCATGGTTCAGAAAGCCAAAACAATACAAACATTTACTATATCAAAAAAATCTAAAAATAAGGAAAAATTTTCAAAAATTCCTAAAAAGTAAAACACCCTACAAAATGGTAACTTGCTTCTTACGGCTGAAACTTGTGTCTTGCGCATGGTATTTTCTCCATATCCTGTTGGTTTGTCTCACATATTCCCTGATTAATACGACTCATGGATCACCGATTCACAACCATTCACAAAAGCTAGATGCTTGCTTCGTTTGTACTGCTCGGGGCACTTTTGGTTGCACAGTCTTTTTTTTGTTGCGCATAAACGCTTTTCATGGACCCCGTGTCCATTTTCATTTCCCCTTGCATGTATCCTTGCTTGGGGCATCATTTTTTAACCCTTGTCATCAATCATGAACTTGTGGATCTCTCTAGCACTGATAACAAAACATTTGTACAACTGTCTTGACCATTGTTGGGTTGGATATGTGCGTTCGTACTTGTTTTCCCTGTTAGATGAGCTTGTTTCCTTCTCGTATTGCATTGCATTTTTGTATGTTGCGTGGAGTTGGTATTTTCAGCAATGGACAATTGTTCGTATTATGGCTTTTCATGTCATTCTACCTTTGTCGTATGCTTATATTTTTCATAAGGACCGATGATGTAGTTCCTATGGCAATATGATGACATCAACTTTGTTCAAACAAATACGCGGCTAGAGGCTAATCTCTTCTCTCCCCTCTTCCATATTTCTTCTACACCACTTCCCTTTCACCCCTAATTCTCCCTCTCCTTGGGGCATCCTGCCTCATCCCCATTCTTCTGCCTACTTCTCATCTTTTTCGATCGTCGATCGACTTCCTTCATCACCCCATCGACACTCGAGGGGGCATCTCTCCCTCCTACTAATTTTCTTCTATCCCTTCAAAATTTTCTTCCGTCTACTATCTTTGAAGTGGCATCACTTACGCCACCCCAAAGAGGGGCAAATGTAGACACCTATAATTACGCCCAAGCAATTTAAATACTTAAATTGCGCTAATTATCCCCGTTCTCGCAAATCGACGATATATCTTCAAAAACGCTCATATTCCCTCTTATTGTCGTTAATTAATTACAATACGCTAATTAATTAAGTCAACTATCCAACAAATACCCTAATTAACGACCTTCCATTAATAAATCACCCCTTCTACCTAGACTAATTAATTATTATTAATTAATTAGCTTTCCCTTCCATTTAACCAATAAATCAATATTTAATTGATTTAATCCCCTTCTAATAGCCTAAATCATACTAATATTCTTCTAATTGGCTTCTATAAGCTTACATCTACCTATTAATTAATCACCTTTGATTAATTAAAGCACCCCCAACTCCCATGACTTGTTAAACATGTATTAAACCCTTCTAAAGTAAGGTTACCTTTAATAAAGCAACCTTATCCATTCCTAATCATATTTTACCTTTATCCCACATTCATGAGAATGTGTTGAATCCTTTATCCTTTGGGCTATATAAAGAGCCCTCCACCTACCTTTTACTTACACCTAAACTTTCTAAGAGAGCAAATGCAAAGCATATAGCAAAGAGACTAAGAGCTTGCACCTTGTTTTCTTGAGAGTTCATCATCTTGAAGAGTTAAGCCTCTTTCTTAAAGTGATTGGGTCATATGGGAGGTGAAAAGTGTCTTGTAGCCCAACTTTGATTAGCCCCATTCCTAGGTTCTTAGAACATTAAGGACAACTATTTTGATAGCCATGGAGCTTACTTAGGTCCATTCATTTATTTGTTGTTAGAGAATAGAGGAGTTTAGATATTTAGCATTGTTAGTTTCAAAGTTTGTATTGATGAATGCTATCATCTAACCCTTGTTTAATTCTTATCATGATGGTGTTTATGCTTTGTTTTAGCTAAATTGTAGAACTATTTTAGGTGGTAGTTCTTGCTTCATTTGATTTAGCATTAAGCAAAGTATACATGCACACACTTATCTTAGTGCCAACTTAGGATGGCTACGGGAAGGGTAGTGAGGATGTAATGATGGGTAATCATTATGTGGTCCCTATGTTTCCCATAGGAATCCTAAGATGGTATAGATGGGATTCTTTTTATATAGGGAAATGAGTCAATAATGGAATCTCCCTCTTCTTAGCTAGTTCACCTTCTTAAACAATAAGAAATACCAATCATTGTATTGTGATTATTGTGTGGTGATGGAAGATAAGTTTCATAGGATAGTGTGTGGTCTCAAAACTAAGATTGCAAAGTAATTCTTGAAACTTTTGCCAAAGTAATTTATTAGTTGTCTACATTGTCTCGATCACTAATATCCTAAATAAAAAGTGTTAAATACCATATGGAATTTTCATTAATTTCTTCTAGGTAGGCACTTAGGAGATGCACATAGTTCTCATAACCTGTAAAAGGTTAAACCAAGTATACAAAAGTATACACACTTAGTTAGAGTGACTTAAGGGAGATCATGGAGATCTAGATATACCCTTACAACTACACATGGTTATTATATGTTATCAGATGGATTATGAATATTTTAATTATTTTAGATTATTTAGTAGTAAGCTAAATAATAATTTTAAACATTGGTAACATTATATATATATATATATATATATATATATATAAAGTGGGTTGAGGGGACTCGTTCCTATTTACAGAAGTAGAGGCCAAGCCTAGAGAAGTCAAAAGAACATTGTCAAAACATACTACCCAAAAATAGTTGGATATTACGAAAAAATCCAACACCTATCGATTGTTCTATATCTATATATCTATATATGAAGGGAATTAATCCCCGGTTCCATTAAGACAGAGAAACATGCCAACATTAATTATATATTAATGGTATACTTTTAAATAAATTACCTTAATTGGTTGATCCGAAGGTTGTGATTAGTTTGTAATCCCTACAATGACCATGTTTGTAGATGTTATGGGACATCTACAAGGATTGTAATTATTGGTATCCTATACCCGGATTGTTTTGGTTCTATTATTGCTAATGTTGGGATTTATAACCCTTGTAGTAGTAGCATCCATGATTGGTATGGAACGATTACATGTTGCACTATTGTTTAAATTATGCTTCTAGTCTGAATGATGTTGTTGTAAGAAAACCTAGTTTTGAAATCTAGTGAATATGTTTTTCTCATACATGTTGAATTCTTCCTATTTTTCTCAGTTATAACTATAGATGAACTCTGATGTAAACATGGATTGCAACTCATAACTAAGTCATGGTTAGATTTTTGTTCTTACTTGTTCATGAAAGTAGAGGATTATATAATAGTAGTTTACCCTTCAGTTATGAATAAATAACTTTGGGATAAGCATAAAAGAAAGTTGTTAGTTGAAATATATTGTTGATTAGATATGGCCTTTAACACTTATGATTATGAGGTTATTTTATTTTCAATTATTATGAATACCCCTTATTGTTTTGAAAGTGGAATTGTATTGGAAAGAAGATTGATAAATTTTCCTGTCAAAGCCGAGAAAGGGCGAAAAGAAATGCAATTATTGTTGAGTTAATCAAATTATTTGATTTCATTTTTAATCAAATTATTATTTTGATCTGGTTAGAAGTTAAAGTTTCAAAAAAAAAAAAAATCTCGGACTAAAAAAAGTTATAGAACTTATTTGAATTTGTGTTGTATTTTTCTCGCAAATTAGTGATACTCCGGAATACACGTGCTAAGAATGGAAATTGGTGAGCAAAAGTGTTCCTTTTATGCATTAAATTAAATATCGTTCTATATATAATATGATTTTTATGACCTATTTCTATTACAATTCAGCTATACATGACAAATTGATAAGTTTTTCAGATTTTAACTCTAAAATCTTGATTTCACATAGAAACTTAAACATATTTTTGTTTGAAAAATATTATTCGAGTCCTTGTTGAAGGAAGAATATGAAATAGATTCTACTAGCAAAGGCATGCTAAGATAAACCAATTGATTAAGGGTTATATGTTTTGTTATCAATTTTAATAAGAGGTTGAAACATGTATGAACATGTACATCGAAAATAATTTTTAGATGATGCATCAAGGCAATGCTTAATCTAAGCGGGAAGGTTGTCACATCTTGTTATTTGACCCCAAAAATTGACGTCCACTTAGGTCATCTATAGGAGGGAATAGATTATTGAAGTTTAAAAACATAGCATTACACCAAATTTTAGTTAGCATAAGCTTTGCATTAGTAAGTTTTCTTGATCGCCGAGAGCCTTCAATCACACCGGCATCACCTATTTTAATAATGGCATTATTTTTTATTGTTCACTTGGTCATATTTATTATTTTTAAGAAGTTGCTAACACTTGAAATATTATTATAAAAGGGCATATTTTATTGTGGTTGGTTAACATCATCATTTGTGTATGATCGGCTTACTTTGGCTGAATAGAAAAAGCATTATAGGGGTGAATTCATTGTTTAGAATAGTAATCATTACATGGTTATTGGGAAATTTGGAAACATAATAATTTAAAGTGGCATTATTGTTTTCATGGTTATTAGTGTTTGACTTAGTATAAGAAAGGAATTGATAAGGCCAAAATACGTCTCATTAATGCACAATTAATGATCTTATTTTACTCTCATTTTTATCAAGTTTGACTGCATTTTGTGACTTTTGTTTGATCTAATGTAAGTTAGGATGTAATTTTCCATATTTTGTTGAATTTAGTTCTAAAGTTTAAAAGCTCTGTAATTCCTAACAAAGTGTGTGGAAATTCGTTTTTGTAATAAAACAGGTCATAATCAGTCAGAGAATGGAGTATGAAGTGATCAACATGTTTTTAGGATCCTTGGATTCAATAAAACTTAGTTCCAGAACTCTATCACACATTTTATGAACTCTATCGTTTAGTTCTGTAACTTTCAGACTTAGTTTGGAACCCCAACACTTAGTTCTAGAACTCTTGTGATTAGTTCTGGAACTCTTGCGTTAGCTCCTAACTTTCATGGTTAGATCAAGAACATTCCCCTTTAGTTCCGGAACTTCTCCAAAGTTCTGGAACCAATGGGAATCTACTATTTTGATGACATCCAATGATAGAGCAATCAATGAAGCATTTCAATCAAGAGCGGATAAGAATATTTACGATTCTTCCTACTCAAAGATCCAAGGATAACTTATCGCATGACCTATATGTCTAGCAAGGTTCTAAATTCAACATCTATTTTGGGAATAATTTGTTTCCATCTAAATCAATAGAACAACTATGGTTGTAAATACATCTTTGAAAGAAATACATATATAAAGACCTGTAGATAGATTAAAAAGAGAGGAATATAGAATACACACATATAGAGATAGAGATATAGAAAGATTCAGTATGTTTTTGTAAGACAAAATATTTCAGCAATAAAATAGCCACTTCGTTTTGAGAGAATATCACTTTGTCAAATCTTGATTCAAGGTGGAGCAAGGGCCCACTCCTCCAAGAACCAGGATTCTCGTTTTATTGGTATTTATATTTCTAAAGAAAATAGTGTAGATCTGTTAATTTTGTAAATGTCTTTGATTCTTCAAATTAAACTCTATTTTATACTTGTCCCTGTAGGTGTTATAGACTAGATTTTCATTTCCTTATAAGATTTTTACAACATTTTTAAACTTGTGTTTACTTCTGCATTGTGTGTTTATTTACAACAATCTATTCATTCATGTACGAGTGTTTATTTCTAAGTAATTCATTCCAGCAATGAGTGTTTATTTCAGCAAGTTTCTTACAACATAGAGATAATATGGATTTGACCATGGAATTCTAAATACACCGCAAAACCCCGAGAAAATAAAATAAAAATACATATAGTAAATTACTAGATTACTAATATTTCTTGTTGCATATAGCTACAAGACCCCTTGGTTTGAATATGACATCAACAAAGAGTTGATTAAATGAAGGGAATAATGACACCCATCATTTTTGGTGCCATTTCCGGGGACCCAATAGTTAGAATTGTCTAATTAGGTGTCAACAAGAGCAACAATCATATATCTAGTAATTGAAGAATCTTCCCTACATCATCATAAAATTTATGAGTAGACCAAGAGAATCCAAGGTTCGATTCCTCCCAAAAATATCTAAACAAGAATCATCATCATCTTCTCGATCAAATAAAGAAGTTGACCAAGAATTAGAAGCACCATTGTCCCATGTTAGACAAGAAGCAAAATTATCACCTTTGGAATTCTTGGATCATTCACTAGAAGGAAGTGGAACCTTTAGAAAGAAGATTATATCCCAAGACCCGTTTAGAGCAAGTTTTGATTCACAATTAAATAGTCAACTCTTACCCCGACTTTTCACCTTCCCCAAAATAGATCACATACCATATTGATTGGGAGAAAAGTCTAGAAGGTACTGCAGAAATGGCATGAGAAGCTGAAAGAGAACTTGATAGGACCTTTACTTATCCAATTCAGTTGGATGATGATGATACACCCATGAAGAATATTTCACCTACACATTTACCCACATTTAGAGGAATGTCATATGAAGATCCTAACCAATTTCTGTTTGAATTTAAAGTACTATGTCAAACTTATGATTACAAAACAAATAATCAGAAACTCAAGTTTTTTCCATCTACCCTGAAGGATGCAGAAATGAGGTGGTTTATGGTATTAACATCTAATTCTATTACCACTTGGGCACAAATGGAAGTTTCCTTCCTAGAAAAGTATCAAGATTTCTGTAGAGGGAGGAATAGGAAAGAAGAATTTTTCAAAATCAAGCAAGAGGAGGATGAGAATATGGAAGATTATTTAGAGAGATTCCTCTTTATGAGTAAAAGATGTGGATTTGTACTACAAGAGGAGTTAAGCAAAACTATTTTTCTTAAAGGTTTGGATGATGAATATAGGGAGGCCCTTGATTTGATGGGAGGTGGAAACATTGATCAATTAAGAATGAATGAGATTAAATACATTTGTAGAAGATATTCAAGAACAAGGGGTGGACCTAGAAAAGGAAAAAAATTAGAAGTTTGAACCCAGATATGAACAAACTGATGGATGATTTGAAAAATTTTAAAACATACATTTTAGTTCAATTAACCTCCACCATGGATGGATTGTAAGTTGAAACAAATGCTAAAACTAAACCATTAGCTATGTATTGTCCTAGATGTCGAAAGAAGCATGCAATAAGAGATTGTCCCATAGATAAAATAGAAATGTGTCTTATCTGTGAATCTAGGGACCATGAGAGTAATGTTGTTCTATTCTTCCATTTATTGAAAATCAACTTAAACAAACTAGCACTCCATCCACATCAGAAGAAGTAAATTTTGTCTAGAGACAACCTAGCCAAGGGCGCTTAATGCAATGCCATGTCAATTCTTAACCCCTAGATGATGCCATGGGCAGCTCAAACAAGATAATAAAGTTGGGAGCAACCACCTTGGGTCCCTCAACCAACATGGAATCCTCAGGATTGGTTAAGACAATCTTGGTATGCTCAAGGACACCAAAACCATGGTTTGGTCAAGGTAACTCGAATGCTTTGTCACAACCTAGGTGGAGCCCTAATAATTATGCTCAAGGGAGGACATATACCAATCAGAATCAACAAGCCATAATGTGTTCCCTAGCACAAAATTCACAAAACAAAAAATGTGGTACAAACACAAATGCTAGCACAACCAGTAGCTAATCCTAGATACAAAAAAAAAACTCATGTCTATGGGGCAGAACAAGAAAAACCAGTGGATCTAAATGCCATGGATTGTAAAGATATTCAAACCAGATTTGGAAAATTAATTGGCATCCCACCTATTATAATTACTGAAATGACAAAGAAACTTAAACCCCTAGTGCGGTTGTTCCCAAGAAAGATGAAAAAGAAAAGAAGTGAGGTAAGAACTTTTTTGAAACTCCATTCCCGAGAGATTTCAAGAATTTATAGGGACCAAGAAATAAAAATTGACGTAAGAGTTGAGGAAATTAAATGTTCAAATACCATTGTTACAAGCAATCAAGGAAATTCCGAGTTGGACAAGTTGATCAAGATGCTATGTTTAAAAGACATAGAAGAAAGAAGAAATACCCCAGGACTATTAAAGTAGATGGGAAACATGCTATTTTAATAGCAAGAAAAATCTTACTTCCCAAATATAGAGATCTCCGGTAGCCTGTTATTTCTGTCTCTATAGGGAATAAAGATATACATAATGTTTTGGTTGATTTGGGAGTAGCTATAAATGTGATGACAGTGGACACTTTGAAAACATTACCATTAACAGGTATCCAACCTACTAACACCATATTATAGATGGCAGACCAGTCTGTAGCAAACCAAAAGGAGTTATTGAAGATGTGGCGGTTATGGTGGAGTCATGGGAATATCCAGTGGACTTCCTTATATTGCAGCCAAAAGGTAAAACACTTAGTTATCCCATTATTTTGGGTAGACCATGGTTAGCTACAATTGCTGCCTTAATCAATTACGATTAGGTGATATGACTATCTCAAATGGTAAGAGTTCTAAGAAAATTTCTTTATACCCCTCTGCATGACCTTTTATTGATAATCAAGAGCAATTGTGGGTTGATGATCCTGACACTAATAAAAAATATGTCTTCTTTAGCTATGATAACGTTGTAGGATCACATACGAGAGATGGAAGATATGATTAATCAACCGTTGAATGAACACCAATTGTCCTTGGAACAATCGGCTTAGTTTTCGGAACCTATGGACTTAGTTTTGAAACCTACAGATTTAGTTTTGAAACCATCACATTTAGTTCCGAACGTTCGGACTTATCTCCGAAACCACAACAACAATGATCCCATGCAAATGAAAATAATTTCACTCTAGAGGAATAAGATTTCTCTTAGGGAGGAGTAGAAATAGCCAAGGAATTAGTAGTTTCAGTTTCAAAGATATCAGAAATGGTGGGGAATTTTGGAAAACAATAGTGACGAGGAGTTTGACTGATAACAAGATAAGTATCATAACTCTTCCTACTGTCCTTTGTCTAATACTCTTTCTCAAGGGAATTTTGGAGATGTTCTTGCGTATCATATGTTATTACCACATCCATGTCCACTAAACACCTTAATGGAACCCTTTCAACAAATTAGTTCATCACACATTGGAACCAAACATGTTGAAATTCAACCAGGTAAAATTTTGATCATTAATAGCTAGCTGAAGAATGATGAAGAAGCTAAATTGTTTGATGTTCTAAAGGATAATACTAGATATTTTTCTTAGGAATATAAAGACATGAAATGAATCCATCCAAGTATTTTCACCCATCACATCTATACTCGAAAACATTAAACTAGTTAGCAACCTCGAGAGGAGGATTAATCTAGCCTCAAGGGACATAATCAAGCAAGAAATTGAAATACTATTACAAATAGGTTTTATCCGCCCTATCTCGAGATAGTCGGTTGGTGTATCCTCTTGTAATTGTGCCTAAAAATAATGGGAAATGGAGAATTTATGTTGATTATAGGAGTTGAATAAATCCACACCGAGATATTATTTCCTCTTACCATTCATAGATCATGTTTTGGAAACCTTGCAGTAAACAATATTTCTCCTTTATGGATGGCTTTAGTGGATATAATCAAATCAAAGTTGTTGCTGAGGATCGGGTAAAAATACCTTTACTTGTCTATGGGGTACCTTTTCCTATAGGGTATTTCCATTTGGACTATGTAATGCTCCAACAACCTTCTAAAGAGTTGTATTAGCAATTTTTGTAGACCTAAAGAATGATTGTGTAGAGGTATACATGGATGAATTTATTGTACATGGAAACACATTTGATGATGCTTTAAAGAATTTGGACAGAGTACTAACAAGATGTGAGGAACACCATTTGTCTCTTAGCCATGAGAAATTTTTAATGATGGTTGATGAGGGGATTGTATTAGGACACCACATTTCAAAAAGAGGAATTCAGGTTGACTAAGACAAAATTAGGATTATTTCAGATTTGCTCGCTCCCCAAACCCCCACAGATATCAAGTCATTTTTAGGGCATGTTGGATACTATAGGCATTTTATTAAGGATTTTAGTAAAATTATTTCCCCCATATTTAGTTTACTTACCAAGGATTGTGAATTTATTGAGATGAAAAGTGTGAACATGCTTTTGAGGAAATTAAAGAAAAATTAATCATGCGCTAATATTGAGAGGACCTAATTGGGAAAAACCTTTTCACATCCAAACAGATGCCTCAAATAACTCAATAGGTGTAGTTTTGGGACATAAAGATGAAGAAGGGAAAATGTATGCTATTTATTACCTTAGTAAAAATCTTACTCCCACTAAGAGAAATTACACTACCACTGAAAATGAATTTCTTGTTGTGATCTATACAATTAACAAATTCGAGATTACATCACAGTGGTACAAAATATTTGTACATACATATCACTCAAAGAATTAGATACTTAATAAACAAACCAGTGGTTAGAGGTAGGATAACTAGATGGTTATTACTTTTACAAGAATTTGATATTACCATAGTAGATAATCCAGGAAAATCTAATGTGGTAGCTGATTTCTTGTCAATACTGACCACTACAAGGAGCAAGATCTAGTTAAGGACAACTTTCCAAGATGAACAATTGTTTTCTATTTTAGCTGATACACCATGGTTTGCTGATATGGTAAATTATCTTGCAACAGGGAAGTTTTCTCCTTCTTTCACTAAGAAAAAATGAAGATTTTGATCAAAACCAGTGCACAATTTAAATGGTTAAATGGAATGTTGTTTAAATGTGGTCCTAATTTGGTTTTATGCAGGTGTGTGAGAGAAGATGAAATATTTGACATACTCAGGGCATGTCATGATGAACCAAGTGGAGGACACTTTTTAGTAAAAAGAATATCTCACAAGATACTTGGCAATGGATATTATTGGCCATCTCTATATAAAGATGTGAAGAGATATATCAAGCAAAGGTGATCCCTATCAAAGGATGGGATAAACAACCTTACCAAAGTGAAATGCCTCTGTAACCTCAACTAGTGATCAACCATTTGAGAGGTGGGAGCTAGATTTTTTGGTCCCTTTAGTCCTCCTTCAAAAGAAAAGAGCACATTCTGGTGTGTACTAATTATGTGACAAAGTGGGTAGAGGTGCGAGCTTTTTAACAAATGCCACCGAGGAAGCATTTGCTGATTTCCTTTGCACGAATTATGATGAAGTTTGGTGGACCAAGGAGTATAGTTTCGCATCGGGAGCTGCAGCTCATGTCTAATATGATCCAGCCTTCACAATGTACTATCAAATCAATCATAGGAAGTCATCTCCTATCACCCACAATCAAATGGAAAAGAAGTAACAAACAGAGAATTGGAAAACATCCTTACTAAAAACAAATTGAATCAAAGTAAAAAAGATTGGGTAAAGAGACTACCTGAGGCTATTTGGGCATATAATACAACTTGGAAGACTACAACAAGGTTTTCACCATATGAGTTAGTATATGGGAAAAATCCCTTGTTATCTATTGAATTCGAACTACAAACATTGAGGACATTAGCTAAAATGGGTATTTAGTTGGATGCAACACAAAAGAAAAGAATTCTTCAACTCAATGAATTGGATGAGTTGAGAATGGAAACACTTCAACAGATAAAGATAATCCAAGATCAAAGGAAGTAGTGGCATGACACACATATCAAGAAAAGGAAATTCAAGGTAGGAGATTGGGCATTACTGTTTGATTCCAAGTACCAACAATTCAAGGGAAAGTTGAGAACCATATGGTTAGGACCCTATCAGATTGAGCAAATATTTGACAATGGCTCTATTCAGCTACTTCCCATTGATGGCAGTAGAAATACACTTTTGATCAATGGACATAGGCTAAAACCTTATAGGAAGCCTCCTACTAGGGATGAATTCTTGAAGCAGATTGGAGAAGATAAAGAATTTTATCATATGGAAGAACCCAGTTCTTCCAAAATGATCAAATAATTAGATGCATGGATCCAAAATAAAGGGAAGAGAATGAAAAACAATAAATGGCATTCTCTTCCCCCCCAAAAAATAATCTCTCAAAGATCAATTAAAAACTAACAATGGCGATTAGTCTCCTCAATAAATGGCTAATGCAAAATAAAAAAATTATTTGAATCCCTGCTATCTTTTCTAACCATTTTTCCTTTTTCACTTTTAGGAATGATGAGCCATCAAGACAGAGGGATTACATCAACAAAGGATGGTAATTATGTCTTGAACTTATTAAAGGTTAAATTAAAATTTCTCATGTGTGATTAGAATTGGTTTAAAAGGTCGGTATGATGAGTCATTTATTGTGCATTATGATTAAAAGAAATTAATCATGAGGTTGATGTTGATAGAATAAGAAAGTGGCAGCACATTTATAATTACCTATCATGTGGGTGAAATAATGAAGTTGAGAAGAAGTTGCAAGAATAATTTTGAAGAGGAAGTAGAAGAACTATATTTGAATTCCACAAATATACCTATTAATTCCATGATAAATACAATAGTTTTGTAGCTAAATACAATAGTTCCATAGCTAAATCCAATAGTTCTACAACTAACTCTGAATTTGAAGAAAGAATAATTTGAATCGTCCTCTTTTCTATGGGGATTAAAAAGAAGTCAGAGCTAGAGGATGATACCCAACTTCTTGCAGATGAAGAAGTGGCAACCATTTTTGGATGAGCAGGGTGGTTGGAGTTCCTGAAAAAGTTCTTGAGGTACAATGACGAATTGGTAAGAGAATTCGTTGTAAATTTAGAATAATCTAGAACTAAAGTTAGAAGCATTATAATTCCTTTTACTGTCAATACAATGAGTAATGTGTCTGGAATACCAATTGTGCAAGTCCCAAATCTTGTCAAGGGAACCCTTAAAGATCTAGTGGAAACCTTGATACAAGAGGGGGAATCTGAGCCCCAATATATCTATAACACCAAGAAAATCATAAAGGGGTCCTGAAGGACCAGATTTCCAAAACCCTTTGACAGGGTATCATTTTGGGTAGTTAAGTATTTAACTTGCGATGGTCAATTTGGGACAAAGGGAAAAATAAGTCCTTAAGATGTTAATATATCTTAGGTATGGGAATTCAAAACTTGAATATATAGTAAATCTTCCAGATTCCTTTTTAACTCCATCTAGAAAATGGCACAAAGGTATTCTTGGGGAGTTGGAACAATCAAACATCATAGGTAATCCATTTGGTATCCCAACACCATTTTCTTTCAAAGAAAATGAAGAAATATGGGAGAAGTTTCTTAACAAGTTTAAGCAAAACCTTGATATTATCAGGAGGGGAATACCAACCCCTTTTTCTCCTATAAGTAATTTGGAGATTGATGCCCCTACAGAGGAGAAGAAATAAATAGGTGGGGGTAATGTACCAAAAATAAGGAGATCTGAAAGAAGGATTAAAGTCAGCAGAATCTACTGTGCCTATCAAAGAAACTCCTTCCTCTACAGCAGTGCTAGGAGAACTAATATCTGTCTCTGATAGTGATAGTTCACCTAAGCTAGAGCATGAAGTAAAATTCAGAAGAAGCTCTAGGAGGAAACCCATTTCTAGACATTTTGAAGCTCCCCAAAGAAGAAGAGTTCATAAAAGATCTAGGGAAATTCCAAAAGAAATGGAAGAACATGATGGGTTGGAAAAAGAAGTTACTGATATTTTGGGCAGCATGGCCATGAATCCTCCTAGACCAAGCCAAACTGAGATGGAGAAGGGAGATGAAATATTTGAGGAACATGATTTTCAAGAGTTTGGGGAACCAACAACACAATCACATGAAGAAGAATTGGCATCCTAGAAAAGAAAAGGAAATCCCCTTTGGTAGAAGAGGAATGTTCATTTCCCAATGAACTTTTAGAAAAGGAGGAAAAACAACATTTAAAATAGACTCTATTTTTGTCCAGAGTAGAACTCATCATCAGAGAGAAGGATGAGGAATTAAACTTCCTCAAACTCAAGTTGGAACAGAGGGAAATGCTCATTAAGAAACTAACAAATTAGCTCACAAACAGATCAAGAAATGACAATGGTCAAATAACAGATGATGGAAAAAGAAGAAGAATGTTAATTTTCTAGAAATGACCAAGTGTTATGTCAACAGTATCTGCACAAACTGAACTGAATTACTAGCCACTCAAATAGTTGTGGGATGATACCTGCAAGGAACTTAATGAATTCAAAACATCAAATGAGGACCTGAGAAACAAGATGGAAGAAGAAAAGAAAGCAAGTAAGAAATGGGAAGAAAAATTCTACAAAGAGGAAGAAGACAAATTTAAATGTCTTGTAAAAATACAAATGGTTTGCATGATGAGTGAAAAATTACTTACATGCAGGAGACCTTCTCCTACATACAATATATTTTTAGAAGAACAATTTATTCACTGGTAGCTGTCAAGAATTACATGTGGCCTTCCACATGAAATAAAAGATGAATCTGAGTTCATGAAAGCCTATTCCTCAGCTAGTGCAGAGTAGAAAAATATTCTCTGTGAATTCTATCTCTATAATCTTATGTTGGAAAAGAACACAGACTTTATGATCAATTTATATGTAGGGAAAATCCAGCTGAATGCATTTGTTTTTTTCTTCAAAATCAGGTTACATGGAAAGAGAGAGATTCTGAGCATCTAGTAAAATCTAGCTCATCGAGTTCATCCAGTCTCTGCATGAGGTTTCACTATGGTAAACCATTTGCCTTCTCTATACATTTCATATCCCATGCTTTTGATAATTGGTTCAAGGTACACTACTTGGCTAGTTTACGTAAAAGTATTGATACCTTCACCTCTTATGAGGAGGAGAACTTTGAAGATATTTATGATGGATGTTTGGAAAGATGGTAGTTTCTCATAGTTTTATTGAGAATAAGAGAAGTAATATCTCCCACAAGCTTAATATGGAGCTTAGAAAGGGCTAAAGCCTTGTGCACACTAATCTCTCATGTCAATGAAAATGTAGGGGCATATGGATGAGAATGATAAAAGGCCTCCCCTTCTACTAGCTCCCATGTCTCCGTGGAAATATAGAGAGCCTCAAGATCCCACTCAATTTGAGGAATGGCAGAGGAAAGTAAAATTAGGATCAGGGTATAGTACTTCTCAACTAAAACACTTGGATATTCAATTTCAACCTTTTGACCCGAAAGCACCAATTAGAATGCGAAATACACAACCCAAGATTTGAAGAGTAAAGTTTGTAAGGGGACTTGCAAACAAAGTATGGGGAGAAGATAAAACCAAAATATTTCTTGTTAATGCATAATTAATGATCTTATCTTACTCTCTTGTTTATAAAGTTTGACCGCATTTTGTGACTTTTGTTTGATCTAATGTAAGCTAGGATGTAATTTTCCATCTTTTGTTGAATTTAGTTCTAAAGTTTAAAAGCTCTGTAATTCCTAACAAAGTGTGTGGAAATTCAGTTTTTGTAATAAAACAGGTCATAATCAGTCAAATAACGGAGTATGAAGTGATCAACATGTTTTGGGAGCCTAGCTTTAATACAACTTAGTTCCGTAACTTCCTGGACTTAGTTTCGGAACTCTATCACACATTTTATGAGCTCTATCATTTAGTTCCAAAACCCCGCCTTCTGGAACTCCTACGTTTAGCTTCAGAAATTTCACGGTTAGATCAAGAACATTCCCCTTTAGTTCCAGAACTTCTCCAAAGTTCCAGAACCAATGGGAATCTACTATTTTGACGACATCCAATGATAGAGAAATCACTGAATCCTTTTAATCAGGAGTAGATCAGAAGATTTTTGATTCTTCCTACTCAAAGATCTAGGGATAACCTATCGGGGACATAGGTTCGTGGATACCTATACGTCTAATAAGGTTCCAAATTCGACATCTATTTTGGGCATAATTCGGTTCCATATGAGTTGGTAGAATAGTTATGGATGTAAATGCATCTCTCGAAAGAAATACATATATAAAGATCTATAGATAGATTAAAAAGAGAGGAATATAGAATACATACACATAGAGATAGAGATATAGAAAGACTCAATACATTTTTGTAAGAAAAAATATTTCAGCAATAAAATAGCCACTTTGTTTTGAGAGAAATATCACTTTGTCAAATCCGATTCAAGGTGGAGCAAGGGCGCACTCTCCAAGAATCGTGGATTCTCGTTTTATTAGTATTTATATTTCTAAAGCAAATAGTGTAGATTTGTTAATTTTGTAAATGTATTTGATTCTTCAAATTAAACTTTGTTTTATACTTGTCCTTGCAGGCATTGTAGACTAGATTTTCATTTCCTTCTAAGCTTTTTACAACATTTTTACACGTGTGTTTACTTCTGCATTGTGTGTTTATTTCAGAATCTATTCATTCATGTACGAGTGTTTATTTCAGCAATGAGTGTTTATTTCAGCAAGTTTCTTACAGCATAGAGATAATAAAGGCTTTGACCATGTAATTCTAAATACACTGCAAAAACCCACAGAAAATAAAATAACAAATACCTACATCAATCAATTACTAGATTACGAAGATTTCTTATTGCATATAGCTTTGGACACCCCCCTAGTTTGAATATTACATCAACAAAGAGTTGATTAAATGAAGGGAATAACAACACCCATTAGGAATTATGAGACATTATAATTAAAAAGATAATATTGTTATGTTGGCCTAGCTCCAAACAATAAGGGACTTATGATGGGGAGAATTATGTGGGTATTTGAGTTTTAAAATGATTATGTTTTGGGGATTTAAATGACTCTAATAGCAATGCAAGGGTCATGAAACCTATTGCAACTTAGAAATTAATTTTCAATAGATTTAAATCCATTTTAAAAAGGGTGCATTGATGTTTTTGAATAGCCATTTGGTTACATAAATTTGGAAGGGAAAGTCAAATCCCTAACCGAGAGTTACAAGATTATTTTTCCAAACTTTTCATGTGGGTTGCAATGGGTGTTTGTATGGTACCAGGGTTTTGGAGAACTTGGGTGCTTAAGCTATTCAATATGGCATTTCTGATTGAACCAATTTGTGTGGCTATTTTTATGGTGCCATTGGATGTTTATCTTTGATGCATGCATTTTTAACTAAGATTTTAGAAATTTATAAAATCCCTAAAATGGGGCAAGTTGAAAATAATGATTTCGATGGGTAAATTCTTCCTTATTGGCATGTTTTTTGCTAGCTGATAAATAATTATGCAACTTTTAGGACATGGCAGGAAGGAGGGATTGATAAAGAACTCGCATCTCATCTATGGGAACAATTTCTATAATTCATGAATGTTTTTCTTTTCTTTTCCTTGAGTAGTAGCTTGTTGGCATGTTGATTTCTAGGTGTTTTCATTGATGTAAAAACTCATTAATGACAAATATGATGATGGATAAGGTTCATAGTATGCTAGGTATGTTGATGACATGGAGTATCGTGGTCTCATGACGACATGATGTGATTCATGAGATTTCCTTGGTCTAGCAATCCTAGCCGGTGACCTAGATAGCCAAGGTGATCGAGCATGTAAATTTGAATTTTTGGTATCTTGAGTAGCATTTTAACAGCATGGAGATCATGATTTTATAGTTTTTAGGTATTCACATGAGTTTCATGGTGTAGGTATATGTTGAAGACCAAGTTTCAGGTACTCATCTAGACCTAGTCAAGGTGCTTGGAGGCATGAGGATGAGTGGTAGAGCCATGTGAGCTCATGGAGGTATTAAGGAATGTGATACATGTCGCTTCAAGTATGTTAGGGCCTTCTGGAGAGGTTTCTCGATGAGTTATAGTGTTGGTTCAGCTGATCCTATCCTAAACCATGCCAAACTCCAAGGGCTAGTCATGAAAATTAGATGGGTTGAGAAGATGAAGATATATTTGAGACATGATCATTATTGATATGTGATTAGGGTTTTTCATTATTCTATGGGAAAAATTTTAGGTTTCCATGATGAAAATTTTGAATGTTACATCAATTTGGGTGAAATAGGGTGTTGGAAATGCAAATCCATCTTGAATTGTGACCTTCGATGCTCACCAGAATTGTGCTTTGAATGGTACCTTGTGGACTTTAGGGATGATTTTTCATTGAATTAATAAGGTTTCACTAAAATAATGAAGTCATTTGATCATCACATTTTTATGAATGAATGTTAAGAAGGTAAACAAATTTTGTGAGTTTGGAACCCTAGCTCAAAAGTGATAGGAGAGATTTTATTTTTATGTGAAAATAATTGATTTATTGTGATATTATGATAATTTTATGTTGTAGAGGACTCCTCCGTGCTTTCCGAAAGGAATGGTATAGAAAGAGGTGATGAGTGGACCCCACTTAAACAAGCTATTTTTTTGAAGAAATTCATTTTTGAACAAATTTTTCTAAAGGATTTGTTAAATAAATTCACATTATTTTTATTATGGGAGTCATACTTGGTTGCCATGATAGTTTCAGATCATGGTTGAGCTTCTAGAGAAAAAGTGTGCCCTATTTATGAAGATCGGTCTTAAGGCAGTTTTGGGAAAGTTCTTGAGTAGTTTCAGAGATGGACCTAGTCACTTGAGTTGGAAGGAAAAGTGAGATTTTATAGAAATTTGATTCAAATGTATTTCCAATGGTATATGGTTTGTCTAATAATGATGAGTTTTTATAGGTCAAAAACTCAATTTATGAAGAGGAAATTTTTTTGTTTCTCGTGACGATTACTTTTTATAAAAGAATGAGGTAGAAGAGGCATGAGATAAACTAGTTAATTCTTTCTATTAGTTAGAGAGTGGAGAGGGATGAATTTTGTTCCTATTTAAGGCATTTGGAGGTATTTAAAGTGTAAACTATGCTTTTAGGAAGTTCAATTTGGTGAAGAGGAAAGTTGGTGTGGTTTGCACATATGGATGTTTCATGAGCTCTAACATGCATGGATGTGAAATAAATTTCCTGGTATTTCCATTTAGTGTTTAGATTCCATATTTGAGGTGTTTTGGTATGTGATTAAATTCCATAAGTGAAGAAAGGGTCCTAGAAAGAGATGTTTTGAGAAGGATATGAGACTTCTTGAGTAATTTATGAATAATTTGATTGGTGAAAGATTATATACGACCATGGATTATTTTTTTATGTCATATTTTACATGTGTGATAAATTTTAAGATTGAAAAATCATGTTGATGGTGTTTTTGGTTTTTAGTCATCCAGGTGATGGGGTTTTGAGTTGTTTTTATGCTTGTTTGGTGCATTTGGGCATGGATGACCTACATGGGTCCAATTGATGAATGTTTATAAGGTTTGTGTTATATTATTGAGTTTTTTGGTATCATTAATGATGAAGGACCCATCTATGAAGTGTTTGAAATAAGATAAGGGTATAAAGTTCATGTTTGAATTCAAATTTACACTAGTTGAGAGAGAGGGAAAAGTGTGACCCAAGTGTGAGTGTGTAACAGGTATGAAGGCATTGTTTTAGAGATGAGAGAGTTTACAATATTATAAGGATTTTTAGAGATATTGTGTGCAAGGTTTTAAGGCAAGACAAGTCATGTGAAAGTGTGTTATTTAGCGAGTTAAACAAGTGAGGGTTTAAACAAGGGTTTTAAGGTGTGTGAGTTGAATAGGTGATCTACATCAGTTGTTGTAACAACAAGAAATCATATATATTCATTCAAATGTGGTTGAGTGGCTTATTTATCATTTTATGGGGTTGTAGCCTTCTTTTGGATTTGGTGCTTCACTAAACTAGGGGTTGGTGATTCTTGTGGTGTTGGTGCTCTTTGTTGAGTTGGTTCTCAACTAAATTTGAAACATAGCTCGATAAATTTTTGTTTCAAAGTGGATTTTTTCCCTTAATGGTTTTCCACTTATATCTTGTTTTATGGTGTTCTCTCTCTTGATTATGGTTATTTGAATGAATGGTATATGTTTTTGTGCACACATTAATGGTTGAATGATTTATGATTTAAGTAAGAAAATATGATTTGGTTAAATTTTTATAAGAAATGACTCACCCCCTCTTATTCCATTTTACTTCCAACAATTGGTATCGAGTAGGTTCTTTTAAAAGATTTTAATCATTTGAAATGAGATATTTTGAAGCACATTTGTGGATAGCAGAAAAGTGCAAGTTTAAATGCTTCCTATGATCAGATTGAGAACTTTTTTGAAACCCTTAGGTTTTGACATATGGAACTCTATTTTTGAGGTATTTGCATCATTCTCATCTACATTGAAGGTTAATGAAGAAGAAAAAAAGATAGGAAGGGTCATGTTCATGTAGGATCAAGGACAAAGAATGAAGTATGTGGAATTTATCAAACTTCTTTTCATATTCAAGATGAAAATTTGATATGGTACATTGATAGTGGGTGTTCTACTCATATGACAGGTGACAAGAGTAAGTTTATCTCCTTGAAAAATAATGTTTCGGGATTTGTTAGGTTTGGTGATAATTCTACCATAAAAATTACATGGAGAGGTTATTTGAGTTTGGATAATGGAAAACCCTCACCAAGGATGTTCTATATGTTGAAGGACTAAACACAATCTACTCAATGTAATTCAAATGTGTAAATAAGGGTATGTTCTATCTTTTGATGATAAGGGTTACAAAATTAGAAAAAGAGAAATAGGTAAGTTGGTTGCCAAAGCTAAGAGGACTGAAAATAACATGTATATTTTGAAGGAAGTCAATAAATAAAATTTCCTTATGAGTAAGTTGAATGATATTTGGTTGTGGCATAAGAGATTAGGCCATGTAAAATTTGACAATATTTTCAAAATAAGCTCTAACAATTGTGTGAGAAATATGCCAAGAATCAACAAACCAAAGATACATTGTGCAAAAGCATGTCTTCATGGGAAGCAAACTAGAAGGAGGTTCAAGACCAATGAACATGATTCCACCACTAGTCCTCTACAATTGATCCAAACTGATATTTTGGGCCTATGATAACTGAAATTACATCAGGTGATTATTATTTTATGCTTCTTATTAATGATTATACAATATATACTTGGGTTGTTTGCTTGAGAAACAAATCATATGCATTTGATGTTTTCAAGTCATTTAAATCTCTCATTGAGAATGAGAAAAATGGAAGAATAAAGTGTATTAGATCAGATAATGGAGGTGAGTTTTGTTTAGATTCATTTGATGAATTTTGTAGATTTCATGGCATCAAGAGGTAGTTTTCAAAATTTAGAACACCTCGGCAAAATGGAGTGGTTGAAAGGAAGAACAAGATTGTTCAAGAGATGACAAGGACTATCCTAAATGAATCTAAATTACCTGATGGATATTGGAAGGAAGAAATTTTTACTTTTTCTATATTCTCACAAATGTCAACTAAGAGTAAACAATGACAAGACTCCATATGAAATTTTAAAATTCATACCAACTAATGTGGAACATTTTAGAGTCTTTGGATGCAGGTGCTTCATCAAAAGGACTGAAGATAATCTAGGTAAGTTTGATTCTAGATCTGATGAAGGTATATTTTTAGGATATTCTTCAATAAGTTTAGCCTACATTTTCTATAAAAAAAGGTTAAAAACAATAGTTGAAAGTGCAAGTGTGAAATTTGATGAATCTTATCCTATGAGATCCATTCACAAGACAAAGGAAACATCACAAGTGACTGATCCTAAAGAAGAAGAAGATGAAATTGTGCAAGTAAATGAAGGAGAAGATGATGAAGAATAAAGGAAAGACACCAAGGCACCATCAAGGAAGATTAGGAGAGATCATCCTAAAAATCAAATCATAGGAAAGAAATATGTTGGAGTTACTACAAGAAGGAAATTGGTAAGTCTTCAAAACCAAGAGAATTTTGTTTTTTTATCAAAATTTGAGCCTAAGAATGTAGAAGAAGAAAGCAAGGATGAATGTTGGATCAAAGCTATGAATGAAGAGCTAGATCATATTGAAAATAATAGGACTTGGGAATTGGTACCTAGACCAAAGGATAATAATGTTATTGGGTCTAAATGGGTGTTTAGAAATAAACTCAATGAGGATGGAGAAGTCACAAGAAACAAGGCTATATTGGTTTGTAAGGGGTATGCACAAGTTGAGGGAATTGATTTTGATGAGATATTTTCTCTTATAGATAGAATGGAAGCAATCTGATTATTATTAGCTTATGTAGGGTTTAAGGGATTTAAGGTATATCAAATGGATGTCAAATCTTCCTTCTTGAATGGTTACTTAGAAGAAGAGGTATACATGGAGCATCCAGATGGTTTTATTTGACATAAGAAATATTATGTATGCAAATTGAAAAAGGATCTTTATGGCCTAAAGCAAGTCCCTAGGGCTTGGTATGAAAGACTTTAAAAGTACTTGATTGAGAAAGGATTCAAGAGAGGAGTTGCTGATAGAAAATTATATATTAAAAGGGAAGAATATATTTTGTTGATTGTTGTTGCATATGTGGATGATATCATATTTAGAGGAAGCAATGAACTCGTGACTCATGAATTTGTAAAATCTATGAAAAGATAATTCTAAATGTACATGCTTGGATAGGTGTCTTTCTTTCTATGGCTACAACTAAATCAGTCTAAAGAATTATATCAAGAAGATGTTGAAGAAGTTTCAAATGGAAGAGTGCAAGCTTGTTAGAACTCCCATGGTTATAGGATGTAAACTAAGAAAAGAATATGATTCTCATAAAGTGAATCAATCAAAATATAGATCCATGATTGAAAACCTTCTATATGTAACTGATTCAAGACCAAATATTTTATAAGTTGTTGGGATATTTGGAAGGTTTCAAGAATAACCTAAAGAGACACATCTTCAAGTAGTAAAAGGATTTTTAGATATCTTAAAGGGACTATTGAGTATGGTTTGTGGTATCCAAGGAGTGAAATTTTTTATTTAAAGGCCTTTTTTGATGTTGATTGGGTAGGAAGTATGGATGATAGGAGAAGTACAAGTGGTGGTGCATTCTTTTTTTGGAGGATGTCTTGTTTCTTGGTCAAGTAAGAAACAATATCTTGTGGATCTTTCAACATGTGAAGCTGAGTATGTTGTTGTTTCATAATGTTGTGCTCAATTCATGTGGATGAGAAAAACTTTGGAAGACTACAAGGTAAAGTGTGATGGGCCTACACCTATCTTTTGTGATAGTACTAGTGCAATTAATGTGTCTAAGAATCTAGTTTTTCATTCTAAAACAAATCACATCCCAATTAAGTATCACTTCTTGAGAGATCAAATAAAAATCAACGCATCCAAGTTGGAGCATGTATCCACCAAGGAAGAATTTGTTGATATCTTGACAAATCCATTGCCAAAACCTACCTTTGAGTATCTAAGGGAAAGGATGGGAGTAATCTCAACACCTAAGACCTTAAAAGGTCAGAATCTTGAAAGGGAGCAAGAAAAGGAATCCATCATCTCTAAGAATTCATGAAGTGTAACAAGGAGGGATTCATGTCATCATGTCAAGGTATGTATCAAATTTTGTCATTAGAGTTCTGTATGGTTGATCTATTTAAGAAAAGTTTGATTTGTTGTCTTGTTGGTCATAATTTGACATTGAATGAGGTAGATATAGGATATTTCACCTTGGTCAAAAGGTGTGTAGTGATCATGAAAAAGTATCTCATTAGGTGTATAAGTTGATATGTTGATTCACAAGGTCTATGAGGTCCTACTTTTGGGTGTTCATCATGTTGTATCTTGATAATTAAATCATAAAGTGAGTCATGGTTATTATTAGGATGAGCATGTTTTATTGTGTCAAGGGAGGTGTATTATGTCTCAAAATTTTAGTTTTTCATAAGGTGTTTGAGATGCAGATTCAAAATGTGTCAAGTGTGTGTTCCTTAAGAAAATGGTATGGGTTATGTCTTAAGGTTTGAGTCAGAGTTGTCTCTAAGGTAAATTAGGAGGTGTTGGCTTGAAAAGGTCAAATAGGATGTTGATATAGAGGTTTTGGAAAAATTTGAGGACTTGAAATCAAAATTTGTGCTTTTTGAAGTCATTTCTACCTTACAGGCTCTATGAATTCATATTAAGCGGTGTGAATAAAATGTTATGCTTGAGATACTAAATAGTGGATTTTAAGGAAAAATTTGAAGAAAATCATCTTAACAGGTGTACTTGAAGATTCAAGTGGTTTCATCCCAAGAGGAAGTCAAAATTCATACTTGAAACTATGATAATTCTCAGATTTGACTGTGAAGTGTGCTAGGAGACCTAGTTGAAAGGAGTGACTTACAAACTGGGAAGAATTATTTCAAGAACATGCTATAAGCTTGATAGAGAAGATAAAATGGGAAAATGGGTACTTAGAATAGGTAAGGGTTATTTGTGAGAGTGCATGCATTAAAATCTAGGAGTGAATTCCTTATGAAGAAGGGTTAGTAGCCTCTGAAAGCAAAATGAAGTGAAAGTGAAATAGATGATGTCTTGATGATTTTCAAGGATAATAAAACATGAATAAGGATGTACATATTTATAAAAGGCATAGGAATATATGTAGGGTCATACATATGTGATGTTTTTTTCATGAAGAAATAGGGTACAATCAATAACAGAGCTTTGATATGGGTTGTTAACGGGTATAAAGGGTTCACCATGCCTTATGAAGGTTTATGTTGAGGGGGAGCTTGAGTTTCTCCTTGACCATGCATGAGAGGTGTCTAAGTGGTCTAAGAGGCAAGTAAGGAAGATTTGTGTGATGAATTTCATGTATTTAGAATGAATATTTCTTTCCAAACAAAGCCCTGTAGGTGGTTGTTTTGCATCAAATGTGGTATTACAAGTATGAGAAAGTATTTTCAAGGCAAGAGGAGTTTAAGTGATCTTCATCTCAAGGAGATAGAGCTATATGAGCAGAGTGGAATGATAAGTGTGTATTTTTCGGTTTTAACGACTGTGATATGGCACTCTAGACTGTGACAAGGATTTATAATATTTTGAAAGGCTAGTAGAATAAGGGGAAGTAAGTTCTTGACCCCTAACAATTGTGCAAGATGTCAAGAAATGAAAATTCAAATGTTATAGAATGTGAACAGTACTTCCTATACTATGAATGAAGTTTTTATGTCATTAGGTACAATGTTTGTGTCTAAACAATAAAAGTGTAAAAATGCATGCTATAACTCAACAAAAGGCAAAATAAGTTAAGTTTTGAGTTTGAACCAAGTAGATAAGGTATGAGAAGTTTTAATGAGGTCAATTGATACTTTCAAGATGTTTTATAAATGGTCCCATACTTTGAGTGACTTCATACTTCATCAAGGATTACTGTAGGTGGCCATTGTGTGTAAATATTTGGTGTCATAGGTCCGTGAAAGCCTCCAAGACAGGGGGAGTTGAGTATGACTTAAAACAAGTATACCAAAGTGTCTTAGTGGACTAAATATATAAATCAAGGATAGATATAGGTATGATGACTTGAGAAGCGAGTTATATGTTCAAAAGGGTGTATTGGCTCATAAATAAGGATGAATACACCGAGAATGGGATTTAGGGCATTATTGAAATGGTTAAGCCATCTTCATGGCATGATAATAAGGTAAGAAGCCTAAATTTTGTGTTTTCTATTAGAGAAGGATGTTATTATCCCAGAGGAGTAATAAGTAGGCATTTTATGTTGTGATTGAGATCTTAGAACAAGACAAATTTGGTTCCAAATTTATTGAAGGTGTGTGTATGTACCCAAAAATGTAGGTATTGTACTGCCAGAAAGAGGTTACAGAAACCCCAATGATGATTCAAATCTCTTCGTAAGGTGTTCAGAATCCAGAAAAGATCGTCGAATATACATTTGCATCCCAAATGCCTTATCCATCCTCCACATGTTTTGTTCTAACCTCTACCCCATTTTCCTTGCATTTTAATATTTAAGTTACAAGACCGCCGCCCTACACGGGAGGCGGTCCCATGACCACTATTGAGGAAGGGCAGCGGTCCTGTGTGCATTTTCTAAAATGTTCCAATGATTTCGTCAAACGTAAAAATTCAAATTTCATCTGCATTTCTCAACCACTCTTGCTTGCATTTATGTTTTGGCCGCTTGGTAAATAGTGATTTCTCTTTGTTTATGATAAAAGAGTTCAATTCAGACTTACCCTCTGGTAAATCCAAATGCTATAAATACCCAACTTGTTCACAAGAAAATGGCCCCTCTCCTTCTATGGTTTATTATTCAGTGTGTTTTAAAGTTATTCCATAAGTTTCAATAGGTTTAGATTTTGCATGAATTCTCACCTCTCCTTTCTACTTTAGAGATCATTTGATCTTCACACTTTCATTTTGCTCCATTGCTATCCTACACTATCAACTTAGCATAAGATAGTTTCAGTTCTAGATTAGAGTTCATTTGATAATCTTAGAGTTGTAGGTTGTTGTTTTGTCACAAGAAATAGATCCTAGAATTCTCGGTATATTTGTGTTGTATCCCCAATAAATCCTGCTAGGAATTGCATAGTCAAGCTCTATTCACTTGCACTATCCCTCTCTTACTTGAATTTTATTCGGTTTATATCCAAAGCTGCCATTGTTTGAGTATCTTCTTTTGCTGACGCTATCACATTCACACTTTTCTGGATTCACAAGAACATGAAGGAACAAAGAGATCACACTAAGGGGACAAGTCACGACACAATTGGATTTACCACTATTCTGTAAAACTCCAGGTTTGAGCTATCAAATTTGTAGTTACAATATATCAAATAGAGTAGTAAATCATTTTATTTCAGTTAAATCTTGCTTTCAGTATTACTAGGGAAGCTATGGGGAATGATAGCTTCGAGGTAAGATTGAAGGTATTTCGATTAAACTAGTTAGTTATTTAAATATTTAGGATAAATTCACAAGTGCATAGGCAAATAGCTACATCAGGCTAACTTGCTTGTTTTAATTATGTTATTAGATTAATTGTCCATTATCTGAATATATTAGAATAGCTTCTCTTTAAATTTTGTTCAAATATACATCATCGAAAATACAAAAATAAAAATAATATAAGCATAGTGTAGATATATCTTTCATAGTTAGTTTACTCATTTCAGTTAAAGTTGAATCATCTTTTGCATGAAAATTATGGGACCCAGAGAGCCCAAGGATTACGTATTCGAACCGGTAGTACCTTAGCCAAATCTCTTCACAATATTAATGGATATAGATCAAGGGCTTAGGATTTAGGTCTTTTAAACGAAAATAAACCCACAAGTAGTTAGTGAACAATTGAGACAATTAAATATTGAAGACGAAAAAGCATACACATTTTGGTCAAGTCAACCCAACTATAGATTGCCTTGATAGGATATCCGCATGACCATACAAGAACCCGAAAGAGAACAAATATTTGGCTATGATCCATTAGTTCCACAGCTAGACGCAGGAGACCTTCTCATCGACATAGACACAGGGTTACGTATACAAGTTGTCAGAACACCCGTAAGGTATTCTGAGAAGATCACACAACTCCTGGTATTAAACATAGAAGCTGAAAAGGCTTATGACCATTGGATAGTCAGAAGAAGAGATTGATTCTTCACATGACCATAACAAGTCCACAACAACCATGAACTCATGGTTGTGATCCCCAGGTCCCACAACCCAACGGGCCTGCAAGTCAGTTAAATATTGACACCAGTTTACGTACGCTGGTATTTAGATCCTCACCACTCCCGCCAGATATCATAACACAATTTTCTGTATTAAACATAGAAGCCAATCAATCCAACATTTTCTGGGCTAGACTAGAAAACCACCCATAGTTTCTACAAATCCACTACACCTCTCACTACCATTTTCCATGACCTTGTCTAGAAATATACACGAAGCACCTACAGGTCACTTTCCACGTATCCAACAGCCAATAGATAGGATCTTGGTAGAGCTCGACATTGATTGGAGCCTCCGAAGCTATTATATCTGAACGATCCATTACACCAATTCAGGTTAGGAGAGATTTCTTTGCCTTAGATTCATAGATCCCATTATTACGTGTTGAGGATATAAGATTGCCCAACTAGTTTGTTTGTATCCACATATATTTTATTTTCACCGGCTATCTTGGAATGACCTCAGAGCTCGGGCATGAATAAGGTCTACTTGTAGATTCTCATATTCGCATGTCACTTTTCTATCGTACAATGTGTTTTACGGAACTCAGTCCCAAGAGTTGTATTAAGTCAAGTTATGGAGGAGTTAAGCCTAGTTTGAGAAAGACAAATTAAGATAGGAAAAAAGGAGGTAAGAGTGATGTTTTTGGCACCACATCATGATTTTTGGCATACACATGTGGTGTGTATGATCTTGCTCGTGGAATTACAGTTATAAAATGCTTTGAAAGAGGTAAAAATAGAGTTTAGTGAAGAAGGACATGTTTTGTGCTAAAATGAAGACTTTGGTTGATGTTTCCAACCAAGAGGTGACCTTATGAAGATAATGTAAGTATAGGTATGTTTTTTCATTAAAGTAAACAAGGGTTGAAAATTAGGTGGTTTTCCATCAATGACAAAGGGGGAAATTGTTGGCATGTTGAGTTCTAGGTGTTTTCATTGATGTAAAATCTCATTAATGACAATGATGATGACATAAAAGGGTCAAAGCATGCTACGTAGGTTGATTACATGGATTATCAAATAGTTTCATGATGGCATGAGGTGGTTTAGTGAGATTTTATTGGTTTAGCAAGCCTAGTTAGGTGACCCATCTAGCCTAGGTGATGGAGCATGTTGGTTTGAGCTACTTGGCAACTTGAGGAGCATAGTTACATAATGGATATCATGTTTAGAGAGTTTTTAGGCACTCACATGAGTTTTAGGGTGCATGTATAGGTTGAAGACCCAATTTTAGGTACTCACATAGACCTACTACTCTGGGTGCTTGGAGGCATGAGGATGAGTGGTAGAGCCATGTGAGATCATGGAGGTATGAAGGGATTTGTTACATGTTATTTTAGGTATGTTTTGGCCTGTATCCAAATAACTCTCCTAGTCATTTAGGTAAATTGTATACTTATTCTAGCTCTAATATATTCATTGAAAGATTGTACATGCTCAAGTTCACTTGGCACATTCCCTTCTTTTCCCCTCGCACCCTTCCCCATCTCCTCTTTTTTATCTCCCTTTTCCTCTTTGTTCAACTCTCACCTTGCACATCATCTCCCCGTGCATACGCCTTATTCCTAGACGTTATTTACCCTACGCACACACGCCTTGATGGCTAAGTCTTTGGTTTTCCCCACGCGCGTCAAACGTACCTTCCTCTACCTTCTTCCACGTGCATATCTTTGCACCCTCCTTTCACAAGATTTACGTGCCACGTATTTCTCTAACATGCTTGAGTGTACCACACACAACTAGTCTGTTGGCAAGGAAATTTGTCAGGTGGACAAATTTGTGAACTCCTTGCCAATGCTCTAGGAATCTAAGTCCCTCTACTTAACCAGAGCAATGCGCTGCGTGTATACATGCGCGAGAAAGTGTGCATTTCTATGGTGGCCTTTCGGCCGGGATCCAAAAGGGGCACTCCACTAACCCTGTGGAAAATGCTTGCAATTATCTACAAGGGGGAATTTTCTATGAAGGTGGGAAAGGGAGTGAGAAAAGAGGTAAGAGAACTAATGTTACAGGTAGAAAATCATATTCCTGCACGCACTAGTTAGAAACTTCAACACATGCATTTATGAGAAGAAACAACCCTGCAAATGGAAACAAGATGAGATAAGATTGCGAACTCAAAGTTTCTAAAATATCCTCATCAAAGAGGCTACAAAATCCTTCATCCTATATTGATGCTTAAACAGAAGTTGTACATAGTGGAGGAAATTGGAGAATGGAGGAAATTAGAAGAAAAAGGGCTATCTCCTTTGTTCTCTCAAAGTACAATATACTCTTGAGTTTACAAGATCAATTTCAAAACCCCTTTACAATGGCATGAAGAAGCCATTAAATATCTTGCAAGAAATGGTTACAAATTCTTCTTTGTTAGCAAGAAACAATTTACAATCTTTTCAATCATTCACGTCCATTCAGATTCTTGATTCACGAAGAAACGCCAATGGCGAGAAAAAACGACTTTTCATAATGCAACCATTACACTCATTTTGTAACTTTGAATTTGAACCGTTCATCTTTCCTTTGAAACTTTAAACCAGAGTCATCCATGTGGGAGAAATTTCTTGGGAATGGGCGTGGAGGATGCCTTTTGCATTTTGTGACTTTATAGAGATTTGGCATTTTTTACATTTTTGGTCCACTCACCCACTTTTGATATGGTCTTGACATGTGGCCTCACTTGATTGGCGAAGGAATTACGGCTCGCTTTATGAATTTTAGCCCTTTTTACCAAAAAGGCTCAAAACCTCAAATTTCTCCGCTGACCCGCTTCCTCACTTTAAATTTCAATGCAAGCTTAACACTTGACTTTTTCCTCATAAGCATGATCGGGTTGCAGTCACTTTTTAACTTTAAGCCCCTTTAATGAAAACAAGGCTCAAATTCTCAAATCTCCTCGACGGCCCAATTCCCTGCCTTGACTTTCTCCCTTTTATTTGGTGGGGCCATATATCTGACCCTAGACACATGGAGAGCTGGCGCTCATTTGGAACCTACCTTTGGATTTTTCCTTTGAAGTTGCGCCAAGATGACATGTGGAGAGCTCCACCGGTTCTTTTATACTTAGCCGATTCAGCTTACTTCCCACTTGACTTATGTTGACCTCTAGACACGTGGAGAATTGGCACTCATTTGAATATTGGCCCTTTGGTTTCATTACTGAAATTGTGCCATTGAGGCATGTGGAGGCTTTCACCGACCCGCTCATACTTAGTCAATTTAAGCAATCGGATCTGTCCCCTTTTTTAGACCTAGGGACACATGGAGGATTGGTGCAAGTTTGCAAACCGCCACCGCTTCGACTCTTGAAGTTGCGTCATTTGGATGCATGGAGGCTTCCACTTGTTTCTTGAAACATGGTCATACCGCATTGAATAAGAGATATGTCCACGTACTATGGATAATGGGGCCACAATTTGATGGGGAAGAAAACACCCATCATTCATGACTCATGGAAAATGCGAGATAAGAAGAAAAATCCACCATTTCGTGCCCGATTTTTAAAAAAATTTGTGAACCAAGGAATTGAAAACAATACAAGGTTTGACGATCCATGGCTATAGAAAGATTGACAATTTCATTCAAATGAGGACAACAATAAAATTTTCACGCATACAGATAGGAAAATGGAAAATTTATCAAAACGTGCAGACTGAGAGTTTAAACAACTTCAAAGCATAAATTTCTCTATCTTTTCAGACTTACAACTTTACTGGAACACTTTTGGAGGGCATGAGCTCAAAATTTTTGAATTTGACTTGAAAAATGAGGGGGGGATTTTGAGGGCGACAACACAATCAAAGCGTACCAACAAAGTGATAAATCCTTACAATGAAAAAATGAGTGAAACTTGGTAGAAACAATAAGAAAATTTTCACAGTTGGCCATCCTTTCATCCAATCCATGTGTGCCATGTGTCTTGCATGTGCAAAAGACTCTAAAAAAATTCTAACAACCATATATTTTTCTACAGAGCTCTTATGGGTGTGCCCCTAGTCTCAATCGATAGTTGTTGACATAGGATACAATGTTATACATTCAAATTCAATCTCTTGGTGGATTTGGTAGGTGATAAATGGGAAAAACAATGTTCTGAACATTAATGATTAGATCTAATTTCTCTAACAACCTGATTTGATGTGATTCGCCCTCCTTCCTTCTTCAACACGCCAAACAGACTTGGGGAAGTGCATTGGATAGATTTCCAGGAGGATTTGTAGGCATTGAATACTTCTTGTTGGTGTTTTCATTTTGAATTCATATTTTCCCTCATCCTTCTCTTCTTCTTCCATTGATTCATCTATAGATGTAAGAGCTGGGATTATTTGTTATGTTGGACACTTTGGATCCTTTTGCAGTTTTAAGGACTTTATATCTCCTATATTTTGAGTTGCAAAACCTCTAGATCTCGGCCCTCGCATGTGGATATTGTCCTCTTTCGCTATTGTAACATCTCTCGTGTGCATTTTGGAAGTAATTGAAGCATCATTTTGTGACTATTTTCTATTCTAATGTGTTTTCATTTCTTCTTCTTGCCTTTTTATTTCCATTGTGTGCTCATTGTGCCATTCTACGTCCCTTGCAGCCTCCTTATTTAGTTGTGTTCCATGAAACCGATCTGGTAAATATGTTTTAAAGTTGTGTTACACGTGCCTAGCCTTCTTTAACACATTTCCCTTAATTTTCTCTCGAATAGATAGTGTCCATACCTCTTTTTCTAGTGCTATCACCTTTTAGTGTAGGTTTCCTTTCATGTTATCCTTCTTTCCCTAGTCCTTTGGTATGATTATCTTAGTTTTTCCCTTTCAAAGACTAGGAGTAGCAATATCAATAGAAATAGATAAAGGAACCAACGTTATCCAAATATCCCTTCCAATCCCGCAAGGTCCCACAACTTGGAGATGGTTCCATTGTTGTCTCAAACAGCTCAACTCATTTGGATCCAAGATGCGGGTGCATATTTGAAAGACCAACATTTTCTAGCATGCCCGGTGGGACAAGCATTAAAATATTAAATTTCATATTGCTAAGTTCTAGTGTGTCGACTTAGTATTTTATCCTTTGCAGGATCATTTCAACCGATCTAGCGACTCCAAAAATTTGTAATTCTCTTTTTTAGCAGCCCTAAGTGCCTTTCATGAGAAGAGTGCATACAAGAAAAAGTATAACAGCTGAATATTCCTTCAAGTACCTCAATCTATCCCTGATAAGAGTTCATCCTAGAAATCTTGTGTGTACATCTCCATCTCTAGCACGCCATGCCCATTCAAATCCTCCTCACAATAGACAACTAAGCACGCCCTATTATGGTGGATCACCACCTCCTCCACCAAGGAACTTTGTTAACTTCACTAGAGGAATTCCTCTAGTTCTAGTAGTACAAAATGATATGTCAAATGGTGCGCTCAAAATTATTCCATACTTTACTGGTGAAAATCAAGTCACCCCTCAGGAGGATATCCAGGATGTGGAAAACTTATGTTCACTCTACCTGATCACACATGACAATGTAGCAGTTAGGCTACTTACAACCTCTTTCAAAGGTAAAGTGATTCAATGGTACCGAGGCTTGAGACTTGGATCTATAGCCACTTAGGATGAGCTTTGAACGAATCTTTGCAATTATTTTGAAGATAAGGCAAATCATCTATCTTTGGTGGAGCAACTGACAAAAACAAGGAGGGCACCCAACGAGAAGATGACTGATTTTAACATCATATTTTAGAAGACTTGGGACAGAATCCCTCTTGTGGTAAGACCTACAACCTAGCATGATTTTTATATTATCTAAAGGCATTGAACAACAATATCTCAGTCATGATTCAATCCATGGGAGGTAGGACTTTACCAGATTGCTTATAATATTGCGGTAAGGGTAGAAAATAGTCTTATTTAGGAAGGAAAGATAGCTCTAGACCGCCTATGCCCTTGTTCCCAGAAATGTCACAAATGTCCTAGCCTTTTATGTCCCCCTTTCCTATTCCCGAGAAAAGTGTGTAACCAGTTGCATCAACACCCTAATCTTTAGCACAAAAAAAAGAAGATGAATATTTGAATACCTTGAATAGGAATATTGTCAAACAAGGTCATAAACTTAGAGAAATGATAGGCACAATCTTATAAAGGTAGTTATAATCAAGTGCATAGTTAAAGAAATCAACCTTGGCGGAATCAATATGGAAACTAAAGATACATGCCCCAACAAAAACATAGATGGCATGCCGACGCATATCTTCCCTTATAAGTTGTTTCTCATGTGCCCTCTCTTCCAAAACCCAAAAATTAGGCACTTGTTCTAGTTCGTAACAATTTGGAGCGGGAGTTAGAATGGTGTTTCCTCAAACATGCCTCATAGTCAATATCATTGTGTTAATGCTATGTGCGCGCAAGCCTTTATGATCCGTAACACTTCCGGATGTGATCCTTCAACAAGTTCCCCGAAGAAGAAAACCAAGGAAGACCAAAATATACTCTAGAGGAAAGTTTTATGTTCTTTGGCACTGAGTACTTATATGAAATCAACCAAGAAAAAAATGATATAAACAGACCATGCTCCCAAGTTGTGGAGAACACAAGAAACAAGAAGAGAATGCTAGAATCAAAGCGTGTAGGTCACAATTCTAGCAACACAAACAAACCCTCAAAAGTAGAAAGATGTAGCCAGGGATCGGTAGTAAAATTTCTCAAATGAATATACTTGAGACTCCATGCAAATATCCTCTAGAGGTGGCGTGCACCCCTCCTTTGGTAGGTCAATACTTTGCACCGATAAGGCTCTTTGATGCAGCCTAGAATCCACTATGAAAACCTAGGCCAGCTGGCACATCACCCACCTAAGATGAGCACTCACCCAAAGCGTGCAAAGGTAACATGTCCCTCTTTAAGTTTCTTGTGTAGGATGTTAGTGTGATGAAGGTAGAGCATATACATATCCATATATAAGCATACACATTCCACGTGCATAACTAGATCTAGATCTTAGATAATCATAAATTAAACAATCAATATGATAATTTTAACCATACAAGAACCAATTACAATATCATATTTAACACCATTATTCATCCAATATACTCCATTGAATTAACATTATAAAAATTAGAAGCTTCTTATATTACAAAATATTACCATAAGTTATGTGTATATCGATCCGTAAGCATAACTCTACAATGACTCTCTCTCTCCCTAAACTACATAGTTCACTACTTATTTATAGGGGTGGGGACTTTCCCTTCACCACTTACACACTTCCCAAAATAGGTCACATACTTAAAAATAACCATGCACCTTTACAATAACATACATATATGCAAGTGCGTTAATAATAGTCATCATACGATTAATCGAAAGTAGTAATCCTCTTACTATCTCAAACTCATGCATAGTTCTTATCAAATGCTCATTCCCAAAATAGCATTTGCGTTTCTCACAAGTCTCCATCCCAATGTGTTCTCTCGCATGTTATCCCAAAAATATCCCGCATCCATGAAAAAGGATATGTCCCAAATCAACTTGTTATGTTGTGTTTCCTTTCCTATCCTTCCGCACCTTCAAATGTTCCTTGTTCACACACGTAAATATTCTATGTGCCTTCTCCTTATATCAATATGTCTCCTCAACATTACCCCACACTAAAGTACATTGTCATCTTGGTAATGGGGTTTCTTTCTGATGCTCCAAAATAATAAAGAATAAGAATTGAAATAATGCAAATAATCATTGTACAAAAGAATGAACTTTTAATCAGAAGCACCCTCCTCTACAACCGGGAGGATCAACTATAGATATTCTATTTTAATCTCAACCTCTATTGTGTGCCATCATCTAGTGTAGTCCTAGTCTTCTATGGAATTTATGTGGCAATGGTATCCATCTTGTCTTAAGTAATCTTTTCCTTTTCATTCTGTAATACTTGGACAACATTAGCCATAACATACATCATTCCCTCCAAAAGATCCATTTTCAGCACTATCAACTTCCCAATCTCATATATTCTTTCCTTATGTGGGTATTGGGCTGTTGCAAGGGCTTCATGCTTTTTTTTTTACTAGTGCCAATATTTTTGCGTGCCCTATTGGTTCATCCTTCATTGCCTTATGAACTTCATTATATTCAATTATAATTTTGGTTCTGATTATCACTTTTGGTGTTGCACAAATATTCAAATCTTGGTATGCTTTTCTCATCTCATCCCTCAAAGTCCTGGAGCAGATTGCCTCATACATTGAAATCTTTCTTACCAAAGAGGCCCTTGCTCTTTCTACTTCTTGTTCAACATCTTTTGGTGTGGGCATTCAAGTGGCACATCTTTAGCATCAAATCAACTAAGGTGCACACATAATGCATTGTAGAAGGAAACTTATAAGGTATCTTTGGTTCCAAATGAGGCCTTACCTTAAGTATGTAATCAAAAATATCCTCTATCATGTTAACGAATGCCTCATTATTTGTTCATTCTCCTTCATTCTCTTCTTTTAGGTGCTCTATCTCCGTAATTTTATCCTTATTATCCTCCATCAGCACTCTAATGGTGGTAGCCTTATCAATATTCCTCTTTTCCACCTTAGAAAATACCTTAACTAAGGCATTACTAACCTACTCATCAGACATGAGAGTGGGATTTATGGTCATGTGCCTACTTTGGGGTGCCTTCTTCACTCTCCTGGATACACAAGACTCCTCACATACATAAAAATATGGTTCATCCATGTGAGTCTACATGGACCAGGATAGTTGTTTCCTTACACACATAGTGGCCATATCTGGGTCCATTAGCTCCCACCCATATAATTCCTTGAGGTCCACTATGCTCTAAAACTAGGCACAGATGATTTTTCTTATGTCCTCAGCATAGCCCATACTTTGCACCACGTACTCTTCACTTCTCCTCATCCTTGGCCCCTTAGGAACTTGAGCGCTAAGGTTTGGAGTTGGCCCTTCTCCTATCTGAGTTGTAATTGCTACGCTACGCTTGCTCACACATAATTTCTTCTACTTCTTTCACCCCTTCTTATTCATCTCTCATCTCCTCATCTCTGGGATCCTCCATATCTTTTGGTTGCATTGGGGTTCCGTGCGCTCTCTTCAGACTCCTCCACCTCCTCATTAAGCTTCAACTTTCTCCTTATCTTCTTCGTAGGTGCTTTTTTTATTAGGAGAGTCTTGGTGTTCTTCTTACATGCTTTGTGGTGTTCATGTGCCTTGAGTCCTAGTATGTCCGAATACCTTTCTAAACCGACACTCTTCGGGGACTGCTTCCACATCCAAGTCCTCTTCTACTTCTTGTGCCTATGGTGGAGTATTAGTGCACTCACTCTCTATCATGTCTCTGGGATGCCTCCGGCCTCTATGATCCAAGCCTCCACTATCTCGTATGTTCTTATTCTTCCTCATCTATTTGTATGGGCACTATAGGATTTGGAGTTGGCACATTCTCTATTGTATGTTTTCCCTTAGGTGGCCACAGAGCATAAATTCATTCTCCACGTACTTGTTATTCTCCACCTAGGCTTGAATCGAAGATATATGAGTGTGTCTCCATTTTCCCCAATAGCCAATATTACTAGCTTGATGTTTATGACATCATAAATGAGTCTCTCTATTTCACCTGATTCTAGATCATTTCTTCGAATGTTGACGAAACAAATAAGGGTAATGGGCTAGGAGGAATACCTATTGAGATGTTGGTTGTAGGTTGTTGCGCGTGTATGACTTTTGAATCCATAGCTGATCATGAGAGCTTCCTTTTCTTGGAGGAACTACCTGAAATGGAACACAAGACCACCAAATAAAAGTTAAACAATATATGTAGTGGACTACCTAGTGTGTGCTAGATCCGAGAAGTGTGATACTTCCTAGATGACTGTCAATCCATTGTTTAAAACAACTTAATGTTGGTAATAAAGTAAATCCTACTGTAGTTAAAATGATTTAGGTATCTCATTCATCTACAATAAGAAAATTCATTCACAACAGGCTAGGCTATGATTGAATCTAAAGGTCAAGGTCACTATCGGGGTACTAGTATTGGTTAGGGTAAGGTTCTAGGAAGTTTAGGATATTTGGCTTTGATATGGGTTTCTTGTAAAAGACACGAGATCAATTTCGGTTTAGGTTAACCGGCGACAGTTATGGGTGACCGGCATCGGTATGGTCGAGTACAGAAAATCAATAAAACTTAGTTGGGTGATAGATCCGGGGTTAAGTGAAGATAGAAGGGAAATGGTGAGATTCGTATGGATCCTGGATATCCACAGGAATGATGAAAGTCTAGATATGGATAGTTCAACAGTGTGGGTAAAGAGGTTGTGAAGCTTGCATGGAGATAAAGTGGTGGGGAATGGAAATGAAAGCAAAAACTAATAACAAAAGTAAAAGGATCTTCTCAAATGACAAGGAACCAATGCAGGTTACCAAACTTACTGTTTGTATAAGCTTGATGCCTGGTTGGTAATGGTGGGTGATCACATGAACTTGGTGTAGTGCTGGCACTTCCTCGGATACTCCCGTGAAGCGGTGGTTATGTTATTGCTTGGTATTGGCTATGGGTGTTTTGATGCTTGTACAGAGATGTTGGTTTTACTTGCATATAGCTCTGGTTTCGTCACTTGCTCTCGAAGATGTCTCTCTCTCAATGTGCCAACCTTGAAATAAGGTTGATTTTTGGGTTAAATATGGTAACCGGCATGTGGTTCTCGGATTAACCGGTGGTGTTTAAGGGTAACCGACGTCGCTTAGGGCAAGATTTCCTAGGTTTACTAAACGCGTAACTCCTTGATTTTCTAGGATCTCGTTTCATTTACTCCATGGATTAGATTGGAAGCTTCTAACATGCAGGAATGTGGTTAGAGGGAATGTAGGCATTGATTTTTAGGGTTTTTGGTAGGTCTTATTTAGTTATGACAACTTACTAAGAATAGGTCTTAGGATGAGGTGGCTAGATGAGGTGTCTTGGTGAGGTGGATATGTGGTCATTATCTCAATTAAGATATTTAAATAATAAATATGGTGAGGATATTGAATTAATTTAATATAAATAATTAAATTAATATTATAGTGGGGTGAAGGGGGCCATGGCTAGGTGTATGTGTTCAAGGTGTTTATTCGTCGAGGACAAAGGGGAGTGTGACCTAATTTTGGTGTCTATATTTTTCCCCTTTTTTGTGTGGCTTGTATTGGTAAGCGGCGTTGACAAAAATAAGATGTGGTTGCCCCACGTGTAGGTGAAGGTGATCCCCCTCAAACTAGGAACTGACGAGGTAGAAGGCAAAATTAGTGAGTGGTTTGATTAAAGGTGAATGTGATGAAGAGGAAGGTGGGTAACGTGGGAAAAAAAGGAAAAATGTCTACATAGGTAATCCAGATAATGGGTCAGGGTCAAAGGTAGTAACAATCAAATGCACGCACATGTATAAACTGTAGCATGCTACTAGGTTGAAGAGCAGGTAAACTCTACAGTTCTAAGGCCAAGAGGTTTATCTAAACAAGGTTGAGGTGATTCCGTTATCCAAGCTATAGGATATGGTCAGGAAACACGACGCAGTTCAAGTGTAGGAATGTTTAGGTGTGTTCCAGTACAACAAAGGTAGGGTTAGGATAAATGGTCATGGAAAGAGGCAAGGTAAGGTCATTAGGTCAATCAACATAGGTAATAGTGCCACAAGGTATAGCAAACACATGAGGTCAAAGGTCACTAGTGATGTTTTAGGTCCAAGAATCTAGGTCACACGGTGCGAGGTAGGGCCGAGGTATGGGTAAAATAACGAGTCCCCAAATGAGGATGAGGGTAGGTAGTAAATGATGAGGCCAGGAGGGTGAGGTGAATGGTGAGAGGGGTGAACATTTGGTGAGGGAAGAAAGAGTGACAGGCGAGGGTGATACTGACAAAAAATTGTGAAATGTTGAAGAGAGGGTGACTGATGCTTGGTCAAGGGTAATCGATGCCGGTAGAGGGTAACCGACCATGATAAATTAGGGCACGAGACTAATGCTTTGGTGAATGTAAAACCATCTTTGGTCGGTCGGGTAGGCTATAAAAAGAAAAATCCATGTTTTTTTGCAAATCATTTGTTTTCTTCCAAATTGGGAAAATGACATAAGAGAGAGAGAGAGAGAAAAGGGGAAAAGTGTCTAGACGGAACAAAGAGTTGAGTTGGCGAGCCAAACGGTGGGTGATTGGTAGTTGAGAGGTGGGTCCATAGGATCAAATTGAGTGATTTGATTGGTTAGAGGCGCGGTTAGCGATTGGTGATGGCGGAGGCCGAGAGAGGGATCAGGCGGGCCACCGGTGCGAGTAGCCAGATGTGCCACCATGGCGATGGCAAGCATGATGAGGTAAGTATCAAACCCATGTTGTGTTTTGTGAGGTAGATTAGTTGAGAGGCCGGCTAGGGAAAGAAAATTGGGTGTATTTGGTTTTGGGGAGAAAAAATAAATAAATAAAATTTGAAATGTGGGAAGTTGAATTGGGTAGAATAAGAGTTGGGAGAGAGGAAAGTGGGTGAATAGGGGTTAGATGGAGTTAACGGAAAGTGTAGATGAGAATGGGTGGGTAGAAGGGTCAGGAGAGGTAGTTTTGTTGAGAGGGAAGGGTTTGGGGTCACGGTTTTGCATGCGAATGGACCGCGTCGGTTAGGTTTAGCTTGGCGTTGGTAGGGTCAAACCGGTATTGGTCATGAAACAGATGACTGATGCTAGTTTATTGGTGACCAGGGTTGGTTAGAGACAACTGACACCGGTCAAGTGGTGGAGAACAAGGGACCAAAAGGGTCTTAGGTTGAGTGGGTGAGATAGGGAAGGGTAGAATAGGGTGTGTTGGTGAAAAATCTAAAGTAAGGGGGTAAAATGGGTATGGGAAAATGATAGTGGTTGAGGGTGAGGGGGACAGATAAAGAAAATGTGAGAAGAAAGTAGGTTGGGAAGATAGAAAGAGGTGAGATAGTGGGTATAGGTGAGGTGTCTTGGTGTAGTATGGGTATGATGAAGGTAGATTAATTTGATGTTTGTATTGGATGTAGGGGAGAGATCAGCTATGGATGAGAGACAGGGTGCCACCCCTACTCTTGAGAGTGTGAGGCAGCAAAGCAACAAATGAGGAGTGGTAGAATGTGGAGGAGGTGGGTGTGCGTGGGGTCCAACACTATCCGCATGCGGTTCAACAGCCAATTACGATGGTCGCTCTCATCGATAGATGGGATTTAATGACCAACACATTCCACCTACTAATGGGTGAGATGACAGTCACCCTAGAGGATGTGTTTAGGATCCTGTGGCTACCGATACTGGGGATGCAGGTGTATTTGATCTCCTTCAAGGCCTCAGAGGAGTTGATGCTGACAGTGTTTGGAGAGGGACTGGTAGACATGACATTCCATAGTGCCATCTGAGTTACGGAGGGATTTACACAGCCCGTCCTAGAGGAGATGAGGCTTGTTGTTTTATTGATGGAGGTAGTGTGCTATTTCACACTGCCGGATGCAGAGGGAGGGAGATTTCCCTACTCATTGATGGGGGTACTACATGACATGGTGATGGATTGGACCCATTTTCTGAGCGCCAAAGATTCCCGGTGCAACTATCTGAAGAGTTGTCGGCATATGGGTGTCCGTGTAGGTTCATCTTGTGTTCCACATTTTTACTACACTGCTGGGCCTATGAGCACATAGTTTGTGTGCAGCTAGTAGGTATGCCCCAAGCAGATGCATTTCCACCGAGATTGGTGCGGGTGGGGTACAGTGATGGGTACCTGTGATTGGAGAGTGACAATCAGACAGTGCTACACATGATGTAGCCTATTACAGGTGTTTATTGGAGGGGTTATCTAGAGTGGACATCATATGGAGACCATATGTGGGTTATCCCTCATACCAGGCGGATGCATGATGAGTTAGATGGTCTTCACCTATTTAGATGGATATAGGGGCATCATGCCGAGGAGCACGAGATGATCCTAGTAGACAGGGTTAGATGAAATTTTGGACTACCACAAGACATACCTCCACCCCTCCCGCAAAGATACAAGAGAGATGACGTGGGCGAGCCGTTGCCTCTACCATAGCCGACAGTGCCCACAGGGTAGGAGGAGCAGGCGGTAGACCAGCGAATTGATGATGTCGGGGTTACAGATAGATACAAACAGTGGTGGTGGAAAATGGATTTACCCAAGACGGGAAGCCACCATCATAGTGTAGCGGATTCCCTACGGGCGGTGGTGACCCTGATTACCTAGTTGGGTATGGTGTAGGGATAGCTAACCAACTCAAAGGTGGAGGTGGCCAAGTTACATGTACATGTGGCCAGTATTTAGCCCGAGATGGCCCAAGTGGGATGGATATGGAGATGGGGATGGGGATGATAGTCGGGTGGCTTCCCTATAGGCACATGTGATAGGACTGCAGGGCCAAATGGCCATGGCACAGGCACATATTGGGGCTTTACAAGCCCATATATAGGCAAAGGGGTAGGGGCCGATGGCACCACTAGAGGAACTGGGACAGGGTCCCAGTTCACAGGAAGGGGTGGGATAGGGTCCCATAGGATAGGTACAAGGTCAGAGGCCGATGGGGCCACAGTGAGACAGTGCCCATATCCAGGTTACGGGAGATGAGAGAGGAAGCCGAGTACTATCGTGACCAGCCGACGCGTGGCGAGGATAGATTGTTTATCATATGTTGAGTTCAAGACACGAAGGCCTTTAGTGAGAGGACCGAGATCACACACCCATAGCGTGGAGTGCACGGGGGACCATCGAGCCTCAAGACATGGTCAGGGTAAGGCCACCGGTTCGTGGAGGCAAGTTCTAGTTGATGCACCAGTAGGGACCCAGCCACAACCTATGATGGGTGGGGAGATGTTAGCAGGTCGTCAAACAAGGGCCGAGGAGGTAGAGGGGACAGACATATAGATATGGAGGATGTCTGCCGAGAGGGTGCTTTATATATGGCTTCTGATTTTGACATAGTTTTGAGTTGTGATATATATCGGCCTACGTGCCGAGAGTTATGTTTTTAATCACATACCAACCTACGTGCTGAAGAGAGTGAGGATGTATGAGATTTTTGTATTATTGAGCATATACCAGCCTACGTTCCGAAGATATTTTGTATTGTTTTATTGTTTTATTGTATATGATACCGGCCTACATGCCGATGACATTTTGTATTGAGTATCGGCCTACGTGCCGATAATTTTGAGATATGTTCATGATTGGATATCCATATATATTGTATAGAGACATACATATTTGTTTATATGATGAGATGGATGAGATTCTGATGATTTTTTGTTGTTTTATGAGAATTTTAATTTTTTGTCATGATATGGATGGAAACTAGGTGAGTGAGGCATGATGGAGTCAGGTTGGTTTAGGCATGGATTGAGTCGAGTCTTAAACATGGTTGAATTTAAATTGGTTGAAGGTGTGATTCATTAATTTGTGTAATGAATGATGATATGGGTCATGTGTAAGATTCATTATAATACATGCATGATGATAGTATAGAAATGGTAGGCATAATAAATGTATGTTGTGATGATGATAAAAATGTTAAACAAATTGTTGCTTGTTTGGATTAATTTCCATTTTTTTATATAAAAAAGGAAACTAAGTAGGTAAAATGTGATTTAGGAAGATGAAAGATGAATTAGTTAGGGTAGAGAGTGGCCGATCTAACCTCCAAGGGCCCCATGCCCTCGAAGTGCTACCAACATAGTCTCGATGAAAAGGGACCTCGGGTCGATGTAGTTCTCCTATCACTAGGGAAGAATATGAGGAGGTGTGAAGATGAGTTGGTAGGTTTTAGGTATGATTTGGGTTTAGGTCTCATTAGGTGTGGGTGAGTTGTGGGCAAGCTGGGTATAGGTGATTTTGATTTTGGTAGAAGTAGAGGAATACCCCCAAAGGTAAGCGTCGAGGACCAAGTCCTGTATAAGGTAATCAAAATGTAAATAAAGAAGGTTAAAAGATAAGAGGGGGTAAGAAAGCCACCTAATTGGTTAGAATCATATTGAGTAGATCATACCTTAGAGGAGGTGATGAACGTAAGACCCTAAAGACATTGCATGATTGATTGTTCTAAAGATGAAAAGTAGTCATATGATCACCAAATGTCATGGTTTCCAAGAGGTCCCTTGAGGCGGTAGGAAATGGGAGTGCGAATGGTGAGAGGGGTGAAAGGTAGTTAATTTTTATATGGTATGAGGTAGCATGCTCTTTGGGCAAGAGATCCAAGGTCACAATGGGAAATTCCATGACTAAAAGGCTTTGCTTTTTGACTTGATATTTGAGATAGACTAATCGATGAGGCAAGTCTATATGGGATGAGGAAAGTAACTCCCCGAGGGTTTTCGGAGCTGATCGATGTGGGAAGCTTCAGTTTCTCTCATTCTCTTTCTTTTTTTTTTGAAAGAGCTTTACATAGTTGTCCTTTGAGGGAGCAGTCTATTTATAGCAGCAATTACCGAGAGGAAGATGTCCTTTTGAGGGAGTCATATTTTTATTAGAAGTTTGACTCAAGGAGTTGGGTCACATGTGGGGGTATTGAAGTCATGGACAAGACCAAAGTGAAGAATAGGGTTCTTGTTCAGAAAGTAGGGTGAAATTACCATGGGATCTCATCTAAAGGTAGATGAAAAGTATCCATGAGAACCATGCTATGTGCAATGCCATGGTACACATATTTAAGAGAAGATAAAAAAGTGATGGATATGCACATGATTCTTATTTTGTCATTGGTGATATGTAGGAAGTGGACAACGCTCAAGGGACGAGCATGGAAAGAGGCAAAAGGTGAGGTAGGACTAAAATTCAACATTAGAACGGTCAAAGATGCAAGGCATTAAGGGTCTCAATTTCAGGTTTACCATCGAGTGAAGATAAATGATAAGCACCTGATCTGAAGGTATGGGTCACGATGTATGGTCCAAGCCAATTAGGAGAAAATTTTCCCCATTTACTTTTTTCAGCTTTACTTACATGTTGATTTTATTTCAGGACAAGGTCACCGACTTGGAAGGTTCATTCATGGACATGTTTTTCATAGGCACGTTTGATACATTTTTGGTAAACTTGAAGGTGGTAAAGAGCGTTAAGATGATGTTCGTATAATAACTTGAGCTGTGCTAAACGGTCCTGGCGAAATTCATCATCATTAAGCATGTCATGGAGAGAAATGTGGAGTGAGGGAATCTAGACTTCGAGAGGTAGAACAGCCTCTATACCATAGACTAGAGAAAATGGCGTGGCAGCAGTGAAAGTATTGATACTAGTGCGGTATGCTCATAGGGCAAAAGGAATGTGCGTATACTAGTCCTTCCTAGTATCGTTAACCACTTTCATGATAATTTTGTTTAAGGTTTTGTTAGTGGATTCGTCTTGGCCGTTGGTCTGTGGGTAATAAGGTGATGAAAAACTTAACTCGAATGTTGAAGGCATCACAAAGTTTTCACAAAGTTTTATTTTTGAATTGTTTTCCATTGTCAATGATGAGGTGATGAGGAACACCAAAGTGAAAAATTATGTGGTGATTGATGAACTCGCATATTTTCTTAGCTTTCATGGAGATAAGTGGTATGGCTTCAACCCATTTTATGTAGTATGTGGTAGCGGTGATGATCCATTGATGTCATTGGGAAGAATGGGGATTGATCTCTCCGACAAGATCCAAACCCCATTGAGAGAAGGGCTAAAGGTTCGGGGTGACTTTTGTAAGGCATGGTTTGGGTGTATTATGAAGGTTGGCATGTTGTTGGCATTTTATACAACGCTTAACATAGTTGCAACAATCATGGTTAAGGGTCAACTAGTAATAGCCTAGGTAAAGAATACGCTAGCAACCGCATGTGAGGGCACTAAAGTGACCTCCACATATGCCATCATGGACTTCCTTAATGGTATAAGGAATTTTAGAACTCATGAGGCATCGTAAGAGAATACCATCAAAGCCGCATTTAGAGAGGCCTCCCATGATGACATAATAAGAGACCTTTTTAAGGATGGTGCGTCTGTCCATTACGGGTGAGATCGGGAGGTAATATGGAGAGAGAAAGGTAGTGATTATTATTTATACCAAAGGTCACTCGGTTCGGGGGTAGTGGTTCGATAGAGTAAACTTCACGAGGTAAATAAGAGGGTGATTGGAGTCATTCTACAATGACAAAGATTTTAGAATCAGCGGGTGAAGCGGGTATTTGAGAAGCCAAGCAATTATGGTATCTACAAATTTTTTGGTTGAACGGGGATGGTCCAAGGTCATAGCGGTAAAAGGTGGTCAAAATTATGTCAACATGATGTTTATACTTTTGAATTTTTACATTATGACATTGGTATATACCATTGACTTGCTTTACAACCAATTGAGAATCACCAAATATGTTGATGGATTTGACATCCAAGGCATAGGTAGCTTGGATACCTAATACAAGCGCTTCGTATTCAGCAATATTATTTGTACAATCAAAATCTTGTTTGAAAGACAAAGGCATGGGTTCACCATCAAGTGGAATGAGGATAATACCAACCCCACCCCCACGCTAATACTTGGAACCATCGAAGAAGAGTGTCCTTTGGTAAGCGGGTTTGTCCAAGGAAAGGGTAGCAATTGACTCATCTGGAAAGTCAAAATTAGAGGTTTGATTCCTGGAAATAGGTGCATCGGCCAATTGGTCGGTGATAGCTTTGCCCTTAATGGAATTTTGATGAATGAATTCAAGGTTGAGGTCAACTAAAAGCATAAGCCATTGCACGGCACGCTGATTTTGATAAGGTTTGGCATACATGAAGTGTAAGGGGTCGGTGTTGGTCACAACATAGGTTTTGTGGTTGAGTAGGTAATGGTGGAGTTTTGTGGCAACGAAAAATAAGGCTAAGAAATTTTTTCAAGATTGATATATCAGGTTTCATAGTCCAAAAGAGTATAGATTATGTAATAAACCACCTACTCCATGTGTTGTTCATCACGATGAACAAGCATGACTCCCAAGGATTTATCTCAGTAGCTGAGATGTATAGGTAGAAGGGTTGATCATCTTTAGGTGGGATAAGTACGGGTGGTTGGAGAAGGTATTGTTTTAAGGCCTAAATTTTTTTGTGGTAGTCATCATCCCATTTAAAGGAGGCATCCTTCTTAGCGAGATGATGAAATGGTTGACACCAATCGAGATAATTATGAAATGAAACGGAAAATAAACTGAAACTTACCTTGTAGGATACAAAGTTTCCTAAGGATAGTGGGAGGAGGAATTTTGAGAATGGCCTTGACTTTAGTAGGGTTAACTTATATACCACGTAGGAAATGATAAATCCCAGGAGCTTTCTGAGAGAACCATGAATACACATTTCTTGGGCTAAAGGCACATGTAATATTTAATGAGGCGTTCAAAAATGGTTTTGAGGACGGTGCGTGCTCAAAGCGGTGTTTGATTTGGCTAGGAGATTTTCCACATAATCTTCCAATATACAATGCATGATGTCATGGAAGATGTAAGTCATAGCATGTTGATAGGTGACACCAAGCATTTTTAAGGCCAAAAGGCATGACTTGATAGTAGAAGGTCCCCCAAGTGGTGATGAACATGGTTTTGTGTTATTCCTTGGGGAAAGCAAGATTTGGTTATAACCTAAGAAGCCATCCATGAGAGATAGCATCTCATGACCAGCAGTAAAGTCAACCAGTTGGTCAATACTAGGTAGAGGGAAGTCATCTTTTGGGTAGGCTAGGTTGAGGTCATGGAAATTCATGTAAATGTGGAGTCCCCTGTCGCCTTAGTGACAGGGGATAATGTTAGAAATCCAACGAGGATAGTCAATGGGTAAGATGAATGAAACCAAAAGAAGGTGATGAAGTTCTTCTTTGACCAGGAGAGCAATGCGAGGTGCATTTTCTCATATTTTGTTTTATGGGTTTAGCATTGGGAATGGTTATGATATTTTGGACAACTATGGTGGGGTCAATACCGGGCATGTCTGCATAAGACCAAGCAAATGCATGGTTATGATGTTTGAGAAAATAAGTAATGGTTTCTTGTTGACATCTAAAGATTGACCGATCTTTAAGATATGTGGGTCATCCCGAGTATGAATGTTGATCTCGATAACCAATTCATTCAACATGGTTTACGTCTTGAGAGGGTAATGACCGATGAATATATGAGTCTTCTACACCCGTAGGTGAGTATAGATTCATCATCCCGACATCAACGCGCGTTAATTGAAGATGTATCGTCATCAATCATTTCGAGGATACTGAGTAAGGGAAGAAAGGAAGGAGCCTCGCCCTCATGTTGATAAGTCAGAGGCCCTAAGGAAATGGTGTTTATGAAAATAAAAAGTTAGGAGGGATGGATTACTCGATCCATCGACTCAGCTGTCGTGATGGTGGTGATGAAGGTGGAGTGGGTGAGGAAGGTGGAGAAGGGTTGATGTCTTGATGAGTTCAATGCGGGCTTGCTTGGTAGGTGGTTCAACAAATCCGATACCACTACAGTCATTATGTTTGCGGGTAGTACATGGGATAATAGTATGGCGGCCTTGCTCATAAAATCCAAAACCAAAACCTTTCCATGCACATCGGTGCAAGAAGGTGTGGGTGAAACGATGATTGGTGAGAGACTGGAAGTCAACGGAAAATGGGTGGGTTTGTGACAGTGGTTTGGGTGTGTAAGTGGTAGTATCAAGTCCCCCATATGTGAGACTAGTACGAAGGTGAGGAGGACCATAAAGGAGTCATTCTCCTATGTGGTGATCATAGTGAGGGTGTTGGTGAAGACTTCCATACTCTTGTGGAGTAAGGAATGTGTTGACACTATATAGGTATACTCCCCTAGAGTGAGGTGACGAAAAAATCCTTCTAAGGGATCAATGGTTAGTATGTGGGTAGCTGGAATAGATGATGTGTTGGAGGTTGATGTGGAGGTGGGATTAACAGATTGGGAGGCTGATGGTTCAGCCGTGGAGGTTGTGGCAGCGGTAGGAATGGAGGAGGTATGTGCGGTTGAGGTAGCGACTGTACTGGTAAGCAGGGTGTAGGTGAAGTGGTAGTGGTCATGGAGGTAGATGCCTTAATGGGTATAAGCACATCATTAGGTTGGTAAAGCATGTTGCATGTTTTAAAAGGTGATGGATCAAATTTGGAATAGTGTAGGCGTGTCCTTCATTCTTAAACTTTACACAAAGTGATGCAAAGTGGAAGGAACACAACCCATCACACGAATCTAGGGTCTGCCAAACAAGAGGTTATATTGAAACTCCCCCTCCAATATGTAAAATAACTATGGAACAGTGTAGGAGCCCACACGAACATGGAGGATGATGCTACCTAGTGTAGAGGTGATAGCGTCATTGAATAAACACAACATGACAAGATGTTTATGCATGTAATTATCAGGTATGCAAATTTAAGTGAACGCATGGGAGGAAATGATATTAATGCTAGCACCCCCATCAATCATTACATGTTGTACACCTATATCATCGATGTGGATAGAGATGAAGAGAGATGGGTTTGGGTCATCTGTTTGGTGCGGTGTGATCTCTTCATCCGAGAAGCTAAGGGAGGCAACTTGGTGAGTAGGTGAAGGTGTAGATGAAGGTGGTAATTTGGTGAGGGAGGCTACATGATGGGGTGTAATAATGGATTTCATGGGTGTAGGGTCATTGCATAAAACCTCAATAGGCGAAGAACCTCCATGAGATCTTGACGATGGGAGTGTGAGGTTTTGATGAGGTCATATAGGGACATTTTGAGGGGAGATTGGTGTAATTGTTTGAGCATGGTGTGATGTGTAACCCCATTGGAAATAGGATATGTGGGGCCACGGATAGTGATTTTAGGCATGGGTGCGAGATGGTATGTTGGGTATGGGATTAATTGGTGGTTCGGTTGTCTTTTCCTTGTTTTTTTCCCTCTAGTCATGGGTAGCAACGTGGATCATGTTGATCTAAGGTGGGGAGGTAGGTGAGGTAGGTGAGCCATGAAAGGTATAGTGACATGAAGGGAAAAATCCAAGTGGCGGGAAGGAACCTTGTGAGATGAGTTGAGCACACCGACATTTGGGTGGAGGTTTGGCAAGTTCTCTGATGTGAACCATGTTAATTTCAAATCTTGGGGGTGGCTCTAGGAGTTGTGGGGGTGGAGGTATTTGTTGTTGAGTAGGTAATGAGGGAAGAACTATGGGAATGGGTGATGGTGAAATGGGGTCCTCATTGAGAAGGTCATCATCATCAAAGTTTTCTTCAGGAGGGCACAACTAGATAAGGACAATTTTCAAAGCCTTGCATTTTTCCACATCATGCCACTGCACATGATGGTAGCAAAAACTTTTGGCTTGGGTTTGAGAGGATCATAAGGTCCGAGCGGTGGTAATGTGATGATAGAAGTCTCGAGGAGGTTGGTTAATATTTTGGCATAGGACCTGCTTTAGTGGGTCGCAATGGGAAGTAAAAGTGGGTTTGGGTGTAGGTGTGGCTGATCGTTGAGGAAGGGTCTTTGTATGAGGGGAGTGGGTCAAGCTATGTTTTTGGGTGTTGGCGTGGTTTTGGGTGTTAGTCGTGTTTGCTTGGGTAGGGGTATGGTAGATGAATTGGCGGGGGAGTGTGTGGTTGTTTTGGCTACCTTATTGGAAGGTAGTGGATTTTTTTCTTTGGGTTGCACCTTCTTGGGTAAAGGTGATATGGGTGTACGAGATCTAGAGGGAAAATTGAATGGGGGCAAAGGGCGAGTTACTCATGGGGATAACATAGGTCTTTGTGAAAGGTAGATGATGCGATTTGTGTAGGAGGTGTGAGGAAAGAGTTTGAAGTGTTATGGGTAGTGAAGAAGTTGCCGGGTATTGGAGGAATGGGTGGTAAAGATGCTGCAGGTACGGGTGTAAGTTGTGTCAGGTGCTTGGGTATGTTAGAGGTTTGCGAGGAAGGAATGGGATGTTGTGTTTTTGGTTTATTGATGGGTGGAGGTTTCTTAACCATCTTTGGTAGGTTGAGGTCCTAAGATGGATGGAAAGGGTGAAGGTGATGCGAGGTGTGATTTGCACAACTAGGATATAATTTCTATGGGTTTGGTTCTTTTGTTTGGGTGTTGGAGTAGGTTTGGTGTTGACTTTGGAGGATGTAGCTAAATCTAGTTTGATAGGTGGGTGAATAAGGCTGGTGGTTGGGTGACCCCTAAGGTAGTAATAGGTTTAATCGAGGAAGATTATGTAGGTGTGGGTTTGGATTTAGATGTATGATGGGTTATGGGTAAGGGTGTGTGTTGAGATATGATGGGTGTCGTGAAAGAAGTTGTGATAGAGATGGTTGTGCTCGGTTTGATTGGTCAAAATATTTTTAGGTAGATAGTGGAAGTATCGGCAAGTGACATTTACATTTGTCTTTGAGACATGAAGCAAAAGGTTCCCCCAAAGTAAATCCCCATCCACATAATCTAAGTTATCACTAATCGTGAGAAACGGCATAGTTTTAGGTGAGGTTAATGAGGACTTAATGGCAATTCCCATAAAGCTTGTCTTAGAGATGGGGAATTGGATAGCTTCAACTTCCGTGGGTAAGAGAGCCCAAAGAAGGTCTACAGGATCTTGGGTAGTTGATGGAGAATGGTCACCTAGAGGTAAAGGTATCTCTACTTGGATCCTTGATAGGCGGAGGAGAAAATGAATGCTCCTCTCTAGGTGGAGGAGATGATGGGTGCTCCTCCATGGACTAAAGAAGTACTATGGGTGAAGAATCCCTAGGAAAAGAATCCAAAGGTGAAATAGTCTCGATATTAGTGGAAGGCTCCTCCACAGGTAATAAAGGATGTGAAAGGTGTTCCTCTATGGGTGGAGGAATAGGTGAGGTGGGTTCCAATGCGGAAGGAGAACTTCGATCTAGAATTTCCTCTATGGATGGAATATGAGGTAATTGAGAAGCAATGGGGACGTCGCTGAAAATAGCGTGGACCTCACGGTATGGCTATCATGAGTTGAGGTCTCTCCAGGTTTGATCAACGGAAGGGGCATGATTGGGAAGGGTTTCTTGAAGATGTGTAGGTTTTGATTAGCAAGTGCATTAGGATTATCCATAGTTAACTCATCTTTCTCGAGCATTTCTTGGAAAATGTTTTTAAGGTGATGTAATTGTCGTCACTATGACCCTTTAAGTGATGATAATTATAGAAATCATGCTCTTTATACCATTCGGGTGTGGGGCGAACGAGAGTCAAAATCGGTGTGGTTTCACGGGAGGAAGATTGATGGTCCCATTTTATGAGCTTCTCTAAGACAGGAAGAATAAGGTTCCTTGATTGGGGTGTATTTCCATTGTTCCCATCTAAACTAAAAATTTTAAACAGGGTGAGAGATTAGACGTGGGGCTAGCTTTGATTTGATGGATGAGTTGGGCCAACTTTGAGTATCACTGCATTAGCGGTTCCCTTAGCTTTTGAATAATTGTTTTGGGGTTTCAAGAAGAAGAGGCATCATTTGACTTGAATGTCGAGTTCTTATTACGTAGTTGGATTTTCTTCTCTTGATAGCCTGAATCTCTAGCTTTCGTGCCATGGTGAATGCTTCGTCGAAGGTTCAGAAAGTTTGGACCTGTAGGGTCGGTGAGATATGTCTAGCACAATCCCGTGTGAAGAGCTCGATGAGTTTGGTTTTGGTAGTTAGAATGTGAGTTGATTGATCAGGCTACGCTAGCAAGCAAAAAAATCTGTGAGAGATTCATCATCATACTAACGCGTGGAGTATAGGTTACTCATGGTAACCTTCTTAACAATGTTAATGGAGAAGTGATCCAAGAAGGCTTGGGCTACCTGATTAAATGAAAATATAGAGTGTCTAGGTAACCCACTATACCAATCTAACGCAGTCCATTCGAGAGACATAAGAAAGGTCTTGAGAAACAAACCATCATCATGGGCGATTAGGTGGCATCCGTGTTTGAAAGACTGCGCAAATGTTATTGGGGTCTTCTTTGCTATTGAAACACTTGATTGTATTTAGGCATTTCCCAATGCATGGCATATGGACGGATAGGAATGGATGGGTGGATAGGCTCATTACAAATTTCATCGTAGGTGAGAGTGTTTCGGGAACTAAAAACCGAGGCCTCTAATGTTTGCATCTTGTCCATCATTGATTTGATTAGGTCATTTATAGGTTGCGATGGTTGGGTGCCTCCTATAGTGTAAGAGGGTTGGTGTTGGGCATATGATGGGGGTGTCATTCTAGTATATGGGGATGCCATGTAGGTAGATTGAGAAGGAGGGAGTGAGATAGGGGGTACGTACCCATAATGAATGACAAATGAAATGGGAGGTCATTGGTAGTACGTATATGGAATCGGAAGGGTCGTGGTAACCCTAGTAGCTATGGGGGCTAAGGACCGTGGAATAGAAAGGACAATGTTTTGAAAAGGGGTAGGGTTACCGACACCAATGGTTGTAGTGTAGGCATGGGGTATATGCGAGACAATAGGGGGTAGATGAGGTTGTGTTCGGTGGTTGGCGATGGTATAGTGGATGTGGCGGGTGTAATGGATGTAACAGATAGGGCGGTCATAGCAAATATAGGGCCTAGCTGCTGAAATGACTAGGGGTAAGGTAGATGCGGGTAGCGCGGAGCTAGAGGGGCCTGACACGGAAGGGGAATGAAAGTTAGGGGGATAAATATGGGCATGCACGGTATATCAATTGACTCGAGGAATCTCGAGTGGACGAGTGGGAAAGGTACAAGCAGTAAGGCCGAGAGTTTTGGTCAAGGATTTGTGTAAACTCCTCATCTCTGGTAGCGATGGAGATAGGTTGGATAGGTTCCATGACTGGTAATAAAATGGAAGGTGGTGAAGAACTAGGTGGGATAAGTTGACAACCGGCATGGAATATAAGGGCATTTGCTTGTCGGCGCATCAACACCATGTGAACAGTACTAACGTGGTAAGACCGCTTTCATAAGCGACACGAAATATAATATACGGTAGGATAAATAGGTGGTGGTAGGTGAATCGGGGTTAACATGTCAGCTGGAAAATGACATAGACTAATTGATGCCGTTAGGGTAAACTGACACCGGTCATAGGTAACCACCACCGCCACAGTGAAAAATGGACAATTGGTTAAAAAACAAGGTATAAGGACAAATTTTCCAGGTATGCCAAATATTGATGAGATTTACCAAGTCAATGGGAATGATAATAGTGATAGGGACTCTAAATATTTGAAGAAGGTGAATAGATGTCCTTTTAGGTAGGTTAACCAAAAGGATAGGGAATCGATGCTTTGGTTTGGTATAACCGATGACGGTCGAGAGGGTAGCGATGACGGTCACTGGACCGACACCGGTCACTGTGAAATTAAAACAGTGATGAAAGAAAAGTGGTTGTGAATTAAAATATGATGTGAAATCAAACCCAGAATTATGAGATGATGATAATATGGTCCAAGAACACTCGGATGAAGTGGAATACACCAACTGAGATGAGGAGCATGCAAAGGGAAATGAAAAATGAAGAACGTGACCTCTCACCTCAAAACGCAAGCCAAGCGAAACACTAAGAAAAATGTGATCCTAAGAGTGCCTTTTCTATTATGTTTGTTTATCTTATGCTATTTAATTACTAACTCATAAACCGTAGAATAGAGTTTTTGGGTGAGGATGGATTCCTACAAAGAAGGAGATCTAAAAGGTGAGGTTTCGGTATGTTATGGCGGGGTGGGCTTTGTTATGAAGTATGACTCGACAGAGCAGCGAGATGGGGATTACCGGCCATCATGAGAAGAGTACATACAAGAAAAAGTGCAATAGCTGAATATTCCTTCAAGTACCTCAAGCTATCCCCGAGAAGAGTTCATATTATAAATCCCATGTGTGCATCTTCATCTCTAGCGTGCCACGCCCATTCAACTCCTCCTCACAAAAAACAACCAGTGCACCCTATTATGGTGGATCAAAGAACCTCCTCCACTAATGAACTATATTAACTTCACTACGAGGAATTCCTCTAGTTCTAGCCGTAAAAATGATATGTCGAATGGTGTGCTCAAAAGTATTCCATACTTTACTGGTGAAAATCAAGTCACCCCTTAGGAGCATATCCAGGGATGTGGAAAACTTATGTTCACTCTACACGATCACACATGACAATGTAGCGATTAGGCTACTTACAACCTCTTTCAAAGGTAAAGTGATTCAATGGTACCAAGGCTTGAGACTTGGATCTATAGCCACATGGGATGAGCTTTGAACAACTCTTTGCAATTATTTTGAAGATAATTCAGACCACCTATCTTTGGTGGAGCAAATGACAAAAATAAGGAGGGTGCCCAACGAGAAGATGACTGATTTCAACATCAAATTTCAGAAGACTTGGGATAGAATCCCTCTTGTGGTAAGACCTACAACCTAACATGATTTTCTATATTATCTAAAGGCATTAAACAATGATATCTCAGTCATGATTCAATCCATGGAGGTAAGACTTTACTAGTTGCTTATAATATTGCAGTAAGGGTAGAAAATAGTCTTATTCAGGAAAGAAAGATAGCTCCTAGACCTCATATGCCCTTGTTCCTAGAAATGTCACAAATGTCCTAGCCTTCATGGCCCCCATTCCTATTCCCGAGAAAAGTGTGTAACCAGATTGCATCAACATTCTAATCTTTAGCGTAGTAAAAAGAAGATGAAGATTTGAAGACCTCGAATAGGAATATTGTCAAACAAGGTCATATCATTAGAGAAATGATAGGCGCAAGCCCATAGAGGTAGTTCTAATCAAGCGCATAGTTAAAGAAATCAGCCTTGGAAAATTCAATATGGAAACTAAAGATACGCACCCCAACAAAAACATAGATGGCATGCTTTGACACATATCTGCCCTTACAAGATGTTTCACCTATGCCCTCTCTTCCAATACCCAATGTAAAGTAGGTGCTTGTTCTAGTTTAGAACAATTTGGCACAGGAGTTTGAATAGTGTTTCCCTTTCAAAATGCCTCATAGTCAATATCATTGTGCTAATGCTACGTGCACGCAATCCTTTATGATCCGAACACTTCATTGTGAGCCTTCAACAAGTTCCCCGAAGAAGAAAACCAAGGAAGACCAAAATATACTCTAGAGGCAAGTTTTATGTTCTTTGTACCTTGAGTACTTATATGAAATCAACCAAGAAAAAAATGATATAAATATACCATGCTCCCAAGTTGTGGACAACACAAGAAACAAGAAGAGAATGTTAGAGTCGGGCGTGCAGTCACAATTCCAAAGAACACAAGCAAACCCTCAAAAGTAGAAAGATGCGGCTAGGGGATCCAGTAGTAAAAGTTATCAAATGCCTATACCTAGGCTCTGCGTAAAGCTCCTCTAGAGGTGGTGTGTTCCCCTCCTTTTGTAGGTTAATCCTTTGCACCAGATAGGGCTCTTTGGTGCAGCCTAGAATCCAATATGAAAACTCAGGCCAGTTGGCACATCACCCAACCTAAGATTAGCATTCACCCAAAGCGCACAAAGGTAACAGTCCCTCTTTAAGTTTCTTATGTAGGATGTTAGTGTGATGAAGATAGAGCATATACATATCCATATATAGCGTAGACATTCCACATGCATAAATAGATCCGGATCTTAGATAATCATAAAGTAAACAATAACTATGATATTTTAACCATACAAGAACCAATTATAGTCATATTTAACACCATTATTCATCCAATATACTCCATTGCATTAACATTGTAAAACTTGGAAGCTTCTTATATTTCAAAATATTACCATAAGTTATGCGTGCATCATATCCCAGATAGCATAACTCTATAATGACTCTCTCTCCTAAACTACACGCTTCACTACTTATTTATAGTTGTGGGGACTTTCCCTTCACCGCTTACACATTTCCCAAAATAGTTCACATGCTTAAAAATAACCATGCACCTTTATAATAACATGCATACATGTAATTGCACTAATAATAGTCATCCTACGATTAATCGAAACTAGTAATCCTCTTACTATCTCAAACTCATGCATGGTGTTTATCAAATGCTTGTTCCCAAAATAGAATTTGTATTTTGTACAAGTCTCCATCCCAATGTGTGCTCCACACGTTATCCCAAAAAATATCCCGCATCCATGAAAATGGATAAGTCCCTAATCATCTTTTCATGTTGCACGTTTCCTTTCCTATCCTTCCGCACCTTCAAATTTTCCTTGTTCATGCACATGAATCTTCTATGTGCCTTCTCCTTATATCAATATGTCTCCTCAACATTACCCCACACTAAAGAATAAGAATTGAAATAATGCAAAGAATCATTGTGCAAAAGAATGAACTTTTAATCGCAACACCTTCCTCTGCAATCGAGAGGATAAACTATAGATATTATATTTTAATCTCAGGCCTCTATTGTGTCCCGAAAGAATCTAGCTAGCCCTAGTCTTCTATGGAATTTACGAGGCAATGGTATCCATCTTGTCCTAAGTAATCTTTTCCTTTTCATTTTGTAATACTTGGACAACATTAGCCATAACATACATCATTCCCTCCAAAAGATCCATTTTCTGCAATATCAGCTTCCCAATCTCATATATTCTTTACTTATGTGGGTCTTGGGCTGCTGACAAGGGCTTCACGCTTTTGTTTTACTAGTGCCAATATTTTTGTGCCCTATTGATTCATCCTTCATGGCCTTAAGAAATTCATTATCTTCAATTATAATTTTGGTTACTGATTATCACTTTTGGTGTTGCACAAATATTCAAATATTGGTATGCTTTTCTCATCTCATCCCTCAAAGTCTGGAGCAATTCCTCATACATTGAAATCTTCCTGACCAAAGAGGCCCTTGCTCTCTCAGTTTCTTGTTCAACATCCTTTGGTGTGGGCATTCTAAGTGGCCCATCTTCCAGCACCAAATCAACTAAGGTGCACACATAATGCATTGCGTAAGGAAACTTATCGGTATCTTTGGTTCCAAATGAGGCCTTACCTTAAGTATGTAATAAAAATATCCTCTTCCATGCTAAAAATTCCTCATTATTTGTTCGTTCTCTTTCCTTCTCTTCTTTTAGGTGCTCTATCTCCACAGTTTTATCCTTGTTATCCTCCATCAATACTCTAATGGTGGCAGCCTTATTAATATTCCTCTGTACACCTCGTAAAAATACCTTAACTAAGGCATTACTAACCTACTCATCGACATGAGAGTGGGATTTATGGTCATGTGCCTGCTTTGGGCTACCTTCTTCACTCTCCTAGATACACAAAACTCTCACATACATAAAAATATGGTTCATCCATGTGAGTCTGCATGGACTAGGATAGTCGTTTCCTCACTCACGTGGTAGCCATATCTAGGTCCATTAGCTCCCACCCAGATAATTCCTTGAGGTCCACTATGCTATAAAACTAGGTGCATACAATTTTGCTTGTGTCCTTAGCATAGCCCATACTTTGCACCACGTAATCTTCACTTCTCCTCATCCTTGGCCCCTTAGAAACTTGAGCACTAAGGTTTGGAGTTAGCCCTTCTCCTTTTTGAGTTGTAATTGTTGTGCTCTCTTTCTCACGCATAATTTCTTCTACTTCTTTCACCCCTTCTTATTCATCTCTCATCTCCTTATCTCAGGCTCCTCCATATCGTTCGATTACATTGGGGTTCCAGGAGCGCTCTCTTCCGACTCCTACACCTCCTCATTAAGCTTAAAATTTATCCTTATCTTCTTCATAGGTGATTCTTTTAGGGGAGATTCGGGTGATCTTCTTACAAGATGTGGCGTTCACATGCCTTGAGTCATGGTCCATCTAAATACCTTTCTAAACCGACACTCTTCGTGGACTGCTTCCACGTCCAAGTCCTCTTCTACTTCTTACGCCTATGGTGGTGTATCGCAGTGCACTCACTCTCTATTTTGTATCACGGGATGCCTCCGGCATCTATGATCCAAGCCTCCACTATCTCGTATGTTCTTATTCTTCCTTGTCTATTTGTATGGGAACTACAGGCTTTGGAGCCGGCACATTCTCTATTGTATGTTTTCCCTTAGATGGCCACAGGGAACATAAATTCATTCTCCACATACTTGTTATTCTCCAACCTAGGCTTGAGCTAAAGATATGTGAGTGTGGCTCCATAGTCCCCAATAGCCAAAATTACGGCTTGATGCTTATGACATCATAAATGAGCCTCTCTGTTTCATCGATTCTAGATCATTTCTTGAATGTTGTGAAAACAAATAATGGTAATGGGCTAGGAGGAATACCTATTGAGATGTTGGTTGTAGGTTGTTGCATGCGTATGACTTCGAATCCATAGGCTGATAATGAGAGCTTCCTTTTTCTTTGGGAGGAACTACCTGAAATGGAACACAAGATGACCAAATAAACGTTAAACAATATATGCAATGGACTGCCTAGCGTGTGCTAGATCCGAGAAGTGTGATACTTCATAGATGGCTATCAATACACTGTTTAAAACAACTTAATGCTGGTAATAAAGTAAATCCTACTGTAGTTAAAATGATTTAGATATCTCATTCATCTACAATAAGCAAATTCATTCATAACAAGCTAGGCTATCATTGAATCTGAAGGTCAAGGTCACTGTTAGGGTACTAGTACTGGTCAGGGTAAGGTTTTGGGTAGTTTAGGCTATTTGGTGGAGGTTTTGGCTTTGATCTCGGGTTTACGGTAAAGACACATGGGCGATGTCGGTTTAGGTTAATGGTGACAGATTATGGGTGACCGGCATCGGTATGGTCGAGTATAGGAAAATCAATAAAACTTAGTTGGGTGATAGATCTAGGGTTAAATGAAGATAGAAGGGAAATGGCAAGAATCATATGGATCCTGGATATGCACAGGAATGATGAAAGTCTAGATATGGACAGTTTAATGGTGTGGGTAAAGAAGTTGTTAAGCTTGCATGGAGATAAAGTTGTGGGAATGGAAATGGAAGCAGAAACTAATAACAAATGTAAAAGGATCTACTCAAATGACAAGGAACCAATGTAGGTTAACAAACTTACTATTTGTATGAGCTTGATGCCTGGTTAGTAATGGTGGGTGATCAAATGAACTTGGTGTAGTGCTAGTGCTTCCTTGGATGCTCCCGTGAAGGTAGGTGGCTGTGTGATTGCTTCGGGTATTGGCTATGGGTGTTCTGATGCTTGTACGAATGTTGGTTCTACTTGCATGTAGCTCTGGTTTCGTCACTTGTTCTCAGAAGATGTCTCTCTCTCTCTCAAAAATGTGCCAACCTTGAAATAAGGTTGATTTGGGGTTAAATGGTAACAAACGTGATTCCGGATTAACTAGGGTGGTTAAGGGTAACCGACGTCGGTTAGGCGGGATTTCCTAGGTTTACTAAACTGGGAAGATCCCCTTGATTTTCTAGGATCTTGTTTTGTTTACTCCACGGATTAGATTGGAAGCTTCTAACTCGGGAATGTGGTTAGAGGGAATGTAGGCATTGATTTTTAGGGTTTTGGGTAGGTCTTAGTTAGTTATGGCAACTTACTAAGAATAGGTCTTAGGATGAGGTGGCTAGATGAGGTGTCTAGGTGAGGTGGATATGTGGGCATTATCTCAATTAGGATATTTAAATAATAAATATGGTGAGGATATTGAATTAATTTAATTTAAATAATTAAATTAATATTATAGTGGGCTAAAGGGGCCATGGCTAGGTGGATGTGTTCAAGGTGTTTATTTGTCGAGGGACCTAATTTTTCTATCTACACTCTCAATGTAGGCATTCCATCCTAGATATACATATGTTTTCTTGAGAGTATGGTTGTCACAATCTACCTTTTCCGCGTTGAAGTTCAGCCAAGGTGGCGCACATCATTAAATCTATGAAATGAAGCGTGGAAGTAGTGCGTTGTGAATGGATAAGGCAATTTACACCATGGAATCCATGTCCCATCCTTCATAGCAAACTACGCGATGTAGAAATGTTGATACACCGCAAACCGATATCTTGCCTACTACCGATGGAAACTCCTCCGGAATGCGCCATTCTTCTTCAAACGTCATGAAAAGTCGATCATACCACATTTCCAACCTTTTCTTAATTGTACCACTCATTGACCCTTCACACAAATATTTCTCAAACCTCTCCACGAGGGACTTCTTCTCCATGGGATATTCCCAAAATTTGTTCTTGACCCATCGGGCAATTCAATTTCTACAAAGACAAGAGATAAGATAATAGTACCAAAACTTATCTTTTCACCTGTGCACACTTCCTCAATGATAGTTTTTGCAATATAGCCATCCAAGTTGTATATTTCTCCCTCTGTCATCTTCTTTGCAATGTGTAGCCACATTGTGTTTACCTGCGACCATCTCTCTTGATCATATATCTTTGTGAATGAGATCGCAGATTGTTTGTACTATAGGAAACTTCTTCAACTTATATATTTCCATTCCTCACAGACCTTTGAAGTATCATAACTCCTTGTTGGTGGCTTTAACAGATTTGCCTTATCAGTTAGATCACTTAAGATATATGTCCCTGTGCCCTTCAGTCCTGTCAATGTGGCAATCATAGCTATTGTGATCCTTACTCTTCGTCTAGCAAAATAGAAAAAGCTTTCATGGACTATGCTCATCAACCATTGGTATAAAGCCTCTAGTTTTCCAAAATAAGGGATTTCATACAACTAATAGACTCCTACCTTCTTCAATAAATTCTCTCCAGCATCATCATACACTGGCATATTGTCTACCATGGGTTTGTTGGTCTTTTTGTTTAACAATGCATCTAGTTCTCCTTTGTTTTTGGTGGTGCAATGGTTGTAATCACTTATCTTACATCATCGAATATGTGAATCCCAATCTCTACTGACTATTACTCCTTCTAGCTATTACATCTTTGAAAAATTTCTCTCGACAGCAACCTCGACCTCCACTTCCACTTTTTTCTTTCGTTTTGTGCCTGTTCTGCTTTCTTAAATGCCATTGTCAAAATCGTGCCTTTTACCTTATGTATCGATTAAACTCAAACTCTAGGTCAAATCTATGTGCCCTATCTCCTTCTCAACGCTTTTTCTTCACTTAAACCCTTCACCAATGGGAATGAAATATTTTTCCACCCAACAATCTGCTTTCCACGTCTAGTTTCACAACTCTCTGCACCTCAAAATGGTTCCCTTGGCTTGGTCACACTTAACTTTCTCGAATACTTGTGATAGAAAAGGTAAAAATGAACCCACATCATGTCCTTATATAGATTTTCAAAAATTTAGTGCATTTATTACTCCACCTACCAACAATCCTCTCATTAATTGACCATTTTCACAATTTCCACGTGGTACATCTTCGCGCCCACTATAACCTTCTAGCACACCTTCCTACCTTCTAGCTACAAACTTCTCTTCCACATGATTCCATGCACTAAGTACCTCACCACTGCACCTTCCCCTAGTAGTTTCCATGGTCGTTGTTTACCTCACATTATATTGTTCCTTCATTTATCTCCATCTATGGTCATCTTTAGAACAATCTCCTTTCTAACAAAGATTTTCCAAACTTAAATAGCACCTTCAATGTTTTTTCTCATGTATACCCAATTGTGAATAAAAAATAACAACCACCCCACACCAATGGTATGTGTAGTCATTTGCACAAAAAAATACTTTAGTTTGTAATTATCTTCCAACACATAAACACGTTTATTACAAAAACACCAAACTAAATTGACAAAGCATAGTATGACAAAGAGAGAAATACATTAAAAGGAATACATAAAGGGAAACCTATTCTAAATGGGAACATTGCCTTATTACAAACACCAAGAAGACTTATGTGTAGTAGGGCTTCAACTTATTGCCATTGAAGTAATTGGGTAACTATATTTCATCAAGCGCCTCTAACCGGAAAGTGCCTGATTCAAGTATATGAGTGATAACATATGGTCCCACCCAATGCACTTTAAGCTTACCTAGATGGCACATAAACTTAGAATCATAAAGAAGCACCATCTTTCCAACCTTAATCTTCTTGTCCTTGATGTGCCTGTCATGTCATGCCTTCTGTCTAACCTTTTCCTTCTTCGACTCCAATGTGCTATGACGCACCTCTCATCCAACTATATCAACTTGCCCATTCTTTCTTCTAATCATTTCTCATTAGCTAGACCTCTTGCGCATGTAATACGAAAAGAAGGTAACATGAATTCCATAGGAATAACCGCTTCTGTGTAAAAAACCAACAGAAAGGGTATGGCCTTATTCAACCTCTTGTAGGTTATTCTGTACACCCAAAGTATAGAAGAAACTTTATCATCCCAATCTTTCCTTCCAACATAATTTTTTTTTGTCAAAGTCTCGGCTCAATATCTTGTTGAAGGCCTCGCGGTTCCATTTTCTTAAGGGTGATAAGGTGTAGCTTGTGGTGCACAACAATAAAATCATCTAATAATATCCTAATTATCTCATTCAAAAAGTGTTTACCCCTATCACTTGTCAAGCTCAGTGGACATCCATACCTAGTAAGAACATTTTCCCATATGAACCTAGCTATTGTAGCTACTGTACAATCCTTTATAGGTGTTGCTTCTGCCCACCTTGTAAGATAATTTGTGTAAGTGATGATATAGTGCAATCCATTTCTACGCATGGCTAGTAAAATAGGACCCACAAAATATATATCCCATTTCTCGAATGGCTCTGCACTAGGAATAGGTCTTAAAGGCATTTCATTTCTTCTCCCATGTTTACTAAGGTGCTAAAAGTGATCACATGCCTTACAATATGATTTATAATCCTTGTATAGGCTCTCCCACCATAATCCAGTGAGTAGAATCTTGCACGTGGTGGTCTCACTTGTATAATGCCCACCTATAATACCACCATGAGCCTCTTCCATGATATCTGTGCACTCATGTTCCAAAGACACACCGGTGTAATACATCATCTTAGCCTAGTTTGTATACATCACCACTAATCAACATAAAGGGTGTGTACATGCCAAAATTGGGTCACATGCTCCTTGACCCTTCATTAAATAATCAACTTGAACACACTCACCTAACCATGGCCCCTTACACCCCACACTAATATTAATTTAATTAATTTAATTAAATTAATCCATGTCCTCACAATATTTATTATTTAATTAATTATCCTAATTAAGATAATTCACACACCACCACCTCACCTATACACCTCACCTAGCCACCTCACCCTAAGTCTATTCGTAGTATGTTGCCATAACTAACTAATACTTAACTAAACCCTAAAAATCAAAAGCCTACATTCCCTCTAACCACATTCCCGCATAAGAGAAGGTAACTCCCGATCTTTCCGAATAAATAGAGAAATCTGGTGGAAATCATTGCCATGATCTCCCATTTTTAGTAAACCTAGGGAATTCTACTCTAACCGACACCGGTCACCCCTAAACTAACGTCGGTCAACCTAGAACTGTCATCGGTCACCTTTTATTCCCTTTGGTAACCTTATTTTGAGGTTGGCACATTTCTAAGAGCAAGAAAAGAAATTTAAAAAGCGTATGCAAGCAAGACAAATAACTTTTTATGCATCTATACATCCAGAGCTATCACTAGCATCAATCAGAGAACCATCACATTCACGGGAGTACTCCAGGAAAGCACCACTACATGACCATACATGTATTCTCTGATCAACCACCTCCACCACTCAGCCATCAAATCCTTAACACATTAAATACGACCTAATTATTATAGTTTATTTCAATTAGTAATCTTTATTACTCCTGTTATTAATCTATTCTTTGCATGCTTATTGCTTCATCACCCACTTGATTTTAAACCCAAAGATCCCTTCACCCACATCACCAAATCACCTATTCTCACCTATTGTATACTTGAGCATACCTGAGATCTCCGCAAACCCCCCATTCACTCACCCAAACTTTCAACATCACATCACCCCTACCATTTAACCTATTTTGAGTTTATTTCACCCCAACCATACTGACGTCGGTTACCAATAACCGTCATCAGTTCTACATAAACCGGCATCGAGTCACTTTTAGCTGGTGTTGGTCTCTGTGTTTTACACCTTGACCAAGAACAGACCTAACAACCACCCTACCAGTTAACCTAAATAACCCAAAATCTGACCCTGACCAGTCCCAGAACCTTGACAGACCCCTCACCTCTCAGATCCAACTATAGCCTAACCTGTTGTGATTGGATTTGCTTATTGTATTTGAATGAGATACCTAAATCATATCAACTACAGTAGGACCTTGTTTATTTCTCACATTAGCTTGTTTTAAACAATGGATTGACATCATCTAGGAAGTATCACACTTCCTAGAACTAGCATACACTAGGCATTCCACTATCGTATATCATTTAACTATATTTTTGTGGTCTTGTTTTCTATTACAGGTAGTTCCTCCTAGCCAAAAGTAAGCTCTCACATTCATTGTGGATCAAGAAGTCATAATGTGTGCAATAACCATCAACCGACCAGCACTAAATAGGTATTCCTCCTTGGCCCTTACCCTTATCTGTTTTGTCATTTTGAAAAGGTAAAGAAAAAGGTGAAATAGGGTGTCGCGTGAATTATAATTTATTTCTTCTCTTAAGGATTTCATTCCTTTTAGCGCCATACATGTGCATAAAAATATAGCAATATCCTATGATTACGAAGGTGTGTGATTTAACTTGTATAACTATGCATCTAGAATTTTATATTCAATTGTCATGCATCCTCCCCTAACCGAATCCCCGATAAGTGGTTTGGGCCATAATTAATTTTACCTTCTCCAAGTTGAGCTCGGAGGTGTCCACATGTACGTGAAATGGTTGGTTCTATGAAGGAAAACACTGAGAATAGTCGCTTGCATAAGTCCCTCCTTTAATTCCTCAAATGTGCACTATTGTGGTTCTCCCCATAGAACATCCCATTTCCTTTTAGTAACTCTTACGGTGGTGCAAAAATCTTTGCATATCCTTTGCTAAATTTTTATAATACCCTATGTAACCCAAGAACTGCACACCTCACTCGACTAGTAGGCTCTTGAGGCCAACAATAAGCGCACCTTAGTTGGATCCACTAACAAACCTTCCTTGCAGATGATGTGCCCTAACAAAGTGCCAAAAGGTGTAGAAAACACACACTTCTTAATGTTTAAAGAGATGCTTAATTGTCTACATCTTTCAAACATCAAGCGTAAGTTGCCACATGATCCTTAAAAATTCCATGCCTTTGTCCAATCATCTAAGTAAACCTGCAAGAAGTTGTGAATAAAATCTGGAATGCTTGAACAACTATGCACGAAAATATGGAAGGCATATTTTTCAAACCAAAGGGCATCATAGTATATGCAAAAATTCCCCATTCAGTGGTGAAATTCATTTTCTCTTGATCCTCCTATGCAATTATAACTTTGATGATACCTAGAGAATCCATCTGTAAAAGAATAAACTTCATGCCTTGTAATGCCTTTTAATATTTCCTCTGTGAAAGATGTTGGAAAAGGATCAATCACACATGCAACATTCAGTTCCTTGTAATCCACACAAATCCTAATTTGAACATCTTTCTTTATACTAATTACCATGGGGCTAACCCACTTTGATTACTCTAGAGGCTTGATGATTCCAGATTTCAACATTTTATCAATTTCTTCCTTAACTTTTACAAGCTAGGGTTCATACTTGTAAGATCTCTTTCGACTAGGCGCATACCATCCTTTAGCTTAATTTTCATCTCTCCTAATGACTCATGCACTCCTTTTAACTCATGGTAGCCCCTAGGAAATAAGTCCTAAAAATCTCGTAGTAACTCAATTATTTTTGCTACTTCAGAATTAGACCAATAATCCTCAATTATTTCCTCCTTAGGTTTGAGAATTCATTTCAATGTTTACTTTCTTTGTCTTCATAGGTTCATGATAAACGCGCACATTTTTATCCACACTATCTAACACCTCGCGCGTACCTATTGAATGATCTATATCTAGATTTTCTACTTCTTCATCATCCACTATATAGACCATATTTCCTTTTTCTTTCTCAAAGCAAGTGTGCTTAAGTAGTGTGGCATCTGTCTCTTCTATTTCATCAAAACATACTCCCAGAATCGCCTCACCAAACAAATCCTAAATGATTTCTTCACATTTGCCTTTGTCTCCCATAGTTAAATGATTTATCACACTTAATGCCTCTTCTAATGAAGGTTTAGTACGAAGTAATCAAAATTCTGAACCATTCCTACAATCAAATCCTACCAATTTCCAATCTCTCTATGTAGCTCTGCATAAACATACCAAGCGTGTGCACATCCTTGTAAAGTGGAATAAAGTTTGTGCACCCACAGTGAAGGTGGTAAATCTTCCACCCCTCTGTCTATAGTCTCTCACACTATTGAACATGGTGTTGAATAGGTTGATTACCATGATATATGCAAATTTGAGTAGGCGTATTGTTCCTTAAAAACCAAGTAATTAAAGAAATTATAACTTCATTCCATTCTATAGGATTATCCCTGTGAACTACCAACCAGTACGTTGTTGTCCCATGTAGGGTATATGCTAATATATTTCTTTTTTCAACTTGATCTTTCCATTGTTCCTCTAAGGCACGCATGAATACTTAGGGTTTCCTTCTCTAATGTACCGACGTACATATTTGTTACCTATCCTCTGAATACAACAAGATTTGATTCTCCATGCAAATGTGCTTCTTACTTTGCACCCAACCATCTCATAAGTGCCATGTGCCCAATTGTCACAAGTAATGATTTTAGTATCACTAATAGATTGTGCATCTTCCCACTGAAGGATTCCTTCCTTAGATGGATCAAGAACCGCCGGGTCCCGAATGACGCGCAAATAATTTCTATTCGAGTCTTCCTCACTCAAAGGTTTAACATAAGGTGCATATTTAGAATCTATTAAAGGGATGATAACTCTTTCTTCATTGTTCTAAAAAATTATATATCCCTTATTGACTGTAGATCAGAATTATTTGTATAGCACCAAGGGTGCCCAAGTAAATCTGGGAAGTTGTCTACTTCTACAAATGATAAAACCTCAAAGTCCCCAGTAAACTTGGCCCCTTGTATAGTAATGGATGCATATTTTAAAACTCCAATGGGAGTGTCCTTATTTCGGTTAGCCATAAACAACACATTACAGGATGGATACAATGGAGGTCTCCCCATCTATACCCATGCATCTAAACTAAGCACATTCACTTCGAGCATGTGTCAATCAATATATTACTCAAGATTCATCCATCCTTAGAGTGATCTCCTTGTCATAATCCAAGTTGTGAGGGGGAAAATTAGCATGTAGGATCGACGTCTATTCTCAAGACCTTCATGTGGAGTGTTCCCCTTTAGCCTATTCCTAGTAATGGAGTGATATTCTCCTAGCGCAAAATTTTACATACCTCCTTCAAGTCATTAAAGATTTATGTTGCCTTATTTTGTTCCATCTTCCGTGATTGCTCTTTTAAACATTGTATTTCACCTTGAAGATTTCTGAGTACCTCCATGGTTTCCTAATAAACCTCCTTATGATGCACAGTATCTAGGTACCTTGCATGCAAAACTTCCTCCTTCGTGATGGTAGGCTTTTGTTGTAACACTTATCTGGCATGTGCAGCTTTAGCACGTGTAGTAATATTCACGGGTAATACCTCAAGTTCCGGTGCCAACTTTGGCATCCACTAATTTTCCACAACGCGTTGTATTCTAACCATCCATGCACCCTTTTTCTCCTGCTTATGCTACTTGCTAAGATGCTCATATAGGTTCAGGCATTACTCATAGCTATGATTCTTCCCACAAAAAGAACAAGTAATATTCTAAGGAAATTCGTGCCTATAGTGGTAAGGAGACCCGGATCTAAAACACATTTCGTGAGGAAATTCACCTTGTCCACCACCACGGTATCAGCCTTCGAATCCACCATGGTATCCTCGACCTCTACCACGACCTCCTTCAAAGCGCCCCTTATTATGATCATAGTGTGCTTGCAGAGTGTGATCACACCCATGATGCTCACTTTTACCTTTAGAGCTTTTGGATACCCATGTCTGTCACATTCCAATATCTATACCATCATGGATCTGACCAATCAACCCACGAGTCCTCTATATCATGAGTTGAGGACCGAAAATTTTACAATAGCAAGATGCATTCTTCCTTATCACGCATTGTAGTAATGGGCAGCGGCTGGCCTCATGGTCCAAATGACATATCTCACAATCTAGCAATAATGAACACACTTGATCTCACGAGAGAACTATCCTTAGTTTTCCCTTCCACTTCACAATCTATACACAAAATCTCAGTGTGCGTCTCATGTGCTAAATTTTTCGATAGTTTCTCCACCTGTTTTTCCATAGCTGCAATTTGTGCTTCGCTAGGAATGGGCCTACTCTAGTGTTTATACTTCCAATGGCCTCGGTGCAAAAGTTGCTTCTAGTGCTTTGTGTGGGTCCGTATATGTCTTATGTGATAGCGGCCTCCTAAATGGTGTGATCAAACCCCCAACAAACCACTTTGCGTGTTGGCTTGCATGAATATCATAAGAAATATTAGACAACAATGTTTTGAAATGGGCATCATACTCTCGAACACTCTCAGTAATGCCCTACTTAATATCCTTGAGCATGGTTATACTCTTATGCTCAAACTAAGGTATATAAAACTCCTCAAGGAAGGCATCTCACGGTCTTTGCATAATCTATGCAAGTCTATTTAGGTCAAACTTCTTGTACCAAATGTGTGCACGTCCTTGTAATGTTTTGGAAAAATGACTAGCCTTGCACTCAAAGTCATATTCCCTTTTGTGCACCATAGTATCTCACACGTGCACATGTTCAACAACATCCTCTATGCCCCATATACTCTGGAAGATGAAGATACATCTCCATGTAAATATTCTAGGGTTGGTGCAGACCCTGCCCACCCGATCCGAACCTCCAAAGGTGTTACCTCTTCCTTCAGAACCACCTAATCCACCAGAACTAGAGCCACCTATACCCCCTGATCCTCCACCTATAGCTGAAAGTGGACCAAAAGATGTTATTACATGTGTCCCAATAGTAGTACTAAACTAAACTCCTACATTCTGCAAAGTGGTACTACTCCCATAAGTGAGTCCAAAATTTTCCACGCTCAAATTCTATGCTAATGATGTTCCGAAAAGGTACCTCTAAATAACAACAAAGACGTTTTCCCTTCCATAGATGTACTTTCTATTTGACTTACTCCTGCTTTCCTACTTTGCCCAAACAAGCTTGTTGACTACTAGTTGTACTAGATGCTTTGTAAAAACCAAGCGCAAGTGATAGGTGGCTATGTAGATTCGATGTGCACTCACGGCCCATGTCGTCTCTACTAGCACACTCCAATGTGAGGCTGAGGAGGGTTCCCTATCATGCTTTCCCAAATGGGGAGTTCCAAATGCTCTGGCTCCATGCCTTCTGTGTGAGCTCTAAATCCTTCATGATCCATCTCTCTCCTTAACACCATCCACTCTACAATATCATGCTAATTCTCTATCTCCCTCTCACGTGCCTCATTATAATTAAGCCGATTTATTCTCTCTACCTTTACTGCTGATAGGTCCGCCATCATTCAACAATCCTGCTCTTACCCCCACATGTGGTGCGGTTTAGCTAGTCATCGAGTTTTTCTTCCAAGTTCGGGTTACCATCAAGATCTTGATCGCGGTGGAATGCCTTGCAAATAAGTTCCCCTAGGATAATGTAAAAACTATAACTCAAATTACCTCTGGGAAAGAATTAGTGGAAATTGAGTACTCTAAAATATAGATGTTTAAAACACCACGGAACCAAATATTCATAGTGCACGTCCAAATCGATCAACATTATAAAGGGCGATATTCTTCTATGTCCGAGAAAAGTGTGCGATACCTCCAATTCCTTTTAGATGCATAAACAACTAGCCACACGTACAGTTATATCGGGAAGATAGAAAATAAGCTCTCATACAAAAATCATCTGATTTTGCTCTACCCACGCACGTGTGTCAAACTCATATCCACCGTTGAAATTTTGTGTGTACTCTTCTTCCGGATCTTTTATCCACTCCTCAACACTTTTCAAAGTCAACCGGTATGTCTTAATTGCAAACCATCATGAAAATAACTAAAAATAGGTCTCAAAAATAGAACCAATGATGCAGCCTAGAATCCACTATGAAAACCCAAGCACATTGGCACATCACCCAACCTAAGCTGAGTGCTCACCCAAAGCACGTAAAGGTACCAGGTCCCTCTTTAGAGTTGATTGTGCAGGATGTTTATGTGATGAAGATGGAGCATATACATATCCATAAAAAAGCATAGACATTCCACATGCAAAACCAGATCCAGATCTTAGATAATCATGAATTAAACAATAACTATGATAATTTTAACCATACAAGAACCCGATTCTGATCATGTTTAACACCATTATCCATCTAATACACTCCATTGCATTAACATTGTAAAACTTAGAAGCTTCTTACATTACAAAAATATTACCATAAGTTATGCGCACATCAAATCTAACAACATAACTCTACGTGACTCTCTCTCCCTAAACTACACAGTTCACTACTTATTTATAGGGATGGGGAATTTCCCTTCACCACTTGCACACTTCCCAAAATAGGCCACATGCTTAAAAATAGCCATGCACCTTTACAATAACATGCACACATGTAAGTGCACTAATAATAGTCATCCAGTAGCAATACTCTTATTATCTCAAACTCATGTATGACACTTATAAAATGCTCATTCCCAAAACAGAATTTTTGTGTCACACAAGTCTCCATCCCGATGTGTACTCCACATGCTATCCCCAAAAATAACCCGCATCCATGAAAATGGCAAAGTCCCAAATCAGCTTGTCCCGACGTGTTTCTTTTCCTATCCTTTCGCGCCTTCAAATATTCCTTATTCCCATACATGAATCTTATATGTACCTTCTCCTTAGATCAATATGTCTACTCAAAGACTCTTTCCCTGCACCAATTATTTTGTTGTACCCCAAATGCACAAAACAATGGGTTTTCCATTCAACATTGTGGACCAGATGAAAAGGAAAAATATAATTGTCACAATGTGGGATTCTCTAACCATTCCATCTCAACAAGATCTACTACATGAGGCCCTATCCCAACTTCCACACGCTGATCCAACTATTCACAAACCATGTACTTCTATCATCATCTACCAAGAAGAGGATAAGTAAGTGAGTAAAGTTGTTAAAACCCCATCCTTCTATATGTATTTGATTATAGGCAAACATCTTGTTCATAATTGCATGATATACTCGGGTGCTAGCACTTTTTTATGCCCAAGAAGATAGCTGATGTCTTAGGTCTTAAGTATAGCCCCTTGACAAAAGGAGTCATGTAACTTGATGGCTCAATTATTACTACCTTAGGAATCATCAAGGATCTTGAGTTAACTCTTCATGCATGTCAAAGTCTTACCATAACTCAAGATGTGTCTATCATTGACCTACCTCCTTTGTTTTCCATATTCCTATCAAGAGAATTTACTTTGCAAAAGTGGGTGGTTACTTGTATTCTGATTAGTCTCATATGTTACTCAAGACAAGGTATGGTTCCCGGTTTACTATACAATTTGAACCACTATTTTCCTATCATGTAGAGTCATATATCCCATCCCCTCTCCAAGCCAACTGTTTAATCCAAGAAGAACAAGCTTTTGTTCTGAAGAGTATCCTCTTCCACCTTCCATTCCTGGTCTAGTAATTGATGAGTGGGCGAAGAGGCACCATAAATTTCACCCATATGCCAAAGAAATAGAATCTTATGAAACTAGGCTCTGTACTTACTGCATTCTCGAAGAAGAATCTATGTTGTTGTGTACGCTCAAACAAAGTGAACAAAACCCTAGTCTATGGAGGTTATACTTTGATGGATCAAGAAGTAGAAATGGCATGCAAGCAAGAGTCATTCTCATTTCCCCTAAGGATGATAAATTCTTATTCACTCATAGGTTGCAGTTTACATGTTCCAAAAATGTGGCAGAGTATGAGGTACTAGTGCATGGTGCCTTTTTGCTAAAAGGAAGAATATTAAGGTGTTATAGATCTTTGGGGACACAAAATTGGTTATCCACTAGGTTACCAACAAATTCTAGGCAAAGAATAAGATTCTCCAATCTTATAAGCATAGATTTTGGGACCTCCTTGAGAGCTTTGATGCTCTAAATCTACAGGTGATACATCATAAAATGAACAAGGAAGATGATCAAATGGTCACACTTGGTTCAGAATTCTCTCTTGCTGAGGAATTTGTCAAAGGAAATACTCAACACATTAAGATGGTGATCAGACCATCCATTCCAGACAATAAAACCAGCTAACAAGTGTTTGACAAGTGACACGCAGATCATCCAATTCATCCAAAATGAAGTTGAATTCTCATCAAGCATGCAAGTTGACTTGCTTGAAAAATATGGGGAAACAAGTGATTTGTATTAATTCAAACAAGTTACCTAGAGGATTGGTCACATTAGAGAAAATGTTCAGCCTTGATGATGAGTTTAAGGGTGAAGAAAAATGTATATGCGCCATGCAAGAAGACTGCTCCCCAGTCACTATTACACTTGGAAAAGAATTATTGCTCAGTAAGTCTTGCATGCATGATGAAAAGTAGGCCTTTATCTCTCTCTATCAAAAATATAGTGATATCTTCTCATGGGAGTATGAAGACCTCAAAGGTTTTGATCAAAGTGTTTCCCAACACTCCATTTACTTTGATCTGGTATCAATCTCATGTCGGACAAAAGTAGTGACCAAATCGATCCAAAGATAGATCTCCTCATGAGAAAGGAATTGTCCAAACTCATTGAGGCAAAAATATTTTTCCCATCAATTACTCTACGGGTCGTGAATCTAGTTCCAATGTGTAAGAAGAATGGTTAAATCAGACTCTATGTTGATTTTAGATATTTGAACAAGGAATCTCAAAAGGATCATTATCCTTTGCCTTGATGGAGCAAATTGTGTAGATTGTGGCGGTGCACAGAGATTATCAATGTTAGATGGGCATTCAAGTTTCAATAAGATCCTGGTCAAGGAAGAGGATCAATTCAAAATAACATTTACAACCAAGTGAGGAATGTATGCATATCAAAAATAGCCTTTGGTCTTTCAAAGGCAGGCACAACATTTTAGCAAGCCATGGATATTGCCCTCAAATGTTACATCAATGAGTTCATATTGGTCTACCTGGATGACATCATTGTCTTCTCAAAGAAAAGCATGGATCATATGGTGCACCTGGAGAAATTCTTTGAGAGATGCAAAAGGTATGGGGTGTCTCTTAACCCCAAGAAGTGCAATTTTTTTCGTGGCACGGGGAAAGCTTTTAGGCCATGTGGTCTCAAAGGATGGCATCATAATTGATCCTAAGTATTTTTCAGCCATCCTAGCTCTTTCCTTGCTAGCACACAAGAAAGCGTTATAGACCTTCCTTGGAAAGATCAATTTCGTTAGGTTTTTTATCCCTAACTTTGTAGGAATGATTCAACCCATTAACTTGATGCTTAAGAAGGACATAACCTTCAAGTGGACAGCAAAAGGAAGAGAAAGATTCAACAAAATCAAGCAAGAAATTACTTGTGCACCAACACTCATCAACCTGATTATTCCAAGGATTTCATCCTTTATGCTTATGGCATTGATGTGGGTGTTAATGCGAGTGTTTCTACTCTCCTAACACAAGAAAATGAACAAGGGATGGAACAACCAGTGGATTTCTTTAGCTAGACAATAAAGGATTATGAATTAAAATATAATCACACTGAGAAACAAGTATTTTCCATCATGCGTGCGCTTAAGGAATTCAAAATCATGCTCACCATGAATCATATTAAGGTGTTAGTCTCCCACTCTTCTGTTAGAGACTTCATCATGGGAGTAGAAATCAGTGAAAAGAGAGCACGATGGGTGACCAAAATCATGGAATATGATGTGACCATCAAGGCCACAAAATTGGTACGAAGCAGCATGCTTTGCAGGGTAGATTGCTGATGATGCACAAAATGAGCACGGGCTTCATTGTTTTCCGGATGAGGATCTCCTCGTGTGCAAAATTTGAACAAAATATAGATCTGGCGTGTGGTGAATGAAGGACATGATCACATTCCTTTCCAAGGGCACATACCCTCCCGATTTAGACAAAGCAAAGAGAATACATATGAGGCTACAATATATCCCTTATGTTTTGATTGATGGACTTATCTTCAAGAAGAATCTTAATGGCGTGTTGTTAATATGTATCAATGGTGCGTAGACTGAAAAAGTGTTAGCAAAATTTCACAATGGATTCTCTAGTGGACACTTCTCTACCAAAAATACAACAATGAAGATCATAATGATAGGTATCTTTTGGCCTACTCTATTTGCATATGCACACAAGTGGGTCATAAAATTCAAGGAATGCACTTTCTTTGCAAGAAAGAAAAAATTAGCAACGCTTCCCCTCTAACCAATCCAAATGGATCAGCATTTTGTAAAATGGGGTCTTGACTTCATAGACATGATCAATCTACCTTCAAGCGCTAGACACAAGTGGTTGTTGAAAGCTACAGACTACTTCACCAGATGGACATAATATGCCGCACTCAAGGAATCAACCAAGTCAATCATCCTTAACTTTCTCGAAGGTATAGTCACAAGGTTTGGCATTCCTCAAACCATTATCTCTGATAATGAAAAATCCTTCCTTGGGACCAAAATCACTTGATTGGGCTCTAAATCTAGGCATTTATCTGAAAACCTCTTCCAACTATTACCCTCAAAGCAATGGTCTGGCAGATTCAACAAATAAGAACCTAATCAGGATCACGAAGCGCACAATGAACATCAACCAAAGACAGTGGCATACAAAGGTCTTGTGTGCACTCTGGGAAGATAGAATCACAATTAAAAAGGCAATATGAAATTTTCCTTACAAGGTTGTCTATGGCAAGGAGGCTACCCTTCCTTTGATGCTGCAATTCAACTCATTGGAGCTTGCCCAATAACTAGAATTCAAAGGCGCAGACCAAAGAGAAATTAGAATGTCAGAGCTAGTTAATCTTGAAGAGTTAAGGAACTCTGTCATGACCAAGCTAGAACAACATCAGCAAGCAACAAAGAAATGGTTTGATAGAAAGGCCAGGCCTCTAAATTTTAGAGTTTGGGACTTGGTTTTGAAATGGGATGATGACATAGCTAAACTAGGGCACCATTCAAATTTTGATGCACTTTGGAGTGGCCCATACATCATCAATTTGTACAAAGAGGCTAACTCTTTCAAGATAACTCATCTTGATGGAGGCGTGCTACAAATCCCAGTAAATGGGAACTATCTCAAACCATTTTATTAAGTTTTTGCATCATTTTATATATATTAGAGTAGTTTGAATTCCTCTAAGTGCGTTGCATACACATTGTTTGTTTATACATAGTTCTTTCTTCCCATGTGCTTCCCAGTGCACACTCTTCTTTTTCTTCCAAGAGGCTAGTCTTCTTTCAATAGTTTGCGGATTCGAGAATAGAGTCAAGAAATGATACTTCAAATGAATTTAGGGACAATTCTTAAAAGTCACAAAAGTTTCATGATTACATAGTAGAATCCATACCCAATGGATTATTTAGGCTACTAATCTCCTTCATCTAGTAGGCAGATGGCCCCAAAAGTCACCAAAAATGTTATCTAAATAACTCTCCTAGTTATTTGGGTAACTTGTATACATATTTTGGCTCTGAGTTATTCATTGAAAGGTTTTGCATGCTCAAGTTCACTTGTCACATTCCCTTGGTTGTAGATTCCTCGCGCGCCTCCCTTCTTTTCCCCTCACATGCTTCCATTTCTCCCCTTTTTCATCTCTCTTTTCCTCTTTATTCCACTCTCACCTTGTGCACATCTCCTGCACATCCACCTTCTTCTAGAATCTATTCACCATGTGCACACGCACCTTGATGACTAAGTCCTTGGTTTTCCTCATGTGCGTCACATGCGCCTTCCTCTACCTTCTTCCATGTGCATATATTTGTACCCTCCTTTGCGCCTTTCTATGCCACATCATTCTCTGACATGATTGAGTGTACCACACACAACCAGTCAAAGTGTACCAATAAGGTCCCAAATCCTTACAATGAAACAATGAGTGACATGTGGTAGAAATGACAAGAAAATTTACACAATTGGTTGTCCTTCCAACCAATGCATACACGCCATGTGTGTCTTGTGTGTACAGAGACGACTCTAAAAACTTCGATAACCATATCTTTTGCTACAAAGCTCACGATCGGCAAGTGCCTAGTCTCAATCAATAGCTGCTAACACATGCTACAATGCTAGACATTCAAATTCAAATTCTTGGTGGATTTGGTATGTGAGAAATGGGAAAAATAAATTTTTAAACACTAATAAGCAAATATAATTTCTCTAATAACCTGATTTGATCGATTCACCCTCCTTCCTTCTTCAACATGCCAAATATACTTGGGGAGGTGCATTGGATAGATTTCCAGGAGGATTTACAGGCATTGAATGCTTCTTGTTGGTGGTTTCATTTCGAATTTGGGTTTTCCCTCCTCCTTCTCTTCTTCTTCCATCTATTCATTTATAAATGTAAGAGCTAGGCTCATTTGCTATGTTGGACACATTGGATCCTTATGTACTTTCCTAAGGACTTCATATTTTATGTATTTTAAGTTGTAGACCTCTAGATCTAGCTCTTACATGTGGTTATCATCCTCTTTCACTATTATAACAACTCTGTGCATTTATGGAAGTAATAGAAGCATAGTTTTGAGATTATTCTCTGTCTTAACATGTTTTCATTTCTTTTTATTACCTTTTTATTTGCATTGCATGCTCATTGTGCCATTCTACATCCCTTACAGCTCCTTATTTAGTTTTGTTCCATGAAACTAATCATTAAATACGTTTTAAATTTGTGCTACACGTGCCTAGCCTACTTCCACACATTTCCCTTCATTTTCTCTCAAAACAGATAGTGTTCATACCTCTTTTTTGGTGCTATCACCTTTTAGTGTAGGTTTCCTTTCATGTTATCCTTCTTTCCCTAGTCCCTTAGCATTATTAACTTAGTTTTTCCCTTTCAGCACTAGGAGTAGTAGTAGTAGTAGAAATAGATAGAGGAACTAGCCTTCTCCGGAGATCCATCCCAAGCGTACAAGGTCCCACAACTTGGGGACGGTTCCACTTTGTTGTCTCAAACAGTTCAGCTCTTCTAGATCTAAGATGTGTATGCACATTTGAAAGACCAAAAGGGCCTTTTGGAGAGGTTTCTTGATGAGTTACGGTAGTGGTTAAGCTGACCCTAGCCTAAACCATGCAAAACCCCAAGGCCACTCATATAAATGAGATGGGTAGAGAAAATTCAGATATATTTTATCAATATTGATTATAGGATTATTAGGGTGTGTCATGATGTTGTGGGAAAAATTCCAGATTTCCATGTTGAAAATTTTGCAAGTTACATCATTTTTGGTGAAACGGGGTGTTTTGGAATGTAAATTCAACTTGAATTGTGACCTTCTGATGCTCACCATGAATTGTGTGATTTTCATGGGACCTTGCAGATTTCATAGATTATTTTTCATATAATTAATAAGGCTTCACAAAAATAATGAATTCATTTCATTCATATTTTTTTATGAACGAATGTTATGAAGGTAACAAATTTTTGTGAGTTTGAAACCACGACTCAAAGTGGTAAGAGAGATTTGATTTTAAGGTTCCCATTATTGATTTCTTGTCCTTGTATGATGATTTTATGTTGTATAGTACTCCTCCATGTTTCCATGAATCTATGGTAGAGCATGAGGTGACGATTGGACCCCACTCAAAAAGGTTATTTTCTAAAGAAGTTCAGTTTGGGACAAAGTTGTCCAAATGAGTTCTGAAACAAATTGACATTTTTAGAATGGGAGTTTAAATTTATTTGAATGATGGTTTCAGATCATGGTTGATATTATAGAAGGAAAAGTGTGCCCTATTTATGAAGATTGGTCTTAAGGTAGTTTTGGGGCAATTTTGGAGCAGTTTCAGAGATGGACCTAGTTGAAGACCTTCCACTTATATTTGGAAGGAAACGTGATGTTTTATGGAAAGATGATTCATAGGGATTTCCAATGGTATATTTTGTTTCTCATAATGATGAGGTTTGATATCTCAACAAACTAAATTTGTGAAGAATAGGATTGTTTGTTTCTCGGGACATGATTGCTTTTGCTTTGAAAAAATGAGGTACAAGATGAATTATCGGTATGAATTAGTTTATGCTTTCTATCACCGAGATAGTGAATAGGGATTAATTTTGTTACTATTGAAGGAATTTTTAGGTCTTTAAAGTGGCATAAATGGTGCAAATCAATTGAGTTTGTAAACAAAATTTCTAAGTAGTTCAATTTGGTTAAGAGAAAATTAGTTGTGATTTGCAAATATAGATGTTTCATGAGCTATATCACACATGGATGTGATCTACAGTGTGATATAGTTGAGGTGTCTTGGTATGTTCTTAAAGTCCATATGTGAATATAAGGTCATGGAATCACCTATTTTGAGAAGGATATGAGCCTTCTTGATTAAGTTATTTATAATTTGATTAGTGCAAGATTATGTACAACATGGATGATTTTTATGTCATATTTGATATGTGGGATGCATTTGAAATCTTTATAAGTCATGGTGATGGTGTTTTTGGTTTTTAGTTATCCAAATGATGGGTTTTTGAGTTGTTTTTATGTTTTTTGGTGCATTTGGGTATGAGTGACCTACATGGGTCCACTTGATGAATTTTTATCGAGTCTTGTGTTATAATTTTTTATTTTTGTTGGTCGATTAATGATGAAGGACTGAACTATGAAGTGTTCGAAAGAAGAGAAGGGTATAAACTGCATGTTTGAATTCCAATTTGCACTAGTTGAGAGAGATGAAAAAGTGCTACCCAAGTGTGAGTGTGTAATGGGTATGAAGGAATTGTTTTAGAGATGATGAGAGAGTTTACAAGAGTTTGAGGAGTGTTAAAGAGCTTTTGTGCAAGGTTTTGAAGGCAATACAAGTTGTGAAAGTGTGTGATATAGCGAGTTGAAAAAGTGAGGGTTTGAACAAGGGTTTAAAGGTGTGTGATCTGGATAGGTGATATCCATCAGTTGTTTCAGTAACAAGACATCATATATCTTCATTCAAATGTGGTTTAGTGGGTGCTTGATCATCTTATCGGGTTGTAACCTCCTTGTGGATTTGGTGCTTCTTGTGGGGTTGGTGATACTTGATGAGTTGGTGCTCAACTAAACTTGAACCATAGCTTTAATAAAGTTTTTTTTAGTGAAATTTCTTCCCCTTAAGGGTTTCCCACTTATATCTTGTGTTATGGTGTTCTCTCTCTTGATTATGGTCATTTGAATAAATGGTATATGTTATTGTGCACACATTAGTTCGCTTGAATGATTTGATGATTTAAGTAAAAAAATTGATTTAGTTAAATTTTTGTAAGATTGATTCCCCCTCCTCTCAGTCCATTTTTCTTCCAACATATCTAATAATAAATGTTACATATGGGTTATTTTTCCGTAAGTATACACATATGTAAATGCGTGTTGTTTACGCTTGGTTTTGGTTTGAATGATGTATGACTGCATGTTTTTTGTATATATATTTATATGAACATGGCATACATTGCTATATATTGGTTAAAACCATGCTTGCTTGTGTTCTATGTTGAAACTTTGTTATAATAACGTATTGCATTATGTAAGGGGTTTTCCTATGGGTAGCTCTTGAATGGCCATGAAGGAATTGTGTGAAGTTATTTGTAAAATATTTGGGTCTCTTTTTTAACTCCAAATTTGGTAAACATGGTCTTGATGGAAACTCATTGAAATGTTTAGCAAAGGGTTTTAATTTCTCTCTCTTAAACTTGTGTGATGGAGCTCTTAGTTGCATGAAATATCTCAATTTTTTATTCATGAACTCATGACTGATAAAATGGGGAAAATAGAAATCAAATAAACATTGGAATACATGTTGTTAACTTGTTAGTAATATGATATGCATAATTTATTGATAACTATTTCTCATTGAGAAGGAATGGAATTTGTGCCAACATTTTATGATGACCCAAATCCTAACAGGGTTTTGTAGGTGTTAGCAGAAATATTAAGAAGTGAGTATTTTCTATTTTAGTATTCTTTTTCATAAAGAAGTGAGGGTATTAATGAAAATTCAGTAATTAATGGTCTTGTTTTATTTTGTAACAATGTTGCTTATGATTGTGGAAAAGAAATAATTAAATTAGTATATGTGATTTCTATTTGGGTGTAAATTGTAAAATTTGATTCTTTAAATAGTCCTTTTGAGTTGATTTGTTTTCCTCTTATAAGAGTATTAAAGAAGATGGAATAATATTTGTTCAACTAATTTCTAAATATTGTGATGAATTTTTTGATATATCTAAATTTTGTGTACTAACTAGTTAAACTAAGATAGGAAGTAAGTGATCTATTTCTAGCTTAATTAGATGTTATGCAAAGTAGTAAATACAACTAAGTAAATAAATTAAATGACCCAAGCAACTAAGAAAGTATAAATGTAAAACCCTAATGTGCAAGGAGATTTAGAAATAGCTTATTTGATTCAATGTTGTTTAGGATTGTGTCACGGAGAATATTGGATGAGCATAATGCAAGAATGACTATACGGAGACCTAGAAAAGTTTAAATCTGAGTCATGTCGAGCATCTTGGTGTACCTAGGGAAGGGTGAGGGCACCTAGGGCACATTGATTTGAGACCTAGGCACCCCGGTACGTGTAGGAGGTCTAGAAACTAGACTTATAGGGTCACCAGTGATGTGAAGCCTTCGATGTCTATCGCATATATGTCACCAAACTGTGTTGTATGTCACTAGTAATCAAAGATGGAGAGGAGACTTACAAAACCCCAAGCCAAACATCAAAACCCTAAAAATAAAATATGCAAATGAAGGGGTCTAACTATCCTCAACAGCCACAATGGTGGACTTACTAACTGAACGTGTTGCACTACATTTCAGACCCAAATGTAGTTCTAGGTGAGTGTGTTAAAGTTGTTCCCTAGGTGCTCTTACGCCAATCGGACTTTATGAAGTAAAGAGCTATAACTAGATGTAGAAATGTAATAAATTATGGATGGAATATTATAAACTTCCCTTCCATGCAATGTGATGAAGATTAACCACCTTGTCCCTTATGATGTAGCTATATGGATGAAAATGAGCTCTAGATTCCTTAGATGGAATGCAACCTTAGGTGATGATAATACTACCTAGTTCTAGTTCCATCATTATGGTCTCATAAATTTATATTTATATGGTTATCTTGTTCTAATTTCATAATTAACCTTGAAAAGGATGACCACTAAATATATGGAAAGCTCAAAAGGTGAGAAAGTTCCCAAAAGGTGTGTGTAAAGTGGATAAAGGATCGGGGTGCCTTTGAATGGGACTAGGGAGCCTGGTGTACCCCAAGAATGGCCTAGGCACCCCAATCAAGGGTAGAATGATGAAAAATGAAAAAAATAGACTGGGAAAGTATGTGTGGGAGGTCAATAGTGATGACATAAATTAAATTAAAAATTCTATAGGACATGGATTAATTATTAGTCTCTTTATTCAAAACCATATGAATAGTAGTATGATATTGGGACTAAATAATACCCAAAGTACGTGATTTAGTGTCTACATTTTTCCCCACTTTATGTTAGTGGTTGGAACACTCGGTAACATACATTAGATAGAGATGTGTATATGATGTCCATGTAGAGTGATGTAGAAAGCGTGCCAAAGGACTAGAAAAAGCGTGGAGTGACAAAAAGATGGAGTGTGGAAACTAAAGATGCAAAAGAGAAAAAATGATAAAAGTGAACCTAGGACATAAATGCGTGTGTAGATTTCGATGTGTGCAATGTACCTACATGTTAGTATGAGGTGTGTGTTTCCGAAAATTGTTGTTGTTCTCGTCGTCATTGTTGTTGTTTACTTCTTGCTTCTCATATGGACAAAATTATAAGGAGAAGACAATTAAGTAGTCAAATACGCATGTATGTAGTAATGAAAATACTAGAATGGAAATATGAAAAATGTAAAAGGAACATGTGCACCTAATTTGTGATGAGAGAAAGGGTGTAGAAAAGGATATCTTATACTGCATGTTTTTTGGGTGATCTTACACCAACCTAGCCAAACAAGTGTAGGGAGAAAGCTGAATTATTATCAAACCTCTAACTACTTCCCGATAATGTATAAAGAGATATTTGTACTAACTAATTTTTTAGGAAATTCGACGCCACTAGCTAAAGTAGTGTAGACAGGGATATCCGATGTATCCTCTAACCCGTATAACTACTCCCCTGTAATGCTAAAGACTGCTATCCTATAAAAATCCATTGTGTACGGGGTTCGTAGACTCATTTGAAACCACTTGTTGTATAACCCACAATGACAATGATGGAAACTGAATCGAAGTGTACCAAGGTGAAAGCGTCGAATAATGTGTAAAACCCCAAATGATTCCCCCCTCTTTGGCGGTGCATGTGCCATTGTAGATAGGAGGATTAGGCCCCAAAAGAGGACTAACCACATAAACTATGCCCTGCACAGGGAAGGGAATGTGCTTGGTAAAACCAAGGCACACAAAAACAAGTGGCTAGAAAACAAGTGTTAGTATGAACAGACATGCATGTAAAAGACAAGTGTATGCTACGAAGACAATGTAGAAGCTATAAAGTAAGTAAACATGTAATAAGACAATCATATACCACAAAAAGTGGGTTGCAAACATAACAAATCACTCACAATGTTGCATGAGACTCAAGGCCATAATGGCCACATATAAATAAACAAGTATGCACACCAAACAAAGCGCAATGCCCACATACAAGAGAAAACAAGAAATAAACAATAGTAGGAAAACAAATATAGTGACATGGAAGCAAGTACTCCTACAAACAAATGCTACACATGAAGTACCCGTTAGCATGTTAGAAATATAACAAGTATGTCCAAAATGTGTATATCCAAGTAATGAAAAGTACTAAGTACAAAATGAAACAATAGCACTTGTAGTGTATGAATTTGGATGCCCCTAGTAACCATTGTAGGAGTGGTAAAACACAATCACTCATATTACATGTAAGAGACTTGTATCTGCGATCATAACATGAGAAAGATGTGAACATGCATGTTTATGGTAGAGAGAATGACATACAAAAACCTATCTAGCATGTGTAACAAGATGAACATGTATAAGAAAATGCAAGTAAGAGTAAAATCCACCAAGATATGTAACATGTTGTGGATAGATGGAGTTTAATACAAGATGGATGATATGAGATGTGTGCCCCGAGTGAACATTGTTACATGCAATGAGGTTAATTTGTTTTTCCCCTCAACCCATCAAGAATGAACCGTAAACAATATTGCATCATCGAGAAATGGTCAAAGTGTGTGTTTTTTCTAGTGCATTGTGATGAGTGTGTATGTTTTTTTATGATATGCAACCTAGAGATGAATGTGTGTGCATGACCCTATAGGCAAAGTGTATATCACGACTAGATGATCGAAGGATTGATGATTTATCCTAAAGTGTATATCAATACAAGATGAATATAGGGAGAGGTGATGTAGCCTAAAGCATATACCACTAACCTAGGAATGTCACATGATGAGAGGTTAAATGATGAACGTGTGAGTATGAGAAGGTTCATTTGATTTGTAAAACCTCGGAAATCAAGTATGGACTGAGGAACTAGAGTGTGTCATAGGGTAGTGAGTGCAAAACGTACAAGTAGATGTAATCATGCAATGATGAAAGATGACCATGTGATGTTTTGCATGTGTAAAATGTAATGTATAATGTGTAGTGAAATATGTGTAGAAAGACTATTAATGTGAAGATGGACGTTATGTATTATGTAGGATGAGTAGTATATGATGCTAGAACTATAGATAATATAAGTGTGACACATGTATGGTGAAGATTAATATGATGTATGTTGTATGAGGTGTAGATGTGTAATGATCAAAAGTATGTAGACTAAATGTAGAGTGTATAATGTAAGACATATGATGCAATATGTGTGAAGAGACGTAGTGTGTAATACCTATTGTGCAAAGTGTGTGGGGTTCATGTGTAGTATGCCCTTAATAGTCAAGTGTGAACCGAAGCACAAGAGTGTGTCATTAGGTAATGGTCAACAATAAAGCATGTGATGATTATACATATACGAAGAGAGTGATGTATGATTATGCATGTATGAGAGATGTGTTGGATGTTATGTCCCCTAGCATGTAAGATGAGGGATGAAATCGTGTAATTTCATCTAAAATATCATTTTTTTAGGGTCATATTCAAATGGATAAGCATTAGTTACTTGATAAGAAATAGTGTTTGGTTGATCATGTAATGAGCCATTGAGGCATAAGTTATACATACCCATGGCATATTCCTCATCAGTAAATGGAGGAAGTGGAAAATCGTGCACATACCAACAAGTGAGATTTTTCGTATAGCCAAGAAAGGAACTATTGCAAATAAATACATGACCAAAAGGCATGGGGAAATAAATGTCTATATGATCAGGATCAAGAGTTCCCCCAATGTAATCAAGCCATGATTTACCTAATGTAAGTAGTGCAAATTGAGGATCACGTGCGAGAAAAGACCAGTATGGTAAAAACACAGAGGCCATATTTGGAAGTGATGCAAACAAACCCATAATAAAGATGAGAAGCGTATGATGTAGGATAGAGGTCCTCAAAAGCAAAGCCTAGTCGATCCAAACCCTCATGTGTACATATAGTGTCATCATAGGTAGGATCAAATGGAATATGTTCCCAATAGGAATCATTCATGAAGAGTGTGCAAGTAAATGGTGGGCGTGCTAATGTAGGTGGTACATGTGAAGGTGTAGGCGATACATCGACATCCATGACTGAATAGACCCTTGATAAGGAATCATATCAATAGCATTAGTAAGTGGCATAGAAGAAACTACATATATCACACAAATGACACCCTCAAGTGGTGACAAGTGAGGTGGTTCATCCATAGGTTGAGGATCATTTGTAGTATCAGTGCGTGTAATAGGAATAGTAGTATTAGGAGCTCGGTCACAATATTAGAATGGATCACGGTCACGAAAAACCGTATATACAATGCCTTCGTGAATTAATTTATACAAGAGAAGTGACAACTTGCATGACATGAAGCCATGGCCTACCAAGAAAACAACTATAAGAGATTGGGAAATCAATGACAAAGAATACATTGTTGATCATTTTTAGCCTACAATGATAGGTAATGTAATGTGACGAACACATGGACAAAAAAATTCATCATAAGCACACAATAAAAGACAAGATGGACTAACATCACAAGCTGAAAGACCTAATATTTCAAGAAATGACATGGAACACAAGTTGAGCTCAGATACATTGTCAATTAAAGTGCATTTGATACCCAAATTGTTAATGTGACACATGATATGCAAAAGTGGGTCATTTTTGAAAGTATGAACATCAGCGTGAGGATTGGACTTGAATACTATGTGTTGAGAAAATTCATCATCAAATGTTTGATAAATCAAGTCAGGATGCATATCAACGAATGTGAGAAGCAGGAAGAAGATGTTGGACTCTATGCCTTAGATCAGGATTTACAAACAAATAATCATTGATTGAGATACTCATGATGACTAAACCCTAGGATGATAAGCAATGAATGAAGATCCTATAAGCATGAAGATCAAGTTGGGTTCACCAAAATGATTAAAGAGATATATTTCTAGCTTAATTAGATGTTATGCAAAGCAAGAAATACATCTAAGTAAATAAAGTAAATGACCCAAACAACTAAGAAAGTAGAAATGTAAAACCCTAATGTGCAATGAGAGTTAGAAAGATCTTATTTGATTTAACAACTATTTGGGACGGAGAATCTGGATAAGCATAATGCAATAATGACTATGTGGAGGCCGAGAAAAGTGCGGGACCAAGTTGTGCGAGTAGACTAAGGTACCTAGGGAAGGGCGAGAGCACTTAGGGTTCCCCTGAGTCCGAGATTTGGGCACCCTAGTCTGCATTCGGGAGGTCCAGAAACTAAACTTACAAGGTTGTCAAGTGATGTAACGCCTTCACTACCTATCATGTATATGTTGTTGAACTACGTTGTATGTCACCATGTAATCAAAGATGAAGAAGAGACCTTCAAAACCCCAAGTCAATCATCAAAACCATAAAAAAAAGATGAAAATTAAGGGTTTAGAATATCCTCATCAACCACAATAGTGGACTTACTAATCGAATGATGCACTACATTTCAGACCCAAATGTAGTTCAAGGTGAGTGTGTGAAATTCGTGCCCTAGGTGCTCTTGTGATACACACTTTGTGAAGTAGTGAGTTGTAACTAAATGTAGAAATGTAATAAATGGTGGATGGAATAGAATAAACTTTCCTCATATGCAGTGTGATGCAAATGAACCAACCTTGTCCCTTATGATGAATCTAGATGGATGCAAATGAGCTATGAATGCCTTAGATGGAATGCAACCTTAGGTGATGATAGTAGTTCCTAGTTATTTGTCCATCATTATGGTCTCATAACTTTATATTTATATGATTCTCTTCTTCTAATTTTGTAATTAACCTCGAAAATTCCGAACACTAAAAAATTGGAAGGCTCAAATGGCTAGAAAGTGCCCAAAAGGTGTGTGTAAAGTGGAGAAAGGATCGGGGATCCCCAAATGGGACTAGGGCACTTAGATCACCCCAAGATCGGCCTAGGTTCCCCATTCAAGGGTATAATGACGCAAAATGACAAAAACAGACTAGACAAGTACGTGTGGGAGGTTGGCGATGTGATAGAAAGCAAGATAAAAAGGCCAAATGACATGGGTTAATTAGTGCTCTCTTTACTCAAAAACCATATGAATAGTAGTGTGATACTAGGAATAAATAATACCCAAAGTCTATGATTTAGTGTTTACAACGACAAAAATTTTACGAACCCTTGTTATATTTTATAAATGAATAAGGAAATAATTAAGTATTATTAAAGGTTGAATATGTATAGATTCTTGAAATAGGCGTCATTATTATTTGACAAGTTTAGTACTAATGTAGAAGAGTTTTGAGATTGATATCTACATCGTTAATAAGACTCATTTTGGGCATTTAGTTATAGAGCAAAAAAATGTTGCTTGAAATATTCTCATAGTTTTTAGTAGTAGGCTTGTAAGACCTATCCTAAGGCCTGTAACCTAGCCTTTCTAACATACTAGATCTATACCTTTTATAGTACTTATTACTTTGATCTTAAGGAGCACTAAGTTAGTATTGAGCTCCATAATTTAAGAGGATATAATAATAACCAACAAGAAGACTTTGTTGTCAAGAATTATAACATGTTATGGGTATATGTTGGTCTGTTATGATCAATGGAAAAAGGGAATGTGAATATAGTCCTCTGTTTTACTTTGTGCATGAGTTGATGTTATGTTGCATGATAACAAAAAAGGGTTAATATCATTAATTTGATATACTACATCTGAACTGTTATGTGTTATATCTCTATTGTGCTCTATCTGAAGTGTTTAGGAGTTAAGGTTTCTCTTTGTAAAATTTAAGTAAAAATCAAGATATAAATAGTATGGGTTGGAAGTTTAATTTCCCATAATCTGTGGAAAGTCAAGTTAAGACCTTGTAATACTTAAGTATTAATTATTAGATCCTTTGGGAAGTTTTCCCACATATGGTTTTGAGTTGCCTTAAATTTATATATGGAAAATTGGAAATATTAACTTATCTTCTTAAGAGAAATACTCTAGTAAATATATGGAATAATCATTAGAAGATAAATATCATATAGAGATTTAAATATTACATAAATTATTATGGGAATGCCTCAAATCACTATGAGGAAATATGGGAATATTATCCTCATCTCATTAAAAGAACATTGTTGGTTTTTATTCTAAATAAGCATTAAATGATGTTGCCTAGCAATATGACATTCCTAGTTTTGAAATCTTAAATGAAATAATGAATTATAATTATAGGAATATTACATGATGTTAAGTTGAGAACTCATTAGATGGAACAATGTTGTTCCCATCATTATAAATCAAAAGGAAAGATGAAATGAATTATTGATTACAAGTTCAATAAAGGTTGTAATAATCTTATAAGAAAGATTAGTTGGTCAAGTACTTGCAAGGAAGGACCATGGAACTATTAGGAATGAGAAATGTAAGTAAGCCTCCCTAGCATATTCATGAAGGAATGTTTAATGAAATGATAATCATATTAATGAATATTGTATCTTGTTTCTACAACAACTATGGTTGTTTCATCCTTAACAATAGATCTGAAGTTGAGGGAATTAATTAAGTAAAATGGTCAATCGAGGAAAAGATTTTTCTTGAATATTTTGGTGTTCTCCTCGGAATTAATATTCCAAAAGTTAATTATGAGATAAATAAGAATATAAGTAGTTATGGCTAATATAAATCCTTACGGACTTGAGTTCCATGATATGAAAGAAATTAATTTGTTATGATAATTGTTATGTATTTTTGCATAGTGATCACCTTAGATATAAATGGATCCATCCTTATCACTATGAAGGAAATACTTAAAATATATAAGTCTAAATAATTGAATAACTACTTTGGTATCAACTAAGTAAATGTTAATTTAATAAAGTTATGGACAATACCATGATTCATCATGATAGGACCTAACATGGTTATTAGGGAATGGAATGAGGCTTGTCAAATTATAATAAAATTATTAGGTAACTATATGCCTCACCATCATGGTAAGAAAGAGGAATGAACTTAGTAACAAGAACTAAAAGAAGTGTTGGTAACCTGTAATATTGAGTAGTGAATTGAGAATAGCTAAAGCCACATCTCTAAGCATTTGGAAGTTGCTGATATGAGTGAGGTTAATGAGAAGATGTTATATGTGTTAATTGAACCTCACCTTGAATTATATTGGTTGAGGTTATTAGTGATGTTCCTTTGCCTCAAAATTTTAATCTGGATTATTTCATTAGGAAGACTTGAAATGGAACTAGTTGGAGAAATGAATGCAAGATCAAATAAAATGAATTAGTACCATTATATAAGGTCATGTACATTAATGAAATCGTGAGTGGTATAGTTTATTTACATTAAGATTTTAACAAGGTTATGAGGTGTAATAAATTTTGAGTATGAAATATTAAGTAGCACTTTTCTTCCGATAGGGATAAAAAAATTCAAAAATATTTTCCGAGAACCGAGGACGGGTAATTACAACCCCAATCTACTCAATGGACCCAACAATAGATGAGGAAGGGGAAGATGAATAAAAATAATATGTGGCATCTTTACATAGAAGAAAGAGGACATAGGTTACTTTATTTCATATTTAAATCATATAATATTTTTTCGTAATTGTAAAAATTGTATTTTAAATTAAAAATTATAGGGTAATTCTAAAACCCTAGTGTAAAATTTCTTAGAAAATCCAATTTTTGAACACGTCTACACCCTAAAACAATTCATATAAAAAATAGAATAATTTTTTTAAAACTAGAGGGAGGGAGGGTATGGGGAAAAGGGTATATGGAGAGAGCGGGAGAGAGAGAGAGAGAGAGAGAGAGAGAGAGAGAGAGAGAGAGAGAGAGCATCAATACAAATAAGTTTCATTATGTTTATCTATGGTCTTAATGAGTTTTAGGGGTTCTTAAATAGTCAATACAATTGAATTTGGGTTCAATTTGTCATTTATAATCCATTTGGAGAGGTTTCTTGTCATTCCTCCTAAATGAGCATTTTAAACAAGTTTGATTTTTTTATAAATAGAATGGTCATTTTAGCATGTCTTAAAGGATTTGGATCAATTGTTAGTGAGTCCTAATAGGTTAGAGTATTTTTGAATAATAATTTCAACCATTTTCAAAGTGTGAACATGCCACCAATTTAGTCCAAACTCTTCTAACGTACTAAATTTGGCATGTTTATTGAAGCTATAAAGAGTTGAGAGATTCTTGAAGGCTTGAAACTAAAAGTGGATTTTTTTGAAACATCCAAAACTATTTTAAGAACCTCTAATATCATCTTCTACGTGTAAAAATATCATGTAAAATATGATAAGTAGGATGCATGGCTTTTGGAGGAGGATGTTAAGGGTTTTGTTATGAAAGCTTTATAGTGCTCATATTATGTTTACCGTAGGGTAAATACTATTCATTGTTTGTAATTTTGTATATGTGGGTTGTAAATGAGTTGTTATGATATATTGTTATGTATGGGTTACATGAGTTATAATCACCCCACATAATTAGGTTTGGTTGAGATTTTGTAGTTGGCAAGACTCCTTAAAATTAGGATATCTTTTGCCTATATATATTGTGTTTCTGTATTTTTAAATCAACCTGAATCAATTGAATTCATAATATCATTATTCATTGTTATTATTATTGTGTAAATTTGAGGTTGTGCTGATATTTGGTACCAAAGAAAAAATTAATATACTAGTTGTGATTTCTAGTGTCTAACACTAAATCAATCGATCTATAAAAGGCGTCTAAGTAAATCTCCCAACGATTAATCACCATTCCTTTGTGCTATAGATTTGGGTGTTCAAATATGTCACCATTCCTTTCTATTATGACCATATGATTAATCACTAAGATCTGCGTATGATTCGTGGATACCGAGTACATTGTCTAATGAGGCTCTATCAACATGAACAACTAAAGACTTCATGCGCTTAGATACGAAGAATATATTTCTGCTTGTACAAATATGATTGTTCCCCTTTATTTGGTATTAAGGTTTTGTACTCGATCGTTTTGCTCTCTCTCGAAGGAAAACGTGAAGCTTTGGATGTGGTCACGATTTTGGAGAACGTGAAAATTTTGATCCATACGATCTTCTATGTGAGATATAAAGATACAGTCATTTGGCTGTGTTTTTCTATGCACTAGACATAACAATGTTTCCTATTGCAAAACCACCGACTCGTGCTTACATTAAATTCAAAATTGGAAATTTATTCCCATGGTTGCAATATAAAGAAAAGGTGTGTATAATTCCTTCATTCGTTGATGCATTGAACATGCAGTCCTACATTGTCTCACTCTTCTATTCAGAAAGCTAGATCAAGGAAGTGTATTTCTGGTAGATTCAAGCTAGTCCCTACGCATTGGATTTTATATTGCATTGGAGATTCATATTCTATAAATGGATTGAATCTGATTCCTTCAACATTTGATTGTATCATGCCCACATCCAATGCATGATTGGCATTGCAATTGTCTTTGACATCAATTGACTGGGATTTCAGATTATTCCAAATGAATTCAATTGTGGCTTGCCTGTGACAAAGAATTTGATTGCATTCATGTTGGTTGCATACCTCTCACCTCGGTTAGGCCTCAATCAAATTACCCCATATTGCACTCAGATCGTCTTTATCAAACCAGCTTAAAATCCATCTTTTGGATCACCATACAACTTGATACAAAGTTTTGTTCTCATCAGATAAGTTAAAATTGTCATCTAGTTATGTTGTGGTCATAGTATTTTGATATACAAATTGTTTTCAAATTTTGATTTAGTCATCCAAATCCATACAAAATTTATTGTATGTCGTTTAGTGTCAAGTGCCAAAAGAGTCGATGTGTAGTCCTCTTGTCCATTTCTAAATTGAGTCTTTGTGTTTAGAGTCTTTTATTAAAGTTAGAAAAATATTCTTATGGTATTGTAATTGTAATTGTGTCATTGTAAAAATTATTTTAAAATAAATTTAAAAAAATCTCGACGCATTTTCGGTGGTAACCGACATCCATTTTTTTAACATGGCTAAGTTGAATCGAATTGAAAAATTCAAAGGAAAATATTTTTACACATGGCAGGTGAAAACTCAGTTGTTATTAATCAACAAAGACTTGTGGGAGATTGTGGATGGCAAAGAAAAGAAACCAAGAGATGTAAATGAAGTAGTGATATGGGACATCAAAGATTGAAAAGCTATAGCAATCATTGGATTGGGGTTATCTGATGCGTATTTGCATCATATAGATTTATCAAAATCCTCAAATACAATTTGGACAACACTAAACAAACTATTTAGATCACAAGCAGGAAGCGCAACAGTAGCACTAAAACAAAATTTGTTCGGACTCAAAATGGAGGAAGGTGACAACATGGTGGAACATATAAGTAAGTTTCGTTCTGTATTAAATCAATTAGCTTGGAATAAAAGTAGATGTTCCTGATGATGATGAAAAAGCAGTTTTACTTAATAGCATGCCTCCTAGCTATTCTAATATGGTCTTCACATTGAGCAAAATAAATCCAAGTCTAGAAGACTTGATTTCTTCTTTGATAGAGGACGAAAATAGAACAAATAAAATTGAAACAAGAAAAAGTGTTATATGGAACACATGGTAAATATGTTAAAAAGAGATCTAGTCATTCTTTCAAGCAAGGTTCAACCTCCCAGGATCAAAAGAAAAGGCTTCTTTGTCACTATTTTAATGTTTCTGGACATGGAATAATGTATTGTAAACAAAGATCAAGGGATCTGTTGGACGGTAAATTGAATAATAAATCTTTCATTTCTAAAAATAGAGAAGAAGAAAGTGATTGGGAAGTGGGATCCAACCATTCACATGATAGAGAAGTTGATACTCAAGATAGTGAAGAAGATTTTCTCTACTAAAAGAATGCATCTACTAGAGGATGGAGGCATCAAAGGCTAGAGGTCAATCAACAACCTCTCATCAGTCACCAATGATGGGGCCACGAAGATGTGGTGACATTTTGTGTGTGAGTTTGATTTTATTTCCGAGTTGCAGTTGATTTCAGTTGTGTGCAGTGTGATTCTTTGTCAGTGTTCATGTTATGTGTTGAATAAGTGAAATGTTCACATTGAGGGGGAGCATAGTCTCAATGTTCCATTTTCATTTTTTCCTTTTCAGCTTGTATTCAATGAGAAATATTTCCTACATAATTCCCTGAAGGAAAAACATAGTGGACAGATGAAAGCACAAGGAAAAGTAGCATCATGATATTGAGGTTGTTGGTTTTCCAAAAAACCATCCTTGTTGAGGTTGTTGGTTATCCTATAAAACCATCCATGTTGAGGTTGTTGGCTGTCCTAAAAAACCATCTAGATCATGAGCACGCATGAGTGGCACGCTGCGGAAGGAAGTGTGATTATTTCTCTCCCATGTTCACACTAAGGGGGGGAATGTTAGGAAATATTTATAGTGCTCATATTATGTTGTTATATTTACCGCAGGTAAATACTATTCATTGTTTGTAATTTTGTATATGTGAGTTGTAAATGAGTTGTTATTATAACAACTCATATATTTGATATATTGTTATGTGTGGGTTACATGAGCTATACTCACCCCACATAATTAGGTTTGGTTGAGATTTTGTAGTTGGCAAGACTCCTTAAAATTAGGATGTCTTTTGCCTATATATATTGTTTCTATATTTTGTAAAACAACCCGAATCAATTGAATTCATAATATCATTATTCAATGTTATTATCGTGTGTATGATAGGCTTATAACTCATATTTCCAAGCATTTTGAATGTGAATACATGTTTTAGTTTTATTAGAAGGTGTAATAGGAAGCATGTATGTGTTTTTAAACCTAACTTGTTAATTTTCCATGTTTATTTTCATGTTTTTGATTAAGCTAAATATGGAAATATATTCATAATATGATTTTATTGTAGAAATAAACAAATGCGAATTTAATACGAGATATTTACTAAACAAAATAAGTAATAAAATGTGAAACCCTTATTGTAAAGAGGATAAGAAGAGACTTAGTTGGTTCACAAAGAAATATAGACTTTGCTAAAGTTCTAACTAGATAAAAAGAGAGGGAGAAGCATCACACGTAGCCTCAAAAAGTGTGTCGATGACAATCTTTCTAGACTGGAGCACCTGGAGAGGGGATAGGGGTGCTTTTGGGGACCCTAGACTTGTCTCTAGGTGCCTATGTCTATGCAAATGATCAAGAAAGTTCCTATGATTTGTGATGAGGTATTCATTATTGTTCGCATTTAGTCACTATGAGGTCACACAGTGATCGCCAAGAAGGCACTAGAAACCTACAATAAAATAATGACCTACAAAAACCCTCAAAGAGACATCAAATCCTTAAAAATAAAGATGAAGAATGAGGTTTCAGACTATCCTCAACTATCACAATGGTAATCTTACGACCGAGAGTTGCACTACATCACAACCCAATGTAGTTTTATGTGCGTGTGGCTCTTGTGCATGTCGCACTTGATAGCGAGCAAGTGACTAGATGTAAAGAATATAAGTGTAGATGGATTAAAATGAACTTACCTCTATGAAGTGTATTGAATGACAAAATTTTGTGTCATTTGGATGGTGTTATATGTATGCAATGGAGCTCTAAGATGCTTGATGGATGCAACCTTAGGTGGTGATAGCTAATGCTTAGTGTTTGGTCCTTTATTATGATCACATAAATTTTATATTTATATGATTTCATTTCTTTAATTTCATAATTAACCCCGAAAAAAATTACTACTAAAAATATAAGATGCTCAAATGGATAGAAAGGACACGAAAAGTGTGAACAAAGTGTACCGAGGTTAGGGGCTTCCAAAAGGGATGAGGTCACCTAGAGTTAACATCTTGGTTAGGCACTTTCGTGTCCAATATGATAAATTTTGAGGTATAAAAAGGAAATACTAAGCAAGTAAAGGTATAAGACCAAAAGTGGCAACAAAAAGCAATGAAAGGTGGTTAAAGACATGGGTTACTTATTACTTTTCTTATATATGAATAATATTAATAGTAGTATGTAATCATGACTAAATAGTTACCCAATGTGCATGATTTTGTGTCTAAACTTTCCCCCACTTTATGTTGTTGAGAAAAATCTCGATAACATAAAGTAGATAAGAGATGTGTACTTGATAACCATGTAGATTGATGATGATAGTTTTCCGAGGGACAAGACAAAGCATAGAGTGATAAAAATATGTGAAGCATGGATGCTAAGGAGGAGAAAGTGTAAAAGTGATGATGAAAGTGGCCCTAGGGTGAAAACGAATGTGTAGATGTCGTGATGTGCCTATTGTCGATGTCAATGTGTTTGTTGTTGATGTTGTGAAGTGACTACCTCTTCCCATAAGGACAAACCTACAAAAGAGAAGAATGAAAAAGTATTCAAATACACATGTATATGATCAAAATGTGTAAAATGTATGTAAAGAAAGTATGTAAAATACAAAAATGAAAAAGGAACATGTGCACCTGATCCATGATGAGTAAAAGGGTGTAGAAAGGATCCTAAAGATGTTGTAGAAGAAAGATTTTTTCAAAGCGATCTCATGCCAATTGTACCAACCACGAGTCTTTGGGGTGATCTCTCACACAAGTCATGGAAGAAGTATAGGAGAAAAAATTGATGTTATCACTCAACCTTTAACTATTTCCCGTAATTTAGAACACCAATGTAGATGGTGTGTAAAAATTCAAGCAATTCAATCCAATGTGAAAGTGAAAAGTTTTTGTAGTGCATACATGCCAAGTGCTAAGGACTATGTGCCTTGTAAAATCCATTGTGTGGATTTTTTTATACTGTTACAACCGCCAAATGTTGTGTAACTTCACCCTAGTCACAAAGCGCCTAGGAAGGATCGGGATCACTCATGCATTACTTTCCTAGTATGGGCATTGGTGTTTGTTCTGTCTAAGGACCCAAGTCTAATTATGATCCTTGTCTGATACTGACTATTATGTTGTACCAATATTGTGTTGTGTTGAACTATGATTGTATGATGTTGTATGGGGTGATTGATTTACCCAAATAATCCACCCCCCTCATTTGGGGTTCATGTCATGTCGTTGAAGGAGTATGCGGCCCAAAAGAGGACCGACCATTGTGTTGAAACTATTCCCTATAGGGAAGGGAATGTTCTTGGTAGAAATCAAGGCACACACAAAAAAAGTGGCTAGGAGATAAGTGTTAGTACAAGAAAATACAAACACGCATGTAGAAGATAAAATGTAAGCTAAGTATACAATGTGTAAGCTAAGATGTAAGAAGACAATGTAAACACGCAAGAAGATAATATAGACCATGAAAAGTGGGTTACAAACATGGGACATCACTCATGATGTCACAAGACAATCAAGGTGACAAGTCCAAAAGAACACAAGTGTGCACATAATACAAAGGGAAAATCCCACAAACAATGTCATATAAAGAGCAAATAGTAACAATCACCATAATGCATAACCTTGGAAGTAAATAGACCTACATAACAAATATTACACATGAAGCACCCATTAAAATGTTAGAGATATAAAGAGCATGTCAAAATTTGTATAAGCCAATATATAAATGTGCTATGAAAAATGGAACAATAACACCTATAGTATATGAAAGTGGATGCCCTGGAGCTATGGGGGACAGTAATAGGTATGTACCAAGCATTCAAGTTGCATACAATAGATCTCAGTATAATCTATGATCACAAATAGAAAGGAAAGTGAATGTGCATGTGTGAATGATAATGATATTGACATACAAAATATCTATCTAGTATGTGTAACAAGTAAATGTAAGCAAGAATAAGTATGACCAAGATATGCAATATGTTGTTGATGAGACGGAATGGGATGTAGTGTGAATGATAGGATTCGTGTGCGCCCCAAATGTATGTGTATGAATGCGATGAGGTTCATTTGTATATTCCCCTCAAAGCAATAAGTAATGAACCGTAAACAATACCGCATCATCGGAAATGGGTCGTATGTGTGTACGAAAAATGTGATCATCAAAGTGAAAAGTGTAAGTTTAATCACATGAGTGAGAGAATGATTGAGTGAGTGTGGTGAGGTTAATTTTAGATTCAAACCCTCAAAATCCATGTATGAATCATGTAACTAGAGTGCATTATAGGGTAATGATTGCATCATTTTGATAAACAAAAATGCAACTAGATAACCTAAACGGGGTATTAGGGTATTAATGCTAATCTAACTTCGAGATGACTAAAATGTTGTAGTAAATGAACTGAAATAGCAAAGAGTAATAGTAAATAAATGCAGGTAAATGATTATCCTAAGTGAAATGAAACCCTAAATATGCAAAAGAGTGGAGAGAGGGTGCTTAGCTGATTTGCAAACGCCGGCATAGGTTGTCGCAGTCAAAACAAAAATTTGGAAGTGCGATACCACCAAAACCCCGTGAAGACTAGATATGGAAGATCTAAAGTGACTAGGATGCCTAGGAGTGTACTTGGGCACCACTGTGGTTCCCTGGTTCCTATAAATGCTCAAAACTGGTTTTGTAATGCTTGCAAGTTAACTCGAAACCCATTCTATCTCATCACACTAGATTCCCCAGATGATTTTTATAATGACCTGCAAAACAAAAGGAAGTATCAAACCCTAGAAAAATAAAATATACAAATGAATGGGTAAGACTAACCTCAGATGCCAAACTAGTGGACTTGTTGATGAGCGTTACACTACATTGTAGACCCGAATTCGATTCGATGAGTGTGTGCATGTTGTTCCTAGGTGTTTTCGTGCCAATTACACTTTGTGAAGTAGGAACAATATTAACTATAGCAAATGTAAGTAGAATGTGTGCATGGAATAGAATAAAATCTCTCCCCTATGGAGTGTGTGTGATGTAGATCTCTTATCCTAGGTTTATGGCACTATGTGGATGAAAATGATTCAATGGATGCAACTCTAGATGGATTAATAGTATTATGTGATGCTAGGACTTAGGACCCTCATTATGGTCTTAAAACTTTATATTTATAGGGATCTCACGCTTAATTTTGTAATTAATCCCGACAAGGATGAAAAGAAAAAGATAAAGGAGACCAACAACTAGAAATGACCCAAAAAGGAGTAAGAAAGGATGTGCATAGATCGGGGCACTTAGACGGACCGTGATGCCCTAGTATAGTGGTGGGCCCCTTGATTTTGGGATGAAATGACGGGTCATTGCGAAATGGATGGATACATGCTGAAAAATACAAGGGAAGTAATAAATAAAATATAAAATAAAGATGGCCAAAAGGTGGGATTAATTAATACTTTAATCACTTGAGAACCTTCTAAATAGTAGTATAAGACCAAAGGCTAAATATTATCTAATGTGCATATTTTTGTGTCTACGTTTTCCCCCACTTTATGTTGGTGAGCATAAATCTCGATAACATAAAGTAGATAGAGATGCATACACTGATATCCATGTAGATTTATTGATCAAAGAATACTTGGAAAAGATCGACAAGGATTCCACGCGGAGAGAATCCCGGATCAAAGGTGTAGAAGAATAGGAAGGACCCACACGCAGAAGGTAAGTTCATATTTTGGGACTTAACTGATTTTGAGCATAGAGATCTATTTTTAGAAGATGGCATGCGTAACACATCAATGATGTAGAGATGTGTGCACCATGCATTGTCTATATTTGGAGAAGTGGTTCAAAGTGTCTATGCATGGAGACAAGCTAAGAATAGAATTGACACTTCAGTTAACTACAAGAGGACTATAGATAGTGCACTTGTATGTGTGGCTATGATTGTAAACGGCGTGTGGTAATTAATAGCATGTGACCTATTTCTAGAATAGTTAAGTAGTGAAGGGCAAGTCCCCACCCTATATATATGATGTTAGGTGCATAGTAGAGAGAAGAACACAAAGAGCGGTGTATGTATGATTCTAGATGTATGAATGTGTGTATCAGATCCATATACGCATTGATGTAGATTGACAATACTGTAAGGAGATTCTATATTTACTAATAGATGGAAGATATTGGTTAAACCTAAGTGTCATTCTGTGTAATTGAGTAGTGCATGTTAATGGTTAAATCATGATTACTATTTAAACTTGTTCTTTCATAGATCTGAGGATAGCATTATAGAATAACGGATTAGTTATGAATCTATATGTTCCTTCCTTCATCATGTTAAACATCCTATTATAGCAACCCTAAAGAGGACTTGGTACCTTTGTGCACTTCGGGTGAGTGCTTAGTCTAGGCTGAGTGATGTGTCAAAGCATGACTAGGGTTTTATCTTGCAAATTCTAGGTGCTTCATTTGTTCCATTTCCCAGGACCTCTTTTTTAGTTGTTTTTAGGATGGTTCGTGATGAAGATGTACCGATTAACTCTAGCAAGTATTGAGGAATGGATACATGATCTGGAGGAAGAATATGCATGATGGTCCAAAGAGTGGATTTGAGTTTAATACACGTACTTGGGTAGAAACAGAACACATACGACATATTATATGAGAGATTTTTGTTATCTTTCTAGTAGAACTATATGAGTGGTTTACTAATTATGTATCTAAGTGGAATTAGAGGTATATCGCACTTGTCTAGACACATGAGGAATTTCAGGCCCTCTATGATGCTGATCTGATTTGGACTCACGCGGTGGATATATGGTTTTGTAGTGTTCTAAATAGCTATATTCGGAATATTCAATTTCGACGTACTCTTGCCCACAGGTAGCTGAATTTTAACTTTTGAGATATCCAAGAGGAAAATATTTTCAAGGTATCCCATGGTAATCGGATCTTAATGGTAACTTTGAGCCTAAAGAGTAAACCAATGGATAACTAAACTTCACCATGTGTGAAGGCAGGAATAGGTTTGGTATTAAGATGGCGGACCTAGTGGCAGAAAATCAAAGAGAGGAAAGGTGGCTTAAGTATAATGAGGCACACGAGAGGGAAATAGAGAATCAGTGTTCTATTGCAGAATGTATGGCGTTGAGGAGAGAGATGGCTCATGAAGGATTTACGGATCATGTAGAATACATGGAGCCAGAGCATTAGGAACTCCCCCATCTTGGAAAGCATGATAGAGATCCCTTCTTGGCCTCACATAGAAGTGTGCCAACAGAGAATACCAGCCCGCAGTGCGCATCTTAATCCACCTAGTGACCTAGCCTTTACGCTTGGTTTTTCAATATCTAAATACGACAAGTAACCAACAAGCTAACTTGGGAAGTAGGACAGCGAGGAGTAAGTCGGGGATCTAGTACATTAATGGCAGGACAGACGGCTTAAATTTTATATGGAGGAGCATTCTTAGGTGCGTCATCCACCCAGAATGTGAGCGCGTAGAATGTCGATATTCACCTCTAGAAGTGGAGCCACCTCACAAACCGTAGGGGTTCAGATAGTACAAATTTTGGAGCACATGGGAGTACATCTACGAGATCCTACTCCAGCTATAGGTGGACGATCGGGAGGTATAGGAGGTTCTAATTCCATTGGATCTGGTGGTTCTAGAGGCCGAGGGAACACGGAGGTTCTAGATCGGTGGTAGCTGCTGAACGAAAGTTGATTCAATTCACTACTACATTACGAGGGGTGCGTGCACACCTGGTATAGGAAGTTTGACCCTGATCAAACTCAGTGTGGATTATGCAAAGACGAGAGATGCTTTCTTAAAAGAGTTCCATATCCCCGAGTTTGAGTAGAAGAGTGTAAGTGTGATCAAGGATATCAAATAAGGCGCTACTGAGAGTGTACATGAGTATGATGCTCATTTTAAGACACTTTTATCTAAGCTATCTTATGATATTCATGCCAGCCAACATGCACAATGGTTCGTTGGAGGATTGATTACACCTTTTAGAAGGGTGTTGTCACATAAGACATACACTAATCCGCATGAAGCACTGGAAGAAGCTTTGCATGTTGAGGAAGTTAGGAGCATTGACACTGACATCAGTCCATTTCTAGAGGCACAGATTGTAGCTATGACAAAGCAGTTAGAAAAGTTATCAGCAAATTCAGCCCATGAAACGCGCTCAGGAATTTGGTGTACAGATTTTGAAGTGGAAGGTCACACCAAGATAGTTGCCATCATAGATCCGTATGCTCACTTGTTGTTGGAATGTGAGATTTTCTATTTAAATCATGATGCTAGTCATTGTCCTTTTTTATAGCACGCGATAAGGAAGAATGTGGCTTGCTTTTACAAGATTTATAGGTCCACGACCCATGATACTGAGTATTTTCAGTTGATTGGTTAGATCCAGGATGCCATAGACATTGGAGTATGACAGACAAGTATAACAGATAATTCTAAGGGTAGGAATGAGCACCATGATCGGGATCATAATCAAATGTGCCATGACAGGAATGAGGTGTGTTTTTAAGGAGGTTGCGGAAGGGGGCGTGGATATCATGGTGGATATGGAGGACGAGGCCGAGGTGGAGGAAGAGGAGAGTTTCCTCATGGAACATGTTATACGTGTGGATCTCCTAATCACTATAGGCACAAATGTCCTCAAAATAATGTATTTTCTTTCTGCAAGAAGAATCATAGCTATGAAGAGTGCCCAGACTTGTATGAGCATTTGAGTAAGTAGCATAAGCAAGAAAACAAAGGCACCAAGATGGTTAGAATCCAATGCACGATAGGAGATCATTGGATGCCCAAGATAATGGAAGGACCTGAGCCATTGACATTGAAGATTACTACATGCACTCGAAGATGCGCGCGCAAGAGGCATTACACCGTGAAGCCTATGATTAACAAGGAGGAGGTTTTGCATGCGAGATACCTAAATCCTACTCATTAGAAGGATGTTTACTAGGATACCATGGAAGTGCTAAGGAATATTCAGGGTGAGATACAGTATCTAAAGGAGCAAAATAAAACATCGGAGACAGTCCAAACTGATATCGATGATTTGGGGGAGGTGTGCAAGATGTCGCGCTTAAGAACATTATTCCACCGTTAGGAAGTTGGATAAAAGGGAACACTCCACACACAAGTCTTGAGACCGTACAACAGATTCTGCATGCAAATATTCCCTTGATAGCATTGACTATGACAAAGAAATTACTCTAAATGTTGTTGTGGATGGGTGGCTTTTGAGCAACATATTGATCGATACAGGTGCGGAAGTAAATGTGTTGACATTAGATGCATGGGTGCAAATGGGGAGGCCTCCATTGCAACCATCATCTAATGTGTTATTTATGGCAAAAACCGACTAAGGCCACACCCATAGGAGTTTTGAAAGATGCATCTATCACTATATAAGGGGCCAAGTTCACTGGGGATTTTGAGGTATTAGCACTTGCGGAAGCAGAAAATTTTCTAGCCTTGTTTGGACACCCTTGGTGTTATGCGAATAACGCTAACTTGAGATTCAATAAGGGGTATATCAGCTTTGAAAACAAGGAGGAAAGGGTTGTGATACCTTTGATAGATGGGAAGTCTACACCCTATGTTGAACCTCTAAGTGAGGAGGACTTAAATAGAGTCTATGTATGCGCTATTCAGGACCTAGAGGTCAATGAGCCATCAAAAGAAGGCATCCTACAGTGGGAGGATTCTCATTCTATTAGTGATACTAAAAGTATTTCTTGTGACAATTGGGATCATGGTACATATGAATTAGTAGGGCGCGAGGTGAAAAGTGTGGTTATGCGCAAGAATGGATTTCATTCAATTTGACGGATATGCAGCACAATAACTTGGTATACAGGGATAGAAGATCTCCCTGCATTTTTGAAGGCTATAGAAACACAAAGGCGGAGACCAAGTTACATGGAGGAATATGTTAGTATATACACTATGTGGGACAATAGCACACTGGTGGGTCGTCCACAGAGATAATCTTATAAACTGGGAAGAAATTGGAATAGCTTTATCTACTAGGTTTATAAGGATCAATGCACCTACGAGAATCTACACTTATCATGGTGATCAACTTGTTCAACATCACATTCAGCAATGTGAGATACTCTAGACATCCTGGACAGAAACATTACCATCTTCACTTTGGGTGCATAGATTTTATTCCACGCTCCAAGGATGCACACACGTTTGGTATGTATATGTAGAACTACATAGAGAAATAGGGACTGGAAAGATTTGACTGCAGGTATGATCCAGACGTTTGATTACTTCTCGACTAAACCTCCTATGGTAGAGGCATTAAAATTTTTCAAGCACTTAACTATGGGGGATAGTGCAAAAGTAGAAGATCATATTCAGGAATTATTCGGTGAGATAGAATTCGGAGCATGTTTCAAAAGGAAGAATAAGTAGACTGAAACTACTTGAATGCACTTGCCTTGAGAAAGAGAAAAGAAAGATGGTCTACATTGTAGATGACGAAGAAGTTTAGAACCTAGATATTGATCATTCACGGGGGGTGCACAAGGTTTTGGACAAAGTAAGGATTCTCGTGCCTACCATGAGCCCATGAAGACAAAGAAGGTGAACATAGGTTCGAAGGATGAGCCTAAGGAGGCCATAATTGGTGATTACTTGAGTCGAGACTTGGAGGTAACAAGAATCATTGAGTTACTCGGGGATTATCGGGACTTATTCCCTCGAGGATATCATGAACTTAAGGGCGTGCATGAATCACTTGGGGAAATGAAAATCCAACTTAAGGACAGGCATGGCTAGTTAGAAAGAGACCTTACAAAATGAATCCTAATTTACGTGAAAAGGTAAAGGGCGAAATTGATAAAATGCTGAAATCTAGAATTATCAAGCCCTTGATGAGTCGAATTGGTTAGCCCAATGGTTATCGATGATCAAGAAGGACGAACGGATTAGGATATGCATGGAAAATAGGGAGTTGAATGTTGCATGTGTCACAGATCCTTTCCCTACGCCATTTAGTGAGGAAATACTAGGAGTTGCAGGGCATGAAATATATTCTTTCACAGATGGATTTTCTAGGTATCATCAGGTTAGGATCACCCAAGAGGATCAAGAAAAGACAACATTTACTACTGAATGGGGCAGCTTTGCCTATATTGTGATGCCCTTTGGATTGAAAAATGTGCTTGTTGTATTCTCACACATAGTTGTACAGGCGTTCAAATATTTTATTCACAAATTCTTACAGGTCTACATAGATGATTGGATAGTATATGGGCTTGTGAAAGATCATTGTGACACCTGCGATTAATGTTTGAATGATGCAGACAATTGAGTATCTCTTTAAATATCGAGAAGTGCATATTTGCTACACCATTTGGGATATTGTTAGGACATATAATCTACAAGGAAGGTTTGCTAGTTGATCCAACCAAGGTTGCAGTCATTTTAGGCACAGGCGCGCCCACCACCAAAAGTGAGGTGTGTGGATTTTTAGTTCATACAGATATTACAGAAAATTTATAAAAGGTATGCTGAAATTACTGCACCCTTAAAATAATTACTAAAGGGGAAAGGTACATTTTATTGGGAGAACCACAACAAGCGTGTTTGAGATACTAAAATAAAAACTTACTACCGCACCCATTATGTGCTTTCCCTTGTGGGATAAGCCATTTCATGTACATGTGGATGCTTTTGGTATGGCCATTGGAGTTGTGTTAGCTCAACCTGGTGAAGGTATTATAGATCATCCAATCTATTTTGCTAGTAGGAAGTTGACTCCTGCTGAAAGGAATTATATAACTACAGAGCACGAAGCTTTTTCAATGATCTACGCATTGTATAAGTTTCGACAGTACTTGTTAGCAACGCCATTTGTGTTTTATACAAATCATATGACATTTAAGTACTTGGTGAACAAGCCCATCTTACAAGGGTGTATATGCAAATGGGTGCTCCAATTTCAAGAGTTTTACTTCACAGTTGTGGTGAAGCCGGGAAAATTAATTATGGACCAAACCATTTATCTAGAATTAATTCAGAGAGGGATGCACGAAAAATTGAAGAAACAATGTCGATGCACAAGATTATATAGGTTACAAAACATGCCCATGGAAACTAGAAGACATTGTTGTCTTTCTACAAATAGGTATGGCACCGAGAAGGAATGAAATCATTACAAAAGAATAAGCTTGCTATACGCGACACACCATTTATGTTAATCAATGGTGACCTTTACAAGCTAGGAAGGGATAAATTATTACATCGTTGTGTGTTAGAGAATGAGCGTAAGGATATCATAGAAGAATCTCATGGTTGTATTACAGAGGCCATTATGTAGGTGATGTAACTACCCTGGAAGATCCTAATTGTTGGATTATGGTGGGAGACAACGTATAAAGATCAGTAAAGATTATTGTAAGGCATGTGATCATTGTCGATGCCTAGGAAATCCATGGAAAAGAGATGAGATGCCTTTGACACCAATTATTAGTATAGAACCATTTGAGAAATGGATCATTGATTTTGTAGGACCTATTTCAATCGACCACACGCACGCAGACTAGATCACGCTATATCATTACTTGCATAGACTATCTAACACTTTTGTAAGGCGAAAGCACTCGCAAAAGACTATATGGTAGCTACAACAGCTATATTTCTATGGGATAATGTTCTTACAAGATATGGGTGTCCTTTAAGCTTGACAAGTGATAGAGGTACACATTGTTTTAATGAGACAATCAGGATCTTATTAGATGAGTTTATGGTTGCACACCATAAAATTACACCTTACCATCATCAGGCCAATGGAATTGCTAAGGCTTTCAACAAAATTTTGGGCCAGACTTTGACAAAAATTTGTGATGTTGGAAGAAAGGATTGGGATGACAAAGTGTCAGTTGTGCTTTGGGAATATAGAACAACTTACAAGTGATTGAACAAAGCCACACCATTTCAATTGGTGTTTGGTGCAGAAGTTATTCTCCCTATAGAATTTATGTTACCTTCTTTGTGCATTGTGCACGTTGGAGTTCTAGCTGATGAACAAGCTTTAGAAAAATGTATCGAAAAGATGATTCAACTGGATGAGCACCGAGCCATAGCATGATGGATTCAAAAATAGGAAAAGGCCAGGCAGAAAGCATGGCATGACAAAAACATAAGGGATAAGAAGTTTGAATTTGACAAAATGTACTTCTTTATGACTCAAAGTTCTTGCACCATCCAGGCAAGGTCAAAGTACATTGGTTGGGGCCGTATGTTATCACTTCTATACTTAAATCAAGTGCTTTCCAGTTAGAAGCACTTGATGGAACACGGCTACCCGGTTACTTTAACAGTAGTAGGTTGAATCCCTACTATAAATAAGTCTTCTTGGTGTTTGTAATAAGGTAGTATTGTCATTTAGTTTAGATTTTCAATTATGTATTTCCTTTGTTTTGTCGCCATGCTTTGTCAATTTAGTTGTTGTTTGTGTATTAAGTGCACTTTCACACATGAAACTAATTACTTGTATGAAGACTATTTATGCGCAGAGAGGACTGCACATACTTTTACCGTGTGGGGTGGTTGTAGTTGTCAAGAAAAATATTGTGGGTTTTGAAAGATGAAAGGAATAAGCTACTACGGGTGTGCTTTAAGTCAAAAGAAGATTTCCTCACAAAAGTGACCAAGGATGGAGATGGATGAAAGAACAAGATAACACGAGGTAAGCGGAGGCCATGATAGATACTAGGAGAAGGTACAAAGATGAGGTACTCGGGCGCGGAGTGCACACTCAAGAGAAGTTTGTGACCAAAGGGTAGGAAGGTGTGCTTTAGAAGGTTATAGTGGGCACGAAGATTTACCACATGAGAATGAATGAATTTGGTCAATGAATGAGGGGATATTTGGGCAGTGAGAACCAATAAATGCACCAAAATTTGAAAGAATTATATAAGGATGGGATATGGATTCATTTTTACCGTTAAAACTAAGAGTATTTGAGAAAAGAGCCCGGTGCGAAGAGCCGAGTCATCGAGTTAAGGTGCGAAGGGTGTGAAACCAAGAGTGATAAGCATATTTGTGTGAAAAGAAGCTTGTGTCCCTAGTGGTGAAGGGTTTAAGTGAATCGGGAGATAGAAAATAGTTAGCTCACAAATTTTCCACCTAGGGCATAATTAAATCGAGCTAGGGTTTGATTCGCAAAGTTGCGGAGTTGAAGAAGAGACATTTGTAAGGTAGAAATGGCACCAAAGAAGACATCTGCAGCAGCAGCAAAAGGAAAGAAGAAGGTGGTCATCGAGGAAGAAGAAATGGCACCCAAATCCATTTTTCAGAGATGCAATACCCAAAAGGAGTCATCATCAGCCAAGAATGGGATTCACCCATTAGAAAGAGTAAAGTGAGTGAATACAATCACAGGACTTTAGAGAACAAAAAGGAGCTCGATTCCTTGCTCACTTTGCTAGAACAAACAAATGCACCACGATGACATGCCAAAGATATGAAAATGTGGGTGAAAAGATTTGTAAGAGAATTGGGGTCTACCAACAGTATGAGCTTCCATATTTTGAGAAGTATGAGCCCTTATATTAGTGACTCATGACCAAGGTACATGAAGACTTCTTCTACTTTGCAAGACGTAGAGTTAGAATTTCATCTACACTTGTCTCATCGATTCATGGTGTCCGAGGCCACAAGGAAGACATAAAAGGTGACCTCACGAGATAAAGTTGTGATTTGAAAGACCAAACAGAGTTGGGATACAGAAGGGTCCACACAATGGACATAGACAAATTTAAGAATTGTCTAGTTTGTACAAGCTACAACACACCTTTTTACCAAGTTGAATGATCGGAGCAATGGTCACAAGTGAATACTCTGTGGTTGCATGTGGCACAAAAGATGTCAGAAGAGACGATCTATAACATTGCAGGCTATATTTCAAAGTAAATAGTTGAAGAAGCGTGCACATGAGGGAAGATCAGCTTTGGGGTTGTTCTACTATAACTAGTCTTCATGGAGATTGGAGTATCAGAAGGACCAAAGGAGAAAATATGGGAATACCCCATGGAGAACAAGTCCATAGCTGAAAGATTTAGTAAATAACTATGCGAGGGTCCATGTGAGAAGTAAAACAAAGGGAGGAGAAGTGGTATTACGGGCTCCATACGGCATTTGGGGAAGAGTGGCACATCCCAAAGGACCTACCAGCAGTGGTAGGAAAACAAGTTCAGTTTGTTATATACCAGCATTTCTGCATCGTGCATTTTCTAATGAAGGATGGAGTCTGGAGCCCTTGGTGCAAATTACCTTACGCATTCACTACTAGATATTTCCAAGCATCTCTGTCATATATTTATAGACACGCGTAGACCTGATCTTCAATGTAGATAAGGTTAACTATGATTACCATACATTGAGGAAGAAGTATGTGTATCCTGGAAGAAGTGCTTATACAGAGAAGATCATTTCTAGAGGTGTTGAATATCAAGCCAATAAGTTTTGTAGTAGATTTGGGGAAGCATTGGTATATCTCTAGTTGAAGCCAAAGATGGAGAATAAAAAATATGTGGAAGGTGAGTTTACACTTCCAACACTACCAAAGGGGAAGCATACAATGGAGAATATCCCAGCACCTAAGCCCATAGAGAAAATCGAAGTGTAGGATGAGGAGGAAGAGCGCAAAGATAGTGGTGGTTTGGAGCATAGGGGTAGGAGACATCCTACAAGTCAGAGTGAAGCTGAGCACATTGTTACCCCACCTCAGCCACAAGAGGGGGATGAAGAGGACCTAAATGCAGTCCAAGGGGAGCACAAGTTTAAAAGAGTATTCAGGAGAACAAGGACCCAAGGTGCTACCCCAACCACTCTGCACAAATCACCCCGACTCTTCCAACAAAAGGAAGTGACTGTGCAGAGAACGAGGAAGCTAAAGTTGAATGAGGAGGTAGAAGAATTAGAGGAGAGTGTGCCTACATCTCCTACACCCCTAGAGCACATAGAAGAATAGGGTGAGGCGTCAAAGGAGAAGGAAGAAGAAGAGAAAAGACCAAAGGAAACAATGAGAGGATATTCAGGACATGGAGACGCAAGTCCCAAATTTGGAGGCTAGAGTTCCTAAGCAAAGCAAAGGTCTAGAAGGAAAAGTGGGGAGCACATTCCACCAGCCATGGGGTATGCAGAGGATGCAAGAAATATTTTCCATGCCCGCTTCCAAAGCACGATCACATAGAAATATTTATTTAGCTGGGAGTTGTTGGATGAGGATATGGCATTTGTGCGCACACGAAAGGAACTATAGTGGTCGATGCACACCCACGTGGAGGAGCCTGACTTTGATGTGTGTGACAAGTCATGCATTTCGAGGAAATCAAGAAGGCACCTCATGCTGGGCACATGACAATAAATCCTATTGTCATGTCGATGAGCAAGTCAATAATGCACTAGTGAAAGTCTCTGCGAGGTGGTAAGAAGAAACATGGACAAATCCACCACAATCAAATTGTTGCGCGAGGAGCTGAAGATAATGGACACAGAGATAGCGTGCATAACATAGGAAAGGGATTTCACACAGAAGAAGAATGAAGTGTTCATAAGCATCACAGAGGAGATTGGGGACAGTGTAATTAAAACAAGGCCACACTTGGAGGACAAGGTACCATGGACATTTCCTTCAGTGATACACTATGTGGGAAAATTGGTGGACTTGGTGCTCGAAGATGAAACTCTATGTATGCAAGCACCAGAAAGATCAAAACAAGATGTCAAATGGGAGAAAGCATCTATGATGAGAAAAATCACATCTTATGAAGGGTTGTTGCAGGCATTACAAGAAGTATTAAAGAAAGCGGACCAGCTTTAAATATATGCACAGCTCCAGAGGTGCTCATCAACATTAAGACCTTGGAAGAGAATAATGAGGTCCAGAAGGTAATGAAAGATGAGACATTGGGCCACGTAGAAAGGTTTTCAATGGTTAAACAGAAGCGTGAGGCCCTGACAGCAACACAAGAGCCGCACAAGACTTGGTTGGAAGAGCTTGGAAAACTTATTACGCAGAAGATGGACCTTTTGGAAGGAAGGATGACATCCATGTCTAGTGTTGTGTTGGTTCTGCAAAATGAGAAAGGAGAAATTATGAGGGATGAGTTGGAATCCATTGCTATGGACATCCCAGAGAAAGTAGAGTAGGCACTCACTGAATGGTAGGTTTTGGAGGCCAGTAATAAAAGAGGAGTATCCAGAGTTGATACTACAAATTGATAAAAAAAGATGTTTCTGATAAACCTCATAAAAATCTTTATTATCCACATTCTTTCATTATTATTCCTTCCTTCAACATTTTGGAGATACCCATTATCAGGATGACAATGAGATTAGTGTGGGGTAATGTTGATCAAAGAATACTTAGAAAAGATCGCACAAGGAGTCATGCGGGATAGAAGGCCAGGATCAAAGGCGCGGAAGAACAGGAAGGACCCGCATGCGGAAGGAAAGTTTATATTTTGGAACTTATCCAATTTTGAGCATAGAGATCTATTTTTAGAAGATGGCGTGCGAGAACACATCAACGATGTAGAGATGTGCGTGCCATGCATTGTCTATATTTAGAGAAGTGGTTCAAAGTGTCTATGCATGGAGACAAGCTAAGAATAGAATTGACACTTTAGTTAACTACAAGAGGACTATAGATAGCACACTTACATGTGTGGCTATGATTGTAAATGGTGTGTGGCTATTAATAGCATGCAACCTATTTCTGGAATAGTTAAGTGGTGAAGGGAAATTCCCACCCTATATATATGATGTTAGGTGCATAGTAGAAAGAATAACACAGAGAGCGGTGTATGTATGATTCTAGACGTATGAATATGTGTATCAGATCCATACATGCATTGATGTAGATTGACAATATTGTAAGGAGCTTCTATATTTACTAATAGATGGAAGATATTGGCTGAACCTAAGTGTCATTCTGTGTAATTGAGTAGTGCATGTTAATGGTTAAATCATGATTATTGTTTAAAATTGTTCTTTCATAGATATGAGGATAACATGCATTATAGAATGATGGATTAGTTATGAATCTATATGTTCCTTCCTTCATCATGTTAAACATCCTGTTATAGCAACCCTAAATAGGGACTTGGTACCTTTGCGTACTTCGGTGAGCTCTCGGTCTAGGTTGAGTGATGTGCCAAAGACAACTAGGGTTTTATCTTGCAAATTCTAGGTTGCATCAAGATTGTAGAAGAATATGTGCCAATAGACTAGAATCAAGCATGGAATGACAAAAATAAAAGGATGGAGGGGCATGAATTTAAAACATGAAAAATGTGCGTAAAAAGAGATGAGAGTGAACCTAGCACAGGATGTGTGTGTAGTTGTTGTTGTATGTATGTACTTGCATGGTTAGTAAAGGAAAATACCTGTAGCTGTGTGTTTTCATTGTGATTGTTGTTGTTTTCATTATTTTTTTATTGCCCTCGATTTGACTACTTGTTTCTCATACGATTGGACCTATAAGGAGAAAATGATCAAGTAGTCAAATATGTATGTATGTAAAAATGTTGTGTAAAATATGCATTTATATAGAAATATATATATATGTGTAAAGTATGCAAATGTAAAATATGCTAGAAATAATATGTAAATGGAACATGTGCACTTGATCCATGTCGAGAAGAAGGGTGTAGAAGGATATCTTGTACTGTTGTGAGTTTTTCGGCAATCTCACACCACCCCGGTGGAGAAGTGTAGGGAGGAAATACTCTATTTCTTCCAACTCTAACCGCTCTGCTGAAATTTGTTGAATATATCTCTATACCGCACTTTGGTTTTTTGGGTAATCCAACACCACTGGATGGAGAAGTGTAGAGAGGCACACCCACTGTAACCCCCAAGCCTGTAGCTGCTCTACAGAATTTTCGAAAGACACCATGTGCTATTAAGGTTGTTGTGTATGGAGTTCGAAGACTATTCTCGAACTCACTCGTTGAGTGTGAACCAGCGTAAATACTTTGTTTTAGTAGAAAACCCTCAATGATTCCCCCTCCTTGGGGGCACATGTGATGACCCAAAAAGAGAATGTGGCCCCAAAAGAGGACTAACTACACTCGGCTCGTAACTAACTCAACCTGCAAGGAGGAAATGGAATGCACTTGGTAGATACAAAGGCACACACAAAAGGGGATGGATAGCCAAAACAAGTGTTAGTTTGCAAGCACATGCATGTAATTAGTGTAAAAATGGAAACATTGTATAAAAACTACCAATCACAAAGAGTGTAAACATGCAAGAAATAGTAAGAAGACCACACACATCACTCACATGAAACATCACTCACAATGTCATAACACACGCAAGGCCATCATGGACACAAATAATAGACAAGTGTGCACACAAGAAAATGGCAAAGCCCGTAGATAATAGCATACAAAACAGACAAGTACAAATAAACAAGTAGTCATGGAAACATGTAATCCTACAAAATAAGTGCTACACATGGAACACATGTTAGCATGTTAGAATGATAACTGATATGTCAAAAACATGTATAAGCAAGTAGTAAAAGATGCTAATTAAAAAATGAAACAATAGAGACTTTGTGTAATTTGAATGTGGATGTCCGCGGTGACCAAGTAGAGTAAGGCTAGAAGGTGAGCATCCATGCCACATGTAGAGTTATGTATATGTGATCACACTAGACAAAGGTGTGAACGTGCATGTGTGTATGATAATGACATATAAGAAAGTAATCTGTCATCACCAATCTGGCACTATGATAATTCTTCACCGGGAACTCCTCGTGCTATGATTATTTACTAATGCACAACTTTTAGTTTGGTGGATGTAATCTGGAAACACAACAACAAACATAACACAAGAATACCATAGACTATGATAAGAAGGAACGATGATAAATCTGAAATATCAGAGTAAATTATAATATTAACATGAAATTGTTACAATCTCACCCATGAGGTACTTCAAGTGTTACTGACTTCACTTGCCTTCCAACAATAACTATGGGAGAAACTTCACAATTACACCTCTTAATGGCTTCTTTAACACACCTTCAAAATGATGGCTTCCTTTACACACTTACTCATACAATATTTCTCACTACTTCCTTCTATGCTAAATGAGGGGGGTGGCCTCTTTATTTATAGGAATTTAGGCTTATCCATCTTATCTCTAAGATAGGATAGGAAATCTCTTCCGGCCAATCATATTCCATGCCTAAACTCTTGCCTTTACATGTAGGCTTATCTTCTAAGATAAGATAAACCTTATCATCTCACATGGGTTCCACCTTTTTAGACTTTTCCACAAATAAAATACACAAAATATTTATGACATCACTCTTTGTCCTTATTACAAATATAATATTTCTAATTCCTAATCATGTAGACCCTACTTCTCTACTTATCCCAACTTTGACATTTTAACATTACCAGACCACTTACGACAAATATTTACTTTTTACAACATTCCTATTGTACTTTGATTATTACCGTACTCTACATTATTGGCGGCACCGTATTGATGGCACCGTTATCTTCTATTGGATGCTACTACTAATTACACTTAACAACATCCTATTCCTAATACATACATTAATGAAATAGAAATTACGGAGGAAAATTTTAGTGTCGACATCTTCCCCCTTCCTAGCTTCTACTCCGTCCTCGGAGTAGACTCTTATGGACATTCTGAAGCTGGTGCTTGGAAAATCTTCAACTTGTCATGGTTGACCCATTTCGTAATGGGAGTGCCATCTAATTCCTCTAGTCGGTATGTACCATTTTCATACATGCACAACCGCTATTTTGTAGGGGCCCATCCATTTTGGAAGAAATTTTCTCTGTCTTCTTTTTTTGTATCTTGAACCATATACTAGGACCAAGTCATTCACATGAAATGGAGACCAATGGATCTTTTGATCAAAGTATTCCTTCTGCTTCATTTTCTTCTTATAGCTTATATCCTTCGCTATTTCCCTCATTTCCTCTAGCAAATGAAGATGTACCAACCTTTCTTTTACTGAATCACTTTCATCCATCCTTTCATTTTTCATAACTCTCACAGTGGGAATATCAAACTTAATAGGAAGAACTGGATCAATGTCATAAGCCAAATGAAATGGGAGTATCCTGTTGCTTGACTTTGATGTTTCCTATATGCCCACAATGCTTGAATCCTTTTATACCACTTATGTACTGCAAGGCTGCATCTTTTGCTAGAATCGACACAACACAAAATTTGTTCGCTTCCACTGTCTATTTTGTGCTTGGCTTGTATGTTGTTGCCTTCTTGTGCTTAATAGAAAATTTATTGACTAGGGCTTCTACTACCTCATTAATGAAGTGGCTTCCTTGATCATTACAATTTCTAATGGGCAACCAAATCTTGTGATAATGTGTTCATATATGAACCTTGCCACTTCATCCATAGAAGTTGTTTTCGATGGCCTAGCTTCAACCCACTTGGTTAAATAATCTGTGGCAACTACAATATACTTATTTTGGCGTGGGGTAATTGGAAGTGGACCTACAATGTCTATTCCCCACTTTTCAAAGGGACCAAGTGGAAGAATAGGGCATAATGGAGCTGATGAAGTCTTACGGTTACCATGTGTTTGACAAATATCACATGTCTTACAATAATTATAACAATGTCTAAAAAGAGTGGGCCAGTGATAACCTGCATCCAAGATCCTTCTTGTTGTAAGTTGTCCAAAGAAGTTTCCTCCACATTTACCATTGCGAAATTTTTCTATCACTCCTTCCCCCGATCACGTCCAACTCGCCTCTTGTATTTTCCATCGGTCCTATTCGAAATAATACTCCATGCAAAATAGAATATGGATGACTGGCTTGAGTAATCTTCCTCTTAGTCTTTGCATTGGCACCATCAGAAACTTGGATTCATTCGATAATTCCAAATATCTATGTATTCATTAGGGATTGTGTCAGGATAACAATGTTGCATATGGGAAATCATCATCATCACAAGATGAACCTAAACCATCATAGGCTCGAGAGAGTGCATCCGCACCGACATGCTTCTTTCCCGCCTATCTATAATATCAAATTCAAATTCTTGTAGCAAAATTATCCATCTTGCTATCCTCCCTGATGGGTTAGGCTTATTTACAATATATTTTAGAGCCTGATGATCTGTTACAACTAGGAATTTTTTCCCTAGCAAGTAATTCCTAAACTTCTTTACAACAAAAATGATAGCCAGAGCCTCTTTTTCAGTTATAGTATAATTTACCTCAGCACTACTCATTTGTCTGCTCCCAAAGTAAACTAGATGATCATTCCCATTTTCATCCTTTTGGCTCAGAGTAATTCCTAGTGCTTTGCATCCGAGGTGTCAGATGTACACAATGAATGGTTTGCTCCAATCTGACTCTTTAGAATAGGTGAAGACACCGGGGCTTCCTTCGATTGTTCAAAAGCTTCATGCGCCTTATTTCTGGTTCATAAGTAACATCCTTCTTCAAGAACTCAAGTTAGTGGTCATGCAATCTTTGAGAAATTCTTGATGAACCTTCTATAGTAACCCACATGGCCTCAAAATGATCTCAACTTACTTTTATTCATAGGAAATGGTAACTCTTTGATTTCTGAAACTTTATCGGGATCGCACCAATACCATCTCTGGATACAACATGCCCTAACAAAATGCCTTTAGAACATCCAAAGACACACTTTGTAGGGTTTAGTGAGGCTTGTGCTTCATCTAACCTTTGAAATGTTGTCTCCATCTGGTGCAGGTGGTCCAACTTGCTCCCATAGATGCAAAATCATCCGAAATAATCGATGAAGGTCCCAATGTAGGGTTCGAACACCCTATTCATCAAACACTGGAATGTTGCCGGAGCATTACACAACCTAAAAGGCATAACTCTATAAGCAAACGTTCCCCAAGGAGTGGTGAACGTGGTCTTCAACTGATCTTTCTCTCGCTATATGAACTTGGTTGTAGAGCCGCTTATATCCATCAAAAAACTATAGCACTCTGGCCGCTACTTCATCCAAGATCTGATCTGAAAATGGAAGAGGGTAATGATCCTTCTTTGTTGCCTTATTGAGCTTCCTCGTAATCAACACAATGCATAGCTTCCCATTCTTTTTATTGATATCACAATAGGAGAAACCCATTATGAATTATCCACAAAGAAATATGAATCACGCATCAAGCAACTTATCTATTTCTTCTTTTACGAGTCTTGGAAAAAATAGGATTCATTCTATATGGCATTTGCTTTATGGGCTTAAGCACCATCTACCAATTCAATAGAATGTTCTACCCAACTTACTTGATGGAGTTCCTTGTAATCAAAAGTGAATATGTGTATGTACCTTCAAAAGAGCTAGAGGTAGGATTCCTTCTCACTCTTCATCACAAAGATCACCAATCTTTATTTGTTGGAGATGATCATCAATTTCTTCTTCGATAATTTTATGGGGTCATGAGTCGCCTGTGATCGGAAGGATATCCGGGACCGAAACATCAACCTCACTTTCTTCATCTTCTGTGTCCACTTCATTGGTACTAGAGTAATCAGAGGATGTCCAATCATCAGTTTCATCACTTGAATCGATAGGTTCTACCTTATGATGCCGAGGGATCATGTTTATTTTCACCCTCTCTCTACCACGTCCAAGTGTCATGAAGCCTTCATTCCAGTAGTTTCTTGCATGAACTCTCCTTAGCCATGGTCTTCCCAATAACATTGGGTACGCAACAGTACCATTTTTCATCACCTGAAAGTCTACCACACATACAACACCCATAACAGATATTGCCACATTTGAAACTACACCTTCTGGTTTAGTTTTTCCCTTATTTAATGACCTTAACATAAGTGTTGAGGGGCGATCAATTTTTAAACCCAACATATTCATTACAGACTCGGTCATTACATTAACTGCAACACCTCCATCAACTAAGACATTATGAATTGAAATACCATTACATAATACCTCAGCTTGTGGAGCGTAGGGATCTGCCTCTACCTCCAAAACAGGGACCTCAACCTCCTTCCTTCATTGAGCATTGAGTCCACTTTGCAGCTCCCGCCTCTTCTCAGAAGACATAGCCAAGAGTTGACCATATGTAATATTTGTAGGCCTTTTGGATAGATCTTCTAAGATGGAGTATGGTCCTTGTCCCTGTGAAATCAAAAAATCCTACACACCCAACTTTTTTCTCCTATGTTTCTTACTAGTTTCTCCTTTCATCTTCTTAGGATCATTTCCATCTTGGTTATCTTTTTCTTTCTTTCTTTTTGTTACAAACACATCTACTTCATTATTTATGCTCTTATCTACTACATCAAAAGAATTCATAGGTGCTTTTCCTTTATCATTATCTCTTGTACTAGATGTAGAAGCTCTATCTGGACAATTATACTTATAATGACACTTTTTATAACAACCATAACAAACTTCATAAATATTTCTTTTTGGACCTCTATCTCCTCCCTGAGAACTAAATTATTTTTCTTGAAGAAGATTAATAGTTAACTGGCCCATCTTCTTGAGCAGATCTTCATACTCAGTAGATGTACTAGGAGAAAGATTTGTGCTCACCGAGAGTGGTTGTGGATTCTGGACCAAAGGTGTTGGTGTAGGCTCTACCTTAGCAACAATTTCTTTGGGCTCCTCTTCCATGCTTTCTTCTTTCCTTCTTAATCTCCTTTGCTTGTTCAATGGTATCCGGCGGTCATAATTCACTCATTTCACGATCTCGGCTTCATGCCAAGAATGAAGTGCTTACAGAGGAGATTATCCATGCCATTCATCAACCCATCCGCTAATCCTTCCTTCCGGATCTGGGCATCAAGCTTCCTCCTTAGCTCTAGAACATGAGCATGATAATCTCTTATCTTCTCCTTCTCTCCTTGGGCTAGCTTTGTGATCTCGATCATGAGATCTGCATATTTCTGTTGTTCACCAAATTCTTCAAGAAAACTTTCAGTTAATAAATCCCATGAGTTTTTTACATTTTCACCTAGTGTTTCAAACCACCTAAGTGTTGAACCATCCAAAAAGGTAGGAAAAAATTCAGTCCATTGTTCCCTTCTTATAAGGCCATTACAAATACAAGATCGTTTAAACTCTTGAATGAAAGAGGAAGCATCTTCATTAGATTGAGCTGAAAAAACAAGAATCTTCTCCATTTTCAAAAGTAACCACAGTGAAATACCAACCCACAAGTACAATCAACAAGACTTATGTGCACAAATAATTGGAATCACTATAATAGAAAGTGACTTTACACTTTTCTATAGTAAAATAGAAATGACCATGGTAAACTATGGTAAAACTTGACTTACTGCGGTAAAAACTGACTTTACTGTGGTAAACACTATTCACAATAAAAAGTGAAGTTCTTGTGGTAAAAGCTGACTTTACTATGGTAAACACTATTCACAGGTAAAAAGTGAAATTCTCATGTAAATACTATTCATGACAAAAAGTGACTTTACCATGGTAACTCCTATGCACAAAGTAAAAACAAGGTTACCCTCCAAATGATTTTTGACTAAGTGGGAATATTTCTCCAGAAAATCCACCAACGAGGAATGGTCCCGATACAACGGAGAACCAAAATGTCATCACCAATCCAAGCACTATGATAATTCTTCACCGGGAACTCCTCGTCTTATGATTATTTACTAATGCCATGACTTTTAGTTTGGTGGATGTAATCTGGAAACACAACAACAAACATAACACAAGAATACCATAGACTATGACAAGAAGGAACGATGATAAATCGAAATATCGAGTAAATTATAATATTAACATGAAATTGTTACAATCTCACCTATTAGGTATTTCAAGTGTTACTACTTCACTTGCCTTCCAACAATAACTATGGGAGAAACTTCACAATTACACCTCTTAATAGCTTCTTTAACACACCTTCAAAATGATGGCTTCCTTTACACACTTACTCATACAATATTTCTCACTACTTCCTTCTATGCTAAATGAGGGGGGTGGCCTCTTTATTTATAGGAATTTAGGCTTATCCACCCTATCTCTAAGATAGGATAGGAAATCTCTTCCACCAATCATATTCCATGCCTAAACTCTTGCCTTTACATGTAGGCTTATCTTCTAAGATAAGATAAACCTTATCATCTCACATGGGTTCCACCTTTTTAGACTTTTCCACAAATAAAATACACAAAATATTTATGACATCACTCTTTGTCCTTATTACAAATATAATATTTCTAATTCCTAATCATGTAGACCCTACTTCTCTACTTATCCCAACTTTGACATTTTAACATTATTGGACCACTTACGACAAATATTTACTTTTTACAACATTCCTATTGTACTTTAACTGTTACCGTACTCTACATTATTGGCGGCACCATACTGACGGTGCCGTTATCTTCTATCGGACGCTACTACTAATTACACTTAACAACATCCTATTCCTAATACATACATTAATGAAATAGAAATTACGGAGGAAAATTTTAGTGTCGACAAATCCAACATGTGTAATAAAGTGATCATGTAAAAATGAGTGAGTAAGAGTAAATGCCACCAAGACAAGCAGATACAATATGTTGTGGATGGATGGGATGGAATGCAAGATGGATTTATGGGAGCAACATGCCACCCAGTGGATGGAAGTGTATGTATTGAGGTTCATTTTGTTTTCCCCCTCAGTAGTCAAGAATGAATCGTAAACGAGCATGCGTCATTGGGAAATGGTCAAGTAGTGTTGGTTATGTCTAGCACACTGTGATGAGTGTGTATATGTGATGGTGAGGAAATGTGACATGGGGAGAAGATACCTTTCCAAGATGTGCGTGGACCCTATAACGTAAGCGTATACCATGACTTTGTTGAATAGACGAGTGATGATTTAGCCCTAAGTGTATATCACTATGGGATGAGTGGTAGTAAGTGGTGATGAAGTATGTGATTGTATAGTGAATGTGCATAAAAAAATTATCTCGAAGCATATATCACAACGTGTTGAATGGGTGAGTGATGATTTATCCCTAAGCATATATCACTACATGATGGAAGAAGAAGGTGATGATTTAGCCTATAACGTATGTCACTACGAGATTGGTGATGAGTGCATATGAAGTGTATATGAGTATGCATGGGATAATGGAAGGTGATAATTTAGCCTATAGCATATGTCACTACGATATTGGTGATGAGGTCATATGAAGCATATATGAGTGTGTGTGGGATAATGGAAGGTGGTTATTTAGCACTAAGTGTATACCACTAAGTGATGAATAGGATGAATGAAGATGTAGTGCTAAGTGGATAATAATTGGACATGATGAAGGGAGTGGTAATTTAACCTAAGGTTTATACCAATACATGATTATTGGAGGCATGATAATGTAATGGAATGATTTGGAATTGAGAAAATTATAATGTAATAGGATGATATAATAGGAGATGATAGAGTGTAATAAGATGATGTAGAATTGATGAAAAGAGTGGTGATTTAGCCTAAAGCGTATATCGGTATGAAATGATAGGATGGAGTATAACGTGAGGTAGAGTGGATGAAAGAATAAATGGGGATGATGAGGGTGTGATGATTTAACCTAAGGTGTATACAACTACAAAATGATAGGATGGGGTGTTATTTATCCTAAAGCATATACAACTAAGCGATGAGTAGGATGAATGATGATATAATATGACTTAGAATAGGATAAGAGAATATGTGATGATAATATGTAAGAGGATAGTGAGAAATTTATGAAGAGAGTGGTGATTTAACCTAAGGTGTATACCACTACATGATGATTGAAGGCATGATAATGTAATGGAATAATTTAGAATTGAGAAAAGAGAAATGTAATAGGATGATATAATAGGAGATGATAGAATGTAATAGGATGATGTAGAATTAATGAAAAGAGTGGTGATTTAACCTGAGGTGTATATCACTATGGTAAGTGATGGTGAGTGTGGGTGACAATATAACATAGAGCGTTGGTCACAACTCCGATGAATTGGGTATGATGATGTGTCGTATGTATGTAAGGTCCATTTTATTGGTAAACCCTCTGCATCATGTATGGACTAAGGAACTAAAGTGTGTCATAGGGTGGTGAGTGCGGTGCATCGAATGATGCAACGATGTATGTATAATGCAATGTATAATATGAAAAATGTTGTGATACGTGAAGATAGAAATAGAATAGGTGGTGATAAGATGTGAAGCTAGACCCCTAGCGTGATATGTAGGATGTAGATAATGGATGAATGCTCATAAAATGTAGAATGTATGGTAAGTGTAGAATGGATAATGTATGATGTGCAATAGTGAAGAAATAGTGTGGTGTGTGGGGTTCGGTGTAATGTTAATCCCTCAACGATTGAGTGTGAATGAAGCTCAAGAGTTCATCATCGAGTAATGAGGGTGCTAGAACGTGCGAGATAGAAATGATGATGACATGGATAAAGTGTGTAATGTAAGATGATATAAGTATATGAGGATAGAAAAGGTGAGGGGGAGAATATAATGTGTTATGCCCCGATTGTATCATAAAGGAGTGGTCAACCAATAAGGTTTACGATAGAGGTCCGATGATTGGTGGAAGGGATGATGAAACTTTAGGATGATGGTTGAGCAATGGTTATATGTGTGAAAAATGTTGTATGGGGGAATGAACCTGATATGCATGTGATGGGTGCATGTAAGACCAATTACGAGGTGTAGTAAAGTGTGTCGATGATGGAGAGTGAGGGGAACCATACGTGTAGGAGTAAATGATCCATGTGGAATAAAGCGAGGTGGTGATCATTGACGGGTTGCGGTAGTAGTCTTAGGAATAGGCCTATGCCAGCGTGTAGGACTAAGAGAATGGAGTGGGTCAATAGGCATTAGTTGAGATGGTGGAGTAGGAATAGGATGCAATGTAGGAATCATTAGAGGAGATGTGGGAGGGAGAGAGGGAGGAGCATGGGTAGTGAAACTAGTAGGCGGCGAGACTAAAGGGAATGGAGGAATGTCATCAATAGAGAAAACTTGGTTATCGTAAATGAACTTGAAAACAATAAGTTGGGATTTATGGATCCAATTCAAGCCAAGAAGTAGGTCACATTGGTTGATGGTTTGACTAACAAGGCAAGGGATGAGAAGAGTGAGAGGACCAACTGTGATAGGTAACTTAACAACACCATAGGGTCTCTTGAATGGAAAGTTAATTTGGGATGCAAGGTAGCCAATAGATCATAAGAAAGACAAGGAACATGTACTAATAGGAGAATATGGATCAACCTTGGTGTTGTTGATAAAGGTTGAGGCAATAGATGCCTATATGTATAAAATGATAGGATATGAATATAGCATGATAGTCATTGCTAGAAAAGGAGATAATCCATGCCGACGTGGCGATGAGAAATGGGAAAGTCGAGAGGTCTAGGGAGGAGATAATGTATGACTACCATAGTTAGAATATTAATCAATTTTCTTAGTATCATGTTTGGGTAGGGATTGTTAATGATCTATATCTTGTGGTTATCATTGATAGGGAGAAAGGTGGGAGATTTGGGTAGTTCAATATGGCCACCATTAAGTAGGTCTTGAATGAGATGTCGAGCTTGAAACAATAATCAATGGAATACCCAAAACATTGATGATAGTCACATCGAAAATGGTCATCAAAGCTACACCATTTTGGGTGGGATGGGTCTAGTTGTAAAGGTGGTGGCGTACTAAGGAGACCGCTATCAATGAGTTGTGGTAATAATATGTAGAGTTGGGTGGTAAATTTAGTAAAAGAACATATCTAAGGCTAAGGTCATAATTTTCTAGTAGAGGAGATGGCATTAACACCAGTTTTGGATCGCTAGATCTATGTCCGAGTGCCTTGAAGATTTCCCTACTTGGCATGCATACGGAGCTAGAAGGTACATTCGATATTTGAGCTTGCCTATGGATACAAGTTTAGTCTCACGTAGCTTGAGAGCATGACAAATTTTTGTCGAATGATAAGAAATTTTCAAAGAGAATGCTATCTTGTAAAGGTGGAAAAATACTATGGAAAAATAAATCTTGCAATTATGAATCGGTGAGGACATTGGTCATTCTAGCTAGACTATTCTTATAATGTAAGACATAATCGAAAGCGTTCATTGGTTACGTGTTTAAGTTGTGTGAGATGAGCATAGGAGAGGTGGAACCAATATTAATAGAAAATTGAGTGAGAAAATCGTCACTAGAGATGTAAACGAAGCCACCAAATGTATAGGTAAGTCATAAAACCAACGCAGGTGCATAGTCCTATGAACTATGCGGAAAAAACTTAAGCGAGGATAATATTATCATTAGCGTAGTTGAGACAAACAACATGGAAAGCACGAAGATGCTCTTGTGGGTCATTGTGGCCTTTAAAAATGGGAATTTCAGGAGAGATGAAGTTATATAGGAATGGGTAAGCACATATGGATGGTGCAAATTGAGAATGTAACAAGGAGGTAGAATTGAACGATAGGGGTCCTTTAGAAGTGGTGAATTGTAGAATCGGGTGGATTTGGTTTTAGAGATCTTGGTATAATGACGCATAATAAGGAGAATTAGAGGAGGAACCAAGCGGGATACGAAAAGCACCTTGATGGGTTGGACGGGCAATAGTTCTGATAGGCGATAAGAAACAGGTGGTGTACGAGACCATAGGAGTAGAAGAAATGGGTAGGGATGCCTCCCGAGCTCGCTTAGCCGCGAGTAGAGTATGAAAAACATGAGGGAGATGAGTGGGATTCTCATGTAAATCCTAGTGGAAATATTTGATGGCATCGAGATGTTGTTGGTCCACATTAGTATCCTCATCATAGGACTTCTCACTATTTGTGGCTTCTATTTCATGAAGGGAAACTCGGGTAGAGGTGTCTAAGGGGTTTTCGGACATAGATGTAGGTATTACACCATGGGTCTAGAGGGATGGTGAAGAGAACAAGAAAGCTCACAATAATGGAGAAGGCCAAAATGACCGCTACGAGTAATGGGTGTAAATGAGAAATGGTCAAGTTCACCAAAATGATTAACAAAAATGCAACCTAGATAACCTAAATGGGGGTATTAGGGTATTAATGTTAATATAACTTAGGAGGACTAAAACATTATAGTAAATGAACTAAAATAACAAATAGTAATAGTAAATAAATGCATAAATGATTATCTTAAGTCAAATGAAACCTTGAATATGTAAGAGAGGAGAGAGAGGGTGCTTAGTTGATTTGTAGAGACTAGCACAGTTGTCCAAGTCCGAGCAGAAAAATATGGAAGTGCTGATATTCACTCAAAAACCATACGAAGACCAGATCTAGAAGATCTGAAGTGATTGGGGCACCTAGGAGTGTACTTGGGCGCCCTACTTCATTGTTTGGGCACCACGGTTCTTGTAAATGCTCATAAACCGGTTCTATAATGGTTGCAACTTGACTCGAAACCCTACCGTTTATCGCACTCGATTCACCTGATGATTTGTATAATGACTTACAAAATGAAAGGAAGTATCAAACCCTATAAAAATAAAAGATGCAAATGAATGGGTTGAATCGACCTTAGTCACCAAACTCTTTGGACTTATCACTTTGAGTGTTGCATTAAATTTCAAACCCGGATGTAGTTATGGTGAGTGTGTGTATGTTGTGACCTAGGTGTTCTCATGTTAGTCACACTTTGTGAAGTAGCCAGAATAATAATTATAGAAAATGTAAGTAGAATGTGTGCATGGAATATAATAGAATCTCTCCCCTATGAAGTGTGAGTGATGTAGATCTCCTAGCCTTGGTGCATGGCACTATGTGGATGCAACTCTATATGGATTAATAGTATTATGCAATGCTAAGACCTAGGACCCTCATTATGGTATTATAAATTTATATTTATAGGGATCTCATTCTTAATTTTGTAATTAATTTTGACAAGGCCAACCGAGAAAAAGATAAAGGAGACAAACAACTAGAAATGACCCAAAAAGGAGTGGGAAAGGATGTGCATAGATCGTTGTGCCCTAGTGCACCCTAGTATAGGCTAGGGTGCCCTAATTTTGGGCTAAAATGATGGTTCATTTGTGAAATGAGCGGGTCCATGCTAGAAAATATACAGGGAAAACGAAATAAAATATTAAAGAAAGATGGACAAAAGGTGGGATTAATTAATACTTTAATCACTTGAAAACCTTCTAAATAGTAATATAAGACCGGGCTAAATATTGTCTATATTTTTTTGTCCACACGTGTATAAGTATATGTAAGAGAGATAGAGCATGAATGTGTATAGTGAGTAATGCACCTAGTGTGTGATAGAAGTTGCGAGAAGGAGATGTCATGTGTGTATATAACGTGTGGTGTGTGAGATGTGTAATGTGTAGTGTGACTAAGAAATGCTAGAGATATGTGTTGTAAATGTTCCAAGTGTAAGATGTGTGATATGGTCAAGTGTGTAAGAATGCGTAGTGTGTATAGTGTGCAATGTGTGAGGTTCATGTATATAGGATGCCCTCAACACTCATGTTTGAACCAAAGCACGAGAGTGCATCATTAGTGAAATGATGATGCAAATGATTCAAAGTGTGTATATGGTATGTGAGATATTAGACGTGATATGATGCGAAGATAAGACGTGTGTTGATCTTTAAGGGGGGAGAAATAAGTGTAATTCCCCCCAGGAGTGCAATGATGAATGAGCTATGTGATGAAAGTAAAATATGAGGGTCCTCCTCTTGATGCTTGTGGATTAGTGTGATCATGCTTTAAGAGTGGCGATATATGAGACGAGACGTTACGCGGTGAATGAAGCTTATATGCATGCAAACGATGAGTATAATTTGCGGAATGTGTAAAATAACATGAAGGTGATGGACATTGATGTGCACAAAAATGCCAATATGGTAGACACCTATGTGTAGGAGAGTGGGTGGGTGATGAACACCGATGTGTGACTAAATGCAGAGGTGATGGATGTCTATGTGCAAGAGAATGAGGTGGTGAAGTATATAGATGTGAAGGAGTGATGTGAATAGTGGACCTAGACTGATGTGTTGGACTAGCAGACTGATGAGACCATGTAGGCCGAGTGTGAACATGTGAGCTAGGATCATATTTTTCTTTAGTTTCGAGAGGCTCATGAGACGTAGGTTCTCTAGAAATGGAAACCTCAAGGAGGTTGCATTCATGGCATAGAGGGTGGAACACCATTGATGGATATGACTTGCACGTTGTGAATAAACTTCAGGCATAAACGATTCATGGAGATAATAGCCTATGCTTTGCAGAGTCAGGCGAGACCTAAAATCATGTCACACCCTTTGAGTGATGGTGCCACAAGAAAAGGCACAAGCATAGTGAGAGGACCGATAGTGACTAGAAGTTGGACAAAACCATATGAGTTGGGAATTGGATATGAAATTTATGATAGTGGATAGCCAATAGCAACAAGGAGTGCAATGGAACATGCGTTGATGGGCCATGATGGATCAACTCGATTGTTATTGATATAAATCGAGCCAATAGAATCACTAATGTGTAAGTGATCGGAAGAAAATGTAGCGTGATAATCATAGTCAGAAAAATTAATGAGTGGTGGGGATGTGTCAGTATGAGCAACTAGAAAATTGAGATCCCCCAATGCAAAGGGAGGCACTTGTGTGATATGTTTTTTTTTTTAGGAGTCATCTGCAAATTTTTCATGCTTTGGAAGAGGATTGTTGAATATTTTGAGCTTATGATTTTCATTTACTGGTGTAGAGGCCATAGGATCTGGAAGCTCGAGTTTGTTACTATCGATAAGATATTGGATGATAGTGTGAAGTTTGAAACACCTATTTGTAGAATGTCTAACACATTAATGATAGTCACATCAAAATTTCTCATTGTAATTTTGACCTTTAGGACGAGATGGATCCAAGTTGAGGAGAGGAGGAAGTGTAATAAGATTACTCTCAAGAGTTGTAAAATAAGATGCGGAGAATTACTCAACTTTGTATATGTACACTCAAGCAGTTTTCATTGGATTTATTTGGTGTTAGAGGCAACGTTGACAATGACCTTAGCTTCATCAGGTCTCATGGTTGGTTTAAAATTTTAAAGACTATGAAAACATTTAGAGGCTAAAGCTTTCTCCTAATACTTAATTTTGCCTATAGATAAGAGTTTAGTTTTGAGTATCTTGAGAGTATGGCATCGTTTATCAAATGATGGATATATCTCAAATAGAATTCTCTCCGAAGAGGAAGCAATAAATTTTAAATGAATAAGTCTTGAATCTTAGAGTCCGAAAGCACATTAGACATCTTAGCTAGGTTATTTTTATAGTAATACATAATCCGCTAGATATTCATTAGATATTGCACATATGAAATCTAAGAGCTGATATTGATATTAAAATGAGCAAGAAAAGCATCAACTAGATGTGTGAAAGATGTTACTAAGTGGACAGGTAGGTCATAGAACCAACACATCGCATAATCGTGTAGACTGTGAGGAAAGATATTTTCTAGTATTGTGTGATCATCTGCATAGTCGAGACATGCCACGTGAAAGGCTCAGAGATGCTCTTTTGGTTCTTCAAGGCCTTTAAAGATGGGTAACTTAGGGAATGAAGTTGTTTGGTAGCGGATAAGTGACAATGGCAGGTCCAAAAGGAGTATGAAGAAGTGAAGTCGAATCAAGAGATGGAGATACATCGAAGTAGTGAACTATAGCTTGCGAATTTGCATCTATAGATCTTGATATAAATAATTTAAATCACGATTATTTGAAGAGGATCCCGGTTGTGCATTTGGATTATTAGGCTAAATGATGGGATTAGTGGTGGTAGGAATAGGAGGAATAAGAGGTTGAGTGGAGGCCATGGGAGTCGAGGAGTTAGAACAGGAGGCACCAAGCCACCATCACGATTATTTTTAGTAGCAATCAAAGCATGTAAAATATGTGGAAGATAAGTGGGATTATTACACAAAGCTTTTCAAAAATCAATGAGTGTGTTTAATTTTTCTTGATTGACATTGGTATCCTCATCGTATAATTTTTACTATCAAATGATTCTATTTTGCTATGGGAAACACTCACGAGTTAGAAAATGGATTTTTAGGTGCGTCCATTGATGTAGAGATGTCAGCCATTGATTTGAAAAATCCTATAGGAAGATGGAGGAATCTTGAGATACTCAAAAGACCCAAAAGGACCACTACGGGTGACGGGCATAAGAAGAAAAACCCTATAAATAGAAAGGTGTATTCGAAGATTGGGTTCACCAAAATGATTAAGCTAAATATGGAAATATATGCCTAATCTGATTGCTATTGTAGTGATAAATAAATGCGAAAATTAAATACATAGATTAACCCAAGAAAACTAAGCAATAAAATGTGAAACCATAGTTGCAAAGAGGGTAATAAGAGCCTTAGTCGGATCACACTAAAATTTGGACTATGCCAAAGGGATAAACAAAGAGGGAGAAGCATCGTACAAAACCTTAGAAAATTGTGTGAGCTAGCTATTTACCTTGATTGGGGCACTGGGAGAGGGATAGGGGTGCCTGCGGGCTCCTATACCTATTTCAGGGTGCATATGTTTGGGGAAATGCTTAGAAAACCTCCTTTGAGTGGTGGTGAGAAATTCATTGTTGTTTTCATTTGGTCACTATGAGGTCACACAATGATCTCGAAGTCACTGTAAACCTGCAATGAAATAATGACCTACAAAACCCTCAAAGAGACATCAAATCCTAAAAATGAAAGATGTAGAATGAGGGGTTGGAATGTCCTCGATTGTCCAATGATGATATTATAACTGAGCATTGCACACCTCAAACCTAATGTAGTTCTATATGTGTGTGTGTGGAATTGTGCCCTAGGTGGCTCTTCTGTGTATCGCACTTAATAACGAACAAGTAGCTAGATGTAAGGAAATGTAATATATGTCTGCATGGAATAAAATGGACTTCCCTCCTATGAATTTTATGCATAATTACCAGCCCTTTTGTCCCTTGGATGGTGTTAGATGTATGCAATGGATCTCTTATATGCTTGATGGATACAACCTTAGGAGGTGATAGCTGATGCTTAGTGTTTGGTCCTTTATTATGATCACATAAATTTATATTTATATGATTCCCTTTCTTGAATTTTGTAATTAACCCTAAAAGGATGACTACCAAAAAGATAAGATGCTCAAATGGCTAGAAAGGACCTGAAAATTGTGAACAAAGTGTCTTGAAGTAAGGGGCACCCGGAGGAGCGAGGGCACCTAGCAACGTGTCTGGTGAGTCTTTGGTGTCCAAGATGATAAATGTCAAGGTATAAAAAGGAATACTAAGCAAGTAAGGGTGTAAGACCAAAAGTGGCAATAGAAAGAAAAGAAAGGTGGCCAAAGACATGGGTTAATTAGTACTTTTCTTACTTATGAATCATATGAATAGTAGTATGCAATCATGACTAAATAGTTACCTAAAGTACGTAAAAAAAAATTTCTACGATTTCAATCTCTAAAAACCTTGAAAAAAATATGGATAAGCGAGTTTTACAAAAATCTTATAGCTATGACTATTCCATACATGATCACCATTAGACCCATGAAGAAAAAAAAGTTTTACAAGTGAAAATTGCTACGCCCTTAATCCTATATCTTACATTGGATGTGTATGACCGAATTGTGGCTATCGTAACTTATTACCATGATGTATCTCTTTCATATGTGTTCTACTATCATTATTGGGTTGGCCTTGATGGTGGTCATAACATAGGAATAGTATATATAGAAGTTAATAGGCAATAGTTGATCATCATTGAGCACTTGAGTCTTATTGTGTGGTTTGGAGGTTGTCCCCTCGAAGTGGATAAGATATTATACTTGCATATTGTGATCATTTATCTATAAGTATATTTTTGTGTTCTATTATTGTTAATATTTAGATCTATCTAAGTAATTTCATTACAAGTGGTATCAGCCCGAGAGATAATGCTCATAACTATATCAAAACCCCTATTGTGAATATTCGGATATATCTCCAAAATGATAGAGAATTATTCTACAATTTTTTGTGGTATTTTAAAATCAGTCAAGTAAGATTATCTCCAAATTTCAAGATTTTTGACTTGTTTTACAAAATTTATATCAATTTTATGGTTTTTCATAAATTCACTCTATAGGCTACAAATTGTGGAATTTTTCCAAGTTCTTTACATTTTCAAATATATGATTAAAACTTAGTTCGAATTTGTTCTTTAAAACATTTCATAATTTGAGGGATTATTCTCAGAATTAAAAACCCTAAAATAAGTCTTTGATTCCTAAAATGATGGGGCCTTCCACAAGAAACAAAAAGAATCATGTCACTCTAGGTAAAACCCCAAATAAGGAGGAGGTAGTAGTTGAGGATTGGGAGTCAGAAGGGGTAACTACGGTATCCTTAACACTAATGTGTACCACATTGGAACCTATGGTAATAAAAATTGAGTATGATCTGCGGCGTCTCGTATAAAATGGCCCAAAAGAAGATGTGGAAAAGATCAATCAACGCTTGGATGAGATCATGTAAAAACTCAATGAAAATATAAAGGTTCATCATCAGCCTCATGATCAACCAAGGTGGAAAAACTATCCAGGTGGATCTACTAGCCAAACCAATCCAAATCTAAATACTCTATAGGCACGGAACATAATGACAAAATTAGAAATGCATAAGTTCTATGGAAATAATCCACTCAATTGGATTAACCAAATGGATAATTTATTTGATCTACATCAAATTCCATATGCACAAAAGTGATCATGTGTGGCATATTTGTATCTCGAACCTACCCAATTTGTATGGTATAGATGGTTATGTACTCAAAGGTAAAAGAGTGGTCTCAATATCACATGGACATTTTTACCGAAGAGTTGCAATTTCGCTATAGTTATAGTGTGTCAGATAATAACTTTATCCAATTAGCAAAGTTAATATAAACATGATCAGTCAAGGATTATGTTCATCAATTCTAAAACCAATCCTTTCAAGTGGAAAATATTACTGAAGAGAACATGAATGATCTATTTCTTAGGGGTATTAAGGAACACATTGAGAATGAGGTGCATGTTTTTAATCCTCATAAGTTTCTGAATCTATGAGCATGGCACGCAAGGAAGAGGAAATGTTTCTTTTTAATAGGAAGCATAGTTTCACTAATATTAGAGATCCTAGTACCTCGAGACAATAATTCCCTCAGCCCGGCTAGAATGGCATCTCAAAAAAATGAAGAAAAGAGAGCAAAAGGGTTACATTTTAACATTGACAAAAAAATGGACCAAGACATAAATGTCCCGAAAATAAGTTGTTCTACATTGAGGGGCCTAATGAATATGAATAATGCAAATAAGATGAAGAGTTAGAAGTCATGGTCGAGCTAGAGGAGGAGTTAGGAGATGCCCAACCAATGATATCATGTCATGAAATTTCAGGTGTTAGCACTTCTGAGACCCTCAAATTGGTTGGATTCTTAAAAAAATAGAGGGTAACAATGTTGATGGAATCAAAAAGTACTCACAACTTCATCAATCATAAGTCGGTGGCGTTCTTGAATTTATTTGTTTATCCAACTCCAGAATGTCAAGTAATGATCGTTAATGGGTGTATTATTAGTTTTTTAAGAAAATGTCATAACAGTAAACTCACCATAGGATATTGCTTGCTAACTATCCCTATGTGTGTCATTGTCATGAGAGGAGTAGACATTATGTTATGAGTTCAATGGCTTACCACCTTGGGAACCATTGAGATTAACTTCCAAGAGTTTTTCATGTGTTTTCAGTTAGAAAGGAGGACTTTTAAACTAAAATGATTAAGAGAAAAGTCCCCACAATTGGTGAAATATCACCATATGTAAAAATTGCATTAAAAGTTATAGAGGGTTCATGGCACAACTATTTTCATTGGAATCACATCAGTCAAATGTAATTATACCATCAAATATGAAAGTAATTATAGATGAGAACTCAATTGTGTTTGGAGATATGCCAAAAGGTTTACCTCCAAAAAGAGACCACTAACATGTCATCCAACTAGTACCAAGTACACATTCGCCCAACATCAAACCTTATAAGTACAACTATATGTAAAAGAGTTAGATTGAGAAAATAGTAAATGATATGTTAGAATCAAGAATTATTTTTATAGTCAAAGTGCTTACTCTTCTCCCATAGTGATGGTGTGGAAAAAATATGACAATTGGTGCATGTGTCATGATTACATGGAACTCAATAAGTACATAGTTAAAGATAAATTTCCTATTCTTCCAATCAATGATTTTCTAGATGAGTTACATGGTGTTGTTTACTTTACAAAACTTTATCTTCATTCTGGATATCATCATATTAGAATCAAGGATGAGGATGTTCATAAAATAGCTTTTCAAACAAATCTAGGCCATTATAAATTCTTAGTAATCCCTTTTGGGCTCATAAATGCACCCTCTACATTTCAAAGTTTGATGAATTATATCTTTAAGACATTTTTGCATAATTTTGTTTTAGTGTTCTTTGATGATATATTAATCTATATTAAAACATGGGAGGAACACTTGTATCATGTAAATAAGGTGTTGGAAACTCTTAAATAACATCAACTTTATGCAAATCCCTCTAAGTGTTGTTTGGATTCAAAGAGGTTGAATATTTGGGTCACATCATCTATTATGAAGGTGTTAAAATAGATCCTAAAAAATAAAATCCATGCTTGAATGGGAGGTTCTATAACTCTAAATAATCTCCAAGGATTTTTGGTGATTACAGTTATTATCATATATTTGTAAGGAACTATGGAAACATAGTAGCACCAAGTATAGATTTATTGAATAAAGACTCTTTCCATTGCAATAAAGGAAGCTACCATTACATTTGAGAAGTTGAAGGAGTGTTGGATAGATCTTCGCACACACACACCTAAAACCTAGGCGATCATGAGATAAATCTCCCTCATTTACTTGGTGAGGCTCCCGTGTAAGATTTTTGTCAATTATGGATCTTAATAACTTTCGTGGTTTTACTTTAATTGCAAAGCTCATGAACCATAGCTAGGCAATTCTATATCAAGTAAGTGATTGTTTTGGGATGTTTTGCGGGAAGGGGGAAATAATAGGGTTTGGGAAAGAATAAAGGAAGATGTGTAATCGACCAATAGTTCACATATTTTATCTCATACACATAGACAAAATAAATAGATCTCATAATACGAAATAAAGGAAAAGGAAAAGAAAATCTTCTAATATAAATCTTAGATAACACAAAGTTCATCTAAAAATCCACACCAAAGCAAGATGCAATGCAATTTGTTGACACAAAATTCTCCAAAAATACACTTCTATTAAATTTCTCATCTTTCACGAAAAGATATCGAGGTTACAACATAAATTTTGAAACTCAAGAATGTTGATTATAAATTTTCCCATAGGCTCTTCCTCTATTTATAGTGTACGAGGGCAATTAAAAATATGAAGTTTTTAATGAATTGCCACAAGCGGGAGCTATAGAAAAGGAGACAAACAAAATCTTCCTCCTAGAATTCCTCTTTGCATGACATGCATTATTTATAACTGAAAATAGAACCTTCTATTTTGCATGTCTGACACCTATTTTCAAGTAATTGATTTCTTCCAATAGAACGGATTTTAAACCAACTTAAGTTTTACAATCTAATTGATTACTCAATTACTTTTTCAGAGAAAATAAGAGAAAGAAGAAGAAAGAGGAGAAGAAATTAGAAGAAATTTGCTGCAACACTCCCAGTCTTGTTCTTCTTCCATACTCTGCATGTTGATCCAACCTGTATTGCACCTCTACCTCATGAATGATCTGAATGATATCTCTGCCTTGAATCCGAGATGCTTTTTCTTTTCATATGTTGTTGAATCCTTTCCTTTGATTCTCACCAAACTGGATTTGGAAGCAACTGACTGTGATTTTCTTGTGGTTGTTGCCTCTAACCTATCTTCTCCTCTTATCATTGAATCTTTTACAATTCTTCTCGAGTACATGCACTAATAAAATTCTTTTCATAAATAATTCAAACAAAACCCATCACCTTTTATTTTTAATTGCATATGAGCAATTTTAAATTCTGGAAAGCACTCCGAGTGAAGGAAAATACAAGTAAATTCAATGAAGGCTTCAACTGGAAGATTGGGAGCACATGCACAAGCTCTTGAAAGGAATTTTCCATGTAATGACTTCCACATGGGCTGCATTAGAAACAAGAGGATGATTTTTGTCGGAAGCCTTTGCAATTATGAGAGCTGGATCTATTTCTTCCTCTGATTCTGAAGATATATTCAATGTATCAGATATTGATTTTGACTTCCTTTCACCAATATGAGCACATGTGATGAATACATGTAATTGATTCAGACAAATATGGAGTCCATGGCATGAATACTCAATTTTTATCACATAAATCTGCTTATAAAGCTGTTGCCCTAAAATTTGAGACTTTTCTTGCATGCTAAGCAAGTAAAAATATTATTTAATTTACCTGGGCACTTATACCAACATGTAGATGCTTGGAATAATAAAAATAAAGCTTCTCCAACCCTAGGTCCCAAAACTAGAAGCTTCCCAATGGAAAATATTTTTAATGCAAAACACTCCTTCCCTTAGCGTCAAAATCCTCCATAACAGCAAGCTCCATCAAAAAGAATTAATTTCCTCTCCCTTATGGTGTTACATGCTTACATAGCTAATTGCATGTTATTATTAATAATTTTTCTTCCTATTTTTGGCAATTTATTAATAATAAGCCATGTTCTTTTCTCAATTTGGGTGCCCAGGTTTGCATGCTTTTGCTTTTTTTTATGAATTTTTTTAATTTATTTTTAGCATGCGTCTTTTCCTTCTCTTTAGCTCAACCATTTGCTTTGAATTTCCTTCTATTTATGGCACCAAACTTAGCTAGAAATAATAACAATAAATATCATTTAATGCATGTAATTATGCTAAGGTGGGTCGCACTTTTTGGCTAGAGGATGTGCTAAAAATAAGAAGTCAAAGCAATGGGAATTTTTACCCTACCAGGCAGCTCCAAAAATCCCATCCTTCACTTAAGTGATTTGTCTTTAGTGATGGGAAAAAACAACCTGCTAGGCAGGCATAAAATTCCCACCTGCCTGCCACTACCAAAATTCCCACTGGCAGCTTAAATCCTTCCTTCCAAAAAGTGTGACTTGCATAAAATAGAGCTTCTTTCTTAAAAATGCAACTTGCATGGGTGAATAAACTTCCTTGATGGGAATTCTTACCCTTCAGTGCAGCTCTAAAATTCCCATTGGTACTTTAAGTGATTTATCTTTCATAATGGGAAAAAACAACACATAAGGCGGGGCATAAAATTCCCACCGCCTACCATTGCTAAAATTCCCATCGGAAGCTTAAAGACATAATTCCAAAAAGTGTGACTAGCATGGGAGAAGCTTATTTTTCTTAAATTCTTCTTTTTGTTAGAAGTTAGCACTCCACGATTAATTTCTTCCATTTTCTGAGGTCGTGGATGACTTCTGGAACTTCCAGGAAAATAAACAGGCTATCTGAGACAAATAACGAGATCAAGGAGAATTTAACAAACAAACTGCAGAGAAAAACTCGAAAACAAACACAAAATAAATAAATAAATAAGTTTTCGGAAGTTGCAGAAAATTGCTTTCAAAACTCTTTCCTGGTGAATACTTTATTGAGAGGTGGGAATACGGCATGAAAAACTTCAACAGATTCAACTATAGCACACAATTTATTTTAAACAAAACTTTATTTATTTAATAAATAATTAAATAAAATTCTCACAGACAAAACTTGGCAGAGGATAAAATGAATTTTAGCATGTGGGTATTTGTCAAAATTGGCTCATATGATTCACTTATCTTAACGTAATGGAGACAACTTCAGAAATAAAAACACAAAATGACCCGCTATTTTAAAAAGAGCGAAAAAAATTTAAAAGGGTAGTCCCAGATTTCATGGTGAAATCTCGGGGACACCAATGAGGCTATGTGCACCACTCTAGTTCTAGCCACCTCGGGTTTTTCCAAAACATTCATTGTTGAATGTGATACTTCATTGTATGGTATGGGAGCGTACTCGTGTAATAAGGTCATCCCATTTACTTTTGGAGTTGATAATTTAAAGGTAATATTATATCAAAACCTATTTATGAGAAGGAAATGTTAGTCATACTTCATGCAGTGAAGCAATGGAGACCATAACTAATGGGTAGACATTTTAAAGTAAATATCAGCCGTGATATTTTGAAATACTTCTTAGAGAAATGTTTATCATCTGAAGAACAACAAAAATGGGTCACAAAAATGTTGGAGTATGATTTTGAGATAATCTATAAGAAAGGGAAGGAGAATGTAGTTGTTGATGCTATCTCTGAAGGATGAATTAGTTGAGGCTTTGTTGTGTGCCATATTTGTACTACATTAATATTGGGTAGAGGAGGAAAGGTCCAAATGGAAAAATTACCCGATAAAACAAATCTCATTCGAGAATCTCCACATGATCGAAACACGTTAAAAATTTTATATGGAAAGCGGTGTTGTATGGTACAAAGATAAAGTATACCTATGTAAGAACTAAACCCTTTAAAATAGGGTTTTATCTAAGCTCCATGCTTCTTCGGTAGGGGCATTCTTTATTCTTGAAGACTTATCATTGAATTAAGAATGATTTCTTATAGAAGGGATAAAATGGGATGTCCAAAATTTGTGGTTGAATGCATAGTTTGTCAAAGAAATAAGGGTGAAAGAATTAAGTCCCAGGGTTTTACAACCTCTATCTATTCCTAGCCAAATGTGGGAAGATTTTCCCATGTACTTCATCACAGGATTGCCTAAATCATAAGGGGAAAATGTAATCATGGTTATGGTGGATAGACTCACAAAATATGCCCATTTTTGTGCATTATCACACCCATTTTTTGCAAGTGCATTAGCTACATCCTTCATGGATACAATTCAAAAGATGCGGGAAACCAAATATTATAGTAAGTGATTGAGACCATATACTTACTAGTAATTTTTGGACTAATCTTTATCATGTTTGGGCACTCAACTAGCTCGTATTTCTTCTTATCATCCCCAGTATGATGGGAAAAATGAGGTGGTAAACAAGTATTTGGAAGTATATATTTGGTGTTTTACCTTAGATAAGCAAGTAAAATAGGTCCAATGGTTACCACTTGTAGAATGGTGATATAACACTTCTTTTCATACTTCATTTAAAATTTCTCCTTTCTTGGCATTATATGGGTACCATCCACCATCCATCACCTCATCTTTGAGAGTCCAACCAAGGGTTTGAGTAGTTGAAGAACATATTCAACACCAACAAGAGGTACTTTCTAGTCTTATGGAGAACTTGGCCATGACACAAAACCACATGAAGCAATAAGAAGATCAACATTGCGGTAAAAGACATTTTGGATTCAAAGTGGTTGGGTTTTTGTGCATTTAAAACCATATAATAAAATGTATTTGAAACAATAGAAGAAGGATAACAAGGTTTCACCTAAGCATTATGGTTTGTATCAAGTGTTACGAAGATTGGTAATGTAGCATACAAACTGGAACTCCCTACAACCACTAGAATATAGCCACCTTCCATGTATATTTCCTGAAGAAGGTAATTGGATAGAAGGTCTTAGCCCAAGTAGTGTTACCTAAGCTCGATGAGGAGGGAAGAATCATCTCAGAACTAGAATGCATGCTTTAGACATGCACTAAATGATTGAGGAAGAGGGTCATCGCCGAGTATTTGATCAAGTAAAAGAAACTAGATAGTGAAGACGTAACCTAGGAAGATGCAACATTCATGCAAAAACATCCATAGCTTCTAAAAATTGGGGACAATGTTACTTCTAAGGGGAGGGGCATATTACACCCTTAATCCTATATCTTACATTGGTTGTGTATGACCAACTTGTGGCTATCATAACTTCTTATTATTATGTATCTCTTTCATATGCGTTATGTTATCATCAGTGGGTCGGCATTGGTGATGGCCATAACACATGAATAGTATATAAAGAAGTTAGTAGGTAGTAGTTGATCATCGTGAGCACTTGAGACTTATTGTGTGGTTTGGAGGTTTCCCCCTTGAAGTGGCTAAGCTATTATACTTTCATATTGTGATCATTTATCTATAAGTGGGTGTTATTTGTGTTCTACAACTATTGATATTTAAATTTATATAAGTAATTTCATTATAAAAAATATCTTAAGGGATTGGAATGAGCTTTTGAAGCACAATGTTTTCTCTATATATCTAATTTTTACTCCTCTCGGGTTAATTCAGAGATCAATTTTAAGAAAACCTTATAGTATGATAAAATTCATACATGATCAACCTTAAATGTCTAAAGAGAAGAGTTAGAGCTCCTAAAAATATATCTTTTGGCTCTATAATGAGGTCATGAAACCTCAATATGCTCAAGTTATAGATTTTTCTTTCTCGCAACCTATACGAGTCTCTACCTAGGGCTTTTCACAAAAACTTGAATATATTGAGATACCTATAGTGAAAATTCATTAAATTTTATACTATGTGTGTTTTGATACCCTCGACATAATTTTAAGGTTTTGGGTGTTTTATCGTTTGTACATGTGCATTTATGGCTGAATGTGCATGTCAGGTGTCTTAAGAAGATCTAATTAAGGATTTAAAAGGTGAAAATGTTCATTTTCTTGAGTTTTTAAGGTGGCTAAAGTTATGAACTTGTGTGATCATTATTTTAAGGCTTCTCTTAAGGATCTAAAGAAATTTGAAAGGTTTCTCAAGGTTTAAGATGGATTTTGTTGGTACCTAAATTTGTTCTCCTTTTCGATCTGAGATGCATCAGAGATATGGCATGAAGCTTGAAGTCAGATAGATCATGATGTGTGTCGTTTTGTAGCCGGGGATGTGATCTAATTGGCACTCAGATTTGTGGAGAGATGGATAGCACTTTGAAAGGATTTGATCTGACCCTCACTATTTTAGGTTGTGCCTTTCAACCAAGGTAAGAGAACCTACATTGTAACCCCCAAATGGTGAAGGAGATGAAGATATCCCTCAATTTATGCAAATAGTATGAAAAGGCCTTGGGAAAATATGATCAACACTCCAAATATGACTTTCACAAGTTGTCACTCCTAGATTATGGAGATATTTTCAATGCAAGGCAAGGGTTACTGGAGACATTATATGATCCTGATTTGCCTTGTGCATTTTTGTAAATGGATTGTATTCTTTTGTTGACACACAATGCAATGTAGGGGTAGTGTGGGTAGGATTAGTTTGTTTGAATGAATTTTTGGTGGGGTGTTGACAAGAAAAATTGGGATATATCAAATCTTTGACAACCTCTACAATACTTGAACAACTATAAGATAAAATGCTTCAAATAATCAGGATATTATTTCAACCAGAAGAGGCATAAATGGAAGCCCAAGTTGCACTCTTCACACAATATTTGAGAATTCACCACAAAATCTTGAAGTAAAGAACTCAATTAAACACAAAAATCCATGATCAAACCACGCCTAAGGTACCCCTAAAGGCTTACAAGAAATCTTTGTAGTCAAGGAAGGTAAAGTAATTTTAAATTTGTTTATCTCTTTATCAGATGAAGGCTCTTATGAACATGATATTGCAAATGCCACTAAACTATCAACAAGAAATGGAGATTCTGTGTGATTTCTAAAGACTTTCAATGCAAGATTGAAACAAGAATAATGGAAACTATTTGTAGTCATTTAAAAATGATAACAGACATCATATTGCCCAGAAAAACACAGATTAACTCAAAAGCTTATTAGATTCATCAGCAGGGGAGAGTTTCATGAACAATCTCAGAGCTGTGTGATGGCTATACACTTGTAACCAACTCACATACATGAAGATCTAACACAGAAGAAATTATTTTGGTTCTTTGGTGGGTTTTTTCAGAGAAATGAGCTTTCTCTCAGAAATTTGCTCGTGATTTTCAACTTTCTCCCTCTTTACAATTTCTCCAAAATGCATTATATACCTCATGCCACATTGGAGCCTTCTTTCCCAAGTAAAGAATATGCCATGGGATCAAGTTTGTTACAAAACAATCCTCATGATTCAATGAAAATGACATCAAACAAAAAAACATTCGCAAGTTGCAAGGTGTGCCCAAAAAGATTAAATCATTACAAATATCTGGATCATTATCCATCCTGGAGGCACGTTTTTCATCTGTTATGTTTTTGGAGCCTATTTTCATGTTAGAATGTGGTACACCTTCTATGTGTTACACTCGGGTATTTTTACGGTGGTCCCGCTCGCCGGTGAGTGGGTCAGGGGGGTTCGGGGCAAAGCCCCAAAGTAAATTTTCATGGGTGGTTTATTAACCCATGGGTAATGGGTAACCGTTATGGGCTGTTTTTGGGCCCATGGTTTTTTAGTACCCATTGTTTTGTAAAACCGCCTCTTCGGCTACCCATAGGTTTATGGGACGGTTTTGTTTTTGCCCATTGTTTGATACCCACGGTTTTGTAAAACTGCTTAAGCAATTGTCTATTTATATGGTCTTATGCATATGATAGATAGACAAGCAAATGTATTACATATGTGCTTTGAATTTGGGTGTGAATTCTGTAGATTTTGTTGAGCATAGCTCCAAACGGATCTAGGTATTGTATTAAGAGAGTGGAGGCTTGTAATAAAATCTGAGCAAGTGATTCTTGGTGGACGTAGCCCAAATTGGGTGAACCACGTTAAATCTTGTCTCTCTGTGTTGTGTTATTTATTCTACACTTTTATTTGAGATCTGTAATATTTTCTGCATATTAGTTTCTACTGTTGCGATTCTGTAAGGGATTATTCTGCATATTTTATCTCTTATTTCCTAACATCATCATTGAGGCATGCAAACACCTTTTACTCATCATTTTCACCTTTTTACCTTTTCAAATTACCTCTGTAACTTTTGATTTTGTCATTTCACATTTTTGGACGGATTAGGGAAAAATTTATTTCAAAACCACCTCAGATCAAAGAATTAAGCCATGAAAGTGATGCCAATGATCCTGGAAGGCCAAGACGACACAAAATCACTATAAATTTGATGAATTTTGATGCAAAAATCGTGATTCCAAGCTTCCTGGAGCTCCCATGGCAGTCAAAACAAATGGATGCATAGCATTGCCGATCTTATCCATCTTTTAATCCTAGCCCTCCACGTGGAAGATGCGGACTTAGAAATAAGCTTGAGTTACCTTTTTAATTTTTTGGATAAGGCCGGACACGTGGCAAAAATGATTGGATTGGGCCCAGTTTTAAAACATTTATTTTATGACCTTTTGAAAATTTGGAAAAATTTGACCTTTTCCCCTACCCCTCCGCCTTTGAATTTTGGAGCTAACACGTGGCACATGGTGGGTCCCATTGGGATCGCGCTTCAATTCTGTGCATTTTGACCTTTTTGGAAAATTGGAAAATTTTCACTTTTTGCCCCAGGCCCGCACCTCTGATTTCTCCCTCGCCATGTGTCTCCTTGTGATTCATTGTGGGCCAGCGCTCCAAATTTTGATTCTGAGTCTTTTTGCAAAAGGGAAAAAATTCCCTCCTGCCTCCGCCGCCGCCAACCCGCCTTGTCCTCTACCACGTGTCACTCGATGATTCACTAGGGCGGGCAGCTTCAAATTTTGATTTTAAGCCTTCTTTGCAAAAGGGAAAAATTCTCTCCTGCCTCCGCCGACCCACCAACCTACCTTGTCCTCTGCCATGTGTCGCTCGATGATTCGCTTGCAGGCCCGCGGCTTAAACTTTTGCCTTAACTCCTTTTGCCAAAAAGGGGAAAATTCCCCATTTCCCTCCGCAGCCCGCACTTCCCTCTAACCCTTCATGGACACGTGTCCTCCTGTGATCTATCACGGAGCCACGGTCCAAAATTTTACTTTAACCCTTTGAGCCAAAAACACAAAATTTCATAAGTTTTCTCGCCACCCGCATCCCCTCCGACCAAAAATACTTCCACGCGTCCTCCTCTAGTTGGCTGCGAGGTTTCGGAAAAATTTTGACTTTAACATTTTTACAAAATAAGGTCTAAAAACCTTAAGGGAATCTGACCACCCACCATCCCCTACCAATCAGAACATGCCACGTAGGAAAATTTGGAAAAAATGGGTCCCTAGGCCCGAAAATGCCCCATTGTCAAAAAAGGTAAAAATGAAAAGTTACAACACTTCCCCGCTTTTCCTCAGCCAATGAAAACCTGCCACGTTGCCAATACCTTCTAAGGATGAATTTGACAGAAAATGATGCCCGTCTGACCATCAAAACATAAAAATTCCAAGGATGCCCTAGAATTCAATTTTTTCACCAAGGATGGCAGATTTTTCAATTCTGAATCAACTGAAGCATGATTTCCAAACATTTTCAACCTTGGGATAGGATTTTCAATTGCACACAAGTATGATTTGATCAATTTCAATTTTTCCACGATCTGGCAAAGGGAAAAATGACATAGCCCACAAAATTGGAAAAACTAGGGCACAGAAAAGGGAAAACTTGGATTATTCTTTCAAATTAGGGAAAAACAACAAGTTTGTGAGCATTTTTAAAGCATTTCAACTGGAGGGGAAGAATTACAGACCATCAAATCAAAGGATAAAACGTTTTTTGAGCAGATACAGATTTGAAAATTTAGGGCAACATGGTGCAAGCTCAAAAATGGCACCAACAAATTCTAACTCCATTTTGGGCAATTAGACCTAATAGCTCAAAGAACCAGTTTTATGTAAATGTAGTTCCAAATCAGTTTAAATCATTAATGACAATATTGATCTCAAACATGTGAGAGTTCAAGGAACCTAATCAATGTGTGGAAAATGTTTGATCCAAGTGTTGTCGCCCTCAAAATCCCCCCCTCATTTTTAAAGTCAAATTCAAAAATTTGAGCTCACACCCTCCATAAGTGTTCAAGTAAAGTTAGAAGTCCGAAAAGATAGAGAAATTCATGCTTTGAAGTTGTTTAAACTCTCCAGTCTGCACGTTTTGATAAATTTTCCATTTTCCTGTCTGGACGTGTGAAAATTTTATTGTTGTCCTCATTTGAATGAAATTTTCAATCTTTCTATGGCCATGGATCGTCGAACCTTGTATTGTTTTCAATCCCTTGGTTCGCGAAAGAAATTTGAAAATCGGGCGCGAAATGGTGGAGTTTTCTTCTTCTCTGCATTTTTTCACAGTTGTGAATGACGGGCATTTTCTTCCCCATCAAATTTTGGCCCCATTATCCATGGGTACATGGACATATCTAATTGGAGGTGGGCCGGCAGAGCAATTTTTGTTTTTGAGCCTTTTTGTAAAAGGGCTAAAATTCATAAAGTGACCCGCAACTTTGATCATGCTATGAGGAAAAATTCAAATATTAAGCCCGTATCAAAAGGTCAAAGCAGGGAAGCAGGTCGGTGGAGAACTTTGAGGTTTTGATCCTTTTTCATTAAAGGGGCTTAAAGTTAAAAAGTGACCCGCAGCCCTGCCAAACACAAGGGAAAAAGTCAAATATTAAGCCCGAATAGAAATTCAAGGTGGGGAAGTGGGTCGTCGGGGAGATTTGAGAATTTGAGCCTTGTTTTCATTAAAGGGGCTTAAAGTTAAAAAGTGACCCATAACCTCCCCAACGCCTTTGGTAAAAAGTCAAATATTAAGCCCGCATCAAAAGGTCAAAGCGAGGAGGCGGGTCGGTGGAGCAATTTGTGTTTTTGAGCCCACATTGAAAAAGGTAAAATTATAAAAGTGACCCGCAATTTTGTCTCCACTCAAGTAAGGCCACGTGTCAAAACCATATCAAAAGCGGGAGAGCGGGCCAAAATGTTCCAAAATGCCATTTCTCCAAAAGTCACAAAATGTAAAAGGCATCCTCCACGCCCGCTCCAGTAAATTTCTCCCACGTGGACAACTCTGGTTTAAAGTTTCAAAGGCAAGATGAACGGTTTAAATTCAAAGTTACAAAACGAGTGTAACAATTGCATTATGAAAAGTCTGGTTTTTCTCGCCATTGGCATTTCTTCATGAATCAAGAATCTGAACAGACGCGAATGATTGAAAAGATTGCAAACCGTTTCTTACTAACAAATAAAAATTTGTAACTTTTTCTTGCAAGATATTTAATGGATTCTTCACGCCATTATAAGGGGTTAGCAATTGATCTTGTAAACTCACGAGTGGATTGTACTTAGAGAAATCAAAGGAGATAGCCATTTTCTTCTACTTTCCTCCATTCTCACGATTCTTCCATTCCCACATTATATACAAACTTGTTTAAGCATAAATACAAGAAGAAGGATTTTGTAGCCTCTTTGATAGGGATATTTCGAAACTTTGATTTCGCAATCTTATCTCATCTTGTTGCCATGTACAGGGTTGTTTCTTCTCATAAATGCATGTGTTGAAGTTTCTAACTAGTGCATGCGTGAATCGATTTTCTTCTGCAACATTAGTTCTCCAACCTCAATTCTCACTCCCCTTCCCACCTTCATAGAAAATTCCCCCTTGCGAGATAAGCTGTAAACATTTTCCACAGGGTTAGTGGAGTGCCCCTGTTGGATCCCCAGCTAAAAGGCCACCATATAAATCCATGCTTTCTCGCGACACGACTGACGATGTACCGGTTAAGTAGAGGGACTTAAATTCCCAGAGCGTTGGTAAGGAATTCATAAATTTTTCCACCCAAAAAATTTCCTCGCCAACACAAGGTTAATCCTTTCAAATCCAATTTTGCGAGCTTGTAGCCCTATAAGGCAATTTTAGGGAAAACCAAGCTTTGTAACCAAATGGATTTTTGTGATCCTTATAAGTCATCAGATAAGTTATGAGAAAAAAATTTAATCCATGATTTGGTATTGGATATCCATATTTCTTTTTGGGTACAGTTTGAATCTATTGACAAGAGACTGACCTAGTAGGTGTAAAGATTGTTTTGTAGTTCTTGAGTTGTACAAGTATCTTGAAGGTTGTGATCACCTATTAAAGGGTCATATGATATTTCAAAGGAGAGTAGAACCAAATAAGAGTACAACTAATATTCCCAAATGAGTTACATCCAAAAGTTCTTAGAAGGTGGTTAGGGAAGACTTTTGAGACAATTTATCAATTTACCGTAGACTATAGAGTGAATGTGAAATTTTTGTAGACCCTTGCATCATAAGTGGTATCATAGAAATATTTAAATCCTCAAGAAGAAATAAAGTGAGTAAAGATAGAGAAAATAATGAAGAGTAAAGAATCTCATTGAGACTTAAAGAAAGTGGAACCTTGCAACAAGTGAGAAGTTTGGAAAGATCTTTGAATATATGTGAAAATACCAAGAGACTAGGGTGAAATAAACCTAGGTAATGGTCTAAAGAGGCCAATAAACCAAGGTGGAAAATACTTGGGTGAGGACCTTGTTAGTTGAGAAGAAGTTGAGATAGGTTCTTGAAATTTTGAGAAAGAGAATGTTGGAATAATAAAATAAGTCCTATAGCCATTAGTATTTGAAAAGGTAAAGAAGAGAGAACATTAAGGGTCGAGAAGAATCAATCCAAGGTGTAATAGACTTGGATAGAAGATCAAGCATTCATATATGCATGTGTAAGTACATATGTTTTTATGATTTACATCTTATTTGTGAATATATTGTATCAAGGATTTATTTACATGACTTGAGATCACACATGATGCATATTAAGGCATGGAAAGGGATAAAGCACAAAAGAAAATAATGGAAGATATGGAAAACATGATGAGTCTAAAAATGAAAAAGGATGAGGTAAGAAAACAAGTGAATATGAAAAAATAAATAGATGACTTAAAGCAGGCTTTATCTCATTTAAAACATTGTTTAGAAGAATGGGATCCATAAGAACAAGGTATATACATAAAAATGTGGTTAAGTGTCCAATCAAGAAAATCATGGAAAGAAGAAAGAGACAACAAGAATTTAGAGGCATAAAGAAGATGATAAATATGTTAAGAAATCAATTCAATGAATAACTCAAAGAATAAGTATGGCATGATTCTCATATAAATATTAGAGATTATGATGAGGTTGAAGTATTCCAAAATGCACATGAATACTTTGAATATGGTGAAGAGTTCTATGATGTTTTTGAGGAAGTATCAATTGAAGGAGAGGAAGTATACAAGAAAAGGTGTATTTAAGGACATAAAATATGAGTAGAAAAATTATATTTCAGGAGACCTTTGAAGAGGTAAGTTGGCCTCAATATTTTAACTCTAGCAAGTGTTTGATTGCATGTATGTAGGTTAACAAAGAGAAATTTCAGTTTGGGCTCTTTAATTTTGACATTATGGAGATGTGAAGTCTAAAGAGTAGAAAAAGACGGATTATCCATCAAGAGGATGAGCTTTAGGAGGATCGGATGATAGATATTCTCAATCTCAAGGAAAAAATGGTTCAAACAAGTTCAAGACATGAAAAGAACTCAAAAGATAACATCATATAAAAAGAAATAAATGATATGTTATCAATCTGAAGAAAAGGAATTCAGTCCAAGAATAAAATAGACAAGACCAAGTGAATCACCTCAAGATACATGAATACAAGGAGTGGCCCTATTTACTCATGAGAAGAGTAAGGAGAAGTTACAAAACATAAAGAAGAAGGTAGAATTCAAGTTAAACAACAGTCATAATATAAGAAATCAGGTTGAAGTGCATGTAGAATGTATTTATGAATATAGTGAGTAGGTTACAAGACAAGGATATGGCTAAGTTGTTTTCCAATGGATGGTAAGTAAATTCATGAACAGGTATCAACCCAAATTCATGAATAAAGCAAATATAAGCCTACACAAGGAAAGGAAAGGTAAAATGTGGATATCCAAGAGCATGAGAGAGGAAGAGAAGAGTGATGTTGAAGGACATGGTATTGAAGAGGTATTTCAAGGTAGCATGAAAGAGTATGTATAAGATTTCAAAATAGTATCGGGATCCAAAGAACAAAATGTCATAGGTGAGAAAATAAAGGATAGAAGAGGTCACCATAGCAAGGTAGAACAAGAAATCATGATAAAATTAGTGATGAAGAGTCTAAGAAGGATGAAAACATCACAAAAGGAGTTTGGAAGAAACTTGAGAAGAACTCAAGAAGGTAAGAAAATTTAGAGGGACATGATATCCTAGAAGATACCATTGGTTCTC